>JAWDJD010000004.1:64205000-65652500 GCA_035047305.1 Bradypodion pumilum | reverse complement strand
CCCTCAACGCCTTGAGCTTGGGCCGCATGGGGGGGGATTTTCATAAACTCCCCCTGGGAAATAATGGAGTATGAAGAACCCGAGTCCACCTCCATTCTAACAGGGGCCCCTTGGATTACTACCTCAACGAAGTAACGGGGGTGCTCCGTGGAAACGCTGCAAACCGGCGCGTCGTCCTCGCTGTCGTCGGAGATGCGCCCTACTTCGTCCCGCGTCCTCGTGGTCCGGGTGCCGTCCTTTGGCCTCGTGGTGCGGTCCTGCCTCGTGGTGCGGTCCTGCCTCGCCGAGCGGTCTGGAGAACTCCTGGTGGCCTCGCGCCGTTTCCGGCAGACCTTGGCGATGTGCCCGCGCCGGCCGCAGTTGTGGCACTCGGCCTTGCGGAATGGGCATTTGGCGCGGGCGTGGGCGGCGCCGCAGCCGTCGCAGCGCCGGCCCTCTCTCTGGACCCTCCGGACATCCTCGTCGTCGTCGCTGTCCGCAGACGAGTTCGAAACTCGCCGGGCCGCGCGCACCAAGCTCTCCGCCTTGGCGGTCTTCGGGCGCCAGTCCTGGAGCTCGTGCACCCCGGCAGAAGTGGCCTCCGCGGCCTGTGCCGTGTCGAGGACTTGTTGCCACGAGGGAGGCGGCTCCCTTTTCATCAGCGCGCGCTGAGTCTCTGTGTCCCTCAGACCGCAGAGCAGGCAGTCCCGGAGGGTGATTTCGGGGAGCTCCCACTTGCATGGGCCGGCGGCCAACCGCAGGGCCGCGGCGAACTCATCGACCGATTCCCCAGGTGCCTGGACTCGCCTCCAGAACGCGCTCCGAGCGGGGAACATCGCTATTGCTGGCCGGAGATGGGCGCGCAACGCCGCCAGGAGCTCTGTGGCTTTGAGGTCGCTCACCTTCCTTGGCGCAATCAGGTCCACCAAGGTCCTCTTGGTCTCGTGTCCGAGCATGCGGACGAAAATGGCCCTCTTTTTGGCCTCATCTGAGACTTCGAGCTCCACCAGCGCTGCGTTGAAGTCTATTTCAAACAGCTCCAAGTCTCCCGGCTTCTTGATCACGTAGCCGGCGCATGTCTTGGTCCCGTGGGCAGCCATTATCCCACCTTCGTCGCCAATTTAGTGTATGGGACCAAAGACAACCGGACAACCGAAGGGTTGGTTTAACTCAGGTTTATTGCATGAGGTTCCAGTGAAGCATGAGGTAATGGCGGTGATACATCTCAATATATACAGTAGCTCTCTACATTTGAATCTTGTAGCACGGTAGCTGATTGGCTGCTATCGGCGTGGCCTCGCCCAGGCACGCCTCTTTCTTCTGCTGCTGAATGCGGGGAAGGTTTTCCCGCGGCTGTCCGTGATTGAGCAATGTGAACCATGTGAGGCTGAACGCTCGCAGCTGCCCTCTATGGGCTGTCTGCTCGCGTTCTTTTACAGCTGGTATCGTTTGTATCTGGAGTGGTTACATTCTTGCCTTTACAGTATAATGAACATGCATACATACATACATAACAGGGATTGATTTAGGCTTCTGGGAATTGAATCCCAAAGGTTGGGAAACACTGCTCTAGTCAGAGTTTTATTATGGAAGCAGCCACCCAAAAGTCCCATTGCAATCTAGGAGAAATTTTACTTAGACATAGCCTGCAAAAGTTTGGTGAATCAACTCTTGCATGTCAATATTCTACCTTTCCATAAGGAAGAGGCTTAAAATTTCTTAAATCGTTAAAATCTTAATATCCTTTAAACTTATTAAAAGCCTGTTATTCTTAGTTAAAACTTTATTAGATGGCTGGATTGTTTGGTGGTATAGGTATTTGGCCAAAGAGTGATATTCTGGGAGTTCAATTCTCTACTGTACCTACAGTAGGAAAAGCAAGCCTATGCAGATATAGATAAGTTGTACAGTCCCAGAAGAAAGGAATAGTAAACTACATATTTCTGTTCTGTATATTATTTACCTAGAAAACCCTCAAAAGGGTCACAAGAAATCAATTAATTTGATGCCATACAATTATTGTTGTGTTTCAAAATTATAAACTCTTGAATGAGCTATGAAAGAAAGAAGGAAATAAATGCATCTGATGGTTTGACCACAGACCACCTAAGGAAATATAAGATTGAAAAGTACATTTTGTGCTTTTTCTTTTCTTCAGGTACAAATTAATTGGATCACCATCTACACAGTGTTTACTGAAGGGAAGTAGAGTTGAATGGGAAACAAAACCTCCAGAATGTCAATGTAAGAATCCTGCGATGCTTTGTAGATAGCATAAGCATAGAATTTGTGTTGAACTTTTCATGCCATGGGCCAGTCACATGGTTGAGCAGGCCAGTCACATGATTCCTCCCTCTGTAAAATGTGTCCACGGCTGTTGTAAATGCATTTATGTTAGCTGTGGGTGTATTTATGGCAGTGTTTGCACATGCACAGACGTATTTTACTCCACTTTCTGTAGCGGCGCAGGTGGCACAGGCTGGATGATTTGACACCACAGGCCGAGTCCAGCCCACGGGCCATAGTTTGGCCACCCTTTGTCTTATGGGATGTGAGCGACATTAGAAGTTCAGAACCATGCAGGAAATGTTTAGACTGTATCAGTGTTAGTTTCAACCCTTCAGAAAGTTTGCTATCAATCTAACACAGCTACTTCTTTGGAAACTGATTCACTAATATTGGTGAATATCACTTGTTTTTCTCTTTTAAATATCACTAATGCATCTCACAAAGGAGGAGGCACTAGAAATTTTGTCCAGAGTAGTGGAAATATATAAGTATGATCATGAGTTTGAGTCACTGGAGTGTTTTCTGTTTGTTGTACTATAAATAGTAACATAAGCAGTTTGAAGAAGTTCTGCTTCCAGGATTAAAGATTTCCAAATCAAAAGAAGATCTACTAGTTAAAATGCTGTCCAAGGGTTTCTTACATATTTAAACACTTGTTCTGCAGGGTCCAGTGAGTTCACAAGATTTTGCAAGTTGTACAAACTCGTAGAACATAAGAATATATCAGCATTTAACCACACATGCAGATACATGGAGGAGAAGGACTGTTATTTTTAAGTCCCACATGTAGACCAGAATAAATTAATAGCTGTCGTCTAACAAATGGTATGTGCCAGTCCTGGAAATCTGAAGATAGCTTAAACATTTATATATAACTAGCAGAGTTTGCCCGGCATTGCCAGGCTGTTTTAAATTGTGTTGGAAGGTGTATTTTTTGGGTAATGTTTGTAAAAAAGAGGTTAGTCTGTAACTGTTCTTGTAAATTATTTATGCAAAAATTCCTTATGTTGTCATTTGTTAAATAGATTGTATTGTTTGATACTGTAAAGTAATAACAACT
The DNA here is from genome assembly GCA_035047305.1 of Bradypodion pumilum. Lineage (NCBI taxonomy): Eukaryota > Metazoa > Chordata > Lepidosauria > Squamata > Chamaeleonidae > Bradypodion > Bradypodion pumilum. The sequence continues at coordinate 65,649,172 of JAWDJD010000004.1, read as the reverse complement.
TGTATTTTGTTATTTTTCTAATGTATTTTTGAATATTTGTTTTAACATAGATGTTAATTTTTGTTACGATGCCGGGCTGTTATAAACTGTGATTAGTTTTTTTGGTGTTTTTCTTTTTTATGGATTATAATTGTTTTTATTTAACCAAATAATGTTTTAGTATGCGACTTTTATTTTAATAGTTGTACCGTAGGTAATAGTTTTAAAAATGTGAAAGTACATTTTTTTACATTAAATGTTTTTAAACTGTGTTTAGATGTTTTCAGTTTTCAACACAGGATTTTAGAAATGTTTTTATTTTATTTTTTGACATATGTTTGTGACTTGTGTACATTTGTGATTGATTTTTATGTTTTTGACTTGTTTTTACTGTTGTGGCCTCTGGGTGGGGCTGTTGAGTCTTTTTGAGTTGTTTTTACTATTGTGCCCTGCAGGTGGGGCTGCTAGGGGTTTTGGTGTCATTTAACGTGTTTTTTCTCTCCTGGCCCCTGGGTGGGGCTTCTTCCGGTAAGTAGTTTCTTTGTTTCTTCATTTCTGTTCCGGTCGTCGTGGAGGAAGGTTGTGATGGGTGCGTTGTCTGGTTTTTTTCTTCTAGGGTTTTTCTTTGTTTTGCTTTTGTGGTGTTGGGCTGGGAGGTGTTTCTGTTTGTTAGTTTTTGTTTTGGTTTAGTTTTAGGTAGGTTTAATTGGTTTGTTTTTTCTGGTTGTGTTTAATTTGTTTTATTCCGTTGTTGTTTGTTTGTGTAATTTGTGGGTTTTTTGTGTTGTAGTTAGGTGTTTTGTTTGTGGTTTTGTGGTGTTGTGGAAGTTTTTGTTTGTGTATTTTGTGGTTTATTTCTTTTTGTTTTTTAATGTTTTTTAATTATTGATTTATTTTTGTTTTATTATTTTGTAATAGTTTTGGTGTATGTTTTTGTTACTTTTTGTGTATGTTGTTGTTTAGGGGTTGTTTTGGTGTGCGCGCACACACACACTGGGCAGGGTTGAAATGTCCAGCCCAGTAGGTGTGTGCTGCAGTTGAGTTTGGAGGCTGTGCCCAGGTGAGGTGCTCTCTGGAGGCGAAGGCAACGACCGGAGGCCAGTTCGCTGCCTTTGCTTCCTGGGGAATTAGTTTGCTTTCAATGGGGGGGAAGATACTAGTGCATTCTCCCCCTTAAAAGCGAAACACTTCCTCAGGAAGTAAAGGCAGCGACCGGAGCCTTGTTCGCTGCCTTTGCTTCCCGGGGAATTGGTTCGCTTTCAAGGGGGGCAGCGAATGCATCAGTACCTTCCCCCCTCCTTGGTTCCCCCTGTTTTTGGTGTTTTTTTCCACCCCGGCTCAACTTTTCTTGAGGCCGGTGGTTGTCTCGCCGTGTCTTCGGCAGGGTAGCGTGGAGGAGAGGGAGTCCTTCTTCTTCCCGTTGCTTGTTAATTGGAATTTTTGAAACTCCATTTTCAACTGAGAAAAGAAAGTTCATTATAAAAGTAATAATTAATTACGAGTTAGTGAGCCCAACAATCTAATTAAATTAACTTGGAATCAGTTAAAATGTCAATATATTTCTAACTGTTAATGCATAGAATATGTTTCAATAAAAAAATTAGTTACCTTTCTCTTACTCAATTTATTTCTACCTACTGACTGTACATCTTCCAACATATTGTACAGAATTTAGCATTAAAACTAGCATTAAACAAATTACTACCTTATATGTGTAAAGCATTCTCTAAGAAATAGATGAGAGCTGGTCACCTCTTCTAATTATATCTCACAGTTTGTCGGAATTTGCTAATTAATTTAATCTGTCATATTATATGACTATTTTCTTTTCTATTTTATTTCTATTTTATTTTTCCTGATGCTGAGATCATATCATATGAAGCAAGAAACTTCATATATATGAAAGCAAGAAGCAATTAAGAAAGAACTCATCTGATTTGGTCTGTGACAGGTTCATTTTTCTCAAGTCATCTAAATACTTATAAATAAAGTAGTCACTGAAAAGTGATATCTTGTTAATTATAATCATATCAATTAATTACCTGTTTCTGTTAGAATTGAAGTGGGAGAGAAAAGGACCCTCTGCAGTCAGAATTCCTATTTCTACTCTTCTCAATCCAGAATCAGTATTTTTTTTCTCCCAGTAGGGGAACTAAGAATTAACAAAAAAAAGTGTATCCATGCTATACTCCAGGAGAAATCTCTTGTTCCATTAATGACTTCTGGGTTTAATTTTTTGAAGATTTTCATAAACAGGAGTGATGACTTAACATACCAGAACACTTTACTTATGAATGCCTTTTTTTTTTACGACACTACATTTTATATCATTTCAGCCCTTTCTTGATTTTTTTAGTGGGAGGAAAGTGTTAAATAACTGCTAAGCTAATTTCTTCCTATAGAGGGCACATATTCACTTTTATATTTGGTCACCACAATATATGTTTTTAAAAGGTTTTAAATCGCTGGGAGAAACATCAATAATCTGAGATATGCAGACGATACCACCCTAATGGCAGAAAGTGAGGAAGACCTAAAGAATCTCTTGATTGGGCTGAAGGAGGAGAGTGCAAAAGCTGGCTTGAGACTCAATATCAAGAAAACCAAGATAATGGCAACAGGCCCAATCAGTTCCTGGAAAATAGACGGGGAAGAGGTAGAAGCAGTGACAGATTTTACTTTCTTAGGATCAAAGATCACTGCAGATGAGGATTGTAGCCATGAAATAAAAAGGCGACTGACTCTTAGGAGACAAGCGATGAGAAACCTGGGGAACATAGTGAAAAGCAGAGACATCACATTGCAAACAAAAATTAGAATAGTCAAGGCAATGGTTTTCCCAGTAGTAATGTATGGATGTGAGAGCTGGACAATTAGGAAGGCTGAACGCAGAAGAATAGATGCCTTTGAAATGTGGTGTTGGAGGAGGGTTTTGAGAGTCCCCTGGACAGCGAGGAGAACAAATAGGTCAATCTTAGAAGAAATTAACCCTGAATGCTCATTGGAAGGTCAAATAGTAAAGATGAAGCTAAAATACTTTGGACATCAAATGAGAAGGGAGGATTCACTTGAGAAGGCATTGATGTTGGGAAAGGTGGAGGCCAAAAGAAGAAGGGGGAGGCCAAGGATGAGATGGCTAGATGGTATTGTAGACACAATGGGTACAGAGCTGGGAGGGCTGAGGGGGATGGTGGAGGACAGAGGCGCCTGGAGGAAAATGGTCCATGGGGTCGCAAAGGGTCGGAGTCGACTGTGCGACTGAAAAACAACAACAACAACAACAACAAAAGGTAGTCTTAAATTCTCATTAAAGTCATTTTCCACCCACAAACCTAGCAGTTTGTCAAAGGGGGAGGGGAAGAGAATTAGACTTGTGACAATGATTAATATATTATATTTTGGAATTTGTTTTCATAGGTCAATACCTCTGCTTCGTAAATGCTTTCACAGAATTCAGCAACTGAAGATTAAATTGTAACTTGTCTGCAGAATGCTATACAAGTTCAAGTGCTACCAATTCCTCCCAAAAGCACTCAGATATTTTAGCAGTTTTAAATGTTTTTCCTAAAAGATTACCAGTATTCACATGGTTCCTGCAGTGCTAACATTGTTAAATGTGATTTATATCAGGAAATTTAGTTATACTGTACTGTATAATGAAATGGTAAAATTATGTAATACAGTTTCCTCATGTCACCAGTTCCTCCAACACAAAACCCACTGCTGGTAAATTGGATGTATTTTACAGTTTTCCTTAGCAAAGAAAAATCATGATATTGGAGCAGCCCATTAGTGGCCTCTGTCATCTGTTTCTCCATTCTGATCCTTTTCATACTGAACTTTGTTCTACAGTTTTAGTCTTTCAACATCCTCCATGTATCTTTCAGCAACATCCTCAAAGGGCACTGTCACCATGCAGAGGGCAGGGACCAGAGCGGACCGGAGGGGCTCTCTAATTGTGCCATCGGCCAGGGGGGCTCGCCTCTCTGGCACAAGGAGGAGAGCCTTCTCTGTGTCCGCACCGGCCCTTTGGAACCTCCTGCCTGTGGAACTGCGTCTCCAGACGGAGTTGTTGCCCTTTAGAAAAGAACTAAAAACCTGGCTGGCGGGCCAAGTTTGGGGTGCAGGTGGAGGGGTGGCTTCCGTTGGGTGGTTAATATAGGGGAGGATGCCTGCCCCACGGTTTTTTCAGTTCCTGCACCCCTCTCTTTTTAGGGGTGGGTTCTTATTGCTGGTTTTATCTGTTTTATTTGTTTTTATATGTTTTTACCCATTGTTGTGAACCGCCCGGAGTCGGCTTTGGCTGAGTGGGCGGTATAGAAATTTGACAATAAATAAATAAATAAATAAAATCAATGGAAGCAAACTGGCAGGAGGATATGCTCTCTAAGCATCTGCTGATGGAGCACTTTGAAATACTGTATTCTTGCCCTATGTGCTTGGATTGTTAGTCAGATGGAAATACTGTAATGTAGTCTGAACAGCTGGACTTGCAAGCCTTCCTGATAAGAAGCTTTGGAACTTTCTTCTATTTGCGATGTATTTCTCCCACGCATGCATGTCTTTCAGGCAACAGTTAACATACCTATTTGGCCTTACATAATAATTTTTTAAAAATGTATTGTTTTTTCTATTGTGTTTTTTAAAATTTGTGATTTTAAACATTTATTTTTATGCAATTTGTTAACTGTTCTGAGCTCCAATAAGGGAGGGAAAAGTATAAATTTTAACAACAATCAGGAACAAGGGAAAGTATCGCTATTTAGTGGAATGCGATAAGCCAGGGTTTATCAACCTTGGTGCCCCAGAAGTTCTTGGACTTCAATTCCCAGAAGCCCAACTCAGCACACCTGCTGATTGAGGCTTCTGGGAATTGAAGTTCTGAAACATTTGAGGCACCAAGGTTGAGAAACCCTGCCTAAGCTGTTGAGAGAGGCCCAGTAGTTTGTTTTTAGTGAAAAAGGAACATAGTATCAATGAAAAGGAACATAGTATTAATCTATCAATGAATAATTTATCTGAATAGTTTGAAGTCACTGAGATGACTATGGAAAGAACTTCTTTGGATAGGTGACTTCTCCCAAACAATATCAGTAGGCTCTTCGTATCTTTAGAGATCCTGTAATTTCTATGCTTAAAGGGACATAAGAAATTAATTAGGAGCTTGATAGTCTTGGTAGACTGCTTCCCTTATTGGGGAACAGAGTTTTAAAAAGTTTCTGATTGCTCCATGCTGCCTTGAAAAATAGTATTTAAAACTCCAAATGGTGTACTTGCCCCCATGAGAGAATAAAGGGGGAAATTAGCCTTAAAGAAAATACTTCATGCATTTTATACATATATTCTGATCACGAATGCTGTGAAATTGCAGGCAGAAATTTCAACTGAGTTGGACATAGCTGAGCTATTTATATACCTCTCTTATGGTGCCATTTTCTAACTCTCCAGTTTGTGGCTTTGTTGTATCCAGGTATTATTTATGAGAACTGTTTTATTCTTTGTTTAAACTCAAGCCGCGCCAATCGCCCAATCTAAGGCTCTGGCCAGGAGCTATTTCTGGTGGCCCAAGCTTGACTTGGACATCGAGGCCTGGGTAGGGTGCTGTAGGGACTGCAAAACCTCCCGGCTGGAAGAGACACACGAGCCCAGTAGAGAGTGGGACACTGCAATTAGGTCACGTGTTCATATTGACTTTGCTGGCCCTTTTAGGGGAGCCATGTTTCTGCTTTTCATGGACTCTTATTCAAAATGGTTAGAGGTAATCCCCGTGTCTGGGACTTCATCCATCACTACGATTCACAAACTCAGGTGAATCTTTTGTACTTTTGGGTTGCCTGACATTGTCGTGTCCAATAATGCGTTGACCTTCATGTCAGCCAAATTTCAGGATTTCCTTTGCCACATTGGTATTTGGAATATTACTGCCACCCCCTTTCACCCCGCTACAAATGGTCAAGTCAAGAGACAAGTCTGCATGGTCATAGAGGCGCTCAAGTGTAGGGGTGTGTGTGATTTAGAGCTTCAGCTGTGTAAATTCCTGTTGTCGTACAGAACTATCCCCTTAGCTTCAGTGTTTTTGCCCACATACCTTCTAATGAAGAGGCAATTGTCAATGGTTTTAGACCATTTAGACCCGCATCAAGTAGAAGACAGAGGTCTTAACATCGATGTCACCAACTCTAAAGGATTTTAGGTTGGGCAAGCCGCTCACTGCCGCAACTACACACCTGGGGCTCCATGGTTGGGGGGTGAGGTCCTAGAGCAGATGGGACCTGTGTCCTACAAAGTCCTTATGGACAATGGCACCATTTGGAGGAGGCACGTAGACCAAATGCAACCCCGAGTGCCCAGGAAAAATCCGAATCCAGAACGGGAATCTCTGGAGGAGACAGGTGCAGGCTTGGAGAGGGAGGAACTGACAAGTGAGTCTCCAGAGCCAGTCTCCAGGGTGGGTCCAACAAATGAGTCACAAAAGCCAGATCTTTCATTTAGTGAACCTTTGATTTATTCCCATATGCCTCCCTCGCTGGGAACTCCACCAGAGTTACCCGTTGCTGACTCAGCCAGTGAGGGTGTGCCTAGTTGACCCTTACCCTAAGAGCCAGCCATGACTTCCACAGGGTTATCAACAAGACGTGGTTCTCCAAGGCAGCCCAGTGAGTCAGCCCAAAGACCCAAGGCTCCTTGGCATCCAATTATCCCTTCCCTAAGATCTGGGAATTCTGGGCACCCTAAACGGACCTGCGGTCCACCAAAGCGATGGGGAGATTTTGTTCTCTACTGAGGGGGGAGGGATGTTGTGTCCAAGTATTATTTATGAGAACTAAACCAGGAAGCGCACCTTTTCAGTAGGCACCAAATTCAAAGAGCTGTCTTAAACAATGTTGATTCATCACTTCATATTTTGCTGCTTTTCCGGAGGCCCGCTGAAATGTATCCATTTGTGTACTGCCATTCTCAATATATATAAGCAAACCGCCTTGTACATAGTCCCCAGTCTGATTTCCTGAGCTGATAATAAATCACTTGTGTTTGACCCAATCCTGCTGGTCAGAGTACTTCTTAGCACCAGACTCAACAGGCTTGCTACATTTTTATTCCAACATGTGCTTATGGACCATGACCTGTATCCTGGGGAAAATATAGCTGTAAATGAACAGAGTTGTTCAACTGAAATTATGGATTGGGGGGGGGGGTAGTGCTAGGTGTTGTCCACTTTTAATTTCTCTGTGTCATGATCCTTTAAACAAACTGTCCTCCCCTTAGTTTCTTTATTATTGTGAAAAATAGCTGTGATGAAAAAAATTGGGTGAGGCTGCAGTTAGATCAAAAAGTATTTTCATATCTTGCTTTGCCTTGCTTTATGTGATGTGGCAGTTCCTCAGAAAGAAAACAACCACTAGCTTTGCATAACTCCTTTGGTATGACTACTAAGAATGTGGTAACCATGCCATTACCTACCTCAAAGGGTTAACTTTGACCTCCTATGTAAGTGTCTAGTGTTAGTATAACCTTCTCTACATTGCTTTTATGCACATTTGTAGGAAATACACTTCAGTTATGAAAATGTTAATGTGTCAATTGCTATGATGTAGTGTCATAAATATTCTAAAAGATTAAACAAGGAAGACAAATCAAGATTAGTAAGTTCACTGAAAAATTAAACAAAGACAAGTCAAGACAAGTTTAGACCATGCTTCTAAATCAGGGGTTCCCAACCTAAGGCCCAGGGGTCAGATCCAGTCCACAGCACCATTTCATGTCCCCCTCAACCCTCTAAGGGCAGTCAAGAAACAAAATGGCCACCCCTTTGAAGCTGTTGAGACAAAATGGCCAATCCATTGTACAAGCAGGGCAAATTGGCTGTCTGGCTCTTGAAGGTGACTGAGAGAGCGTGACCCGGCCCCTGGCTTGAAAAGGTTGGGGACCCCTATTTTCCAAAAGCTGGGCATATCCTTTTCATAACATCTCAGATGGCCTTCTTTGAGATGCATCAAATCTTTTCATATGAGGAAAGCTTTTGACAATAAAGGGTTTCCGCTTTTTTCTAGTGGCTAAAAAATATACCTTGTTAAATTGTACAATTTATTTATCTTTGCCATTCTAGTGTTTTACCAATGCTTAATCACACTGCTGTTTATCACAAATGTTGTTATTGAACTGATAAGTGCAGCATAGGATTGTAGGAAAATAGAAATGTTTTAAATAAAGCACTAATTAAACTGTGAAGATAATTTGCATAGAAAGTATTGTTTAAAGCAGGGGTTCTCAACATTTTTTAGCTATGGGCTGGACCACGCCCCCTCAGACAGCTGAGCGGGCCGGACTGGTGCCGTAAAACGTGCCCGCACCTGTTGTAAATACATTTACGATGGCCGTGAACTCATTTATGGCTGTATTAAACACATTTACAATGGCCACGGATTCATTTACAGCTGTAGTAAAAACATTCAGGTGACCATAAATGAGTCCACAGCTGATTCTGGCAGCAGCAGCAGTGGCTGCAGTTGTGGCTAGAGTGAGGTCAGGGGCCAGATTATTTGGTGTCACCACTGGTTGTAGGTTGAGAACCCCTGGTTTCAATTGATGCCATAAATTCCTGGAAAAGAATAGGACTAAGTCCTGTGATTTGGCTCAAATAGAGTAAACTCACTAAATTATGTTATGATTCAGTCAATTTACTTCAATGTATTTCTAACAATTGGCTTTAGCTCACAGCTACAGACATTAACTTTAATCCAGCTACACTCGCACATTCTAATACAGTGGTACCTTGCTTAAAGAGCATAATGCTTTCCACGGGATTGCTCTTTAAGCGAGTTTGCTCTTTAAGCAAAACACCATTGTAAGTGACCAATTGTGACTTCTGGCAGGGGGGATTTGGTTGTTAAATGAGCATTTGGTTGGTTTTAGTTGTCAAGCGAGGTGGCCATTCAGAGAAAATTCTGCTCTTTAAGCGAGTTAGTCTCTAAGTGAGGCTCTCTTTATGCGAGGTTTTACTGTACTCTCACTATGAACCCACCCAGAAACTGAAATTAAACAGGAGGCTGTTAAATAGGAATATATTCAATTTTCTTCTTCTGTGTCTCAGCCAGGCATGAAACTAATAACTTCATTCAATTACTATCATATCATCACAGAACATTTTCTTCTCCCGGCCAGCATGTCAGGTTCCCTCAGATTCTCTTCATAAGGCTGTGGTGGTGAACCTTGACACTCCAGGTATTCTTGGACCTCAAGTCCCAGAAGCCCAAGTCTCTGTGAACCCACACGAATGGGTTTATTGTGCATTCACAGAGACTTGGGCTTCAGGGAATTGAAGACCAAGAACACCTGGAGTGCCAAGGTTCGCCATCTCTGTCATAGGATTTGATTTCCAAACCTTTTACCATTGTGCTTGCTCTCTTCTGGACATAATCCATCTTTTTGGTTTCCTTCTTAAATTGCAGCAATCGGTACTGGACAAAACACCTCAGGTGAAGTTTGATTAAAGCATCATACAGTACTGTTGCTGAATAAAATGTTCATTTGGCAAGTAAATGAAATCAAAAGGGCAAGGTGACATACAAATGCACCTCCCCACTCTACACAGACATATACAGATCAGATAGATTATTTTTTAATGAGGCCCTACAAAATGCCCCATTGTTCAGCTCTTCCCGTTCTTTAATCTGTAAGAAACCCATTTCATCATTCTCACAGCAAATGCCCATTGTGGCAGTCAGGAAGCAGCCTGACATGGCCAAGGGAGTGGAAATGAACATTTGAGTCACATCAATGATATGCCCATTCCAATATATTGGACACATCATCACTGATTAAAAGTATGCTGTATATTTGTATAGCTCATGATAGGAATAAGGAAGTATCATGATCTGTACTTACAGTAAATGCTACAATCCGATTTCTCTGACGTTGAAAGCACACTTGGACATAAACTATATTTGCTTTGGACATCATTATATTGGGATTATTCAGAAATAAGGTGGGTCTGTTTGCTTGCTTCTGATTTTAACTGTTAATTTCCCACAAGGCTGCCCATGCCTGCGACTATGTTTCATAGGTGTATGCGTCATCATTTTTTTTTGTCTTGTTGGCTGTTTGGCAGGCATCTATGGAATTATCTTACCTTTATTTTCAGCCTTTCTCAGACAAGTAAGTTTATATATGATGGTGAAGTATATAGGAAGATCAGTGAGGGGCTGACTGCTGGAAACAAATGGGATGTGTGGTTCTAACCTGAATGCCTGAATCAGGTAATATCCCAGGGCCGGATTTAAGCATAGGCTACCTATGGGCCCATGCCACAAAGGGGGCCCACACCACATGATTCTACGTCAATTTTTAAAATCAGGTTTTATTTTTCAGTTTTTAATTGGATAATCGCTGAAAATGTGGTTTTTGTAGGTTAATTTTTTTAAAAAAAAATACTTTCCCCAGTAGGGCCCGCGCCACAGGTTCAGCCTAGGGGCCCACAGATCCTAAATACGGCACTGTTATATCTTTCTTTTCTTCTTAATATCTTTAAAACAATAATTTATTCAACATTTATCACTTCCAGCCACTCTTCTTACAGGATACTCAGGGTAGCATATAACATTATTATTCCTTAAATTGGAAGAAAATGACTTACGCATGATAATCCAGCATATTTCATACTAGGTTCAAATAATAATGATAATGATAATAATAATAATAATAATAATAATAATAATAATAATAATAATAATAATAATAATAATAATAATAATAATAATAATAATAATAATAATAATAATAATAATAATAATAATAATAATAATAATAATAATAATAATAATAATAATAATAAATTAATTTCATGTCAGAAATTATTCTGGGTTGAAAGGATTTTTGCTGGAGAAGGCAAGCTTCTTAACCAATGAGCCACCACAGACCTCAGGTTCAAATTATAAACTGGGATTTCCAACAGTACACCATGAACAATATTTACTTACATCTTTGGCAAATCCTCCCCCCTCACCCCCACGTACGAACGTCTGGCTTCTTCTTGAAGCTTTTAAAAATCTTTTGGTTTAGTTTTGAAAATTAAAGTACAGTATAACACCAACATAAAATACACAAATAAGCAAGAGGAATAGGGCTAAAGTCAGATACAGTAAATGTATTATTTTGCCAAAATGCTGCAAGTATAAGAAAAAATGTATTATGAGCAAGACTCCCAAGAAGTTAATGGTCCATCACCTCTATGGATTGGGGACAAGTTTTCCCAATGTTAAGTTCCCCAATTGAGTAGGTAAAGGTAAATGTTTCCCTTGCTCAAAAGCCAGTTGTATCTGACTCAAGGGTTCAGTGCTCATCTCTGTTTCAAAGCCGAAGAGATAGCGCTGTCTGCTTCTGCAGACATTTCCATGGTCATGTGGCAGGCATGACTAGACACTGGAGTGGACGGAATGCTGTTTACCTTTCTTTTTTTAAATTAAATTTTAATAATTACTTTACAATACATACATCCGACAAAATAACATTACATACAATGCATACAACATAGCACCCCCACCACCCAACCCACGCCCAACCCTGTGTAAAGTAAAAAAAAAAACTACCCTTGTCGCTCAATTATTATTTATAAGTTTATAAATCCGCCCAAAATTCATATTCTTCTTGTACAGGCTTTATTCCGTCTTCACTTGACATACCATATACTATCCAAGGTCTCCAAATTTTCCAGAAAAGGTTACTCTTAACTTCACCTCTTTCTACTCTCATTTCTGATGTTAGTTTATCATTTAACGCCAACTGCCATATTTGTTTAAACCATCTTTTCTGCATTTATTTATTTTGTTCTTCCATTCCAAAGCAATTATCTGCCTTGTTGCAGTAAGCAGAATGGATAGCAACTCCTTTTCATTATTATCAATATTTATATCTTCTATTTATTGCTGTTTACCTTTCCAATGAAGTAGTCCCTATATATCTACTTGCAATTTCTTGCTTTCGAACTGCTAGGTTGGCAGGAGCTGGGACGAAGACGGGAGCTCATTTCCGTCCTGCAGTACTCAGGAATCGAACTGCTGACCTCCTGCCCTCCAGTCAGTGTCTTAGCCACTTGAGCTACTGCAGTCCCCCCAATTTGGGGGGGGGGCAAAATACTGAGGAGTACGAGGTGTTTGTGATAGTAGAGGAGGAAATGGAACATAAAGAGATGCCAGAAACAGAAGAACTGAAGGAACAGGATGTGAAGGGGTTCAAAGAGGTAGAGGCAAAGATTGGGGCAGTTGGGAAAAAGTGAAAAATCAGTGGAAGAGACAAAGGATAAAAGGGAGGAGGTGGGAGGAGGTGAGACAGAACAATGGCACTTTAGTGTATGAGAACCAAGACACAGGAACAGCCGAAGGATTGGCTTAACATGTCTTTATTGCATGGTGGTCCGGGGGAACATGTGGTAATGGTGGACGAACAGCTCAATATATACAGAGGCTATACATTTGAATGTGGCTCTTCGGTAGCCCATTGGCTACTGTCTGCGTGACGTCATTTCTGGTCACGCCCTTCTTGTCCAGGTGAGGTGGTGGCGGGAATCTTCCCGCGCTGTAGGTATTTGTGGAATTGGAACCATGTGAGCTGGACGCTCGCTATTGCCATCTGGTGGACATTAGCTCGCGTCCTAATACAGGAGGTTACAGAGTTACAGCTGGTAATTATTCTGTCCCCTCTTCGAGTGTTACATTGTTTAAAGGCATACTTTCTTATACACAACATCCCTCCCCCCTAGGATGAGACGAAGTTTCTCATCCAATATGGTTTATTGCAAACGCGTTTTGGGCGCAAGGCTGGCTGGCTTGTCTCGGGGGCGCTATCGCTTCTTTGCTCCCTGGTCTCTTGTCCTGCAATGGGAGAGGGATACTCATTAGCGACTTGCCGCGGTTCCGCGGCTTTTGGGGTAGGGAGGAACTCCATTGTGGGAAGACCAGGGGCACTGGGGGCTAACGCAAAACCCCGCTTCTCGCTTGGATGGGTGGGGGACCACTCCGAAACCCCCCCTTCCCGGTTTTGTAACTCAAACTCAAAATCATCTACTGGGGAATCTATGGGGGTATCTGTCAGGATATCTACGGGGACAAACTTATTCCCTTCCCCCCGTGGTGGGGACCACCGGCCCCCCTCTCCTCCCCCTTGGGCTGAACAGGTGGGGGAGAACCCTAACGTTGAATCCTTTTCTGCGCTGTCAGCGCCCTGGATTTCGGAGATCCGGCGCCGGAGTTGGTCTGCGTGTCGCCTCCAGAGGAGACCTGTGCTGGTCTCTACGCAATACGACACGGGGCCTGTCTGTCCAATAACTACGACCGGAATCCAGGCTGGCCCTGCGCTAGCGTAGTTTCTGCAATGAACCGGGGCGCCTATCTCGAAACTCTTCGTGCCCGCTACCCCGATGTTCCTCCCAGTGTCTTCCACCCTGGCGGGGTCTAGCCTGGTCAGTATCGCAGTCAGCTTCCTGCGCATTAGGAGTTCTGTGGGCGAGTACCCTGACGCTAGGGGGGTTACCCTGTATCCCAGTAAAAACTGACACAACTGCAGGTTTAAATCCCCGGGGCCCATGCGCCTCAGCGCGTCTTTGGTGGTACGCACAAGGCGTTCTACCTGGCCATTTGTCGCCGGGTGGAAAGGTGCGGAGGTGATATGCCGGATGGCGTTGATCTCGGTGAATGCCCTGAACTCAGCGGACGTGAAACAACTAGCGTTATCGCTAATAAGGGTGTCGGGTATGCCGAACGTGCTGAACACCCTCCACAAATGTTTAACTGTTGTGGCTGAGGAGGTGTTCGCAACCGGAATTACCTCCAACCACTTGGAGTAAGCATCCACTACGAGGAGAAAGAGTGATCCTCTGAAGGGGCCCGCAAAGTCAATGTGCATGCGGGACCACGGCCCCTTTGCCGTGTGCCATTCCCTGTGCGGGAGACGGGCTTCTTCGGGCCGGGAGCTCTGGCATCTCGCGCAAGCGCCCACCATGTGCTCGATATCGGCGTCCAACTGGGGCCACCAGAAGTAGCTCCTGGCCAACGCCTTGGAGCGGACAATTCCAGGGTGGCTGACGTGCAGCAGTTTGAGCACCCTCGCTCTCAGGGATTCAGGGACAATTACTCGCTGGCCCCACAGGAGGCACCCCCTCTCTAAGGACAATTCTAGCTTTTTCCGAAAAAATGGGGTGAACTCCGTCGCTGGGGGGGACGTTGGCCACCCTTTCTGCACCCAAGAACTAACCAAGGCCAACGTCTTGTCCTTGCCTGTTGCCTTGGCGATCTCTGCGGGCAATACGGGGGGTTAATCCAAGACCTCTATCATGAGCACTTGGTGGTCTCGCTCCACCTCGCACACGTGGCCGCTTGTGTGGGGGAGGGGTGATCTCGACAGGGCGTCCGCGTGGCTTATGTCCTTTCCAGGGCGATACACCAGCACGTTCTGGTATGCGTTTAAGAAAATGGCCCACCTGAGCATCCTAGGGGACAGGATTTGTGGCGTGGGCTTGTCCGCAGTGAAAATGCCTAGCAGGGGCTTGTGGTCAGTCATGATGGTGAAAGGGCGGCCATAGAGGAAATCGTGGAACTTTTTGGTCCCAGCGATTATTGCTAACGCTTCCCTGTCTGTCTGTGCGTAATTTCGCTCTGCCTGAGACAGGGACCTGGAGTAGAACGCCACCAGGGCCTCCCGCCCATTTTCCAACACATGGCACAGAACCGCCCCCACCCCCACTGGGGACGCATCACAAATCAGGACTACTGGTCTCTTGGGGTCAAAATGGGTTAATATGGCGTCTGAGGCTAGGAGTTGTTTCAGGTCGTTGAATGCTTTCTCCTGGCTCTCGCCCCATTTCCATGCCTCATCCTTTTTTAGAAGCCTGTGAAGCGGCTCCGCTACCGATGCCTTCCGGGGCAGGAAGGAATGGTAGAAGTTTAGGAGCCCCAGGAACGACTGCAATTCGGGCTTGAAGGTGGGGCGAGGAGCATTTTGAATGGCAGCCACCTTTGATTTGGAGGGTTTGATTCCTGCAGGGGTTACCCGGAAACCCAAGAACTCAACCTCTTTTGCGAAGAAGACACATTTGTCTTTTCGCAGCCTCAACCCCGCCTTTTCGAATATCGTCAGTACTTTGTCTAATCTTTCAGCCAATTCAGATTCGCTCCCCCCCCCCCGTTATCAACACGTCATCAAAGTATGGTAAGACCCCCTCCAGACCCTTTAATAGGCGTTCCACGAGCGATTGGAAGATACCTGGTGCCGAGTTCACGCCAAACTGTAGGCGCGTGACCTGGAACGCCCCCTTATGAGTGACTATCGTCTGCGCAGCAGCCGCAGCTAGGGTTACCGAGAGCTGCTGGTATGCTTGTGCCAGGTCAAGTTTTGCAAAACACCTTCCCCCATGTAACTGGCCAACAGGTGGCTGACCACCGGTACCGGATACGCATTTGGGCGTATCGCCTTATTAATGGTGCATTTGTAATCTGCGCATATGCGAACCTCCCCGTTGGCCTTCAGTGCTGTTACAATCGGAGTTTCCCACTCCGCAGAATCAACAGGAACAAGAATCCCCTGGCCCACCAATTTGTCCAGTTCCGCCTCTATCTTGTCCTTGAGCGCAAAAGGCACTCTGCGCGGTTTGAGTCTTATTGGGCGGACCTCAGGGTCCAGATCGAACACAACTGGGGGTCCCTTGAATTTTCCGAGTCCCTTCTTGAACACTTCGGGGTGCGCGTCGCACACCTCTTGTATAGGGTCAGTCCCAACGGCATGCACCCCCCTATGAACAACCCCAGGGGCTTAAACCATTGAGTCCCGAGAAGGCTACAGCTTCCCCCCTTGAGGACAACCAGGGGAAGTTCCGCGGCGTGCCGCTTGTATTGGACCTTGACTTTTCCAACCCACAACACCGGAATGCTATTTCCCTGCACGTCCCGCAGCGTAGACCTCAGCGCTTTGAGCCTGGGCCGCACGTTGGGGGAAATTCCCAAAAACTCCCTCTGGGAAATGATTGAATAGGAAGACCCCGAGTCTATTTCCATCCTAACGGGGGCCCCTTGCACCAGTACCTCAACAAAGTAATGGGGGTGTCCTAAGGACACACTGTGAACTGGAGCGTCGTCGTCACTGCCGTTGGAGATATGGCCCACACCGTCCTGCTTCCTCGAGGGCCAGGCACCTTCCTGGAATCTCGGTGGGCAGTCTGTCAAGCCTCTCTGGTCCCCCCACCGCCGTCTGCAAACCTTGGCTATGTGCCCTCGACATCCACAGTTGTGGCACTCGGCCTTCCGGAACGGGCACTTGGCGCGGTCGTGGGCCGCCCCGCAGCCGTTGCAACGCCGGCCATCCTTCCGCACCTTCCGGACGTCCTCGTCCTCGCTGCTCTCCGTGGAGGATTGTGGCGCTCGCCTGGCCGCATGCACCGGGCCCGCTGCCTTGTCGGGTTGTGGGGGCCTTTCCCTGAACCCCTTGACTCCGGCCCTCGTGGCTTCCGCAGCCTGCACCGCCTTCACGACCTCGTGCAGCATCGGGGGCGGCTCCTGGTTCATCAGCTTTCGCTGAACATCCTCGTCCCACAGGCCACAGAGCATGCTGTCCCTGAGGGCGATTTCCAGGTTCTCCCACTTGCAAGTGCCGGCGGCCAACCGGAGGGCTGCTGCAAAGGCTGTGATGGACTCCCCAGGCGCTTGGACTCTCTTCCAGAACGCGTCTCGAGCCGAAAACATCGAGACCGAGGGCTGGAAGTGGTCGCGCATCGCTTTCAGGAGCTGCTTGACCGACACCTCGCTCACCTTCTTCGGCGAAACCAGGTCCACCAATACTCTCATGGCGGCATGTCCCAGCATCCGGGTGAGGATGGCCCTCTTCTTTCCTTCGTCCGTAATGTCGGACACCACCAGCGCGCTTTGGAAGTCCATTTCGAAGAGCTCCCAATCTTCCGGCTTGTTGATGTCGAAACCGGCGTGTGTCTTGATCTCGTGGGGATCCATTATCCCATCCTCGTCGCCAATTTAGTGTATGAGAACCAAGACACAGGATAGCCGAAGGATTGGCTTAACATGTCTTTATTGCATGGTGGTCCGGGGGAACATGTGGTAATGGTGGACGAACAGCTCAATATATACATTTGAATGTGGCTCTTCAGTAGCCCATTGGCTACTGTCTGCGTGACGTCATTTCTGGTCACGCCCTTCTTGTCCAGGTGAGGTGGTGGCGGGAATCTTCCCACGCTGTAGGTATTTGTGGAATTGGAACCATGTGAGCTGGACGCTCGCTATTGCCATCTGGTGGACATTAGCTCGCGTCCTAATACAGGAGGTTACAGAGTTACAGCTGGTAGTTATTCTGTCCCCTCTTCGAGTGTTACATTGTTTAAAGGCATACTTTCTTATACACAACAGGCACCCAGAGGAAAACCTGGAACGTCTAGCTTCTAGTGAACATATGTATTCAAGGAAGACTCCTGGACTGAGAGTGACTCTGGCTGAGGCAGAGAGACAAACCTGAGAGAATGTGGCATCCTTCTTACTAGGGGTTGGGTTGGGGGTTGGGGAGGAGAGAAAACGAAGACACAAAGCACTGAGGGATGACAGAAAATGATGCCCAGAGAGCTCACAGATTACTGACAAACTGTCCTGTTTTGGGTGCATCATAAGAAGGCAAAACTCTCTGGGGAAAACAATAATGTTGGGAAAGATGGAAACCAGCAGGAAGCGAGGAAGCCCAAAGCAAGGTGGACTGATTCAAAGCAAGAGCCCTGATGGTGCAGGGGTTAAACTGCTGTATTGCAGCCAAAATGCTGTGAGTTCAATCTTGATCGGGATCAAGGTTGACTCAGCCTTCCAGCCTTCCAAAGTCGGTAAAATGAGGATCCAACATGTTCAGAGCAAAATGCTAATTACCTGTAAACCACCCAGAGAGTGCACTAAATGCTATGGGGCAGTATATAAGTATAATTGCTATTGCTATTTCCTAAGGGGAGACGACAAACCATAACTTTCAGGAGTTGAGCAGGGCTATTGAGGACTGGACAGTCTGTAGATTGCTCATTCATAAGGTTGCTATAAGCTGGAGGTGATGACGTCACATAACAACAATAAGGTTCTGGTTGTGTTCCTTGGTGATCCTGCATTTGAATGGATCTCCAGGAACTCAACCGCTATGACACAGTAATGCGTTGAAGTGTGCCACAAAGCCTCATGTGATTTTGCTTACAAAAGGGTAGATCAATAGACTCTCATTTTTGTGGTTTCTATTGCAAAATATCAACATGCCTCACCCCTAGATTACATTGTAGCCACCACAGACGGTCTTGTGACAATTTCTTTGGCTGAGGATGTTCTTCCAGCCAAAGACAACACCTCCCACTGCAGTTTCATCATAAAACAAACTACTGTGCCACCCTTCAAACTAGAATAACCGGTCCAGGGTGGGAGGTAACACAACAACCTCTTGAAACACTGCTATATTTTATAGACCAGGAGTTCCCAACCTTTTAAAGCCGGGGACCGGGTCATGCTCCCTCAGACAGCTTTGGGGACTAGATGGCCATTTTGCCCTTCCTCCAACACATGGCACTTCCTGGTGTGGTGGGGAGGGGGGGGGACATGAAATGGTGTTGCAGGCTGCATCCAGCCCGTGGACCACATATTGAGTATCTCTGCATTAGACTGTGGGCAACTTTAACAGCCCATTTCTTATTTTCCCAGTGAAAAATGCACGTGCAATATGTGACCAATGTGCAAACAGCCACCAAAGCGGTACCTGTTTGGCAGGTGTGTGAGTCAAGACCAAGACATTTGGTCTAGTTGACGTCTGAACAAATAAGCAATAGCAATAACACTGCCCCATAAGAGGCCGTGGTGGCTTAGTGGTTAAGACACTGAGCTTGATGACCAGAAGCTCAGCAATTCAGCAGTTTGAGACCTGAGCGCTCCTGTCTCTGACCCACCTCCTGCCAACCTAGAAGTTTGAAAGCAAAACATTACAAGTAGATAAACAGGTACCGCTTTGGCAGCAAAAGGTAATGGCATTCCATGCACTTTGGCATCTAGTCAATCCTGCCACATGACCACGGAAATGTCTGTGGACACAGCCAGCTCTTTGGCTGGAAATGAAGGCAGGCACGGCTGGCTTTTGTGCAAGGGAGACCTTTTAGACCTTAACCTTTTAACATCCCATGGCGCTTAGTGCCCTCACAGGTAATTCGCATTTTGCCCCCCCCGCCCCCCCCGCAACACGCTGGGTTCTCATTGGAAGGATGGAAGGCTGTGTCAACCTTGGCTCCGTCAGGATTGAACTCACAATGTTTTTGGCTGCAGGACGGTAGTTCAACCACTGCGCCACTCAGGGCTAAGGTCGGCTGAGTAATTATCTGTCGGCTCACCTTGACTTGCCACTCCCCTGCTTGACTCAAGGGCGGGCCCGGGACTCGGAGCCACAGCCTTCCGGTAAAGGGAAGAAGCGGGTCCGAGGCTTAAATAGCCCACAGGTGTTCCTGCGGTGAAACCGAGGTGGAGGGAAACAACCAACAGAGGCAGTTTTCTCCCCTCTGCCGCCTCCCCCTCTCCTCAGGGATGAGGCTTCTCCTTTGCACCTGCGAGGGGCTTCTGGCGTGGATGGCGCTGGCGCTCGTCCTGCTCCTGCCCGAAGTTAATGGTGAGCCTGGACGGGGTGGTGCGCGTAATCCAAGGGGAGGCTCGGCTTGGCGCGTTGCTCCCGCCTTATTATCGCGTCCCTGCAGGCTAGCGCAGGCACCCAGAAGGTCCTATATCCGTGTGATGGCGAACTTTGGCACACCAGATGTTCTTGGACTTCAATTCCCAGAAGCCCAAGCCCCCTGTGAATCCACACACCGAATGGGTTCACTGCGATTCATCCGGCCCGCGCTTCCCTCGTCGCTCCTGGAAACAGAAGTAAAATGCGCCCGTACGGTTAAGACTCTTCCAAGTTAACCCTTCCTCCATACAGAGTGCGTTTTACTTCCGCTTCCGGGAGCGACGAGGGCAGCGCGGGCCGGATGAATTGTAGTGAACCCATTCGTGTGGATTCACAGGGGGCTTGGGCTTCTGGGAATTGAAGTCCAAGAACACCTGGAGTGCCAAAATTCGCCATCACGGCCATCTATGGTCTATGAACCTGCTCAGCGCCTGCAAACTCAAGGAGCCATCCTGAGAAAGAAAAGCCTCTCTGGAAAATACAGTTAATGTTGGGAAAGGTGGAAGGCAGCAGGGAATGAGGGACACGAAATACAAGATGGATCGGTGCCCTTAAAAAAGGAAGTCATGGATAGGCTATTTATTAATTTTTAATTTGGGGGAACAGAAGCCGTGTTAGTCTTTGTTTCTGGCATATCAGAGAATAAAGGGACTGCTGTGACTCAGTGGTTAAGAAGCTCGTCTTGTTAGTTGGAAGGCTGGCAAGTATAAAGGTGGCAGTTCGAGACCTGGGAGTGAGCACGACGGAGTGAGCGCCCGTCTCTGTCCCTGCTAACCTAGTGGTTTGAGAGCAAGAAATTGCAAGTAGATAAATAGGGATCACTTTGGTGGGGAAAGATCTTGGGGACATGAAAAGAGCCTCATTCGGGCATCCCCTGAGCAGAGATTCCCCAGCAAAAATCCTTTCAACCCAGAATAATTTCTGACACGAAATTATTAGTAGTATTAGTATTATCAGAGAATAAGCAAAACAAAAGAAAAATACTGTAGCACTTTAAAGACTAACTGTTATATTTTAATGTGAACCTGTGGATCAAGTCCACTTTAAGCTATAATTTGCAGAAGTTGAGCAGTGCTGTCGAGGACAGGACAGTTCTGAGATCTGTTACTCAAAGGGTCACCATAAGTCAGTGACGGCTTGACAGTACATAACAACAGTACCATTCTTTTTTACCTGACAAATAATGATGGGGAGAGAGGCACTAAACATTTCAAATGGGGCTAACTGTGATTTATAGCCAAGTAATCCTGGTTGGCTTAGTGGTGAAGATGCTGAACTTGATGACGGGAAGGTCAGCTGGTCAGCAGTTCGAGACCCAAATGCTGCATGATGCAGTGAGCTGCAGTCTCTGTCTGAGCTCCTGCCAACCTAGCAGTTCGAAAGCAAGAAATTGCAAGTAGATAAATAGGTACTACTTCAATGGGAAGGTAAAGAGTGTTCCGTGCATTCCAGTGTCTAGTCATGCCTACCACATGTCCACAAAAATGTCTGCATACACACACTGTCCTGGTTCTTTGGCTATAAATGGAGATGAGCATCAAACCATAGTGTTGGATATGACTGGCTTTCGAGCAAGGGCGATCTTTACTTTTACCTAATCCTGGTGCAATAAGTTTGTGCTACAACTGAAAGCAACCTGGAACTAGACTACAAGGCTGTGTTTTGGTAGATAAATTGAAATGTTTGAGGTTTTGATATGTTATAGTCCAAAACTCCCAAATAGACCATGGTTTTATAGATTCCATTAAGAAAAATGGTACAAGGCTTGAATTAGCCACAGCTTATTCTTTCTTGGGGCTGCAGTGACTCAAGTGGTTAAGATGCTGAACTTGATGACTGGAAGGCCATAAGGTCAGCAGTTCAAGACCCGAGTACTGCATGATGGAGTGTGCTCTCATCTCCGTCCCAGCTCCTGCCAACCTAGCAGCTTGAAAGCAAGAAATTGCAAGTAGCTAAATGGGTATCACTTTAGTGGGAAGATAAACAGCTTTCCGTGCACTCTGGTGTTTAGTCTTGCCTGCTGCATGTCCATGGAAACATCTGCAGACAGAGACAGAGCTGGCTCTTTGGCTGTAAACAAAAATGAGCGCTGACCCCTAGAATCAGATACGACTGGTTTTCGAGCAAGGGTGACCTTTACATTTACTGTTATTTCTCCCCCCCCCCCCCCCGATTTTGGACTTCCATGTTTATCTCTTTTTTCAGGTAATTGCCTTGCTTCTGAGATACCTTCATATGTTACATTTGATGGCAAAAAATTAAATGATAGCTATCCTATTGGGACAACTCTGCGATCCCGTTGCATCCCAAGTTATACAGCTACAGCATTATCTATTCAGTGTCGTAATGATTCAACATGGTCTGAAACTTGCCAAAGTGAGTATCTTTGTCAAAGATCTGCTTTTGCACATGAAAATTTGAGCACAGATGGAGATGTCTCAGCAATTTTCTTTCTATTTTATATTTTGTACAAAGGAGTACAAAGATTTAATAACATGCTGTAAAGTGAATACAATGGACCCCTGCACAACGACAAAGCTTGGTTCCCAAGGTCGCATTGTTATGCACGATTTGTCGTTATGCTGGAGCCCGTTATTAAAGAGAAGAAACCAAGCGGTTTCTTCTCTTTAAAAATGGAGTGTTGGAGGGGAGGTGGATTCGATCCCCTCTCTTGGGTCCTGTGGGTCCGGGAGGGTTGGGGGGACAAAAGGGGTATGTCCCCCCAACCCTTCTGGACCCAGGGGAGCCAGCTGAGAGGGGGATCGCCCCCCCCCGCAACTGATATTAAAGGGGAAACACCGATCGGGATTTCCCCTTTCATATCAGGGGTGGTGGATTTGATCCCCTCTCCTGGGTCCTGTGGGTCTCAGAGGGTTGGGGGGACAAAAGGGGTATGTCCCCCCAACCTTTCTGGACCCAGGGGAGCCAGCAGAGTGGGAGATCGCAACCCCCCACCCCCTGCAAAGTCACCTTCCGCACAACAATGTGAAGTCATTGTGCGGATAGTTACTTTGCTGCTCACAACGCGGCGCTAATCGAAAATGTCGTTAGTCGAACACGTCGTTAGGCGGGGGTCCAGTGTAACTTCATTTCTTGAATACCTAAAACTTCAGAGAAGCCAACTTAAATGGTTGCTCAGATATCTGTTGCAGAGTTTTGAATTTCTGATAACGTTCCCTTTCGTTGCACAGTAGAAGTGCAGAGACTCACAAAAGAGAATAGCTACAAGTTTCCCAGAATCCTCCTCTTCTTCATTAGCTGGCACTTAAAGACTCAGTAGCTCCTTCAACCAAATAATATACTGGCACCACAGCATAGGCAAGCAATAACTGTAATACTAGTGACCTATGCACTAATTTTACTCCTCCTTAACCCTGAGCAGAAATGCTTCTTTTTAAGCCCCCTCATTATATCTTTTGTCACTTGATATATTTTAGTTTCTCCACTTTAATTTCTGTTCCCTCTGCTGTTCTATGCTGGAGCAGAAATGCTCCTTTTTAAGCACCCTGATTTTAACTCTTGTCTCTTGATATATTTTAGTACCCCCATTTTAACTTCTGTTCCTTTTGCTGTTCTGTGCTGGTCTTGGACTGTAATAAAGAGTTGATTGATTGATTGACTCAAAAAGGAGAATAGCTACAAGTTTCCCAGAGTCCTCCTCTTTCTCATTAACTGGTACTTAAAGACTTAGTAGCTCACTTTGAGACATTTGTAGAAGAAAAAATAAAAATATCTCTTAGAGTTGCCTGAAATTACAGATATGTGCAGGCTACTTTCTTTACTGTATGCATGCTATCCACCAACTAACCAAACAGACCAACAGCAACAAAACAACTTCTACTCACTAAGAAAGAGAGAGAAAGAAAACAGAACAGAGAGTGACAGGGCTGTCTTTGAATTGAGAGGCAGGAAGGAGGAGTTGGTTAGTGCGAGATGGATAGTCACCCCAGCCCACAGAAATCCCTGCCAGTCACTCCAACTACAGGTAGTCATGTGAGGTTGCAAATTAAACTCTAACAATATTAACCTGCGTCTTGCATCTGGACTAAAATAAATTCAGATTCTTCAGAGAGTTAATAGATTCAGCCTTTTCCTTCCTGCAGATAATTCAGTTAATAGATTTTCTCCACAGCAGAACATAGGGAACTTAAAGTAAAAGAGGGGACTATTCCCAGAAACACTTCTCCAAAATGCAGATTTATGAAACAGATGCCACTAGGGTTGTAAAAATAGTGCGGCTGAAGAAGAAGAACACTTGTTATTTCTTTGCCTAACTTGCCTCTTGGGACAGTGTTGGTGTTGTGAGCATAAAATGCGCTGGTTTCCTCTCAGGTCAAACATGAAAACTAAAGCATGTTACTTTCTAGACCAATGTAGGCAACTATGGCACACGTGCCAGAGGTGGCATGAAGAGCTGTCTCTGTGGGCATGTGCACCATAGTGGGCATGTTTGCTGGTGCCAATGCCAGTGCCACTTTCCCACACACCCCTCTTCCTCCGCCAATGGGGAGGCGAGACAGAAGGCTGAAATCCCACCTGGGAGACATCAGCGGAGACGAGGTGAGGCCACCAGACACACACCCCTTCTATGTGGTGGAGGAGGAGGCAGTGGTGCACACCCAGGGGGGGTCAGTTGCACCCATAGAGAAGGTCGTGCACACCCATGAGGGGCACACAAGCCCACGTAACATCACCTGCATGCCTCACCTGTGCGCATGCACCCATGTGACATCACCAGAGGCGTGCCTCCTCCTTCTTGGGCACTCAGTTTCTAAAAGGTCCACCATTACTGTTCTAGATGTCTGTACGCATGTTGACTCTGTTTTAAGAATCATGACAACATATGGTAAAACTACTACTAATTCTTCCTAGGAACGAAGTGTAAGGTTCCAGTTATTGAAAATGGAAAAATAAACGACTTAAGTAACCTCACGTTTGGTGATGAAGTAAGCTTCACCTGTAATGAGGGGTAAGTTTCCAGTGACCTGATGTAACCATCTGGCTTGGTTTAAAATTTCTAAAATTTCATATCTGAAAATGAATACAGTAGAACCTCAGATAAAGTCCAAATTCCGTTCTACAAGTTTGGACTTTATCCGATTTTGGACTTTATCAGAATCAAATGGGCGATGCATCAGATAACATCCAAAAATGGACTTTATCCGACGTTCCTATACCAAATACCTCGAATAATGTCCATTTTTAGCGGTTTTGGACTTATGCGATGTATCACGTGTGCATGAAAACCGCGACTTTATCCGAATCGGACTTTATCTGAATCGGACTTTATCCAAGGTACCACGGTAGTATAACATATATAAAATTCATATTTTTTTTAAATCTCTCTCTCAATGATATAAAAATTAAAATTCATTAGTAGCCACTTTGGTCTGCTCTTGTCCTAATAATTGCTGGAAGGATTTTCCTGATGTGTATGTTTGCATGACCACTTCTGGAGGAACACACAGTGCAAATGTGCTCTTCACTTTTTTTAGTACGGAGGATGACCCTTAGGCTTGGTTACTCAGCCCAGGGAGATAGGAAACAGTCAAATGGAGCACACTCTATTTCTACCTTGCAAAGAAGACAGACAGAAGAAGAGCAGCTTCTCTTTCTTGCTAACTTATATTATTTGGGCAAGTGTGACAGGCTAAACCCTGGGTGCCCAAAACTTTCCTGCCAGAGACCTGACCATCCCCCTTCAAACAGTTGAGCGGGCCAGTCACATGGTTCCTCCCAGCGGTGGTGGTGGCGCATGAATTTGTGCCATGTTTCTGGGTGTTTTCCCTTCCTCCACTGCTTCCCTTGGAGGAGGGAGCAAATGAGGAATATTTTGGAGCTGCTTTTAAATATTTTTGCCACATTTCGGCACTTCTTGTGATGTCCGGGCATTTCCGGCATCGGTGGCAATCCGGCCTGTGGGCCATAGTTTGGGCACCCCTGGGCTAAACCTTGACTTTTCTTCTTTGCTTCCTCTTTTACCTCATCCGGGGTTGCACCTTCCAAACTGAGAAGTCATTGGAGGCAGAGCCAGGTGTTCCTTCGAGCTGTTATTTTTTCCCCCTGCTTTCTTTGGTAGTTGCTGCTTTTCAAACAAAATGGAATTTAAGTTTGAAAAAGTAATTAGTGTTCTCATTGGGCTTGTTATTTGTATATGTGTTCACCTTGAATTGCCATTCCAACCAACAGCCCTTCCTTCCCCTTCCCCTCTTTTTTCTTAATGTAGAAATGGCCACTATTGTTTGATACTTTAATCCAGTGAATCAACACTAGTCTTGTTTATTTTTTTTAAAAAAACAACAATTCAGGGACACTCGGGGCAGATTGTAGCAGAAGGTGTACCTGCAATCCTTAAACATCACACCCAATTGCCTACCTCACCATACCACCATCCATAGACATGTGTTCACTCCAGTCCTTTTTGCACATAGAAACAGCTGCTTGCATGACAAATCAGATTGAATCCTTCCAGCTGGGAAAAAACAAACTAGATGCCTCCAGCAATACAAGAAACCCTGCTTTCGGAGGAAAAATCTATGTGGATTGAGTTCAGTCTCTGGGTCATGCACATAGCAAAAAATTCTTCAGATTCACTTGTGTTATAAGTGGAACAAATCACAATTATATTTGATCATGTAGTCAAGTACTCCAGTCTGTGGCCCTACCTTATTGATTCTATCTCACTTTTTCTTCCTTGTTGGAATAAGGGAAGTGGTTCATACCAGACCCAAGCTCTTCCCACTGCTGTCAGGCAGCTGGTACCAAATTGTGCCCAGTGGTGGGATTCATTTTTTTTTTACTACCTACTCTGTGGGCATGGTATGGTGGCGTGGCCAGGGGGAATGCCCATTGCACCTGAATTAGGACTACAGTAAAACCCCTACTTATGAAAAAGTATGTTCCATAGGCTTTTTCTTAAGTCGAATCTTTATGTAACTTGAAGCAAACCCATAGGAAAAATTATTTTTTATGTAACTCGAAGCAAACCCTCAGAAAAAATGAAATTTTTATGTAAATCAAAGCATAGGAAAACCCATAGGAAAAAGAATCTGTATGTAACTCGAAGCAAACCCATAGGAAATTGTGTAAATAGGGACATGGTTTTAGCACAAAAACATTTTGTAAGTCAAATTTTATGTAACTCAAGGCATTTGTAAGTTGGGGTTTTACTGTACTTTATTTCAAAACTGGGATGGGTGGGGCCAGACAGAATTTCTGCTACCGGTTCTGGCAAACTAGTGCAAACCTGCTGAAGCCCACCACTGATTGTGCCCAAAGAAACATCTTCTTTCTGCAGGAAGGAAAAGGCTTATACTTCTATCCTAAAACACATTGTGTATCCACAGAACTAAGCTTCTCCAGGATTTGTTGCATTTTCTTTCTAAATTAGAAGAAGAAGTGCCCCCAAGGACTTTATATTGAACTGCAAATTTTCACTGTAACAAAATTTAGAGGATCAAGTTCTCCCAGATGAAGGTTTTTCCATCTGGAGAAAATGCTTTTTTAGTTGTGCTACTGTAGAGAATAACTTTCACTGCGACCATTTCCTGGTAGCCAATTCTGTGTCTCTTGGGCAATAGGCAAAGTTCAAATCTTTTTTCAAATGGCCCTCGGAGTAGTAACACTACTGTGACATGTAAATCATTTCATAAGTCTACCAATGATTTCATGTTGTAAATTGTGCGCATTCTCTTTCCTTAGGTACACATTACTTGGCAAAAATACTTCACGTTGTGCTTTGTATGGCAGCAACATTGTTGATTGGGTTCCAGAACCCCCACATTGTGAACGTAAGATAATCTGTTCCTGCAAGCTTTTTAATGTTTGTCCCAATATGTTTTAGACTAATTCCAGTACTACAAATATTTTAGTCTGTCATGCATTAATCTAGGAGTAGAATAAATCACAGTAGCTAAAAACATAGGCACATGGTAGAATAAATTGGGGGAGGGGCACCATCGAGCTGTGTATGATCACTGTTGTAGCAATTTCAATTGCCCCTTAGTGCTTAGAACACTCTCTGGGCAGTTCACAATGTAATTACCATTTTTGCCTCCAGCATGCTGAGTACTCATTTTACTGATCTCAGAAGGATAGAAGTCTGAGTCAACCTTGAGCCTGTTAGGACTGAACTCATAATATGAACAATTTTGGCTGCAATATTACAGCTTAACCACTGCACAAGAGAGCTCCATCTATTTTCCAATGTAGTTTTTAGCGATTTAATGATTATATGAACACTTTTTCTTAATCATTTTATTCATCATACTGAAAGAAAACATTCCATAATCGATTTTCTTCCTGTTTTCAATTGTTCAACAAACAAAAAAGGCTTCAAGGGAAAAAACCAGGGAAATGCTGTTTTTTCTAAATTTTTCACCACCACCCCAGTACGGTACTTCACATCTCTAGTCCTATACCTCATTCTTTCAACCACCTTTCTATCCTAGAAATAGAAATCATCATTTAAGTTTCTTCCATTATTTGACTCTCACATCTTTAGAGCAGAGGAAGGAGTCACATCAATCTGCTGTTGAGGGTCATCATGTTCAATGAAACTACAAGCTTAAAAGTTAATAATTAGTTTCAGGACATCTCCAGATTAGCAGAAAAATAGTTTTTGCATCTGTTCATCACAAAGTGATGTGAGGTATTGGACTAAAGAAAAAGAATAATGAAATAGATGTGGTTGGTGTAAGGAAATTGAAAAGTGGATCTTGATTTTTGTAATTTAAAATAGATTCTGTTCATTCACTTTCTTTCCTAAGAGGGGGTGAATTCCTGGAGAAACCAGAGGGGTGGAATTCGGCCTTGAAGCTCAGGTGCAAATTCTTGTCCTTTGGAAATAATCAAAATAATCTAAGAAGGTGAGAACAGAAGGAAATACAAAGGACTTTTAAAAGTTGGAATCTTATTGGATAAAAGAGAGAAAAGGTGGGACAAAGAATGAAAGATGGGTTTTGTTAACCTTAGAACAGAGATAGAAATGCCATGTTCTTAAGCTGGAGAGGGTGATGGCTACAGAGGCTTGTGAGTAAAAAAGTAGAGAAATATAATCTTTATTATAGTAGCTGCCTAGGCCAGGTAATGTAGATAGTTATTCCTTTCATGTTTTAACAATGTGAAAGGGGGAAAATAATGTTCCTCTTCATTTTTATAACATTTTGTATTCCTGATTTGTAATAAAGCTGTTGACTTTTTATAGAAGACTTTTTTTGGGCTTTTATTTGAAGCATAAACTGGTGGGAATATTCTGGTTCCTTTTTGGCAATCGCTACCTATTACTACGTCTTACCAGGTCTGGTTGGCTTGTAAGCAGAAACAACCAGGGAATGAAACTCATCATAGATATCCCTCGAAGGGAGCAGAACCTTAATGTACTCTGAAGCAGCAAAGGCCTTATGCTGGCTTCCTAAATGAGTGGAGGTGTCTCCCAGGCTGTCCGCTTTCGGATCGGGGCAGCAGGGTGTGCGTGTGCATGTGCGTGTGTATGCACCCTCCCACGGCCCGGATCCCAAAGCGTACAGCCCTTCTGGGCTGTCCGCTTTTGGATCAGGGTGACGGGGGTGGAAGCAAGAACAAGAGGAGATCCAACGCCCAAAGCCGGCAGGGCTGCTCTCCACCTGAGAAGCCCTTTCCCAGGTGGAGACCAGCCTTGCGGGCTTTGGGGTTTGGATTTCCGGTGGTGCCTTCGCTGTTTCGAGGCTTGCCTCGAAACAGTGAGGGCACCATCGGAGATCCAAGCCGCAAAGCTGGCAGGGCTGGTCTCCACCTGGGAAGGCAGTTCCCAGGCAGAGACCAGCCCTGTTGGCTTTGCAGCTTGGATCTCCAGTGGTGCCCGTTCCCTTGCAGAAGGGGCTACGTGTGAGTGCAGACCCACCAGCAGCCCCTTCTGCAAGGGCACGGGCCAGGCACATGGCTGCTTCCCTTCTTGGAGGGCTGCCAGGTGTCTCTGCACTCACCTTCCGGCCCTCCAGAAAGGGAAGCAGCCACAAACACGATGCATCGGAACGCTAAAATAACATTATCCGACAAAAAAACTTTTGAAAATTTCTCGCCGTTATCTGATTTTAGCGTTTTCCAATGCATCCATTATCCGAGGTATTACTGTAATCTGCTATGTTATCCTTACATTTGGGAATTCGTTAACTGAACTGCAGCATCTCTGGAGGCCACTGAGATAGAGAGGATTATAAGAAAGGAAACACAGTTGGGTTAATGGTATGAATGACAGGAGTAATAGTTGGGGTGCTGATGGGAATAATCTTGCTGGGAGCAGAGAAGAGACCATACTCTGCTGCTTGACCATAAGCTATAGGTGTTCCAAAAGCTGAGCAACCCTTGAGTCAAATAACTGCATGCTGAATATTTCTGCTTTCTGCACTTGTGGTGTACCTGATCTGTTATTGTTGTTCTCTTCCGCAGGATTAGCTTGCGAGCGTCCTCCCACAATTGACAATGGATCATATGGAGACTATGATGATCACTATACTGTTGGCACAGTGGTAAAATACACATGTAACAAAGATTTCTCCCTTATTGGACAGTCATCTCTCGAGTGTATAGTTACAGAGGATGGCCGTTATGGAAAGTGGAATCAAGATCCACCTCAATGTAAAGGTGATCCAAGGTCATGTTTGGTATTTTCTTTGCAATAAGTTATTCTCTTTCAATATTACACAGCAGCTAAAAAATAAAATTCTTGGTAGAATTAAACAACTATGCTGTCAGTTAAGAACTTGCTGCTAGATAGCCTTTCATGGATTTTAGTGGCACTGCAAGTGATATAGGAGAGGTAGGGCAGCACGAAGGCTTTTAGGAAGAGTATGTTCCAAATGTCCTGTTCCTTTAATTGCGTAATTCAGGAAAACGTTTATCTCCTGAGCCAGCTAAAAGTAATCCCAGCTATCTCCGATTTCTAGCATCTTAGAAAGCATAGGGAATGTTTGATTTCCCCCATGTTATTACACAGACATTTAAAATGAGAAAGCATGCTGTTTCAGTTTCTTGGGCTAGTTTCATGCCCTAAATGGTATGTTAAACTTTGGGTCAAATATATCCCATCTCCAC
Source organism: Bradypodion pumilum (assembly GCA_035047305.1). Taxonomy (NCBI): domain Eukaryota; kingdom Metazoa; phylum Chordata; class Lepidosauria; order Squamata; family Chamaeleonidae; genus Bradypodion; species Bradypodion pumilum. The sequence continues at coordinate 65,618,407 of JAWDJD010000004.1, read as the reverse complement.
ACTTTTAGCAAAAGGGATCCATGGACCCCTTAATATTTCAAAATGGCAAGGGGAGCACCGAGAATCCCTTTCTCTAAGAGGGCTGGGCTGCTTTTGCCCTGAGAATGCACATTCCCAGGACAATAACAGCCTAGCGCTCTTAGCGAAAGGGATTCCTGGGGGTCCCTTTGCCATTTCAAAATGGCAAGACGTCTGTGGATCCCCTTTTGCTAAGAGGGCTGGGCTGCTTTCGTCCTGGGAAACGTGTTCCCAGGGGGAAAGCAGCCCAGCACTTTTTTGGGGGGAGGGGGCATGTACAGAGGTCCCCTGGCTTTGAAACAGGAAAGGGACCTCTGTAGATGCCTTCCCTGACCCCCGCAGTGCTGCCTTTGCCCTGGGAACATGCTTCCTAGGGTGAAAGCAGTTGGAAAATCATTGCATGTATCACCCCATTGGAAAATCGCTATATGATTGATACATATATGGTACAGCGATTTTTTCATACAACAATGGATCCTTTGGAACTAATTAAAATCGTTATACGGGGTTCCACTGTATAGCTTTCCTTGATTTCCTGAGCCATTTGATGAGACAAAACATCAGGTCAGCTTTGCTTATCTGTCTTGATCATGGTCTGTGCAATTTCTGAAAACAAAGGCAGGGATAGCTTGTTATATTCCCTTATGGCTTCAACTCTTTTTAGGTATTCAAACCGAGATCTGGTTTGGTGCCAACACTTACTTATTCACTGCTGCTTATCTCTTTCTAGTGGTAGAGTGCGACAGACCAAGGATTGAAAATGGAAAGCTAACTAGTGGATTTCAAGCTTCATACAAATATGACCATGTCCTAAAATATATATGCAATGTGGGTTATACTGTTTTGGAGAGTGAGTTAACCACATGTATAGCTAACAGTACATGGCATCCCACTCCAAAATGTGTCAAAGGTACGTGTTTTGGTTAACTCTTGAATTTCACAGTTTTCATGCTGAAAATTCAGAATCAAATGAATCTTTAATCAAATGAATCTAATAACACATTTAATCAAATCAAATATTATTTCCCAGTATCTGCCACCACAGCTGTCCCTGTTCATCCAGGAGGAAATACAACTTCAGGTGAGTCTTAATATCTTTGGATTACTGGTAAGGCTTTGTATTTAAAATAGGGAAGTTTTATAAACAAACCAGTCTATAATTACACTTATATTCTGTAACTTCCATCATTCTTTTTATCTCCTTTCTATTTTGCCTTACATTTAGTCCTGGGCAAATGAAATCCGGTCACCATGTCATAATGCAAAAATGCATTTGATGTTTTCTTTATGTGTGACAGAGAAGTGACATACTGTATATACTCAAGTATAAGCCAAATTTTTAGCCCCAAAAATGAGCCCCCAAAAGGGGACACTGCTTATACTCTGGTCAGTGACCACGAGGGTCCCAAGACTGTGCTGGATTGAGACTTGCCAACAATTTAATTAATGTTACCATATTTTCATACATTTTGATTATTGAAACTCACTAGCAGACGCTGCATTTTACACCCTCAGCTTATACTCAGGTCAATCTATTTTCCTGGGCTTTCAGATCAAAATTAGGTACCTCAGCTTATATTCGAGTTGGCTTATACTCAAGAATATACGGCAAGTATCAGTTTGGAGAAATAGTAATATAGAACTCACACTTTGTACCTTATTTTTAGCTACATATTTCTGGCTGATATTTGAAACTTTATTTATTCTGGAATATCCTTAGTACAAGCACTGCTCTTGCACACATTTGTAGCACTTTGACAGGCAAACAGCATTCCATGCACTCCAGTGTCTAGTATGCCTGCTTTATGTCCACAGAAACATCTGCAAATGCAGACAGCTCTGGCTCTTTGGCTATAAGCAGAGGTGAACACTAAACTCCAGAGTCAGATACAACTCGAATTAAATCAAGGGCGACCTTTACCTTTACTTAATAAAGTTGCTTGCCACAAGTGGGCTTTGTTCCTATTCATACAGCAGCACAACTAAATTTATGTTCCACCAAATTTAAGTGGCTTTTTAACAAAACCTTTTTAACATAGTTTAGTGTATGGGACCAAAGACACCAGGACAGCCGAAGAGCTGGCTTAACACAACTTTATTACATGCTGGTCAGAGGGAACATGAGGTAATGGCGGACGAACAGCTCAATATATACAGTGGCTATACATTTGAATGTGGCTCCTTGATAGCCTATTGGCTACAGGCTGCGTGACGTCATTGCAGGTCACGCCCTTCTTGTCCAGGTGAAGGTAGTGGCGGGAATCTTCCCGCGCTGCTGTTCTAGGTGAGTCTTGGACCAATGAGCTTGGACGCTCGCTATTGCCATCTAGTGGTCACTAGCTCGCGTCCTATTAAGGTTACAGTGATTCAGCTGGAGGTTACAATGTTACACATAGAAAAGGTTACATTGGATACACATGGATAGGTACATTGTTTAAAGGCACAGGCTTTAGGACACAACACCCCTCCCCCCTAGGATGAGATGAAGTCTCTTAGCCAAGATGGTTTATTACACTCACGTTTGGGTCGCGATGTGGGTTGGCCCACCCGGGGGCCGCTCCTGCTTCCTTGTTCCCTGGACCCTTGTCCTGTAATGGGAGAGGGAGACTTGTTAGCGGCTTGCTGCTGTTTTGCAGTTTTAGGGGAAAGGGTAGATTCCGTTGTGGTTGAACCGGGGGCACCAGGGGCTAATGTAAAACCCCTCTTCTCGCTTGGATGGGTGGGGGACCACTCCGAACCCCCCCCCCCGGTTCTGAAAATCAAACTCAAACTCTGCTGGGGGATCCCGCGGGATATCTACGAGGACAAATTCCTTCTCCTCCCCCCTTGGTGGGGACTCTGGACCCCCCTCTCCTCCCCCTTGGGCTAAACGGTTGGGGGAGAACCCTAACGCTGAATTTGTATCCGTTTTTTCGGAGCCCTGATTTCCTGGGACCCGGCTCTGGAGCTGGTCCGCGTGCCGCCGCCAAAGTAGACCCGTGTTGGTCTCCATGCGGTACGAAACGGGACCGGTTTGTTCCACGACCACCCCCGGCACCCAGGCTGGCCGCGCTGGCGTAGTTCCTGCAATATAGGTGTGTCGGGTATGCCGAACGTGGAAAAAATTCTCCGCAAATGCTTAATTGTCGCGGCCGAGGAGGTGCTCGTGACTGGGATGACCTCCAACCACTTGGAGAAGGCATCCACAACAAGGAGAAACAGGGTTCCTCGGAACGGGCCCGCGAAGTCTATGTGTATCCAGGACCACGGCCCCTTAGCCGCGTCCCACTCCCTGTGGGGAAGACGGGCCTCCTCTGGTCTGGAGCATTGGCAACTCTCACAAGTGCCGACCATGTGCTCGATGTCGGCGTCTAACTGGGGCCACCAAAAGTAGCTTCGGGCCAGCGCTTTGGAGCGCACGATTCCGGGGTGGCTGACGTGCAGCAGTTTAAGCACCCGCGGTCGAAGGGATGTAGGGACCACCACCCGCTGCCCCCACAAGAGGCACCCCCTCTCTAGGGACAGTTCCAGCTTCTTCCTAAAAAATGGGGCGTATTCCTCTGCTGGGGAAGACGGCGGCCACCCTTTCTGTACCCAGGAGCAAACCGCCGCTAACGTCTTGTCCTTCCTTGTCGCTATGGCAATGTCGGCGGGCACTACGGGGGGCGAATCCAGCACCTCTATCATGAGAACCTGATGGTCCCGCTCCCCCTTGCTCACCTGGCTGGGCGTCAGGGGGAGGGGGGACCTCGATAGAGCGTCCGCATGGCTGATCTCTTTCCCGGGCCGGTACACCAACGCGTGCTGGTAGGCGTTGAGAAAAATGGCCCACCTAAGCATTCTCGGGGACAGGATCTGTGGCGTAGGCTTATCTGCGGTAAAAATGCCTAGTAGGGGCTTGTGGTCAGTCACGATGGTGAAGGGGCGGCCATACAGAAAAGCGTGAAATTTTTTGGTCCCCGCAACTATCGCCAGCGCCTCCCTGTCTGTCTGGGCGTAGTTTCTCTCCGCTTGGGACAGGGACCTGGAGTAAAACGCTATCGGGGCCTCCCTCCCGTTTTCCAACACGTGGCATAACACTGCCCCCACCCCCACCGGGGATGCATCACAGACCAGCACCACCGGCCGTTTGGGGTCGAAATGGGTCAGAATGGCGTCAGACGCCAGAAGTTGTTTCAGTTCCGTGAATGCCCTCTCCTGGTCATCGCCCCACATCCATGCCACATCTTTCTTGAGCAACTTGTGAAGCGGCTCAGCCACCGCAGCCTTCCGTGGAAGGAAGGAGTGGTAGAAATTTAAGAGCCCTAGGAACGACTGCAACTCGGGCTTGGATGTGGGGCGAGGGGCTTTCTTGATGGCGGCCACCTTGGATTTGGACGGTTTGATCCCCTCGGGTGTTACTCGGAACCCTAAGAACTCAACCTCCTTCGCGAAGAAGACGCATTTGTCTTTTCGCAACCTCAACCCCGCCCGTTCGAACGCCGCCAGGACCTTGTTTAGCCTTTTAGCCAACTCAACCTCACTCCCCCCGTTATCAATACGTCATCAATACAGCCCTTTGAGGAGGCGTTCCACGAGCGACTGGAAAATTCCAGGCGCCGAGTTCACGCCGAATTGGAGGCGCGTCACCTGGAACGCCCCCTTATGCGTGATTATGGTCTGTGCAGCAGCTGCGGCAGGGGTTACCATGAGTTGCTGATAGGCCTGTTCCAGGTCGAGCTTAGCGAAACACTTTCCCCCATGTAACCTGGCTAGCAAATGGCTGACCACCGGCACCGGGTACGCATTAGGGCGGATTGCCTTATTAATGGTGCACTTATAATCGGCGCAAATGCGAACCTCCCCATTGGCCTTCAATGCTGTGACAATTGGAGTTTCCCACTCCGCGGAATCAACAGGAACAAGAATCCCCTGGCCCACTAATTTGTCCAGTTCCGCCTCTATTTTGTCCTTGAGTGCAAAAGGCACCCTGCGCGGTTTAAGTCTGATTGGGCGGACCTCCGGGTCCAGGTCGAACGTTACTGGGGGTCCATTGAATTTCCCAAGTCCCTTCTTGAAGACTTCTGGGTGCGCGTTGCACACCTCCTGTATCGGGTCAGACCCAACGGCGTGCACCCCCCCCCCCAATGAACAGACCCAGGGGCTGAAACCATTGAGTCCCGAGGAGGCTGCAGTTACCTCCCTTAAGAACGACTAGGGGGAGTTCCGCGGCGTGCCGCTTGTACTGAACCTGGAAATTCCCAACCCCCAACACCGGGATACTGTTCCCTTGCACGTCCCGAAGCGTGGACCTCAACGCTTTGAGCTTGGGCCGTACGCGGGGGGCAATTCTCAAAAACTCCCTCTGGGAAATAATGGAGTAAGAGGAGCCAGAGTCAATCTCCATCCTAACAGGGGCCCCTTGCACCAGTACCTCAACAAAGTAACGGGGGTGTCCCATGGACACGCTGAAAACCGGGGCGTCGTCGTCGCTGTCGTCGGAGATGCGGCCCACGCCGTCCGGCTTCCTCGTGGGCCGGGCGCCATCCTTCGGTCTCGTTGAGCGGTCTGGCCTCGCTGAGCGGTCGGGTGAGCTCCTCCGGTCCTTGCACCGTTGTCTGCAGACTTTGGCGATGTGCCCGCGGCGGCCGCAGTTGTGGCACTCGGCTTTTCTGAACGGGCACTTCGCGCGGTCCTGAGCCGCCCCGCAGCCGTCGCAGCACCGGCCCTCCTTCCGGACCCTCCGGACGTCCTCGTCGTCGCTGCTTTCGGCGGACGATTTCGAAATTCGCCGGGCCGCGTGCACCGAACCCTCTGTTTTGTCGGCCTTCGGCCGCCAGTCCTGGAGCTCCTGCACCCCGGCCTTCGTGGCCTTCGTGGCTTCCGCGGCGTGTGCCGCCTTCAGGACCTCCTGCAACGTGGGGGGCGGCTCCTGATTCATTAGCGTGCGCTGAATCTCGGCGTCCTTCAGGCCGCATAGCACGCAGTCCCTGAGGGTGACTTCCAAGTTCTCCCATTTGCATGGGCCGGCAGCCAGACGCAGGGCCGCTACGAAAGCGGCGACCGACTCATCAGGCGCTTGGACTCGCCTCCAAAACGCGCTCCGAGCGGGAAACATCACTACCGAGGGCCGGAAATGGTCTCGCAACACCATCAGGAGCTCTTCTGCCTTGAATTCAGCCGCCTTTTTGGGTGCGATGAGGTCAATCAAGACCCTCTTGCCGTCGTGCCCGAGCATTCTGGTAAGGATGGCTCTTTTCTTCGCCTCGTCCTTAACCTCGAACTCCACCAGCGCGCCTTGGAAGTCCATTTCGAAGAGTTCCCAATCTTGCGGTTTCTGGATGTCGAAACCGGCGTATGTCTTGGTCCCGTGGGCAGCCATGATCCCACCTTCGTCGCCAATTTAGTGTATGGGACCAAAGACACCAGGACAGCCGAAGAGCTGGCTTAACACAACTTTATTACATGCTGGTCAGAGGGAACATGAGGTAATGGCGGACGAACAGCTCAATATATACAGTGGCTATACATTTGAATGTGGCTCCTTGATAGCCTATTGGCTACAGGCTGCGTGACGTCATTGCAGGTCACGCCCTTCTTGTCCAGGTGAAGGTAGTGGCGGGAATCTTCCCGCGCTGCTGTTCTAGGTGAGTCTTGGATCAATGAGCTTGGACGCTCGCTATTGCCATCTAGTGGTCACTAGCTCGCGTCCTATTAAGGTTACAGTGATTCAGCTGGAGGTTACAATGTTACACATAGAAAAGGTTACATTGGATACACATGGATAGGTACATTGTTTAAAGACACAACACATAGGAATTTTCTTAACAGATTTGAAAGCTGACAAATCTTTCCATTTATCTCGTGTTTTCTATTCTGATATTCACAATTACTGAATCTATCCTATAGGAACTACACAGCGGCCAGGTGTAACCACTTTTACAGCTGAGACAGGTAAATGTTAAAGATGGTGATGACAAACAGGTATCTTTGTTAATGATGAAAATTTCCTCCTGAAAAAATGAGTGATAGAAAGTATTCCCCAGACTACTCCTTCCTAATATATTCAGATGTAGTTTTTTAGCTCTTGATAATCAGTTTATTAGGAGTGGAATTATTCTGTACCACATATGTCCACAGTACGGCCCTGTAGCAATTCCCATATTTCCCCTTTCTTGTTGTTTAAAGAGAGAAAGGAAAATTGTTTTACTATGTCCAATCTAAAGCTTTGATAGCTTCAGTGATAGCTTGAACAGTTATCAATAGCAATCTCTCTTGAGAAAATGATTACATGTACCACCGACAGACAAGCCTAATAGATTCAAACAAATAAAAAAATCACCCTAAATTATATATTTTACCTTGCTCATGCATATCCATTGAATTATGCTGATTTTTATGTAGTAGTAAAATTTATTTTGAAAACCTGAAAGTTGTCTGTGAAACTCCTATGTACATATTGGATTGTGTCTAATGATGACTTTTGAAAAGAGAAAAGCTATTTCCACTCTTAAAAGATTGGCACTGACACCCACATACCCACCACAGTCCTGTATATTCAATCTCAAAGAATTTCATACCTTCCCCTAAACTCTAGCATCAGTTTTTTAGAGTATAAAACAGGGGTTCCCTACTTCTGGCCCACAGGTCAACCCCAGCCCCCAACGCCATCCCATACAGCCCGTCGTTGCCTCCACTACACCTGGAAGTGGAAGCGGGCGTGTTTACATCATCTGTAAAACATGTCCATGCATGTGCAAAGGCCTCCATGGCTGGCGTAAATGCAGAAGTGGGGGCATTTACATCAGCAGTAAATGCGTCCACTTCCAGAGGACGTGATCCAGCCTTTGACGCTGTCCAGGGGCTTGGTAAGGCCTGCAATGTAAAACCATTGGCCACCACTGGTATAAAAGAATGGCAGAGTAAGAAGGATCAGCATCAGTGGTGGGCATCAGTAGGTTCGCACCAGTTCGCCAGAACCGGTAGCAGAAATTCTGCCTGGCCCCGCCCATCCAAATTTTGAAATAAAGTAGTCCTAATTCAGGTGCAACACAGGGCTTTTCCCCTGGCCACGCCCACCATACCACGCCCACAGTGTGGTAGCAAATTTTTTTGGAGCCCACCACTGATCAGCACCATCAGAGCATTGCACCATTAGTGAAAGCAACTGCTCTTGCACACCTTTGTGGCATTTTGACTGGTCCTAATAAAGTTCATTATTGGAAGTGGGCTTTGTTCCTATTTGTGCAGCAACACAACTAAATTTATGTTCCACCAAATTTAAGTGACTTTTTAACAATACCTTTTTTAAGAATAGGAATTTTCTTAACAGATTTGAAAGCTGACAAATATTTCCATTGATCTCAAGTGTTTTCTATTCTGATATTCACAATTACTGAATCTATCCTATAGGAATTACACAGCGGCCAGGTTTAACCACTTCTACAACTGAGTCAGGTAAATGTTAAAGATGGTGATGGCAAACAGGTATCTTTGTTGAATGATGGAAATGACCCCCTGGGAAAAAAGTGTGATAGAAAGAATTCCCCAGACTACTCCTTCCTAGGTGATTCAGATTTAGTTTTTGCTCTTTATAATCAGTTTATTAGGAGTGGAATTACCTTGTATGACATATGCCTGCAGTACAGCCCTATAGAGATTCCCATATTTTTCCTTTCTTGTTGTTTAGAGAGAGAAAGGGAAATCATAGTAGAGACTTATTTATTTCTTGTTTGTGATACATGAGCTACTTCTTGCTTCTCTCCTGCTCTTTAAAAAAGCAGTGGAAGAAGTTAAAGCTGGGATTATGGTTTTATGTACCATAAAGTATTGTTTGCATATAATATTGAATTGGATTTATAACCACATACACTCAGATACCAATTATTTTATTTTAGTTGTTTGTGATGTATTTGTCAGTTGTTTGTTTTGATCTGCTGCGTGTTGTTCTCTGTTTGTTCACCACCCAGAGTGGGATATCTATACCTATAAAATGGTGTGTTAACCGTTGGAATGTGACAGAGGATGTTTAGCCAGGCCCTACTAGCCCATAATGGGCCTCTGTTCACTCGCCCGAACCCGGTTTGCAGTAACTGTCGGGTTGAAATTTGCGCCAATGGGGCAGGAGCCCCCCGGATGCAAACAAAAAAAGGAACTTCAATTCCCAATGTTCCTTGCGCTGCGCCGCACCAGAGCCAATCAGGCTGAGTGGTGTGAGCAAAAGGAACGTTTGGAAACGTGCCGCGGCCAATCAAAAATAAGCCGCAGGAAAAAAACACTGCAGTAACTAAAATCACGCACGCCAAACTACAAGCCCCAGCGTCCTGCGTGCCATGAGCACACAGAACGCTAAGGCAGCCGGCGCGTGAAAAATAATTTAAAAAGGCAGGCCGCAAAACCCACACACCCCCACCGCCGCATGCAGCGGCAATGGGATTCCTGTGGTCCGGCCACCCAGGCCGGCCCATGGAAATACCCCCCACCCCAACACCGCATCAAGCAGCGATGGGAATTCCCGTGGTCCGGCCACCCAGGCCGGTGCACGGAAATACCCCCCACCCCAATGCCACATGTAAGCGGCGATACAATTTCCGTGGTCTGGCCACCCAGGCTGGCCCACAGAAAACCCCCCACCCCAACGCCGCATGAAGCGGCGATGTAATTTCCATGGTCTGGCCACCCAGGCCGGCCCACGGAAATACCTCCCCCCTACGCCGCATCAAGCAGCGATGGGATTCCCGTGGTCCGGCCACCAAAGCCGGCCCATGGAAAAAACCCACCCCAATGCCGCATGAAACGGCAATGCAATTTCCGTGGTCTGGCCACCCAGGCCGGCCCACGGAAATATCCCCCCCCATGCCGCATCAAGCGGCGAGGGTATTTCCGCAGTCCAGCCCCCAAGACCGGACCACGGAAATAACCCCACCCCCAACACAAAACAACACCAACCAAAAACAGTCAAAAATAATCAAAACCAAAATAAAAACACAAAAAGTAAACACAAAAACATCCAAAAACACAATCCAAAAAGAGTCAAAAATATTCAAAACCAAAAATAAAAAAACAGAAAAAGGAAACACAAAAACATCCAAAAACAAAGGAGACAAAACACACAGAACGCCCCCCAAAAAAACCCCTAAACAAACTCCCCCCCCAAAAAAACAAATTTAAACAAGAGAGCTTACCAGGAGACATCTTCACTCCATGACGACAGGAACTAAACTGAGGAAAGAAAGAGACGACTTACCGGAAGAAGAAGCGACACCCAGAGGACAGTAGAGAAAAATAGTAAAATACAAGAAAAGCTCACCAGCCCCACCCAGAGGCCACAAGTGAAAAAACATTCAAAAATATTCACAAAAAACACAAATAATTCAACAAAAAAAAGAAATAAGTTTTCACTCACAAAACAAAACAAAACATCTAAACACAGTATAGAAACATTGTTTAAAAAACATATTCTTACACATTCTAAAAATTATTATCCAAGGTACAACTATTTTAAAAAATTCACATAGTAAAACATTATTTGGTAAAATACAATAATTATAAAAAATTATATCATCCTTTCCTCTTTTTTAAAACCAAAAAAAACAGTTTATAACAGCCCATGTGTAAAAATAAAAATTAAAAAACCACAATTAAAAACTAACCTCATTTGCATAAACATAAAACAAAAACCTTCCAAAACCATTTTGCCCCTAACATGCTGGGTATTTGTTTTACCTTCCTCAGAAGGATGGAAAACTCAGTCAACCTGGTCAGAATCAAACTTACAATGTCCCTGCAGCAATACAGCAGTTTAACCACTGAGCCACCAAGACTGATCACCATTATCTTTTTTTTTAAATAGATCTCAAATCTAGCAGTACTCAATGTTGTTGTATCTGTAGCAAGAAACCCATTCCTTAGTTCTGGCTGCAGAGATTATCTATTTCAAAGTGCTTCTAGTAGCTTTTTAAACAATTAATCTCTTGTTATCCCTTTCCAATTTTAGGACCAAACAGTGCTACAATTGCTGTTGGTAAGTAACTCTAGGGTCAGGTACTTCAAAATGCAATTACCTGAGAGCAATGAGTATGGACTGGACTGTTTAATGATCTGTGCCCATTTTGTGACTCAGTTGCTAAACTGAAGACCCCTGAATGGAAACAATCACAAATGTCTTTAAGGAAGGATTCTCAGGTTATAGAGAGATGTATCTCCCTCCAAGATCTTGTGGTATTCATTTTATTGCAGATGATAATGCTTTCTTTGGAACAAATTTCATATTTTGGGCATATTAAGCTGTGTAACTGAAATCTGTGGGAGAGAGAAACTTGCTATGTGAGATGGAGGAATATTGTACTTCTGAACCCAAGAGAGTCAGTGCAGACCTATGGACAACTCAGTGCTCAGAAATATATCAGTCTACAGACAGTTTATCTACATAATAAACCTACATCCATGCTGAATCTAAAGCGTTACTGGCTTCAATGTGTCTTAAACACTTATCAATAACTGTCTTGAGAAAATGATTACTTGCACCACCAATAGGGAACTGCTGTGGTTTAGTGTTTAAGAAACTGAACTTGATGACTGGAAGGCCAGCAGATCAGCAGTTCGAGATCCAAGTACTGCATGATGGAGTGAGCTCCCATCTTTGTCCCAGCTCCTGCCAACCTAGCAGTTCAAATGCAAGAAATTGCAAGTAGATAAATAGATACCACTTTGGTGGGAAGGTAACAATTATGCCTGCCACATGTCCATGGAAACATGGAAATGAGCACCAAACCCTAAAGTTAGATATGAATAGCTTTTGAGCAAGGGCATCTTTTACCAATAGACAAGCCTAATAGGCTCATAACAAAGAATAATCTTCCTTATACTGTATATTTTATTTTGTTCATGCAAATACATTGGATTATGCTGATTTTTATGTAGTAGTAAAAAGTAGTTTGAAAGTCTGGAAGTTGTCCGTGAAGCTCTTATGTATCTATTGGGTTGTGTCTAATAATGGCTTTACATTAAGGAAAACCACTTCCACTCTTGAACCATTGTCACTGACTCCCACATACCAACCACAGTCCTATATATTAAATCTCAAAGAATTTCATACTTTCCCCTAAACTTTAGTACAGTATATATTTTTTAAGATATAAAATAATGACAGAGTAAGAAGGATGAGCAGCATCAGAGCATTGCCTGTTTTTATTTGTTTTAATTGTCATTTCCTTTGTTAACAAAGGTCTTAGTTTAGGGAATAATACTTTGTATAAGGATTTATACATTAAATTAAATAGTTAATATCTGTTGGAACATTGCTATTCTGTGCTACTCACATTTCCAGATTTCACATGCATGTAAGTCCTATTCAGTAACAAATTGCTATATCCTGGGATTGTGAAGCTTTGAATGCTTCCATCCCACTGTTAGTGCTGCTGAATTTTGATTCAAGAAGAGACATTCTGTGATCCCCTATATTTAAACTGCACCTCTTCAAGACAATTTCTTTCATGTTTGTATAATACTAATGAATTCTACCTACTTTTCAGAATGCTGATTCTATTCTATTTGATTCTGTGTATTCCAACAATAAATTATCCTTTCTGAGAATCAACACGTTACCATTCTCAGGGTAAATGTATCTTACATGTTTTTCTGTTAGCCAGTTTCTTATGGAATGAAATGTGTGTATGCTTTGTTTTCTGAGAGGCAAGTAATTATTAACCTTTGATTAAATGAAATGTAGAGATATTAATTTAAAATGTTTCACTTTCACAGGAAAACTGTCCCTGATCGTGGCTCTTCTGATACTTACCGTGTAATCACAAATGGAAGAAAAATAAACTAATGAAGAACCTGTTCTACTTGCACAGAATTTCTGCCAACCCCTTCCCCCTCCAAAAACAAACAAACCAAAAACCCAAACACACCACCAGTACTTTGCCATCAAATAATTAATTTTCTTTTGAGCTTCTCTTGAGTACTGGAAGTGGACATAGAGTGAAGAATCCACCATTTTCATAGTTGTAGAAACCGGCTGTGTGAATTCATGCATTTGGAGCATGAAGGGCTGCTTCTTGGAGTAAGGTTTGGTCTCAGGAAAATCCTGTGCATTTTCACTCACAGCTTTTCAGCACTTTTGGTTTTGCAGAATGTTTTTTAATGCCAGTATCAAAAATATAGACCCTAAAGCAGTGATTCCCAACATGGGGCCCATGCCCCACAGAAGCCTAAGTCAGTACATTGGCTGATCAGCGTGTTGGGGAATTGACTTTGGTTTTTGGACTTCAGTTCCTAGAAACCTAAGGTTGGGGAATACTGCTCTAAAGGGAACTGTTCATTTATCTGCCTTAGAAGAAATGAGTTATCTTGCTTTAAACCATATTTAAAGATGTTAAAATGGAACTCATAGACTTTGACTAGAAGTATTAATGATTATCTACCAGAATTTTATGATCTAAATCCAGTTAGTAGTTCCAACTAGGAAAGACCCACTGAATCAGTGGGAATTTAGCAAAGCAATACTTAATGCAGCATTCATTCTGTGGGACTACTCTACCTGGAACTAAAAGGTGATCCTTTTATTTATTATTTATTTATTTATTTATAATTCAAATTTCTATGCCACCCAATCAGGTGAACCCGACTCAGGGCGGCTTACAACAGGTTAAAAACATATAAAACAATTAAAACCCCTAACCTACCCTCCCACCAACTCCCCCATTCATATTAAAACCAACCACATTAAAACTGCCCGCATTAAAAAAGGTAGGAGGCTCTATTTTATAAGCCAACAAGCGGGGGGCCACTCTTCCATCCGGGCCCCACCCCTGCCCCGCCAACCAGGTTTTTAGTTATTTTCTGAAAGGCAGCAGCTCCGTCTACACCCGCAACTCTACTGGCAGGAGGTTCCACAAGGCCAGTGCGGACATGGAAAAGGCTCTCCTTCATGTGCCAGAGAAAGAAGGCTGTCCCATAAACGTCCCTTCAAGAAAATGCAAACATAGCTAATAAAATCCATGGAACTTCTGAATCCCTTAGGATTTGCCATACAGACTTGTTAGCGATACTCTGTTGCTTCCTTTTTGACATTTTGAAATTGCAAGAAACACAATGTGCTGTGTATAAATTGTGTGTCAGCTATGGTTTAATAGGCAATTCAAGTGTGCAGATTTAACCAACTATTCAGGGTCACATTTAAGACACAAATATTCTAGGGGGACTGAGTTACATAAGCTATACAGTACAGTATATCCTTCTTAGAGCCATGTAATCCAAAGGTTTGGTTCTTCAGCAGGACTGATTCAAAGTTTGTTGCATGCAGGAAGGCATTTTGTTTTCATTTGTAAGTAATGCTTTTTTATAGGTTTTGTATAAGTTTTTACTTGTTAAATAAAGGAAAGATGAAGTCCATATAGAAAGGAAAATATATTTACAGTATTTGAAAATGATTGCTACTTAAAATAAACATAATAAAAGACTTCAAGAATCAAAGATTGCTTTTATTCTCAAAGATAAGAGAGAAGCTACTGGTGCAGTGTAGTTGTTTTGAATGTTACCTAAATATGTCAGTTATACTTTTATGCATGATTAATAAAAACAAGCAGTTGTGGGGTACATGAATATCTACAGAGGGACAAGGGCACTGTCCCCATCTGAAATATTTTCATTTATTGTAACACAGATATACACTCACATCTGTCTAGTCAAGCAAGAGGCTTGTGTGATCTCTGAGACCACTAGGGTGGAGAATCCAGCTGCCAGACTCTAGTCCTTTCCACATACAATATTTGTTTCTTCCTCCCTTTCGGCTGCTTGGTCATCTTACTTCTCTTGAACAAATCACCATCTGGCATTTTTGTTTGGTTGGTTTGAGCAGTCTTTCACATCTAGGTCAGATTTTAAACTGCCAAAATGAAGCTGCCTTCTTGGCTTTGTTGTTAATTTCTTATTGGTGTATGTTTCTGGTAGTATCTGGCAGACCAGCAAATGATCTGGATTCTGTTTCTTTCCACATTCACACAGTGTGGTGTTATCCGCCACCAGCTCCTACTTGAGAATGCTAGTCTTACATTTAGGGTCTCCAACCCTTGGCCTATTCAGGGTCCACCAAGTGAAATTCAGGTGGTCCTAAGCCATATCTTCTCTGATGAAGTTGTCCTAATCCACAAAAGCTAACATTAAACTATAGCAGTTAGTCTTTAAAGTGCCACAACATTGTGGGTTTTTTTGTTTGTTTTGTTTACTCTCTGATATGCTTGAAACACAGACTAACATGGCTACTATTCCAAAAATCCAAAGAGACAGGCAGGCAAATAATTTTTTAAAATTACCTCCTCACATGGTTTAAGTTTTAATTTCCAGTGTGCTGAAGTGGCTCATTATTGGCTCATCAACCTATAAGAGAAGTAGCTGTACATGTGTAACTCTCTCTGTGTATGTGCAACTTGCCCAAGGTCACATAGGGAGGCTTCTCTCCAATGAGGCACATTGGGGAACTGATCTCCCAGCCTTTGGCATCACAGCCAGAGACCTAATCCAATGAGCTATCCAGCACAACACACACAATAAAAAGGGATATATGTATTTTAAATGTGGATTAGGAATAAGATGCTAAGAATTTTTTTTAAATTGAGAGGAAGACCAGAAAAGTGTGGGGCAAAAACAAAGAAGAAAGCTGTTAGGGTCTCAAGATTCACACCTCTGCTCCACAGAATGTTTACCAGTGTTTCCAAGATAAAGGAAATCATTCTAGAGTGTGGGGAGCATGTTCTTTCCAAGTTATGTGAAGTACTCAATAGTATAATGGGCCAATGATGCTATAAAGTACCTACCACAAGTTAAGCAGCAATGCCCCACCTCACAATGGGGGTATGTTTAACTTTTCTTACTTGACATAAAGATCTGTTGAATTTTACTATCAGTTTTGTTGGTCTTTAGAACAATTCTGTTTCATGCTCTGGATATTTACTCCTTCTGTGTGCAGGCTTTTCAACATCTTTGAACAAAATTGTAAGTAACAATGAAATTGGCACATTGTCACAAGAAGGATAGATACACTCCATTGGTACTCGCCACATGCATTAATTATTTACCATCACACGTCTCTTCTCCCTCCATAGAAACATTAGCGGGAATACCTCTTGCTGTAATGTTGATCCTGGTCGTGATTTGGGCATAGCTCAATGTGTGAAAA
This sequence comes from Bradypodion pumilum, assembly GCA_035047305.1. Lineage (NCBI taxonomy): Eukaryota > Metazoa > Chordata > Lepidosauria > Squamata > Chamaeleonidae > Bradypodion > Bradypodion pumilum. The sequence continues at coordinate 65,602,251 of JAWDJD010000004.1, read as the reverse complement.
TAAAACAGTATTAATTTTTCCTTTTCTTTAAAAAACAACCAGGTACATGTATAAGCCTTGCAAAGAAATCACCATACAAGCTTGCAAGGTGGGACAGCACAATAGCAGGATAATAATGGGGGTAGTAGGGGTGGGGATTGGGTGAGGAAGGAATTGGCTGAATTACTTCATCAGTAGATGTTCTATATTTCTATGAACTGACCAAACTACTCAGCATTACCCATGATGCACAGCCCATGTTTCTAAGCAGCTAGTCTACCATTATCAGCCCACTGCCCCTGTCCCCACTTTATCATTGAAGGATCTGCTTCTTACTTTCAAGGTGATCTTGACAGCATTAATCGGTTGAATGAGACGTTTCAAGGTTGAGGATGTGGAATGTTGCGATCCTTTTTGAGCAACTGTGATCCAAGAGTCTTTGTGCTTTTCTCACTAGTGTATGGAATTAAAGGTAATTAATCGACCCATAGTAGATGGATGCTCTGATCTGCAGAGATATTTTGTGTTAAGTATAACCAAATATATGACTATTTACCATAACTATGACAGGAGGATTAACTATGACATTTCCAGGCATTGAAATTTAGAGAGCACAGAAATGGGAGGTGTTTTTTAAAAAATTACATAACCAAGGTCTTCAAGTGACTCTCCAGTACATGAAGCCAGCTTGCTTCACTGGAGTATTTGACCAAGGTACATGGGCTTCCTCTTCCTCCCTAGTCGACTCTCTTCCCACTCCCAAGGCCCAGCTGGGACTTTGACCATCTTGCTCCAAGACCTGCAGCCTCTCCAAATCATTCGCTCTCTGTTGCATAGCCATTTGTACCAACCCAGGCCACATTTATTTATACTATTTATATGCTGCCTTTCTCCCTATGTGAACCCAGTGCAGCTCACAACAACTGAAGCCATAAAACAATCAATAAATGTTACCATTGGCCAAACAAGTCCTCATTGGTGCATGTTTCTGACAGTAATTGGTAGACCAGTAAATGAGCCAAATTATGTATCCTTCCACATTCTTACAGTGTGTTGTCCATAAGTAGCCCCCACCTGGGCATGTTGGTCTTACATTTAGGCATATCAACCCTCATCCTATTCAGAGTCCTCTAAGTGATGTAGGGGAGGTTGAGTTCCTCAGTTATATCCTTCTTTGATGTATCAAGATTAAAATTAAGAATAAAAGCAATCCTACAACATTTTTTGAATACATTTTAAAATCTGTATTTCTGAAAGTCATATTAAAACAAAGCAGCCCTGCCCTGAGACCTTTACTGCTCAAAAGCCTGCCTGAAGAGGATGATATCCACATTCTTACAGTGGATACCATCTTACAGTAGGTCTGAAAACCTGGCTAGCATGGCAGGTGTGGGCCGCCGATGGGAATGTGGCCCCCGCCCACTGGCTTATAGGCTAATCCAGTTTAGTGATCCCTTTCCCTCCCTTCTTTATTAATAGGGATGGGTGAATTTAACTAAGTGGTTTTATCTGTTTTATCTTTTGTATGTTTTTATGCTAGTTTTATTGAAATTGTATATTGTGTTTTTAGATTATGCTGTTGAACCACCCTGAGTCGGGTTGTACCTGAGTGGGCGGTATAGAAATTCAAAAATTAAATTAAATTTTAAATTAAATGGTATCTGCCCAATAATGGAAGGACAAGAGGAAAGACAGTGCCTGGGAGTGACCACATAAAAAGGCCCTCTCTTGTGCTCTTGCTAAATGAACTTGGAAAGGCACACACACACACACTCCAGTTAGATCTGAACTAGAACTAAATATGTAATTTTTAATGAACTCAACTGATCCTAATTATGGATATGCACGGATTCTCTGTTCATCACAGGTGATTGTGGGCCTCCACCAACATTGAAAAATACTGTTCCAATTGATGGAGACAGCTTTCTTCCCTACCAGCCTGTAACCTACAAATGTCTGGATGGTTTTTATAACATCCATGGAAAACTAGATGTTTCAACATGCCTTCCTGACTCAAGTTGGACACCCATGGAAGATTTCTGTGAAGGTATGTACTGTACCCATTCTTTATGAAAAATGGATAGTTACTTCCTACTTGTAAAATGTTTACAAAGTTTGCATAGTAAATTATTACAACTGGACTCCTTCTGTGGATTTAAAACAGCATGAGTACAATCACATTAGTTACAACGATGAATTATTGCTAATTAATGAGTTTCTACTTGCTTCCATAAGAAAGGAAAGTGGCTTTCTGATGAGGCTCTTAAAATAGCAGAGGAAAGAAGGAATGCAAAAGGAAAAGGAGAAAAGGAGAAATACAATCACTTGAATACAGAATTTCAAAGAAAAGCAAGGCGAGATAAGGAAAACTACCTAAAGGAACAGTGCAAAGAAATAGAGGAAAACAACACAAGAGGCAGGACTAGAGATCTTTTTTTAAAAATGGGGAAATCAAGGGAACATTTAAAGCAAAAATGACCATGATAAGGGATAAAGATGGCAAGGAGTTAGCTGATGCAGAAGAGATCAAGAAAAGATGGAAAGAGTACGTAGAGGAACTCTACAAAAATGACCTCAACACTCTGGAAAATAACAATGATGAGGAAATTGAACTTGAGTCAGACATCCTGGAGAGTGAAGTCAGAAAGGCCCTAAAAAGCACTGCAAACAACAAAGCTAGTGGAGATGATGGTATCCCAGTTGAATTTTTCAAAGCCGTAAAAGATGATGGAATCAAATTACTGCTCTCGATATGCCAAAAGATATGGAAAACAAAACAATGACCACAGGATTGGAAAAGATCAGTATACATTCCAATTCCAACAAAGGATAATGCCAAAGAATGTTCAAATTATCAAACAATTACGCTCATCCCATATGCTAGCAAGGTGATGCTCAAGATAATATAGGATAGATTGCAGCAGTACATGGAGAGAGAATTACCAGAAGAGCAGGCTGGGTTCTGAAGAGGCAGGGGAACTAGAGACCACATTGTCAACATACGTTGGATCATGGAGAAAACAAAGGAATATAAGAAACAAGTCTACTTCTGTTTCATTGACTACACCAAGGCCTTTGACTTTGTGGACCACAACAAAGTGTGGCAAGTAATTAAAGAGACTGGAATACCAGAACACCTTATATGCCTCATGAGAAATCTGTACAAGACCCAAGAAGCAACAGTTAGGACAGAATACAGAATGACAGAGTGGTTTGGAATAGGAAAGGGAGTAAGACAAGGCTGCATTTTATTACCCTGTTTATTCAGCTTATACACAGAGCACATAACGTGCAATGCAGGGATGGAGGAATCACAATATGGGGTCAAAATTGCTGGGACAAATATCAACAATTTGAGATATGCAGATGATACCACCCTAATGGCAGAAAGTGAGGAAGATCTAAAGAATCTGCTTCTTAGGGTGAAAGAAGAGTGCAAAAGCTGGCTTGAGACTCAATATAAAGAAAACCAAGATAATGGCAACAGTTCCGATCAGTCATTGGAAAATAGAGGGGGAAGAAGTAGAAGCAGTGACAGATTTCACTTTCTTAGGTTCTAAGATCACCACAGATGGGGATTGCAGCCATGAAATAAAAAGGAGACTGATTCTTAGAAGACAAGCTATGAAAAACTTGCCAGGAAAAAAAGTCTAAGGTGGGTGGTCAGAGAGAAAGCTGATGTAACAGACTGGGTGTGGTACGTATTGCTTCATATAAAAAAGTTTTAATTTTTATTTTATTTTAATAAAGCCATATGGAAAAAAAACAGAAAAATATAACTCAACAACAATAAAAAAAACCTACACATATTGCAACTGAAATCTACATATACACCTGCCACCCATGAGACTTGTAAACATTCTCCATTAAATGTTTACCAAATCATTAAATTTTTATATTCCAAAATGATAATACATCTTGTTGTGGCTTTACGCCATTCCCGTTCACCAATACATAGTATAGAAATTATCCCTATATTTATCTTTTAAAAAAAATTATAATCTCCCCTTTTAACTTTTTTCTTGCATGTTAATTTATCATTTATGGCTAAAAGTAAAGGTTGCTAACTAGTAACTCTGTTTTATTCTTTCTCTCCCCTACCCCATCCCCTACCCCCACCCCCACCCCAGCTAGCTGCCAACACCCACCACGGTCCGAATATGCTAAAGTAAAGAAAGGGGAAAGAAAGAGCTACTATCCTATTGGGACCAAAGTGACCTACACATGCAAATCAGATTATAGCAGCATCTTTGGAATTAGTCAATTTATTACTTGTCTTGAGAATAGGACCTGGAGTGAACTCCCAATGTTTTGCGAAAGTAAGTATCTTATTATCTCTGTTAACTGTGCAACTATTTCTCTAGCTTCTATTCAAAAGGATTATTTGAAAACAGTTACATGCAATAAAGGGCAAGGGTTTGTACCTTTAATAATTTGTGAAAAAAGATGCTTTAGCAGGTAAAATCTCCATGATAAGATCCCTCTGCCCCACAAGTGTTAAAGGTACAAGACTTCCCTCTTTTACTTAAGGCCATTTTACTTGCAGAGTATTCATAAGAACTTTTAAAAATAAATGGTATATATCTCATGGATAAGTTATTTTCATAAACTATCTAGAAACTGGTGATCATAGCTCCTATCTGTACTCAACTATAATAAACTACCTCTGAGTTAGTCCGAAGTGCTCTCATGTGCGATTCCTTTCAATACATAATATTGAGCCAGCCAGTCATGTGTTTCCTCTCACTGGAAGTGGATGTAAAATACACCCATGTATGCAGAAACACTGGCATAAAATGTGTCTGTGTCTGTTGTAAACATGTTTACAACACCAGTGGGTGCACCCATAGCCCACTGTTTGTGCATGTGTGGAACATGTCCACTTCCGGTAGCGGCGAGAGCACTGCGGGCCATAGTTTGGCCACCCCTGGATTACAGCCTGATAGACCTGCAAAACACATATAAGAGGTGGCATTTTTCTCTAGGGCTGCATTTTTCCATTACAATTTTAGAGATGCAGAAGGACTGTTAAACCCATATATTACTGAGATGTCAAAGGCAAGAAAAATGAAGTATCACTGGACCTAAAGAGCCTTGTGTAGATTTCAATCTATGGTTACTCCTAGGTATTTGGGGGTGATGCAGTGTCTGACTCTGGTGCCTCCCCAAAGATTGCTACTTCAGCAACCAGGCATCCCCTGGGCAACAGAGATTTATCACAGGCAATGGAGATTTTTTACCAGCTAATCCTTTCCAGCCAGAAGCACCAGAAGTAGAAATGCATATAGTAATCTCTGACCTTTGACTGTTGAATGAGGTCATTAATGTGTTAGTAGTCAGCAAATAAAAGTAATAAATTATTTTTGATACATAGAGTCAGAAATAGAACTAACTCCTGGGATCACAGATGATGATAAAAGAACAACTGGTAAAACGATAGCTTTTATTTCTTACGGAGTTGTGTGTGTTTGTTACAGAAGCTGTATAGCTGTCCTTTAATAGAAATTCCAAGGGCAATTTGCATTTCCCCCCTGTATATAATCTTTGTGATTTACTGCCCAGTGTATGAATGGATAAAACTGCTTTATATTCCAGAACATCTGTCTCAGTGTAGCTTATACTGATCTTCAGCCTCTAGCAATCTGCAATTCTTCTGCAAATGTTTTAATTGGCTCTTGGTACCAAAGCTCTCTTAATTGGGTGTGGCTATTATGAACATAGAAAAAAGCACACCTGTACTTTAGATTTTGGAAATTCTCTTGTGCATATAAAGGCTGCTCATCAGACATCACAGATGAAATGATGCAGCCAAAATTTCAGCACTAAATGAACAGAATTGGGAGGTGGTGGAAGAAGTTCTTTTCAGAATTGAATTATTACTCCGTTTTGAATCCAGATTACCTTGCGTGGCCGCATAGTTTACCAGTCTGTATTTCCCCCTCAAAACAGCACATCATTAGCAGTTGGTATTATCCAACTATCATGGGCAAATCAAATAAGAATGCTAAACCTTCTTCTGAGCCATGGTTTCTCAGGTAGCTAAATGCCTTAGAATAGCTTTCCAAAGATGGTATCTTAAGTGGCACCACTTCGTCATTCTCTCCTGAATGGAAATGCATACACAGTAGTAATATTCTTTGACTATTGAATGTACTCTTTGCTGTATTAGCAGTTAGCAATTAAAAATAACAAATTATGCTTTGATACACAGAATCAGGAATAGAGCCAACCACAAAGCCAATCCCTAGGACCACAAAAGATGATGGTGAAAGAATACCTGGTAAAACAATGGCTTTCATTTCTTATTGAATTGTATGTGTTTGTTGAAAATGGGCAAACCTGTACCTTGGATCTTAGAATATATAAAGTCCATCCAGTAGATATCACAGCTGAAAAGTGCAGCCAAAATTTCAGTGGAATGTGGCTCAGAGGATGATTTTGGTCACCTGTCACACTTTCCGTTAGTCGCAGCTCATAAAGGTCAGAGATTCTAGAAGAATTATCTTTATTGACAGCCTAACACTTACTATCATACTATTCTTACTATTTTTTACTATCTTACTATTTTTTTTACTATAAACAGTAAAAAAGGCCAATTCTGGTTGTGCTAGAGGGAGACCACATGTTTCTAGAGTTGACTGGTTGTTAAACCTTCATTTCATGCACCTCATTTTCTCTGGTTCATTTTAGGAGCTACAAACATAGCAGTAATTTTCATAGGTAAGTAATCTTATAGTGAGAAACTTTACTGTACTTCTATTGAACTGCAATGTCTATAAAAATGAACATTGAACAGATGTATCTGCCTGCCTGCAAGATTACTGTATCAAATATTACAGTGAATTTGAGCTACTGTATTTGAGTGGTTTTAACATACCATGAAACCCACAGACTAGAATTGGTTTTATTGTTTTAACTAAAGTTGTTCCTCGGGCACATAAGGAGGTTTAAGCCAGATGTAAGCTTAATGAACACAGTAAAAGACACCCTCATAAACTGCATATTTCTAGGATGCTTGTGTGTGGGAGAGATCCCACTTTCCCTGTGAAGCCATCATCTATCTTTTCAAAGTCTATTCAAAGGAAGACAATTGAAAACCAGTGAAAATGCAAATACTGGAAACACGTTTGCCAAACACCACACAAAAGAGTGTGTGTGTGTGTGGGGGGGGGGGGACAATTATGAATGCTGTGTCAATCTTCCATATAGTTCTCAAACATTAGTTTGTAAGTAGTGGAATGATTCTCCTTTCCCACAAGTCTTAGCATTTCTGTATTATATTTCATTATATATATGGATTTATTTTTGTCTGAGGATTTTTTTCCTAAAACCTAGTCTGAATTTATGATTAGAAGTTTGTATTGATGCACCTGCTAGACCAGTGGTGGACACCTATGGCACACAGGCTAGAAGTGGCACTCGGAGCCCTCTATGTGGGCACCCATGCAGTCGCCCCAGAACAGAGTTTGCCCTGCCCCTCTGCCAAGCAGCCCAATGGTAGTGATTCTTCCCTCCCCCAGCACAGAGTTCACCCCACCCATCTGCCCAGCAGCCCAATGGGAGCATTTCCTCCCTCCCCCATCACAGAGTTCACCCTGCCCATCTGCCCAGCAGCCCAATGGGAGTGTTTCCTCTCCTGTTGCTGCGTTGGCACGTTGCAATAAATAAGTGGGTTTTGGTTTGCAGTTTGGGCACTCGGTCTCTAAAAGGTTTGCCATCAATGTGCTAGACTGTTACTGAATTTAAATATATATATATATATTATTGCAAAGCATATTAGTTTATCTCTTTCTCTTTTTCTCCAAGGAGTTTTAATTGGTGCTTTAATTTTAACTATTGGAATTTTATTAGTGCTGGTTTTATTGGTACAGTGGTTCAGCTTAAGAAGTGGTGAGTAAAAAAAAGTATTTCTTCTGTTCTTTAACTATTTACCAAGCCATGAATCAGAGAGTTAAAGGACTTAATATAAGTAGGACATACAGAACAGGATAACTCAAGGATTGGCGCTAGTGAAAAATGCCTGAATGAGGTTTACCATGGCATCAAATTATTTAGGATGGTAAGGAGAAAAACCGATTGTGAAAAGCCTTTTAAAGGATTTTAACTATTATGTATCATTCTGGTCACTTCAGCTGAAAAAAGTCTATTATATTCACAGGACAATCTTCATAGCTGATCGCCATGAGGATCGCCCATATTTGGAATTGGATATGGCACAGGAAGAAGAAGAATAGAGCTAGAAAGGTTACAGCAAAATAACACCAATCAGTTGGAACAGCTCCTTAGCAAGGAAAGCTACAGCGTTTGGGAGGGTTCAGCTTTGGGGGGTGAGTGGGGGAGGAATGGTAGGTGACAAGATAGTGGTGCATACATATTTGGGGATAAAGCGTAGTGCCAAGAAAGATTAAAATTTCTCTTGCATCCACACTTCTCTTATCTACTGCCAATTGTACAGTCCACCTTGTGTTGAAACACCTCAGCTATGAAAACCTTTTCATGTCATGGAATACTGTCCAAGGTAGTTAGCCATTTTTAGCTTCAAATTTTACATGCATTTCAGTCCCTCAGTCCCTGTGGAGAAGAAGACCAAACCATGGACCACATTATATCTAGGTTTCCCTTACATGCATTTAGAGGCACACTGGAGGACTTGCATAGTGTCACAGATGAAGCCTTTCAATAGCTTTCAAACTTGGATGTGGAATTCTAGCCAGGAACTTGAGATGGTCAATTTGTGCTTGCTGTTATATCAACATCAATGTAGATATTCATCATCATATGATAAATAAAGTCCCTTTTCAATAACTAAATTCTGATCCCATGTGTCTATAGGAGGGTCCATCAAATTTAGATTCAAGGGAAAACTGTGAGACAAATACATTGGAAGAAAACCATTTGTTTCTATATATAATACTTTCATGTCAGAAATTTTTCTGGGTTGGAAGGATTTTTGCTGGAGGACACCCGAATGAGGCTCCTTTCATGTCCCCAAGATCTTTGCTCACCGATGTAGTCCCTATTTAACTACTTGCAATTTCCTGCTTTCGAACTGCTAGGTTGGCAGGAGCTGGGACTGAGACAAGCGCTCAAACTGTCATGCAGTACCTGGATCTTGAACTGCCAATTTGCTAGTCTTCCAGCTAACATGGCAAGCTTCTTAACCACTGAACCTCAGCTGCTGTTTCTAAACTTAACCTACTCATATTTCAGAACCATTTCTGTTTGTATGATCCTAAAATATATCTATATGTCTTATTTCTAGCATCTTATACTTGCTAATATTCAGTGGCTGAAATCCTGTTCTGTAATTTATGTTGCATAAGATATCATCAACTGCGGTAATTTTTCAGATATTAAAAAAAAGTTCCAGTACCACCCTGCAAAGATCCCAAGGTTCACATAGAATCTGTTTCATAATGAAGAAGGTGTTAGGGGGACTGTAGGAGTGGAGAGAAAATCTGATTTTCAAAAATGATTGCTGCCAATTTTACTGGTACTGGCAATTTTTGGACATTAATGACATCTCTGTATTGTGTGGCCCCCAGTGGCGCCCCCACAATGAAAGAGATCCAATAGGGTCCTTGGAAGCTTTAGGAGGGAATCAGAAACTTTTTATTTCTGAAAAATCACCACAGTAGATGATGTCATCAGTTTTTGGTGGCATAGTTCGGCAAACAGGATTTCAGCTGGTAATTTTTTTTATACTTCTGTAGCTTGTGACTGGATCTTATTAATTTATTGCTAGAGAGTTATCAACAGCCATCAGAATCTCTTTAAGTAAGAAAGCTGCTGCTATTCTCCCCCAACATAATGTTCTATGGAATTTGTATGTGTTTGCTCTTCTTTTTAACTGGTAATGTGATCAACAAAAGGAAGTAATTACTGAAATTATGTGAAATGTAGACATAAAAATTTAAAGTGTGTGACTTTTTCTACAGGAGGACTGACCATTATCTGACCAATTACTTCAAACCTCACTGAATAATAACAGCTCTTTGTCTCATTTACATTTCTTCAAGCTATTAAAATCTGCCACACTTCTGAATGCCTCAGGATTTCTTATGTAGAACCACTCTTCATGCTCTCTTTCTTCCCTCTTGTGATTTTTAAATTATTTAGAGACCGTCTGGCCAGGTTATCCTGCTATGGTAATAGAGTATACCATACTGCCAGTGGCTCAGTGCTGAATGTCAGACAGCCCTCTGGACTAATGGCCTTGGGTGCCTAAATCCACAGGGAAGGATGATGGTCCCCAAGTGGATTCAATCTCACTTGAATCCATCTTGATCGAGGGAGCAGCTTCATCAATACATGCCTGGGGCTGATTGCATGCCAAAAGGGCTCAGGACCAGAAAGTGACTCATGGAACTGGATCAGTGGTACGGGTGTCATGCTGTGATGCAGAAGTCAGATGAAAGGCCATGACATTATATTCTCATGACAGTCTTCATGTCTGATCACCATGACACTCGCTAATGTTCAGATTCAGATACAGCAAAGGAAGAAGAAGATGTGGAGAACTGTAATGTCTATTTTATCAATGGCTGCATGTTCTGTATGTTTTAATAAACTTGTGTTCTTAACAAAACAATCAAAGGTTCTTTCCAGGAGTGAAATAATTTCACTTAAAAGTCTGGCAGCGATTGCATTGGATATTTAACCTGGAATTGATGTCACATTTGGCACTAGTCAATTTGAATTAAATCACTGAGACTACATTACCTAAAGCAGGGAAGCTTTTGCCACATTGTCTTTTTTGAGCAGAGAAGTCTCCTCTAACCCCTCAGACTTTAGAGGTGGTTTAAATTCTCATTGGGTCTGCAATGGCTCGAGTGGTTAAGATGCTAATCTTGAAGACTGGAAGGTCGTCTGGTTAGCAGTTTGAGACCTGAGTGCTGCATGATGGAGTGAGCTTCCATCTCTGTTCCAGCTCCTGCCAACCTAGTAGTTCGAAAGCAAGAAATCACAAGAAAATACATAGGGACCACTTTGGTGTGAAGGTAAACAGTGTTCCATGCACTCCAGTGTTGTGGCATGCCTGCGACATATCCACGGAAACATCTGCAGATGCAGACAGCGCTGGCTCTTTGGCTATAAACAGAGATAAACACTTAACCCTAGAGTCTGATGCAACTGGCTTTCAGGCAAGGTTGACCTTTACCACCCCGTAGCGCTTAGTACACTCATTGGGTAGCTCACAAGTCAATTAGCATTTTGCCCCCAGCGTACTGCAGTACTCATTTTATGGACCTCAGAAGGATAGAAAGCTGAGTCAACTTAATTCGTAGACAGGATCGAACTCACAATGTTCTGGTGGCAGTATAACAGTTTAACCACTGCCACCATGGCTGATCACCATTATCTTTTTAGAACATATCTCAAATCTCGCAGTACTCAGTGTTGTTTTTCTTGTCTCTGTAGCAGGAGACCCCTTCCCTAGTTCTGGCTGCAGAGATTATATATTTCAAAGTGCTTCTAGGAGCTTTTTAAAAAACTCATCTCTTGTTCTCCCTTTCCTGGAATTTGATTCAAGAAGAGACAGTTTATGATTCCCCCTATATTTAAACAGCACCTCTTTAAGACAATTTCTTTTGTGTTCATATAATCCTAATGAAATCTACCTACTTTTCAGAATGTTGATTCTATTGTATTCTGTTTCTGTGTATTCCAACATTAAATTTTCCTTTCTGAGAATCAAAACGTTATCATTCTCAGGGTAAATGTATCTTACATGCTCATCTGTTAGTCAGTTCCTGTGGAATGAAATGTATGTATGCTTTGTTTTCTGGGAGGCAAGCAATGGTGGGCATCAGCAGGTTCGCACCAGTTCACCAAAACCGGTAGCAGAAATTCTGGTTGGGCTCACCCATCAAAGTTTTGAAATAAAATAGTCCTTATTTGGGTGCAATGCAGGGCTTTCCCTTTGGCTACGCCCACCATAGCACACCCACAGTGCGGTAGTAAAAAAATATTGAGCCCACCACTGGAGGCAAGTACTATAATTATTAACTTTTGATTAAATGAAATGTAGAGATGTTAATTTAAAATGTTTCACTTTCACAGGAAAACTATCCCTGAGTGTGGCTCTTCTGATACTTACCGTGTAGTCTCAAATGGAAGGAAAATAAACTAATCAAAAACCTGTTCTACTTGCACAGAATTTCTAGAACAGAAAAAATCCACTCCAGTACTATCCCATCAAATAATTACTATTTTTGCCGGCGTATAAAATGCATCATAGTATAATACACACCCCATTATTACCAAAAGAACCCACTATATACAGTACAAGACACACCCCATTTCCCCAGTGTATTTAAAGGGGGAGGAGAGTGGATCTTATACACCAGCAAATATGATAATTTCTTTTTGGGTTTCTCTTGAGTACTGGAAGTGGACATTGAGTGAAGAATCCAGTATTTTCATAGTTGGCAACCCCTGCTTTTAAGTGACACAAGGTTTTGGGTTTGTTTGTTTGTTTTCTTTACTCTCTAATATGCTTGAAACACAGACTATAAGAGAAATATTTGTACATGTGCAACTTTCTCTGGGAATGTGCAGCTTGCCCAAGGTCACATAGGCTGGCTTCTCTCCTATGAGGCACATTGGGGAACTGATCTCCCAGCGTCTGGCCTCACAGCCAGATATCTAATCCACTGAGCTATCCAGCACAAAACATGCAACAATAAAAAAGGGATATACTGTATGTATTTGAAATGTGGATTAGGAACAAGATGCTAAGAATTTTGTAAGTAGAGGAGGCGACCAGAAAAGTATGAAGCAAAAACAACAAAGAAGAAAGCTGTTAGAGCCTCAGGATTCCCACCTCTGCTGTACAGAATGTTTACCAGTGTTTCCAAGATAAAGGGAACCATTCTAGAGTGTGGGGAGCATGTTCTTTCAAAGTTATGTGGAGTACTCAATAGTGTAATGAGGCAATGATGCTGTAAAGTACCTACCACAAGTTAAGAGCAATATCCCACCTCACAATGAGGGTGTGTTTAACTTTTCTTACTTGACATAAAGATGTGTTGAATTTCACTATCAGTTTTGTTGGTCTTTAGAACAATTCTGTTTCATGCTCTGGATATTTACTCCTTCTGTGTGCAGGCTTTTCAACATCTTTGAACAAAATTGTAAGTAACAATGAATTTGGCACATTGTCACAAGAAGGAGGGATAGATACATACACACCATTTGTACTCGCATCTGCATGAATTATTTACCATCACACATATCTTCTCCCTCCATAGAAACATTAGCAGGAATACCCCTTGCTGTAATGTTGATCCTGGTCGTAGCTGATTGTGTGAAAATAAAACAGTATTAATTTTCCCTTTACTTTTTAAAAAAACAGTTACATTTGTAAGCCTTGCAAAGAAAGGTAGAACAGCGCAATAGCAGGATAATTGCGGGGTGGTGGTGGGGATTGTGTGAGGAAAGAATTGGCTGAATTACTTCATCAGTAGATGTTCTATATTTCTATGAACTGACCAAACTACTCAGCATCACCCATGATGCACAGTACATGTTTCTAGGCAGCTAGTCTACCATTATCAGCCTCCCCCCCCCACCCCACTGTCCCTGCTTTATCATTGAAAGATCTGCTTCTGACTTTCAAGGTGATCTTGAATGCATTAATCGGTTGAATGAGACGTTTCAAGGTTGAGGATGTGGAATGTTGCGATCCTTTTTGAGCAACTGTGATCCAAGAGTCTTCCTGCTTTTCTCACTAGTGTATGGAATTAAAGGTAACTAATCACCCAGAGGTAGATGGATGCTCTGACATTCAGAGATACAGTATTTCACATTTAGTATGACCAAATATATCACTACTTACCATAACTATAACAGGAGGATCAGGACTTTGCCAGGCTTTGAAATTTAGAGAGAGCACAGAAATGGGTGCTTTTAAAAAAAAAAACATTGCATAACCAAAGTCTTCAAGTGATTCACCAGTACACGAGGCTCGTTAGCCTCACTGGAGTGTTAGACCAAGGTACATGGGTTTCCTCTTCCGAGTTGCCTCCCAAGTCCCAAGGCCCAGCTGGGACTATAACCATCTTGCTCCAAGAACTGCAGCCTCTCCAAATCATTTGCTCCCTGCTGCATAGACATACGTACCAACCCAGACCACATTTATTATACAGTAAAACCTCGCATAAAGAGCATCTCGCTTAGAGACTAATTCGCTTAAAGAGCAGAATTTTCTCTGAATGGTCACCTCTCTTAACAACTAAAAACAACCAAAAACTCACTTCACAACCAAAATTGGGGTTTGCAATCCCACACACACCAGAAATCATAATTGGTCACTTACAATGGTGTTTCACTTAAAGAGCAAATTCACTTAAAGAGCAATCCTGTGGAACATATTATGCTCTTTAAGCAAGGTACCAGTGTACTGTTTATGTGATGCCCATTTATGTGTCTCCCCATGTGGATCCAAGGCAGTTCACAACAACTGAACCCATAAAACAATCAATAAATGTTGTCGTTGGCCAAACTTAGTCCTCATTGGTGCATGTCTCTGGCAGTAATTGGAAGACCAGTAAATGAGCCAGATTCTGTATTTTTCCAAATTCTCACAGCATGTTGGTCGTAAGTAGCACCTACTTGAGTATGTTGGTCTTACATTTAGGCACGTCAAGCCAAAGCCTATTCAGAGTCCTCCAAGTGATGCAGGGGAGGTTGAATTCCTCGGCTATATCCTCCTTTATTCTACCAAGATTAAAAACAATTCTAAAACATTTTTTGAAAACATATTAAAATCTGTGTTTCTGAAAGCCATATTAAAAACAAAACAGCCCTGACATATTTACTGCTCAAAAGCCTGCTTGAAGAGGATGGTATTTGCCCAATAATGAAGGACAAGAGGAAGGAGGTCAAGCTGGTAATTTTTGAATGAAGCTCCTACCAAAGCTAACATCCAAAGTTCACTTTCCCTAAAGAAACCTCTCACAATACTGTGAAACTTAGTGAGATAATTGAACAAACGTACGACCTGTATACAGGATCATACTATGAACATTTTATTTCTCCTACAATTGTTTCCTTTGCTTCTAATTATTGCAAAATGGCTTAATCCATATAATAAATTTAAACTGTTATTCTTTCAGCAAGGCGGTGTTGTCACTGAGTGTTGTACATTTGAAGAGGAATGGGCACTTCTGATTAGTCTTTCCTGTTGTTTGAATTTACCAGCAATCCTTATAGTAGGAGCATTAGGCGAGCTAGAATCCATTTTCAAAATGTGCAGTAGAACTCCAGTTAGAAGAACTGAACTAGAACTAAATATGTAATTTTCAATGAACTCAACTGATCCTAATTATGGATATACATGGATTCTCTGCTCATCACAGGTGATTGTGGGCCTCCACCAACATTGAAAAATACTGTTCCGAATGATGGAGACAGCTTTCTTCCCTACCAGTCTGTAACCTACAAATGTCTGGATGGTTTTTATAACATCCATGGAAAGCTAGATGTTTCAACATGCCTTCCTGACTCAAGCTGGACACCCATGGAAGATTTCTGTGAGGGTATGTACTGTACCCATTCTTTATGAAAAATGGATAGTTACTTCCTACTTGTAAAATGTTTACAAAAGTTTGCATAGTAAATTATTACAACTAGAATCCTTCTGTGGATTTAAAACAGCATGAGTACAATCACAACGATGAATTATTGCTAATTAATGAGTTTCTACTTGCATCCATAGTTGTATGGCAATTGCAAGACCTGAACTGTTCAATAAGAATTAAGATAGCAACTTGTTGAAACGGGCTGTGGTGGCTCAGTGGTTAAGAAGCTCACCTGGTTAGCTGGGAGGCTGGCAAGTCGGTGCTGCCAGACAGTTTGAGTGCCTGTCTCTGTCCCAGCTCTTGAAGGCATGAAAGGGACCTCATTTGGGTGTTTCCTAAGTGGAATTTCTTTAGTGAAAATCCTTTCAACCCAGAAAAATTTCTGACATGAACTTATTATCATTATCTAGGTCTAGGTTTCCCTTGCTCGAAAGCCAGTCGTATCCGACTCTAGGGTGCAGTACTCATCTCTGTTTCTAAACCGAAGAGCCAGTGCTGTCTGCTTCTGCAGACGTTTCTGTGGTCATGTGGCAGGCATGACTAGACACCGGAGCGCACGGAACGCTGTTTCCTTCCCACCAAAGTGGTCCCTATTTATCTACTTGCAATTTCTTGCTTTCGAACTGCTAGTGACAACTCCATCACTGTGACCAACTTAATTATCTTCGTATCAGTATAAAGACATAATAGAATTCTGTAGTAGGATCAGTAATAGCATCATGTTTATATATTGACTAATGGATTTGTTTATATCCCAGGCTTCAACAGATGCCAAGGAGCATTTACAAAAATTTGAAAAGTTACATATGTTGGGATAATGTATGTTTGGACTCTTTTACTTTCCATTTACAGCTGTTTTCACTGCTTGCACACTTCCTGTGGTTGTGTTGTTGGTGGTGGTGGGGTGGTAGCAGTGCATTTTCAAGTATTTTTGGCCCATTTTTGGTCTGGTTTTGGTTCATTTTCAAGTGTTTTTGGCCCATTTTTGGTCTGGTTTTGGTTCATTTCCCACGCTTCTGGTGCTCGGTATCTGTAACTTTGGTGCTTCTGGTCCACACCTTGGGCCAGATTAATTGGTGCTGGTGGTCGGGGCTGGCCTGCAGGCCATAGGTTGTGAATCCCTGTTTTAGGAATTTGAAAGTTAGCACAGCTACATTGAACCTGACACCGAACACAACAAGAAGCCAGTGCAATTCCGCCAAGACTGGGGAGACATGTATGAATTTTCTTGCCCCAGAAACCAACCTGGTTGATGCATTTTGCACTCTTTGAAGCTTCTGTATCAAGAATATTGGGAGTCCCACATAGAGAGCATTCAGTAATCAATACAAGAGATTACCAGCGAGATAATTATGAAAATATAAACTTGTAATCTTGCCAGGAAGAAAAAACTAAGGTGGGAGGTCGGAGAGGAAGCTGACGTAACAGACTGGGTGTGGTATGTATTGCTTCATATAAAAAAGTTTTAAAATGTTCATTATAATAAAGCCATACAAAAAAACCAGAAAAAATATAACTCAACAACAATGAAACAAAACAAATCTACATATATTGCAACAGAAATGTACATATACAGCCACCACCCATGAGACTTGTAAACCCTCTCCATTAAATGTTTTCCAAATCATTAAATGTTTATATTCCAAAATGATAATACATCTCGTTGTGGCTTTACTCCTTTCCCATTCACCAATACACATTTATCTAAAAAAAAATAATAATCCCCCTTTTAACTTTTTTTCTTGCATGTTAATTTATCATTTATGGCTAAAAGTAAAGGTTTCTTTACTTGTCATGGTTTTTCAGTAACTCTGTTTTATTCATTCTCTCCCCTCCCCCCACCAGCTAGCTGCCAACACCCACCACGGTCAGAATATGCTAAAGTAAAGAAAGGGGAAAGAAAGAGCTACTATACTATTGGGACCAAGGTGACCTACACCTGCAAATCAGATTATAGCAGCATCCCTGGAATTAGTCAATTTATTACTTGTCTTGAGAATAGGACCTGGAGTGAACTTCCATTGTTTTGCGAAAGTAAGTATCTTATTATCTCTGTTAACTGTGCAACTATTTCTCTGGCATCTATTTAAGAGGGTTATCTGAAAACAGCCACATGCAATAAAGGGCAAGGGTTTCTACCTTTAATAATCTGTGGGAAAAAAGATGCTTTAGCAGGTATAATCTCCATGATAAGAAATGCCCCACAAATGTTAAAGGTACAAGACTTCCCTCTTTTACTTGAGGCCATTTTACTTGTAGTGTATTCATAAGAACTTTTATAAATAAATGATATATATCCCATAGATAAGTTATTTTCATAAACTATCTAGAAACTGGTGATCATAGCCTTGAGTAAAGTAAAGGTAAAGATTGTGCTTGCTCAAAGCCAGTCATGTGAGACTCTAGGGTGGTGCTCATCTAGTTTACAGCCAAAGAGCAATGCTGTCTGCATGGTTATTTGACAGGCATGGCTAGATACCTGCCCCACAGAAGCAGTACCTATCTAGCTACTTGCATTTTTTTTTCTTTCAAACTGCTCGGTTGACAGGAGCTAGGACAGATGACAGGAACTCACTCCATCTCACAGCATTTGGGGCTTCAAACTGATGAACTGCCAAACTTCTGGTCGTCATGTTCAGTGTCTTAACCATTAAGTCTCTGTGCTGTGGTCCCTTGAGTAAGGTACTCAAGCATAAAATATAACTTACAACTGTCATAGGAAACCTCTGTAATAAGGACTGCTCCCATATAGTCCGTAACATTTATCAGCATATTGATGTGAGAAATCTTCATGACATCTGCAGGGCTACAGAATTAAATCATGCTCTGTGATTGTTGACAGTTCTTTTGGACCTTCATCCATTCATTTCATTTCATTTCTTCGAGTTGTATGCTGCCCACTCAGCATACCTTCACACAGGTAAAAAAAATCATAGTTTCTTTTCTCAGTTCCAACTAGACAACACATAGCAATAACAACATCCAGGTATAAGGCTGGTCTCCATAGCGATCAAGGTCTTCTCCCCCGCCTTCCTTGAAGCTTCTTGGAGCAGTAGTTTGTTGATATTGTTGTTATTGTGTGGTAGCAGAGTGCGTGAAAGCAAAGCACACATGGAGCAGTATGCCTGGGGAAGGCCCACACACAGAACAACAACAGCTTGGTGAAACAAACAGTTTACTTTGCAGACTTGCTGTGCAGTGCTAATATATACAGTGACCGAAAGCAAAAACAGATATAGTCTCCTTGCTAAGGTATATACAGATGAAAATGGAACAGTCTTTGTGCTAGGACAGCCAAATGGACTTGGAGACTTCCAAGGTCCACAGATAAGCAAAACAAAGGCTGTGGAAATTCAGCAAGTCAGTTCAGAGGTCAACAGTCAGTTTGGAGGAACTCTTTTCAGCAGTATTTAAAAGAAGCAGGCAAAGATCTCTCTGAGTCACAGGAATTCTTTCAGCTTTGCAGTTCAGTATCTTGGAGGGTGGTGAAGCATTCAGGCACTCATCAAACAAGCACTACAGCATAAGTGCTCACAAACAAGTGCTCACCAAAGGCGCTTCTTCACAGCATGTGCACCTTCCTTGATGCACCTCCAAATGCTCCTCTGGCACCTCCTTGACACTCCTCCAAACAAGTGCTGTACAGGCACTTTACTTATAGGAAGTATCTGGCTATCAAGCATGTTAGCATCAACACCTGTGCTGGCTAAAGCACAGACCCTTAAAGTTACATGCTGCCATTACATTAGATACAACATCCTATACAATCTTAGGGGGCAAAACAATTTTCCTGGTCAAGGGATTAGAGCAGGAGCACCCATACTTTTAGAGCAGCCAGTCAGTCACATGGTTGAACGAGCCAGAAATGTGTTTCCTCTCACCAGAAGTGTAAATAAAATGCACCCATGCATACACACACACTGACATAAAATGTGTCTGCGGCTGTTGTAAACACATTTATGAAAGCCATGGGTACACCCACGGCCCGCTGTTTGTGCATTTGTGGGGTAGGTGTTTGCTGGACAGGAAGCAATAGGGCACCTATTGGGTGGGGGGGTTGGTGGAGAAATCCCATACATTCCCATTACCTCTGCCTGCCTCTGGGGATGCCAGTTGCTGGGGCACACTGAGATGAGTGCCAGTATACCTGTGGAGCAGCATACCACTGGTGCATGGCACATCCACGTCCGGTACCAGCGAGGTGACTGTGGGCCATATTTTGGCCACTCCTGGTTTAGAGCCTGATAGATCTACAAAACACATACCATATATACTTGAATATAAGCTGACCCAAATATAAGCTGAGGTATCTAATTTTGAGCTGAAAACCCAGGAAAATAGATTGACCCGAGTATAAGCCGAGGGTAAATGCAGCAGCTGCTAGTGAGTTTTAATAATCAAAATACATGAAAATATGGTAAAATTATTTAAATAGTTGGCACATCCCAGTCCGGCATGGTCTTGTGACCCTCATGATATTTGACCCAAGTATAAGCCAAGTCCCCTTTTTGGGGCCAAAAAACTCAGCTTATACTCAAGTATTTATGGTATAAGAGGTGCCATTTTTCTCTAGGGCTACAATTTTCCATTACAATTTTAGAGATGCAGAAGGACTGTTAAACCCATATATCACTGAGATGTCAAAGGCAAGAAAAATGAAGTATCACTGGACCTAAAGAGCCTTGTGTAGATTTCAATCTAGGGTTACTCCTAGGTATTTGGGGGTGATGAACACTTCTCCAAGTGGAGCGGAGTAAAGAGTGGGGTCTCCCAAGGTTCAGTACTGGGACCCCTGCTTTTCAACCTTTTCATAAATGATCTAGAAGTAAGAGTAAATAGCAAGGTAGCCAAATTTGCTGACACTAAATTATACAGGGTAGTGAAAACTGTAAGAAATTGTGAGGAGCTCCAGAGGGATCTCTTGACACTGGGGGAGTGGGCAAAACAGTGGCAAATGAGCTTCAACACTAGTAAGTGCAGAGTGATGCACGCTGGGGCAAAAAAACCCAATTACATTTATAAACTGATGGGGTCTGAATTCTCTGCGACAAACCTGGAAAGGGACCTTGGTATTCTGGTGGACAGCTCAATGAAGGTGTCAACCCAGTGTGCCTCAGCAGTGAAAAAAGCAAACTCATTAGGGATCATTAGGAAGGGTATAGAAAATAAGTCAGCAAGTGTCATTTTGCCTCTTTATAAATCTATGGTGAGGCCCCATCTGGAATACTATGTACAGTTCTGGTCGCCATACCTCCAGAAGGACATTATGGAGCTGGAAAAAGTGCAGAGGAGGGCAACCAGAATGATTAGGGGACTGGAACACCTTCCTTACCATCTGAGGCTGCAACGGTTGGGCCTCTTCACTCTTGAACGACAGCCTCTAAGAGGTGACCTGATTGAAGTTTACAAAATCATGCACGGGGTGGACAAAGTAGATAAGGAAAAACTGTTTTCCCTATCGCATAACACTAGAACTAGGGGGCACTCCATGAAACCTTTGGGTACTACTTCTCAAACAAATAAGAGAAAGTACTTTTTCACCCAGAGGATCACTGGTCTATGGAACTTCCTGCCAAAAGAAGTGGTGACAGCTGTCAGTCATGACAGCTTTAAGAAAGAATTAGACAAGTTCATGGAGGACAAACGTATTAATTTTTAATTTAATTTAATAGTCATATTTATATATGCCGCCCACTCAGGCAGAACCCGACTCAGGGCGGCATTACAACAAGTTCTAAAAACACATAAAAACACTTTAAAAGACCCATATCCCACCCACTTTAAAAGACCCATATCCCACCCACCCATCCCACCCACTATAAAAAGAAGAAGAGAGAGTTCTTAATTGTTTACATAAGCCAGCAGGCGGGGACCGTGTTCCCATTCGGGCCCCACACCTGTCCTGCCAGCCAGGTCTTCAATCCTTTCCTGAAGGGCAGCAATTCTCTTTGAAGTCTTAGATCTGTTGGCAGGAGGTTCCAGAGAGTTGGTGCGGACACGGAGAAGGCCCTCCTTCGGGTGCTGGATAGATGTGTACCCCTAGCTGATGGCACTATTAGAGAGCCCCTCCGGTCCGCTCTGGTTGGATGGGCAGACACTCTTGGGACGATGCGGTCTCTAAGGTATCCTGGCCCACTGCCATATAGGGCTTTAAAGGTCAAAACCAGCACCTTGAATTGCACCCGGAGACAAATTGGTAACCAGTGCAGCTCCCGAAGTAGCGGTGAGGCATGGGCATATCACCCACATCCCATCACCACCCAGGCTGCCGCATTCTGGACCAGCTGCAGCCTTCGAATGGTCATCAAGGGCAGCCCCATGTAGAGCGCATTACAATAATCTAGTCGGGAAGTGACCAGAGCATGGGTGACCATAAGCAAGGAGCCCCGGTCCAGGAGCGTGCGCAACTGGCGAATCACCCGAAGTTGGGCAAAAGCCCTCCTGGCCACAGCCGCTACCTGTTCTTCTAGCAGCAGCCGCGAGTCCAGAAGGACCCCCAAGTTGCGCACTGGGTCTGTCTGGGGCAAAGCAGCCCCATCCAGTACCAAAGATGGTAACTCCCTGGATAACACGGGGCCCCTTATCCACAGCCACTCTGTCTTGTTGGGATTCAGCCGAAGCCCATTGGCCCCCATCCAGACCCCAATGGCCTCCAGGCATCCGGATAGGATTTCAACAGCATCACTGGGGTCCCCACGGGCCAAGATGTACAACTGAGTGTCATCCGCGTACTGATGGTACCGCACCCCGTGGGTACGAATGATCTCACCCAGTGGCTTCATGTAGATGTTAAATAGGAGAGGAGAGAGCACCGAGCCCTGAGGCACCCCATACTTGAGAAGCCTAGGGCTGGACCTCTCACTCTCAAACCACACCGACTGGGTATGGCCCTCCAGAAAAGAGGAAAACCAGGACAACACGGTGCCCTGGATCCCCAGTCCTTTGAGCCGTTCCAGAAGGATACTGTGGTCGACGGTATCGAAGGCCGCTGAGAGGTCAAGAAGAGCAAGGACGGATGGATAACCCCCGTCCCTCTCCCACCAGAGATCATCCATCAGTGCGACCAATGCCGTCTCCGTACCATACCCGGGCCTGAATCCTGATTGAAAGGGGTCTAGATAATCCGCTTCCTCCAGGACACTCTGCAGCTGGTGCGCTACCGCCTTCTCCAAAACATTATTCAGAAAGAGCAGGTTGGAAACCGGCCTGTAGTTGTTAAGGACAGCTGGGTCAAGGGATATTTTCTTCAGGAGGGGGCGCACCAAAGCATGTTTTAGCGGTGCAGGAAATACCCCCTCCCGTAATGATGCATTTATTATCGCCCCGACCCAGCCACCTGTCACCACCTTGGAGGCTTTCACCAACCAGGTGGGACAGGGGTCCAAAGGACATGTAGTGGCACGCACAGCTGCAAGGAGCCTGTCCACTTCATCAGGGACAACAGGATCAAACCGATCCCAGATCGTACAGCAAGACTGTGCTCCGGTGCCCCCCCCCCCGACCCTCCCCATCCACGCCGGGATTCAGCCCTGAACAAATCCGATCGATTTTCTCCAACAGATGGTCAGCAAAGTCCTCAGCCGAACCCTGCCAACCGGGCACCGATCTCCCCCTACCGAGGTTACCTGGAGCAGGGCGGCTGGGCGATTATCAGCGGAGGCAATAAGGGTGGTGAAGTATTGCGGCCTCACCACCCCCATCGCCACTAGGTAGGCCCTAATAGCAGCTCTAGCTAGTTTCCAATCGGAGTCATCCTGGGTCTTCACCCAGCGGCGCTCTAGGCGTCTCTTTGCCCGTTTGAGTTCCCGCAGTTCATCCGTGAACCACGGGGATGACCTAACCCCATGGGTGCGGAGAGGCCGCAGTGGCGCGATTTCATCCAAGGCTGCTGTTGCCGTCCTGTTCCACAGGTCGACAAGTGCCTCGGGTGAATCGTGTAGCCGATCCAGAGGAACATCCCCCAGTTCCCTCTGGAATCCATCTGGATCCATTAGTCGCCGAGGGCGGGCCATTTTAATAGGCCCTGCCTCCCTACGATGAAGCGTCGCCCCCAGAAAGTCAAGAGTCACCAGATAGTGATCTGACCATGGCACAGGTGAGATGACTAAATCCTGTAATCTCAGATCACTCTGCCACTGCTCCGACAAGAAAACTAAGTCTGGCATGTGACCACTGCCCCTGGTTGGACCCCGAACTACCTGAGTCAGGCCCATGGCTGCCATGGAAGCCATGAACTCTCTTGCCACCTCAGAAGCCATCCCCAATGATGGCAAATTGAAGTCCCCCAGAACCATAAGCCTCGGGAACTCCAACGCCAGCATCGAGGCGGCTTCGAGGAGCTCAGGCAGGGCATCCCTTACCCTGCAAGGGGGCAGGTACAGGAGTAAGATCCCCAACTGACCCTTGGGGCCCAACCATAGAAGCAGGGCCTCACAACCAGACACTTGTGGAGCAGTGGCCCTAGCAATTCCCAAAGACTCCCTGGCAACAATGGCGACACCACTGCCCCTCCCCTCACCTCTAGGCTGGTGCCAAATACCGAACCCAGCTGGACACATGTCCGAAAGAGGTACTCCATCCTCAGGTGTCAGCCAGGTTTCGGTGATGCATGCCAGGTCGGCCCGCCCCTCCTGGATAGAATCTTGGGTTAGGGGGGCCTTATTACAGACCAATCTGGCATTCACCAGCAGCAGCCTAAGGGCGGGGTCACTCTGGATCTGCTGCTCAGGGCCCAGAGATGTACCTGCAGGCTGGAATGAGGGACCGCACTTAAACATCGGACCCGCATTCCCGGAGTGCGGCCCGCCCCACGGTACCCGCCATACCGCCCCATGCCCGTCACAACACCTATATGGATCCCTGGAACCCCCCTAGATGGAATGCTGCCCCTCCTTCCTGGCTGGCAGGACCAACTCTCTCTCTTCCCACCCCATCCACAATCCCCCCCTGGTTCTAGCAACAAGCATGGGCTCCCGGAACGAGCAGGGAGTACTGGCTAGCCCCGGCGTCGGCGTCTCCTTTTTCTTCCCCCCAGGTGGGGAGGGCGGAGGCAGAAGCGATGGCTCCCACCTGCCTCAATTATGGATACCTAACCACAACCTCCGGGTTGGAGAGATAGGCATTTCCAGGGAATCCTAAGCAGGTGAAGGCATCTTCTTGGGAATGCCCTGAAGCAAATGGTGAGCCACTGTGTGAGCAAGGCTGTTCTTATGTTCTTATGATGCAATGTCTGACTCTGATACCTCCCCAAAGATTGCTACTTCAGCAACCAGGCATCTGCTGGGCAACAGAGATTTATCACAGGCAATGGAGATTTTTTACCAGCTAATCCTTTCATTGTTTCATTGATTACACTAAGGCATTTGACTGTGTGGACCACAACAAGATGTGGCAAGTAATTAAAGAGATGGGAATACCAGAGCACATCATATGCCTCCTGAGAAATCTGTACATGAACCAAGAAGCAACAGTTAGGACAGAACATGGAATAACAGAGTGGTTTGGAATAGGAAAAGGAGTAAGACAAGGCTGCATTTTATCACCCTGCTTATTCAATCTATACACAGAGCACATAATGCGAAATGCAGGGATGGAGGAATCACAATATGGGATTAAAATTGCTGGGAGAAACATAAACAATCTGAGATATGCAGACGATACCACCCTAATGGCAGAAAGTGAGGAAGACCTAAAGAACCTCTTGATTGGGCTGAAGGAGGAGAGTGCAAAAGCTGGTTTGAGACTCAATATCAAGAAAACCAAGGTAATGGCAACAGGCCCAATCAGTTCCTGGAAAATAGATGGGGAAGAAGTAGAAGCAGTGACAGATTTTACTTTCCTGGGATCAAAGATCACGGCAGATGGGGATTGCAGCCATGAAATAAAAAGGCGACTGATTCTTGGGAGACAAGCCATGAGAAACCTGGGGAACATAGTGAAAAGCAGAGACATCACATTGCAAACAAAAATTAGAATAGTCAAAGCAACGGTATTCCCAGTGGTAATGTACGGATGTGAGAGCTGGACAATTAGGAAAGCTGAACGCAGAAGAATAGATGGCTTTGAAATGTGGTGTTGGAGGAGAGTTTTGAGAGTACCCTGGACAGCGAGGAGAACAAATAGGTCAATCTTAGAAGAAATCAACACCGACTGCTCATTGGAAGGGCTAATAGTAAAGACGAAGCTAAAGTATTTTGGACATCAAATGAGAAGGGAGGATTCACTTGAAAAGGCCCTGATGTTGGGAAAGGTGGAGGGCAAAAGAAGAAGGGGGAGGCCAAAGATGAGATGGCTAGATGGTATTGTAGACACAATGGGCACAGAACTGGGAGTGCTGAGGGGGATGGTGGAGGACAGAGGTGCCTGGAGAACAATGGTCCATAGGGTCGCAAAGGGTCGGAACCGACTGTGCGACTGAACAACAACAACAATCCTTTCCACCCAGAAGCACCAGAAGTAGAAATGCATATAGTAATCTCTGACCTTTGACTGTTGAATGAGGTCATTACTATGTTAGTAGTTAGCAAATAACAGTAATATGTTTTTTGATACACAGAGTCAGAAATAGAAACAACTCCTGGGATCACAGATGATGATAAAAGAACAACTGGTAAAACGATAGCTTTTATTTCTTATGGAGTTGTGTGTGTTTGTTACTCAAGCTGTATACCTGTCCTTTAATAGAAATTCCAAGGGCAATTTGCATTTTCCCCCTGTATGTAATCTTTGTGATTTACTGCCCAGTGTGTGAATGGGTAAAACTGCTTTATATTCCAGAAAATCTGTCTCAGTGTAGCTTATACTGATTATACATTTTTTTCCTATTTTAATATTATGTATGCCTTTTTGGGAATTTCATCAGAGACCAGTTTCAAAAAATATCTGCCAAGCTGGAAACACTCCCATTTTGATACACACAGAAAAGAAAAAGAAAGCAACTTACACTCACAAAACTCTTCTATGGGTGACCATTCTGAATCTGAAAAGCATGTTACAACATCTAGTTTTCCGTGGATGTTATAAAAGCCATCCAGACATTTGTAGGTTACTGACTGCAAGGGAAGAAAGCTTTCTTCATGAGTTTCCATAAGTGGAACAGCATTGTTCAGCTTTGGTGGTGGTCCACAATCACCTAGAATGAGGACAGAAAACGTTGGTTTTAATTAGTGAAGTTCTCCACAGTGCCATGTTAGAAGAGTCTGCCAGTGTGATCTTGGGCAAATTTTGTGGTCTCAGCACGCTCAGAGGAAGGAGATAGTAACCTACCGCTGAGTATTCTATACCAAGAATATTGTGGAAGGGATCACCATAAATCAGAATTGTATTGATGGCATATAATGATAATTATTGTCCCTGTTTGGTTTTCAAATACTGTATTTTTGTAATAGATTTATAGACAGAACATAATCATAAAACACATCATAATCAAATTCATTTTTGACAAAATTAATGCAGATTCCACTTTCAGTACTAGCTAGATAGTTCAAGAATCATCCAGTGTTTTTCAAATACTTCAAGTTCACAAATGTCTTCTAACCAGGGTCACATCTAAATTCACAGCTGTTGAGAATGTATTCCTCAGAAGAAGCAGGTGACTTGTTGTAACAGTGAAGGTCTGCATCAAAAGACAAACTTGAGTTCCTACTTTAAGCTCCCTCTCAGATCATTAGAAAACAAACAAACAAACAAACAAACAAAAATTATTAGAAGTCAAAGCAGAGCCTGAGCCCTTCAGTGGGATGACAGAGAATCCCTTTCCTCTAAAATTGGAGGACCTTAGTGATACATTCTGAGGCAGAGCAAGCCCAAGTGCTTGAGCCAGAAGACATCCAAAGAGACAGGATCATATAGCTCAGTTAAGAACAAAGGCAAGGTCTCTAGGCAGAAGATGCCTTGGGAATGACTAAGCTTTCCTAAAAATTTGAAGTTTCAAGATGGAGCCACAGTTTTGTATAAATATTTGTTGGTTTATTTATTTCAATATATTTGTATACCACCCATATAATGAGAATTCACCACTTTCGGTGGTTTACATAGCAATGGAGTAGTAAAAAGAATATTTAAACAAACCATTCCTACCCAATGGCAACAGCACACTAAGATAAACATAACTGTGGATCCACTGGCTGGAAACAACATCTTCATAAGCTTCTTTGCATAGCTCAGTTTTATGATGGAGCTTAGTAACAACAGTTCATCAGAACAATTCAGCATTTTGCTAGTCTTGCATGTCTTGTTAAACTAAACACTAACAAATCACCAGGACCAGATGGCATCCATCCACAAGTTATCAGGGAACTTAAAGATGAAATTGCTGATCTCCTAGCCAAAATATATAATATTTCCCTCAAATCAGGCTTTGTGCCTGATGACTGGAAGGTAGCGAATGTAACACCAATTTTCAAAAAAGGATCCAGGGGTGATCCAGGAAATTACTGACCTGTCAGTTTGACATGTGTCCCAGGTAAAGTGATGGAAACCATCCTAAAAGATAGAATTAATAGGCACATAGAAGAGAAGGTGGTGCTAAAGGAGAGCCAACATGGCCTTTACAAGGGCAAATCATGCCTCACTAATCTGTTGGAATTTTTTAAGAGTGTCAACAAGCATGTGGATAAGGGGGATCCAGTTGACATTGTTTATCTGGACTTTCAGAAGGCTTTTGACAAGGTCCCACACCAAAGGCTCTTGAATAAACTTACCAGTCATGGAATAAAGGGACAGGTCTTGTCCTGGATCAGCAACTGGCTAAGGGACAGGAAACAGAGGGTAGCACTCAATGGACACTTCTCCAAATGGAGGGAAGTAAAGAGTGGGGTCCCCCAAGGTTCAGTACTGGGACCCCTGCTTTTCAACCTCTTCATAAATGATCTAGAGGTAGGAGTAAAAAGCAAGGTAGCCAAATTTGCTGACGACACTAAATTATACAGGGTAGTGAAAACTGTGAGAGGTTGTGAGGAGCTCCAGAGGGATCTCTTGACACTGGGGGAGTGGGCAAAACAGTGGCAAATGAGCTTCAACATTAGTAAGTGCAGAATGATGCATGTTGGGGCAAAAAAAACCAATTACATTTATAAACTGATGGGGTCTGAACTCTTGGCGACAAACCAGGAAAGGGACCTTGGTGTCCTGGTGGACAGCTCAATGAAGGTGTCAACCCAGTGTGCCTCAGCAGTGAAAAAAGCAAACTCAATGCTAGGGATCATTAGGAAGGGTATAGAAAATAAGTCAGCAAGTGTCATTTTGCCTCTTTATAAATCTATGGTGAGGCCCCATCTGGAATACTGTGTACAGTTCTGGTCGCCATACCTCCAGAAGGATATTATGGAGTTGAGAAAAGTGCAGAGGAGGGCAACCAAAATGATTAGGGGACTGGAACACCTTCCTTACCATCTGAGGCTGCAACGGTTGGGCCTCTTCACTCTTGAACGACGGCGTCTAAGAGGTGACCTGACTGAAGTTTATAAAATCATGCACGGTATGGACAAAGTAGATAAGGAAAAACTGTTTTCCCTATCGCAAAACACTAGAACTAGGGGACACTCCATGAAACGTTTGGGTACTACTTCTCAAACAAATAAGAGAAAGTACTTTTTCACCCAGAGGATCATTGGTCTATGGAATTTCCTGCCAGAAGAAGTGGTGACAGCTGTCAGTCTTGACAGCTTTAGGAAAGAATTAGACAAGTTCATGGAGGACAAACGTATCAATTATGGATACCTAAGGACAACCTCCGGGTTGGAGAGATAGGCATTTCCAGGGAATCCTAAGCAGGTGAAGGCATCTGCTTGGGAATGCCCTGAAGCAAATGGTGAGCCACTGTGTGAGCAAGGCTGTTCTTATGTTCTTATGATGCAATGTCTGACTCTGATGCCTCCCCAAAGATTGCTACTTCAGCAACCAGGCATCCTGTGGGCAACAGAGATTTATCACAGGCAATAGAAATTTTTTACCAGTTAATCCTTTCCCCCCAGAAGCACCAGAAGTAGAAATGCATATAGTAATCTCTGACCTTTGACTGTTGAATGAGGTCATTACTATGTTAGTAGTTAGCAAATAACAGTAATATTTTTTGATACACAGAGTCAGAAATAGAAACAACTCCTGAGATCACAGATGATGATAAAAGAACAACTGGTAAAACGATAGCTTTTATTTCTTATGGAGTTGTGTGTGTTTGTTACTCAAGCTGTATACCTGTCCTTTAATAGAAATTCCAAGGGCAATTTGCATTTCCCCCCTGTATGTAATCTTTGTGATTTACTGCCCAGTGTGTGAATGGGTAAAACTGCTTTATATTCCAGAAGATCTGTCTCAGTGTAGCTTATACTGATTATTATTTTTTTAAAAAAATTTTATTATGTTTAAAGTTACAAAATAAATGTCTAAGAAAAGAAAACATGTATAAAAATACAGAAAACTTACAGAATAGAAGACATAATATCAACATAAACATATAAAGAAAATACTAAGGTACAAATATATAATTCTTGGCTATATTATGTAGCTTATACTGATCTCCAGCCTCTACCAATCTGCAATTCTTTGGCAAACGTTTTAATTGGCTCTTGGTACCAAAGCTCTCTTAATTGGGTGAGGCTATTATGAACATAGAAAAAGGCACACCTGTACCTTAGATCTTGGACTTTCTCTTGTGCATAAAAAGGCTGCTCACCAGACATCACAGATGAAATGATGCAGTCAAAACCTCAGTACTAAATGAACAGAATTGGGAGGTGATGGAAAAGGGCTTCTGGGCCAAAAAGGGAGTGGTGCTTAGTATATTGACTGGAGCTATTGTCTCTTACTACTCAGGTAGCTAAGTGCCTTAGAATAGCTTTCCAAGATGGTATCTTAAGAGGCACCTGTTCATTTAATTCTCTCCTTAATGGAGATGCATATAGTAATATCCTTTGACTATTGAATGTGCTCTTTGCTGTATTAGTAGTTAGCAATTAAAAGTAATAAATTATCTTTTGATACACAGAGACAGGATTAAAGCCAACCATAACACCAATCCCTGGGATCACAAAAATGGTGGTGAAAGAATACCTGGCAAAACAATGGCTCTTATTTCTTATTGAGTTTGTTGAAAATGGGCAAACCTGTACCTTGGATCTTAGAAATTTTCTTGTACATATACTGTAAAGGCTGCCCAGTAGATATCACAGCTGAAAAGTGCAGCCAAAATTCAGTACTAGATGAACAGATTTGGACGATGGTAGATTAATCATTCTCAGTGGAATGTGGCTCAGAGGATGATTTTGGTCACTTGTCACACTTTCCATTAGTCCCTGCTCATAGAGATCAGAGATTCTAGAAGAATTATCTTTATTGTCAGCATAACACATACTATCATACTATCTTTAAACAGTAAATAAGGCCAATTCTGGTTGTGCTAGAGAGAGACCACATGTTTTTAGTGTTGACTGGTTGTTAAACCTTCATTTCATGCCACCTCATTTTCTCTGATTCATTTTAGGAGCTACAAAAATAATAGTGATTTCCATAGGTAAGTAATTCTATAGTGAGAGACTTTACTGTACAGCTATTGAACTGCAGTGAACAGATGTATCTGCCTGAACACCTGATTACTGTAGGCAATGTTACAGTAAATTTGAGCTACTGTGTTTGAGTGGTTTTAGCATAACTTGAAACCCACAGACTAGAATTAGTTTTATTGTTCCTTGGGCTCATACGGGGTTTAAGCTTGATGTAAACTTAATGAACACAGAAAAAGACACCCTCATAAACTGCATATTTCTAGGATGCTTGTCTGGGGAATAAATCCCACTTTTCCTATGAAGCCATCATCTATTCAAAGTGTATTCAAAGGCAGACAATTGAAAACCAGTGAAAATGCAAATACTGGAAACACATTTGTCAAATACCCTCGACACCCAATTTATTTTTGCCTGAGGATTGTTTTCTCAAGCCTAGTCTGAATTTATGATTATTGTATTGATGCACATGATGCTAAATCATTATTTTTAAAAAATGTATCTGTACTGCAAAGCATATTAGTGTAACTCTTTCTCTCCCCCCCAGGATATTTACTTGGTGTTTTAATTTTAAGCACAGGGATTTTATTAGTGACATTTTCATTGGTACAGTGGTTCAGCTTTCCATCTGAAGAATTGGTGAGTCAAAAAAGTATTTCTTCTTAACTATTTACCAAGCCATAAATCAGAGAGTTAAAAGAATTAATATAAAGATGACATACAGAATGGGATAACTCAAGGATTGGCACTAGTGCTTTTTATCACATCCATGCATTATCAGAGTTAGTGGTGAAAAATGGCTGAATGAGGTTTACCATGGCGTCAAATTATTTAGGATGGTAAGGAGAAAAACAGATTGTGAAAAGCCTTCTAAAGGATCTTAACTATTACTGTATGTATCATTCTGGTCACTGCAGCTGAAAAAAGTCTATTATAGAGCTAAATTAAATCCTACTTGAATCCATCTTGATGGAGGACAGCAGCTTCATCACTCCTGGCCTGGGGCTGAGGAGGACCTTGTGTGCCAAACGGGTTCAGAACCAGAAAGTGACTTGTGGAGCTGGATTAGTGGTACGGGTGTCATACTACGATGCAGAATTCAAATGAAAGGCCATGGCATTATATTCACAGGACAAACTTCATAGCTGATCACCATGAGGATTGCCCATATTTGGAATTGGATATGGCACAGGAAGAAGAAGAATAGAGCTAGAAAGGTTACAGCAAAATAACACCAATCAGTTGGAACAGCTCCTTAGCAAGGAAAGCTACAGCATTTGGGAGGGTTCAACTTTGGGGGGGGGGAGGAAAGGTAGGTGACAAGATAGTTGGTGCATACGTATTTGGAAATAAAGAGTAGTACCAAGAAAGATTAAAATTTATCTTGTATCCACACTTATCTTATCTACTCCCAATTGTACATTCCACCTTGAGCTGAAACACCTCAGCTATGAAAACCTTTTTATGTCATGGAATACTGTCCAAGGTAGTTAGCCATTTTTAGCTTCAAATTTTACATGCAGTTCAGTCCCTTAGTCCCTGTGGAGAAGAAGACCAAACCATGGACCACATTAGATCTAGGTATTCTTTACGTGCATTTGGAGACACACTGGAGGACTTGCATAGTGCCACAGATTAAGCCTTTCAATAGCTTTCAAACTTGAATGTGGAATTCTAGCCAGGAACTTGAGATGGTCAATTTGTGCTTGTTGTTATATCAACATCAATGTCGATATTCATCATACGATAAATAAAGTCCCCTTTCAATAACAAAGTTCCCATGTGGCTATAGGAGGGTCCATCAAATTTAGATTCAAGGGAAAATTGTCTGTGAGTCAAATACATTGGCAGGAAACCATTTGTTTCTATACTATTATACTTTCATGTCAGACATTTTTCTGGGTTGAAAGGATTTTTGCTGGAGGACACCCGAATGAGGCTCCTTTCATGTCCCCAAGATCTTTTCCCACTGAAGTGGTCCCTTTTTATCTACTTGCAATTTCTTGCTTTCAAACTGCTAGGTTGACAGGAGCTGGGAGAGAGACAGGCGCTCAAGCTGTCATGCAGTACCTGGATCTTGAACTGCCAATTTGTTGGCCTCCAGCTAATAAGGCAAGCTTCTTAACCACTGAACCACAGCAGCTGTTTCTATACTTAACCTACTCATATTTCAGAACTGTTTCCATTTGTATGATCCTAAAATCTATAAATATAAAGCAGACCTGTATGTTTGTGGGCCCTGGCTGTGTTTGCCCCCCCCAGCACCCTCCCCCCTTAAAGTTTCCTCAGACATACCTTACCCACCAAATGGATCAAAGAAAGAGGTCCGGAGGCCATCCGTGGGGTGTAAGCCCCACTGGCACAGATTGCAACAGGAACGCAAGGCAGCCACAGGCCGATGCAGCGCCTCACGGCCTCGCTAACCCAAACCCGCAAAAACCACAGCAAGACAACTGCTGGCCTTCTTTCCCGGAGCAACGGGGAGAAGGACTCCCTCTCCTCCACGCTACCTCGCCGAAGAGACAGCGAGACCACCGCCGACCTCAATGTAAGTTGAGCCAGGGTGAAAAAAAAGTAGCAGGCAGCAATTTGTCAGTAGAAGCACCCTCCCTGGCGAATGGCTGGCTGCTGCCTTTGTACTACCCACACCGCTGTTTCGAGAACTAGCACAAAACAGCGGTGGAGGTAATAGAAAAGCAGCAGCCACAATCTGCAAGGAAAAGCACCACCTCTTACAGATCGTTGCTTGCCAACCTCCCATTAGGTAAGTCTGGGAAAAAGAAGGCCGAGAGGAGAGAACCATCGTCAAGCAAATAGCTCTTCTCTGCCTCCTTCTCCCACAACCGCTCTAACTAACCTTACCATACGAAGAGTGAGCTGACTGCCGGCTCTTCCTTTTCCCCATCGCTGCATCGAAACCTAATTTCGAAACAGCAATGGGGAAAAGAAGAAACGACAAACAAGCCATTCTTCACCCAACAAAACACAACAACAACACAATAAAACAGTTAACCAGAGCGCAAAGCATTAAAATAATAAATAAACAAATAAATAAACAAATAATTAAAATAAGCCAAGTAAACAACACAACAAAAACAACAAAGTCAACAAAAACCACCCAAAATAAGAAAGACTAATGAAAAACCATGAAAACTCACTAAAAACTCCTATTGACAACACGAAAATACCTAACTCAACAAACAATAATATCACAAATTAAAGAAATAAATACGGAAAAAATCAAAAACATAAATAACAACCATAAATATCCAAAACAATCAAACACATCTAAAATCCAAAATAAAAGCTTAAGAACAAGCAGAAACACTTTGGGGGGGGGGTTTAAGTAGAAACTCTCTATTTAAACTCCCCAGGCCAACACCCCAAAATCAACACAAAATAAAAACAGAATAAAAAATCAAGAGCACTTACCAAACACGTCCTACTTCCATGCCTCCGGAACAGAACTGAACAAAGAAAGACAATAGCAGTACTCTTAATAACAACCCCACCTAGAGGCCAAAAGAGTATAATACAGACAAAAATATTTTAAAAATCAAAATAAAAAATAAATAAAATAAACAAAATCAAATAAATTTAAAAAACACAAATTCAAATCACAACCACCAAAACCACCCCTAACCAAAAAATCACACAAAAAAACTGCCCAGCTGACCGGGCACAAATATGCTAGTCTTTTTATAAAATTAGATCTCAAATTTACCAGTACTCAGTGTTTGGTTTTTCTTGTAGCTGTAGCAAGAGACTCATTCTTCAGTTGCAGATACTGTATTAGATATTTCAAAGTGCTTCTAGGAGTTTTTAAAAACTCCTCTCTTGTTCTCCCTTTCCAATTTCAGGATTGAACAGTGCTACAATTGCTGTTGGTAAGTAATTCCAGAGTCAGATACTTCAATATGCAATTACCATTGCAATATGCAATTATTTAATGCCTGAGAGCAATGAGTATGGACTGTTTAATGCTCTGTGCCCATTTTGTGCCTCAATTGCTAAACTGAAGATCCTGAATGGAAGCAATCACAAATGTCTTTATGAAAGCATTTTCAGGATATAGAGAAATGTATCTCCCTCCAAGATCTTGTAGTATTCTTTTTATTGTAGGTGATAATGTTTTCTTGTGGGGGGGGATTCATCTTTTGGGCATATTAACCTGTGTAACTGAAATATTTTCAAGAGAGAGAAAAACATGCTGTGTGAGATGGAGGAAGATTGTACTTCTGACCCCAAAAAGAGTCAGTACAGACCTATGGACACCTCAATGCTCAGAAATATATAAATAACTAGCATATTTTGCCCGGTGGTGCTGGGCTGTTTTAAATTGTGTTGGATAGTAAAGGGTTTTGTTTTTTTACTTGTACAAATGGTGCTGGGCTGTTTTAAATGGTGTTGGACAGTTTTGTGATTTTGTGGCTTCGAGGCACTGCGTCTGCCTGCGGTGGAGTTGCGCTCCCAGTGTGTGTTTTATTTTTATTTTTTGTGCGCCGGCTTCCTCAGTGCCGGGCTCTTTAAATTGGTTTTTGAAGGTTTTTGTTTTTTGTTTATGCAAATTTTATTTTAATTTTTTAATTTTAAATTATTTTTTAATTTAAAATTTAATTTTGGTTTATGCAAATTTTATTTTAATTTATTTAATGTAAATTATTTTTTTAATTTAAAATTTAATTTTGTTTTTTTAAATCTTTATTTTTACGCATTTTTTATTTTTTGTTTTGGTGTTTTGGTTTTTTTTTGAGTGAAAAGTGATTTCTGTTTTTTTGGTATTTTTTGAGATAAGTGTGAAAATTTTTGAATGTTTTGCTAACTTATTTGATTTGTTTGGAAATTAATCTTTTTATTTTAAATATTTTTGAATGTTTTTTCTCTTGTGGCCTCTGGGTGGGGGTGGTGAGCTTTGCTTCCTCTCTACAATTCTTCTCTTCTGTCCTCTGGGTGTTGCTTCCGGTAAGTGTTTCCTTACTTTGCTCATTTGAGTTCTGGTCATCATGAAGTCAAGACGTCTTGTGGTAGGCTCTCTGGGTTGTTTGTTGTTTTTTGGGGGTGAGTTTTTTTGGGGGGGTGTCTGTGTGTTTTTTCTTGTTTGTTTTTGGCTGTTTTTGTGTCTGCTTTTTCTATTTTTGATTTGTGTTTTTTAGGGGGGTGCCTTTCTTTTTCACGGGCCATGCTGGGTGGCCGTGGGAACAAAGCGCAGCGATGGCGGGGGTGCCTTTCGTTTCCATGGGCCATGCTGGGTGGCACATGGGAATGAAGTGCAGCAGCGGCGGGGGTGCCTTTCATTTCCATGGGCCATGCTGGGTGGTCCGTGGGAACGAAGCACAGTGGCGGCGGGTTTTTTTTATTCTTTTACTTTTAGCGCACCAGCTGCCTCAGCGTTCTGCACGCTCATGGCATGTAGGATGCTGGGGCTTGTAGTTTTGGCTGCATGTGTTTGGTTACCGCAGCGGTTTTTTCCTGCGGCTTTTTTTTATTGGTCGCGGCGTATTTCTGAATGTTCCTTTTGCCATGCCGCTCAGCCTGATTGGCTCTGGTGCGGCACGGCGCAAGGAACATTGGGAATTGAAGTTCCCTTTTTTTGTTTGCGTCCGGGGGGCTCCTGCCCCCAGGCTGAAAATTTCAACCTGACAGTTACCTGCGAACCCCATTCGGGCAAGTGCACGAAGGCTCGGACGGGGCTAGTGGGGCCTGGTGCAACATCCTTTGTCACATTCCAATGCTTAACGCACCATTTTATAGGTATAGATAAACCTACATCCATGCTAAATCTAAAGCTCTGATGTCTTCAATGTGCCTTAAACACTTATCAATAACAATCTGTCTTTAGAAAATGATTACTTGTACCACCAATAGACAAAGCTCATGTTACTTTGCTCCTGCAAATCCATTGGATTATGCTAATTTTTATGTAGTAGTAAAATGTATTTTGGAAGCTTAGACATTGGCTTGGTGGTTAAAACGCTGAACTTGGTGACTGGAAGGTTGGCAGGTCAGCTGTTTGAGATTCGAGTACTGCACGACGGAGTGAGCTCCCATCTCTATCCCAGCTCCTTCCAACCTTGCCCCAGCCTTGAGGGAATGAAAAGCAGCTGTGTGGCACAGCCGGCCGGCATAAGAACGCCGCTGCCACTACTGGACTCTTCCATCGGCCGGCCTCGGCCTTGAGGGAAAGACCTACCTGACTGTATTGTATTTTCATTTTTATGTTAGATTTATTGACTCTATTGCATTATGTTGTTATATTTATATTATCTTGTTGTATTTATATTTGATACTAGCATATTTTGCCCGGTGGTGCCGGGCTTTTTAAAATTGTGTTGGATAGTAAAGGGTTTCATTTTTTTTCTTGAACCAATGGTGCTGGGCTGTTTTAAATAGTGTTGTAAGGTTTTGTGATTTTTTTGGCTTCGAGGCGCTGCGTCCGCCTGCGGCAGACTTGCACTCCCAGTGGGGTTTTTTTGGCTTTTTTTTTTTTTTGGATGCCGGCTTCCTCAGTGCCGGGCTCTTTAAATTGGTTTTTGAAGGTTTTTGTTTTCTGTTTATGCAAATTTTATTTTAATTTATTTTATTTAATTTAATTTAATATTATTTAGTTTAAAATTTAATTTTGGTTTTTAAAATGTTTATTTTTACGCATTTTTTTTTTAGTGAAAAGTGATTTCTGGGGTTTTTTTGGTATTTTTTTAGATTAGTGTGATTATTTTTGAATGTTTTTATAACTTATTTGATTAATTTTGGAATTAATCTTATTAGTTTTAATATTTTTGAATATTTTTTCTCTTTTGGCCTCTGGGTAGGGGTGGTGAGCTTTTCTGCCTCTCTACAATTGTTCTCTTCTGTCCTCTGGGTGTCGCTTCCGGTAAGTTTTTTTTCTCATTTGAGTTCCGGTCCTCATGGATAAAAGACGTCTTTTGGTAAGATCTCTTGGTTTGGTTTTGTTTTGGGGGGGTTGGGATTTTGGGGGGGGGGTCTGTGTGTTTTTTCTTGTTTGTTTTTGGCTGTTTTTGTGTTTCACTTTTGGATTTTTGAGTGTTTTTGAGTGTTTTTGGTTTGTATTTTTGTGTTTATTTTTTCATGGGGGTGGCTTTCTTTCCCGCGGGCCATGCTGGCTGGCTCGTGGGAAGAAAGGGCAATTGCGGGGGGGGGGGATTTCTGTCCCACGGGCCATGCTGGCTGGCCCGTGGGAAGGAAGGGCAATGGCGGGGGGTGCTTTCTTTTCCACGGGCCATGCTGGCTGGCCCATGGAAAGGAAGAGCAGCGGCGGCGGGGGGGGTTCATTTTTTCCCTGTGGGCCATGCTGGCTGGCCCATGGGGAAGAAGGGCAGCGGCGGCGGGGGGTTTCTTTTTTTCCCCTGTGGGCCATGCTGGCTGGCCCGTGGGGAAGAAGGGCAGCGGCAGCAGGGGGTCTCTTTTTTTCCCCATGGGCCATGCTGGCTGGCCCGTGGGGAAGAAGGGAAGCAGCGGTGGGGGGGTTTCTTTTTTTCCCCAAGGGCCATGCTGGCTGGCCCGTGGGGAAGAAGGGCAGCAGCGGTGGCGGGGCTTTTTTTGTTTACTTTTATTTTTCGTGTGCCGGCTGCCTCAGCGTTCTGCGCGCTAATGGCGTGCAGGACGCTGGGGGTTGTATTTTTGGCTGCGCATGTTTGCTTACTGCAGCAGTTTTTCCCCTGCGGCTTTTTTTTTTATTGGCCGCGGCGTGTTTCCGAACGTTCCTTTTGCTGCACTGTTCAGCCTGATTGGCTCTGGCACAGCGCAAGGAACATTGGGAATTGAAGTTCCCTTTTTTTGTTTGCGACTGGGGTGCTCCTGCCCCCGGGCCAAAAATTTCAACCTGACAGTTACCTGCGAACCGGGTTTGGGCAAGTGAACGGAGGCCCATTACGGGCTATTGGGGCCTGGTGCAACATCCTTTGTCACATTCCAACGGTTAACCCACCATTTTATAGGTATAGATTGTAATACTGTATTATATGTTGTCCCGTGGTATGTTAGCTGCTCTGAGTCACACTGGCAAGTAGGATGGCATACAAGTCTAAACAACAACAACAGCAACAACAGGCTTTTGAGCAAGGGATTCCTTTACCAATAGACAAGCCTAATAGGCTCATATCAAAGAAAAATCTTCCTTATATATTTTATTTTGCTTGTGCAAATCCATGAACAAAAGTTTTGGGAATAATAGTTCGTATAAGGATTTATACATTAAATAGTTAATATCTGTTTGAAACATTGCTATTCTGTTCCACCCACATTTCCAGACTTCTCAAGCACATAAATCCCATCCGGTAATAAATTGCTATATCCTGGGCTTGTGAAGCTTTGCATGCTTCCATCCCCTGCCTACAAAACATTACCCTGCCTACAAAAGTCCGCATAGTCAAAGCAATGGCATTCCCAGTAGTAATGTATGGATGTAAAAGCTGAACCATAAGGAAGGCTGGGTGCAGAAAAATAGACACCTTTGAAATATGGTGCTGGAGGAGAGCCGAAGGGAAATCAACTCTGCCTGCTCATTGGAGGGAAAAATCCTGAAGCTGCAGCTCAAGTACTTTGGCCACTAAATGAGAAGAGAGGACTCACTAGAGAAGGCTTTGATGTTGGGAAAGATAGAATAAAAGGAGAAGGGGGTGCCAAAGGATGAGGTGATTAGACGGCATTATCAATGCAATGGGCATAGAGCTGAGTGGGCTGAGGAGGATGGTGGAGGACAGAAGAGCCTGGTGTACAATGGTCCATGGGATTGCAAAAGGGCTGGATTCAACTGTGCGACTGAACAACAACAAGTAATTCCACTGTTAGTGCTGCTGAATTTTGATTCAAGAAGAAACAGTCTATCAGCTCCCTTCTATTTAAACTGCACCTCATCAAGACAATTTCTTTCATGTTCATATGAATTCTACCTACTTTTCAGAATGCTGATTCTATTCTATTTCGTATTCCAACATTAAAATTTCCTTTCTGAGAATCAACACATTCTTAGGGTAAATGTATCTTACATGTTTTTCTGTTAGTCAGTTTCCTGTGCAATGAAATGTGTGTATACTTTGATTTCTGAGAGTCAAGTAATTATTAATTGTTGATTAAATCAAATTTAGAGATATTAATTTAAAATGTTTTGCTTTCATAGGAGAACTGTCCCTGATCATGGCTCTTCTGATACTTACCATGTAGTCTGAAATTGAAGAAAAATAAACTAATCAAGAACCTGCTCTACTTTCATAGAATTTCTGCCAAAAAAAACCCCCACTCCAGTACTTTCGCATCAAATAATTAACATATTTGCCGGCGTATAAGATGCATCAGACTATAAGACACATCCCATTATTACCAAAACAGACCACTATATACAGTGCAAGATGCACTCCATTTTTCCAGTGTATTTTAAGGGGGGAAGGGAGTGGATTCATATGCTAGCAAATATAGTAATTTACTTTTGGGATTCTCTTGAGCACTGGAAGAGAACATAGAGTGAAGAATCCACCATTTTCACAGTTGTAGAAACTGGCTGTGTGAATTCATGTATTTGGAGCATGAAGGGCTGCATTTTGGAGTTAGGTTTGGTCTCAGGAAAATCATGTGCATTTTCACTCACAGCTTTTCTGCACTTGCGGTTTCCCCATGCCCAATTGGCACGGAACCTTGGCAGAGGTTAAACCAGTTGAGCAGACTCCTGGCCACTGGCCCTTGCCAGTACGGAAATTGGGGGAGCGGACTAATAGTATAAATCATAAGGGTTTATTCACCCACACCCGACCTGACCGGCGGTTCTGCTGAGAGGGCAGACCGCTAACCTACGTTACCCATTAAGCAATTACTGACTCACAGATCAGCCTAATCTTTGGTGCAAATAGAAGCCATATTTACCCCAGTCTAAGCCCTAAACAATGGTGTTTCCCCTGTCAATGTTTGCCCCTGTTAATTAACTTCCCCAAGAAGGATTCCCCATTAACCTGAGTTAATAGGTGATGTGATTTCTCTGTCAGATGACGGTTTTTTCCTGCCTTGCCTTCTGATCTATAAATGTAGATACTTTTCCTTCAATAAACCACTGATCTGATCTCGCTCCATACTGCCTCGTATCGTTTCTTGATCAGTCTCCTCCGGGACCTAACGGCCATCCTAGCAGCCCCGATTCCTACATCTGGTGACCCCGAGACGTGATCTTACCCGTGAGTAAGCGATCATACGGTCTGGTTCTGCGCTTGAACCGCGTCCACTCATCCCGGAGGACAGCGCGGCAGCCCGGCCGGTAAACCAGCCGGTTGGGAAGACGGCCTAAGTGGCGAGGCATTCCAGAGAGGCTTCCTACAGCTTGCTCCCAACTTTCGCGGTGGCTTGCAGGTTACGGAAAAATGCGTTCCGCTCAGGGTCAGCTGTGAACCCCTGACAGCGCAGAGGCCACCGAGGGCCCGTGGCAGCAGTCCACACTCCGAGTCTACCCAGAGAATCGTTGCCAGAACCTATTACCTTGCCCAAAGACGCGTCGACTCGTCCCGAGGAGGAAACTTCGAAGGACCCATCACAGGTAATATGGGGACTTGTCCTCAGCGACAAGGTCCGTCCGCTAGCCAAAGAACTCGTGAGGAAGAGTTCAAAATCCTGGCCAGGGTATTTCAGTTAAGGTTTCACAGCAGAGAGCTACCGAGACTTTTGGTGTACCTAAGGGAACACTGCCTGCTTTACCCAGAAGTAGGTACGTTAACCCTTAAGCTTTGGGATCAGATAGGAGACTGCAACCCCCGAAAGCTCCAGGAGGCGTAATTCGCACATGGGGCAAATGTAGGAAGCTCTTAGCGGAGATAGATTCAGTCCGGGTAGAGGCCAAAGAACCCCCAGCGCCAGCCGAACCATCGGCGCCCACGGTGCTCTATCCGTCACTACAGTTCAGGCAGAGTAGTGTAGGGAGCTTTCTCTCGGTGACAGCTGCAGACGTCACCGATGGAATGCATGGAATGAGGAGCGCAGGCGCTTCTCTGACAGTTACAGGCTCCCAGACCAAGAGTGCCCTTCAGCGCA
Organism: Bradypodion pumilum; assembly: GCA_035047305.1. Lineage (NCBI taxonomy): Eukaryota > Metazoa > Chordata > Lepidosauria > Squamata > Chamaeleonidae > Bradypodion > Bradypodion pumilum. The sequence goes on along the minus strand of JAWDJD010000004.1, from coordinate 65,560,163 downwards.
CAGTTGAGGAAGAACTTAGGAAGGGGGAATTGCCAGCAGAAGAACTAGCTGAGCTTAGACAGATTTGTCCAATCCGCATGGAGATGGATGCCCTCACAGGGGCCCAGCAGATAGTTCATTCACCAGTCCCGTATAAGCTTCTCATGGCTATACGGAAGGCCATTTCAGAGACAGGGCTCCAGAGTCGCTTTACTAGGGGCACGCTTCAGCAAGTGTGCGAGAACACCATGTTCATCCCGCACGACTGGAAAGCCGTCATGCGGATGATGCTCAACCCTAGCCAGTATCTGATTTGGGACAGCGAGTTTCGCCTTGAGGTTCAGACTAGGGCTGCCAGGATGGGAGGCGCAGTACTTCCTGACCAGTTATATGGTTCAGGTGCCTTCGAATCCATCGATGTGCAGATCAACCTGCCACTCGCCACTCTTCAGATGTCAGCCGAGGCTGCCTTTAGGGCTTTCTTCAAGGTTCCAGCCACTGGCAAGGCAGCTAAGAATTACACCGCAATTAAGCAGGGAGCCCAGGAGCCCTACATGGACTTCATCAATCGCTTGGAGGAAGCGATTAGTAGGCAGATAGACAATGAGCAAGCCCAACAAGAGCTCATGATGAAGTTAGCCAAGGACAATGCCAATTTAGACTGCCATAAAATCTTGCAGTCGCTGGGCAATCGTCCCGACTTGACTCTCACGGACATGATTAGAGCTTGCGCCGACGTTGGCACAGAATCCTACAAGATGGGGTTGCTAGCGGCAGCAATGCAAGGGGGTAGGAGACCCAAAAGTAAAAATCAAGGGGCATGTCACAATTGTGGCAAGGTCGGCCACTTCGCTAGGGAGTGCCGATCCAAGGGAGACGGACAAAATTCCGGCCGTTCCAAGGCTCCAAACACCCTGTGTCCGAAGTGCAAGAAAGGCTACCATTGGGCCAGACATTGTCCGAGTTCGGGAAACCAGAACGCGGGCATGTCTCTGGCCCCGGTCCAAACAGAGGCTTCCCTCGCTCAGAGCTCGCCAGAACTAGACTAGATTCAATTCACATTCCTAGCGCTGCGAAGGCACAGGCCAGCCCCAAGAGCAATACAGGGCTAGAATTGACTTGCCAGGCAGACGTCACATGCGACTTGCCAGGCACAGTCTATCTGGTGGACTCCCAGTACATGGGTCCACTGCCCAAAGGCTTTATAGGTTTAGTTTTGCCTCGCAGTGTAGCAGGAGCACGCGGAATTCTCGTAATTCCGGGAGTCATTGACTCGAATTTTTCAGGCGTTCTCCAAGTTCAGCTTTGGACCCACTTACCCCAGACAATTCACAAAGGAGACACATTAGCGCAACTGATCATGGTTCCTTGTCACTCGCCAGCAGATAGCCAGGGAAGGCTCAGGGACAACTCAGAGTCCCGGTCAGAGGACCGCTTGAGCGCCAGTGAGGCAGTACAAGGATACCTGGTCTTAGCGACAGTGGAGACCAACATTGAGTGGAAACAGCGCCCAGTTATTGAGGTATTTCTGAATAAAAGATCATTTTCAGGGTTATTAGATACCGGAGCTGATGTGAGTGTGATAAGCAGAAGCCAGTGGCCACGGGAGTGGGCCATTGAGCCGGTCTCCGATGTGTGGGGGGTAGGCGGCATTCAGGAAGCATTTAGGAGCCGGGAGTGGGTGACAGTCACAATCCCAAAGGCTGATGGCACAGCGGTAATTCGGCCTCACATTCTTGACGTGCACATCAACCTTTGGGGGCGAGACATTTTACAGCAGTACGGTGCTACGCTTACCTTCGGGTAATGGCGTTGCCACTTAAATGGCTCACCGATACGCCGGTCTGGGTGGAACAATGGCCGGTAGTGGGAGAGAAATTAGTCGCCCTAAAGCAACTGGTTAAAGAACAGCTAGACGCAGGACATATAGAGCAGTCCACTAGTCCTTGGAATTCGCCAATTTTTGTGATAAAGAAGAAGTCGGGGAAGTGGCGATTCCTCCACGATCTCAGAGAGATCAATAAATGTATACAGCCAATGGGTCCGCTTCAATGCGGCATCCCAAATCCGAATATGATTCCCGAGGGGTGGGAGATCCTAGTTGTAGATCTCAAGGATTGCTTTTACACAATTCCCTTAGACCCCAGGGACCGGGAAAGGTTTGCCTTTACGGTGCCAGTTGTGAACCACAGTGAGCCCACGCAGCGTTACGCGTGGAAATATTTGCCACAGGGCATGCTCAATTCGCCCACCCTGTGCCAAATTTATGTTCACAACGCACTGGCAAAGTTTCGAAACCTCCACCCCAAAGCCTTAGTTTGCCATTTCATGGACGACATCTTGGTCGCAGTGCCGCAACTCGGCAGCGAAATGTTTTCTGACCTCCAGGCCAGCCTGGGGGAGAAAGGTTTACTCATTGCCCCAGAGAAAGTGCAGAGAACCGAGCCCTTCTCATACTTGGGTCATCGGCTTCTCCGCTCTTTCGCAGCACCAGTTTTGCCCCAAATCAATTTGAAGGATTCAGTCACCTTGGTGGAATTACAGCAGGTTTTAGGGAACATTAACTGGGCCAGACCGTATTTCCGATTGGATACGGATCTTTTGAAACCGCTCTTCTCGCTGCTAACATTAGGTAAGCAGCCGGCAGACCGGATACAGATTTCTCGAGAGGCGCGCTTGGCCCTCGAGAAAGTCAACCAAGTTCTCAGCCAAAGGTGGGTGGACAGGATTGCTCAGGGGCCATATGCCCCGATCCTGAACTTGTACATAGTTCGGGCAGGATCCATGTTCACCGGAGCACTAGGAGTAGATTCCGAGAAAGGGGCAAGTATCGTGGAATGGGTGTACTTGCCGAACACCTCTTCCCGGAACATCGTTCCTCCCCAAGAATTGCTCTCCGCGGTGGTTTACCGCGGAAGGCTGAGAGCTAGGGACATCTCAGGGCACGACTTAGCAAAGATCGTAGTCCCGTTCACCAAAGAACAGATCCAGCAATTGATGCAGCTCGGTGACTCGCTTCCAATAGCTTTGGAAGGATTCACTGGAAGCTTGGCATACCACTTGCCTAAGGACCCCAGACTTGTCTCACTTCAGACGCAGACAGTCAGCTTGTTCGAATTGCTTTCGCTGGTTCCACTTCAGGGGGCCAGAACAGTTTTTACTGATGGGGGTCGCACATAGGGTGTCTTGACTTGGCAGGAGGACCAGGCTTGGCGCACGCTGTTAACTCTTCCACAGAAGTCCACACAGCGGGCAGAGTTGGCAGCGGTGAACCTCGCTTTGCGCACCTTCGCCAAAGAGCGCCTAAACATCATTACTGACAGCCAGTATGTCAGGAATTTGCTTCACAGTCTACCGGGAGCATACATCACTCCCGCGATAGACAAAAATTTGCTTAGTCTGTTCCTCACTGCTCAATTTCATTTGCGAAACCGCACGGAGCCGCTCTATATTGCCCACATCCGAAGTCACCAAGACCTACCGGGTCCGATTTCCGCGGGCAATATCAGAGCGGACGCGGCGGCAAAGGAAATTCAGCAACGTTCAGTGTTAGGTGTTTTCACTACTCCATTCAGAGTCATGCATTCTTTCACCAAAATGCCAAAACGCTTGCCAGACAGTTCAATCTGCCACTTTCTCAAGCCCAAGGCACAGTTCGCTCTTGCCAGCACTGCGCAGGGGCACCGGGGGGGCCCTTGTGGGGGGTCAACCCACGAGGGACAGAGGCCAACCAGGTGTGGCAAATGGACGTCACGCATGTTCCGCAGTTTGGCAGATGGCAGTACATGCACGTTTGCATTGATACCTTTTCTCAATTCATTTGGGCAACGGCGCAGAAAGGGGAGACTGCTTCCTATGTGGAGCAGCACCTCCTTTCCTGCATCGCGGCAATGGGCAAGCCGCGGCACGTGAAAACCAATAACGCACCATCTTACAGCTCCAGGCAGCTGGCGGCCTTCATGGCCACTTGGGATATCAAGCATACATTTGGCGTTCCTTACAATCCGCAGGGGCAAGCGATTGTGGAACGGGTCAATCGGACGCTAAAGTCCTATATTGACAAACAAACAGAAAGGGGGAGCCACCAGCCCTCCCCAAGTCACAGGCTCAGGCACAGCATTGTCTGAATAAGGTATTGTTCACGTACAATCACCTTAATGTTTTTTTGGATTGCACGCCGCAGGAGAAGCACTTCCGCCGTTCGGAAGCTCTCCCGCGACCGCTGGTTCGATACCGGGTGCCACCGGACCCTTCCTGGAGGGGCCCGGCGCCACTCGTAACCTGGGGAAGAGGGTATGCTGCAGTTATGTCTCCTACAGGTGTCGTTTGGATTCCAGCTCGGTGTGTCAAGCCTCACCTGGAGCCACATGGCGTGGACCCAGACCGATCCGAGTCCGATCCCGGAGATGGAGGACCTCACCCTGACCGAGGGGACCCGGCGGGAGAAGCGGTGACTGCGGACGACAGCACCGAGGATCACCTGGGGGATGGTCAAGACCCTTTGCAGTGAGGCCCAGGACGCCCTCTGACGCAAGGAGAGGGAGCCGACACCGGAGAATTTCGTGGCTGCAGTCTTTGCCCAGATCAATGCCAACTCCATGGCATTCACCATCATCCTGATCCTCTCCCTACTTGCGGGGGGAGGCGTTCAGGCCGTCTCACTGCAGGCCAATGGTTTGATGCCAGGCGAAGATTTTTCAGCCCGGATGCACTACAACTTATGGGAAAGGTTGGTGGGCCTCGTCAACCAGTCCGATTTTTGCCTGAAGCAGGACATTGGTTCTGCCTCAATTCTGGGCACCTGTCTCATCCCTGTGTGCCACACTTTGGACGCGCGCGCCAGGGATGGCGACTGGCTGCTGAAGAGGATTTTCGGCCCGCATCTCCCTGCAAACTTCACAGCATACGCTCGCTGGGGGGGAATGCAGCTGACAATGACCCTGCCGGCTGACGCAGCCACTCTCCACACTCCTCGAGTGGCGGTCAGCCCGAACTCTACTTGTGCTAGAATGGTCGGCTGCACGGCAGTCGGCCGAACCCAGCGCCACTGCCTCGACACTGGCAGCAGCAATTGGACTTGTGATAAACCAGAGACACTTGGCTCAATGTATGCTCATGTCACCCTACCTTCGGGTTGGTTCTTCACATGTAACCAGTACACGTGGAACTACATTCCTGCAAATGTATCAGATTCTGTATGTTGCATTAGTCGTTTGACACTGTTACTCCCTACCAAGGATATGATTACCCCAAGCACAAATGTTTCAGATGTTTCCTCACCCATACGACGCACTCGCACCACCCAGTTAGACAGCTCATGTGAGAGCAGCTTTAGGGTGATGAGTTCAGCCGAATACGTCTCGTTGGTGGTCAGCATTGTTGGCGTGCCAGGCTTAGCCGTCGGCAAAGCTCGGAGGATTGGTCGACTGGCTTGCGGACTAGCCAAAGCCATTAACCACACCTCCTCGGTGATAGCGCTGCTCAACCAAGAGCAGGCAGAGCTTCGCCATGCCATACTTGACAATCGAGCGGCTATAGACTATCTCTTATTGCTACATCATCTGGATTGCGAATCTTTTCATGGTATGTGTTGCTTTAATCTCACTGATAACTCCCGTAAGGTGCAGAGTCAGCTCACGGACCTCCACACCATAGTCGAAGGCATCGGAAGGTTCCGCATGGGGGACTTGGCTAAGTTCATTGTGGAACTGGATGTGGTCATGGATTCCATGGGGATGGCTTCAGACGGTACTCAAGGTGGTTGTGGGAGTGATTGTACTAGGCATAGCCATATGCTGTTTCGCGCAATGCATTCCCTCACTGATATCTAAGTGCCGCTCCCGGAGGGAACCCCGAAGCGTCACTCCCGCTCATCAGCTGATGCCACTCCTACGCAGGGTCGCCTGTCAGGTCTATAAACAATAGAAAAAGGGGAGATGCGGTTTCCCCATGCCCAATTGGCACGGAACCTTGGCAGAGGTTAAACCAGTTGAGCAGACTCCTGGCCACTGGCCCTTGCCAGTACGGAAATTGGGGGAGTGGACTAATAGTATAAATCATAAGGGTTTATTCACCCACACCCGACCTGACCGGCGGTTCTGCTGAGAGGGCAGACCGCTAACCTACGTTACCCATTAAGCAATTACTGACTCACAGATCAGCCTAATCTTTGGTGCAAATAGAAGCCATATTTACCCCAGTCTAAGCCCTAAACAATGGTGTTTCCCCTGTCAATGTTTGCCCCTGTTAATTAACTTCCCCAAGAAGGATTCCCCATTAACCTGAGTTAATAGGTGATGTGATTTCTCTGTCAGATGACGGTTTTTTCCTGCCTTGCCTTCTGATCTATAAATGTAGATACTTTTCCTTCAATAAACCACTGATCTGATCTCGCTCCATACTGCCTCGTATCGTTTCTTGATCAGTCTCCTCCGGGACCTAACGGCCGTCCTAGCGGCCCCGATTCCTACATGCACTTTTGGCTTTGCAGAATGCTTTTTAATGCCAGTATCAAATATAGACCCTAAAGCCGTGTTTCCCCACAGGGGGATTTCAATTCCCAGATAGCTAAGTCAGTACATTGGCTGATCAGTGCTTTGGGGAATTGACTTAGGCTTCTGGGAATTGAAATTCAAAACCCAAAGGTTGGGAAACACTGCTCTAAAGGGAACTGTTCATCTACCTGCCTTGGAAAATATGAATTATCTTGCTTTAAACAGTATTTAAAGATATTAAACAGAACTCATAGACTTTGACTAGAGGTTCTGATGATTATCTACCAGAATATTATGGTCTAAATCCAGTTAATACTTCCAACAAGAGAAGACCCACTGAATCAGTGGGAATTTAGCAAGGCAACACTGTACTTAATGTATCATTCTTTCTGTGGGACTACTCTAGCTGGAACTAAAATGTGAATTTTGATCCTTGTATTGTTTTGCTCTCAAGGCTGTCCCATAAACGTCCCTTCAAGAATATGCAAACATAGCTAATAAAACCCACGAAACCTCTGAATCTCTCAGGATTTGCCATACAGAATTGTTACCAGTAGTCATTTGTCATTTTTAAACTGCAAGAAACAAAATGTGCCTAGTATAAATTATGTGTTAGCTATGGTTCAATAGGCAATACAAATGTGCAGATTTAACCAACTATTCAGGAGCACATTGAAGACATAAATATTCTAGGACTGATTCCAAGTTTGTTACATTCAGGAAGGCATTTTGTTAACATTTGTAAGTAATGCTATTTTTATAAGTTTTGTACAAACTTTTACTTGTTAAATAAAGGACAGATGAAGTCCATATTTAAAAGAAAATATATTTATTTGATAATGATTGCTACTTTAAAATAAACGTATTATAAAAGACTTCAAGAATCAAAGGTTGCTTTTATTCTTAAAGAGATGAGAGAAGTTAGTGTTGCAGTGCAGCTGTTTTGAATGTTGCCTAAATATGTCGGCTATACTTTTATGCATGATAGAATAAACATAAGTAGTTGTGGGGTGTGGGTTCCACGCACACAATTGGCTCAGCTGTCCCTGACAGAACCCCAATTATGGGAGATCACTCCTTCGAGCTGTTGGTTTCGAGGGGACAGAAATTGGGGAGCGGAATATTAGATATAGCTTGATTCACCTATTGCTGACCTGACAGGCAGCTAGGACAATAGAGAGCTAAAGATCGCAGATGATTAACTCGATAGGCACCTAATGCAAGCGCGGCGCCAAAATGGCAGCCGCGCTCTTTGCGGGCCCCCCCCCATCGGACGAAGGCATCCGGGTAGTTAGGGGGCATGGCCAGCTCCCTTATAAAAGGGGTGGCCACGAGGCAGCCGAGCTGCCATTTTGCGAAGCGACGGAGCGGAGAAGTTTTTCCCTCTTACCTCCGTCGCTTTTGACTTTTACCGGGAAGCCTTTTGGCTGAATTCTCTCGTTTCGGCTTCCCATCGATTGGCTGGAGGCCCGCGAAGAAGAAGGCGGCTGCGAGCGCGGCTCGTGCGGTTCGGAGGCGCAATCTGGGTCGGAAGACCGCGGCTGCGCCTCCCCAGCAGCCGCATTTGCTTGCACCCACCGGGACCGGTGGAATGGGGTCTATTCCCCCTGGCTAGAGGAGGGTGGCCCACGCACGGGGCCAGTAGGGGCTGCGGCCCTCGGCCCGCAAGCGGTGGACACCTCTCCTGGTGTTGCCCATTCCGCTGGGCCTCCCTTTATAGGAGCGTAGCTCGCTCCGAGGCCTTCCAGCTTTGGGGGGGGGTCCGGTCCCCTTCCCAGGTTGCTACATCGGCCCTAACGGGCCCGGGTGTGGGGTTGTTGCCCTATTCAGGCCCCGGGGTACAGGGACCTGTACCCATGCCTGTAGTAGGCGGGCCGGCTGGTCCTTTGCCCCATGTCAGCGTGGAAGCCTTATTGGCCCGCGTTGCGGCCCTCGAGACATCCCTGGCCCGGGCTAGCCACTCTTGGTCTCCCTTTGGGGTTCGTTTCAACGCGTCGTCTGCTGGGCAGCGGCAGGCGACGGGACGGGTCGAGCTGCTTGAGGCGCGTGGCACGACCTGGGCCACTGCCTCGCAGCTCCCCATTCAATAGACCGGTGCGGGTCAGGCCCCATCGACGAGCTCGACGGCGGTTGTGAGCTCCGACGCCCCCAGTGGGCCAGAACCCCCGGTGGGGGTGGCCTACGGGGGTGCAGCACGTGAGTATGCGGTCCAAGCTAGTGCACCTACACACGTGGCCATGTTGGGGGGGTTTCCAATGGCCTGGCCTCGCGCGGGTGGGGCGGCGGTCCAGCCACTGACGCCCCACCTGGCGACGACAACTACCACTCAGGGCCCCGTGGTGGGGGTGTTTTCTACCCTGTGGGGAATGTTTTGGGGGTGGCTGGGTTAGTACAGGCCCCCTTTCAGATGCCAGCAGTTCCTGTTGTGCCCGTGTCGGCTTTGCTGACGGCGGGGTATTCCTTACCGCTGGGTGTCCATTTGGCACAGACCACCAAAGAGAAGATCTGGCGGGGGGATTACGTGAATATCTTCTCACTCCTCAACAGAGGGCCCGCCAAGGAGTAGGGGGGGGCAGGATGAGAAGGATAAGGAGCAGGCACGTCGTAGCAAGCCACCACGTACGTGGGCCGACTGGTTGCCGGCCTACCTCATATACATGGCGGTGTACCTTAGGGCCCGGCCGGATTTGGCAATTCCGATGGTCCAGTATTTGGACAACATCTACCGGGCGATAGTTGACTTTCCGGACCCATCGTGGTTGGCTTATGACGTGTAATTCCATATGCGGATTCCCCGGCACCCCGACATTAGGTGGGTCGAGCCATGCCAGAGGCTGTGGCTTTTGTACATGACGCCCACGCGCCCCGCGCCCGGGGAGAGATACCATTGTGGACATGCGGTCCGGCGGGCGGCCCCAGCACAGGTCCATTGCCAGGGGGCGGGGCAGGGGGTTTCCAGCCCGCCTGCTGTGCTGGACTTTCTCGTCCAATGGTTCCTGCAATAGGAAGAATGGCAAATACAGTCATTAGTGTCCCCCCTGTGCTGGCCCCCATGCGGCCTCTGCCTGTCCCGGGCCTGGAGGGATGCGGGGCAGAGGGAGGGGTGGACAGGGGGCTGGCAAGACTGCCGCACATGGATCTAGTTCACCAAAGGGCTCCCTCCCCAATTAATGTGGACATGTTGGAGCGCTGGCTCACATTGTACCCGAAGGGAGAGGATGCGGATATCTCCTTCAGGGTTTTGGGCAGGGGTTACGTATCCCTTTCATGGGTGACAGGTCCCCTCAGGATGCCCCCAATCTTTATCCCTTAGGGGCAGGGAGGAGGTGGCTCCTGCCAGCAATGATAAGGAGGTCTATGCGGGCAGGGTCGTTGGCCTTGTCCCTGCGCCCCCGTTCCGGGGAGCATATTATTGCAATGATGCCATGCCTTTTGGCTGTTCCAATTCGGGCTCGGCATTCGAGCGTTCCTCCATCTTCCTAGAGTGGGCTTTTGTTCGCAGATCAGGGTCCCGGTCTGTAGCCCATTCCCTGGATGATTTTATTCGGGGCTGAACGGGGCTGGGACACGTCCACACGTCTCCTCAACACATTTCAGACGCTAATGGAGGAACTTGGTGTCCCTTTAGCGCCCGAAAAGACCGAGGGCCCACCTACACAGCTAGTATTCCTGGGGGTGGAGATTGACACAGTAGCGCAGGCTTCTAGGTTGCAGTGGGATAAGGTGTCAAAGCTAGTGGCCCTTATCTCGGACTTGCTGGCCAAGCTCATGTCATCACCGAGGGACCTGCTGGTGCTACATGGTCACCTCAATTTCGCTGGCAGGGTCGTCGCACCGGGGAGGGCATTTGCTCGGTGCTTGCGCGACGTCATGGCAGGATTATCCAGGCCCCACCATAGGGTTAGACTTACCCGGGGTATCAGGGCAGACGTGCTTGTCTGGCTACAGTTCCTGAGGGATTTCAATGGGGTGTCATTTTGGGGGTCTGAGCTCCTGGCTTTCCCTCGCTTTAAGATACAGTCCGATGCCTCGGGATCCCTGAGTTATGGGATGTACTTCAATTGGAAGTGGGCCTATGGTGGGTGGCCGCCATCCTGGGCAGGCACGGGTCGCCTGCGTGGTCTCACGTATCTGGAATTTTCCCTATCCTGGGTGCTTTGATGCTATGGGGCGAGGAGGGGGCCAACTCAGTTGTCCATTTTGGTGTGATAATGCGGCTGTTGTCCACATTGTCAATGCACAGACCTCTAAATCGCCCAGGGTTATGGACCCAGTGCGCCAGTTTGCGTTGCGCAGCCTGCGCCTCAACGTTCTTTTCAGGGCCAGGCATGTCCCTGGGGTTACTAACGATATTGCTGACGCTTTGTCCCGCCTGCAGATCTCCCGGTTCCGTGCCTTGGCCCCGGATGCGGAGGAATTTCCCTCGCCACTCCCGGACGGGATATGGAACATTGGCAAGGAGAGGTGAACCGGGCGATTGGCCTGTCACTAGCGCCACGCACGCGTAAGGCGTATCACCACGCATTTCATTCTTTCAGAGCATGCTGTACCCAATTTCAAATGCCATGAACCTGGCCGATCCCGGTAACCCATGTTCTGCGGTTCATGGTTTACCTGCATGCCCAGGGCCTTGCACCTCGCACCATAGCATCTAAGCTGTTAGCGTGGGCTTTTATGGCCAAAGTGGGAGGTCATGTGGACAGCACCACTGACTTCAGTGTGAGACATGTTTTGGAGGGGTGGGTGCGCGCGCGTGGGCGTTGCCCGGACGACCGCCACCCGATTTCCCCAGGGGTTTTTACCCAATTAGCCCGGGGCTGGCCTGGCCTCTGTTTTGATAAGATGAGGCAGCCCATTTCATGCGGCTACAACGGTGGACTTTTTTGGAGCGCTCTGCATCGGCGAGCTTGAGATGCTGTATAAGGCGGATGCAAGTCGTGGACAGCACCACTCACTTCCGTGTGAGACATGTTTTGGAGGGGTGGGTGCGCGCGCGTGGGCGTTGCCCGGACGACCGCCACCCGATTTCCCCAGGGGTTTTTACCCAATTGGCCCGGGGCTGGCCTGGCCTCTGTTTTGATAAGATGAGGCAGCCCATTTCATGTGGCTACAACGGTGGCCTTTTTTGGAGTGCTCCGCATCGGCGAGCTTGAGATGCTGTATAAGGCGGATGCAAGTCGTAGGGCACTGGAACTCGAAGATGTCTGTGTGAACAATATTGGGCTCAGTTGGGGATACGCTCCTCTAAAATGTATCAGCACGGCGTAGGCAGTGGAGTAGACTGCTACGATGTTCCTCGGCAGACATCTGTCCGGTTGGTGCCCTACAGGATTTCCTTGCACTGTGTGGCACGCACCATGGCCCGTTTTTCTGTCACCAAGGTGGGTCTTCTCTTACTAAATTTCAATTTGGAGGGTGCCGGGAAGGCACTAGACAGTGTTGGCCCCTCTGGGGCTCGTTGCGGCACCCATTCGTTCAGGATAGGGGCGGCTTCTACTGCAGTTGTTTTTGGGTACTCCGGGGCTGAAATACGCCGCACGGGAGGGCGGGGATCACAATGTTTTCAGTTTTGTGTTCGCCCTCTTCAATCGTGAGTACCAGTTTAGTCACTGCACTGTTTCTCCCCCCCCCTTTTTTCCTTGACAGACCCTGGGTGTCGTTTTACACCGGTGACAGTATGGCTGGTGGGCCGTAGCCACGTGCACAGGGCAGCGCGTTACGCTGCGGCGACAGAGTGGGGACCCCAACTGGGACTGGGTGCAGCCGCACGTCTCAGGTAGTATGGTAAGCGCGGCATGTTATGGCGGGAACTGTTGCCATTCCTTTTCTACATCAGGGATGCTGACTCGCCCGATGTCCTGGTTATGTACCTTGGGGGCGATGGCTTGGGGCAGGTTAATGGCCTATCGCAGAAGCTTGCGGTTTGCAGTGACCTGCCCTACTCACATCATGTGTGGCCTGCCACATCCCTCAATTGGTCGGACACGATACCGCGGTACGCTTACAGGGGGGCGTTCGGCCTCGAGGCTCTGACTGAGCCGACGCTCCGTGAATGGGGCTATTGCCCGGTTCCCTTTTCGACAAGGGCGGGGGACGCGTCATTAGCCTCCCCGGCGTCAGTCTGCAAAATTACGAGCTTTACTCAGGTGATGGGGCCCATCTGTCGCAGGGAGGTATGGACCTCTGGTTAGTGGAATGGCGAGCAGGCCTGTCGACCGAGTTGACGGTCTTGGGGGGGGCGGTGAGCCTTTTGGGAAGCCTCCCCGTGTGGCGGGTATCACTGGTAAGGTAAACATTTATGACCCACAGGTATCCGGCAGGTTCGCAATTGACTGGACAACACTAGACAGGTATAAGTTGGTTAAACGTTGTCCGGTCAACGACGAACCAGGCGACGGGGTGATGGCTACAGCTAGACAGCATGCATCACCCCGTGATTTCACGGATACACGTCAGAGGGTGGGGTCATTAGTTAGATATTGACTATGGTCAACAATTTGTTTGTTGTCAACAAACAAATTGATACAAATAGATACATTGTAACAATTGCCGTTGGCAATTTTGGGTGGTACCTTACCAGTGTTACTTTGGCCTGCTTGCCTTAAAGAATTATGATTGGTCAATTACCAATAGAAATTTATAATTCGGACTAGGGCATGAATCAATAAATGTGGCCCAATGCCGTTATCCACTTTTACCAGTGTCTGAGTCCTTTATTGGGGAGTGCGCCTGCAATGCAAGCGCGGCGCCAAAATGGCAGCCGCGCTCTTTGCGGCCCCCCCCCCCATCGGGCAAAGGCATCCAGGTAGTTAGGGGGCATGGCCAGCTCCCTTATAAAAGGGGTGGCCACAAGGCAGCCAAGCTGCCATTTTGCGAAGCGACGGAGCGGAGAAGTTTTTCCCCTCCACCCCCTCCCTAGTTAACAGTGTGATATTTTGGTCGCTTCGGGGCCGGGTGGGAATTTTTGGCTGGGACCCACATTGGCTCTCGGGTCCTGGTTTTTTCGCCCATCCCACACTGTTGCTATGGTTTGATATAGGGGTTTTCTGTTGCTGCTGTTGACTTTGGTCACATGGGCGGGTATCACTGGTAAGGTAAACATTTATGACCCACAGGTATCCGGCAGGTTCGCAATTGACTGGACAACACTAGACAGGCATAAGTTGGTTAAACGTTGTCCGGTCAACGACGAACCAGGCGACGGGGTGATGGCTACAGCTAGACAGCATGCATCACCCCGTGATTTCACGGATACGCGTCAGAGGGTGGGGTCATTAGTTAGATATTGACTATGGTCAACAATTTGTTTGTTGTCAACAAACAAATTGATACAAATAGATACATTGTAACAATTGCCGTTGGCAATTTTGGGTGGTACCTTACCAGTGTTACTTCGGCCTGCTTGCCTTAAAGAATTATGATTGGTCAATTACCAATAGAAATTTATAATTCGGACTAGGGCATGAATCAATAAATGTGGCCCAATGCCGTTATCCACTTTTACCAGTGTCTGAGTCCTTTATTGGGGGGTGCACCTGCAATGGGTAATCTTGCATCCGCAGAAGCCCTAAAGCCCGAGAGTCCAATTCGGCCATTTGTTTGCTCCCGATAGCAAGGAACAATGCATGTCCCCGGTAGTTAATTTGCTAGATAAGAAACTTCCCCCGGTGAAGACTTCCCCAATTAACTTGTGTAAACATGATGTGCAGACTCAGGGCTTCCTCTGTATCGCTACGCGCAACGTATGCATGCAGCCAGATCAGGCAGGCATAAAAGCTTCTGATTTGTCATCATTAAACACTGGTCTTCACTCCATCTTGCCTCACGTGTCTTGCTTGACCAGGCTTCTCCGGGACCCTCTGGCCCACATTGGGCCCTGATCCAACATATGGTGACCCCGGTTTGATTCTACTTGTGAGTAGTGATCCCCTTGGTCCGGTTCTACACCAGAGCCGTGTCCAAGTCTTCCCGGAGGACAGCGCAGCAGCTCTGGTCGGAAAGCCATCCAATCTGAGTGACAGCTATGCTACGAGGCATTCCAGAGGCGGCAGAGCACGCTCCAAAGCTCTGAGGCATCTTGCGCATCGGAAACACGTTCCGAGCACTCGGGGTCGGCTGTGAACCCTGACGCCATCGCAGAGGCCACCGAGGGCCTGTGGCCACAGTCCACGTTCCGAGTCCTACCCAGAGGGACATCACACTGAATCCAGTTACTTAACCCAGACTTGTTGACTCGTCCCACAGAGGAAACTTCAAAGGACCGGCAGGTAATATGGGGATTTGTCAGCAGCGGCAACGTCTGACCACTAACCAGAGAGTTCACTTAATGGAACTCAAGGCCCTGGCCAGGGTAAATCATACACGCATTCACAGCGCCCAGTTAGCGGATCTTTTGGTGTACTTTGGGGAACACTGGCTGTTTTATCCAGAAACGGGCATGTTAAGTCTCCAACTTTGGGATAGGATAGGGACTTGCATTAAGCAAGAACCTTAGAGCCCCAGCTAAGGTAATCAGCACATGGAGTACGTATAGGAAGCTCATCGCTGAGGTAAACCTAGTCCAGATAGGGACCGAAAAAACCCCAGCGCAGTCAGAGCCATCAGCCCCAATGGGTCTCTATCCGTCACTTCAGCTCAACCAGGCAGCATAGGGAGCTTTCCCTCAGTGACAGCTGCAGACATCACTGAAGGAATGCAAGGTATGGGAAATGCTGGCGTTTCCCAGATAGCTAAAAGTTCCCAGATAGCCAAGAGTTCCATCCAGCGCATGGTAGAGGAAGAAACCAGCAAGGGGGAGTTGTCAGCGGAAGAAATAGCTGAACTTAGGCAAATATGCCCAGTCCACATAGAGGTAGATGCCCTCACGGGTCAGCAGCAAACGACCCATTCGCCGGTTCCGTATAAATTGCTCATGGCAATACGAAAGGCAATCACAGAGACAGGACTCCAGAGTCGCTTCACTAGGGGCACACTTCAGCAGGTGTGCGAGACATGGATGCTCATTCCATACGACTGGAAGGCCGTCATGAGAATGATGCTCAACCCCAGCCAGTATTTGCTATGGGACAGCGAGTATCGACTCGAAGCACAGGTAAGGGCTGCCAGGATGGGAGGAGCAGTAATCCCTGACCAGCTATATGGGTCAGGTCAGTTCGAATCTGTCAATGCGCAGATCACCTTGCTGCTCGCCACACTTCATCTGGCGGCTGAGACAGCCTTTAGGGCTTATCTCAAGGTCCCAGCAGCTGGCAAAGCAGCCAAAAATTACACAGCAGTCAAACAGGGTGCCCAGGAGTCCTACATGGACTTTATTAACAGATTGGAGGAAGCGGTCAGTAGGCAGATAGACAATGAGCAAGCCCAACAGGAGCTTATGATGAAACTGGTGAAAGACAACGCCAACCTTGACTGCCGTAAAATCTTGCAGTCACTGGGCAATCATTCCGATCTGACGCTTACTGACATGATTAGGACTTGTGCCGACGTTTGTACAGATTCCTACAAAATGGGTCTGTTGGCAGTGGCGGTGCAAGGCGGTAGGAAATCCAAAGGCAAGACCAACAGAGCATGTCACAATTGTGGCAAGATCAGTCATTTCGCTAGAGAATGCCGATCCAAGAAGGGTAATGGCCAGAACACAGGTCATCCCAAGGCTCCGACCACCCCATGTCCACGGTGTCACAATGGCTTCCACTGGGCCAGGAACTGTCCGACTTCGGGAAACCAGAGTGCGGACTTGTCTCTGGCCCCGGTCCAAACAGAGACCACAGTCGCTCTGGGAGAGCCTGAGCTGGATTAGATTCTCAGCACTTTCCACCCTGCATTCCAGAGGTGCAGGCCAGACCTAAGGGCAGTGTGGGACTAGATTTGACTTGCCAGTCAGAAGTCACATGTGACTTGCCAGGCACAGTCTATCTGGTCAATTCCCAATACATGGGACCCCTACCTAAGGGTGATATAGGTTTAGTTTTGCCCCGTAGTATCGCAGGAACGTGAGGAATCCTAGTGATTCCAGGAGTCACTGACACCAATTTTTCGGGTGTACTCCAAGTTCAACTCTGGACACACCTACCCCAAACCATTCACAGAGGAGACACGTTAGTGCAACTGATCATGGTTCCTAGCCACTCATCAGCAGGTAGCCAGGAAAGGCTCAGGGGCAGCTCAGAGTCCGGGTTGGCAGACCGCTTGAGCGCAGAGGGGGCAGTACAAGGATACAAGGTCTTAGCGACAGTGGAAACCAACATAGAGTGGAAGCGGCGGCCAGTCATAAAGGTATTTTTGAATAAAAAACCTTTGATGGGCTATTAGATACGGGAGCTGACGTCAGCGTGGTCAGCCAGAGTCAGTGACCATGTGAGTGGGCTCTCGAGCCGGTCTCCGATGTGTGGGGGGTAGGCGGTGTTCAGGAAACGTTTAGAAGCCAGGATTGGGTAGAAGTAACGATCCCCGAAGCTGACGGCACAGCGGTCATTCGGCCGCACATCTTGGATGTGCACGTCAACCTTTGGGGGTGAGACATCTTACAGCAGTACCGTGCCACTCTTACCTTCGGGTAATGGCTTTAACACTTAAATGGCTTACCGACACGCCAGTCTGGGTAGAGCAATGGCCGGTAGTAGGGGAAAAATTAGTCACCCTAAAACAGCTGGTGAAAGAACAGCTAGACGCAGGACATATAGAACTGTCCACCAGTCCCTGGAATTTGCCCATATTCGTCATTAAAAAGAAGTCAGGGAAGTGGCGACTCCTTCGTGATCTAAGAGAGATCAATAAGTGTATTCAGCCAATGGGTCCACTTCAATGCGGCATCCCGAATCTGAACATGATCCCCGAGGGTTGGGAGATCCTGGTCGTAGACTTGAAAGACTGTTTTTACACCATTTCTTTAGATGTAAGGGATCGGGAAAGGTTCGTTTTTACAGTGCCAGTCGTGAACTACAGAGAGACCATGCAACGTTAATGTGTGGAAATTTTTGCCACAGGGGATGCTCAATTCACCCACCCTGTGCCAAATTTACATTCATGACGCACTGGAAAAGTTTTGAAACCTTCACCCCACAGTCTTAGTGTGTCATTTCATGGATGATATCTTGGTCGCAGTGCCGCAACTCGGCGGCAAAATGTTTAAAGACCTCCAGACCACTCTGGGGGAGAAAGGGTTACTCATTGCCCCGGAGAAAGTTCAGAGAACCGAACCCTTTTCATACTTGGGCCATCGGCTTCTCCGCTCTTTCGTGGCACCAGTTTTGCCACAAATCAACCTCAAGGATTCAGTCACCCTTGTAGAATTGCAACAGATTCTAGGGAATATCAATTGGGCTAGACTGTATTTCAGGCTAGATACAGAACTCCTGAAGCCACTCTTCTCGCTGCTAATGCTAGGTAAGCAGCCAGCAGACCAGATACACATTCCACGAGAGGCTCGCTTGACTCTCGAAAAGGTCAACCAAGTTCTCAGCCAGAGATGGGTGGACAGTATTAGTCAGGGTCCATATGCTCCTGTTCTGAACTTGTACAAGTCCAAGCCAGAGCCATGTTCTCCGGAGCTCTAGGGGTAGACTCCGAGCAAGGGGCGAGTATCATGGAATAGGTGTATTTACCACACACCTCTTCCCGAAACATCGTTCCTCCACAAGAACTGGTCTCCACGGTGATTTACTGAGGAAGGCTGAGAGCAAGGGATATCTCAGGGCACAATTTGGTGAAAATCGTTGTTCCATTCACCAAGGATCAGGTCCAGCAGCTGATGCAGCTCAGTGACTCACTCCCAATTGCATTGGAGGGATTCACTGGATGTTTGGCATACCATTTGCCGAAAGACCCCAGACTCGTCTCGCTTCAAACGCAGACAGTCAGTTTGTGTGAATTATTGTCCCTGGTTCCACTTCAGGGGGCCAGGACAGTTTTCACTGATGGGGGTCGAACATATGGTGTTCTTACTTGGCAAGAGGGACAGGCTTGGTGCACGCTTCTGACTCTTCCGCAAAAATCCATGCAGCGGGCGGAATTGGCAGCAGTGGACCTCGCCTTGTGCACCTTTGCCAAGGAACGCTTGAATATCATAACTGACAGCCAGTATGTCCCAAATTTGCTTCACAATCTACCGGGAGCCTACATCACTCCCGCAATAGATAAAAATTGGTTAGGTCTTTTCCTCACGACTCAATTTCATTTGCGGAACCGCACTGAAGCGCTCTATATTGCCCACATTAGAAGTCACCAGGATTTACCTGGCCCGATTTCCATGGGCAATAGCAAAGTGGATGCGGCCGCAAAGGAAATTCAGCAAAGGTCAGTTTTAGGAGTCTTCACGACTCCGATTCAAAGTCATGCATTTTTTCATCAAAATGCCAAAGCACTTGCAGGGCAGTTCAACCTGCCACTTTCCCAAGCCCAGGGCATAGTCCGTTCCTGCCCACATTGTGCAGGGGTGGTGGTTGGGGCCCTTGTGGGGTGTCAACTCATGAGGGACAGAAGCCAACCAGGTGTGGCAGATGGATGTCACACACGTTCCGCAGTTTGGGAGATGGCAGTACATGCACGTTTACATTGACACTTTTTCACAGTTTGTTTGGGCTACAGCTCAGAAGGGAGAAACGGCTTCCCATGTGGAGCAGCATCTCCTCTCCTGCTTCGCTGCCATGGGCAAACCACGGAACGTGAAGACCAATAATGGTCCGGCTTATAGCTCCAGGCAGCTGGCCTCATTTATGGCCACCTAGGACATTAAGCACACTTTTGGCGTTCCATACAATCCACAAGGGCAAGCGATTGTGGAGCGGGTGAATCAGACACTCAAGTCCTACATTGACAAACAAACAGAAAGGGGGGAACTAGCCCTCCCCAAAAATCAGGGTCAGGCACAGCATTGTCTGAACAAGGTATTGTTTACATACAATCACCTCAATGTTTTTTCAGATTACATTCCGCAGGAGAAGCACTTCCATGCAGGAGAAGCACTTCCGTGCCACATCACCATTGCCTCGACCCCGGCAACAGCACTTGGACTTGTAATAACACAGAGACTATTAACTCGATGTTCATGTCACCTTGCCTTCAGGATGGTTTTTTACATGTAACCAACACACTTGGAACTATATTCCTGCAAATGTATCTGATTCCTTCTGTTGTATCAGTCGTTTGATACTGTTGCTTCCCACTAAGGATATGGTTACCCCAAGCGCCGAGGTATCTGCCCACGTGCGGCACGCTCGTGCTACCCAGTTAGATAGCTCATGTGATAGCAATATCAGGGTTCTGAGCAAAGCTGAGTATGTCTCATTGGCAGTCAGCTTGTTTGGCTGCCAGGCTTAGCCGTAGGCAACGCACGCAGGATTGGTCAATTGGCTTGTGCTTTGGCAAAAGCCATTAATCACACCTCTTCGGCGATAGTGATGCTTAATCAAGAGCAGATGGAGCTTCACCATGCCATATTGGATAATCGAGCAGCTATCGATTACCTCCTACTCGTACACCATTTGGGTTGCGAGACGGTCCATGGCATGTGTTGCTTTAACCTCACAGATAACTCTCGCAAGGTGCAGAGCCAGATCACAGATCTCCATACCCTGGTTAAGAATATCAAGGAGGATACCCTATGGGGTGGTGGAATTCATTATGGTCGTGGTTTCCATGGGAATGGCTACAAACAACACTCAAGGTGATTGTAGGGGTGATAATATCGGGGACAGCGGTCTGTTGTTTTGCGCAATGTATTCCCTCACTGATGTCAATGTGCCCCCAATGGAGGAAACCCCAGGATGTCCTCACTCCACGTCAGTTGATGCCACTCTTACGCCGAGCCGTCTGTCGTGTCCAATTAAACAAATAAAGGGGGAGTGTGGGTTCTGTGCACACAATTGGCTCAGCTGTCCCTGACAGAACCCCAGTTATGGGAGATCACTCCTTCGAGCTGTTGGTTTCGAGGGGACAGAAATTGGGGAGCGGAATATTAGATATAGCTTGATTCACCTATTGCTGACCTGACAGGCAGCTAGGACAATAGAGAGCTAAAGATCACAGATGGTTAACTCGATAGGCACCTAATGGGTAATCTCGCATCCGCAGAAGCCCTAAAGCCCGAGAGTCCAATTCGGCCACTTGTTTGCTCCCGATAGCAAGGAACAATGTATGTCCCCAGTAATTAATTTGCTTGATAAGAATCTTCCCCCGGTGAAGACTTCCCCAATTAACTTGTGTAAACATGATGTGCAGACTCAGGGCTTCCTCTGTATCGCTACGCGCAACATATGCTCGCAGCCAGATCAGGCAGGCATAAAAGCTTCTGATTTGTCATCATTAAACACTGGTCTTTGCTCCATCTTGCCTCACGTGTCTTGCTTGACCAGTCTCCTCCGGGACCCTCTGGCCCACATCGGGCCCCGATCCAACAGTGGGGAACATGAATATCTACAGAGGGACAAGGGCACTGTCTCCATCCTAAATATTTTCATTTACTGTACATTTTAACACAGATACACACTCACATCTGCCTAGTCAAGCAAGAGGCTTGTATGATCACTGAGACTACAACAGTGGAGAATCCAGTTGCCAGACTCTCATTCTTTTCACATACAATATTTGTTTCTTCCTCCCTTTCGGCTGCTTAGTAATGGCATGCTTTTAAAACTTTACTTCTCTTCTCTTGAAGAAATCGCCATTTGGCTTTTTTTTTTTTTAGCAGTCTTCTTTCCTGTCTAGGTCAAAATGAAGCTGCCTTCTTAGCTTTGTTGTTAAATTCTCATTGGTGTATTTTTCCGGTAGTAACTGGCAGACCAGCAAATGATCTGGATTCTGAATCTCTCCACATTCACACAGTGTGGTGATATCCAACAGCAGCTCCCTACTTGAGCATGTTGGTCTTACATTTAGGGACTCCAACTCTTACTCAAATCAGGGCCCACCAAGTGACATACAGGTCAGGTTCCTCATCCATATCCTCTCTCATGAAGTAGACCTGATCCATAAAAGCTAAAATTAAAATACAGTACAGCAGTTTGTCTTTAAAGCTGGGTTTCCCAAACTAATGCCTGTGGACCAGAACCAGCACATGGCACCATTTCATGTGACTCACCAACCCTCCAAGAGCATTTGAGAAACAAAATGGCCACCCCTTTGAAGCAGTTGGGACAAAATGGTGATGCCCATTACGCAAGCAGGGCAAAATGGTTGTCCAGCCCTCAAAGTTGATTGAGAGAGCATCACCCCAGCTTGGAAAGGTTGGCAACCACTACACAAAGTTTTGGGGTTTTTTGTTTGTTTGTTTTCCTGTGCAGCTTGTCCAAGGTCACACAGGCTGGCTTTTCTCTCCTATGAGGCACATTGGGTTACTGATCTCCCAGCCTCTGGCCTCACAGCCAGATACCTAATCCATTGAGCTATCCAGCACAATACATACAACAATAAGAATGCAAGCGCGGCGCCAAAATGGCCGCCGCGCACTTTGCGGGGGCCCCCCCCCACAGGACAGAGAATCCGGGTAGTTAGGGGCGTGGCCAGCTCCCTTATAAAAGGGGTGGCCACGAGGCAGCCGCGCTGCCATTTTGCCTCAGCGACGGAGCGGAGAAGTTTTTTCCCTGCGCCTCCGTCGCTCGTTGGTATTGCCGGGAAGCCTTTTGGGTCGATTTTGCCTAGCTAGCTTCCCTTTTTTGTTCGAGATGCCTTCCAAAAAGAAGGCTGCTGCGAATTCAGCTCGGGCTGTTAGGAGGCGCAACCCAGGTCGGAGGACCGTGGTGCCGCCTCCTCAGCAGCCACCTTTGCCATCCCCGGCCGGGGCTAGTGGCTTGGGGTCTATGGCTCCGTGGCCTGCGGGCACGGAGGGCGCTCCGGCCCGCGGCCCGCGAGCGGTGGACACCGCTCCTCCTTCCGCCCAACCTGTTGGGCCGACTACTTCTGGACCCCAGCCTCTCCCGGGGCCCTCTAGCCTCGGGGGGTGGCCTGGTGTCCCGCCTTGGCAGGTCTCCTCACCAGCCCTACCGGGCTTCGGCCCTGGCCAATGGCCATATCTGGGCCATGGGGTGCAGGGACCTGTACCCATGCAAGGGTCAAGTGGGCCGGCCGGCTCTTTGCCCATGGTTACTGTAGACACCTTGCTGGCCCGTATTGCGGCCTTGGAGGAGTCTTTGGCTCGTGCCAGTCAGGCAGGTGCCCCTTTTGGGGTACCTTTCGAGGCGCTATCGGCAGCAGGACAACGGCCGGCGGAGAGGGTCGAGCTGCTGCAGGCGGGTGGCGCGCCTCCGGCCACTGCCTCGCAGCTCCCCAGCCAGCAACCTGGCGCGGGTCAAGCCCCGGTGATGAGCTCTACATCGGTCGTGAGCTCCGACGCCCCCAGTGGGCCGGAACCCCCGTTGGGGGCGGCCCGCGGGGGTGCAGCGTGTGAGTATATGGTGCAAACGAGTACATCCACACACATTCCCAATATGGGGGGGACCTTTCAGTGGCCTTGGCCTCGCGCGGGTGGTGCTGGGGCTATGCCGCTGGCGACCCACCCGGTGACAACTACTGCCACCATGCCCGCTGGGGTGGGCATTGGTTCTTACACTGCTGGGAATGTCCTTGGGGTGGCAGGGTTAACTCATGCCCCTTTGGGTAGGCCAGCTATCCCCTTTTCGGCTTTGCCGACGGCAGGGTATTCCCTGCCATTGGGTGATCACTTGGCGCAGGCGACCAGAGAAAAGATATGGCGAGGGGAGTACGTGGATATCTTCTCTCTCCTGAACAGAGAGCCCACTAAGGAAGAAAGGGAGGGTCAGGATGAGAAGGACAAGGAGCAGGCACGCCGCCGTAAGCCGCCGCGTACCTGGGCTAACTGGCTCCCCGCTTATTTGATATACATGGCGGTGTATTTGAGGGCGCGGCCGGATCTAGCTATTCCCATGGTCCAATATTTGGACAACATATACAGGGCGATGGTAGATTTCCCGGGCCCCTCATGGCTAGCATATGATGAGGAATTCTGTATGAGGATTCCCCTGCACCCCGAGATGAGATGGGATGAGCCGTGCCAGAGACTGTGGCTCTTGTACATGACACCCACACGTCCTGCCCCGGGGGATAGATACCATTGTGGACATGCGGTCCAGCGAGCAGCTCCAGCGCAGGTTACCCGCCAAATGGCGGGGCAGGGGGTTCCAGCCCGCCTGCTGTGCTGGACTTTCTCGTCCAATGGTTCCTGCAGTCGGAAGAACTGCAGGTATAAGCACGAGTGTCCCACATGTTCCGGTCCCCACGCAGCCTCTGCTTGTCCCAAGCCTGGGGGGGTGCGAGGCAGAGGGAGGGGTGGACAGTGGGCTGGCAAGCCTGCCACGGATGGAACTAGTTCTCCGAAAGGCCCCCTCCCCAATTAATGTGGACATGCTGGAGCGCTGGCTCGCATCGTACCCAAGGGGGGAGGACAGGGAGTACCTTATCCAAGGTTTTAGGCAGGGATTTCGTATCCCTTTTATGGGTGATAGATCTCCTCAGGATGCTCCCAACCTTTTATCCCTCAGGGGAAGGGAGGAGGTAGCCGAGGCCAGCATTAAAAAGGAGTTAGACGCAGGCAGGGTCGCCGGACCTTTTCCCGTACCCCCTTTTCCCAACCTAAAGGTTTCACCATTGGGTTTGGTGCCTAAAAAGTCCCCAGGTGAGTTTCGCCTTATTCACCATTTGTCCTACCCAGCCGGCCGATCGGTCAACGATGCGATACCTGATGACCTTTGTTCGGTCATGTACACATCGTTCGACCATGCGCTGCGCATGGTGCGCTCGTGTGGCCCGGGTGCCTTGCTGGCCAAGTGCGACATTAAGTCAGCTTTTCGCCTCTTGCCGGTGCACCCGGGCGACTTTGAACTGCTGGGTTTTAAATTTAAAGGGGAGTATTATTTTGATAAGGCCATGCCTTTTGGCTGCTCTATATCATGCTCGGTTTTCGAGCGTTTTAGTACCTTCCTAGAGTGGGCTTTCGTCCGCAGGTCAGGGTCCCGGTCTGTAGCCCATTACCTGGATGACTTTTTATTCGGGGGTGAACGGGGCTGGGACACGTGTGCACGTCTCCTCAATACATTTCAGACGCTAATGCAGGAACTGGGTGTCCCTTTAGCGCCCGAAAAGACCGAGGGCCCGTCGACCAAATTAGTATTCCTGGGGGTTGAGATTGATACCGTAGTACAGGCTTCTAGGTTACCGGGTGATAAGGTGTCTAGGATAGTGACCCTTGTCTCGGAATTGCTGGCCAAGCGTAAGGCATCCCTGAGGGAGCTGCAGGTGCTACACGGGCACCTCAATTTTGCCTGCAGGGTGGTCGCACCGGGCAGGGCTTTTGCCCGGCGCTTATGTGACGCCATGGCAGGGTTATCCAGGCCCCACCACAGAGTCAGGCTTACCCGGGGTATCAGGGCAGACATGTTTGTCTGGTTGCAATTCCTGAGGGAGTTTAATGGGGTCTCATTTTGGAGGTCTGACCTCCTGGCATCCCCCAATTTTCAGATCCAGTCTGATGCCTCAGGATCCCTGGGTTACGGGATGTACTTCAATGGGAAGTGGGCCTATGGTGGGTGGCCACCGGCATGGGCAGGCACAGGTCGCCTGCGGGATCTCACATACCTGGAATTTTTTCCCATTCTGGGGGCTTTGATGCTATGGGGCGAACAGTGGGCTAATTCGGTGGTGCATTTCTGGTGCGACAATGCTGCCGTGGTGCACATTGTCAATGCACAGACTTCCAAATCGCCCAGGGTTATGGACCTAGTGCGCCATTTTGTGCTGCGCTGCCTGCGCCTCAACGTCATGTTCAGGGCCAGGCATGTCCCAGGGGTTAATAACGATATTGCTGACGCTTTGTCCCGCCTGCAGATCTCCCGGTTCCGCGCCTTGGCCCCGGATGCGGAGGAATTTCCCTCGCCACTCCCGGACGAGATGTGGACTATTGGCAAGGAGAGGTGAACCGGGCGATTGGCCTGTCACTAGCGCCACGCACGCGTAAGGCGTATCAACAAGCTTTCAATTTGTATAAGGCTTTTGCTACTCGATTTCAATGGCCAGAGACCTGGCCCATCCCGGTGGACCATGTTCTGCGGTTCATGGTTCACCTGCATGCACAGGGCCTTGCACCTCGCACCATAGCATCCAAGCTCTCGGCGTTGGCTTTTATGGCCAAAGTACGGGGTCATGTGGATACCACCTCTGACTTCCGTGTGAGACACGTTTTGGAGGGGTGGGTGCGCGAGCGCGGGCGTTGCCCGGATGACCGGCACCCTATTTCCCCAGGGGTTCTTACCCAGTTGGCCCGGGGCTGGCCAGGCCTCTGTTTTGATCATTATGAGGCAGCCCTTTTTCATGCAGCCACGACGGTGGCATTTTTTGGAGCGCTCCGCATCAGCGAACTCGTGATGCTGTCTAAGGCGGATGCAAGTGGTAGGGCACTGGAACTCGGAGATGTATATGTTGCCAAAGACTGGGCCCAGTTGAGGATTCGCTCCTCCAAAACAGATCAGCATGGCGTAGGCAGTGGAGTACGACTGCTACGGTGTTCTTTGGCAGACATCTGTCCGGTTGGTGCCCTACAGGAATACCTGGCACTGCGTGGCTGGCACCATGGCCCGTTTTTCTGTCACCAAGATGGGTCTCCCCTTACTAAATTTCAGTTTTGGAAGGTGACAGCCAGAGCCCTCACCAGGGTGGGACTACCAGGTGCCCGTTATGGCACACATTCGTTCCGTATTGGCGCAGCCTCTACAGCAGCTGCTTTTGGGTACTCTGGGGCTGACATACGCAGCATGGGGAGGTGGGGCTCACAATGTTTTCAGTTTTATGTGCGCCCACTCCCGCCATGAGTACCAATCCAGTCACCTTACCTTCCTTTTTCTCAATTTTCTTACAGACCCTGGGTGTCGTATTACACCGGTGACAGTATGGCTGGTGGGCCACAGCTATGTGCTCAGGGCAGCGCGTTACGCTGCGGCGACAGAGTGGGGACCCCGACTGGGACTGGGTGACCACGCCAGTCTCTCATGGCACGGTAAGCCTGGGATGTTATGGCGGGAGCTGCGGCCTTTCCTTTTTTCTGGCCTGGGGGCTGACCCGCCTGACATTCTAATCATCCACTTGGGGGGCAATGATTTGGGCCAGGTCACCGGCTTATCGCTCAAGCATGCGATTTGCGAGGACCTCGCCTACTTGCATTATGTCTGGCCTGCCACGGCCCTGGTTTGGTCAGACATTGTTCCGCGCCACTCTTATAGAGGGGGCGTTAACCTCCTGGCCCTTGACCGAGCTAGGCGCGCGGTCAATAAGGCAGTGGCGCGGTTTCTCACCACCAGGGCTTGGGGACGGGTTAGTCATCACCCCGATATTAGTCTCCAAAATTGTGACTTGTATGCAGGGGATGGGGTCCATCTGTCGCGAGGAGGTATGGACCTCCTGTTGGGTGACTGGCGAGCAGGCCTGTTGACCGAGCTGACGGTCTGGGGGGGGGCGTCAGGTCTTCTGTGAAGCCCCTCCGTGTGGCGGGTAGCACTGGTAAGGTAAACAGTATGACCCACAAGTATCCGGCAGGTTCGCAATTGACTGGACAACACTAGACAGGAATAAAGTAGTTAAACGTTGTCCGGTCAACGACGAACCAGGCGATGGGGTGATGATGATTGCTAACCAGCATGCATCACCCCTGTGATTTCTCGGATACGCGTCAGAGGGTGGGGTCATGAGTTAGTTATTGACTACGGTCAACAATTTGTTTGTTGTTAACAAACAAATTGATACAATTTGATACATTGTAACCAATTGCCGTTGGCAATTTTGGGGTGGTACCTTACCAGTGTTACTTCGGCCTGCTTGCCTTAGGAATTATGATTGGTCGTTTTACCAATACAAATTTATAATTCGGACTAGGGCATTGAATCAATAAATGTGGCCCTTTGCTGTTATCCACTTTCAATGTTGTCTGTGTCCGTTATTGGGGGGGTGCGCCTGCAATGCAAGCGCGGCGCCAAAATGGCCGCCGCGCACTTTGCGGGCCCCCCCCACAGGACAGAGAATCCGGGTAGTTAGGGGCGTGGCCAGCTCCCTTATAAAAGGGGTGGCCACGAGGCAGCCGCGCTGCCATTTTGCCTCAGCGACGGAGCGGAGAAGTTTTTCCCTCCACCCCCTCCCTAGTTAACAGTGTGATCATGGTCGCTTCGGGGCCGGGTGGGAATTTTTGGTTGGGACCCACATTGGCTTAGGGTCCTGGCTTTTTTGCCCATCCCACACTGTTGCTATGGTTTGATATAGGGGTCTTTCTTCTCTCCTACTGTTGACTTTGGTCACATGGGCGGGTAGCACTGGTAAGGTAAACAGTATGACCCACAAGTATCCGGCAGGTTCGCAATTGACTGGACAACACTAGACAGGAATAAAGTAGTTAAACGTTGTCCGGTCAACGACGAACCAGGCGATGGGGTGATGATGATTGCTAACCAGCATGCATCACCCCTGTGATTTCTCGGATACGCGTCAGAGGGTGGGGTCATGAGTTAGTTATTGACTACGGTCAACAATTTGTTTGTTGTTAACAAACAAATTGATACAATTTGATACATTGTAACCAATTGCCGTTGGCAATTTTGGGGTGGTACCTTACCAGTGTTACTTCGGCCTGCTTGCCTTAGGAATTATGATTGGTCGTTTTACCAATACAAATTTATAATTCGGACTAGGGCATTGAATCAATAAATGTGGCCCTTTGCTGTTATCCACTTTCAATGTTGTCTGTGTCCGTTATTGGGGGGGTGCGCCTGCAAAGGGATATATGTATTTGAAATGTGGATTAGGAACAAGATGCTAAGAATTTTGTAAATTGAGAGGGAGATGAGAAAAGTATGAGGCAAGAACAACAAAAAAGAGAGCTGTTATTGCCTCAATAGTCCCAGTTTTGCTCTACAGAATGTTTACCAATGTTTCCTAGATAAAGGGAACCATTCTAGAGTGTGGGGAGCATGTTCTCTCCAAGTTATGTGAAGTACTCAATAGTATAATGGGGCAATGATGCTGTAAAGTAACGACCACAAGTTAGGCAGCAATGCCCCCAACCCACAATGAGGGTGTGT
Organism: Bradypodion pumilum; assembly: GCA_035047305.1. Taxonomy (NCBI): domain Eukaryota; kingdom Metazoa; phylum Chordata; class Lepidosauria; order Squamata; family Chamaeleonidae; genus Bradypodion; species Bradypodion pumilum. The sequence goes on along the minus strand of JAWDJD010000004.1, from coordinate 65,531,623 downwards.
TTAACTCTTCTTACTTGGCATCAAGATCTGTTGAATTTTACTATCAGTTTTGTTGGTCTTTAGAACAATTCTGTTTCATGCTCTGGATATTTACTCCTTCTGTGTGCAGACTTTTCAACATCTTTGAACAAAATTGTAAGTAACAACGAAATTGTCACATTGTCACAAGAAGGAGGGATAGATACAGTCGATTGGTACTCATCACATGCCTGAATTATTTACCATCACACATCTCTTCTCCCTCCATAGAAACATTAGCAGGAATACCCCTTGCTGTAATGTTGATCTTGGTCATGATTTGGGCATAGCTGAATGTGTAAAAAATAAAACAGTATTTTTCTTTCTTTTTAAAAATAGTTACATTTTTAAGCCTTGCAAAGAAGCTTGCAAGGTGAGGCAGCACAATAGCAAGATAATCACAGGGAAAAACAAAAAAGAAAGAAAAAGGAGTGAGGAAAAGAAATGGACAAGGAAAGAATTGGTTGAATTACTTCATCAGTGGGAGTTCCATATTTCTGTGAGCTGATCAGACAACTGTGCTGCACAGCCCATGTTTCTAAGCAGTTTCTATAACATTATCAGACCTCCTCCTTCCCAACCTGTTCCTGCTTTATAATTGAAGGATCTGCTTCTTACTTTCAAGGTGATCTTGACAACATTAATCGATTGAATGAGATGTTTCAAGGTTGAGGATGTGGAATGTTGCGATCCTTTTTAAGCAACTGTGATCCAAGAGTCTTCATGTTTTTCTCACTACTGTATGGAATTAAAGGTAACTAATTGCCCAGGGATAGATGGATGCTCTGACCTGCAGAGTTATTTCATGTTTAGTATGACCAAATATATCACTACTTGCCATAATTATAACGGGAGGATCAGGGCAGGCTTTGAAATTTAGAAAGAACACAGAAATAGGTGGTGTTTTAAAAAAACATTGCAAAATCAAGGTTTTCAAGTGATTCTGCAGTACATGAGGCCAGCTTGACTCACTGGAGTGTTAGACCAAGGTACATGGGCTTCCTCTTCCTCCTTGCCCAAATTATCTCCCTTCCCAGTCCCAAGGCCCTGCTGAGATTTTGACCATGCTGCTCCATGACCTGCAGCTTCTCCAAATTATTCACTCCCTGCCACATAGCCATACATACCAATCCAGGCTACATTTATTTATACAATGTATATGTTGCCTTTCTCCCCATGTGGACCCAAGGCATCTCACAACAACTAAAGCAATAAAACAATCAACAAATGTTGTGGTTGGCCAAACATAACTCCTCATTGGTGCATGTTTCTGACCGTAATTGGTAGACCAGTAAATGAGCCAGGTTCTGTATCTTTCTACATTCTCACAGTGTGTCGGTGTCTGCCAGCAGCCCCTACTTGAGCATGTTGGTCTTACATTTAGGCACTCCAACCCTCAGCCTATTCAGAGTCCTCCAAGTGATGTACGGGAGGTTGAGTTACCAGTTACCAGTTCCTCAGCTATATCCTCCTTTAATCTATCAAGATATAATCAGGAATAAAAATAATTCTAAAACATTTTTGAAAACATAATAAAATCTGTGTTTCTGAAAGCCATATTAAAAACAAAGCAGCCCTGACACCTTTACTGTTCAAGAGTCTGCCTGAAGAGGATTGTGTTTGCCCAATAATGGAATGACAAGAGGAGGTCAGACTGGCTTCTCGGGACAGTGCCTTGGAGTGACCACTCCGAGGCAATATGATCCTTCAAATAGCCTGAATTCAAGCTGTATTGCTCAAGCATACCCTTTCCTTGATGTCTTAATTTTAATTTATTTTAATTTTCAAACTTATATGCCACCCACTCAGGAAAACCCAACTCAGGACGGCTTGCAAAGCAAAACACAATATGCAGTCACAAATAACAAAAACTAACCACGAACAGATAAAAAACATAAAAAATTTAAAAGCAGGTAAAAACCGCCCCCATTAAACCCACCCACCCCATTCATAAAAAGAGGGAGGATCTTGGACATTATATAAGCCAGCAGGTGGGGGCCACATTTCTATCAGGGCCCCACACCTGCCCCGCCAGCCAGGTTTTGAGTCCTTTGCTGAAGGGCAGCAATTCTGTCTGTAACTGTAGCTCTATTGGCAGAAGGTTCCAAAGGGCCAGTGTGGACATGGAGAAGGCCCTCCTTCTTGTGCTATAGAGACGAGCCCCTCTAGCTGATGGTGCAATTAGAGAGCCCCTCCGGTCCACTCTGGTAGGATGGACAGATGTCCTTGGGGCAATGCGGTCTCTTAGGTATCCTGGCACACTACCATGGAGGGCTTTAAAGGTCATAACCAGCACCTTGAATTGCACCCAGAGGCAAACTGGTAACCAGTACAGCCCCCGAGCAGTGGTGAGACGCGGGCGTCTTGAGTAACCTAACTCTCCATTAAAGGAAATTCCATCTAAATTGTGTTTGTCTGTAGGGCCAATGGCAATGTTTTCCATTTCCTTCCCTTGGGAAGAAGATGTCTCCACATGCACACACCCTGCCCATGTTTGCCTTCTATTCATTGTAAACTTTTCCTCTTGGGCATACACATCAGCATCTTCTTCTTTTGGGTACCACTTGGAGAATGCTGTGGAGGCAAACCTTTGTACATTTGGTGATCTTCAGTCATTGTCTCCCAAGTTTGTTAGTTTATACAACTAACTTTCCACAACTTTGTGTAATTCGCCAGTTGCGCCCGCTCCTGGATAGGGAGCCCTTGCTCATGGTCACACATGCTCTGGTCACCTCCAGACTTGATTATTGTAATGCACTCTACACGGGGCTGCCCTTGTCGACCATTCAGGGCTGCAGCTGGTCCAGAACGTGGCGGCTCAGGTAGTGATGGGGTGCGGCAGGCATTATGCCCGTGCCTCGCCTCTGCTCCGGGAGCTGCACTGGTTACCAGTTTGCCTCCGGGTGCAATTCAAGGTGCTGGTTTTGACCTTTAAAGCCCTACATGGTAGTGGGCCAGGTTACCTAAGAGACCGCATCGCCCTAAGGACATCTGTCTGTCCAACCAGAGCGGACCGGAGGGGCTCTCTCATTGTACCATCTGCTAGAGCGGTTCGCCTCTCCAGCACAAGGAGGAGGGCCTTTTCCGTATCCGCACCTGCTCTCTGGAACCTCTTACTAACAGAGCTACGTCTCCAGACAGAATTACTTGGCTGGCAGGCCAAGTATGGGGTGCAGGTGGAGGGGTGACTTCTGCGGGGTGGCTGGTACAGCAAATTCCAGCACCCTTGGCCCCTGCACCCTTTTTAGTGAGTGGGTGGGTAGTTTTTTGAACAGTTTAAACTATGTTTTTAATTATGTTTTTAATTATGCTGTGAACCGCCCTGAGTTGGCCTTGGCCAAGTGGTCGGTATAGAAATTGAAATAAAAAAATAAAATAAAAATAAATAAATATACAGAATCAGACTGTGAACATTTTATTTCTCCTACAATTGTTTCCTTTGCTTCTAACTGATGCAAAATGCCTAAATCCCACTACAGTAAATTTAAACTATTGTTCTTTCAGCAAGGCAGTTTTGTCACTGGGTCTTGCCAGTTTGAAGAGGAACGGGCACTTCTGATTAGTCTTCCCTATTGTTTGAATTTACCAGCAATCTTTAGAGTAGGAGCATTAGGCAGGCTAGAATTCATTTTCAAAATGTGTAGTAGAACTCCAGTTAGAACTTAATTAGAACGAAGTATGTAATTTTCAATGAACACAACTGATCCTAATTATGAATATGCATGGATTTTTTGCTCATCACAGGTGATTGTGGGCCTCCACCAACATTGAAAAATACTGTTCCAATTGTTGGAGACAGCTTTCATACCCATAAGTATGTAATCTATGAATGTCTAGATGGTTTTTATAACATCCATGGGAAACTAAATGTTTCAACATGCCTTCCTGACTCAAACTGGACATCCATAGAAGATTTCTGTGAACGTATGTACTATACCCATTCTATATGAAAAATGGATAGTTGCTTCCTACTTGTAAAATGTTTACAAAGTTTGTGTAGTAAATTATTACAACTAGACTCCTTCTGTGGATTTAAAGCAGCACATGAGTACAATCACATTAGTCACAATGATGAATTATTTATTTATTGATTGATTGATTGATTGATATTCACATTTGTATCACCGCCCCCTCGCCGAAGCAACTCCAGGCAGCTCACAGGTAAAAGCTTAAAAAAGCATCCATAATAAAATCAATTAAAACCATCCCCATTAAAATCCCACCCACCCCATCTGCAAAAAAGAGGGAGGAACTTAATCTTGTTTTATAGGAGCCAGCAGGCGGGGGTCACACCTCCATCAGTGCCCCACACCTGCCCCGCCAGCCAGGCTTTAAGTTCTTTCCTAAAGGGCAGCAATTCCGTCTGCAGCCATAACTCTATTAGCAGGAGGTTCCATAGGGCCGGTGCAGACACAGAGAAGGCCCTCCTTCTTGTGCTAGAGAGACGAGCCCCTCTAGCTGATGGTATAATTAGAGAGCCCCTCCGGTCCGCTCTGGTTGGACGGACAGATGTAATTAATGAGTTTCCATTTCCATTCCTAGTTGTATGCCAGTTGCAAGACCTGATCTGTTCAAAAAGAATTGAGATAGCAACTTGTTAATTAGTAACAACTCCACCACTGTGACCAACTTAATTATCTTCATATTAATATTAATGCACAATAGAATTCTGTAGTAGGATCAGTAACAGCATCATGTTTATATGTTACAGTTAAAACTAGTTTTCAGTTAAAACTAGTTTTCCCTAGTTAAATGCAGTTAACTGACTAACTGCATTTGTGAAAACTAGAATTAACTGACGATGAAAGGTACATTTCTCATGAAAACAAGTTTTAACTAGTCAAAACTAGTTCTAACTAAACAGCTTAGTTAAAACTAGAATTTCCTATCAAGGAAAAAGTTTCAGTTAAGAACAGTTTTTTGGTGTATGCAAACCAAGACACAGGACACAGCCTCGGGCTGGGTTAACTCAGGTTTATTGCATCGTGGACAGAGGGAACATGAGGTAATGGCGGATCGATAGCTCTTTATATACAGTAGTAATACATTTGAACGTGGTGCCATGGTAGCCCATTGGCTACTGTCTGAGTGACGTCATTGCGGGTCACGCCCTTCTTGTCCAGGTGTGGGTGGTGGCGGGAAAACTTCCCGCGCTGTTGCCTTTGATGAGTTCGGACCAAGAGAGCTTGGACGCTCGCTGCTGCCAGCTGGTGGTCATTAGCTCGCGTCCTATTACAGGGTTTATATGATACAGCTGAAGGTTACATTGTTGCTATAGGCAAGGTTACATTGGCTCAGATACATTGTAATCCATGTGTAAGGTAAAACCATCAGAACACAACACCCCTCCCCCCTAGGACGAGACAAAGTCTCGAGCCCACACTTAAACACACTCCCCCCCCTTAGGAGACAAAGTCTCTCAGCCAAGATGGCTTATTTCGAACACGCTGGGGTCTCGATGCGGGCTGCCTCTCCCCGGGTTTGCTACCTTCTCTTTGTCCCCTGGTTTCCTGTCCTGTAATTGGAGAGGGAGACTCGTTAGTGACTTGCCGCGGCTCCGCGGCGTTGTTGGGAGGTGTGCTCTTTCTTAGGGAGGAACCGGGGGCACTGGGGGCTAACGAAAAACCCCTCTTCTCGCTTGGATGGGTGGGGGAACACTCCTGAAAACCCCCCCGGCTCGCAAAATCAAAATCAAAATTACAATCGGGGGCAGCGGTCGCGAACTCCTCTCCCCCTTCCCCGGCCCCTGATAGGACTGGCGTATCAAAAGGGTATGAGTCGGGGCCGCTGCTTCTGCCTTCCCCCCTTGCTTGGGACTGTTGTCCACTGCTGTCTCCCCCTTGGGTTAAGCGGGTGGGGGAGAACCCTAACGCTGAATCCTGTTGCTGAGCCCCACTGACTGGCCCACTCACTCGGTGCCTCAGTTGGTCTGCGTGCCTCCTCCAGAGGAGGCCGGTGTTAGTCTCGACCCGGTACGACACTGGCCCCGTCTGTTCTACAACCGTCCCTGGTACCCAGGCTGGCCCTGCGCTGGAATAGTTCCTGCAGTGAACAGGGTCACCGGCGGCGAAACCTTTCGAGACTGCCAACCCTATGTTTTTCCCTTTATCCTCGACTCTCGTCGGGTCTAGCCTGGACAGGATCGTGGTCAGTTTTCGCCGCATCAAGAGCTCTGCCGGCGAGTAGCCTGACGCTAAGGGGGTTACCCTATACGCTAAGAGGAACTGGCATACTTGGTGATTCAGGTCCCCCGGGCCCATGCGCCGCAGCGCCTCCTTTGTTGTACGCACCAGCCGTTCCACTTGGCCATTCGTGGCCGGGTGAAACGGTGCGGATGTGACATGCCGAATGGCGTTTGCCTCCATGAACACTCCGAACTCAGCGGAGGTGAAACAACTAGCGTTATCGCTGACTAAAGTGTCGGGTAAACCGAACGTGGAAAAGACTCTCCTTAGCTGGCTAATTGTCGTGGCGGAGGACGTGCTCTTTACTGGGATAACCTCCAGCCACTTGGAGAACGCATCCACCACCAGGAGAAACATGGTTCCCCGGAATGGGCCAGCGAAATCTACGTGCACTCTGGACCATGGCCCCCTTGCTGTGTCCCATTCCCTATGCGGAAGACGGGCCGCCTCAGGTCGGGATCCCTGGCATGCCTCGCAAGTGCCGACCATGTGCTCAATGTCCGCGTCCAGCTGTGGCCACCAGAAGTAACTCCGGGCCAGCGCCTTTGAACGAACTATGCCCGGGTGGCTGACGTGCAGCAGTTCGAGCACCCTCGGCCGCAGGGGCGTAGGGACCACCACCCGTTGGCCCCACAAAAGGCACCCCCTTTCTAGGGACAACTCTAGCTTTTTCCGAAAAAATGGGTCGAACTCTGTACTCGGGGACGATGCCGGCCACCCCTTCTGTACCCATGAACTAACTTTCTCCAGCGTTCTGTCCTTGCCTGTCGCCCTAGCAATGTCGGCTGGTACTATTGGGGGTGCGTCTAAAACCTCAATTAGCAACACCTGGCGGTCTCTTTCTACTCTCGCCTTTTGGTCGTCCGACAAGGGCAAAGGGGATCTCGAAAGTGCATCAGCATGGCTGATCTCCTTTCCGGGCCGGTACTCCAACTCATGTTGGTATGCGTTGAGGAAAATAGCCCAACGCAGCATTCTCGGGGACAGGATCTGCGGCGTGGGCTTGCTTGCCGTGAAAATCCCTAACAGTGGCTTGTGATCGGTCACGATTTTGAACGGGCGGCCATACAAAAAATCGTGAAATTTTTTGGTTCCCGCTACTATTGCTAACGCCTCCCTGTCGGTTTGTGCGTAATTTCGCTCCGCTTGGGACAGGGACCTTGAGTAAAACGCTACCGGGGCCTCCCTTCCGTCCTCCAACACGTGGCAAAGCACCGCCCCCACCCCCACCGGGGATGCATCACAGACTAGGACCACTGGCCGTTTGGGGTCGAAGTGCGTCAGGATCGCCTCAGATGTTAGGAGTTGCTTTAGCTCTTTGAACGCCCTCTCATGCTCGTCACCCCACATCCATGTCTCCTCCTTTTTAAGTAACCGATGGAGCGGTTCGGCCACGGACGCCTTCCGCGGGAGGAATGTATGGTAAAAATTGAGGAGCCCCAGGAAAGACTGTAGCTCGGTTTTGGATGTGGGGCGAGGGGCCTTTTTAATGGCTGCTACTTTGGATTTAGACGGCTTAATCCCCTCGGGTGTGATCCGGAACCCTAAAAACTCGACCTCGGTTTCGAAAAAAACACATTTGTCCTTCCTCAATCTCAGCCCCGCTTTCTCGAACACGGTCAGTACTTTGTCCAACCTCTTTGCCAGTTCAGCCTCACTCCCCCCTGTTATCAACACGTCATCAAAATAAGGCAACACCCCCTCCAGTCCCTTCAGGAGGCGTTCCACAAGCGACTGAAAAAGGCCGGGTGCCGAGTTCACGCCAAACTGTAACCGCGACACCTGGAACGCTCCTTTATGTGTAACTATCGTTTGTGCCGCGGCCGTGGCGGTGGTCACAGGAAGTTGCTGATAGGCTTGTGCCAAATCGAGTTTAGCGAAACACTTTCCCCCATTCAGCCTGGCCAAAAGGTGGCTGATCACTGGCACCGGGTATGCATTAGGGCGGATCGCCTTGTTAATTGTACACTTATAATCAGCGCAAATGCGCACCTCCCCGTTAGCCTTTAGAGCCGTTACAATTGGAGTTTCCCACTCCGCGGAATCAACAGGAATAAGAATCCCCTGGCCCACCAGTTTGTCCAGTTCCGCCTCTATCTTGTCCTTGAGTGCGAACGGCACCCTGCGCGGTTTGAGTCTTATCGGGCGGACCTCCGGGTCTATGTCGAAAGCTACAGGGGGTCCCTTGAACTTTCCGAGTCCTTTCTTAAAAACGGCGGGATGCGCATCGCAAACCGCTTGTATTGGGTCCCCCCCCACGGTATGCACTCCCCCTATGAACAAACCTAAGGGCTGAAACCACTGTGTCCCTAGGAGGCTACAGCTTCCCCCCTTGAGGACAACTAGGGGCAGTTCCGCAGAATGTCTCTTAAAATTGACCCGAAATTTCCCGACCCCCAACACCGGAATGCTGTTTCCCTGTACGTCTCGTAGCGTGGACCTCAACGCTTTAAGTTTGGGCCGCACGTGGGGGTCGATTTTCAAGAACTCTTTCTGGGGAATTATAGAATAGGAGGACCCCGAGTCAATTTCCATCTTAATAGGGGCCCCTTGTACTAATACCTCAACGAAGTAATGGGACTGTCCCGCGGACACGCTGAACACTGGGGCGTCGTCCTCGCTGTCGTCCGAGACGCGGCCCACGCCATCCTGCTTCCTCGTGGTCTGGGCGCCATCTTTGGGCCTCGCTGGACGGTCCGGTCTGGCCGCACGGTCTTGTGACTGCCTCCGGCCCTCCTTCCGTTTTCTGCATGCCTTGGCGATGTGCCCCCGACGGCCGCAGGTGTAACACTCGGCCTTCCTGAACGGGCATCTCGCGCGCTCATGGGCCGCTCCGCAACCCTCGCAGCATCGACCACCCTTTCGGACCTTCTGGACCTCCTCGCCGTCGCTGCCTTCCGTAGACGACTTTGAGGCCCGTCGAGTTGCGTGCACCGACTGTCCGGACTTCCCGTGCACCGAATTTTCCGCCTTGCCGGCTCTAGGACGCCACTCACGCCACTGGTGCATCTCGTCCACTCCAGCATTCGTGGACTCTGCGGCTTCCGCGGCCTCTACGACCTCTGCCAGCGTGGGTGGCGGCTCCTTGTTCATCAAGCTGCGCTGTACCTCCTTGTCTTTCAGGCCACACAACACGCCGTCCCTGAGGGCCATCTCTAGGATGTCGCCCCATTTACAGGGGGCGGCGGCTATCCTCATGGCGGCCACGAATGCCTCAACCGACTCATCCGGCGCTTGGACTCGCCTCCAAAACGCGCTCCGAGCGGGAAACATTGCCCTCGAGGGACAGAAACGCTCTCGCAGCAGCTTCATGATGTCGTCCGCCTTAAATTCGCTCACCTTCTTCGGAGCGATGATGCCCACCAGCGTCCGCTTGGTTTCCATCCCGAGCATTCTGGTGAGGATGGCCCTCTTCCTCTCCTCGTCGTCTCCTTTGACTCTGAGTTCCACCAGTGCCGCCTGGAAGTCCATCTCAAGCAGCTCCCAGTCTTGCGGTTTGGTGATGTTGAACCCGCTCTGTGCCCTGGCTGTTCCGTGGGGATCCATCATCCCACCTTCGTCGCCAATTTGGTGTATGCAAACCAAGACACAGGACACAGCCTCGGGCTGGGTTAACTCAGGTTTATTGCATCGTGGACAGAGGGAACATGAGGTAATGGCGGATCGATAGCTCTTTATATACAGTAGTAATACATTTGAACGTGGTGCCATGGTAGCCCATTGGCTACTGTCTGCGTGACGTCATTGCGGGTCACGCCCTTCTTGTCCAGGTGTGGGTGGTGGCGGGAAAACTTCCCGCGCTGTTGCCTTTGATGAGTTCGGACCAAGAGAGCTTGGACGCTCGCTGCTGCCAGCTGGTGGTCATTAGCTCGCGTCCTATTACAGGGTTTATATGATACAGCTGAAGGTTACATTGTTGCTATAGGCAAGGTTACATTGGCTCAGATACATTGTAATCCATGTGTAAGGTAAAACCATCAGAACACAACAAGTTTCCTGTTAAAATGGGTTCTGACTAGTCAAAACTAGTTCTGACTGGTCAAAACTAGTTCTAACTAAACATCTTAGTTACAACTAGAATTTCCTAATTATAATCCGTGGAAGTGCGAGGCTGGCGGAGCCTCACTTTTCCAGCCGATAAGTGAAAGTGCATGGCTGGAAGTGTGAGGCTGGTGGATCCAGCCAAAGCGCAGTGTGGGGACTATGGAGTGGGGGCCTTCAGAGGCGAGATGTTGCTGGGATGGTTCCGGATACTGCAACAGGGTTGCAAAGGGGCTGCAGTGGCTCAGTGGTTAAGAAGCTCGCCTTGTTAGCTGGAAGGCTGGCAAGTTGGCAGTTCAAGACCCGGGGACTGCATGACGGTTTGAGTGCCTGCGCCACCCACGGGATCTTGAGGCCAAGCCAGCACTGGAAGAGGAAAGTGCGAGGCTGGTGGAGCCTTGTTTTTCCAGCCAAAGCGCAGTGTGGGGAATATGGGGGGGGGAGGCAGCTGAGGCGAGACATTGCCTGGGCAGTCCGGATACTGCAAAGGGACTGCAAAGGGGCTGTGGTGGCTCAGAGATTAAGAAGCTCACCTTGTTACCTGGCTGTTTCTGCCCTTTCTGCCTTCCTCCGAGGTGCCTGTGCTTTGCTACAGCCGAAAATTCGTCCCTCCCCCAGGCACACATTTTTGGCTGCAGCAGCCCTGAAAATGTTCAAGTGCTTATTGGTTTAGTGATGTCTCCTTGCAAACCAATAAATGCTGGCTCTGCATACCTGCACACCACTCAGCTCAGCACTATCGTGCCTTGCAAGCGACATGGTATTTCGGGGATGCTCTGCAGCTTTTTTTCTATTAGGTATTTTCAGTCCTATTTGGTTTCCATTTGGCGAATAGCATCCCAAAAAGTTCTCATGGCAGATTCAAATAAACAAACAGTATGGAAAGAAGAATTTTTGGAAAGGATTTTAGAGATAGAAGAAAACCAAAAAAGAAAAGAAAACCACTACAATGTTATTAGAAAAGAGAATTATGAAAAACTAATGGACGATGTTGAGGAAGCATTGGCCGCTGGAAAAAAGACACAGAAACAGTACAGAAGATTAAATAGATTCAAGGTTCTTAATATCTGTAGGACAAGAAAGTTGGTAACAACATCTTATATGCAAATGAAATATTTGATATTATTGAGGTAGCTCATGTGGCTGCAGGTCTTGGAGGTCAAGACAGATTAAAAATGGAAACCTCAAGAAAATATGTCAATATAACATTAGAAATGATAAATATATTTCTGTCTATGTGCGAAACTTGTCAACATAAAGTGTATGAGGAAAAGGGGGCTTGTTTCTAAACCCATTCTTCATTCAGAAATAAGCAGTAGTTGCCAGGTTGATTTGATTGACATGCAAACGCAAGATGATTCTGGATTGAAGTACATTATGGCGCAGAAGCCTGGCATGTTCGTTGCTGCCCTGCCATCTGGCCTTGAGACCCCATGGCACACGCCATCTCTGGGATGGTCCTGGCAACATCTTGCCTCTGCTGTGCCTCCCCTCCGAGGTCCCCGGATCTCTAACTGCTGATGTGCCAGGCTTCCAGCTAACAAGGCAAGCTTCTTAACCACTGAGCCACCGCAGCCCCTTTGCAGTCCCTTTGCAGTCTCCAGGACCATCCCAGTAACCTCTTGCCTCTGTTGCACATATACACCTCTGCTGTGCTTTGGCTGGAAAGGCGAGGCTCCGCCAGCCTTGCACTTTCCTCTTCCAGTGCTGGCCTGGCCTCGAGACCCTGTGGGTGGTGCACGCCTCAGGCTCCTATCATGCCCTCAAGAGCTAGGGCACTGTCATGCAGTCCCTGGGTCTCGAACTGCCAACTTGCAAGCCTTCCAGCTAACAAGGCAAGCTTCTTAACCACTGAGCCACCGCAACCCCTTTGCAGTCCCATTGCAGTCTCCGGGACAGTCCTAGCAACATCTCACCTCTGCTGCACCCCTGGTGGTCCCTGTGCTGAGCTTCGGCTGGAACAGCTATGCTCCACCAGCCTTGCACTTTCTTCTTTCAGCGCTGGCCTGGCCTCGAAACTCCATGGGTGGCATGCACCTGAGGCTCCTTTCATGTCCCCCAAGAGCTAGGATAGAGACGGGCACTCAAACCATCACACAGTCCCCAGGTCTCAAACTGTTGACTTGCCAGCCTTCCAGCTAACAAGGCGAGCTTCTTAACATTGAGTCACTGCAGCCCCTTTTCAGTCCCTTCACAGTATCCAGACTGTCCCAGCAATGTCTCACCTCTGTTGCCCCACACACACACCCTGTGGTCCCCGCACTGCGCTTTGGCTGGAAAAATGAGGCTCCACCAGCCTCGCACTTCCAGCCACACACTTTCACTTATCAGCTGGAAAAGCGAGGCTTCGCCAGCCTCACACTTTCACTTATTATTTTTAAGGAAATTCTAGTTCTAACTAAGACATTTAGTTAGAACTAGTTTTGACTAGTCAGAACTAATTTTGACTAGTCAAAACCCATTTTAACTGGAAACTAGTTTTAACTGAAACTTTTTCCTTGATAGGAAATTCTAGTTTTAACTAAGCCATTTAGTTAGAACTAGTTTTGACTAGTTAAAACCAGTTTCCACAAGAAATTAGGGTTGCCATATGTCCCGCTTTTCCAGGATTTTCCCAGATTCAAGCTGTCTCGGCTGGTTCAAGAAAAAACAGGCAAAAGTCCCGGATTTTTAAATTTGAACAAAGGAAGCATGATCACCAAGGGATTTTTGCAAAAAGTTTATTCACTGCCTCCAAGCCTTTCTTTCAATTTGCTTGAAAGTGGCGAAGGCAAAACAGCACCCTGCAAAGGCCGCCGGGGAGGGAAGACACTTGCAAGCAAGATAATTGAAAGAAAGGCACGGTGGCAGTGAAATAACTCTTTGCAAAAATCCCTTGGCTCACCTTGAAGTTTGGGGGACAAGGAGTCGTCCTCAGCCCTTTTTCTTGAAAGTCAGGAGGGAGCAAGAGATACCCATATCTAAGAAGCCAAACCTCCACCATACACTGGGATGGAGGATTTCTGCTTCACGTGACCACAAAGGGTTAACTGCATAGGGTCGGTATTCCTAGAGAGGAAGGGGACAGGGTGGACAGAAAGTGAGTCCTCCATCGCAAAGGTCCTCCTCCAAAATAAGTTCCTTCCTGTCTCCTGCTTTTCTCCTTCCAGAGGGAAACGGAGGCACCATGGACTGCATTGCCATTCTGGGCCCCTCTTTAGCACTTTCTTCCAGGGATCCTCATGTGGGGTTTGAGAATGAGTCTATTTCAGTGGTGTGTGTGTGAAAGGGAGGGTGGAGTGAGGAAGGGTGGTTTCAAGAGTGGCCCGAGAAATTTTATATAGAAATAAAAATAGAACCACCAAGAATAGTCTTTTGCAAGAAGAATCACATGGGGATTAATCCTTGACTACAATTTATTTTAAACTGACAAAGGCTGTCCACCCTGGATGGGGATTCTGTGGGGTCTTAGAACCGCAGACTCCCTGGCAGCCCTGTCTGACGCATGCACAGCTTGAAGAATGCAATGATGTCACATGGCTGTCCTGGTTTGGTGGGAAAGAATTATGGTAAGCCTACGAGAAATGGATCTTTCATCATCAGTTGATTCTAGTTCTCACAAATGCAGTTAGTCAGAACTAGTTTTAACTAGGGAAAATTATTTTTAACTGAAAATTAGTTTTAACTGTAACATATATATTAACCAATGGATTTGTTTATATCTCTGGCTTCAATAGATTCCAAGGAGCACTTACAAAAAATTGAAAAGTTATGTATGCTAGGATAATGGTTAGCATATGCTTGGACTCATAAGCATGTTTGGAATTGTGATTAAATAAAATAATACAGTAATACCTCATACAACGTCCAAACATGGTTCTACAAGTTAGAACATTGTATGAATTCTGACTTTGTATGAGGCATGCAAAATCCTAGCCGTGGTGCCTCATACAATGTCCAAATTATTGCCACCAATGCTTTGTATAACGTCGTTCCCATAGAGATACATTGTAACAGCACAAACTGCACGGCCGGCTGCCAGTCGAACTCGGTTGGAGGGGGGGAAAGAAAGAACTCGCTGCACTTGGGGCTCGTCTCTCGGGTTAGTTCTTTCTTTCCCTGCCTCCAACTGAGTCTGACTGGCAGCCAGCCAGAGGAGGCAGGGAAGAAAGAACTTGTCTCTTGGGCGAGTTCTTTCTTCCCTGCCTACAACGGAGTCCAACCTGCAGCGGGCCAGAGGAGGTGGGGAAGAAAGAACTTGTCTCTCGGGTGAGTTCTTTCTACCCTGCCTCCAACGGAGTCTGACTGGCAGCAGGCCGGAGGAGGTGGGGAAGAAAAAACTCGTCTCTCGGGCAAGTTCTTTCTTCCTCACCTCCAACGGAGTCCGACTGGAAGCTGGCTGGAGGAGGCGGGGAAGAAAGAACTTGTCTCTCAGGCGAGTTCTTTCTTCCCTGCCTCCAACGGAGTCTGACCGGCAGCGGGCTGGAGGAGGCGGGGAAGAAAGAGCTCGTCTCTCGGGCGAGTTCTTTCTTCCCAGCCTCCAATGGAGTCCGACCGGCAGCTGGCCAGAGGAGGCAGGGAAGAAAGAGCTCGTCTCTCGGGTGAGTTCTTTCTTCCTCGCCTCCAATGGAGTCCGACCGGCAGCTGGCCAGAGGAGGTGGGGAAGAAAGAACTCTTCTCTCGGGCGAGTTCTTTCTTCCCTGCCTCCAATGGAGTTCAACCAGCCGCCAGCCAGAGGAGGTGGGGAAGAAAGAACTCATCTCTCGGGTGAGTTCTTTCTTTCCCCGCCTCTTCCAGCCGGCTGCCGGTCGAAGTCTGTGGGGCCTCCAAGCTGCAAGTCCAAACTCCCGCGGAAACCCTAATACCTCATACAATGTCCGGCGATGTTGTATGAGGCACCTTTTCCCCCAGAATTGGCCGACGTTGTATGGATCTGACGTTGTATGAAGCAGACGTTGTATGAGGTATTACTGTATACCCATTTGTATTGACCTGATTGTGTTTTATAATATCAGAAGCCCTGGTAGTGCAGTGGTTAAACTGCTGTACTGCAACCAAAAGGTTCTGAGTTTGGTCTTGACTAGGGGTCAAGGTTGACTCAGCCTTCCATCCTTCCGAGGTTGGTAAAATGAGTACCCAGCATGTTGGGGGCAAAACACTAAATAACTTGTGAACTGCCCAGAGAGTGCACTAAGCGCAATGGTATGGTATATAAGTGTGATTGCTTTGCTTTCGCTTTGCATTTAAAATGATCTTGTACAAATCCTGTCAAATCATATGAAAAACAAAGTCAGTAGAACTGATGGTGGAATCATTAGAAATATATCAACAGACATATAGAGGAAAAGTGATGTCATTCTTTCTATTTCAGAATGGTTTTATAGAGGCAAGAACATGTATGGTGCTTAAACTTACATTCATTCAATCATTCATTCATTTATTCAATTTATATCCCGCCCTACTTGGCCAGGGCCAACTCAGGGCGGCTTACAACAAGTAAATTAAATACAATATAACAAGAGAAAACAATATAAACACACAAAACACAATAGTATACAATTACAAATCAATACAAAATTAGTAAACCATGTACATAAGCAGAATACAATACAATCCATACCAATACCCATATCAATATACAAAATAAATAAATAGACAATAAAATGCCAAAAGTCCAAGAAATACAATTCAAAAATACAATAGCATTATACATAATAAATACACCAAAATACTATAAGGTAAAGGTTTTAAACAAAATATCAAAACATCAAATACAATAAAATTATACGTAATAAAATACCATAATAAAGTAATTACAATTAGACCACAGAACAGAACCAAAAACCCTCGCCAGTCCATAGAGTCCAGGGAGCAGAAACCAGGCCCCGACAACCATGAACGGAACCCAAGGCTCCACATACCTGTCGGAGCCCATGTTCTACGCTCCACAGGACCCAAATCAATGTCCCTGATAGGAGGAAAGGCAACCCCGGCCCAGGCACAGCTGTGGTGGCAGGTCTTCGGATATCCGCAACCTGTCGGTATCTTCTTCCCTTCCAGACTGAGCGGGGGAAGCAGCCCTGAGAACAGCTGTGGAGTGAACCGGCAGGCAGAGAAGCAGTCCGGGGGGGCAGTCCCAGCGCTGGCGTTTTAAAGCCACGCCGGCTGCTCCCAGGTGTTTCTTGGCTCCTCTGAGCCTCAACCGGGCTGGGGAGTGAACCGGCAGGTGGAGAAGCAGTCCAGTGGGGGGTGGCAATCCCAGCACTGGCATTTTAAAGCCATGCCGGCTGCTCCCAGGTGTTTCTTGGCTCCTCTGAGCCTTGACTGGGCTGGGGAGCAAACCGGCAGGCGGAGAAGCAGTCCGGGGGGGGGCAGTCCCAGCGCTGGCATTTTAAAGCCACGCCGGCTGCTCCCAGGTGTTTCTTGGCTCCTCTGAGCCCCGACTAAACCAGTGAAAACAAGATAGTGAATACATATTATTAACTTTATTTTTAAAAAATATAATTTCATTCTGAAGTTGTCTATCCAGGATCACAAATTTGTTCAAAAGTTACTAAGAGGGCCAGGAAAATCAATAGCATCACACTGTTTCTTCTTTTTTCTCTTGATAGCATAGGTCATTTGTAACTAACTATTTATTTATTTATTTATTTATTTATTTAGGGATAGAGTCAACCACAGAGACAGACTCTGGGATCACAAAAGGACCTGATATAACAACACCTGGTAAAACAATGGCTTATATTTCTTAGGGAGTTGTGTGTTTGTGTTACTGAAGCTGTATACCTGTCCTTTTAATAGAAATTCGAACAGCAAGTTGCAATCTTTTCCCCTTTATGTAATCCTTGTGTTTTAGGGCCCAGTGTATTAATGGATAAAATTGCTTTATATTCCAGACCATCTAATTTAGTTCTTGATATATTTTACCTACTGAGCCCTGAATCTTTTTCTTCCCATTTCTTATCTCATATATTAATTCTTCAAATGGTGTTGGGGACCTTTCTTTAAAGTCTTTTTCTCTTATTTTTTATCCCATTTGTCCATTTTAATTTCTTGGAACCAATTTAGTTGTAATTTGGTACATATGAACATATGTGGTGGAGCTGTACTATGGTTAATGATTTTTGGGGGGAAAGTTGAGAAAGAGATTGGTGAAATTATGGGCAAGAAAATTAAACTGGGGTCAAGTATCACCATGTTAACAGGTGTGGAATGCTTTAATTTAAATAGGGATGAAAAAGAATTATTAGAAATAATGCTTACAGCTGGTAGACAATATATTGCTAGAAATTGGGAAAATGATATAAGAATAAAGATAGAAGAATGGTATAAAGAAATGTGGAACTTAGCATTGAATGATAAATTAACTTGGGAGATAAATAAAAAAGGGGTATTATTAAAAAGAACAGATTTTGGAATATTTGGCAGGCTTTTGTGGGTTACTCACTTAGAGGGGATGAAATAAATAAACCTGCACCTGATCAGAGAAGTTTTTGGAAGGAAAATATTAAGATATCCAGATTTCTCCAGGGCAATGTAAATATCACAGGGCGTACTAATTTTTTCTTTTGTTATTGTATTTTTATATTATTTACATAGTACTGCATTATTATTATTATTATTATTATTATTAACGAACTTATGTATTAAATATCACACCATATTTAAAGTTTATGATAAAAAAGTTTTACTTGCAATTTACAAGGATAGGCTAATAATGTAGTGGTGAACTAATGAATTTGTCTAATTGTAATATGGTGTCAGAATCCAAATACGGTAGATATAATTTGTATGCAAATGCATTATGTATTTTTTCTTATGTATGTTTTTTGTTCTATTCTTTTATATGATGTAAATTTGTTTGAAAAATTTAATAAATAAAAATTTATAAATTTCCTTTCTTGCCTGACTATTATTGTATTTCCCCATCCATTCCCTTAATAATAACACTTTATTCTGTATTAATATATTTCTTATAACTTTTGAAGATGTCAATGGACAGTTTTTTATGTCTAAAGTTTCTATAACGGGCGAGCTATGTATTTGGAGCCATCTTTTGTTTTCAGGTTTTCCATATATTATTATTATTTTGTTTTGGTGAATAGGCCCCAAGAAATAACTCTCCTTTCATTTTCTCATATTCTAACCAATCTGGTTCTAAGCTCTCTGAATTCTCGTGGGTCAACATTTTAATAACTCTTCTCAAATGAAAAGTGTAATAATAATCCCTAATGCTGGGTATGCCTAAACCCCCTTCACTCTGTTTCTAATACCAAAAGTGCTTAATTATCCTAGGTTTTTCCTCATTGTTGCAATATTCATTTAACAATTTTTGCCAAGCTTTAAATTCACCTTCTTGTATTTTTATAGGTAAGTTCTCCAATAGGAAATTTATTTTTTTGAATTAGTTTCATTTTACATATACTTATTTTCCTGAACCATGATAATTTCAGTTTCTTTAATTGTATTATTGTGTTTTTCACTTCTTTCTTTGTTTTTTCAAAATTTATTCTATAAAGGTCCTTAACTTCTTCTGTTATGAAGATACCCAAATATTTCATCTTGCTTTTAACTTTAAATTGATAAGTATCTATCAATTTCTCATTTTCTAATTTTGCAAGATTACATGTTATAGCTTCCATTTTATCCCAGTTTATTTTTAGCCCTGTGGTATCTTCAAACAATTTCAGATGGTGTTGCATTTTCCTTATTTTATGCTGTGGGTCTTTTATTACCAGTAGGGTATCATCAGCGAACATACTTATCTTTTTTTTAAACCAATCCCTTTTAATTCTTCATCCTTCCTGATTGTTGAAGATACAATCTTCATGGCCATTATGAATAGGGCGGGTGATAGAGGGCATCCCTGTCTTGTGCCAGCGTTTAATTTCACTGCTTTACTATAGTGATCATAACCTTTATTCTGGTTTAGCTTTGTTTGTATAGCTGTTCTATTACGTGCCTGAACTTTATTCCAAACACTAATTTATTTATTATTTCCTTAATTGTTTTCCACTGAATTGAGTCGAATGTTTTGTATATATCTAAAGCCAAAATACAAACCTTTTCTTTCTTCCTTTAAAAAAAATCTATGGTATTGATCACTCTAGATATCAAGCCCTCCATCTGCCTACCCTTTAAAAAAACCACTTGATCCTCCTCTAGATACAGATTCATAAATTTGCTCAGTCTTTGGGCCATAATGGCTGTAAATATCTTTGCATCCTGATTTAGTAGTGAAATCGGCCTATACATTTCAATATTTTCTTTTTCTTTGTTGAGTTTAGGAATTAACTCTGGCATATTACTTCCTTCTAGAATGTAGTTATATACATTTTTAATCTGGGAATTATTAAATCCTTGAATTCTTTGTAAAATTTGGAAGGGAAGCCATCTTCCCCTGGGGCTTTATCCACTTTTAGTTTTTGGATCACCACCTCTATTTCTTTATCATTTATCTTCTCCTCCATTTTTTCTCTATGAATGTCCTCTATTTTTAATGTTAGGTTCTTTTCAAGATAAGATTTTAAAAAGTGTTTCAGCAACCTCTCTCTCCTTGTATAATCCTGAAAAAGATCTTCCACTATTTGTTTTTCTTTCACCGTTTTATTGCATTGTTTCCTATTTTTATCTATCAGAACCTCTATCTCACTTTTGGGTTTTTTTCTGTCTTGCCGCCTTAGCCAATCTCTTCATGGTTTTGTTGTAAAATTCAAAATTATCTCTTTTCAGGTAAACCATATCTTTTCTGACCTTCTCCAACTCTTGCCCTATTAATACTTTTCTAGCTGATTGTCATTTTGCCCACGTTGCTTCCCTCCCAGTAATAGCATGTTCTTGTTCTAGCTCTTTTATTTCTCGTTCCAATTTTACTTGGGTTGCTTTAAGTCTTCTGTCTTCTGTTATTTTCTCATTGATGCAATCCCCTCTAAATGTCGCTTTGATTGTATCCCACAAAATGTGAGGTGCCACATCACCTGTGTCATTCATTGTCCAATTCATTTGCCACTTGGCTCTCAATTTTGCTTTAATTTTTCCTTCTTGAGCAATGTTGTATCTAATCTCCATCCCTTGTCCTGTTTAGACCCGTTCTTTATCTGCATGTCTACAAGAGTCATCGTGTGATCTGACACCTTTATGATCCCTGTACTAGCTTCTTCTGAGTTCCCCAGACAATTCTCTGATACCAATATGTAGTCTATTCTCATGTAAGTTTTATGTGCTAATGAGAAAAATGTGTAGGACCTTTCAGATCCCTTCAATACTCTCCATGAATCTCTTACGTTAAAATTCTCCATCCATTTGTCTAATATACTACTTTTGCCCATCTTTCTGTGCTTAGCAACTTTAGAAATATCCATTGCGGATCTTATCAAATTGAAGTCACCTGCTATTATCATATTTTGAGTTCTTTCCTTCTTTATAACTAGTAAAATTTTATCAAAGAATTTGCCCTGGTTTTGGTTCGGTACAGATAAATTCACCAGTGTAACCTCTTCTTCCTCAATTTTTCCTGTTATTATTTGATACCTATCCTCCCCATCATTGATACATTTCTTCATCATAAAACATAATCATTTTGATATTAGTGTAGCTACTCCTTTTGATTTTGAAGTTCCCAATGCCTTTTCATAAACTGCTGTCCACCCTAGATATAAATTATTATTTTGATCAAATTTTTGGTAGTTTTCCTGTAGGAAAATGATGTCTGGTTTTTCCTTTCTTAAGGCTGTTTCCAGCCTCCTCCTTTTAATTTGGCAGCCCATACCCTTGATGTTCCAAGATACTATTCTAAACTTTTTCATTCTGGTCTCTTTTCAAATTTCCCATTACAGTATTACATTTACAGATCCCTCAAGTGCTATTTTCCCCCCTCCACCTATCTCCTCTACTAACCCCAAATTCCAAACATCTTCATTTGTTGCACCCTGGCTCCCTCTACTGGGGAGCCACCTCCAATTAATGGTCAGGGGATGTTGACTATTCCATGGGTCGATTCTTTTCATGTTCCTGATGTACTAGAAAACTTGAAATAAAAAGTTAGTTGATGTTAATCAGTAACAAAGATAAGCATGTTCTTCAGAGTGATGCTGAAAAATACACTTTATTACTACCTAGTTTATCCTATGAGCATAAAGCACTAACTAATTTTTTTAAAAGAATTGTGGCTCATTCGACAAATAAGATTACTTGGCCCTAGTAATGTTATTGTCATATTATGCTATTTAAGGTATTAACTTTACCTTCTTTGGGTTTGACAACCTGTACCTATTAATTCTTCTTTAATTTTTCCCCATTCTTGCATTCCCTCCTTAATTAGATTGTTAGATTCCAAATTTCCAGTATATCCCTGCAATCTGTTTGTTTGCTAAGGACTGAGCCCCCCCCCCCCGAAAAACTTTAGTTTATGTGGGTACTGCCAATTGTACTTGACTCCTTTATTTCTCAAAAAGCTCATAACTGGTTTTGTCTTTAATCTCCACAATCTTTCTTCTTTTGAGATATCATGGTAAACTTCAAGTTGATTGCCATCATACTGCAATATCTTTTCTCCCAGGGTCTTTATACGTGCCATAATTCTTAATTTAGTTTCCAAATTTATAAATTTCACTAAAACTGGTCTCTTTGTCTGCCCAGCTTTCCTTTGACCTATCCTATATATACCCATTATTTCTTCTGAAACTATGCCCTTATCTAATTTCATTGAGTTTAGCCTCTTTAATATTCTTGGTTTTAGTAAATCCGGATTATTTTGGGGGAAAATTTTATTACTACATTTTTTGTCATAAT
This sequence comes from Bradypodion pumilum, assembly GCA_035047305.1. NCBI lineage: Eukaryota > Metazoa > Chordata > Lepidosauria > Squamata > Chamaeleonidae > Bradypodion > Bradypodion pumilum. The sequence continues at coordinate 65,509,610 of JAWDJD010000004.1, read as the reverse complement.
TGGTCTTCTAATCTGAACAATCTCTCCTCTCGATTTTCTATTTTAATGTTTTTTCTTTCTCTGACTCCTGCATAACCTTAATCACATCTTCCACTGTTTTTATTTATTTTTTCAACCTGGGAGAACTTTGTATCTACTGCTTTAGTAAAGTTAGCCAAGATATCTCTCAATTCTTGCTGTCCTTTTATTATGACATCCTTATATTGTTTCTTAGCCACGTCACTCTGTTGTAAATATGCCTCCATTTTGTCTATTCTGGACTCAATTTTTTAAAGAACAATTCCCATTTCTGTTTGTGGAGTTTCCACCTTCTCAACTTGGGGTTTTTCTGAGCTACCCTGAGAACTGCCCTTGTTGTTATTTGGGTCTGTCATCTCTATCTCCAGTCTAGTCAATCTTTTATAATTTTGATCGGACTGTCTTTCATGTGGTTTTCTTGTCCACAATGATTTAGGATTTTTTGGATGTCAACAACTCATTCACTTAGCTATTTATATATTTTATAAATTACCTATCAATGTATATTCTTCCCCAATACCCTATAATCCTCCAAACTCTTACTGCTGTAGTCTTGATTACTGTACTAATCTCCCTCTTTCTTCCCTTTATTCTCTCCTTACTACACCCTACTTTACTTTGCTTTACTTTACTTTTACTGAAGCTACAATGCCCCTCCCCTCATCTTAAACCCCCCCCCACACACACACACACAATAGGGAAAGAAAAGTCCTTCACTTTGGGAGAAGACAAAACCCTTATTCAGTTTACCAAGGTCCAAAAAAAGTCCCAGTAGACTTCTAAGCGCTTCTCTGACAGTTTCTGCACCTTGTCACTTGCTTGTTGCTTACTTAGCATTGCTGTACCTCTTTGGTGCTCCGCCGTTCCTCTTGCTCCCCTAATCTTGTTTGAGCTGCTTCCTCACCTCTTGTTGCTGCTTGCCTACTCAACACCTTACTTCTCATGAATTCGGCCAGCCCCCTCCACGTCGTGCCACAGCTGCCAGTCTCCCCTTTTAATTCCTCTCACCTCTCCGTTCGCTCCGCTTTGACGTTCTTGTGTCTCGCTTGCTAGGCACTCCTCCTTGCCTCTGTCTTACCTCTTTCACCTGACTACACAGCCTTGATTAAGCCTCCCCATAATTCAAATTGTTTAAGTTCTGTTCAAATTCTACTGCTTGAGGTGTTTTTACTCTCTGCTCACTCTCTGCTTGCTTTGCCCTCCTTCACCTTCCACAGCCCCTTTTTCAACTCCTCTTGTCTGCCTTCAGCCCCGCTCTATTGTATTCAATCAATTTCAGTCCTTCTGCACCCAGCTCTGTTCCCACGCCCACGTTCGCTCGCCCAACCTCGCCTATTCAAACCCAATGCTAAGTACGGCAGGTTCCGCAACAGGCTTCCAAGGTGGGCGGCAGACCACGATCGACGGGTGGTATCTGCTGTCAGCCCCCGGTGGTGGTCAACAATCAGTTATCCTCTCCATCTACCAGCTGGTTCATCTGAAACGCTGGGCGTCCGAAACGCTGGGCGTCAAAGGGCATCCAAAGGCATCCAAGGGCTAGGCGTCTGGAGCAAGGCATGGGGCACAGGGCATCCGGAGGACTAAGTCGCTCCCTCCAAGCTCGGACAAAAGTTGGGTGAGCTTTTATAACTCCTTGCTTCTCTGCTTCTCTGCTTTCTTTTAATAGAAATTCCAATAGCAAGTTGCAATTTTCCCCTTTATGTAATCCTTGTGTTTTAGGGCCCAGTGTATTAATGGATAAAATTGCTTTATATTCCAAACCATCTAACTTAGTATGGCTTATACACTGATCTCCAGCCTCTACCAATCTGCAATTCTTATGCAAAAGCTTTCACCAACTCTGATACCAAAGCTCCCTTAATTGGGTGAGGCTATTATAAACATTGAAAAATGTAAATCTATACCTTGGATATTGGAAGTCTTCTTGTACATATAAAGGCTGCTCACCAAACATCACAGCTGAAATGCTGCAGCCAAAATTTCTGTACTAAATGAACAGAATTGGGACATGGTAGAAGTACTTTTCAGAATTGAATCATCACGGGGGCGTGGCATGGAGACAACCTGAGCAGCAGCGTTTCTTCGTCTCTGCTTGGAAAAGGGGAGCCACAAATGTGGATATATGTGTGCAAAACTCAAGAAAATTTGGAATGAATAATTGGAAGAAGTGTCTAAAGATGTTAGTGGTCTGAAAATACTAGTTTCCTGGTTGAAAACTTGTACTGTAGAACCTGCAGAGCTGCGGAGCCCAGGGACGGAGTTGGTGCGTTCAAACGCCCAAGCGCTCAAACAGCAAGTCGGGAGCCTTGGAGGCTCGGAGACTCAGAGGCTTGGAATTCCAGAGGTCGCAGTGGCAGTTTATCAGCATTGTGAGTTTTTTTCCAAGGGATATTGGCAGTGTACTCCAATAAGTGGGTGAAAACAAAGAAAACAAAACTTTTTTAAAAAAAGATTGGAGGCTGTAAGGCTGTGTTGGATCCTGCTGTTGGGGAGGTGAGGCGAGGTGGATGAACTTGAACTTGAAAGGAGAGACGCGGCGAGTGAGGATTAAAGGCAGAACTGGAACAAAGGTGAAATTGGCACTGAGAAGGAGGTGGAAAACAGTTGACAAAGAGTGATTTTTTTTAATTGGTCCCGGGTTGCTGGAACAGGAACTCTTGGTGTTGTGGGCTGAGCGTGATTTGCTCCCTCCTCCTCCCCTGTTGTTATTATTGTTATTCCTGAGCAGTCATTTTGGGTAGCCCGAGGAATAAAGCACACTGTCACCTGAACTTTTATTCTGTGAGTTGAAGAGCGGTGAGGGAGTGCAGTGTGGTTTTGGAATTTAAAGAGTACTATTAATTTTGACTCGCATACCATCCTGTTTGACTGTAAAGAAGGAAGATCCTGTGGTTCCACTGGTGCTTTTTGGTGCTTCTTTGATTTGAATGGACAAATGGACAAAGTATACAGGCATTTTGCTTCATTGCTTCATTGCTTAAGTGGTTAATGTAATCATAACACTGAGAGAAATTGGGGAAATACTGGGAGTCTTGAACATTTTTCTTTGGAATAAAGGGGTGCTGAGAACGAGGAATAAAGTTTTGAACTAGAGACGGTTATAGTATTTCATCGTTAAGAAGAAAGAAGAAGCTGAAGCATTTTTCTTCAGATAACAGCAGTTAATCACTGAAGCATGTTACAGCTGGTGTCTTCAGGGTTTTGCTAGACTCAAGGACAGCTCTCTATTTTATCTTATCTTGAAACGCAGCTGTGTTACAAAGTTATTTCGAGAGTGCCAACTTAAATAGAAAGCTGAGCAGTCCTAGAATCATTTTGAAAACAGAAAATAGAAAGTCATATATTATTGCAATACTAAGCAGAGTAAATGGTTGACCGCGTCATCTGATTAGATAGGTGTATGGAGAATAAAATTGTTAATTGTGTATAAGGGTTAGATTAGTGAAATTAGAATATTGTATACTGTTTGGTGATAAAGTAGTGTAGTATTATAGAATTATCTGCTATTAAATTCGGATGAATCGTAGAGAGAAGGGTAAATTGTTAGGGCAAGAGATATTAGACCCAGTTTGGTTAAGGACAGGTAGGCTAGTAAGAGCTGAAAGTGAAGGCAGGAGGAAATCTTTACGGGACGAGATCAAAGAAGCTGAAGAACTGAGAATTTTTAGAGCAGATATGGAAGCAAGGAAGAAGTGTCAAGACAAGCAACAATCTAAACAACAATCAGAAGTAGAACAGATTGAGCAGGTGAATACTGATGAAGAAGACAGAGCTCAGGGGGCTATAAAAAAGAAAGTAATGGTAGAGAAGGTGCTTGAAATTAGGGAAAGGGATAAGACTCAGGAAACAGATATGAATGACTCTAGGAGTTCCATTGAAGTAAAGCTTGCAGGGTTGGAGAAGTTTCTCCAAACAAAATTTGAAACATTAGAAGAGCAGCGAGTTCGAGACAATCAAGAATATATTAAGCTACAACAAGAAAGTTTTAATGCATTCCAACAAAAAATGTTGATGATGATGTCAGGGTTGATGGAAACTACCAAAGCTGAAGTAGCAAGTATTATGAAAGAAGTATCTGAATTAAAGGAAGGGATGTGCATGAGCACAAAAGAGGTTGAAGTATTGACCAAAGAAGTACAGGTGGTGCAAGAAAAAGTGAAGGAAGAGGAAGTGAAGGTAGATGACCATCAGGCAAGAATAGAATTTTTGGAAAATCAACATAGAAAATGTAATGTGATAATTCGAAATATTCCTGAGGGCAGACCGGATCAGTTAAAGATCAGATTGTTGGGATGGTTAAATGATTTAAAGATGGGGAGGAGCTTTGTGGCTGAGGATATAATAACTGTACATAGGCTAGGTGCAAAGAAGCATAACAGTGGAAACAGAAATGTGTTGGTGAGATTTGTGAGTGAAGGTTTGAAGTTGACCTTAATGCAGCATATCAGGAATTCCGGTTCAGAGGCATTGAAGTTAGAGGGAAATAAAATAGAGGTTTACAATGATATTTCTGTTGAAGAACGGACTTGGCGAATGCAGTTAAAACCAATTACAAAAAAACTAAGAGAAAAAGGGATTTCATATTTTTGGCTCTCATCAAAAAAATTAAAAGTTGTAAATTCTGGAAAGTCATATATGATAAAAGAAGGATTATATGTTTTAGATGTTTTAGTGGACGCGAAAATAATTGAAAGTAACACCAAGGAATGGAAAGACCTTAAAGATGAGTTGATATTATCAGGAATGTATATGACTCATGATAAGAATTGTTAATAGGAATAAATTGTCTAGGCACATTATATTTGAGACATGTAAAGCACACATTAAGAAGGGAGGATAAAGTATATGGATGTGGCATGTAAAGTTGATTTAAGAGTTAAGTTGATGTTATGCAGGATGATTAGGAGCTAGGCTCACATAATTGCACACTCCCCCCTCCCCTCCTTGATTTTCAAGGGTGTTCTTTCTAGGAAAGGTGGGGAGGGTGAAGAAGTTTTGTTATATGTTTTGTGTTCAGTTATTGTATTATTTGTGGGATGGGTTATGTAGTATGTCGAGCACTTGCCAATGGGAGACAGGGATTGGGTTAGTAGAATGTAACATAAATAAGTATGAAGAAAATTAAAATTGTATCATGGAATGTTAAAGGCATTGGCAGCATAATTAAGAGGAAACGTGTGGAAGCGGCTATTAGGAGAAATAATCCTGATGTGATTTGTTTACAAGAGACCCATCAGAAAAACGATAATGTAAACAACTTGTATCTAAGGGGAATAGAGCATTATGAGAAAGCATTTGGTAATTCAAAGTCGAGAGGGGTCGCAATATTAATTTCTAAAAAATTGGGTTTTACAAAATTAAAGTCTGTTATAGACCCTGAAGGGAGATATGTCATAATTAGAGGAATGGTTAATGAGGAGGAAATATTAATTGCTAATATTTATGTACCAAATGAGAAGCAAGAGGAATTCTTAGATGGTGTATCTCAAAAGATAAGAAATGAAAATGTAACCAAATTAATCATTGCCGGAGACTTTAATCTAATTAGATCGGGTCTAGACACCACAAATGTGTTGAGACACGGGCATAATTCTGTTATAGATAGGTGGTTAAAAATAATGAGATTACGGGATGTATGGAGAGATATCAGGGGTTCAGAAAGGGGTTTTACTTTTTTTTCACAAGCTCACAACTCCTATTCAAGGATTGACTACTTTTTGACTTCAGAAAACTTGATAAGTAAAGTTGAAGATATTAAAATTGGATTATTTAAAGAATCGGACCATGCTGAAATGTGTTTAGAAATTAGAATTGATGGTAAGAAAAAATGTATTGGAGCATGGAGATATGATACAAAATTGTTTAGGGATCAAAAGAGTAAGGAAATAATAATTAAAAAGTGGAATGAATGCTGGGAGATAAATGACACTAATGATGTTAATGATGGAGTTTTATGGGACACCATGAAGGCAATTTTCAGGGGGGAAAGTATAAAACTTTCATGTAGGCATAATAGACAGGAAAATAAAAATTTAAAATTAATAGAGGACGAAGTAAGGAAGTTGCAAGAAGAACATGTAAGATCAGGTGACAGAAATGTGTTTAATAAATTACAGGGTTTGAAAATGAAAATTATTGAAAAGGATATTGAAGAAGTTAAAAAGAATTTGATTTATCTTAAAAGAAACTATTTTGAGTATGGTAATAAAAATTCTAAACTATTGGCTAAAGTTGCAGAGGAAAAGAAAAATAGTAGAAATATTCAGATTTTGATAAATAGTAATGGGGAAAGATGTAATAAAATGAAAGATAAGATACATATTGCTAGTAATTTTTATAGGGAGCTTTATTCTAAAAAAGAGATAAGCGATGTTGAGTTAAAAAGTTATTTAAATAAATGGTCAAGGATAAAATTGGATCAAGAACATAGGGATTACATGGACGAAAGAATAACCTCTAAAGAAATTACTGATGTTATAGATAAGTTAAGGGTGGGTAAAACCCCTGGTGAAGACGGTTTGTCTGTGGAATTTTATAAGGATTTCAAGGAAGTGTTGATACCAAGAATTGAAAGGGTATTTAATTATGTAATGGATGGAGGTATAGTACCGGCATCATGGTATAACTCAGTTATTATTTTAATACCAAAAGTAGGAAAAAACGTGGAAAACATCGAATCATATAGACCGATCTCGCTGATGAATCAGGATGTGAAGATTTTTACTGCGGTTCTGGCCAATAGGTTAAATAAATTTTTAGGTAACTATATTCAAAAAGATCAGGCAGGGTTTTTGCGAGGTCGGTTCATGTCGGACCTGACAAGGAGGATACTTGACATGTCAATCATTGCACAGCAGCAAAGAGATCACACAGGTTTTATCTCATTAGATATATTCAAAGCTTTCGATTCCATCCAGTGGATTACCATAAAACAAATTATAGTAAAATATGGATTCGGTTCAAAATTTTGTGGAGTAATTGGGCAGTTATATCAAAGGGGATCAGCAAGAGTAAAAATAAATGATGAATTAACAGAGGAAATTAAGTTGGAAGCTGGCACAAGACAAGGGGATCCACTATCATCTTCACTGTTTATAATGGTCATGGAATTAATTGCTAACGTGGTAAGAGAAGATACAGACATGATAGGTCTAAATGGGATAAAAATTAGCCAGTATGCAGATGACACATTATTAACGTTAAAAAATCCTGAAAAGTCATTGGAAAAAGTATATGCACACTTAGAAAAATTTTATAGGGTTACGGGGCTTAAAGTTAACTGGGACAAATCAGAGGCAATTTTTTTTAATGGGAATGTTGAAGCACAAGAAGTTATAAAATCCAGATTTAAATTACAGATTAGGTCTAGTATTAAGTATTTAGGAATAAACATTTCAAACAAGTACGATGATTTAAAGAGATTGAATTATGACAAATTGGAAAAGGAGTTAAAGGAAAAGATTATACGATACAAAAAATTAAATTTGTCCTGGTTTGGTCGAGTATCATTGTGTAAAATGAAATTGTTACCTAAAATAAATTTTTTATTTGATACTCTCCAAATTAATATTAAAAGGAAGGAACTAAATGTATTTCAAAATTTAATAAATAATTATTGCAATAACGGGAAAAAAGCTAGAATATCGAAAACGTTGTGGTATCTTTCACAAAAAAAGGGTGGTTTAGGAATCCCGAACATCACAAATTATTATTGGGCATTTCAACTGAAAAATATTTGTAAAATTTTAATAAGGAAAAAATTGATATGGGGGGAGATTGAATTACGTGAAAAATTGGGAGATGAATCACTAATATTTCTAGGCAAAGAAACTGTTAAAATTAATACCGAGAATAAAATGCTAAAGACACTCTTTAGAACATGGACACTATTGAAAAACAAATTATCCCCAGGGTTATCACCAATTTTGGAGTTAAGGGATTTAAAATCATTCCCACTACTCTTAGACCATAGGACTGAAGAAATAATGAAAGGATATAAAGTAACTTTATTAAAGGAATGGTTAGATGTTTGTGAGGATGAGGAGAAAATGTCAGAAATGTCTAAACAGTTGAAACTAAATTGGCTTCAAGTTGCTGCAATGAAAAGTTGGAATAAAAAATATAGGAAAGAAATAGGCTTAGACAGGAACATGACAAAATTTGAGGAGCTAGTATATAAGTTAAGAAATGGTCAAATAGAAATTAAAGGATTAGTTAGTAAATTATATAAAGTATTGGATGATTCTAACGAATCCCAAAAAGCATTAAGAGGAATATGGGAACAAGATTTAAATGTTAAAATCACAGATGAATGTTGGAATAGAAAGTGGAAAAGAAGAATCATGAAAACGTTATCAGTAAGGATTAAGGAGCATAACCACAAGTTATTATGGAAATGGTATATGACCCCTGTGCGATTACATTTAATTGACAAGACAAAATTAAATATATGTTGGAGGTGTAAGGAGGATATAGGAACGTATGAGCATATGTGGTGGGGGTGTAAGAAGTTGAAGCCATTTTGGACGAGTGTAGAGTATGAAATTGGGAAAATTTTGAATGAAAAGGTTAAATTGGATGCAGTTATAGTATTACTAACGGATGTTGATAAGGTGGAATATAGTAAAAGGGAATTAATGGCAGTCATGTTATCAGGTGCCAGACACTGTATAGCGCGGCAATGGAAGAATGATGTCACTCCAAAAATCGATGAATGGTACAATGAGTTATGGACTATTGCTTTAAACGATAAGCTTACCTGGGAAATAAATTTAAGAAAAGGACTAATAAAAGAAAATAAATTTCAGGACACGTGGAGATGTTTCACAGACTATATACTGCATAAGGATCAAGGTCAGAAGCCAACGCCGGATCAGCATTCCTTTTGGAAAGGAATCATATAAGAATTAAGTAACTCTGTCCCATATGGCAATGTAAATAGCACATGGTGAATGTCCTCTATTAAGTTGATGTATTTTTTTTGTTATTATGTAATGTGTAGATTTAAATAAAATTATTTAAAAAAGAAAAGAAAAAAAAGAATTGAATCATCACTCCATTTTGAGTCCAGACTACCTTGTGTGACCACATGGTTAAACAATCTGTATTTTTACCCTAAACAAAGTGCATCATTTGCAGTTGGTATTATCCAACTACCATGGGAAAATCCAATAAGAAGGCTAAACCTTCTTCTGAGTCATGATTTCTAAATATCTCTAAGAGTTGTCTTTCATTCCATCTTTCAAGTAGAACATTAGACATTTGGTTGGTAAAGACTTCTGGGCCAAAAAGGAAGTGGAGCTATTGTCTTCTACTATTCAGGTAGCTAAGTGCTTTATAATAGCTTTCCAAAGATGAATTATTTGGAATAGTAGCAGTGTTAGCTACAAAATGGACATCTCAGTACCACACCATATCACAAACCCATGGACTAATACACCTACAACATGCCTCCAGTTTCCATCCAGAATACACAACAAAATCCATTGACTTTAGTGAAGCCCTCAGGTATAACCGCATCTGCTCAGACTCACAAGACAGTTATGTCAAGTTCAATGACATACAAAATGCATTCCTCAAACTAAAATACCCATCCAATATGGTTAAAGAACAAATCAACTGGGCTAGATGGATACCGAGAAGTAACCTATTAGAAGATAAGCCCAGAAGAGAAAGCAATCAAACACCACTGATAGTAACTTTCAGCCCTCAATTTAAACCCCTCACACGCATAATGAAAGATCTCCAACCCATCTTGGACAACAATACTTCACTCTGAACTGAACTCAATAACACCACACACAACATTAAAGGCAGTTTTACTTGTTCTTCTGCCAATGTGATTTATGCATTCTCTTGCCAAAATGCCTGTCTGCACTCTACATAGGACAAATATTACACCACATTCATAATATTCCCTTTTACAGCATGTCTCACAGAATGGGAGATGTGCTCACACAGCAACACAGAGGTTAGATTCATTAGCATAAATTCAATGCCAGGTGTTTCTTTTGTAATTCCCCACATTTAAAATTGAATAGGTGAAATTTAGACCTGATTCGAATAACAACCAGAGATCATCTACCACTGCCAGCTGTGGGATGCTCTATTTATTTACATGATAATGTCATTCTGATTAAATCACTCTATGGCTCTGTATCTGGTGTATATAAGCTCATGCCTTGCTATTCCATTCCTATGTATGATGAAGTAGACTTGCTCCATGAAAACTCACATTAAAAATATAGCAGTTAGTCTTTAAAGTACTGCAGTGTATTTGTTTTTTGGTTTTGTTTTTACTTTCTAATATTTCCAAAAATGGTACTGTATATCCTCTAGTATAAGCTGAGGTTTTTAGCACCAAAAATGAGCCCCAAAAAGGGGACATGGTTTATACTCAACTCAATGACCATGAGGATTCCAAGACCGTGCCAGATTGAGATGCACCAACAATTTAATCAATTTTACCATATTTTCATGTATTTTGATTATTGAAACTCACCCTTGGCTTTACTTGGTTCCATCTATTTTCCTGGATTTTCATGTCAATATTAGGTACCTCATCTTATATTCGGGTCAGCTTATACTTGAATATATACAGTATCTTAAGAGGCACCAGTTCATTTCATTCTCTCTTGAACGGAAATGCATATAGTAATATCTGACCTTTGATTATTGAATGTGCTCAATTTTATAACAGTAATTAGCAATTAAAAGTAATAACCTGTCTTTTGATACGTAGAGTCAGGAATAGAGCCAACCATAGAGTCAAAAGCTGGGATCACAAAAGAAGATGATGAAACAACAACTGGTAAAACAATGGCTTTTATTTATCATGGAGTTGTGTGTGTTACTGAAGCTGTATACTGTCCTTTAGTAGAAATTCCAAGGGCAATTTGCATTTTCCCCTTTATGTAATCTTTGTGCTTTACGGCCAGTTTGTGACTGTATAGAACTGCTTAATATTCCAGACTATCTAACTTAGTGTGGTTTATATTAATCTCCAGCCTCTACCAATCTGCTATTCTTATACAAAAGCTTTCATTGGCTCTGATACCAAAGCTCTCTTAATTGGTTCACACTATTATGGATGTAGAAAAAGGCACACCTGTACCTTGGATCTCGGAAATACTCTTGCACGTGTAAAGGCTGCCCACCAGACATTAAAAGTGAAATGCTGCAGCCAACATTTCACTACTAAATGAACAGAATTAGGAGGTGTTGGAAGAAGTACTTTTCAGAATTGAATCATCACTCCATTTTGAATCCAGACTTCCTTGTGTGGCAGCATGGTTTACCCGTCTGTATTTCTCCCCAAAACAACACATTATTAGCAGTTGGTATTATTCAACTACTTTGGGCAAATCCAATAAGAATGCTAAAACTTCTTCTGATTCATGGTTTCTTTATACAGTAACACCTCGGATAACGACTAAACTTGGTTCCAGAAGTCTGGTCGTTATTCGATTTTTAGCGTTATCCGATGCAGGCATTGGATAATGCTAAACAAACCCCGGCTTCCTTTGGGGGAAGTCGTGGGCGAGTGCGCCCGCCCACTTTCCCCCAAACCAAGCCAGAGATCAGACACTCTGATCCCCAGCATGGTTTGGGGAAAAGTGGGCGCTTGGCCACTTCTCTTCGGGGAGGGCGGGTGGTGGGGACTCTGCACTCACCCACTGGCCCTTCACAAAGAGAACCAGTCAAGCACTTGGCTGCTTCCCTTTGTGGATCCAAGCCGCAAACCCCGCATGGCTGCTCTCTGCCTGGGAAAGCAGTTCTACTAGAGATCCAAGAGATGCAGTTCCACTAGAGATCCAAGAGACGGCACCACTAGAGATCCAAGCTACAAACCCTGCACGGCTGCTCTCCACCTGCGAAAGCAGTTCCCAGGCAAAGAACAGCCGTGCAGGGTTTGCGGCTTGGATCTCTAGTGGTGTCATCGTTGTTTCGAGGCTTGCCTCAAAACAGCGATAGCACCACTAGAGATTCAAGATCCGAGCCCCTCCCCCCCGAAAGGCTGCTCTCCACCTGCACCCAGCCTTGCTGGGGGGGGGAGCTTCGCTGCAATCAAAAAAGTCCCCTGGTCTTTTTCAGTTGCAGTGAAGTCTCTGGGCTTCAGAGAATGGTGGGGACAGAAAGGATCTGTCCTCCCAACCCTTCCAGAGCCTATGGACCTGGCGGACAAGCCAACGACATCATCAGAAACAGCCACGGGGGCATTTTTTATGATGCCCCCACGGCTGTTTCTGCCATTGTTGCTGGCCTGTCTGCCGGCTCCACAGGCTAAGAAGCTCAGATCGCCGGTTTCTTTTGGGTGAGAGCGGGAGTATACCTTCTCACCCAAAGGATAACTATGATCTGATGGAGGCAACGCTCTAGTGGCACCATTGCTGTTTTGTCGCTTCTCTTCGGGAAGTGCTGGCAGAGTGGTCTCCAGACATACTCCTTGGTCCTATGCAAAGACAGCCAGACAAGCACTTGGCCGCTTCTCTTTGGGGAGGGCTGGCAGAGGAGTCTCTGGACTCACCATTTGGCCCTCCACAAAGAGAACCAGCCAAGTGCTTGGCCACTTCTCTTTAGGGAGGGTTGGCAGGGGGTCTCCGTACTCACCCATCAGCCCTCCACAAAGAGAACTAGCCAAGTGCTTGGCCACTTCTCTTCAGGGAGGGATGGTGGTGGGGTCTCTAGACTCACCCACTGGCCCTCCGCCAAGAGAACTAGCAAAACGCTTGGCTGCTGCCCTTCATGGATCCAAGCCGCAAACCCCGCACGGCTGCTCTCCACCTGGGAAAGCAGTTCCACTAGAGATCCAAGAGATGGCAGTTCCACTAGAGATCCAAGAAATGACACCACTAGAGATCCAAGCCGCAAACCCTGCATGGCTGCTCTCTGCCTGGAAAAGCAGTTGCACTAGAGATCCAAGAGATGGCAGTTCCACTAGAGATCCAAGAGATGGCACTACTAGAGATCCAAGCCGCGAACCTCACATGGCTGCTCTCTGCCTGGAAAAGCAGTACCACTAGAGATCCAAGAGATGGCAGTTCCACTAGAGATCCAAGAGATGGCACCACTAGAGATCCAAGCCGCAAACCCTGCATGGCTGCTCTCCGCCTGGGAAAGCAGTTCCCAGGTGGAGAGCAGCCATGCATGGTTTGCAGCTTGGATCTCTAGTGGTGCCATTGCTGTTTTGAGGCTTGCCCTCTTTCCCCCAGATGCTCTGATTCCCGGCTGGGTTTGGGTGAAAGGCAGCGGCCGAACAGAGCACTCCGTTCGGCCGCTGTGTTCCGGAGAAGGCAAGGCAGAAGGCCCGTCTTGCCTTCTCCTGAAGGGAAAGTAAAGTTCACATAGAAAAATCAAGAGAACCGAAGCTAATCCGGTTGTAGTAGCCTTTCGAGTTTCTTCCTCAGGGTTTTCTATAAGTTTGATTAAAAATGAAATGTCAATATCACATAATCACAACATACATATACACAATTTTTCACTTCAGTATTACTGAACCATTAGTTGACTATCTCCCTTCATTCTTCCCATATTACAATTAGATATAAAATCTCATGTTACAATAAAGGACATATCCTCAATACTATAATACAATCGCTTACCTAATAATAATTCTTTGTATAATTCTGAATAATCTTTTTTAATTCTGAATAATCCTTTTTATACGTCTAAGCCTCTTGGTTAGCTCTTTGCAGTCCAAGGGCTTTCTGTAAAGACACATCCCCAGTTTACAATTAGATATGTATATGGACACATCCAAAAAAGGTACACATTAGGCTTTCGACTGTCCTGAAAATTTCAAATTTCTGTCCAAACTATTAATCCATTTGATAAATTCCGCTATTATTTCTACTAAATCTAACAAAAAAACAAATAATCAATAAAACGTTTACAAAAAATAATGTGATTGAAAAACGGATTAACATCGGCATCAAAAATAAATGTTTTCTCAAAATGAACCATGTATAAGTTTGCAATTGCTGGTGCTAGTGAACTCCCCATAGCCATACCCCTAATTTGTATATAGAAATTGTGTTTAAACCTTAAAAAATTTATTCTCTAATACCACATCCATGAGGTCAAGCAAAAAGTGTGTGGTTTGCAGGTTTTCATGGGAAACAAAGGTTGTAAGTTTTACTGATAAAGATTGCACACTCAGGTTACAGAGTTATACCAATTGTAATTCCTGTTTTATCATTTATATGGTGATTTGTCCTTGTGAGAAATACAACATTGGCCTTACATTACAACGCCTAAAGGTATGCATTATGGAGCACCGATCCAGGATTCAGAGTCAAGTACTCACTGCCCCTCTGGTAGCCCATTTTTTGGAGAAGAATCACACTGAGGATGATATTAGATTTGTGGCTTTAGAAAAAACCATCTTCAGGAAATATGAGAGAATTAATGTGGATAGACACTTGCTACACAGGGAGGCTTTTTATATTCATTTTTTCAACTCTTTATCACCTCATGGATTAAACCAGGATTATGATTTGAGCTGTTTTTTATAAGGAACGTGTTCACTTTAAGGAGGTGTGAAATCACGATGGGAGGCTCAGCTGTAAAAATTACATTGTATAAATATGAAGGGAGCAAGGTCTATAGTAATGTTGTAGGCACTAAAGAGCTAACCAAGAGGCCTAGATGCATAAAAAAGATTATTTAGAATTTAAAAAGATTATTCAGAATTATACAAAGAATTATTATTAGGTAAGTGATTGTATTATAGTATTGAGGATATGTCCTTTATTGTAACATGAGATTTTGTATCTAATTGTAATATGGGAAGAATGAAGGGAGATAGTCAACTAATGGTTCAGTAATATTGAAGTGAAAAATTATGTGTATATATATGTATGTTGTGATTATGTGATATTGACATTTCATTTTTAATCATACCCTGAGGAAGCGACTCGAAAGGCTACTACAACCAGATTAGCTTCGGTTTTCTTGATTTTTCTATGTGAACTTTACATACCTGAGGCAAGGAATTTGAGTTATATATTTTTGGAAGAATAAACTATACTTTTGTTGAAGATATTACTGCATTTTCTTTGAGACGGATTTCCTATATCTGCATTTCACTGTCTGGCCATTGTCTTTTTGGTTCTCCTGAAGGGAGCCAGCATACAGGTGCTCCCTTTGGTTGCTCCCTTCCAGTGAAGGCAAGGCGGGCCTTCTGCCTTGCCTTCTCTGGAATGCAGTGGCCAAACAGAGCGCCCGTATGCTGGCTGACTTTCACCCACCAGCCCTCTGGGAAGGGAAGCAGCCAGGCGCTTGGCCCATTCCCTTCCCGTAGAGCCAAACACAGATGCATCGGATAATGCTAAAATGGCATTATGTGATGCAATTTTTTTTTTTACAAAAATCTACGTCATTATCTAATTTTAGCATTATCCGATGTGGTCATTATTCGAGGTATTACTGTATCTCTAGGTGTTGTCTTTCATTCTGTCTTTAAAGCAGGGCATGTGTTTGGAAAAGGGCTTCTGGGCCAAAAAGGAAGTGGTGCTTAGTTTATTGACAGGAGCTATTGTCTCCTACTACTGTAAGTGCCTTACAATAGCTTTCCAAAGATGGTATCTTAAGAGGCACCACTTTGTCATTCTCTCCTGAATGGAAATGCCTCTCTCTTATGCCTCTCTTAATTCTCAGTAGGTTTTTTTTAGTATATGGGGTTTTTTTAATTTCTTCTGTCCAGTCTAGCTTAGGATGTGGTGTTTATGCTTTTGTGTTCCTGTTATGCTTTTCATGGGCTGTAAATAACATTGAAATTGAATTGAAATTGAATAGAAATATATATACAGGTATTAATATCAGACCTTTGATTATTGAATGTGCTCGATGTTGTAATAGTAATTAGCAATTAAAAGTAATAAATTATGTTTTGATACACAGAGTCAACAATAAAGCCAACCATAAAGCCAACCCCTGGGATCACAAAAGATGATGGTGAAAGAATGACTGGTAAAGCAATGGCTTTTATTTCTTATGGAGTTGGGTGTGTTTGTTGAAAATGGGCAAACCTGTACCTTGGATCTTAGAAATTCTCTTGTACATATAAAAACTGCCCAGCAGACATCATGGCTGAAAAGTGCAGCCAACATTTCAGTACTAGATGAACAGATTTGGATGATGATAATCATTCTCAGTGGAATGTGGCTCAGAGAATGATTTTGGTCACTTGTCATACTTTCCCTTAGTCGCAGCTCATAAAGAGGGCCTTCTCCGTGCCCACACCAGCCCTATGGAAGCTCCTGCCGATAGAATTATGGCTCCAGACAGAATTGCTGCCCTTTAGGAAAGAACTTAAAACCTGGCTGGCAGGGCAGATGTGGGGCACTGATGGGGAAGTGGCCCCTGCCCGCTGGCTCATATAAATTGCCCCTCCTTCGCAGTTGGGGTGGGTGGGTTTTTTTAATGGGTAGAGTTTTTTAAATGATTTTTTATTATGGATGTTTTTATGTCTTGTTGTGAGCCGTCCAGAGTCCCTCTTGTGAGGGGGCATCAATACAAATTTAAATAAATAAATAAATGTCAGAGATTCTAGAAGAATTATCTTTATTGTCAGCCTAACACTATCATACTACAGTATCTATAAACAGTAAAAAAAAAAAGACCAATTCTGGTTGTGCTAGAGAGAGACCACATATTTCTAGTGTCGACTGGTTGTTAAACCTTCATTTCATGCCACCTCATTTTCTCTGATTCATTTTAGATGCTACAAAAATAGCAGTAATTTTCATAGGTAAGTAATCCTATAGGGAGAAACTTTACTGTACAGTACATCTATTGAACTGCAATGACTATAAAAATGAACACTGAACAAATGTATTTGCCTGCCTGCAAGATTACTGTATCAAATATTACAGTGAATTTGAGCTACTGTGTTTGAGTGGTTTGAACATACCATGAAACCCACAGACTAGATTTGGTTTTATTGTTTTAACTAAAAAGTTGTTCCTCGGGCACATAAGGAGGTTTAAGCCTTACGTAAGCTTAATGAACACAATAAAAGACACCCTCATAAACTGCATATTTCTAGGATGCTTGTGTGGGGGAGAGATCCCACTTTCCCTATGAAGCCATTTAATTTAATTGTCAAATTTATATACCGCCATCATCTGTCTATTCAAAGTCTATTCAAAGGCAGACAATTGAAAACCAGTGAAAATGCAAATACTGGAAACACATTTGTCAAATACTCTCAACACCCAATTGGGTAAAAGAGGAAACAAAAAAGACAATTATCAATGCTGTAAGTCAATCTTCCATATAGTTCTCAAACATTAGTTTGTAAGTAGTGGAATGATTCTCCTTTCCCACAAGTCTTAGCATTTCTGTATTGTATTTCAGTATATATATGGATTTATTCTCATCTGAGGATTTTTTTTCTAAAACCTAGTCTGAATTTATGATTAGAAGTTTGTATTGATACACCTGCTAGACTAGTGGTGACGAACCTATGGCACACATGCCAGTGGTGGCACTCAGAGTCCTCTCTGTGGGCACCCATGCAGTTGCCCCAGCACAGAGTTTGCCCCGCCCCTTTGCCCAGCAGTCCAATGTTAGTGATTCTTACCTCCCCCAGCACAGAGTTCACCCCATCCCTCTGCCCAGCAGCCCAATGGGAGCATTTCCTCCCTCCCCCATCACAGCGTTCACCCTGCCCATCTGCCCAGCAGCCCAATGGGAATGTTTCCTTCCTCCCCTGTTGCTGCATTGGCATATTGCAATAAATAAGTGGGTTTTGGGTTGCAGTTTTGGCACTCAGTCTCTAAAAGGTTTGCCATCACTGTGCTAGACTGTTGCTGAATTATTTTTTAAAATTAATTTATCTGTATTGCAAAGCATATTAGTTTATCTCTTTCTCTTTTTTCTCCAAGGAGTTTTAATGGGTACTATAATTTTAACCATTGGAATTTTATTAGTGCTGGTTCTATTGGTACAGTGGTTCAGCTTAAGAAGTGGTGAGTAAAAAAAAAGTTATTTCTTCTGTTCTTTAACTATTTACCAAGCCATGAATCGAGAGTTAAAGGACTTAATATAAATAGGACATACAGAATGGGATAACTCAAGGATCGGCACTAGTGCTTTTTATCACATCCATGCATGGTTATTTATTTATTTATTTATGATGGGATGGACAAAAATAGATTGTGAAAAGCCTTCTAAAGGAGTTTAATTATTATGTATCATTCTGGTTACTGCAGCTGAAAAAAGTCAATTATAGAGCTAAATTAAATCCCACTGGAATCCATCTTGACGAAGGGCAGAAGCTTCATCAATCCTGGCCTGGGGCTGAGAAAGACCTTGTGTTCCAAAAGGGTTCAGAACAGCAGTGGGCTCCAAAAAAAGTTACCACACTGTGGATGTGGTATGGTGGGTGTGGCCAAGGGGAAAGCCTTGCTTTGCACCCGAATTAGGACTACTTTATTTCAACACTTGGATAGGTGGGGCCAACCAGAAGTTCTGCTACCGGTTCTGGAGAATTGGTGCAAACCTGCTGATGCCCACCACTGGTTCAGAACCAGAAAGTGGCATGCAGAGCAGGATCAGTGATGAGGATGTCATATTGTGATACAGAAGGCAGATGAAAGGCCATGGCATTATATTCACAGGACAATCTTCATGGCTGATCACCATGAGGATCGTGAATATTTGGAATTGTATATGGCATAAGAAGAAGCTGAATAGAGTTAGAAAGGTTACAGCAAAGTAACACCAGTCGGTTGGAACAGCTCCTTAACAAGGAAAGCTACAGCATTTGAGAGGGTACAGCTTTGGGGCAGGGGAAATGATAAGTGACTAGATACGTATTTGGGGATAAAGAATAGTGCCAAGAAAGATAAAAGGTTTCTCCTGCATCCACACTTCTCTTATCTATTCCTAGTACAGTAGTACAATCCACCTTGAGCTGAACACCTCAGCTATGAAAACCTTTTCATGTTAAAGAATACTGTCCAAGACAGTTAGCCATTTTTAGCTTCAAATTTTACATGAAGCTGAGCCCCTTTTCAATAAAGAGATTCTGATCCTATGTGGATATAGGAGTGTCCACCAAATTTAGTTTCAACGGGAAACTGTCTGTAAGACAAATACAATGGAAGGAAACCATTTGTTTCTATACTATAATAATTTTGTGTCAGAGATTATTCTGGGTTGAAAGGATTTTTGCTGGAGAAACTCCACTCAAGGGATGCCTGAATGAGGCTCCTTTCATGTCCCCAAGATCTTTTCCCACTGAAGTCATCCCTATTTATCTACTTGCAATTTATCTACCTGCAATCTACCTTTTGATGTAATTACACCTGCAATCTACTTTTTGATGTAATTACACTTTTTGATGTAATTAATTGACTATTTTATAATTGTGATTTTGTATTTTGTCTGAATCTGATTTGTATACTGTTTCTGTATTTTGGATTGTATTTCTTATTTATTTTACATGCTGTAAACCGCTCTGAGTTCTCTTAAGGGAAGTGAAGCGGTATAGAAATGTAAATATAATAATAATAATAATAATTTTTCAGATATAAAAAAGTTATATAAAAAAGTTCCGATACCTCCCCGCAAAGGTCCTAAGGTTCACATAGAACCTGTTTCATAATGAAGACGGTGTTGAGAGGCTGTAGGAGTGGAGAGAAATCTGATTTTCAAAAACTGTTGCTACCAATTTTACTGGCACTGACAATTTTGGGCATTAATGACTTCTCTGTTTTTGTGTGGCCCACAGCAGCTTCTCCACAATGAAAAGGATCCAATAGGGTCCTTGGAAGCTTTTTCTGAAAAATCACAATGGATGATGTCATCAGTTTTAGGTGGCATAGCTCAGCAAACAGGATTTCAGCTAGTAATTCATTTATACTTCTGTGGTTTGTGTGACTGGATTTTATTTTTATTTTTTGCTAGAGAGTCATCAGCAGCCATCAGAATCTCTTTAAGAGAGCTGCTATTTTCCCCTGCAAAACATAATGTTCTATGGAATTTGTATGTGGTTGCTCTTTTTAACTGGCAATGGGATCAACAAAATGAACTAATTACTAAAATTATGTGAAATGTAGAGTTAAAATTTTTTAGTGTGTGATTTTTTCTACAGGAAGACTGACCATCTGACCAAGTACTTCAAACTTCACTGAATAAAAGCAGCTCGTTGTCTCACAAGCTATTAAAATCTGCCACACTTCTGAATGCCTCTGGATTTCTCGTGTAGAACCGTTCTTCATGCTCTCTTGTGATTTTTTAAATGGTGTAGAGACAGTCTGGCCAGGTTATCCTGCTATGTTAATAGAGTAGACCATACTGCCTGTGTCTCAATGCCGAGTGTCAGGTGGTGGTTAACTAACCTGACAACCCTCAGGACTAACGGCCTTGGATACCTAAATCCTCAGTGAAGGGTGATGGTCCTCAGACTTATGGAAGTCCAAAAACCAAAGATTGAGAATCACTGCCTTAGAAAAGATTAATTATCTTGCTTTAAACAGTATTTAAGGATGTTAAAACAGAACTCATAGAATTTGACTAGAAGTATTGATGATTATCTACCAGAATATTATGGTCTAAATCCAGTTAGTAGTTAGTAGGGAAGACCCACACAGAAGGGAGAATGTGCCACCACCATGTCTGGGGGTGAGGGGGGAAGGCGTCATGGGCCGCCCCAGAACTGAATGAGAGTAAACCATTTTCCCCCTTCGCATCAAAGCAGAGCCTTTCCCCACTCACCCTCAGACATGCGACGGCAGCACTTTCCCCATTCTCCGTGGCTTCCTTGGGCCAGGAGGGCAGAGGCCCACTGTTGTGTCCAAAACTTTCAAAAGTAAAACCACACCTAAAATAAAGCACAGATGCGCGCCATCGTAAAAGGCACAAAATTCAAATACATGTTGAACTTTGTTTGTCCTCTGGAAGCCCGCCTAAATGTATCTAGTTCTGTAACAGTGAAATCACTGTATATATAGAGACCACCCCTGTACATAGTCCCCAGTCCGAAGTATGAGCTGAATAAAGAATCACTGAGTTTAACCCAATCCTGCTGGTTACAGTACTTCTTGTTCCGGACTCAACACCCGCCCAGTTCCTTCAGCTCCACGGCGAGCAGTGCCGGTGCTGCTATCCACACGGACATCATCCTGGTCGCCTCAGCCCCGGTGGTGGTGGAAAAGCTGCAGCTATAGAAGCTGCCATTCCGCCTGACCTCAGCGACTCCCCTAAGCCACGCTGCTTTGAGCCAAACGGGGAAAATGGTTACCTTTCATTCAGCTCTGAGGTGCTCCATGCCGCCTTGCCTGGTGGTCGGGGCAGTTATGGCAGGGAGAGGGGTCTCGGCATCCTCCTCCTCCTCCCTCCTCCCTCTCTCATGTTTACCTTTTTTCATCATCGGAGCAGGCTGTGAAAGGGTGTGGGGGTGTGGGGGGGGTGTAACACAAAACACTCTCCTTAGCTTGCAGATTGTGACTGCAGAGGAATGACTTCCAACCATTAGGAGTATGAGTCTACGACAAACAGAAATGTGGCTCCCCTGAAGGGGCCAGCAAAGTCGATATGGACTTGTGACCAGGGACCTCTGGCAGTGTCCCACTCTCTACTGGGAAGGTGTAATTCCTTCAGCCTGGAGGACTAACATTCCGTGCATCGCCCAACCCATGGCTCAATGTCAAGGTCTAATCTGGGCCACCAGAAATAACTATGTGCTAGCGCCTTTGACCGGACAATTCCCAGGTGGCTAACATGTAGTGTACGAAGCACCTTGTTCCTTAGACTTGACGGAATGACCACTCTGTACCCCCATACCAAACAACCTCATTCAATTGACAGCTCGTTGTGTTTGCTGTGAAATACCTTGAACTCTTAAGAGACCGGTGGCGATGGCCACCCTTTCTGAACCCACATGGAAACCTTTGAAATCCTTCCTTGTCACAGCCACGATGTCCGCAGCGGACACTGGCACAGAATGATGTCAGTCAGATTTCAAGGCAAACCTTTCAATGTCACTGTGATCCAAATATACGCACCAACCACTGGTGCAGATGAAGCCACAATGGACCAGTTCTATGAGGACCTAGAACACCTCATAGAACAGACACCAAGAAATTATGTCCAAATTATATTAGGAGACTGGAATGCCAGAGTAGGAAATCAAAAAGTGGAGGGAATAACAGGCAAATTTGGTCTTGGAACACAGAATGAAGCAGGGCAAAGATTGATAGAGTTCTGCCAAGAGAACGCACTGGTCATAGCAAACACTCTCTTCCAGCAACACAAGAGGCGACTTTACACATGGACATCACCAGATGGCCAACACCGAAACCAGATTGACTACATACTCTGCAGCCAAAGATGGGGAACCTCCATACAGTCAGCAAAAACAAGACCTGGAGCAGACTGTGGCTCAGATCACAACCTACTGATCGCAAAATTCAGGCTTAGACTAAAGAAAATAGGGAAAACACAGAGACCAGAAAGATATCACCTAGACAGCATCCCTAAAGAATACACGGGGGAGGTGATGAACAGATTTAATGGCTTAGACTCGGTAGCCAGAGTACCAGAAGAATTATGGACGGAGATGAGGGACATCATGCAGGAAGCAGCAAAGAAAACCATACCAAAAGAAAAGAAGAGTAAGAAAGCAAAGTGGTTGTCTGACGAGGCTCTTAAAATAGCAGAGGAAAGAAGGAACGCAAAAGTCAAAGGAGAAAGGAAAAACTACAATCATTTGAACACAGAATTTCAAAGAAAAGCAAGGAGAGATAAGGAAAACTACCTAAAAGAACAGTGCAGAGAAATGGAGGAAAACAACAAAAGAGGCAGAACCAGAGATCTTTTCAAAAAAATCGGGGAAATCAAGGGAACATTTAAAGCAAAAATGACCATGATAAGGGACAAAGACGGAAAGGAGCTAGCTGATGCAGAAGAAATTAAGAAAAGATGGAAAGAGTACACAGAGGAACTTTACAAAAAGGACCTCAACACTCCTGACAATCACAATGATGAAGAAATTGAACTTGAGCCAGACATCCTGGAGAGCAAAGTCATAAAGGCCCTAAAGAGCACTGCAAACAACAAAGCTAGTGGAGATGATGGTATCCCAGTTGAATTTTTCAAAGCGCTAAAAGATGACGGCGTCAAATTACTGCATTCAATATGCCAGCAGATTTGGAAAACAAAACAGTGGCCACAGGATTGGAAAAGATCAGTATAGGTCCCAATCCCAAAAAAGGACAATGCCAAAGAATGTTCAAATTATCGAACAATAGCGCTCATCCCACATGCCAGCAAGGTGATGCTCAAGATAATACAGGATAGATTTCAGCAGCATGTGGAGAGAGAATTACCAGAGGTGCAGGCTGGTTTCAGAAGAGGCAGGGGGACTAGAGACCACATTGCCAACATACGTTGGATCATGGAGAAAACAAAGGAATACCAGAAACAAGTTTACTTTTGTTTTATTGACTACACTAAGGCATTTGACTGTGTGGACCACAACAAGATGTGGCAAGTAATTAAAGAGATGGGAATACCAGAGCACCTCATATGCCTCCTGAGAAATCTGTACATGAACCAAGAAGCAACAGTTAGGACAGAACAGGGAATGACAGAGTGGTTTGGAATAGGAAAAGGAGTAAGACAAGGCTGCGTTTTGTCACCATGCCTGTTCAACCTATACACAGAGCACATAATGCGCAGTGCAGGGATGGAGGAATCACAATATGGGATTAAAATCGCTGGGAGAAACATCAACAATCTGAGCTATGCGGACGATACCACCCTAATGGCAGAAAGTGAGGAAGACCTAAAGAATCTCTTGATTGGGCTGAAGGAGGAGAGTGCAAAAGCTGGCTTGAGACTCAATATAAAAAAAACCAAGATAATGGCAACAGGCCCAATCAGTTCCTGGAAAATAGACGGGGAAGAAGTAGAAGCAGTGACAGATTTTACTTTCTTAGGATCAAAGATCACTGCAGATGGGGATTGTAGCCATGAAATAAAAAGGCGACTGATTCTTGGGAGACAAGCAATGAGAAACCTGGGGAACATAGTGAAAAGCAGAGACATCACATTGCAAACAAAAATTAGAATAGTGAAAGCAATGGTTTTCCCAGTAGTAATGTATGGATGTGAGAGCTGGACAATTAGGAAGGCTGAATGCAGAAGAATAGATGCCTTTGAAATGTGGTGTTGGAGGAGGGTTTTGAGAGTTCCCTGGACAGCGAGGAGAACAAATAGGTCAATCTTAGAAGAAATTAACCCTGACTGCTATTGGAAGGTCAAATAGTAAAGATGAAGCTAAAATACTTTGGACATCAAATGAGAAGGGAGGGAGGCATTGATGTTGGGAAAGGTGGAGGGCAAAAGAAGAAGGGGGAGGCCAAGGATGAGATGGCTAGATGGTATTGTAGACACAATGGGCACAGAGCTGGGAGGGCTGAGGGGGATGGTGGAGGACAGAGGCGCCTGGAGGAAAATGGTCCATGGGATCGCAAAGGGTCGGAATCGACTGTGCGACTGAACAACAACAACAAGTAAAGATGACGCTAAAGTACTTTGGACATCAAAAGAGAAGAGAGGGTTCACTTGAGAAGGCCTTGATGCTGGGAAAGGTGGAGGACAAAAGAAGGGGGTGACCAAAAATAAGATGGCTAGATGGTATTGTAGATGCAATGGGCACAACGCTGTGTGGGTCAAAGAACCCTTTCCCCATCTTCTTGGGGGACTTTTGTTTTGTTTTCTTTCTTGTTTACTCAGTGGCTTAAGTGACTATACAAAAGTATCAACATACTCCCACCCCACAATAAACATTTAACCCCTAAAAAGCTCTAAAACTCTAAAAACTCTATAACTCTAAAAACTATATACAGAAGCTCCCTCATAGACTGCATTGCACTGCATTCAAAGCCAGAACCGCTTTTGGGTAGAAACTATTTCTCAAGCAGCTGGTCCTGGTCTTTATGACCCTATACCTTCTTCTAGAAGGCAGAAGCTGAAAGAGATCATTTCTGGGGTGCATACTATCTTGCACAATCTCTACAGCTTTCTTATAACACCTGGTAGCATAGATTTGATCTCGAGTGGGAAGAGTACGCCCGATTATCCGCTCCGCAGTCTTTATGACCCTGGACAGCATTGTTCTTTCCCTAGCTGTACAACTCCCAAACCATACACACAGACCATAGGTTAACACACTCTCTATAGTACAGTGGTAGAATGCCAACAGCAGGTCCTTTGAAAGATTGTTCTTCTTCCTGAGGATTCTCAAGAAGTATAACCTTTGCTGTGCTCTCTTGATCAGATCTTTGGTGTTTGCTCCCCATGTTAGATCATCCCTCAGCTCCATTCCCAGAAATCGAAACACCAAGACCTGTTCCACACAATTCCCTTCAATAATAAGTGACTGGATGTTCAATTTGCATTTTCTAAAGTCCACAATGATCTCTTTTGTCTTTTTTACATTGAGGAATAAATTGTTTTCCTTACACCACTCTGTCAGCATCTCAACCTCCTTCTTGTAAGCCGACTCCCCCTCCCCAGCAGTAATCAGACCCACCACCGTTGTGTCGTCTGCAAACTTGATGATCTTATTGCTGGGGTAACTGGGAACACAATCATATGTGTAAAGCGTGTACAGAAGCGGGCTCAGCACACACCCCTGCGGCATCCCCATACTTATACTGAGATCCGCAGAGACATGAGAGCCCATCCTGACCCGTTGGGAATGATCTGATAGAAAATCTAGTATCCACCTGCATAAGCATAGAGTTAGATATGACTGGCTTTCGAGCAAGAGAAACCTCTCTCTCTCCCCCTCCCTCCCTCTCTCTCTCTCTTCCTCTCTCTCTCCCTCTCCCTCTCTCTCTACCTCTCTCCCTCTCCCCCCCTCTCTCTCTCACACATATATATAGTGATCAAGCAAAAAACCCCTCCCAGGTTAACTCTGGCACAAACAGCTCAATAAAGCATGATTTGCCCCTGCATATATGAAATATCGCTCACCTCTAGAGTAGACTCCATGGTGGCTACGAACAGCAGTAGCAAAACCAAAGCCTCCATGAGCACATGGCAGGGAATGGAAATGAAAGAGAAATGCCGCTCCCACCTTCTCTCTCTCCCCTTCCACAAGCGAAAAGCCTGCCACACAGCGACCACTGGTGGCCAGAAAAAAATACTGCAGCTTCAGTCAGGATTTTTTTTAAAAAAATAAGGGAAAATATGGGGAAATTAATAAAATGGGAGGGGGCGGGAAGAGGGGTAAAAATAAGGGATTTCCTGGGGAAAATGGGATAGTTGACAGGTATGCCATTATCAGTCCGTTGTCCCCCTCCCCCCATCCCTGATTTATCATTGAAGGATCTGCTTTTTACTTTCAAGGTGATCTTGACAGCATTAATTAGTTGAATGAGATGTTTCAAGGTTGAGGATGTGGAATATTGCGATATACATTGTCTAAAGGCTAAATACATTAGAAAAACATGTCAAACAAGTCAAACATGTCCAAGAACCTGAAGAATGCTGCAAAAATCCCAGGAATGCTTCTAAAAATTCTGATGAAAAATTCAAAAAAATCCAAAATCACGCTCAAAACCACTCCTAAACACTCTTTGCCTTGTGCAAAACCCACAAGACCAATGCATGCATGTGTCCTGTCTTTTATACTGCCCAGGCACAATGCAACATGGGAAAAACTGAACGCCTCATACAAATTCGAGCCACTTTGTATGAGGTAACTTTTTTCAAGAAATTAGGCAATGTTGTATGAATTCGATGTTGTATGAAGTGAACTTTGTATGAGGTATTACTGTGTGTGTGTGTGTGTGTGTGTGTGTGTGTGTGTGTGTATACATTTATATACACATTTATATATACACATTTATATATACATATATACATATATATGTGTGTGTGTGTGTGTGTGTGTGTGTGTGTGTGTGTGTGTGTGTGTGTGTGTTGCCTGGGTTGGTACGCATGTCTATGGTACGCATATATATATATATATGACCATCCTGCTCCAAGACCTGCAGCCTCTCCAAATCATTTACTCCCTGCCGCATAGACATGCGTACCAACCCAGGCAACATTTATTTATACTATTTATATGCTACCTTTCTCCCCATGTGGACCCAAGGCAGCTCACAACAACTAAAGCCATAGAACAATCATCAAATGTTATCATTGGCTAAACCTAAGTCCTCATCAGCACATGTTTTGAGCAGTAATCAGTAGACCAGTAAATGAGCCAGATTCTGTATCTCTATATATAATAATAAAAAGTAGACACATAACCCTGCCAACAAAAGTCTGCATAGTTAAAGCAATGGTCTTCCCATTAGTAATGTATGGCTGTAAGAGCTGGACCATAAGGAAGGCTGAGGGCAGAAGAATAGATGCCTTTGAACTGTGGTGCTGGAGGAGACCTTTGAGAGTCACCTGGACTGCAAGTAGATCAAATTAGTCAATCCTGGTGGAAATCAACCCTGACTGCTCATTGGAAGGACAAATACTGAAGATGAAGCTCAAGTACTTTGGCCACCAAATGATAAGAGAGGACTCACTGGAGAATGCCTTGATGCTGGGAAAGTTCAAAGGCAAAAGGACAAGGAGGTGACAGAGGATGAGGTGGATGGATGGAATCATTGATGCAATAGGCTGGGCTGCAGAGGAATGACAAGAGGAGGTCAAACTGGCTTCTCGGAACAGTTCTTTGGAGTGACCACTCTGAGGCAACACAACCCTTCAAATTGCTTGGATTCAATCTGTATAAAGCATACCCTTTCCTCAGTGTCTTGAGTAACCTAACTCTACATGAAAGGAAATTGTGTTGGTGTGTAGGGCCACTGGCAATGTTTTCCATTTCCCTCCCTTGGGAAGAAGATGTGTCTACATACACACACACCCTGCCCCTGTTTGCCTTCTATTCATTGCAATCTCTTTCTCTTGGGCATTCACATCAGCAGCATCTTCTTTTAGGTACCATTTGTAGAATGCTGTGGAGGCAAACCTTAATACATTTTGCAGAGTGTGTATGTTGTCTGCCATCTGTCTGTTTTCTGCTGACACCACTACTTCTTGGCTGCTTGTTACTGGCTGCCTGCTTGTTACTGGTTCACTAGTTATACTACAGTGAGTGCCATTCACTAAAACTGGGTCTGTGGTAGAAACCAAATGGTAATTTTTGAATCAAGCTCCTACCAAAGCTAATGTCCAAAGTTCACTTTCCCTAAAGAAACCTCTCACGGAGCTGTGAAACTCAGTGAAATATCTGAACAAACGGACTATACAGAGTAATACTGTGAATATTTTTTTTCTCCTACGATTGTTTCCTTTGCTTCTAATTATTACAAAATGCCTGAATCCCACTACAGTAAATTGAAGTTGTTATTCTTTCAGCAAGGCAGTGTTGTCACGGGGTCTTGCCCATTTGAAGAGGAACGGGCACTTCAAATTAGACTTCACTGTTGTTTGAATTTACCAGATATCCTTATAGTTGGAGCATTAGGCAGGCTAGAATCCATTTTCAAAATGTGCAGTAGAACTCCAGTTAGAATTTAGCTAGAACTAAATATATAATTTTCAATGAAAACTTATCCTAAATATGTATGGATTATCTGCTCAACACAGGTGAATTTGGGCCTCCACCAACATTAAAAATACTGTTCCTATTGCTGGACACCACTTTTTTCGCTTCAAGTATGTAACCTATGAATGTCTAGATGGTTTTTATAACATCCATGGGAAACTAAATGTTTCAATATGCCTTCATGCCTCAAGCTGGTCAGACATAGAAGATTTCTGTGAACGTATGTACTGCACCCATTCTTTATGAAAAATGGATAGTTACTTCCTACCTGTAAAATGTTTACAAAGTTTACAATTAGGAACACTTACAAAAATTTGAAAAGTTATGTATGTTAGGATAATGGTTGGCACATGCTTGGACTCATAAGCATGTTTGGAGTTGTGATTAAATAAAATAATATACCATTGTATTGATGACCATCCAGAGGCTGCAGTTGGTCCAGAATGCGGCTACTCGGGTGGTGATGAGGTGTGGGTGTTATGCTCGTGCCACACCACTGCTTCGGGAGCTGCACTGGCTTCCAATATGCCTCCAGGTGCAATTCAAGGTGCTGGTCATTACCTTTACAGCCCTACATGGTAGTGGGCCAGGATATCTAAGAAATGGAATTGCCCCAAGAACGTCTGTCCATCCAACCAGAGCGGACCGGAGGGGCTCTCTGCTTGTACCATCTGCTAGAGGGGTCCATCTCTCTAGCACAAGAAGGAGGGCCTTCTCTGTGTCCGCTACGGCCCTATGGAACCTCCTGCCAGTGGAACTTAGGCTGCATCCAACCATCCTTGCTCTCCTTGACCTCTCAGCGGCCTTCGATACCATCGACCATGGTATCCTTCTGGAATGGCTCAAAGGATTGGGGATCTAGGGCATGGTGTTGTCTTGGTTTTCCTCATTTCTGGAGGGTCGTACCCAGTAGGTGTGGTTGGAGAGTGAGAGGCCCAGCCCTAGGCCCCTCCAATATGGGGTGCCGCAGGGCTTGGTGGTCTCTCCTATCTTATTTAACATCTACATGAAGCCGCTGGGTGAGATCATCCGTTCCCATGGTGCGCGGTACCATTAGTACGTGGATGACACTCAGGTGTACATCTTGGCCTGTGGTGATCTCAGTGATGCGTTAAAAGTCCTGTCTGGATGCCTGGAGGCCGTTGGGGTCTGGATGGGGGACAACAGGCTTCAGCTGAACCCTAGAAAGACCAAGTGGCTATGGTTTGGGTGTCTGGTTATCCAGTGAGTTGCCTTCTTTGGTCTTGGATGGGGCAGTTTTGCCCCAGACAGACCCAGTGCAACTTGGGGGTCCTCCTGGACTTGCAGCTGCTGCTGGAAGAACAGGTGGTGGCCGTGGCCAGGAGGGCTTTTGCTCAACTTTGAGTGATTTGCCAGTTGCACTCGCTCCTGGATCGGGACTCCTTGCTCATGGTCACTCATGCTCTGGTCACGTCCAGGCTAGATTACTGTAATGCGCTTTACATGGGGCTGCCCTTGATGACCATTCAGAGGCTACAGCTGGTTCAGAATCTGGCTGCCCGGGTGGTGATGGAGTGTGGACGTTATGCCCATGCCTCCCCACTACTCCGGGAGTTGCACTGGTTACCAGTTTGCCTCCGGGTGCAATTCAAGGTGCTGGTTTTGACCTTTAAAGCCCTATATGGCAGTGGGCCAGGATACCTGAGAGACCACATGGTCCCAAGAGTGTCTGCCCGTCCAACCAGAGTGGACCGGAGGGGATCCTTGGTGGTACCTTCAGCTAGAGAGGCTCGCCTCTCTGGCACGCGGAGGAGGGCCTTCTCCGTGTTCACACCAATCCTCTGACACCTCCTTCCAGCAGAATTGAGGCTACAGACAGAATTGCTGCCTTTCAGGAAAGGAGTGAAAACCTGGCTGGCAGGACATACTAATGGGAATACGGCCCCAGCCTGTTGGCTTATTTCCAACTAGAGCTCAACTGTCCCTCCTTTTGTGTTGTGTACTGTGGTATTCCTCCATTCCCTATTCCCTTTTTAGTATTTTATGTGGGGTGGGAGTGGGAGGGTGGGTTGGTGGGTGGTCGAGTGAGGGTTTTAATCTGTTTTGTTATATTTTACTGTATTTTATGTGTTTTTACCATTGTGCACCACCCTGAGTTGGGTTTCCCCGAGTGGGCGGCATAGAAATCTAAGAATGAATAAATAAATAAATAAATAAATAAATAAATAAATAAATAAATAAATAAATAAATAAATAAATTGCTGCCCTTCAGAAACGATCTGAAAACATGGCTGGCAGGGCAGGTGTAGGATCCTGAAGACGTCATGACCCCCACCTGCTGGTTGGTTTAATATCGAAGTAACTTTCTTATTTTTAATATGTGGGGGGTTAGCGGGGTAATTTGTTTAATGGGGTTGTTCTTGTTTTTAAGGGTTTTAAGATTGTATGCCACCCAGAGTCTTCGTGAGTTGGGTGGCTATATAAATATGAATATTAAATTAAAATTAAATTTAAATTTTAAAATTTAAATTTAAATTAGAAGTTTGTATGGTGGACTGTTGCTGAATTATTTTTAAAAAATAATTTATCTGTATTGCAAAGCATATTAGTGTACTGTACCTGCATCTCTTTCTCTTTTTTCTTCAAGGACTTGTACTTGGTGCTATAATTTTAGCCATTGGAATTTTATTAGTGCTTTTTTTTATTCATACCGTGGGTTGAGTGTTTCATCTTAAGAAGTGGTGAGTAAAAATTTTTATTTCTTCTTTTCTTTAACTATTTACCAAGCCATGAATCAGAGAGTTAAAGGATTTTGATATAAAGAGAACATACAGAACAGGATAACTCAAGGATCGACGCTAGTGCTTTTTATCCATCCATGCATGATCAGACTTAATGGTGAAAAATGCCTGAATGAGGTTTATCATGGCATCAAATTATTTAGGATGGCAAGGACAAAAACAGATTGTGAAAAACCTTCTAAAGGATTTTAACTATTGTGTAGTGTAAGCCACTGCAGATGAAAAAAGTCTATTATAGAGCTAAATTAAATCCCACTTGAATCCATCTTGATGGAGAGCAGCAGCTTCATCAACACTGTCCAGGGGCTGATGGGAACCAAAAAGGCTCAGAACCAGAATGTGACTTGCGGAGCTGGATCAGTGGTATGTGTGTCATACTGCAATGCAGAAGGCAGATAGATGAAAGGCCATGGCAATATATTCGCAGGACAAACTTCATGGTTGATTGCCACGAGGATCACCAATATTTGAAATTAGATATGGCACAACAGCAACAACAAGAAAAATAGAATTAGAAAGGTTGCAGCAAAGTAACACCAATCAGTTGGAATAGCTCCTTAGCAAGGAAAGCTACAGTGTTTGGGAGGGTTCAGCTGTGGGTGGTGGTAAGTGGTAATATAGTGGTGCATACATATTTGGGGATAAAGAGTAGTGCCAAGAAAGATTAAAATTTCTCTTGTATCCGCACTTCTCTTTTCTACTCCCAATTGTACAGTCCACCTTGAGCTGAAACATGAAAACCTTTTCATGTCAAGGAATACTGTCCAAGACAGTTAGTCATTTTTAGCTTCAAATTTTACATGCAGCTACAGTAAGTCCCTTTTCAATAAAGATATTCTGATCCCCTGTGGATATAAGAGTGTCCACCAAATTTAGATACATGGGGAAACCATCTGTGAGACAAATACATTGGAAGGAAACAATTTGTTTCTGTATTATAATAATTTTGTGTCAGAAATTATTCTGGGTTGAAAGGATTTTTGCTGGAGAAACTCTGCTCAGGGGATGACTGGATGAGTCTCCTTTCATGCCCCCAAGATCTTTTCCCACCAAAGTGGTCCCTATTTATTTACCTGCAATGTTTTGCTTTTGATCTGCTAGGTTGGCAGGAGCTGGGGCAGAAATGGGTGCTCAAACTGTCATGCAGTACCCAGATCTTGAACTTCCAACATGCCGACTTTCCAGCTAATAAGGCAAGCTTCTTAACAACTGAGCCACCACAGCTGTTTCTATACTTAACCTACTCATATTTCAGAACTGATTCTGTTTGTATCATCCTAAAATAAATCTATATGTCTTTTTTCTAGCATCCTATGCTTTGCTAATAGTCAGTGGCTGAAATGCTGTTCTGTAACTTATGTTGCATAAAATATAATCAGCTGTGGTAATTTTTCAGATATAAAAAAGTTCCAATACCTCCCAAGGTTCACATAGAACCAGTTTCATAATAAAGAAGTGGGGCTGTAGGAGTGGAGAGAAATCTGATTTTCAAAAATGATTGCTGCCAATTTTACTAGTACTTGCAATTTTTGGACATTAATGACTTCTCTGTGTTGTGTGGCCTACAGTATCTTCCCCATAATGAAAGGATTCCAATAGGGTTCATGGAAGCTTTTTTAAAAAAAATCACCACAGTGGATGATGTAATCAATTTTAGGTGACATAGCTCGGCAAACAGGATTTCAGCTGGTAATTTATTTATACTTTTGTAGTTTGTGTGACTGGATTTTATTTTTATTTTTTCCTAAAGAGTCATCTACAACCATCAGAATCTATTTAAATAAGAAAGCTGCTGCTATATATATATATATTCAAAACATAATGTTCTATGGAATTTGTATGTGTTTGCTCCTTTTTTTAAACCTGCAATGTGATCAATAAAAGGAAGTAATTACTGAAATTATGTGAAATGTAGAGATAAAAATTGAAAATGTGTAACTTTTTTCTATAGGAAGACTGACCATCATCTGACCAAGTACTCCAAACTTCACTGAATAATAGCAGCTCTTTGTCTCTCTTACATTTCTTCAAGCGATTAAAATCTGCCACAGTTCTGAATGCCTCTGGATTTCTTATGTAGAACCACTCTTCATGCTCTCTTTCTTCCCTATTGTGATTTTTAAATTATGTAGAGACAGTCTGGCCAGATTATCCTGCTATGGTAATAGAATAGACCATACTGCCAGTGGCTCAATGCCGAGTGTCAGACGGCGGTTAACTAACCTGATAACCCTCAGGATTGACAGCCTTTGCTGCCTAAATCCACAGGGAAGGATGATGGTTCTCAAGTGGATTAACCCTCCCTTGAATCCATCTTGATGGAGGGCAGCAGCTTCACCAATACTGGCCTAGGGCTGATTAGAAGGTAGAGTGCCAAATAGACTCAAGACCAGAAAGTGACTCAGTGGTATGGATGTCATGCTGTGATGCAGAAGGCAGATGAAATGCCACTTCATTTTATTCACAGGGCAGTCTTAATGGCTAATCACCATTAGGATCGCCAAGATTCAGATACAGCGGCAGTAGAAGAAGAAAAAGAAGAAAACTGTAATGGGTCCGATGCCAATGGTTCCATGTTCTGTATGTTTTAATAAACCTGTGTTCTTAATAAACAAAAATCAAAGACACTTTCAGGAGTGAAATAATTACACTTAAAGGTCTGGCAGCGATTACATCAGGGCTGTAGCCTGGATTCTAGATGTGGGTGGGCGAATATTTTTTCAGGGTGGGCAACAAAGCCTCTTTTCAATGCATCCCTATGTGAAACCACGCCTTGCCAGGATGGACAAACTGCTAGCTCAGAGCAGGCCAAGCCCGCCCTAGTCTCCCTCTGGCCACAGCCCTGGATTACATTGGCTATTTAACCTGGAATTGACAACACACTGGGCACTAATGAATTTGAATTAAATCACTGAGATTATGTCCAAAGATGAGATGGATAAATGGTATTGTGGACATAATGGGGACAGAGCATGGCGGGCTGAGGAGAATGGTGGAAGACAGAGGTGCCTTGAGGAAAATGGTCCATGGGGTCGCAAAGGGTCAGAATCGACTGTGCAACTGAACAACAACAACAACAACAACAATAATAATAATAATAATAATAATAATAATAATAATAATAATAATAATAATAACAACAACAACAACAACAACATGACCTAAAGGTCAAGCAGGGAAGCTTGTTGCTTATTCTTTTTTGAACATGGAAGTCTCTCCCACCCCTCAGGCAGTAAGGTAAAGGTTTCCATTGCTCGAAAGCCAGTTACATAAGAACATAAGAACAGCCTTGCTGGAACAGGCCACAGCCCATCCAGTCCAGCATTCTGTCTCACACAGTGGCTCACCATTTCCTTCAGGGTATTCCCAAGGAGATGCCTTCACCTGCTTAGGATTCCCTGGAAATGGCATTGAGAGATATCCTGCCTATCTCTCCAACCCCAAGGTTATCCTTAAGTATCCATAATTATAGCCATTGATACCCTTGTCCTCCATGAACTTGTCTAATCCTTTCTTAAAGCTGTCAAGACTGACAGCTGTCACCACTTCTTCTGGCAGGGAGTTCCATAGACCAGTAATCCTCTGGGTGAAAAAGTACTTTCTCTTATTTGTTTGAGAACTAGTACCCAAAAGTTTCATGGAGTGTCCCCTAGTTCTAGTGTTATGTGAGAGGGAAAACAGTTTTTCCTTATCTACTTTGTCCACACCGTGCATGATTTTATAAACTTCAATCAGGTCACCTCTTATACGCCGTCGTTCAAGAGTGAAGAGGCCCAACCATTGCAGCCTCAGATGGTAAAGAAGGTGTTCCATTCCCCTAATCATTCTGGTTGCCCTCCTCTGCACTTTTTCCAACTCCATAATATCCTTCTGGAGGTATGGCGACCAGAACTGTACACAGTATTCCAGATGGGGCCTCACCATAGATTTATAAAGAGGCAAAATGACACTTGCTGACTTATTTTCTATACCGGACTGCTCTTCCATCTGCCGGTTCGCGTCCCAGCCCAGTCGGGGCTTGAGGGAGCCAAGGAACACCTGGGGGTGGCTGGTGTGGCTTCAAAACGCCAGCGCCAACCCCCCCCCCACCGGACTGCTCTTCCACCTGCCGGTTCGCGTCCCAGCCCAGCCAAGGCTTGAGGGAGCCAAGGAACACCTGGGGGTGGCTGGTGTGGCTTCAAAACGCCAGCGCCAAACCCCCCCCCCCCACCGGACTGCTCTTCCACCTGCCGGTTCGCGTCCCAGCCCAGCCAAGGCTTGAGGGAGCCAAGGAACACCTGGGGGTGGCTGGTGTGGCTTCAAAACGCCAGCGCCAACCCCCCCCCCCACCGGACTGCTCTTCCACCTGCCGGTTCGCGTCCCAGCCCAGCCAAGGCTTGAGGGAGTCAAGGAACACCTGGGGGTGGCTGGTGTGGCTTCAAAACGCCAGCGCCAACCCCCCCCCCCCACCGGACTGCTCTTCCACCTGCCGGTTCGCGTCCCAGCCCAGCCAAGGCTTGAGGGAGCCAAGGAACACCTGGGGGTGGCTGGTGTGGCTTCAAAATGCCAGCCCCAAACCCCCCCCCCCACCGGACTGCTCTTCCATCTGCCGGTTCGCGTCCCAGCCCAGTCGGGGCTTGAGGGAGCCAAGGAACACCTGGGGGTGGCTGGTGTGGCTTTAAAACGCCGAACTTTCTCTTTCCCCTGCCCCGCCCACCAGGAGGGTTGCCGGAGCAACGCAGAAACGCCAAGGCCAGGCTTTTCCTGACTCCGCCGAGGACATCTGAACTATGGGGCTCCGTCGCGGTCGTAGAGTACGGGTCATGGACATTAGGTGGCCGTGATCATTGCAGTACTTATCTTGTTATTTGTTATTTATTTATTTGGTGTTTCATTGCATAATTTGTATTGTACTTTTTTTGCAGCTATTATATTTGTTTGATATATTGTACCGCAGAATTTGTATCTATTTGTAATAGCATTTTGAATATTGTATTTATTACTGTATTTTGAATTTTGTATTTCGTATGTAAACTCCTTGGGTTACCTTGGGGTTATTTATATGTTGTTAGCCGCCCTGAGTCGGCCATGTGCTGAATAGGGCGGGGTATAAATCGAATAAACATTAACATTAACATTAACATACCTTTCCTAATGATCCCTAGCATTGAGTTTGCTTTTTTCACTGCTGAGGCACACTGGGTTGACACCTTCATTGAGCTGTCCACCAGGACACCAAGGTCCCTTTCCTGGTTTGTCGCCAAGAGTTCAGACCCCATCAGTTTATAAATATAATTGGCGTTTTTTGCCCCAACATGCATCACTCTGCACTTACTAATGTTGAAGCTCATTTGCCACTGTTTTGCCCACTCCCCCAGTGTCAAGAGATCCCTCTGGAGCTCCTCACAACCTCTCACAGTTTTCACTACCCTGTATAATTTAGTGTCGTCAGCAAATTTGGCTACCTTGCTTTTTACTCCTACCTCTAGATCATTTATGAAGAGGTTGAAAAGCAGGGGTCCCAGTACTGAACCTTGGGGGACCCCACTCTTTACTTCCCTCCACTTGGAGAAGTGTCCATTGAGTGCTACCCTCTGTTTCCTGTCCCTTAGCCAGTTGCTGATCCAGGACAAGACCTGTCCCTTTATTCCATGACTGGTAAGTTTATTCAAGAGCCTTTGGTGTGGGACCTTGTCAAAAGCCTTCTGAAAGTCCAGATAAATAATGTCAACTGGATCCCCCTTATCCACATGCTTGTTGACACTCTCAAAAAATTCCAACAGATTAGTGAGGCATGATTTGCCCTTGTAAAAGCCATGTTGGCTCTCCTTTAGCAGTGCCTTCTCTTCTATGTGCCTATTAATTCTATCTTTTAGGATGGTTTCCATCACTTTCCCTGGGACACATGTCAAACTGACAGGTCGGTAATTTCCTGGATCACCCCTGGATCCTTTTTTGAAAATTGGTGTTACATTTGCTACCTTCCAGTCATCAGGCACAAAGCCTGATTTGAGGGAAGTATTATATATTTTGGCTAGGAGATCAGCAATTTCATATTTAAGTTCCCTGAGAACTCGTGGATGGATGCCATCTGGTCCTGGTGATTTGTTAGTGTTTAGTTTAACAAGACATGCAAGGACCTCCTCCCTGGTTATTTCTATCTGGCTTAATTCTTCGGTTTCCCTCCCTACGAAGATAGGCTCTGTTTTGGGCATGTGTTCTCTGTCTTCTTCAGTGAATACTGAAGCAAAGAATTCATTGAGTCTCTCTGCAATCTCTGTTTCCTCTTTAATAAACCCTTGCCTTCCATTGTCATCTAATGGTCCAATGGCCTTCCTAGTTGGGTTCTTATTTCTAATGTACTTAAAGAAGTCTTTGTTATTTCTCTGAGTATTTTTAGCTATACGCTCCTCAAAGTCTTGCTTTGCTTTTCTGATTGTTGCCTTGCATCTGTTCTGCCACAATTTATGTTTCTGCCTGCTGTCCTCATTCGGACAAGCCTTCCATCTTCTAAATGAGCTTTTCTTGCTTTTGATCACTTCCCGAACAGCTCCTGTGAGCCACATCGGAGTCCTCTTGGACCTGGCAGTGCCCTTTTTCCTTTTGGGTATGCATTCCAATTGGGCCTCTGTTATTGTTTTTGTAAACAGCCTCCATGCCTCTTGGAGTGTTTGGATTCTCTCAATTTTCCCTTTCAGCTTCTTTTTTACTAGTTTCCTCATCTTTGGGAAATTTCCTTTTTGAAAATTTAAGGTCTCTGTGTTAGATTTTATCAGTGACTTGCGGTCTATGATCAAGTTAAACATAATTGAGTTGTGGTCACTGTTCCCTATTGGATCAGTCACATTAACATCTTGCACCAGATCCTGAGTATTACTCAGGATCAAGTCAAGGATTCTTGTACCTCTAGTTGGGTTTTCAACCATCTGTCCCAGGGAACTGTCCCAGTTGTATCTGACTCTAGGGTTCAATGCTCATCTCTGCTTCATAGTCAAAGAGCCAGTGCTGTCTGCTTCTGCAGATGTTTCCATGGTCATGTGGCAGGCATGACTAGACACCGGTGCACACAAAACGCTGTTACCTTCCCACCAAAGTGGTCCCTATTTATCTACTTGCAATGTCTTGCTTTCAAACTGCTAGGTTGGCAGGAGCTGGGACAAAGACAGGAGCTCATTCCGTCCTGCAGTACTCAGGAATCGAACTGCTGACCTTCAGCCTCCCAGTCAGCGTCTTAGCCACTTGAGCCACTGCAGTCCTTCCTCGGACAGTAAAGGTGGTTTAAATTCTCATTGGTTTGACATCATCTTTATCTGCTTTTTCCAGGATGGCTTGATCTGATGACTATCAGTTGCCCTCAACTGAGGACTCCTCTTCTCTAAACAACTTCTTTTTCTGTTTTGTTTTTAAAGGTTTGAACTTAAGGCTGGAACAGAGTTTTGAAAAGCACTTATGAGAACAATATAAGGGGGGGGGGGACATTAACAGTTGACACTTTCTGGCACTTAAAGTTAGCTTCTGCCTCTCTGTCAACTGCCAACTTCCAAATATTGTTCTGGAGAGCTACAACGATTTTAGTTCGGGAACCTAGTTTCCATGTATACAGGCCACAGTGGATCAAAATATATATTTCCCTGCTGTGTAGTTGCACCTTAGTTAAGTAACAGCACTCTTTCTGAAACCAATGTAATCAGATTATCCTGTGGTCCATCAAGGTTGAGCTAAAATTCAGTGTATGCATTTAGTACAATATCCACATGAATAGTTCCATACAGTGAAGCTTTTAAAAATAATCACAGCCAAGCTTTTAAAAATAATGTTGCAAAACCAACAGGCTTTCTGAGGTTATGTTTCACAGAAAAACAGACACAGAAAGTGCCCACTGCTTCTAAGGCAAGGTTTTATGTTATATTAGAAGAAAAGTACAATAATTAAATATACCTAGCCCTAAACCTCCCACTCCTCCAAGAACATACACAAGATACTAAGACCTCTTTACAGCAAGGGTCCCCAAACTATGGCCTTTGGGCCAGATCCACCCATGGCACCAATTAATCCAGCCCACACCACCCTCATCACTCCTGGAAACAGAAGTAAAATGTGCATGCACAGGTGCAGAACACTGTTTATGACAGCCATTGGTCATTTATGGCAGCATTCTATGCATGCATGGGCATGTTCAGCACCTGCACATGTGCATTTTACTTCTGCTTCCAGGTGGGAGGAACCACGTGACCAGCCAATGGCCCAAAAGGTTTGGGCACCCCTTCTATAGAAGCTCTATTTAAGATTTATGAACAACCTAAAAATGTCTGGGGAGCCCTTATGTGACATTTTGTCCACTTACATAGACTTAGATCCTCCCATGTTATGTAGCATATTGGGCAGCAAGGGATCACCAATGGTTTTGGTCTTGGATGAGTACTTTGGCATTCTCCCATGTTATTTTCAGGGTCTTTAAGTCTGCCATGAAAGTTCTTCACCATGTGTTTTGAGGGCACCCTCACTGTCATTTGGCATTGGGAAAGGTCCAACTTATTGCCACCTTAGGGATCATCGTTTTCTCCAAATGAAAAATATGGTCTGCAATTTGGAGTCTTTTTTGTACAACGATGTAATGTAATTTACACTTTGTCCACTGCTCCATGCTAACTCTCAAAAGCACATTGACAATGATTATTCTGAACCTGGCTAGTGGAATAGGTGGCTCTCACAAGACCTGGTTAGTGGAACCTGCCCTAAAATGTGACCATGTGGAGTCCTGTGGTCCAGTTTTCCAGCAGTATCATAGTAGAGTCAAAGTTCACATGGCTGGAGTCTTCTTTTATGTCCCGACCAAACCCTGGACTTTCTTTGCTTTGTTATTGGCCAAACTTAAGTAAAAAAAAGTAGCGCCCCCAATACCGGGCTCGAACCCTGGAAAAGGTAAAGGTTTCCCTTGCTCGAAAGCCAGTCGTATCCGACTCTAGGGTTCAGTGCTCATCTCTGTTTCAAAGCCGAAGAGCCAGCGCTGTCTGCTTCTGCAGACATTTCCGTGGTCATGTGGCAGGTATGACTAGACACTGGAGCACATGGAACACTGTTAACCTTCCCACGGAAGTGGTCCCTATTCATCTAATTGCAATTTCTTGCTTTCGAACTGCTAGGTTGGCAGGAGCTGGGACAAAGACGGGAGCTCATTCCGTCCTACAGTACTCGGGAATCAAACTGCTGACCTTCTGCCTCCCAGTCAGCGTCTTAGCCACTTGAGCCACTGCACCCAAATGCCTGGATTTCTAAATTCCACCGAGCGCGAAATCCGTACTTGACTTTAGGGCGCGCTCTCCACACCCACTTCTTTATGCCTAGCAATGCACTAGCCACGAAAGACAGGCAGCTGAAAAGAGAGAAAGTTAAACAAGATAATTGCAGGCAACGAGGCAGCTTTAGTGTAAGGGACCAAAGACAATGAAACAGCCGAAGGGTTGGCTTAACACAGGTTTATTGCATGATGATCCGGAGGAACATGTGGTAATGGCGGATGAGTAGCTCAATATATACAGCTGGCTATACATTTGAACGTGGCTCGTCGACAGACTATTGGTTGCTGCCTGCGTGACGTCGTAGGAGGTCACGCCCTTCTTGACCAGGTGAAGAGGTGGCGGGGAATCTTCCCGCGCTGCTGAACCAGGTGAATATGATCCATGAGAGCTGGACGCTCGCTACTGCCCTCTGGTGGTCACTAGCTCGCGTCCCCTTATTAGGTTTACATTGATACAGCTGATGGTTATAATGTTGCACACAGAAAGGTTACATTGATAACACATGGCAAAGGTACATTGTTAAAGGCACAGCTTTACAGAACACAACATCCCTCCCCCCTAGGATGAGACGAAGTCTCTCAGCCAAGACGGCTTGTTGCATGTGCGTTTGGGCCGTGAAGAGGGCTGCCCCCCCCCCGGGGGCATTATTGCTTCTTTGTTCCTTGGTCCCTTGTCCTGAAATGGGAGAGGGAGACTTGTTAGTGGCTTGCCGCTGTCTGGCGGCCTTAGGGGAAGGGAAAAACTCCATTGTGGGCAGACCGGGGGCAATCGGGGCTAACGAAAAACCCCTCTTCTCGCTTGGACGGGTGGGGGACCACTCCGAAAAAACCCCCCGGCTCTGAAAATCAAAATCTAACTTAGTAGGGGCATCCGCATTTGTGGGGACATTCGGCGAGATATGTATGGGGTCGGGTTCCTCCCCCCCCCCTCAGAAAGATCCCCTAGGATATCTACGAGAACATCCTCCTCCCCCCTTGGTGGGGGCCCGCGGCCCCCTTTTCCTCCCCCTTGGGCTGAACGGGTGGGGGAGAACCCTAACGCTGACTTATTCCCTGCTTGATCCGTGCCTTGCTCATCGGAGACCCTGCGTCGGAGCTGGTCCGCGTGCCGCCTCCACAGGAGCCCTGTGCTGGTTTCCACGCGGTACGACACGGGGCCGGTTTGCTCCACAACTACGCCCGGTACCCAGGCTGGGCCCGTGCTGGCGTAATTCCTGCAATGCACGGGGGCGCCTACACTGAAACTCTTTGTAGCCTCTAGCCCGATGTTCCTTCCTTTGTCCTCTACCCTCGTGGGGTCTAGCCTAGTAAGGATGGTGGTCAGCTTCCTGCGCATTAAGAGCTCTGCGGGGGAGTATCCTGACGCCAATGGGGTCACCCTGTACCCTAGCAGAAACTGACACACTTGTAGGTTCAGATCCCCTGGGCCCATGCGCCGCAACGCGTCCTTCGTGGTGCGGACGAGGCGCTCTACTTGGCCATTGGTGGCCGGGTGAAATGGGGCGGAGGTGATATGCCGAACGGCGTTGATCTCCATGAATGCTCTAAACTTGGAGGACGTGAAACAACTAGCGTTGTCACTAATTAATGTGTTGGGTATGCCGAACATGGAAAAGAGCCTCCGCAAATGCCTAATGGTCTGGGCCGAGGAGGTGCTCGTGACTGGGATAACTTCCAACCATTTGGAGAAAGCGTCCACTACAAGAAGGAACAGGGTGCCTCTGAACGGGCCCGCGAAATCAACGTGCACCCGGGACCACGGCCCCTTAGCCGCGTCCCATTCCCTGTGGGGAAGGCGGGCCTCCTCTGGTCTGGAGCATTGGCAACTTTCACAAGTGCCGACCATGTGTTCGATGTCGGCGTCTAGCTGGGGCCACCAGAAGTAACTCCGGGCCAGCGCCTTGGATCGCACGATGCCGGGGTGGCTGACGTGCAGCAGTTTGAGCACCCGCGGCCGAAGGGAAGTGGGAATCACCACCCGCTGCCCCCACAAGAGGCACCCCCTCTCTAGGGACAGTTCTAGCTTTTTTCTGAAAAATGGAGCGAACTCCTCCGCCGGGGAGGACGCGGGCCACCCTTTCTGCAGCCAGGAGCTTACTGCCGCTAACGTTTTGTCCTTCTCTGTCGCTTTGGCAATGTCGGCGGGCACTACGGGGGGCGAATCCAGCACCTCTATCATGAGAACCTGATGGTCCCGCTCCCCCTTGCTCACCTGGCTGGGCGTTAGGGGAAGGGGAGACCTAGATAGAGCGTCCGCATGGCTGATCTCTTTCCCGGGCCGGTAGACCAACGCGTGCTGATACGCGTTGAGAAAAATGGCCCACCTGAGCATCCTCGGGGACAGGATCTGAGGGGTGGGCTTATCTGCGGTAAAGATGCCTAGCAGGGGCTTGTGGTCCGTCACAATGGTGAAGGGGCGGCCATACAGAAAATCGTGAAATTTTTTCATCCCCGCGACTATTGCTAGTGCCTCCCTGTCTGTCTGTGCGTAGTTTCTCTCCGCTTGGGACAGGGACCTGGAGTAAAATGCTATCGGGGCCTCCCTTCCGTTTTCCAACACGTGGCACAGCACCGCCCCCACCCCCACTGGAGATGCATCACAGGTCAGAACTACTGGGCGTTTGGGGTTGAAATGGGTCAGTATGGCGTAGGACGCCAGGAGGCTTTTTAGCTCGCTAAATGCCCTTTCTTGGTCATCGCCCCACTTCCATGCCTGGTCTTTCTTTAGCAGTTTGTGTAGCGGCTCAGCCACCGCTGCCTTTCGGGGGAGGAAGGAGTGGTAAAAGTTGAGCAGCCCTAGAA
This sequence comes from Bradypodion pumilum, assembly GCA_035047305.1. NCBI lineage: Eukaryota > Metazoa > Chordata > Lepidosauria > Squamata > Chamaeleonidae > Bradypodion > Bradypodion pumilum. Next base: position 65,466,178 of record JAWDJD010000004.1, on the reverse strand, counting down.
ACGACTGCAACTCGGGCTTGGAGGTGGGGCGGGGGGCTTTCTTAATGGCTGCCACCTTGGACTTGGATGGTTTTATTCCCTCAGGAGTCACACAAAACCCTAGGAACTCAACCTCGGTTGCGAAGAAGACGCATTTGTCCTTTCGCAACCTCAGCCCCGCCTTTTCGAATATCGTCAGGACCTTCCCCAACCTCTTGGCCAATTCAGCCCGACTCCCCCCCCCCCGTTATTAACACATCATCAAAATAAGGCAACACCCCCTCCAGTCCCTTCAGGAGGCGTTCCACGAGTGACTGGAAAATTCCTGGCGCCGAATTCACGCCAAATTGGAGGCGCGTCACCTGGAACGCCCCCTTATGGGTGACTATGGTCTGCGCAGCAGCTGCGGCAGGGGACAGCGTAAGCTGCTGGTAGGCCTGTGCTAAGTCGAGCTTAGCGAAACACTTCCCCCCGTGTAACCTGGCCAGCAGATGGCTGACTACCGGCACCGGGTATGCATTCGGGCGGATTGCCTTGTTGATGGTGCACTTGTAGTCAGCGCATATGCGGACCTCCCCATTGGCTTTTAGTGCGGTTACAATTGGAGTTTCCCACTCCGCAGAATCAACAGGCACAAGGATTCCCTGACCCACCAATTTGTCCAGTTCCGCCTCTATCTTGTCCTTGAGTGCGAACGGCACCCGGCATGGTTTTAGGCGAATTGGGCGGACCTCCGGGTCCAGGTCGAAAGTCACTGGGGGCCCCTTGAATTTCCCCAGTCCTTTTTTGAAGACTTCGGGGTGCGCCTCGCACACCTCCTGAATTGGATCAGTCCCAACGGCGTGCATCCCAACGGCGTGCACCCCCCCCCAATAAACAACCCCAGGGGCTGGAACCATTGAGTTCCGAGGAGGCTGCAATCTCCTCCCTTGAGCACGACTAGGGGAAGGGACGCGGCGTGCTCCTTGAGTTTGACCTGAAATTCTCCAACCCCCAACACTGGAATACTGTTCCCTTGCACGTCCCGTAGTGTGGACCTCAGTGCTTTGAGCTTGGGTCGCTTGTGGGGGGCAACAAAGTAGTGGGGGTGTCCTGTAGACACGCTGAACACTGGGGCGTCATCCTCGCTGCCGTCGGAGATGCGGCCCACGCCGTCCTGCTTTCGCGTGGCCTGGGCGCCGTCCTTTGGTCTCGTTGGGCGGTCTTGTCCCGCGGAACGGTCTGCGGAGCTCCTCCGGGTCTCGCGCTTCTTCCTGCACACCTTGGCGATGTGCCCGCGGCGGCCGCAGTTGTGGCACTCGGCCTTCCGGAAGGGGCATTTCACGCGGTCGTGGGCCGCTCCACAGCCGTCGCATCGCCGGCTCTCCTTCCAGACCCTCCGGACGTCCTCGTCGTCGCTGCTCTCTGTGGACGACCTCGAAGTTCGCCGGGCCGCCTGTACCGGAGCCTCTGCCTTGCTCGACTTTGGCCACCAGTCCTGAAGTTCTTGGACCCCGGCCTTCGTAGCTTCTGCGGCCTGGGCCGCTCTGACGACCTCCTGCAACGTGGGAGGCGGCTCTTGGTTCATTAATGTGCGCTGGGTCTCGGCGTCGTTCAGGCCGCACAGCACACAGTCCCGGAGGGTGATTTCGGCATTCTCCCATTTGCACGGGCCGGCCGCCAGCCGCAGGGCCACCACGAATGCGGCGACCGTCTCCCCGGGCGCTTGGACTCGCCTCCAGAACGCACTCCGAGCGGGAAACATCACCGTAGCAGGCCGGACGTGCTCACGCAGCATCTGCATGAGTTCCTTGGCCTTGAATTCGCTCACCCTCCTTGGTGCAATCAGGTCCACCAAGGTCCTTTTGGTTTCTTGTCCGAGCATCCTGGTGAAGATGGCCCTTTTCTTCGCCTCTTCCGTGACTTCGGACTCGATCAGTGCGGCCTGGAAGTCCATCTCGAAGATCTCCCAGTCGCCCGGTTTCCTGATTTCGAAACCGGCGCATGTCTTGGTCCCGTGGGCTGCCATATCCCACCTTCATCGCCAATTTAGTGTAAGGGACCAAAGACAATGAAACAGCCGAAGGGTTGGCTTAACACAGGTTTATTGCATGATGATCCGGAGGAACATGTGGTAATGGCGGATGAGTAGCTCAATATATACAGCTGGCTATACATTTGAACGTGGCTCGTCGACAGACTATTGGTTGCTGCCTGCGTGACGTCGTAGGAGGTCACGCCCTTCTTGACCAGGTGAAGACGTGGCGGGGAATCTTCCCGCGCTGCTGAACCAGGTGAATATGATCCATGAGAGCTGGACGCTCGCTACTGCCCTCTGGTGGTCACTAGCTCGCGTCCCCTTATTAGGTTTACATTGATACAGCTGATGGTTATAATGTTGCACACAGAAAGGTTACATTGATAACACATGGCAAAGGTACATTGTTAAAGGCACAGCTTTACAGAACACAACAGCAGCAGAAATAAAAAAAGCACCAAAGAGAGAAGCTATAAAAAGGGGGAACCGTTGCAGTTGCCTCGCCATCGAGCACCGGAAAAGCGCAGAGGAGGAGGATGGTGATGATGAAGAAGAAACGTATCCCTCCCATTGCCCCCCTCTTCGCCCCTGGCACATTTCTCTGCGCCAGAGAGACTGGGAGGAGATGGCCGGAAGGGTAACGCGCGGAATTCCCTGAAACGGAGTTTCGCCCTTGGTTTCCTGGAGCCGGTGGACCGTGTTGGGCTCATCTCAGGCGAGCCATGGGGTGGTCCCTTTGGCCCAGCCGGAGTCTGACTCTCTGCCTGTTTTTGACATTTCCCCCCGGAATTCCGAGTGAGTATCATGAGGTGGATCCTCTTTTGATCCCCTGGTAGTTAGTCGATCTCCTCTCCCCTTCTCTCCTTGAATTCTGTTACTTATGGGACACTTTAGCAAGGCTTATTGAAGTGTCTTTCATTTGGGTGGGGTGGATATAACCAGTGATAGTGAACCTTGGCACTCTAGGTCCGTGATGGCGAACCTTGGCACTCCAGATGTTCTTGGACTTCAATTCCCAGAAGCCTAAGCCCCCTGTGAATCCATACGAATGGGTTTACTGTGATTCATCTGGCCCACGCTGCCCTCATCGCTCCTGGAAGTGGAAGTAAAATGTGCCCATAAAGACTCTTCCAGATTAACCCTCCCTCAGTCCGGGCGTGTTTTAATTCCGCTTCCAGGAGCGAAGAGGGCAGCGCAGGCTGGATGAATCGCAGTAAACCCATTCATGTGGATTCACAGGGAGCTTGGGCTTCTGGGAATTGAAGTCCAAAAACATCTGGAGTGCTAAGGTTCACCATCACGGACCTAGGTGCTCTTGAATTTCAATTCCCAGAAGCCCTGATTAGCAGGCGTCCTGATCAGGGCTTCTGGGAAGTGAAGTTCAAGAACATCTGGAGAGCCAATGTTCACCCATCACTGCGTGCTTACACTGTATCTGAGTTTGCCAATCTTGTTTGGAAGCACGCTGAAGAGAGTACTGTATTAATTATTGCTACTAGTTAACAACAACAAAAATCCTGGTTCCTATGAATTTAGTTGTAGTCTTTCAAGTATGATATGTGGTTCGGGTGTAATATCGATTTGCTCAGAATAGCAGCCGTGTGAGTCTGTGTTTCAAGCAGAGAGTTAACAAAAGTGTGGTAGCGCTTTGATCCACGAACACTAACATTAAAATACAGCATTAGTCTAAAGTGCTGCAACATTTTTGTTTCATTTACTGCCTGATATGGATTTTCTCAACGACATTCTAGATTATAATGAAATAGTAAATAAAGCAATGTAAATGTGAAGAATTAATCCCGTCACTGTGGCTTCTGATGAAAAGAAAAAACTGCTAGAACTGGATTGTTGCTATGGATCAATGCATTTGTCTGTATTTTTCAACATCCCCTGCTGAGGGTAATTTTGATAAGGAACAGCCAAACTGAATTTCTTTTCTACATTCTCTGCCAAAGGATGCTTTGGACATATTTGCTGAAACCTCAGAAGACATGAAAATTAACAAAATGTTGTGAGATTACTCAGCAAATAAAAAGGTATTAATAGTCTTTCATAGGGAGTAAGGCTTAGTAGGGAAAGGCTTCATAGGGAGAAAGGCTTGGACCTTTCTTCTTTTGTTTTAAAATATAGGGACTGTGTTCTGTTTTCAGACTGTTAAATCATAATCAGAACCTTGGACCAACTTACCCAATGCAGAGGTTCAGTCTTATGAATTGTCAATAAGGGATATCCAGAAAGTAATCTTGGTATTGGGGTGCGTGCTACTAAATAAGAAGGCAGGTCAAGGAGTGAACACTAGATGTGTCAAGATCAGATCATAGACTAGATTCCTACCAGTTCATGAATCAGAGCAAAGCAAGGTCTGTGACAGATTGGCTCAGCAAATCAGGGTCAGAGTACCAATGAGTTAGTTGGACAGAAAACACAAAAATATAGACTAGCAAAATGCTGAATTGTTCTGATGAACTGCTGTTGCTATCAAGCTCAATCATAAAACTGAGCTATGCAAAGAAGCTTATGAAGATGTTGTTTCCAGCCAGTGGATCCACAGTTATGTTTATCTTAGTGTGCTGTTGCCGTTGGGTAGGAATGATTTGTTTAAATATTCTTTTTACTACTCCATTGCTATGTAAACCACCGAAAGTGGTGAATTCTCATTATATGGGTGGTATACAAATATATTGAAATAAATAAACCAACAAATATTTATACAAAACTGTGGCTCCATTTTGAAACTTCAAATTTTTAGGAAAGCTTAGTCATTCCCAAGCCATCTTCTGCCTAGAGACCTTGCTTTTGTTCTTAACTGAGCTATATGATCCTGTCTCTTTGGATGTCTTCTGGCTCAAGCACTTGGGCTTGCTCTGCCTCAGAATGTACCACTAAGGTCCTCCAATTTTAGAGGAAAGGGATTCTCTGTCATCCCACTGTAGGGCTCAGGCTCTGCTTTGACTTCTAATAATTTTTATTTGTTTGTTTGTTTGTTTGCTTGCTTGTTTGTTTTCTAATGATCTGAGAGGGAGCTTCTAAGTAGGAACTCAAGTTTGTCTTTTGATGCAGACCTTCACTGTTACAAGTCACCTGCTTCTTCTGAGGAATACATTCTCAACAGCTGTGAATTTAGATGTGACCCTGGTTAGAAGACATTTGTGAACTTGAAGTATTTGAAAAACACTGGATGTTTCTTGAACTATCTAGCTAGTACTGAAAGTGGAATTTGCATTAATTTAGTCAAAAATGAATTTGATTATGATGTGTTTTATGATTATGTTCTGTCTATAAATCTATTACAAAAATACAGTATTTGAAAACCAAACAGGGACAATAATTATCCTTATATGCCATCAATACAATTCTGATTTATGGTGATCTCTTCCACAATATTCTTGGTATAGAATACTCAGTGGTAGGTTATTATCTCCTTCCTCTGAGCATGCTGAGACCACAAAATTTGCCCAAGATCACACTGTCAGACTCTTCTAACATGGCACTGTGGAGAACTTCACTAATTAAAACCAACGTTTTCTGTCCTCATTCTAGGTGATTGTGGACCATCACCAAAGCTGAACAATGCTGTTCCACTTATGGAAACTCATGAAGAAAGCTTTCTTCCCTTGCAGTCAGTAACCTACAAATGTCTGGATGGCTTTTATAACATCCACGGAAAACTAGATGTTGTAACATGCCTTTCAGATTCAGAATGGTCACCCATAGAAGAGTTTTGTGAGTGTAAGTTGCTTTCTTTTTCTTTTCTGTGTGTATCAAGATGGGAGTGTTTCCAGCTTGGCAGATATTTTTTGACACTGGTCTCTGATGAAATTCCCAAAAAGGCATACATAATATTAAAATAGGAAAAAGTTTATAGAAATATAATTGTTATAATTATGAATAATCTCATGCAGATTACAGTATATGGATGTATTTTGGAACTGCAAGGAGCTGCTTTCTGTCATAGGACAGGCTACATTTCCATTTATAAAGTTGGATCTGTGCTGATCTGTGGACCTCAAAACTGTTCCTGCCAGGGGAGTTCAACCCCTCCAGTGCGTACCTTTTTCTGCTTCTCATTTTTGTTATATGTATGAGCAAGTGAATGTCTGACTAGAGCAGGAGTTCTCAACCTTTTTAAGCCAGGGCCCGGGTCATGCTCCCTCAGACAGTTTCAGGGGACGGATGGTCATTTTGCCCTTCCCCCACCACATGGAACTTCCTGGTATGGTGGAGGCGGGGGGAGGGGCACATGAAATGGTGCCTTGGGCAGCATCCGGCCTGTAGGCCACAAGTTGAGAATCACTGTACAAAAGGTACTAATAATACCTCATTTCATAACTTCATGGAATAATTTCATGTAAATATGTAAAAAGCATGGAAGGAACAGAATAGGAATTCTGAAGGAATCGACTCAATTGCTAACTCAAAGCTCTTCCAAAAGTGGTAAAAGTTCTCCCCCACTCTTTTACCCCAATTAGTTGTGGTGCTTCAAGGATTCATATCCATGCTACAATAAAGAGAAAACATTGAAGCTAGTAATGGGTAACCAAGGATGTGGGGATGTGCATACATGGAAGAAAGACTAACTGATATACTGTATTTAAAAATGATCTTATGTGGATTTATTTATTTATTTATTCTTAGATTTTTATGCCGCCCACTCGGGGAAACCCGACTCAAGACGGCGCACAACGGTAAAAACAGATAAAATACAGTAAAATATAACAAAACAGATTAAAACCCTCACTCGACCACCCACCAACCCACCCTCCCACTCCCACCCCACATAAAAGACTAAAAAGGGAATAGGGAATGGAGGAATACCTCAGTACACAACACAAAAAGGAGGGACAGTTGAGCTCTAGTTGGAAATAAGCCAACAGGCTGGGGCCGTATTCCCATTAGGGCCCCACACCTGACCTGCCAGCCAGGTTTTCACTCCTTTCCTGAAAGGCAGCAATTCTGTCTGTAGCCTCAATTCTGTCGGGAGGATCCAGAGAGTTGGTGCGGACATGGAGAAGGCCCTCCTCCACGTGCCAGAGAGGCGAGCCTCTCTAGCTGAAGATACCACCAAGGATCCCCTCTGGTCCGCTCTTGTTGGATGGGCAGACACTCTTGGGATGATGCGGTCTCTCAGGTATCCTGGCCCACTGCCATATAGGGCTTTAAAGGTCAAAACCAGCACCTTGAATTGCACCTGGAAGCAAACTGGTAACCAGTGCAACTCCCGGAGTAGTGGATAGGGCTAGAATAGCTTTTGCTGTATTTTGGTAAAATCAATTCTGGGAATTTATTGCCGTGGCAAAATCGTGACCCATTTTTATAATAAATCAGGGCCATTTACTCTTTTTCTATGTGTCCATGCATTTTCTTGAGGCTACTACAGAGGACTAACAGAGTGGGAAAGGGACCCTCGTCTGAATTATGTGCTTTGATTATTAAGCATCTCAAACCATCTATCTTTTATTATGAACCACTCCCTCCTAGACCTTTTTATGTACCTTTCCAGCAATTTTCATCCAGGCAGCTGTCATAAGTGAACATGTGTTATGGAAAATAATAGAATGACTATACAGATAAAGTCTGATTCAGATAAATTCCGATTCGGATAAAGTCGCGGTTTTCATGCACAAGTGATGCATCGCATTAAGTCCAAAAGTGCTAACAAATGGACGTTATCTGAGGTATTTGGTATAGGAACCTCGGATAATGTCCATTTTTGGATGTTATCCGATGCATCACCCATTTGATTCGGATAAAGTCCAAACTTGTGGAAGGGAGTTTGGATGTTATCTGAGGTTCTACTGTATGAGCATTAATATACATTGGACAATATCAATTAATAGTGTTTAAAGTAGTGTTTAAAAAGAAGCCATTTGTGAAGACAGTACTGACCATAGGAACAGGGCTTATCCTGCTCAAACAGAAGGTCTATCTACTAAGTATCCCTTTGAATTGGCTAACTTGAAACAGGGCTACACTCCTTAATGAAGTAATGTTCAAGATTTGACCTAGAGTTCAAGCTGCATTTATAGAAATATGCTCTTAAATATTAATGTGGAACCTCTATAAGCAAATGTCCCCTTCCTCTCTTCCTCCTTTATCCCTTCTGTACATCTGTTGATTTCTAAGCACCCAATGCAACTCAGATGGGGACTGGAAATGTTTAAATTAGGACTTCTACTTTGTTGTGTATGCACAATGCTGCTTCATATGAATGTACAATGTTGCTTTAAGAAATGTATGAATGTAACCTAGCCACAATCACAATGTAACCCAGCTGTTAAAGGAACGCGAGCAAGCTGCCTATAGAGGGCAGCTGCGAGTGTTCAACTCACATGGTTATCATTCCTCAAATCACCTGCAGCCGCGGGAACTTCCCGCAGCAACAAACTACTACTGATCCACCACCGAAGATGGGCGTGACCCGGATGACGTCACACCGGTAGCGGCCAATGAGCTACCATGCAGCCAGGTTCAAATGTGTTGTACCACTGTATATAATGTGAGATACCTCCGCCATTACCACATGTTCGTTCTGACCATCAACCAATAAACCTGTGTTAGTCCTTATTGCGACTCCTTCTATGTCTCCTGGAAAAGACACTAAATTGGCGACGAAGGTGGGATCGATGGCGAATCCCAAGGTCAAGGCGTACCAGTTCGATGTGAGCGAGCCCGAACAATGGGAGCTCTACGAGTGCCAGTTTTGGCACGCGATGGAAGCCGCGGGCGTCGACGCCGCCGCAAAGATGCACTCCCACTTCCTGGCCCAAGTGGGGCCGGCCACGCTGCGGATCCTGATGACCCTGGTGGCCCCCCGGAAGGTAGACGAGGTCCCCATCGACCGTATCCTGGAGAGACTGGGTGAGCATTTCCAGCCGCCCATCTCGATCTTCCCAGCACGGGTCGCGTTCCACAGGCGAGACCAGCGACCGGGCGAATACGTGTCCGCCTACGCGGCGGCCCTCAGGCTTGCAGCGGTCCACTGCCAGTGGGATGACCTGGACCAGGCCCTCCGTGACCGCATGTTGTGTGGTCTGAGGGACGAGGAGCTGCAGAGGAGGCTGATGACCCGTGACCAACGCCTCACGTTCAACGAGGTGCTGCGGGAGGCCCAAGCAGCCGAGGAGGCCAGGAGCGGGGTGAGGCTGTTCAAGTCCCGAGGGGCCGCGTCCGAGAGGGCCAAGTCACCAGTACAGGTGGCCCGGCGGACACCAGCGAAGGCGGCCTGGCGGGCCCCCAAGCCTCCCGCCGGCACACCAACGTCGTCCGAGGAGTCGTCCACCACAGCGGACCCCTACTCCAGCGAGGACAAAGACGTCCAGAGGATCAAGAAGCGTGGTGAAAGGCGGCAGACCCGAGAACGGCAGGACCGCCGTTGCGACGGTTGTGGGGCGTCCCACGACCGCACGAGGTGCCCGTTTCGAAAGGCCGAGTGTCACAACTGCGGCCGAAAGGGGCACATCGCCCGAGTATGCAGGCACGGGTGAGTCGAGGACAAGGGGAGTTCCAGCCATCCCCACACGCACCAACGGAAGGCGGCCGGCACCAGGAAGGTCGCAGCCAGCTACGGCGAGGAAGGCGTAAACCGCGTGGGCCTGGAGCACCGGTGGTTTTTCGTAGAGGTACTGTTGCAAGGGGTCCCGGTGAGGATGGAGATAGACTCGGGGTCATCTTATTCCATCCTGTCCCAAAAGGAGTTTATGCGTATTCCCCCAGATAAGCGGCCCAAGCTCCGGGCCATGAGGTCACACCTACGGGACGTGCAGGGAAATGGGATCCCGGTGTTGGGGGTGGGAAACTTCAAGGTGAAGTTTAAGAACTACTCCAAGAAACTGCCCTTAGTGGTCCTCAAAGGGGGGAGGTGCTGTCTTTTGGGAACGCAGTGGTTTGCTCCCCTGGGAATCGAACTGTCCGGCATTAACGCCATCGAGACTGACCCAATGCGGGCCGTGTGCAACGCGCACCCGGATGTTTTCAAGAAGGGGCTCGGGAAATATAAGGGGCCCCCGGTTTCCTTCGAGCTGGACCCAGAAATCCGGCCCATCCGCCTCAAACCAAGGAGGGTGCCCTTCGCCCTAAAGGACAAGATCGAGGCGGAACTGGACAAATTGGTGGGGCAGGGGATTTTGGTTCCAGTCGACTCGGCGGAGTGGGAAACGCCGATTGTTACAGCCCTTAAGTCGAACGGGGAAGTCAGGATTTGTGCAGACTATAAATGTACCATTAACAAGGCCATTCGGCCAAATGCATATCCAGTGCCCGTGGTCAGCCACTTGCTGGCCACGTTACATGGGGGGAAGTGTTTCGCCAAGTTAGATCTGGCTCAGGCATACCAGCAGCTCTCTGTAACCCCGGCTGCTGCCGCCGCGCAAACAATAGTGACGCACAAGGGGGCGTTTAAGGTAACGCGCCTTCAGTTTGGCGTGAATTCGGCCCCCGGAATTTTCCAGGCCCTCGTGGAACGCCTTTTAAAGGGGCTTCCAGGCGTCCTCCCATACTTCGATGACGTGTTGATAACGGCGGGGAGCGAATTAGAGTTGGCAAAGAGGCTAGATGGGGTCCTTTCAGTGTTCGAGAGGGCAGGTCTTCGACTGAGGAGGGACAAATACGTATTCTTTGCGAGGGAGGTTGAGTTTCTAGGTTTTAAGGTAACCCCGGATGGGATCAAACCCTCTGAGTCAAAGGTTGCAGCTGTGAAGAACGCCCCTCGCCCCACCGCAAAACCGGAGCTACAGTCATTTCTAGGGCTCCTAAATTTTTATCACACCTTCCTGCCTCGGAAGGCATTGGTCGCGGAGCCACTGCACGCGCTGCTCAAAAAGGACGCGGCTTGGCGGTGGGGGGACAGGCAGGAGAGAGCATTCAAGGAGCTTAAGTCACTCCTGTCTTCGGACGTTGTCCTGAACCATTTCGACCCGAAAAAACCAGTGGTTTTAGTCTGTGATGCGTCCCCAGTGGGGGTGGGGGCGGTCCTGTGCCACGTGTTGGAAAGCGGGAGGGAAGCCCTGGTAGCGTACTACTCTAGGTCCCTCTCAAAGGCCGAGTGCAATTACGCGCAAACTGATAGGGAGGCCCTAGCCATCATCGCCGGAACAAAGAAGTTCCATGACTTCTTATACGGCCGCGAGTTTACGGTAGTGACCGATCACAAACCACTTTTGGGGATCTTCACTACCGGCAAACCCACACCGCAAATTCTATCCCCCAGAATGCTGCGTTGGGCCATTTTCCTCAACGCCTACCAGTATGAGCTGGTCTATCGCCCAGGGAAGGAGATCTCCCATGCGGACGCACTGTCCCGATCTCCCCTCCCAAGTGTAGGGGACCCCACATTTGAGGTAGAGCAGGATCACCAAGTCCTACTGATCGAGTCTCTCGACTCACCCCCCATTGTCCCGGCCGACCTCGCCAAAGCCACGGCGGCCGACAAGATGCTGGCCCAAGTTAGTTCCTGGGTTAGGAAGGGCTGGCCCACGACTCCCCCCGATGAAGAGTTCAGGCCATTTTTTAGGCGCAGAGTAGAGCTGTCGTTGGAAAGGGGCTGCTTACTCTGGGGCCAGCGGGTAGTTATCCCAGAGAAGCTGAGGGCCAAGGTACTGAGACTACTACACACCAGTCACCCCGGGATCGTGCGCTCCAAGGCTCTGGCCAGGAGTTTCTTTTGGTGGCCCCAGATAGACGGGGACATAGAGCGTTTAGTGGGCACGTGTGAGAGCTGCCAGAGCTCTCGGCCCGAGGAGTCCCGGTTACCCCATAGGGAATGGGATACGGCCCGCTGGCCATGGTCCCGGATCCATGTCGACTTCGCTGGCCCCTTCCGCGGGTCCATGTTCCTACTGGTAGTCGACTCCTACTCCAAGTGGTTGGACGTAATCCCCATGAACAGTACCTCCTCCGCCGCAACCATCAAGCAGTTGCGCAAGCTTTTTGCCTGCTTCGGCCTGCCAGACGTCCTTGTTAGCGATAACGCTAGTACCTTCACATCTGCAGAATTCAAGACGTTTATTGAGCGGAACGCCATCAGGCACATCACCGCTGCCCCGTTTCATCCCGCCACAAATGGTCAGGTAGAGCGCCAAGTGCGCACTACGAAAGATGCACTGCGGCGCATGGGTCCCGGTGAGTTGAACCTTCATTTGTGCCAGTTCCTCATCTGCTACAGAACAACCCCCTTAGCTTCAGGATTTTCCCCAGCCGAACTCCTCATGAGGAGGCGTCCGGTAACACTTTTTGACCGGATGGATCCGTCCAGGGTGGAGGATGAAGGGAGAAATATAAACATAGGGGGAGGGAGCTCCAAAAGTTTTTCGGCAGGGGACCCGGTTCACTGCAGGAACTACGCGGCGTCAGGGCCAGCGTGGGTTCCAGGGATAGTCATCGAGCAGACGGGGCCAGTGTCCTACAGGGTCGAGACTAGCTCGGGTCTACTCTGGAGGAGGCACGCCGACCAACTCAGAAGGCGGGTCACTAGTGAAGGGGATTCAGCGTTAGGGTCCTCCCCCACCCGCATTACCCAAGGGGGAGACACGGCGGAACCCGGGGATACAAATGCATATCCTCGGTTCTCAACCACAGAGGAGGATACTTTGGAAGAGAGGGATCAGTTTGATGATGATTTTGAGTTGCGGTACCAGGGGGGTGTAGCGGAGTGGTCCCCCACCCGTCCTAGCGAAAAGAGGGGTTTCAGTTCAGCCCCTGGTACCTCCAGTCCCCCCAGTCCTTTTGTGTTAGAATATACCATAGCTCCAGCTCCCCGGAAACCAACACCCCCAAGGCAGGCATCGGGGGGGAGCCCACCCACCACAGTCCCCGGAACTTCTAGGCAGGGAACGGGGGGTAGCGAGACCATGAGGGTCTCTTCGTCGGTCCCGAGATTCGTGCTGGGGGGACCCCCAGCTCCTCAAACGGTAGACAGGAGTTCACTTCCCAACTGTTCATTCCATTCCCGTCCCCCAATGCAAGGTTACCACAGAGCCCACACCGAGCCACTAACGAGTCCCCCCTTTCCATTGCAGGACAGGACTCTGCAGAGCCAGGCTCCCCTGTATTAAGCCAAGCGGCCGCTCGCCCCAGGCGCACGTGCGGCAAGCCACAATGGTTGAGGGACTTCGTCCCATCCTAGGGGGGAGGGATGTTGTGTATGCACAATGCTGCTTCATATGAATGTACAATGTTGCTTTAAGAAATGTATGAATGTAACCTAGCCACAATCACAATGTAACCCAGCTGTTAAAGGAACGCGAGCAAGCTGCCTATAGAGGGCAGCTGCGAGTGTTCAACTCACATGGTTATCATTCCTCAAATCACCTGCAGCCGCGGGAACTTCCCGCAGCAACAAACTACTACTGATCCACCACCGAAGATGGGCGTGACCCGGATGACGTCACACCGGTAGCGGCCAATGAGCTACCATGCAGCCAAGTTCAAATGTGTTGTACCACTGTATATAATGTGAGATACCTCCGCCATTACCACATGTTCGTTCTGACCATCAACCAATAAACCTGTGTTAGTCCTTATTGTGACTCCTTCTATGTCTCCTGGAAAAGACACTAAATACTTCTTATCCTTTTTAAGATGCTAAGGTTTCTTTAGGGTTCCCTTTGCCTTAGGAAAGCTTTTGGCCACCTCTGAATGGTGTGGGAGAGAGCCTTAAAAGTTTTTTAAAAATGATGGTTGGGAGCAGGGTGACTGTGGCAGTTTTTGACTTGTAAAGACTTCCAAAGGCTTCCTCATATCAGAAAAGTGAGGGAGAAGTCTAGGAACCTAAAATGGGAGATGTGCAATTATAAATTTTTAATTTAGTTTAAGTTAAATATTTCTAGGAGTGCTCTAAGTAATTTTCATGTTCAGGGAATGAAGAAGCAGACGAGTGAAGTAGTGAAATTCAGCTCTTTATCAGTGGGGTTTGAACACAGTTTGGATGGGGCAAAACTCGGACTTATATACACTATAAACAGTAACAGTAACAATAATACAACAAGCCCATTGGCTAACAGAGTGTGCACATTTTTGATCCACTTATTTGCATAAGAATAGATACATGAGAAAAGATACATTCTGCTCCTGTTAGAAAACACAGTTAACATACATAACAGTAATGCAACAGATTTTGCCCATAGAGCTCCTCTTTCTTTTTCTCTCTCTTTTTCTGTTCCACTCAATACTACAGAGGAAAGAATGCCTATTCCTGTGCTTCTTGAAAGGAGTCATAAGTCTCAAAGGAGTACTTTTGCCAACAGAAACTAGGTTTGTTTTAGCAACTCCTTTCTATAATTACTGCTGTTATAATGTATGGATTAATTGTGGTGAGATTATAGAAGCATACCTGTCAACCGCGGCTCCAGACAATCTGGGACCTGCGCAGAACAGTTCTGCGCAGGTCACTTTTTACGCATGCATAAAAGCCTTCTACACATGCGTAAAAGCAACTTGCGCAGAATGCTTTTATGCATGCATAGAAGGCTTCTACGATCCCCTTCTGCACAGAAGCCTTCTATGCATGCGTAGAAGGGTTCTACGCAAGCGTAGAAGGGTTCTACGCATGTGTAAAAGCCTTCTACACATGCGTAGAAGCGAGCTGCACAGAAGGGATGCGCAGCAACACCTTCCCCCCCCCCCACTGCCAAATTCCAGAGTTTCGGCAGCTCCGGGAGGGAAATGGCGAAAATTGGCGCCAAAAAACGGGAAATCCCGGCCAATCCGGGAAGGTTGACAGGTATGTATAGAAGTGACTTTGCTACTTCTGACAGCTAGTAAGAGGGACAGGGGCTGTGGCTGCTCAGTGGTTAAGAAGCTCGCCTTATTAGCTGGAAGGCCGGCAAGGCGGCAGTTCAAGACCTGGGTACTGCATGGCGGATTGAGAGACCGTCTCTGTCCCAGCTCTTGGGGACATGAAAGGAGCCTCATTTGGGCATGCCCTGAGAGGGGTTTCTTCCACAAAAATCCTTTCAACCCAGAATAATTTCTGACATGAAATTATTATTATTACAGCTAGTAAGGAGCACCCAAGTTGTGTAACTTCTTAATTGAAATTACTATGGTATACTTCAAAGAGCTGAAAAGTTTTGCAGTAGGAAAAAAATTAACTCTGAAGGAAACTTTAATAGTGATTTTTGTGCTTTCAGTAAGGTTTTCTTCAAAAATCTCTTGTGAACACCCTCCAGGAACTGCAAATGGAGAGCATAGTGGTGATAGGTCTTTTGCTCACTATGACTATGGCACAGTGATAACATACTGGTGTCAGAAAGGCTTTTCTCTTATTGGACCTTCGAGCATTACCTGTACTTCGGATGATGTCATGTTTGGAAACTGGGATAGACCTGCGCCTGAATGTAAAAGTAAGGGAAGCTTCTGTTCATTATCTACTATTTGTACAATTTTGTCCATTGTACATAACTGCTAGAAACTCTAACACTTACATTGGACACCTTGGAGTCATTAAATTAGGACCCACTAGAGGGACCAGAGGGGCTCTCTTATAGCTCCATCGTCTAGAGAGTCTCGCTTCTCTAGCACAAGAAGGAGAGCCTTTTCTGTGTCTGCTCCAGCCCTTTGGAACCTCTTGCCAACTGAACACCTCCAGGCAGAGATTCTCCCTTTCCGTAAGAGCCTCAAGACCTGGCTGGCACAGCAGGTGTGTGGGGAGGCTGGGGGGACAGCCATCATGGATTGGCTTGTCTAGGTTTTAGAACTTTTAAAGATTTTTTTAAAAAGAATTTTTAACTTGATGGGTTTTCTTTTTAATGTTTTAGATGCTTTTGTAGAGTTTTCTTGTCAATGTGTGAGCCGCCCAGAGTTGCCTCAATGAGGGGGCAGCAACAGAAATACATGTACGATTAAATAAATAATAAGAATAAATTATTGAGGAGTCCTTGTATGACTTGACGTCTCCATGAGGACGTTCCACACAACGTCTGTCCTTAATGACCTGTCCCTGGCAGTTCTTCTCCATGTTGGTCCAACATTTTTTGTTGAGAAAATCTTCCCATCTGTGAGGTGGTCTTCCCTTATGTCTTTTGTGATCTCTCGGATATCTGAGAAACCCCCTACTAGATGAGAGCCTTGTCGGGGGGGGGGGCTTTAACAGTCAAACTAGGTGGTGTTGCCCTAACACTTAATAGAATTATTAATAGAATTTTGCAATGCAAAAAGGCTTCCATGAATTTGGTTGAGACTGAAGGTGATTCAGTGGAGTTGAACCACTAACAAAAAGAAGTACTCTAAGAAAGATGCTTCTTTAAAATCAATCATTTGTGAATATTGTGCTCAGTGAGGTAGGCATAATAAAAATCACGACTATTGCTTTATAAGGGTTCGGAAGATGCATATCTTCAAAATGGCCTAATTACTGAACATTGTGATTATTGTAATGCTTTTTGTGGTCAACATTATCATAAAGGTTTTATTTGCTAATTATCAGTTTTAATGGGCAAAATTCCATTGGCATAAAGTTACATCAGCAGAAACTGGCTCAGGTACAGGAAATAAATAATTTAAACTTATTTAAAAAATTATCCTCCCCCTGTTTTCAGGTTCCAAAGCTCCCAGGACTCCCTTTGGAAGCATTGGGATTGGGGCAGGGCCACCATTTTCCCATTTAACTGTACAGTACTGTACTCAGTAGGATTTTGACCATTATTGTTTTTCAAGTGAATATAATTGAGTGATGCCAAGTCAGTTCTGACTAATGGCAACACTCTCCATATATAGGTAGAAAATACACAGATGTAGGTTAGCATTCCATTTTGCCAGGGGGGGGGGTGCTCTGGGACTGTGCAGCTTGCCTACAACAACACAGGCTGGCTCTTCTCCTAGGAGGTACAGTGGGAAATTGAACTCCCAACCTTTTCCTCCACAGCCAGATAGATAAACCACTAAGCTATCCAACCAGAGTGAGACTAAATAACTGTCATGACCAGTTGAAGGTGAAGGTAATGAACAAAGTGACAGTGGTTCATTAATTAAAGAGGAGGACTCGCAGTCTATGAATAATTATGATTATCAGTTACTGTGATAGTAACTAACAGTTCTATAGATTCACTCCAGTGTCTCAGGAAGTTCCAGAAAAGCTCATATTAAAATATATCAATTAGTCTTAATGGCAGGTCCACCATTTCCAGTCCCAAGCCCAGATGAGAAAAGAGGAGGGATGGGTGCCGACTTAGTATCCCAGTCCCATAAGATATTATTGCTGTGGAAGCAGTGGTGGCATCAGCAGGTTCGCACCAGTTCATCAGAATCGGTAGCAGAAATTCTGGCTCGCCCCACCTAAAGATGTAAAATTTCCAAAAGTTTTGAAGCTCAGGAAAAAAAAACGGTTTTGAAAAAATGCTACATTAACACTTCCTTTTTCTTTTCCAGATTGAAAGCCATTCTGTTACTTTAGAAACATAAAATATAATTATGGACACTTTTACTGGGCATAAAATTATCACAACTAGCATGTTAAAAATATAGTGCATCCAAACAAATATTACAAACAGAATTCATCATGTTAAATAAAACATTCCATAATATATATATATTTTTTCAATTTTTCCAATTTTTCGGGGAAAAACAAAAAAGGCTTCAGGAAAAAAAAGGGGTTTTTTCTGAATTTTTCCAGGTTTTTTTTTTTGGGGGGGGTTCACATCTCTAGCCCCACCCATCCAAGTTTTGAAATAAAGTTGTCCTAATTCGGATGCAACGCAGGGCCACACCCTGGGCCCCTGGCCACACCCACCATACCACACCCACAGTAATTGTGGTAGTAATTTTTTTTGGAGCCCACCACTGTGTAGAAGCAATGAGGAGCCTCAATTCCTGATATGCTGTATAACATGAGGAGGAACTAAGTTTCATTCTATGTCTTTATCAAGCTACAAAAACTCACATTACATTATAACAGTCTCTTTCAATTCCATGGCATTGTTGTCTCTTTTTTTGTCTGACAGGTTGGCACAGATTAACATGGCTACTTCTTTGAGAAATACACTAAAATAAGATGTTTTTAGTACTGTACCAGTAAATGTTAAGTGCTATTTGCCACCTTGTGTCAATTTGTCTGTTACTTTTCATTGATTTGTGTGTGTTTGGGAGTGGGTGGGTGGTTCTTTAACATACCACATTCTGACAGTTCCAAAGTAAATTCTACTTAAGGATAAAATTACAAATATTCCAAAAAATCTTGTACAGTAGTGACACTGTATGTAAAGAAGTGACCACAGTGGTAATAATTTCCATTTGCGTCTTGCAAATTTATCTTGTATTTACAATACTCACTTGATTAAAAATATCAAGAATACTTTCGTGTAACAGAGGACATTTTACGTGCCCACGAGAAAGCTAGGGACAGTAATAGGGGAATTTGATGAATGTATTGTAAGTGAAAAGAGTTTGCTAGGGATAGTATTACAGGAATTTAATTCAGTGAACCCCCACTTTACAGATGACTCTCTTACCAGAAAACTCACTTCAAGAAAGGAAATCCATAGAAAATGATGGTCTGCTTCCAGGAAAAAAATCGCTATACCGAATGTGGTTTGTTTGGTTTTTTTGGGGGGGGATGTTCCAATGCTTCCCACGGCAGTAGGAGGGTGTTTGGAGATTTTCTGCTCTGTTTTGGACAATTTTCTCAGGTTTTGGCACTTCTAGAAGCATCCCCCACAACCAGGAAGTACTTACATTCCCCCATCCCTTCATCAGCTGTTCAGCAGGTACTTTTCCTGCAATTACCAGGGCTGGAAATGTGCCAAATATGCATTGCAAACCAAAAAAATCAGTTCCAAAACTCACTAAAAAGCCCAAAAAAGGCAATCCCTCCAGTGGTGGGCAGCTACCGGTCCGCATCGGTCCGGGAGGGGGCGGTAGTAAAAATTTCTAGTGGCCATGCCCACTTCCCCACTTATGCATGCGTGCTGCGCTGCCAAGCCAAGCCGGCATCTCCTGCTTTGAGCTTGGAGGCGGCAGCAGAGTGGAGGTATCAGGCAGGGAGGCCGTGTTGGGCGGTCGTGGTTCCCTCTTCCTCTCCTCCCTTGGTCGGGGGTGGGGGGGAGAGACGGCAGGAGCCACTTCCTCCCCTCCCCCCGGTAACCCGTCGGACGGTCGCAGTTTTCACTTGGTCGGGGGTGGGGGGGAGAAGCAGCAGGACCAGCAGTCAGCAGCAGATCTGAGGGCCAGGCCTACTGAAGCGTGGTGGTGGCAGAGAGGCAGAGGAGGAGGCCTCGTGGCTGAGGCCCTCAGCAGTCTCGCTGGCGGCCTTGTGCAAGAGGCCCTTTGCAGCCCTTCCTCATCAGAGACAGGGTGGCGTCAGGTAGAGCCGTGGCCGGAGCAGTGGAGGAGGCAAGCGGCAAAGGAGCTTCGGCATCGGGCGGGCAGACAAAGAAGCAGCGGTGGTGGGTTTGAGTTGGGGCCATGCTACAGCCAGTCTTGCATTGCCCTGACCAAGGGGGGCAGGAGGGAGGAAGAGGCTCCTGGTCCTGCCACCTCTCCCCCCCACCCCCAACCAAGCGAAAACCACGACCGCCTGATGGCTGGCCTGGGGCGGGGGAGAAGAGGCTCCTGGTCCTGCCGCCTCTCCACCCCACCCCCTCTCTTCCTCTCCTCCCTGGATCATGGGGGGTAGAGGCAGCAGGAGCCTCTTCTCCCCTCCCCCCAGGCCAGCTGTCGGGCGGTTGCGGTTTTCGCTTGGTCGGGGGTGGGGGGAGAGGCGGGGTGTGTGCTGCCTCCTTAATAGGCTGTGGGTGCTGCTCTGGTGGTGATGGAGGTGGCGGGGTGTGCGCGCCTGGCCCTGGGGGAAGAAGAGGGGGAGCTGACATCACGCGCCACCCAGAGGAGCACACCTGCGCACCCGCACCGCTGCTCCTTACCTCCTTCTAACAGCAGCAGCAGCACAACTTTCGCAATGGGGGCGCGCAGGCATGCTCCTCTGGGTGGCGCGTGACATCAGCTCCCCCTCCTCTTCCCCAGGGCCAGGCCCACACACGCCGCCACCTCCACCACCACCCGAGCGGCACCCACAGCCTATTAAGGAGGCAGCAGCAGCCGTTCTGGAAAAGGAGAAGAAGGAAAGGGCAAGCCGTCATCCCTTTCCTGGGAGGAGGTGGGTGGGATTGGGAAGCAGCAGCAGGGCGCCGGTGCTGCGCTGGACTCACTGGTCCTGGAGGACTAAAGGAGGAGGAAAAGCCAAAGCTGTCACATGAGCACTCCCCCCCCCCCCGAGAAAGGAACAGCCCGACGTGTCGCCTTCTGGGTAAGTGTGTCTCTGTGTATGCGTGTGTGTGTGTAGAGGGGAGCAGAGGCTAAAGGGATTTCCCGGGGTGGTGATGGTGGCGGTGGCAGTGAGTCTTTAAGGTGCCACAACATTTTTGTGTTTTTGTTTTCTTTACCTCCTGATCTGCTTGCACAGAATAAAACTTTAGAATTGGTGCCATTTTATTCTGTGCAAGCATATCAGAGAGTAAACAAAAAAAATTGTGGCACCTTAAAGACTTACTGCTGCTTCGAGGTAGACTGCAGGTAGCCCAGGGCATTCCATGGTAAAACAGAGATGACCACTGAACCTTAGAGTTGGATATGACTGGCTTTCAAGCAAGAGATACCTTTACCTTGCTCGAAAGCCAGTCGTATCCCATGCTAGGGTTCAGGTTGCTCATCTCTGTTTCAAAGCCAAAGAGCCAGCGCTGTCTGCTTCTGCAGACGTTTCCATGGTCATGTGACAGGCATGGCTAGACACCGGAGTGCACGGAACACTATCTACCCACCAAAGTGGTCCCTATTTATCCAATTGCAATTTCTTGCTTTCGAACTGCTAGGTTGGCAGGAACTGGGACAGAGACGGGAGCTCACTCCAACATCCAGCACTTGGGTCTCCAACTGCTGACCTGCCACCTTCCAGTCAGAGCCTTAGCTACTTGAGCTCAGTGGTTAAGAAGCTTGCCTTGTTAGCTGGAAGGCCGACATGACCGTTTGAGCTCCCGTCTCTGTCCCAGCTCCTGGCAACCGCAAGTTGATAAATAGGAACCACTTTGGTGGGAAAGGTAACAACATTCTGGTGTCTAGTCATGCCTGCCACATGTCCAGAGAAACATCTACAAACAGACAGTGCTGACTCTTTGGCTATAAATAGATGAGCACTGAACCCTAGAGGCAGATACAACTGGCTGCTTTGGATCTACCAATAGGTAAAGGTTGGCCTTGCTCAAAAGCCAGTCGTATCTGACTCTAAGGTGCAGTGCTCATCTCCATTTACAGCCAAAGGGCCAGTGCTGTCTGTGTTTGCAGATGTTTTCATGGGCTATGTGGCAGGCGTGACTAGATTGGCCACCCAGTCACATGCCCACCAATTAGGCCACACCCACCAGTTAGGCCACGCCCACGGTGTGGTAGTATTTTTTTGGTGCCCATCACTGATTCCCTCCACTCAAAACTCTTTCCAAAGTACACATTGGAATTTTTCACTGTGGTTTCGCAACTTTAGAAAGAGCTTTCAGCAGAAAAAAACACGTTTCCTTGGCTCCTTTCTAACCTCCGGAATGGAAATATTGGTTTCCAATGCATTCCTATGGGAAACCGCAGTTCGCCTGAAGGAAAATTTGCTATAAGGGAAACCCTGTGAAACGGATTATTTCCCTAAAGCAGGGGTTCACTGTAAATGTAATGCAAGAACAAGAGTTTGCTAGTTACCAGGTTGTCTTTCTGATTAAATGCACTAGATTTGCAGGTGTATAAGACACATTGGAGTATAAGATGCACCCTGTTATTATCAAAATAACCCATTATAGGCCACTATATACAGTACAAGACACACTCCATTTTCCCAGTGTACAGTATTTTAAGGGGCAAAGTGGGTCTTCTACGCCAGCAAATACAGTAATTCTTTCTTAAATTGGAAATGTAGTTGAATGCAGCGGAAAGCTGCATTCCACAAGCAATGCAACTAGTTCTGGAATGTCCATTTTAAATAAGAAGCAGATTGTTTAATTATACTCCTATTTTGGCCATGGGTTGGTGGTAGTGGTTCTTATTCTTTTTTAAAAAGTGAAGGTCCCAACTGCTAATCCAGTTGAAAGGCTGCCAACATTCAGAGCTGCTGTTCTCTTTGCAGAGGTCCAGTGTGACAGACCATCAATCTCAAATGGAATACTGACAAGTCCATTTCAGGCTACATACAAATATGGCCACATTCTCCATTTTGTATGTAATGAAGGCTATACCCTGGTGGGAAGCCTGTTGGTCAAATGTGGAGCTGACAACTTATGGCATCCTGCTCTTGCAAGATGTGTCAAGGGTAGAGCTTATCAAAGACTTTCAGAAGAGTGCTATTGCATTTTAATGCTGAGTAAATAGTTAATATTTTAAATAGTTAATATTTAAATACTAAATACTTAAAATATCTACCACATTCCTTTCCCTCCCCTCTTTTTAACCAGGTATTTTACCACTGTTACCACCATCCCTGTCATCATTCATCCAGGAGGAGATGAGGTCCCAGGTAAGTTTCAGACACTCCAGGTGACTGTGTTTTTTTAATGTTGCAAAATATCTTGCTATGGAATAAACACAGTAATATTGCCTCACCACCCTTATGTTCTGTAACTGGTACCCTACTTTTTCTTTCATTTAATCAACTGCAGGCTTTGTTGCACTTGTGGGATCTTTTCACACTTTGAGAAGCAGATAACCATGATATACCACTAAGTTCTTTTGATGCCCTACTTTTTGGGGGAGAGGTGTGACACAGAGGTATTTTGAAAAACACAAGTCTGACATTCTAGAACACATTAAGACCTAGTTGCTATGGGTCTTTGTTCTTAATCCCAGAGGATTTGCAAATGTAGGCTAAATCTTTGGATATTTCTTTAGAACTTTAGAATAATCCGAAACTGGTGCCACAAGTGGTTTAACATTGTTCAGTCTAAAAGAAATTCAAATGTTTTCAGGTTTGCACCTGGTGCAATCCAGATGGCAAATAGGAATCTTGTTTTAGTCTTTTTTCAGCTCTCCACGGCTAAGCATCTACTGTATAACAGAATGGTGGCATATGGTCCTTTGGTTCCTATTAAAGAAAATGGCAGCCATATTTCGGGTTTATACAGCATTTAATGATACAGTGACTTTTTGCATGCTTCTATATTTCAGAATTTTCCTGTCTGTTTATATCTGCAGCTGACTGCCCCACTCCACCAAACCCACCTCATGCTACACAATGGACTAGAGAAGTACAAGTAAGCTATCCTACTGGGACTGTTTTGCGATATCGGTGCATCCCTGGTTACCAATATATATCTGGTGTGCGCCCCATTCTTGAGTGTCTTCGAAATTCAAAATGGACAGAAACTCCAAAAATTTGTGAAAATGAGTACATTTTCCTAGTTCTATTTTCACAAACAATAGTAGCTCTCATAAATTGCTTATTAAAACATGTACAGAGAACCAGAGCTTTCAGAAATTGTACACAATTTTATTTTCCATCAATATCTTATTCAGTCTCAAATCAATATCTCAAGCAAACTAAAGTCACTAGGATTGTAAAATAAGAGGTCAGAAATAATAGAATTTATATTTTGGTCAAGGGGGTACCATTAGGACAGAATACAGAGGGAGAAAATGGTTATGTCAGAATTTGGGTTGTGGGCAGTTAACATGAACCCCAGGACAACCAGGTAACCTTGTCAAACAGTAAATGTATCACAGTCCAGAGTCCAAGTCAAAAATCAAGCCTGAGATAGACAGTGATACAAGATTAGTCCAGATGACAAAAACATAGTCCAAATAAGCCAAAAGTCTAGTGACCAAGAAAACAGATGAGGTAGAGAACCTTCAGGGGCTAGTTCAAGGTTCAAAGAATGAGGATCTAAGCAAGGCACAATATCAGGCTACAGAAACAGGAGGAAATCTTTTGAAGCAGGAAACATTAATAAAACCAGAGATTATATAAAACAGGAACCTGAAACTAAGCAACAGCATATCTACTGTCCAGTCTCCAGAAGGAAGAGCTTGTTCATGCATAGCTTAGCCTCCCAGGGCCTCCAAGGAGAGCCCATTATAGTCCAGAACCTTCCTAGGGCTCACAGGTGGGGTCTAACAGCTGTAACGGGGTGAGGACCCATCCATATAAGCACTGGAGCTGCCATCTAGGCTGGGGAGAACAATTCTGTAAACATCAAGATACCTCTGGGGAACTCATCCTGCAAATACCAGAGGTGTGTCAGATTCTGACAGGTTTCCTATAGGCAAAGGTGTCAGACAAGGGTGCATTTTATCTCCTTATCTGTTCAATCCATACACAGAACGTATAATATGGGGAAATGGTCTAGAAGATTCAGATGAAGGAAGAGGGAAAATTGTGGGAAAACATCAGTAAACTAAGATATGCAGATGATGCCATCGTACTGGCAGAAAAAAAGCAGTGACTTGAAATAACTTTGAATATATCTTTTAATCGTGTCAAAAGCACACAAAGGTTATTTCTGAGTTGAAAGGATCTTTGCTGGAGGAACTCTACTCAGGGGACATCCAAATGAGGCTCCTTTCATGTCCCCAAAATCTTTTCCCACTGAAGTGGTCCCTATTTATCTACTTGCAATTTCTTGCTTTGAACTGCTAGGTTGGCAGGAGGTGGGACAGAGACGGGCACTCATGAAAGTGCCAAAGAAGAGTTACAGTTGAACATTAAGAAAAAGTTCCATCTCAAAAATGGAGTGTAAACAGCCTCTGACTGTTTTGGCTTACTTCCCACCACCCATTACTGACACAGAGAGGCAAATTCACACACTATATGTTTGTCCTGCTATTCTGTTTTATATCTCAAGAACCAAAAACTTTAGAAGAAATGACTGTCTATTTTATAGCTACCAGAAATCTAAATCTAGGTCTGAAATAACATTGCAACACCTCTCTAAGCAGATTATTAACACAATTAAAGTTTATTTTCATTTGGTAAGTACTCCTGTACCATTGAGCGGTAACTCAACTACAGCTGGTGCTACATGAAGCTCCAGGATATTTGCCAGACAGCTACATGATCCCATCTCTTGATGTTTATCAAAAATTATGTCAGATCTTCATCAGTTTGCCAGAACTTTACCCTTAGAGTCCTACTTATTGTTGACCTTCTCAGAAACTCAGAGGTCTATGTTCACACAGCTGCCAATATTTTAAAGGGGATTACATTGTATCCCTAGGAAATGTTCTGTGTCTTTTGAGTTCTGTAAAAATATTTTCTGTGAATATCCTTCAATGTTTATATTTTCTTACCCAGTATTTGTTTTTAAATATAAGACAGTATAAGCATTTTCCATAAACAGAAGGAATATTTTTAAGCCATTTATTTAGCAAAGTTGACAATATGATAGGCATATATGGTTGAACAGTGTTCTTTCTTACTTGCTGCCAATTCTCTGAAACAGAGATTGGTGATCTCCAGAAACCCAGCAGCCATGGATCATAAACCCTGAATATTGGTGGACCGTTCCTACTCTCACAACCCCCTCCTTCCACACTTTTTCCTTAGAAAAAGTGGGAGATTCCTGAAAATACCTCCATATGCTCACTAATTGCAAATTAAAAATATTGTAATTGGAGATATTAGAGAGCAAGAGGTGCTGGGGATCACATACATTAGAACATGCCAGAGTTGCCCCCAACAGCCCTTGAGGAAACAAAAAGCATCTTTGAGCTAAAATTGTTTTTTACTGCAGGGACCAAGAAGAATTCTATCATGCGTGTTAATAAAAGTAGCCAGTTGAAATTAATATGATATTCTGAAGCAAGACATAAAATACCCTTGAAAATACTAGATATTTTATTTACTGTATTAATTAATTAACCCTGTTCTCTAAATGTATGTAAGCCCATTTGATATTTTTTAAGAATAGTGACAACATATATTTGAGAGTGATTTTGGGGGGGCTAATTTTTATTTTAGGAAAGTGATGTAAAGTTCCATTTATTGAGAATGGCAGAGTAGAAACTCTAGGCGACTTCCAGCTTAGTGAAAAAGTAACCTTCATCTGTAACAGAGGGTGAGTTGTAAAATGTAACTGGGTGTGTGTGTGGATTCTCTGTCCAATATATAGTGACCAAATCCTGTTGTACAACATTCTGCTGCATAAGGTTGATGACATAATTTGTGGCAAATTGTTGGAATTACATCATTTGTGGCAAATTGTTGGAATCCCAAGGGCCCCAAGGGCCCAGTGAAATGCTTTTTGTAATGGGGAAGTTTTCTGGGACTGCAAAATGAAGTGGAGTCTTTAATCTTCAAAAAGTCTCCACCAATGGTGGAGGCAGTTTTTAAAACCTAAAGATATGCCCTATCCCACAGGCCCAGAACCTTTTACATAATGAAAGGAATCCTAGGAAGGCCTTAGAATGTTTTTCCCCGGGGTGTGTGTGTGAAATTGGTTGTTGATTTCAACAGTATTTTATGCCATGAAATTGGACTTTAGCCATTAATTCTTATAATGTATCGCATCCTTCCTCAGACCAATTGATAAATTAAGACCCATTGACTAAAGATCTGTATCCTTCTTATATAACATGAGTCTTCTCATTCTATAGGTACAGATTAATAGGTCAAGATACTTCTCGCTGTACTTTGTATGAAGACAACAAGGTTGATTGGAGTAGATCACCTCCACATTGTGAAAGTAAGATGACCTGTTGTTTTGATCTCATTAATAATAGCATTTCAGAATTACCAATATATTAGTCAGTCTGGACTTCAGTTGGGAAGACCCTGAAAATTAAGTAACATATCTTTCCTCACATTCATCTTTCCTTTCTCCTGACATCCTCAATGTTACTCAGGCCTTATCCAAAAGATATCTAGATGTCAGGAACAGTGGGGTCAAAAGGTAGTAAACCAGAGAAGGGGGCAAGAAAATGGATGCTTAGATGCAGGTCTGGCTCTCATAGTTCTATGTGTTAACACAGCTTCTTTGAGCCTAAAATACTGGGCCATTATAGAGATTGATTCCTAATGGAAATTTGTTACCATGTGAACCTGGGATGTTCCTTATACAGAGATATGATGCCTAAGGTTATGTCAACCTCTGAAAGCAATTAAAGGACTGTTCCTCACAGGCTGTGGATCCCACCATGGTATTTACCAATGAAGAACCATCTTGTGGTTAGCAAGGGTCCAATCAAAAAGCAAGAAATGTCAATGGGATCAATGTAACAAAAGCCACTGAACTCCAAGAAGAGGGTCCCACTTTTCCTTTCCTTCCATCCTGTCCTCAAATTTTGATCCCTAAACCCTTTCCTCATTTCCCTTCTCCCTGACTCATCCTTCTCTCTACCAATTCTCCTATGGAACCTTTCCATGATCCCACATCTGGGATAAAAATGGAGGCTCTGCTGAACCAACCAAATAACAGAGGTGGGAAAAGAACTTATCAAGGTAGTGGCAAAGGACAATGACATTAGGCTGTAAAGCCCCCTTCCACTCATGCCCCGTGTTACTGCACACAAGATTGCTATTATCTCAACACCTCTTTCAAAAGTTTCAAGTTTCTTCTTGCTTTGTAGGTTTTCAAAGTGATCCCTTGGATTAGAGAGGATATCTGCTGTCATCTCTGCAATAGGAATGTAGATCATCTAGATCAGTAGTTCCCAATGTGGGGGACTTCAATTCCCAGAAGTCTAAGTCAGTAAGCTGATCAGTGCTTTGGGGAACTGACTTAGGCTTCAGGGAATTGAAGTTGAAAAAACAAAAGTTGGGAGACACTGAGCTAGATGGTCCCTCAATCAGTTTTCACACTAGGTGGTATCTCTTGCCAATGTTTGGTTTGCATATTCCTCTTCTTATTCTGTGACAGTTTGATGCAGTTCTGGTTGTCTTCCAGCATCTGGATTGATGCCTCTTCATTTATTCCACAGTCCTTTAGCAGCTTTTCTAGCCATAGCAGTTCTCTGCATGCTTCTACTACATGAATGAATTCTGATTCTGTAGAACCTGCAGTGGCTCAAGTGGCTAAGACGCTGACTGGAAGGCGGAAGGTCAGCAGTTCGATTCCTGAGTACTGCTCCCATCTTTCTCCCAGCTCCTGCCAACCTAGCAGTTCGAAAGCAAGAAATTGCAAGTAGATAAATAGGGACAACTCCGGTGGGAAGGAAACAGCGTTCTGTGTGCTACGGTGTCTAGTCATGCCTACCACATGACCACAGAAACGTCTGCAGAATCAGACAGCGCTGGTTCTTTGGCTTTGAAACAGAGATGAGCACTGAACCCTACATTCAGATATGACTGGCTTTTGAGCAAGGGAAACCTTTACCTTTACTAGAAGCTATAAGATCTTGTTTGTAACTAGCCCATGGAATGGGCCCATCACCACACATAAAGAAGAATGTACTGATTCGCCTGCCCAGTCTGCATATATGTACACTATGAGTTTTGGGTTTCTGCTGACTGGCAGTCTTAGTTCAAAGTCAATAGATCCTTGCAAATATCTCACTACTCTTTTGATAGAGTCACTCTCTGTGTTGGTAAATCAACTGTTCTGTTCAGTATCCCTATAGCAGTACCTATGTCAGATTTAGCAAAGGTTATTCAGAACAAAAGCGTTCCTATAAGCCGTTCCGTACCTGCTATTGTTTGACAAAGGTTCATTTTCCTTTCTGCTTTTCAGAAAATTTGTTACCATGGATGTTGCAAATGTGTAGGCTTCTCAGAAGCCTGACATCTCCATAAGATCGATGATTTTTTGTTTCTGGTTCAGCAGATAGGAGCCATGTGCCTCCCTTTCCGTCTAAATGCCTAAAGCTTTAATTGAAGTCTTCTTCATACTTATGTAGGAACCCTTCTGCAACCAGTCTTGCCTTGCAGTCTTCCACTTCTCTTCTGTACCATGCTTCACCTTGAAGACCTACTAGCACCCAAGCCTTTCTTGCCTGGTGATAGTTTGGTCTGAATGCATATCTCATCCCTGTGTAGTGTTTCTATCTCTTCTGTCATAGCTTCTCTAATCTTTTATGCCTTCCACTGCTGGCATCTATTCAGTTTCCTCCCACGGAGTGTTTGATGGCTGGCTCTGGAGTATATTGTGACATTGCTGCCTCTTCCAGTTCAACAGCCTCAACATCTCCATCTCTGTCTCCTTCTTTTAGTGTCTTCCTCCACTCTGTTTGACTCATTTATGATTTACACAATTTCCTATGGGTTTACTTCAAGTTACATAGATTTCCCTATGGGTTTGTTTCAAGTTACATAAAAATTAATTTCCCTATGGGTTTGCTTCAATTTACATAAAAATTTCATTTTTCCTATGAGTTTGCTTCGAGTTACGTAAAAAATAATTTTTCCTATGTGTTTGCTTTGAGTTACATAAAAAAATGATTTAAGCAAAACCTATGGAACAGACTTTTGTCGTAAATAAGGATTTTACTGTAGTGATGTTTTTGTGCTTTCGGTTGGCTGAACAGTTAATGTTGATTCTTTTCTTCAGGTATTTTTTGTGAATACCCTCCAGGAATTGCAAATGGAGAGCATACTGGTGATGAGTCTTTTGATCACTATGACTATGGCACAGTAATAACATACTGGTGTCAGAAGGATTTTCTCTTATTGGACCTTCGAGCATTACCTGTACTTCGGATGATGGCATGTTTGGAAATTGGGATAGACCTGCACCTGAATGTAAAAGTAAGAGAAGCTTATGTTCATTATCTTCTATTTGTACAATTTCTTCCATTGTACATAATTGCTAGAAACGCTAACATTTAATAGAATTATTAATAGAATTTTGCAATGCAAAAATGGTTCCATGGATTTGGTTGAGACTGAAGGTGTTTCAGTGGAGTTGAACCATTAACAAAAGAGAAGCACTTCTTTAAAATCATCCATTTGGGATATTATGCTCATTGTGACAGGCAAATACAGCTATGTATTTATGTTTAGTGTACATATTTACATTCATGAGCAAGTATTTCTGACATTTTATACTAACTAATATCCAAGATTATACAGAAACCAATAATTTAAACTATTTTTTAAAAAAGCAGTTCATCTTAACCTATAAATCCAAGGGTTAACCGTTGGAACTGGCTATAGGTTGCTATGCCTCGCCCTACTTGCCTGCACTCACCCTTCCTGCACACGGCCGATCTGGGTACGCAGGTCAACGAAGGATTGAAAAAACCGGCAGTGGGGCAACAGCCCCACAAACGCGAAGAAAGGGAAACAACTTCACTTCCCAACATTCCTTGCGCCGCGCCGCGCCAGAGCCAATCAGGCTGAGAGGCTCTCGCACGGGGCAGCGTTCGGAAACGCGCCGCAGCCAATCAAAATAAAACCATTTTAAAAAAACGCAGCACAAACAGAAAGCACCAACCCATTACTACAAGCCCCAGCGTCCTGCGCGCCATGAGCACACAGAACGCTGAGGAAACCGGCGCCCAAAAAATTAAAAAGAAAAACAACTCACCGCGTCACAGCCAAGCACACACCAGCCGGCTTTCTATCCCTCCCTGAAGGACCCGACTGGAGTTTCCCCTTTAATATCAGTGGGTGGGGGTTGCGATCCCCCTCTCCGCTGGCTAACCTAGCGTTGGGAGGTTTGTGGGGACAAAAGGGGAATGTTTCCCAAACCCTTCTGGACTCAGGACACCAGGGAGAGGGGATCGATTCCCACCCCCCTCCTTAAAAAAACTCCGTCTTTTCTACTCTTTAAAAACGGAGTTGTTTTAAGGAGGGGGGGAGGGAATCGATCCACTGTGCCTGGTGTACTGGGTCCAGAAGAGTTGGGAGGACATACCTCTTTTGTCCCCACAAACCTCCCAACCCCAGGGGAGCAAGCGGAGAGGGGGGTCGCAAGCCCCACCCACTGATATTAAAGGGGAAACCCCGATCTACTTTCACAACTACACACAAAAAAAGCACCATAAAACAATAAAGCCACCCTCCCCACCACCTAACCCACCCTTAATAACCCACAATGACCATGCCCCCCTCCCCACCACCTAGCCCACCCTTCCTAACCCCCAACGACCATGCCCCCCTCCCCACCACCTAGCCCACCCTTCCTAACCCCCAACGACCATGCCCCCCTCCCCACCACCTAGCCCACCCTTCCAAACCCCCAATGACCACGTACCTTCCCCACCACCAAACAAATAATTTTTAAAAATTACTAAAAACACTCTAACACAGCAAAAATACACAAAAACAAAAACACCAAAAACAATACGAAGTAAACAAAGACACAATCAAAAACAAAACAGACAAAAAATACAAACTCCACCCCCCCCACACACACACACACACACAAAACAAAGAAAACAAGCAAACTTACCAGAACACGTGCTACCTACACCAGGACTGGAAAAGAAATGAATACAGAAAGACCCTACTTACCAGAAGAAGCTCCACCCAGAGGCCAGGAGAGAAACAAAAGTCAAAATACAATAACCCCTACCAGCACCACCTGCTGGCCACAATAGTAAAAACAATTCAAAAACACACAACAGCCCCAAACAAAACACAAACTCACAATTTTACACAAAAGGTCACACCAAAAAAAAACAAGTAAAACAAATTACACTAAACACACTGTCACACAAATCACAAATATATATATGTCAATAAAATACAATAGAAACTTAAAAAAATCCTGTGCTGAGCTATTATATCATACTTTCTTCTTTGTGACCAGGAGGGCTTTCGCCCAACTTCGGGTGATTCGCCAGTTGCGCCCACTCCTGGACCGGGACTCCTTGCTCATGGTCACCCACGCTCTGGTTACCTCCAGACTGGATTATTGCAATGCGCTCTACATGGGGCTGCCCTTGACGACCATTCGGAGGCTACAGCTGGTCCAAAATGCGGCTGCCCGGGTGGTGATGGGGTGTGGGCGTTATGCCCGTGCTTCGCCACTGCTCCGGGAGCTGCACTGGCTGCCAGTCTGTCTCCGGGTGCAATTCAAGGTGCTGGTTTTGACCTTTAAAGCCCTATATGGTAGTGGGCCGGGTTACCTAAGAGACCGCATCGCCCTGAGGACATCTGTCCGTCCAACCAGAGCGGACCGGAGGGGCTCTCTAATTGTTCCATCAGCCAGAGGGGCTCGCCTCTCTGGCACAAGGAGGAGAGCCTTCTCCGTGTATGCACCGGCTCTCTGGAACCTCCTGCCAACAGAATTACGCCTCCGGACGGAGTTGCTGCCTTTCAGAAAGGATCTTAAAACCTGGCTGGCGGGTCAAGTCTGGGGCACAGGTGGAAGGGTAACCACCATGGGGTGGTTGGTGTAGAAGAACTCTCCCCTATGGTGCCTTTGGATCCTGCAGCCCTTGTTTTCGGGGGTGGGTAGTCTTAACTGTTTTAACTGTTTTAATTGTTTTTAATATGTGCTTTTAATTCTTGTTGTGAACCGCCCTGAGTTGGCTTTGGCCGAGTTGGCGGTATATAAATGTGATAATTAAATTAAATTAAATTAAATTAAATTAAATTAAATTATTAATCCTCAAAAAAAACCCAAAAAAGCAGATCACAGTTAATAACAGCCAAGCCAAACAAATTTAACATAAATAAACATTTAAAAAATTAAAATTACAGCCTAAGCAATTTTTTTAAAAAACAACACAATTTAACCTTCCAACACAATGTAACACTATTGCAAAAAAAAATGGCTCATTTTTAATTAAAAAAACACGGGGGGGAATAAATAAACGGCATCAGAAACTTTGTAATCGGTGGGGGGGCTGTTTACTTTAGACAATTGAAAGCTTCCCTTTTCAACGAGGAGCTTCTAGAAAAGGTTACTATCAGCCGATACCACTGGACGATCACTTACAGTATTTTCCCGTTTTTGAGCGGATTACTGGGGAATCAAGTACAGTATGTACATTTGACATGGAATGGGCTTTGTCCTAAAGCCTCAGCTGGACAAAACAGTCTTTCAATTCCACATTTTTGCCTGACGCGGGTTCCACCCAAGGGAGAATCTGCAACATTTTTGTTCTTCAACTTTGCAACTTTTGTTTTGTTAATTTTTCCCAGCAGACAATATTGAGACTGTCTACTCACGTCTTCACACCAGATGATGGTTCTACCCAGCAGTATGTTAATGATGGACATTCCTTTTATCCTATGGAACTGTGTAAATATACCTCCCACCTGTGATCAGGATCTTTCAGTCTTAAGGAAGGTAGCTGACACAGGTTTGTGTATTGATTACTTTGACATCAATAAATGAAATTCTGTCTCAGCTGATTAGTGCTTCTCTTGTTTTTCCTTCAAAGGGACCTGGGGAAGGCAGCATGTGCCTGGGACCTTTTTGGGTCTTTGATTTTAGGTTATGAACATGCTAATAGCCATCTGGGTTTTTAGTTTATTTGTTTAGTTTATTTGTTGCTTAGTTTATTTGTTATGAAGATTTTAACAATGTGTTTTATGTAAGGTTTTTGATGATGTATTTTAATTTAATTTTAATTTAATGTAATAGTCATATTTATATATGCCGCCCACTCAGGCAGAACCCGACTCAGAGCGGCATTACAACAAGTTCTAAAAACACATAAAAAACACTTTAAAAGACCTATAACCCACCTACTTTAAAAAACCCATATCCCACCCACCCATCTCACCCACTATAAAAAAGGAGAGTTCTTAATTGTTTACATAAGCCAGCAGGCGGGGACCGTGTTCCCATTAGGGCCCCACACCTGCCCTGCCATCCAGGTCTTCAATCCTTTCCTGAAGGGCAGCAATTCTCTTTGAAGTCTTAGATCTGTTGGCAGGAGGTTCCAGAGAGTTGGTGCGTACACGGAGAAGGCCCTCCTTCGGGTGCTGGATAGATGTGCACCCCTAGTTGATGGCACTATTAGAGAGCCCCTCCGGTCCGCTCTGGTTGGACGGGCAGACACTCTTGGGACGATGTGGTCTCTAAGGTATCCTGGCCCACTGCCATATAAGGTATCCTGACCCACTGCCATATTGGGCCATGTGCAATTGGATTGTGAGCCGCCCGGAGTCACTGGTGATTGGGCAGCTATACAAATCTAAATAAATAAATAAATAAATAAATAAATATTTAGCCAAATAAAACTGGTTTGCCAAAATTTAACTATCAAAAGGAGAGAGTACAAATATAGCTGATCCTCTCCCTGGTTAATGAAAGCGTCTGAGTTTTGGTCAGTCTTTGATATGATCAAAGAAAAATCTATCACTCCACAAGCTGTGAGATGCCTTGCTATCTTTTCAATAAGAGAGGCAGTGGTAGATTCAGATTAAACCCCAGGTTTATCAAAGTAGAACTAAATTCACAAAGAATTGCTAAAGGAGCCATATCCCCAAAAGACCTAAACCCACTTTCTTTTTTTTCTTTTAATTAAATTTATTACAAATTTTAATCATATAAACAAACATCACTTCAATACAATAAACACAAACATTAAATAAATAAACAATTCTAACATACATGTCTAATAAAACAGAGAACAAGAAAGAAAACGTACAATACTATTATAACACCTGGTGATATTTACTTCCAAAATCCAAGTTGATCCAGCACTGGATTTACTCCCTGACCCTTACTTAATGTATATTCCAAGAAACATTTCCAAATTTCATAAAATTTGTTTTCTTTAATCATTCCCTTTTTTTGATGTAATTCCGAGGTAAGTTTGTCATTAAGTGCAATTGTCCACATTTCATTATACCACTCCTCAATTGTTGGCGTTTTCTCTTCTTTCCATTTTCGGGCAATACATTGTCTTGCCATTGTCAACATGATAGTTAGTAACTCTTTTTCATACTTATCTATTTTTACATCTTCCACATCTGTCAACAGTACTAAACATGTATTCAACTTAATGTCTGCACCAAAAAAAAAAAATCTTATTTCATTTTCAACTTTTGTCCTGAAATGCCTTATAGTTCCAACATTGCCACCACATATCTAAATAAGAACCTGTGACATTTTTGCATCTCCAACAATATCGCAACTTTGTTCTGTCTATTTGACATAAATGGACCGGTGTCAAATACCATCTCCACGGGAGTTTATAATTGTGTTCTTTTACCCTAATGGATAATGTTCTCATTATTCTTTTCTTCCACATATTTACCGTATTTTTCGCCGTATAAGACGCTCCGGCATATAAGACGCACCCAATTTTAAAGGAGGAAAATCTAGAAAAAAAGATTCTGAACCAAATACTGTACTAAAATATTTTATATCAACTGTATAAAGTAAACAGCAGTTTAAGAACAATTTTATGTCAACCATGTAACATATTAAGAACAATCTTTACTCTTATTAACAGTCAGTAAAGTCAGTAAACAGTGAAAGTAACAAAAAACAGTCTGTAATGTTTTTATTCGAACCCCAAGAATTCCTCTTCTTCGCTGCTATCAGAAATGAGGAAGGACAGATCCTCACAGTCATTGTCATCACTTTCTTCCTCACTGGTGTAAAATAAGACGTCGTCTTCTGTTCCGTCCAAGGCATTACTAATGCCACACTTCTTGAAGGATTTTACAACAATGTCCTCCTTCACGGAGTCCCATGACCTTTTAACCCATTCACACACTTGTGTGATAGTGGGCCTCTTCATCCGCCCAGTAGGCGTCAGATCATGGTTCCCAGCTGCCATCCAGGTGTTCCACTCCTCACGCATCAGAACTTTGAATGGCTTGTTAATGGAAACGTCCAGAGGTTGCAGCTGGCTAGTGAGGCCACCAGGAATCACAGCTATTTGGGTTTTAACTTCCTTTAAGTTCTTTTTAGTATTTTCCGTAATGTGCGCTCTAAACTGGTCAAGCACCAACAAGGAAGATTTCTTCAGAAGACCGCCAGGACGTTTGGACCACACTTTGTCAATCCACAGCCTCATGCCATTTTCGTCCATCCACCCTTTATCGTGAACATGCACGACGACTCCCCGTGGGATTGTTTCTTTTGGGAACGCTTTCCTTTTAAAAATCAACATCGGAGGCAGTTTGGTACCATCGGCACAGCAGGACAGCACAACCGTGTAGTGGGTTTTCTCATGCCCTGAGGTTTTTACGGTTATGGTTTTTGCTCCTTTGTTATCTATGGTTCTGTTAGATGGCACATCAAACGTTAGCGGGACTTCATCCATGTTCCCGATCTGGCTAATTTCAAAGTTACCGGTATTCTTCTTCCTCGCATCAATAACAACCTTGTGAAAAGAAAGAATCTTTGATTCGTATTCCTTAGGCATTTTTTGTGCAATTCTGGTTTTGGTGCGCATAGAAAGGCCAGATCTCTTCATAAATCTATAGCACCACGATGGTGATCCGGTGAAATCCCGAATGCCTTTCTCCACAGCAATACGTCTGGCCTCATAGATTATCATTTTTGTTGAGACAGAAAGTCCATTTTGCCTATGATGTGCGATCCACTCCTTCACTTCCACCTCTAACTCTGGCCACTTTGCAGTTGGTCCACGTAAGGTGTGCTTGCCTTTATCCAACTTTTGGAGCTGATCCTCCTGTTTCCTCCACTCTCTTATCATTTTCTCAGTTGGAGGTGGCCCGAAGTGTCTCTCCGCTGCTCTATTCCCATGCTCCTTAGCAAATTTAATTACTTCCAGCTTGAAAGCAACTTTATATGCCATTCTCTTCTGCTTAGACATCTTGAGGAGATGGTACTATAATTTTTCTGCAAGAAATGTAACCCCCTCATATTTAATCTGGTGCTCTCTAACCCCCCATATTTCCTCTGGTGGTCTCGTAACCCCCTCATATTTCATCTGGTGCTCTCTAATCCCCATATTTAATCTGGTGGTCTCATAACCCCCTCATATGCCATCTGGTTTGAGTGAATGCTGCTGCAGAGAATGTTGTGGGATAGACTGCAGCCTTGGTTTACAGACTGTTACACTGACCACAAAGGGTAACATACATGTGTCATGAGAACAGCTATATGGGGAGAAGGCCAATGGCAAATTTATAATCATATGGGGGCACAGGAACAGCCATACTGCAACTTTAAATCATCAGTAAAATCAGCCAATGCTTGGCTTTAAATGTTCATTATTCTCTAAGATCTCCTAGACCCTAGGTGTGTGTGTGTGCATGTGTATGCACATTTTACATTTCATTTACCCTGTAGTTGGTCCGCCTGATCACTTTCTCACATACACCATACACGTTGTCTGTGATCTACCCAGAAGGCACATTATGACGTAGGGAGGGCGGTGTGTCTTCTCCCCGTGATTCGGGGGCAGAGCTTGTGGAGCCATTCTTCTGCCCATCAATCATGGGCATCCAATAGACTAGTGGGGGAGGAGCAAGACCGGCAGTATGAGGTAGGGAGGGCGGTATCTTCTCCCCGGGATTCGGGGGCGGAGCTTTGGCGGATCAATCCTTCTGCCCATCAATCACGGGCATCCAATCAACTAGGAGCGGGGCGGGGCAGAGTACGGACAGCAGTAAGCATTGGCTGGAGGAGGCGGAACGAGGAGGCAGACATGCGGACATTTCAGGGCAGCATGGATTGATCGGGTGCCCGGGAGATATGCAGAGAAGCGGCGAAATTGTGCCCACACTGCCCAGCAAGGAGTGGGACTGCTCGGGGAGACATGAGGAGACGCAGCCTGCGCTGATGAATGGAGGTACCGGCAGTAAGCTCAGCATGATGCCCGTGCAGCACATGGTTAGACTGTCGGGAGGGGGGCATGGCGCGCTATAGGAGGGAGAGGGAAGCCCGAACACACACAGCCTGGCCGTGCAGGTAGGGTCACAGAAGTCACCACAGCCCGCAGTACGTGCCCCAAATCCAGCCCGCAGCACACACTGCATAAGGAGAGGACTGCGAGCAAGCGCCACACAAAGTTGGGGGCAGTTTTAATGCATGTAAAATGTGTATTTGCCGTATAAGACGCACCAACTCCCCCCCCCCAGTTTTGGGGAAGAAAAAGTGCGTCTTATACGGCGAAAAATACGGTATTAACCCTGACCCTTTGTAACCAGTTTAATTTTAACTGAGAAAACGACTCTGATTTTTTTGTTTCATCTTTACATTTTTCTAACCAATTTTTTAAAAAAATAGCACATTCAATTTCTTTAAATCTTCATACCTATTCATAATGTTTACCCCAGATATTTATACTATTCTTAATTTGTACTTTAAACCTATCCTTAATTTTTTCCAACTCTTCTTCACTTTCATTAAAGAACATCGCTTCAGACTTATCCCAATTTACCTTTAGACCAGTTGCGTCTTGAAATTCTTTTAAATGTTGCTGAATCAGTGCCAGGGATTTTCATGTGTTCTTAGTAATAATTAGCATATCATCTGCATAAAGATTAATTTTAATCCCCTCCACCCCTTCTAATTGTTTGTTTTCGCTTATTGCGTTGGCAAGCAGTTCCATTGCCATAATAAAAAGCATAGGCGATAATGGATCCCCTTGTCTGGTTCCTGCACGCAGTTGGATATCTTCTGTAGTTGTGTCATTTATTTTCACTTTAACAGTACCCATAATATAGTTGATCAATCACTCTTTTAAATTTTATATCGAATCCATAACTATCAATTATCTTTTTAATCAAAACCCATTGGAGGGAATCAAAGGCTTTAAATATGTCAAGAGATATTAACCCTACTTTTTGTTTGTTTTGCTGTACACTACTCAATAGATCCACTACCCTTCTCGTTATCCAACATATTCCTACCTTTCATGAATCCCACTTGATCATCTTTAATGTAGTTATTCATAAATTTATTCAATCTGTTCTTTAGAACTCCTGTAAATATTTTCGCATCTTGATTTATAATTGCTATTGGTCTATATGATTCTATTTTTTCTATAAAAAAAAAACCTGGTTTGGGGATCAATGTTATAATAGATCTATACCATGATGGTGGTATCTTTCCGCCTTCCATTACATGATTAAAAATTCTCATTAAAACTAGGTAGCACTACACCTTTAAATCTATCTATACCTATAAATCCAAGCGTTAACCATTGGAACTTTGTGCACTTGCCCGAAATGGGTCCGGAGGTCAACAAATATTTTAGAAATGCACCAGTGGGGCAAGAGCCCCACAAACTCAAACAAAGAAAAAGAACTTCAATACCCAACATTATTTGCACTGCGCCGCGCCACAGCCAATCAGGCTGAGAGGCATGAGCAAAAAGAATGTTGGAAAACGCGCTGCAGCCAGTCAAAAATAAGCTTCAGAAAAAAACCGCTGCATGAACTACGAGTCCCAGAGTCCTCTGTGCTGCACAACCCCTCAGCCATTCAGGCTGAGGGACGCTTGCGCAGAGGAGGCTGGCAAAGCACAGCACACGCTTTAAAAAAACCGTCGGGAGGGAAAGACTTTTAAAGACCTAGCCGGAGCCAGGAGGTAAGCACGGTAGCAGCGGTTAGGGAGTGGGGGGCGAGGCACGGCCCTGGTAACCACGCTGCCCACCCGCCCCAGCACCTAGCCCCCTTCCTAACCCTCACTGACTGCGCTTACCTCCTGGCGCCTTTGCCTTCCGAAGAGAAGGAATCACTTCTCTCTGGGTTGACTGGGGACAAAAGTTCTTTTCCCAGCCAACCGGGAAAGAAGGAACGCCTCTCCGTGATGTGAATTCCTTCTCTCCGGGAGGCAAAGGTGCCTTTGCCTTCCAAAGAGAAGGAATCGCTTCTCTCTGGGTTGTCTGGGGACGAAAGTTCCTTTCCCAGCCAACCCACAGAAAACTCTCTCTCTCTCTCTCTCTCTCTCTCACACACACACACACACACACACACACACGAAACACTACCCACACACACACACACTGCGGAACAACCCCCTAACAACAAACCTTCCCTCCAGTCCAAATATACCTCCACCAATCGCAGCATCAGCAAATAGCCTCCGCCCTCTGTCTCCTCTGTCGAGTCTGACTGTCTCCTCCCCTGTCCCTCACTCTATCTAACTCACTAGCGCCCTCGGGTGGTCTTCTCTATCTGTCAGTCTCTCTTCCACTCTCTCTCTCTCTCTTACACACACACGCACACACACACACACACACACACACTCTCTCTCTCTCTCTCTCACACACACACACACATACAACACACACACGACACTCCTGCCTTGCCAGGAATTTTTAATGTGTGTGTTGGTCGTTGGAGTGGTATTGTATGGGTGGTGGTGGTTGTGCACACCCAAAACCACCCATAACCACCAACACATACATTAAAAATGCCCATCACACTTTAAAACAGCCCGGCAATGCTGGGCAAACTCTGCTAGTTCTTTATAAAATTCCCACGGTAACCCATCCTCTCCAGGTGCTTTTCCAATTTTTAATTTATCAATGACATCGGAGATTTCTTTCTCTGTTATTTTTTCGTCCATATACTTTATGTGTTTCGAATCTACTTTAACGTTGGCCCATTTATCAGTATAGCATAGACGAGCCTCTCTGGCAGATGGAACCACTAGGAAGCCCCTCCTGTCTGATCTTGTAGGATGGGCAGATGATCTTGGGTTGATGTGGTATCTTAAGAATCCTACATGATCACTTAAACTTGACATAGCTTGGGTGCTTCTGTATCTGATGTGTATAAATTGATGCCACGAGGTTTTACTCTTATGTCTGATGAAGTGGACTTTATCCACAAAAGCTTGCATTTAAATACAGGAGTTAGCCTTTAAGGTGTTGCTACTTTATTACTTGGGTTCTCAGTGTGTCTAAACACAGTCCAGGTTAGACAGATAATAGCTAGTGCAAGGTCACCCAGAAAATGTCCTGGTTAAGTGAGTTTTTTAAAATTGGGGTTCCATTAGCCCTTGTCCATCAGCTGGAATTCAACCTGAGTAATTGGGGTTCCATTAGCCCTTGTCCACTATTTGAAGCATGACCAGAATGTTTTTGAATTCTAAGTTCAAGACCATAAGCAGGCACAAAAAGAAAGTAAAACACCCAAAGCGTGGCAGCAAAGTAACTTCAAAGCTCACTATTGATCAGCGTCAAGAGTTACTGAGTGCTCTTATAAAAGTGTATTAAGGGCATTTCCAGGCCATCAGGGTATGAATGAGTGAGCTGGCCAAACATCCACACAAAAAGAGCATGTTGTTATTTGCCACCCCATGGCTTAAATTTATTCTGTCCCCAGAAGGATTTTCAATGTAATACAAAGAGTGCATTATCACTTTCAATCCCTAGCAATTTCCACAGCTGAGCAAGCATTTGAACCCATACCTGGGGAAACCTCATCTGGCACTTTGTCCACTGCACCACACTAACTCTCAAAATGCACATTAACAATGCTCATGCTGAAACTTTTGTGCCCTGGGCATTGGAACAAGTGGATCTCATGAGACCTGATGAGTGGAACCTGCCACAAAATGTGACCGTGTGGGGACCTGTGGACCGGTCCAGTTTCCCAGCAGTGTCATAGTGGAGCAAGAGTTCATATGGTAAGAGTGCCAGGACCTTATGGCCCGCAGTGAGCATTACACTGTCCTTAACAATCACTCAGCCTTCCAGCCTCCCCCTGGCCAGCAATTCTCATGGCAGCCAAGAGAGAGGCAGGATTTCCTCATCAGCAGTCAAGCAATGTGATTATGAGCCTCCCTCCCCACCACTCGTTACAGGAAGGAACTAAGCATTTCATTGCATCCTCAAAACATTTCAGACTATCCTCTTGAATGAGTGATTGCACTCCATTAGATTTGCCACCGATGGGCAACTGGTGGAGACGAAACCTGTCAAGCTGCTCTGGCGACAGGTCAACACAGCTGCCTGCTTCCCTAAAGCAGGGGTGCCCAAACGTTTTGGGCTGTGGGCAGGTCATGTGGATCAGGGGGGCGGTCACTATGGTCTGTGGGTCAGATCCACCCATGGGCCATAGTTTGGACACCCCTGCCCTAAAGGGACTAGTTACGGAGAGAGGGGAATGTGGTTGCGTTTCACAATTCCCTAGGGTAGCAAATGGGTCCCAGTCAACACACCCAACCCAATTCAAGGCTGAGTCCCCACACTCCCTGATTCTCTTCCTGACAGCCAGCCTTTCCAGGCCATGTGAGAAAGAATGGCTCCCCCAATACTGGGCTCCAACTCTGAACCGTGCCCAAATGCCTCCTTCTTCTTGTGCCATATCCGATTCCAAATATTGGCTATCCTCATGACGAGAAACCATGAGAATTGTCTGGAGACTACAATGCAGTGGACTTTCATTTGCCATCTGCACTGCAGCATGACACCCATACCACTGATCCAGCTACTTGAATCACTTTCTGGTCCTGAGCCCTTATAGCACACAAAGTCTTCCTCAGCCCCAGGCTAGGATTGATGAAACTGCTGCCCTCCATCAAGATCGGTTCAAGTGGGATTACATCCATTTGGAGACTAGTCCTCAAGGTTGTTGCGTTAGTTAATTGGAGCCTGATCGGCATTGAGTCGCTGGCAGTTTGGTCAAAAATGAGATGGCTAGATGGTATTGTAGACACAATGGGCACAGAGTTGGGCAGGTTGAGGAGGATGGTGGAGGACAGAGGTGTCTAGAGGGCAAGGGTCCATGGGGTTGCATTATTATTATTATTATTATTGTTATTATTATTATTATTATTATTATTATTATTATTATTATTATTATTATTATTATTATTATTATTATTATTATTATTATTATTATTATTATTATTATTATTATTTCATGTCAGAAATTAATCTGGGTTGAAAGGAATTTTACAGAACAAACTCTGTTCAGGGAACGCCAAAAGAAGCTCCTTTCATGTCCCCAAGAGCTGGGACAGAGACGGGAGCTCAATCCATCATGCAGTACCCCGGTCTCGAACTGCCAACTTGCCAGCCTTCCCGCTAACAAGGTGAGCTCCTTAACCACAGAGCCACCGCAGCAGGACAACCTGGCCAGACTGGTTAAATGCCTGGATTTCTAAATTCCACTAACGGAGACATCCGTGGATGACTTTAGGGCTCGCTCCCCATGCCCAGGATCGCGCTAACCACGAAAGGCAGCCGGATGTGCTTTTTTAAAAAAAAGTAGTTAAACACGATAATTGCAGGAAATGAGGCAGCAAAAGTAAACAAAAACCACCGAAGAGAGGTTATAAAAAGGGAAAGCGTTGCAGTTGCCACGCCAGGAAAGCGCAGATGAAGAAAGGAATCCTTCCCATAATTGCCCCCCTCGTCGCTCCCCCCGCTCCCCCCCCCCGCACTTTTCTTTGCGTCAGAGAGACTGGGAGGAGATTACCGGAAGGGTAACGCGCGGGGATTCCCCAGAAACCGAGAGGGCGAGGCTCTGTTTTCGGTTTCCCGGGCACTGGTCGAGCCATGGGGGGGTCCCGCTTGTCCAGCCCGAGTCTGATTCTCTTCCTGTTTCTGACATTTCCCGCCGGAATTCGGAGTGAGTATCATCAGGGGTGGAGGATATCCTCTTTTGATCCCCTCTCTCTTTGAATTCTGCTGCTTATGGGACACTGTATCAACTTGCTTATTTATTTATTCACATTTATACCCCGCCCCTTTTGGTGCAAGCACCATTCAGGGCGGTTGACAATGTATATATAGATCTAGACGAGGGGGAAAAAAACCCTCATGCCTCGTGCTTACTTGACATTTTATTACTGCAAAAAGAAAGGCAAGCAAGGCTTAGTTACAAGTCTCTTCCGTGGAAAGAAAAACTGTGCTTACCCGGCTTGTATCTGGATTTGAGCCAATCCTGTTTGGCAACAGGCTGGGGAGGGCATTAATTATTGCTACTAGTCAACAACAGCAAAAAGCAGACTTCCTGGTTACTGTGAATTTAGCTTCAGTCTTTCTTATAATAGTAGTTGGTCTGTTTTTCAAGCATATCAGAGAGCAAACAAAACAAGAAACGTTGTAGCA
Organism: Bradypodion pumilum; assembly: GCA_035047305.1. Lineage (NCBI taxonomy): Eukaryota > Metazoa > Chordata > Lepidosauria > Squamata > Chamaeleonidae > Bradypodion > Bradypodion pumilum. The sequence goes on along the minus strand of JAWDJD010000004.1, from coordinate 65,422,404 downwards.
CAGATGTTCTCAAACTTTTAGAGCTGGGGGCCAGGTCACTCTCCCTCAGACAGCTTCAGGGGGCCGGATGGCGATTTTGCCCTTCCTCCACCATATGGCACTTCCTGGACTGGTGGAGGTGGTGGTGGGCCACATGAAATAGTGAGATGGGCCACATCCGGCCCATGGGCTGCTGATTGATAATCCCTGTTGTTGATCCATGAAAGCTAACGTTAAAATACAGCAGTTAGACTTTAAAATGCCACAAAGTTTGCCCAAGATCATGCTGCCAGAGTGTTCTAACAAGGCACTGTGGAGAACTTAACTGATTAAAACCAACATTTTCTGTCATCATCCTAGGTGATTGTGGACCACCACCAAAGCTGAACAATGCTGTTCCACTTATGGAAACTCATGATGAAAGCTTTCTTCCCTTGCAGTCAGTAACCTACAAATGTCTGGATGGCTTTTATAACATCCACGGAAAACTAGATGTTGTAACATGCCTTTCAGATTCAGAATGGTCACCCATGGAAGAGTTTTGTGAGCGTAAGTTGTTTTCTTTTTCTTTCCTGCGTGTATCAAGATGGGAGTGTTTCCAGCTTGACAGATATTTTCAATGCTGGTCTCTGACAAACTCCCCAAAAGGCATGCATAATATTAAAAATAGCAAAAAATGTATAGAAGAATAATTGTTTTTATTATGAAAATTCTCGTGCAGATTACTGTATATGAATGTATTTTGAAACTGTAAGAAGGTGCTTTCTGTCACAGGACTGGCTACATTTCCACTTATAAAGTTGGATCAGTGTTGATCTGTGGGCCTCAAAACTTTTCCTGCCAGGGGAGTTCAACCCCTCCTGTGTGTACCTTTTTCTGTTTCTCATTTCCATTATATGTATGAGCAAGTGAACATCTGACTAGATACATAATTTCAAATCCTCACTGAATGGTTCTTCTTCTTCACTTTCTCTTTTGCTCCATCCGGTATCAAGGTTCTTGTTCTGGCACTTCTAGCAGCCTCCACCAATGTTATTTAGTGTTCTTGTAATATTTCTTTGATGTTATCTCTCCACCTTCTTCTGGGTCTTCCTCCTGATCTTTGTCCTTCACCTCTTTCCACATAACCCTTGTAAGGTATAGAATTCCTATACATTCTCTCCGAATTGGTAAATCTCTTTATTTGCTGTTTCTGTAGTGCAAGTTTGGTTCTGTTCCAATTCTTTCCCTTATAACCTCATTCCCGATTTTATCCCATCTAGTCACTCCAGCAGCCTTTCTCAGACATCTCATTTCCGTGGTGACCAGCTCTTGTTTAGGTTTTGTTGTAAGTGTCCATGTTTGGCACTGGTAACATAAGGTGGGAATGAATATGCTTTGTATGAGGTGTTTCTTTGTGTTAATTTGTATTGGTATTGCCTTATGTTATAAGAGCAGAGCTAAATGTCCTGATATTTGGTTTGCCTTACTGCACAGTATGTTAATCTCTTTGTCCATTTTGTCATTGTGTCCATGATGTGTTGAAGATTCTATGTAGCCATCTGATGCCACTTCTCCCTGCTATTTGGATTATTTTTGTTGGTAGTGCATCTATTCCTAGTGCTTTGTGTTTAGATCAGTGATGCCCAAACTTTTTTTTGTGGGCCGGCCTGCCCCAACACACAGCTGTGAGGGCCGGAGGCAGGCTGCTGCCGCTGCTGACAGTTTTGACGTCAGCAGCGGCGGCAATCACACTTTGTCCCAGCTGCTCTGAGCAACCTCTGGCTTGGTCCCATCCCCTCTGCAGCCTTTGCCAAAGCCGATCACCATGTCGGGGAAATATTCGGAGCCTCCTGTTTCAAAATCCACGGTGCTGGAAGGGTAAACCAGGCGCACTTCAGCGATGTCATCCCAGGCACACCAGGGATCACTCCCAGCACAGCGGATTTTAAAACAGAGGAGGCTCCGAAAATTTCTCTGATGCGGCGATCAGCTTTTCCAAAGGCTGCAGAGGGGATGGGACCAGCAGTTGCTCGGAGCAGCTGGGACAAAGCATGATCACCACCGCCGCCGACGTCATGCAGTTGGTGCGGGTGAAGGGGCGGTCCACGGTGAGCCCGGGTGCTCACCGTGGGCTGCATTAATGATATGCATGGGCCAAATTTGGCTCGCGGGCCGTAGTTTGGCTGCCCCTGGTTTAGGTGATTGTTTAATGACTTGCTACTTCTTCAATTAATATGTCTCGTTGTAGTGCTGTTGTTTTGTAGTCTTGTGTTGTTTCACTGTGGCACTCTCCTATGAGGCTGGGCAGTTCTTTAAAGTCTTCACCTTTCTATAACTTCTGGGGGATTTATTATGGTCTTGTAGTCTTGTCATTAACTACTTCAGTGGTGTTATAATTCTCCTCTCTTTTCCGCATATTTTTAACTACATTGATAAATGTTCATGGGACTGTTCTCCTGTTATCTGCTAACAATTTTCCGAAGCATTCCCAGGATTCTTGTTTTGCTTTTTTGATTATCCTGATGGTGTCTCTATGTTGCAATCTATCTTAACCTATAAAACCAAGGGTTAACCGTTGGAACTGGCTATAGGTTGCTATGCCTCGCCCTACTTGCCTGCACTCACCCTTCCTGCACACGGCCGATCTGGGTCCGCAGGTCAACGAAGGATTGAGAAAACCGGCAGTGGGGCAACAGCCCCACAAACGCGAAAAAGGGAAACAACTTCACTTCCCAACATTCCTTGCACCACGCCGCGCCAGAGCCAATCAGGCTGAGAGGCTCTTGCACGGCGCAGCGTTCGGAAACGCGCCGCAGCCAATCAAAAGAAAACCATTTTTAAAAAACACAGCACAAACACAAAGCACCAACCCATAACTACAAGCCCCAGTGTCCTGCGCGCCATGAGCGTGCAGAATGCTGAGGAAGCCGGCGCCCAAAAAATAAAACAAAAACACCAGGAGAGCAAGTCCGCCAAGCCGTGGGAACCAAAGCCCCCCTCCCGAACGGCGCCTAAATCTCCCAATCGGGGTTTCCCCTTTAATATCACTGGGAGGGGGGTGTTGTGCTCCCCCTCTCTACTGGCTCCCCTGGGGTTGGGAGGGTTGGGGGGACCAAAGGAGTCTGTCTCCCCAACCCTCCTGACTCCAGGGGACCTGGCAGAGAGGGGATTCCCCTCCCCACACACACACATGCCCCATATTAAAGAGAAGAAACCAAGCAGTTACTTCTCTTTAAAAACGGAGTTGGGGGGGAATCCCCCTCTCCCATGGCTCTCCTGGGTCTGGAAAGGTGGGGGAGATAGACACCTTTTGTCCACCCAACCCTCCCAAACCCAAGGAAGCCAGCGGAGAAGGGGATCACAAACTCCCCACACACACACACACACACAGATATTAAAGGGAAAACCCCAATTGAGATTTCCCTTTTAATATCAGAGGGTAGCCTGGATTCGATCCCCTCTCCTGGGTCCCATGAGTCTGGAAGGTTTGGGGGCACCAAAGGAGTCTGTCTCCCCAACCCTCCTGACCCCAGGGGACCTGGCAGAGAGGGGATTCCCTTCCCCCCACACACACACGCCCCATATTAAAGAGAAGAAACCAAGCGGTTACTTCTCTTTAAAAATGGAGTTGGGGGGAGGAAATCCCCCTCTCCGATGGCTCTCCTGGGTCCGGAAAGGTGGGGGAGACAGACCCCTTTTCTCCACCCAACCCTCCCAAACCCAAGGAAGCCAGCGGAGAGGGGTATCACAACCCCCCCCCCCACTGATATTAAAGGGGAAACCACAATTGAGATTTCCCTTTTAATATCAGAGGGTGGCCTGGATTCGATCCCCTCCCCTGAGTCCCATGAGTCTGGAAGGTTTGGGGAGACAAAAGGGGTCTGCCCCCCCCAAGCCTTCCAGAGCCAGGGGAGACGGCAGAGAGGGGATCCCCCCGTAGGACACCAAAAAACACAAAAACAATCAAAAACATCCAAAAATACACAAAAACAAACAGAAATAACACCAAAAAACAATACAAAGTAAACAACAACAAACATTTCCAAACACACCCAGCACCCAGCCAAACACCACAAAATCCAACCACCACCACCACCCCAAATAAAGAAAAACAGCCAACTCACCACCAGACGACCTCACACAACAACTACTGGAAAAGAAATGACTAAAAAAAGAGACTACTTACTGGAAGAAGCTCCACCCAGAGGCCACGACAGAAAAAACAGTCAAAATACAAGGTAACCCCTACCAGCACCACTTGCTGCCCACAATAGTAAAAAAAAATTCAACAAGACACAACAGCCCCACACAAAAAGCCCCAAGAGTAAAAACAAGTAAAAACAAATAATACAAAATCACAATTTTACACAAATCAAAAACAAATGTCAATAAAATAAAATAAAAACTATTCAAAAATCCTGTGCTGAATTTTTACTGAAATAAAAAACAAAAACATCAATACATAGTTTAAAAACATTTATTGTGAAAAACATGTACTTTCACATTTTTAAAATTATTACCTACAGTACAACAATTTTAAAAAAATACATACTAAAATTATTGGGTTAAATTTTTTTTTTTTGGGGGGGGGGGAAGTATATCATCCTTTATTCTTTTTTTCATCCACAAAACCAAAACACCAAACAAAACCCATCACTGTTTATAACAGGCCACCAAAGAAATTTGGATAAATAAAAATTTTAAAAATTTCAATTATAGACTAGCCTCTTCTTTACAAACATTAACAACAACAACAAAAACTTTCCAACACTATTTAAAACAGCCTGGCAACGGCGGGCAACCTCTGCTAGTAGTCTATATAGACTTCTTCCCTTCTCGATATTTTTCAACATTTATATAATTCTTTTTTTCCCAGCTTTACTGCTTCTTTGACCTCTTCGCTCCACCATGCAGTGTGTTTGGACCCATGACAACTTTTTCCAGTTTTATTTTTTACACATAGCTCTTCTGCAACACTAAGCAGTGTAGTTTTGTAACCTTTCAATTAATCTTCTACTTTCTTCACCTCTTGGGGCAGTTGGTTAAATGCTGTCTCCACCTTTTGTTGCAACTGTTTTGCTATTTTTCTTTGTTTGAGTTTTGCTATCTTAATTAGTTCTTGGGTTTTGTGAATCTTCTTTTTACTCTTGCTAATATGTAATCTATCTGGCTTTTGATGATCATATCATTCCATTTGCAGCATGTACTGTATAACATTGTAAATCCGTTTGTCCGTTCTCATTATTTTCACTGTTTTTAGCAGCATGTGGACCAACGAACTATTCGTACTCTCTTCTGTTAGTATCCACCCTGCCGTTAAAATCTCTCATTACATAGAGTATGCTACAGTATTTGCTTCCACTTCCTCTATCATCTCCAATAGTTCATCAAAAAACTGGTCATTTTGTTATTCTGTGTAGTTGTCATTATATGGAGCATATAATGCCATACTTCGCCCAGTCCTAGCAATCCCTTAATTGGACTTGTTACCACCTCTCACGGCGTGGATGTGGGATTGGATTTTGAGAGGCACTGAATGATTTTATATAAATATTTTAAAAAACCATGGGGGAAACAGATTAGGATTTCTGGAGGATTCTACTCAGTTGCTAACTCAATGTTCTTCCAAAAGCCCCCTTTTGTTGTTGTTATTGTTGCCGCCACCCCATTTAGTTGTAGGTCCTACAAGGATCCATCTCCAGGCTATAATAAAGAGCAAACACTGAAGCTAGTAATGAGTAACCAAGGATGAGGGGAAACTGAGTACATGTAAGAAAGCACAGACTGTTTTAGAGCTCAGGCAACATGTTCTACAAGACTTGTTTCCCTTTATTTATTTATTTATTTATTTATTTATTTGGGGGGGTGTCACTGAGCTCCCTTTGGAGTGGAAGGAGCAAATCCACATGGTGAACAGAAGAAGCAGGAAAGGCACTGAGCACCGTATAGTTGTAACAAGAATCTAGAGATCCACCCACTTCTCCACAGCAAGTGCTGAAAGTATGGGCAAAAGGAAGGGCTTCCTACTTACATCATGGTGACCGCTAAGGATAGAATTTGGAAGTGCAATGGTGCTAATCTCTGCTGAGCTGGAACACTGTAAACAGGGAGGGGGGAACATACTTTTCAGGAGCAGTCAAAAAGCTCTTCATTTTCATCTTAGTCTTATTTTTTCTACCGTTATGTCACTATCGAAGTTGAACAAAGCCTTGCTTTTTCTGGAGTGGATGGGTAAATGTACAGCCAGTACACATAGGAGAACAAATGCATTGTTTGGAATACCCTAAACCAGGGCTGGCCAACCTTGGTTCCCCAGATGTTCCTGGGCTTCAATTCCCAGAAGTCTCGCTCAGCAGGTGTGCTGACTCGGACTTCTGGGAATTGAAGTCCAAGAGCATCTGGGAAACCAAGGCTGACCATCCCAACCCTAAACAGTTTGTTCAAGACTTACTGATGACAGTATCAAGTGCCACTGAAGAGTGAAGAGAATTGGTAGGACACAGTGGGATCACAGAATGGCACACATCTTTTCATAAGAGCAATCAACATGGTTGCTGTGCCAAAGCCAGGTTTAAAGTCTGAGTCAAATGACTCACTCTAGTCTCCCTCAAGTGATAGAGAAACTCATTAGTCCCTTTGCAGGAACAGGATGTGAGTAACAAACTAATCAGTGACTACCAAGATGTTCTGTATCCTGGGCAATTGTCTTCACAAGTAGTTGGACCACCCCATCACATAGCCTTCAAAAATGTCTTCCTTCTCTGAGACAATTGCCCAGCTGTTTCAACAGATTAGTTTAGTTTTTTTCCATTGACCACATTTGGTTATCAAATTATTGAAGTACTGTATGCCAATACCTTGATCCAAGATGGGAAGTCTTTTAATTTCTCCTTAGGAAAAAAAGAGTATGTATACGCATAGCCTAAATGTTTTCAACTTGAGGAATATAAAAATGTAACCTATTGTGGAGGTGACCCTGAAGAGGAGGCAGCCCATCATGCCCTGCAGATGAGGGTCTGGACTTTAAGACCTCTAGCTTCCCGGTGGATTGGTGTCATATTGACTTGGAGGAGGCCAGGGTTTTTGTGGTGGTAGAAGAGGAATGGGAAAAAAAATAGGGAGTAAGAGTTGTGTTTGAGGGAGTAAAGGATGGAGTTAAAGGAGGTCAGAGCAGAGATAGAGCAGATTGGTTTGGTGGAAGAGAGAAAGCAGGAAGGAAATAAAAAAAAGAGGCAGGTTCAGATTTACCTGTTCAAAGTGTGGTGTGTTTTAACTTTTATGCTGAATTAGAACATCTTTTTTTCAAGGTAGTGCTTATGTTGTAAGTGAATCAAAGAAAAACAATATAGAATCATATTTGCATTGACCAAGAGCCCCGGTGGTGCAGTGGTTAAATTGCTGCACTGCAGCTAAAATGTTGTGAGTTTGATCTTAACACAGTTCAAGGTTGCCTCAATCTTCCATCCTTCCATGTTTGGTAAAATGAGTACTCAGTGCATTGAGGACAAAATGCTAATTGCTCTGTGAATCACCCAGAGAGTGCACTAAGCACTATGGGGTGGTATATAAGTTTAATTTCTATTGCTGGAATAAGTCACAAATAATCAAAGGTTAGTATAAGAGAAATGCAGATATTTTAAGCTAAAAGCTATCAGATGCACATGGATTTAGAATAAGCGATCATGAGTGTCTCTGTTATTCTCAAATCATTTTATGACTACTTTGAGAGGTTTTAGAGTAAAGAATATTGAAACAGTTTAAAAATGTGATATAAAATATTTCATATGAAAATTGAAGCCTTTCTTTCAGTGTCCTTTCTGATTTTATTGCCAGGTAGTTGCATTCGTCCACCAAGGTCCAAATTTGCTAAAATAAAATCACGGGAATTAAGTAACTACTATCCTGCAGAGACCAAAGTAAACTACGTCTGCCACTCAGGTTATGACCTCATCCCGGGAATCAATTCATCTGTTACTTGTCTTGAAAATTACACCTGGACTACACTTCCAGTTTTTTGTGAAGGTCAGCAGTTTATTACTTTTGTTATTTTTTAAATATTGTGCAACTATTGTTTATGTTCATAATGTCTTCCGAAGGATATATTCAGTAGATATATTGCTATATAGTTCAGGAATTAATGATTCTTGATACAGTATACTATTTGGATAATATTTTCAGAAGCCTATGAGACTAACATATAGAGACATAGAATGTATAATGGACAGCTATTTCAGTTGATTCTGCTATAACTGCCATGATTATATCCAATGGAGTTCTGTGATTTGTAGTTCAGATTCCAGTGCTTAGACTCCTACGTGAAGGAGCTCTAATGTCTACTACCCATGAACTACTGTAGGGAATTTCAAGTTCCTTACTAAACTAAAGATTCCAGGATTCCATAGGTTGAAGCCAAATGTTACAGTGAAATCAAATTGCATTGTGTTTACTATGTATGTATGTAGTGTGGAAATATTCTTAATATGTTTTTCATTTGATTGTTATAACTGGTGCTTTGTTCTGTCTCCGTGTTTCTGTTTTGTCTTATTGATTTTAAAATTGTTTACAGATTAGTTGTGAACTACTTTGAGCACCTCATTTTAAAACAAAAAGTACGTAGGGTAATGTTATATTTTTTAAAAAAATCAATTAATATCTTAAAACAGGGGATCCCAAACTTTCTGTGCCTTGGGCCGGACAGTCACATGGTTCCTCCCACCATAAACACTGCTGTAAAATGTGTCTGCGGTTGTCATAAGGGCATTTACAACAGCCGCGGGTGCATTTACGGCAACATTTACAGCAGATGCAGGCACTTTTGCACATGTGTGGGTGCATTTTACGGCTGTCATAAATGAGTCCGCTTCTGCTTCCAGTAGCGGGGAGGTTGGCAGTGGGCCACATGAAATGGTTCCAGGGGCTGGGGCCGGCCCACAGGAAGTAGTTTGGCCACCCCTATCTTAAGATATTGAGCCAAATATCTATTCAGTAATGAAATAGAAGCAACACCAACATCAATCTTATAGGAAAAATTATGCAAGAGCACAATTTACATAGAATGCTTAAGATTTCAATGCATTTAGCAGGATATTCTCCTCGCCCATAGAGGGGCGAGGCAAATTCTGTGCTGGGGGAGGGAGGAAGCGGTACCATTGGGCTGCTGGGCAGAGGGGCAGGGCAAACTCTGTGCTGGGATGACAACCCACGTGCCCACAGAGAGGGCTCTGGCATGCATGACATAGTTTCGCCACAAGTGACCTAGGGACATCATACCCAGTACATGAAATTGCTCATTAATGCTGTAGCCATATAAACCTCTTGTACTAATTCTCAATGCTGTTTTTTACTAGGAAAATCATGTGGTGATCCAGGAAAACCAGAGAATGGTGAAGCTGTTATTCTAACTAATCTCTTGTTTACCGCAAAAGTAAATTTCACCTGTGAGGAAGGGTATGTACTGAAATTTACTTATGTACAGCCTTTCTCCCAAAAAATTGACACTAAGTTGGTTTACAAAACAGCAGTAGAAAATTAAAATACAGCAGAACTGCAAGCATCACAATATAATTAAACTCATTATAATATTAATTAAAATTAAAACACTAAAATATTTGATTAAAAGTTCTCACATTAATTTACAAGTAAAAGGAGAACCAGCACATTAGCTGAAATCTTAGTTTGTGGCACTTAATTTCTGAATGCCTACCTGAATGAAAAGTATTTGCTTTCCACTGGAAAAATAGCAGGGAGAGAGCAAACCTGGCCTATCTTGCCATGGAGTTCCACAGCCTCTACATGGCTCCCAAGAATGCCCTCTTTTGAGTCCTCACCAAATGGATTTCCAAAGATACTGGGACGTGAGAAGGGCCTCCTCAGCAGATCTTAAAGATACAACAGACTATAGGGCCATGATGGTGAACCTTGGCACTCCAGGTGTTCTTGAACTTCAGTTACCAGAAGCCCAAGTCAACACTCCTACTGATCAGGGCATATGGGAAATGAAGTTCAAGAACACCTGGAGTGCCAAGGTTCACCGTCACTGCTATAGGGGATAATATGGTCTTTCAGATAATAAGAGTTGACTCATATTTATATAACATGATTGTTACACAAAATGTGTAGCTTAGCTCCAGACTTAGTTATCTTAGACAAGTGCACTGTTGTCTATGAGAGAGATGAAGCGAATAACAAAAGCACCACCTATCCTGTTTCTTTACTGGTTTATGAAGACTATTTGAAAATGCTCCAAAACATTTGAGTCTGTTTCTGCCTGGAGGAGAATAGGTGAGTGAGGAAGAGTGAATGAAGGTGGGCTTGATAGGCCTCATGAATCATTTCTAGATGGCTCTTCTGTCAGCAAGAAATGTTGTGGTAGAAGTGGGCATCATCATCGGTTTATTTATACCCCGCTTCCCTCAGCCCGAAGGTGACTCGAAGCAGCAAAACAATGATATCAAAACAACGATAGGACAATCAATATCAGAATAACAATAATATAGCAATAATAATAATAATAATACAGCAATAAATACACAAATACCAAATAACGGTGCAATAATAACAGTAACAATATAAAAAATACAAATAACGCCCTTAACTAGGGCCAGGCTCAACACCCAGGTCCACGTCCTTTTCACTCCCCTGCGACCAATGCTGGACCAGGGGAGAAGGCTCGGGCGGGAGCACCAGCATTCAACTTTTAAGTCTTCACCGCCGGGAGCCCAGGTGGTCGACACTCCCCCGCGGCCAATGCCCACAGGACCAACGTCAGTATTGGCAGCGAGGACAGGGAGGGGCAGTGGCAGAGTCCCGCAGTGTCAGGCTGCACTGTCCTTATATTCCCGCCAAGGCGGAGCCCCGGCAAAATGGCAACAGCTGGCCTCAAAGCCCTGGCTGATGACAGGGCCAGGGAGAGGTGGTGGAGAAATCCCAATCCCGGGGCCGATGGAATAGGCCCCTGGAAAGGCTCGGAGGTCCGGTGTCGGTGGCTAGTAGCTTTTGGGCCCATGGAAAAGCGAGCCCCAGGTGTGGCCAGTTCTCTCCTCCCCGCCTCCTCCGCCGGGCGAGTTCTGCGGGGCCTCTGAGCCCTGTCGTCGGTGGTGTCAGCTGGAGGTTGGCTGGAGGCAAGGAGCTGATTTTGGGGGCGCGGAAAGGCGAGCCCCAGGTGCTTCCAGTTCTCTTCCCCCATCTCCTCCACTGGCTGGTTGCCGGGCGAATTCTGCAGGGCCTCCGAGACCTGGCATCAGTGATGTCAGCTGGAGGTTGGCTGGGGGCAGGGAGCCGCTTTTGGGGCCGCGGAAAGGTAAGCCCCAGGTGCAGCCAGTTCTCTTCTCCCCGCCTCTCCAACCGGTCGCCGGGCAAGCTCCACGGGGCTTCCGAGCCCCAGCGTCGGTGGTGTCGGCTGGAGGTTGGCTGGAGGTTGGCTGGGGGCAGGGAGCTGCTTTTGGGGCCGTGGAAAGGCAAGCCCCAGATGCAGCCAGTTCTCTTCTCCTCTCCTCTCCTCCAGCCAGTCGCCGGGCAAGCTCCGCGGGGCCTCCAAGCCCCAGCGTCGGTGGTGTCGGCTGGGGGCGTGGAGCCACTTTTTGGGGCCACGGAAAGGCGAGCCCCAGGTGCAGCCAGTTCTCTTCTCCCCACCTCCTTCATCAGCTGGTCACCAGGCGAGTTCCACGGGGCCTCCGAGCCCCGGCGTCAGTGGTGTCGGCTGGAGGTTGGCTGGGGGCGGGGAGCCATTTATTATTAAAATAAGTTGTCTTCTTGGTAAAAAGTTATAGGAAGCAAAATAAATGAACCACTTGGCAAACTTGATTTTGGTTCTACCTGCAGAATAATTTCATGAAAGGTTCCATGTGCTGAAACAGGTTAAGAAAGGGGAAAACAACAATGCCAGATTGATAAAGGACTTAATCTTGGATAAACATGCTGGCTTGACTTGTATTATATGCACCTTACACATTGAAGCTGGTGGCTTCAATCTTTCATAGTTCTATTCACCTAACGTTTGTGAGGTAAGGCAAAACTGCAGTGGTCTGTTATGACTCTGTCCTCTCACCAGGTAACCTGTCTGTGTCTGAGTGTATTTCTGAACATGGGTGCCTAGGATAGAACAAGTAATACTCACTCCACTTCACACTGATCACCATTCCTGGCTTAGCCAAGCTGTTTTGGGGAGTGATGCTGCTATAACCTTGGCTTGTGATGTTAAGTAACTTCAACATCCATACTGAGACTTTTTCCGTGTGTAGTCTGAGACTACCTTGTCAGAAGTGAATCTCAGCTTTGTGATTGTTATGTCTGTTGTGAGTCTGTCCCTAATGGTTTTTAACTCCACTAGCACAAACGTAAAAGGGCACAAATGGGCCTGGTGCTTTTTCTAGTTGGAATGATGGTAGTTTTGATATGGAGCAGGGATTCTCAACCTGTGGCCCATGGGCCGGATTCAGCCCATGGTGCCATTTCATGTGGTCCACCTTCACCTCCACTACAACCAGAAGTGCCATGTGCTGGAGGATGGGCAAAATGGCCGTCTGGCTCCAGAAGCTGTCTGAGGGAGTGTGATCTGGCATCTGGCTTTAAAAGGTTGAGAACTCCTGGAGTGGAGCAACTCTTTAGCTCCACCGTTGCAAACAAATTATTCCCTGTTAGGGTTTCTATTCACTGGAACTCAAAGCCTCAACAGGGCTAATTATTATGCCCCTCTCCAAGAGGTTGATGGACCTGAATGGTTTTGTGACAGCTTTTAAAGAGTTTTTATTTACCAGATGTCCTGTCAAAGCCTTTATTTACCTCTGGAATCAGGAAAAGAGCTGGACATAATTGATCCTCTGCCTTCTGATTGTGTGCAGCCAAATTAATCCCTGGTTGATTTGAAACATGGCAATAATGAAAGAAGTGGGATAGCGGCAAGAGTAGCACAGGTAGAAAAATCGAAGCTGGTCTAAACAAACACTAGCAAGAATTAGCTGTCAAAGTTTTGCCTAAGCAAGGTTTCTACATGCCATCAAAAAGGAATCAGGGAGTTGTCCAACCTGGTACCCCCTAACATTGGAGCTCCATATTCCAGGAGTGATTGCTGAAATGCTATGTACTTCCCACTTCTGAAGGTGGTGAGATTAGGAGAAAAACTTATGACAAATAATAATTCTTAGTTGTTAAAGCACTACTAGATTTATTGTTTCTGCTGCAGCAAATAACACAGCTACTCTACCTGCCCCCAGAAATCTCCCTATCTGAATCTGGTTCTAAACTGATATCAGGTGATAGATTAAGGCAAACAATCTGAAGTTTAATCCAGAGAGTGAAAAAGCAGATCAGAGAGCAAGGATCTCACCACTGCTGGATAGGGCTACAGCAGTGGTGGCAAACTATAGCTCGCATGCTAGATGTGGCACTCCCAGCCCTCTCTGTTTGCACATGCGCTGTCACCCCAGCACAGAGTTCACCCCACCCCTCTGCCCACCAGCCTAATGGGAGTGCTTCCTCCCTCCCCCAGCACACAGTTCACCCAACCCCTCTGCTCAGCCACCCAATTGGAGCACTTCCTCCCTCTCTCAGCACAGTTTGCCCCTCTACCCAGCAGACCAAAGGGAGTGCTTCCTCCCTTCCCCCAGCACAGAGTTCAGACCGCCCCTCTGTTTGGGCACTCAGTCTCTAAAAGGTTCGCCATCACCCTAGTCTACCTCAGGTTTACAGTTTGGGAAAATTTCTGGATTTAGCCCTGAATATGTATGCCCAGTATTTAGTGGTGGTTGGGAGCATGCTTACGGTTTAAATTAGTGTGTTGGCTATGCTTGTTTCTTTGTGTGTCTGAGGAAGCTGTGGTAGCACATGACTTAATTATATTATGCCTGGATTATTGTAATGCAATCTATGCAGTACAGTACTGCCTTTGGAAGGTATTCAAAATCTCCAGCATGTCCGAGCTACTGCAGTTCACATGTCGAAGCAAAGAGCCCATTGTGGTCTCTGCTTGATGGCAAGATTATATTCAAAATTATAGGATCTTGAAGAAGATTTGAAAGAATGAAATAAGTAGTTGCCCTTTCCTCTTTTTAGGTATACGTTAATTGGCTCGCCTTCTACCGAATGCATACTGAAAGGAGATGGAGTTGAATGGGAAACAAAGCCTCCTGAATGCCAACGTAAGATTGTATCAATGTTTTGTAGATCGCATAGTCTCAAAATTTGCATTACTGTACTATGTATTTGCATAGGATAGGGGCAATATTAAAAGCTCTGGCCTCTGCAGAAGCAATTTGAGCTACAACTTGGCTAGCTTGACACCTTGAGAAAGTGAAATCAGGACTAGAACTCCATTCATTGCAGTTCGTAGGTTTCAGTCCTGACTCCAGCATTCACAAATCAAGGACACAACCCCTTTTTCAAACCTCTGTAAGATGTCCTACTTTTTAGAGACATTCCAGTAGGTTACATATAATTACCGCCGCCGCCCCCCGCCCCCTCCAAGCTGATTGTTGTAGTGCTGGATCAGTTAGGATGATAAAAAAGAGCTTTCTTTATTTTCCATGTAGCACGGATCAAGAAACTGTGGTTTCAATCAACACTACAAGGGAAAATGAAGGGATTTTTTTTTACCCTCCTTACCTATCCAGCAATACAATGATCAGCAGGAAAGGGGAAAATAATTGTACTTACCCTGCCCTCCCACAGAGGAACAGGGAAAGTGTTTCATTTGCCTATATGGCAAAGTGGCTCATCAGCCATTTCACCATCCAGGCAAAGGTCATTGCATTGTTTGAATAGGAGAGTGGGTTAAATGTCTTAAGGTAGCCCCAAAAACAGTGATCCAAGTCCACCTCACAAGAGATAGTCTGGAAATGCTCTACATCAGTAAGTATTGGATTTTGGACTTAAATTCCCAGAACAACTAAGTCAATTCCCCAAAGCACTGATCAGCCAATATACTGACAGGCTTCTGGGAATTGAAATCCGCCTATGGGGCATGAGCTAAATATTTAAAATACCAACCTTACTCCTTTCCCTCCTCTTTTTAACCAGGTACTTCTAGCACTGTTACCACCACCTCTGCTGCTAGCATCGCCCCTACCATCTGTAAGTTGTACCCTACCTTTTCTTTAGTTTGAACAAATTTATTTATTTATTTATTTATTTTTCACGCTTGTATACCGCCCACTCAGGTACAACCCAACTCAGGGCGGTTTACATAGCGGACAGTAAATACATAAAAGACACATGATAAAAAAGTTAAAAGTTAAAAAAGTTAAAAAAAAACCACCCCTAAAAGGTGCGCAAGAACCGAAGGGACCTTGGGGGAAGGCACACTTCTCTATACCAACCACCCAACGGTACCCCCATCCCCACCCGCACCCCAAACTTGGCCCGCCAGCCAGGTCTTTAGTTCCTTCCTAAAGGGCAACAACTCCGTCTGGAGATGCAGTTCCACAAGCTTTGTTGCACTTGTGGATATTTGAGGAACAGATAACCATGATGTACCACTAAGTTCCTTTGATGCTCTACTTTTTGAGAGAGAGAGAGTTGTGACATAGAAATCTCTCTCTCCCCCACCTCTCTCTGTTTGTTTTTGTATCCTGCCCATCTCAGATATTTTCCCATTCTGAGTGGTGTATATCATTTTTTAAAAAAATCAATAAAAGCACAAAATTAAACACAAACAATTAACTCAACCAGATAAAATTGGTAGTCTGACATTCCAGAGCACACTAGAAACTAGTTGCCATGGGTCTTTCATTTCCAATCTGAGAATACATGAATGAAGACTAAATCTTTGGATATTTCTTTGTCCTCTGTACTCAGCACCAAAGTAGTTAAAGATGTTTGTGTTTAAATTTGCTTTTATTGAGGAATGGTTAGGGTTGTGCTAAATTTATATTGGTTGCGCTGATGGATTATCTCTGGCGAGAGCGGGATGGAGGCCATCTGACCATCCTTGCTCTCTTTGACCTCTCAGTGGCTTTCAATACCGTCAACCATGGTATCCTTCTGGAACGGCTCCGAGGATTGGGGATCCAGGTCACTGTGTGGGCCTGGTTTTTCTCATTCCTGAAGGGCCGTACCCAGTCGGTGTGGTTGGAGAGTGAGACGTCCAGCCCCAGGTTACTCCAATATAGGGCACCTCAGGGCTCAGTGCTGTATCCTCTCCTTTTTAACATCTACATGAAGCCACTGTGAGATCATTCGTTCCCACGGGGCGCGGTACCATCAGTACGCGGAAGACACCCAGGTGTACATCTCGGCCCGTGGTGATCTCAGTGATGCTGCCAAAGTCCTGTCTGGGTGTCTGGAGGCTGTTGGGGTCTGGATGAGGGACAACGGATTACAACTGAACCCTGGCAAGACTGAGTGGCTATGGATTAGGGGCCCGGTGTTATCTCTGGAGTTACCATCCTTGGTTTTGGATGGGGCTAGTCTGCCCCAGACAGATCCAGTGCGCAACGTGGGGGTCCTCCTGGACTCACAACTGCTGCTTGAAGAACCTTTATAGATTTCTCTCACTCTTGAATGTTGAAAGATGTCATTCCTGTATTAGCAGCTGGCATCCGATAGTCAGTACCTCCCTCTTGTTAAAATTCATCAACAGGGCCAGACATATTCCAGTTTGAAAAGGTACACATTAACTTAGCTTTTAATATCCTCCTCCTCTTCTTTACTTCCTTCTTCACCACTTCAGGTGTAGAGGGAGATACAAGGTTCTTGTTGTGGCATTTCTATCAGCCTCCACCACTATTATTTGGTGTTGTAATGTGCCTTTGATGCTATCCTTCCGTCATCCTCTGGGTCTGCCTCATGGTCTTTGTCCTTCTCCTCTTTTCGCATATGCCTTGTATGGTGTGGAATTCTCTTCTATTGGGCAAACCACTTTATTTGTTGTCTCTGTAAATAGTTTAAAATTGGTTCTATTCCAATTCTTTCCCTTATACAGTGGAAGCTTGGGTTACGGACGCTTCAGGTAATGGGAAACTTGACTTACAGAAAGAAATCCATTGAAAATAATCCCTCGGTTTACAGATTTTTTGGAACAGTTTTTTTTGGTTTTCAATGCATTCCTAAGTGAAACCGTGCTTCACTTTACAGAATGTTTGTTTTCAATGCATTCCTATGGGAAACTACACAATGCATTCCTATGGGCACTTCACTTTAAGGGGAAATCGCTATAAGGAAAACACAGTGGAATGGATTAATTCCGTAACCTGGGTTTTTACTGTAATCTATAACACCGCTGGAAAACAACATCATCTGTGCTATGTTCTTATTGCTGCTTATTTCTGAAGCATTCCAAAGTGAGAAATGACTAAGAAGTGGACATAAAGATACTTGCAAGCATGCTCAGTAATTGTTAGGGGACATGTTTCCTAGCTATTGACCTTCATTTTGAATTTATTATCCATCAAGCCATGCATCAAGTCTGCCAGCTCAAATCCAGGAAGTGCTTTATAGCAAGAACATACATTCTTGAGCATATGCAAGAGCAAAACAAAATTAGAAGATAGAGGAAGTTGCTCACTGGACAAGGAACATTAAAAGAGGATATAACTGAAGAATTCAACCTCCTGGCAGACAACTTGCTGTGTGAATGTGGAGATATACAGAACCCAGTTCATCTGCCAATTACTGCCAGAAACATGTGCCGATGAATAAAGCCAAAAAAAGTGGCTTAATTTTGGCAGTATAAAGTTTGATCTGGACATGAAAGCAGATCCATCAAACAATCAGCAATAGCAATTACACTTAAGAGAATTAGTAAATTTGCCCATATATGCTATATAAGAATGTAGTATGTAAACTAATTTTTTTTATGGGATCATCTTTTTTCTTCCAAATGCACTTGCAGTTTCAGATGATATGACTAGTAGGAACTGAAAGAGTTGTAAAGTGTGACTCATCGGAAAAGACGATAATGCAGGGGAAATGTGAAGATAACAGGGAATGAAAAATTCAAATAAGAGCATGACTCAATAGAAAAAGCCATGGCCTTGAGTTTGCAAGAACTGGGCAAGGCTTTTTGGAGGTCAGTACTTTGAGCTCCCGTCTCTTTCCCAAATCCTACCAACCAAGCAGTTTGAAAGCAAGAAACTGCAAGTAGATAAATAGGTATCGTTTCTGTGTGAAGGTAAAAGTGTTCCATGCGCTGTGGTGTCTAGTCATGCCTGCCACATGCCCATGGAAATGTCTGCAAATGCAGACAGCCCTGGCTCTTGGCCTATAAACAGAGGTTAGCACCTCCCCCTAGAGTCGGACACAATTGGCTTTTGAGCAAGGGCGACTTTTACTTTTACCTTACCACCCCAGAGCACTTAGTGCACTCTCTGGGCCAGGGGTGCCCAAACCTTCCAGGCCGTGGCCCGGTCATGTGGTTCAGGGGGACGGTCACTGTGGCCCGGGGGGCCAGATCCGGGTCCCAATGCCAATTCATCCGGCTCACAAAGTCCTTGTCGCTCCCGGAGGCGGAAGTAAAACGCGCCTGTACGGGCGCACTTTACTTCCGCTTCCGGGAGCGACGAGGGCTCCATGGGCCGGATAAATTGGCATCAGAGGCTGGATCCGGCCCTCTGGACGTAGTTTGGGCACCCCTGCTCTGGGCAGTTTACAAGTTAATTAGCATTTTTACCGCCAACATGCTGCGTACTCATTTTATTGATCTTGGAAAGATGGAAGGCTGAGTCAACCTTTTTGATCCCCATCAGGATCGAACGCACAACGTTTTGGCTACAGTGTAGTCGTTTTAACCCCTGCACCACCAGCAAAGCCGCTTACCATCCCATCCTATTACAAAGCCCTCTGTAGCCCTGGGTTCCAAACAAACAGGCTCAGGTCCGGTCGCCTGGCAACCAAGCGCCGGGTTCCTCTGCCAGAATCACCTGCCAGAATGGAAGGGGTTTTCCCTGTCTCTATGTTCTATCCAAGTGTCCTTGGCGCGCGCATGCGTTCTCGGCTGAAAGCTGTTGACGCAGAGTGGGCGTTCTACTCTGCCCTGTCCAGCGCTGTCAACGACGGGACTGGGTTTCGCTTTGCTTGGACGTCGGCGTGCGGGTTGAGCTCACCATGTCCTGGGCTCGAAATAGAACCGGAAAGGCCGCGTTTCCTTCCAGTGTCTAGGTTTTTACACCGCCCCGTCCAGCCTCCATTTGTTGCCTTTGGGTTTTCTAGCCTGGCCGCGGCAATGGGATTATTATGGCATCGCTGGGATCGGATCCGGATCCGGATCTGGTTGCTGCTCTGGCTGCTGCCGTTTCACGTCCAAGGTCCATAACTGAGGGTTTGTGGGTACCTCGGTTTCGCTTTAGTATCTCTTTTCATGAGACGCGCTGCTTGCTTTTTTCTTGCTGCGAAGACACCTCCCCACTCCCCCCCCCCCAATTCGCTGTCACCCTGGCTAATTGCTTAATAAGAGAGGCATGGTAATTAAGCCGCTGACTGGGTGGCAGAAGGTCAGCAGTTCGATTCCCGAGTACTGCAGGTCGGAATGAGCTCCCGTCTTTGTCCCAGCTCCTGCCAACCTAGCAGTTCGAAAGGAAGAAATTGCAAGTAGATAAATAGGGACCACTTCGGTGGGAAGGTAACAGCGTTCTGTGCGCTCCGGTGTCTAGTCATGCCTGCCACATGACCACAGAAACGTCTGCAGAAGCAGACAGCGCTCTGGCTCTTCAGCTTTGAAACAGGTGAGCACTGAACCCTAGAGCCGGATATGACTGGCTTTCGAGCAAGGGAAGCCTTTACCTTATTGTTTTGTTTTTTTTGCTTAAGAAGCATGGCAACTACTTTTTTTTATTTTTAATAGCACTCGGCGAAGACCCTATGGGTTCTTGGGGTATGAACTTGGTATCTTTGCCACCCTGAAATGCTTTGCCCGCAGGACACATCCTCTTCACTCCTATGCTTTGTTTTCCCCAAGGTTTTAGGTGAGAATGTCTCTGTCCCAGCTCCTGCCAACCTAGCCGTTTGAAAGGAAGAAATTGCAAGTAGATAAATAGGGACCACTTTGGTGGGAAGGTAAACAGTGTTTCATGTGCTCGGGTGTCTAGTCATGCCTGCCACATGACCACGGAAATGTCTGCAGAAATAGACAGTGCTGGCTCTTTGGCTTTGAAACAGAGATGAGCACTGAACCCTAGAGTTGGATAAGACTGGCTTTCAAGCAAGGAAAACCTTTACCTTTTTGTGGGAAATTCTGTTACACAGAGCAAAAGTAACCTCCCGTTCAAGTACAGAGGTACACAATGGTTGGTTAGTATAACAGATAAGTTTGCAAATCAGTGTGGCTTTTTACAACCAGCAATAACAGAAGGTCCCTGATTGGTGTTCAGATTTATTACTGTGAAGTTTGGTTCCATTGAGTTGTAAACGGGCTGGTAGATGGATGCAAAATAAACATTGTGGCATTATACATCTTGTAATGAGTTTATTTTTCAGACCTAGCATCTATTTACGGTAATAATTTCATGTCAGTAATTATTCTGGGTTGAAAGGATTTTTGTGAAAGAAACTCTGCTCAGGGGACTGCCCAAATGAGGTTCCTTTCATGTCCCCAAGACCTGGGAGAGAGACGGGCGCTCAATCCATCATGCAGTACCTAAGTCTCGAACTGCCGACATGCTAGCCTTCCAGTTAACAAGGCAAGCTTCTTAACCACTGAGCCACCGCAGCCCCTCAGGGTGCTGTGTGAAACCGGACAATGGTGTGAGTGCAAAGCCCAAGCACTTCCTTTGTTCTGTGAGGTGGTTTGAGACTATGAATTGAGAAATGTCAATTTATTACAACCTGTTGTGGCATTTTATATTTGATAATGTCCCAGAAACCCTTGACTCATATTCAAACCTTTGAGTTGGGTGCTCAGCATGTACATATATTTTATCTCTGCCGCCTCTCTCTGGATCTTCGTCTTGTAATTTTTCTCTTCCAGAATGAGAACTTTCAAGTCTTATGCAGTGTCCAGGTAGATTGAAATGAATTGAAACAGGTTTGTGTGTATTGCTGTTCCTGATGTCTGATTTTGTCCAATAATGTTGCCAGACTAAATGTGGGGGCATAGCTGGCATCTGGGTTTGTAGCAAGGTTTAGTTCCCATCTCTGTTTCACTGTTGCATAGTCTGCAGTATGTCAATAATTGCTTGAGATTGGGAGTTGTCTAAGCAAGTATTAGTATGCTACCAAGAGCTTCAGAGAGTGAAGTACTGTATTCTTGTTAAGGATGGGATGGAGATATTTTATTATATGTGTGTGATTTCAGTTGCAGGTTAAAAGTGACAACCAGTGGTGTTTGATTGCTTTCTCTTCTGGGCCTGTTTTGTAGTACGTTGCTTCTGGTTATACGTCTTGCCCTGTTGATTGGTTCTTTAACCATATTGAATGGGTATTGTAGTCTGAGAAATGCATTTCTGTAGATCTTTGAACTTGGAGTCTCTCTCTTGTGGGTTGAGCAGATGCAGTTAAGGTAGAGTGAGAGGTGCTCTGGATTGTATCCCCCTTTATCAATCAATAATTAAATAAATAACGAGAATTTTGTCCTTTACAAGGTAGTAAGATGAATGTCTGCTAGAACTGAAGTGGGCTATAGACTCAATGCCCATGCTATAATAAAATAGTTATCTTTATGGCCCTCAGTTACTGAAAGCGTATACATCTGAGCAGAAGTCTTAAATGAGAACTATAGGGCCAGAATATATTCTGGTTAAGGGTGTCAGATACTCCTGAGAGTGTCTTTGCAGGCAGTGCCTACCATGTAAGGATGAAACCAGATTTAAACGTGGACAGGGATAAGGTTGCAGAAACAACACTTTCATGTGTCTCCGTTTTCAGCCATCCTCTTCTCCCTGCTTTGTTGTCTGCAGAGTTTTGGAAACTTTAACTAATTTTTTTCTAAATCCTCCCTTTCCAAAGTTATTCAGGGCTTTAAAGTTGTAGAATAGTTTCAACTGTGAGTGGAGGTTTACCAGCACATGACTGACACATGAAGTTCAGATATCTTAGTAAGAGCATAGGAGTGACTGCATTCTGTCCCAGCTGCATACCTGTCAAGTTTTCGATTTGGAAATAAGGGAAATACAGGATACTTGACAGCTATGATCTTGTGCTGCCCTCCAATGGTGGCAATAGGGCATTGCAGTCTAATTAATAAGGGATGATGGCGGGAAAGAGGGTAAAATAAGGGGTTTTCCCAGCCAATAAGGGATACTTGACAGCTATGCCCAGCTGTGATCCTTAGATTATTTTTATGAGGAAGCCCCACATAAGTGTATTCTGGTAATCTAGTCAGATTCAGACACACAGTAAGCAAAAACACAGTGGGGCCACTATTAGCATATAATTTGGAGCTTGTCCCTAATTTTTGAATATGGAGGTCAAAGGATATGTTATACAGCAGGGGTGCCCAAACTTTTCAGGCCACAGGCCAGTCACGTGATTCAGGGAGCCGGTCACTATGACCTGAGGCCCGGATCCAGCCCCCGACACCAATTCATTCAGCCCGCGAAGCCCTCATCACTCTTGGAGGCGGAAGTAAAATGTGTCCATACGGGCTTGTTTTTCTTCCGCTTCCAGGAGCAATGAGGGGTTTGCGGGCCAGATGAATTGGTGTCCGGGGCTGGATCCGACCCATAAGCCGTAGTTTGGGCACTCTTGTTATGCAGGGTAGAATCACGAACTTTTAAAGTTTGAAGTCTTATTGCTTTGAGAGCAACAATGCAGTGAAGTCAAACTTTGCAAGTTTGAAACCCTTACTAGTAGTCCTGGTGACGGTAGTGGTTAAACTGCTGTACTGCAGGTTGTGAGTTCCATCCTGGCCAGAACTCAAGGTTGGCTCAGCCTTCCATCCTTCCGAGGTCAGTAAAATGCCCAGTACGTTGGGGTCAAAATGCTAATTAACTTGTGAACTACTCAGAGAGTGGGCAGCATATAAGTGTTGTTGCTTTGCTTTATACTTTTTGAGTAATAGTGACTATGACATTATCCATCCCCACCCACAAGCCACCTCCAACTTCTCCGTCCCTTTTGAGCTTAGTGTCAGTTCTCTCACAGTAGATAACTGAGAAATAAACTTTGCTAAGAACAATATATTGTTGCAGACTATCTCTGTTGTAGTGATTATGTTTTGAAGGGGGAGTTAAGAGCAATTAACTTTATAAAATACATGGTTCTCACTTGTTATGGACTAATCCAGCTGTCTACATTTTTGGACTGTCCTGTGGGGGCTGTCATGTTGAAACCCTTCACTTTGAAATGCAGAACTACACCACAGTTTGGGGAGTAATGTGTTATGGGAATGCATGCAAAAGGAGATTGTAAACTGAAGATGTAACACATTAATACAAGGGAGAGTTAGTATAAACCTAAAAGCAAAAGATATATCAAAATGCAACATTAATAAAAATTATTAATAGTGAAATGTGGATACCTAATACAATTCCAAAAGTGAGTATTTATCACAGAGAGAGAGTGTGTGTGAGAGTGAGTGAGTGAGTGTCTTTTTCAATGTCAGCACTTCATATGTTGCAAAAAGGTCTGGAACAAGTCCCTGTAAACCTTCAAGGTTAAGTACTCAAACCAAGAGGAGGAATCCCATTTTAGTCAGTACATACTCAGTGCCGGATTAAGCCAGCACAGGGCCTGTAGCAAATCTTGTCAAGGGTCCCTTGCTTAGATTTAGGATACCTATAAAATAAAACACCACTAGTAAAAACAAACTCTTCTCGATTTAATGTGGGCAAATTTAGAGATAACACTAGTCAAATCAATTTCTCTAAGTAAATCACATTCAATGCTCATTAAGATGAGGTTATTAACTATTTGCAATTTCTTGTTAACAAACTGCTAGGTTGGCAGGAGCTAGAATAATTTCTGACATGAAATTATTATTATTGCTTCTACATTTTAAAAAACCCCAAAATACTTAAAATGTCTTAAAATATAACATATCTGAGTTCATATCATACTGTGCTGGTACATTGCTGTATATATTAGAAATTATGAAAACTACATGCTCTCTGATATGATCAAAAAAGAAGGGTCCCTTTTCCCCGCCTCTCCCATCTGTTTACTTACAAGTAAGAGGTGGTTTGTTTGTTTTTGAGGGGGGGGGCACTAACACTAAAATAAAAGTAAAGGTCTCCCTTGCTCGAAAGTCAGTAGCATCCAACTCTAGGGTTCAGTGCTCATCTCTGTTAATTAGTCAAAGAGCCAGCACTGTCTGTCCTGTGTCTGCAGACGTTAACGTGGACATGTGGCAGGTATGCCTCAACACCGAATGCTGTTTATCTTCCCAGTTCCTACTGAAGTGGTTCCGTGAGTGCAGAAGTGGAGGAAGGAAGAGAAGATCAGAGGCGAGAATACCTAAAAGGGGGGGGGGCTTTTCTCCTTTAAATGCATTGGCTTGCTATTGTGTGAGGAGATGTCTTGCCTCCCTCCCTCTTCTCTGCCCCCCCCCCAGCAGCCTTGCATGTCTCCATACTGGGTGGGCAACAAGACAGGCTGGCAGGAAACAGGAAAGGAAGGCAGGCTCGCTGCTGAGAGCGCAAGAGCCAGCTGCCTAGAATAGAAGGGACCTGCGCAGAAGAGGGTGCGCAGTAAGTACTTTTCCCCCGCCGCCAAATTACGGGATGGTGGCAGCTCCGGGCAGGAAAGGAGCAAAAATGGCGCCAAATTACGGGAAATCCTAGCTAATACAGGATACTTGACAGGTATGCCCCAGAGTCCCCTCGGTGAGGGGGCGGCAGTAGAAATATGATTGATTGATTGATTAAATAAATGATTAAATAAATAAATGTTGTGAGACTTGGGCCAGGTGCAGTCCAGATAGCAAATAGGAATCTTATTTTAGTCACTTTTCAGCTGCCTACAGCTAAGCTTGTGTAGCAATGAAGGCATATTGTCCTGTGGTTTCTATTAAGGAAAATGGCATCAGGATTTAGGAATTATCCAGCATTTAATGATACAGTGACTTTTTGCATTTTTCTACATTTCAGAATTTTCCTATTTGTTTGTATTTGCAGCTGACTGCCCTGGGCCACCAAACCCACCTCATGCTACACTAAAGACTGGAGAACTGCAAGCAAGCTATACTATTGGGACTGTTTTGCGATATAAGTGCATCCCTGGTTATCAATATATAACTGGCAGGCGTCCCAGTCTTGAATGTCTTCCAAATTCAAAATGGACAGAAACGCCTGAATTTTGTGAAAGTAAGTACCTTTTTTTGTAGTTCAATTTTTGCCAACAATAGTAACTCTCATAATATGTTTAGTAAAACATGTACAGTGGAACGTCATTTAACAAACAGTTCAGTTAACATGGAAAATAGTAGTTCGGTTTACAGAATTTTTTTTGGAATCGATTAATTGGTTTTTCAATGCATTTCTATGGGAAACTGTGTTTCAGTTAATGTATTTTGGTTTTCAATGCATTCCTATGGGACATTTGGTTAAAGTAATTTTTGCTGTATGAAATGCCCTAGAAAATGTATTAATTACATTAACTGAGGTGCTGCTGTACAGAGAATCAGAGCTCCCAGAAATTTTAAACAGTTTTTCCCCCAGTCAATATCTTATGTAATCTCAAATCAAATCAAGTGAAAGAGTTATTTTGTTTGTTTTTGAAATAAAGGAGGTAGCATTAAAGTGGAATTCTAAGGGGAAGACAGAAGAATCACCTAGTGGTACCTAGTGGTTAGCATACAGTACTGTGCAAAGTCTTAAGCAATCACCAGCTGGTTTAGGGAGAATGCAGTGAGTGATGTGAGGGTGGGTGGGATTATAACTCAGACACCCTACCACCAAACTTCACCTAATTTGGAGGAGGTTGGGAGGATAGTCAGCAAAGACACTCTCCAATTTTGACACTGCAGCACTGTCATTCTGCTTGATTACTCTTTACCTCACTACTTTGTGACCCATTTGCCTCGTGACATCATGGCCCCTGCATCTAGTGTATATAAACCATGCCTGCAAGTTTTACTCCTTTGCTAAGACACTGACTGGGAGGTGGAAGGTCAGCAGTTTGATTCCCGAGTACTGCAGGATGGAATGAGCTCCCATCTTTGTCCCAGCTCCTGCCAACCTAGCAGTTTGAAAGCAAGAAATTGCAAGTAGATAAATAGGGACCACTTTGGTGGGAAGGTAACAGCGTTCCGTGCTCTCCGGTGTCTAGTCATGCCTGCCACATGACCACGGAAACGTCTGCAGAAGCAGACAGCACTGGCTCTTCGGCTTTGAAACAAAGATGAGCACTGAACCCTAGAGTCGGATACGACTGGCTTTCGAGCAAGGGAAACCTTTTCCTTTACCTGAAGAAGTGGACTTCATTCACGAAAGCTCATAGTAAAAATATAGCAGTTAGTCCTTAAAGTGCTTCAATGTTTTTATTTTTTGTTTTTGTTTTCTGAGGTGCCTGAACCACAGACTAAAATGGCTACTAGTCCAAAAAAATCTCCAATTTTGCTTTGTCTAGGTGGCTCAGTGGCAAAGATGCCTTCCCAAATCACTCATTAATTCCCTCCCAAACCAACTGGTAGTAGCCTAAGACTTTTGCATAGTACTGTATATCTTCCTAAGTATGGTGTACTGTACTTCTTTTTCGGTGATGTTTGTAGCATTTTTTATCCTTACTTTAATCCCCCCCACACACATGGACTACATGTCTGTGTCTTTTTTTAAATGCATGGCAAAAGCCTTAGTTTTGTGGTGTTCTGATAATGTATCTCAGGCTGGATGAATGCTCAGGGGACAGAACAGGAGGGAAAAAAGAAAAGAAAATGACAATTTACCAAACATCTGGGAATGCTGAATACTCATAGAATGTTGTCTGTAACTTGGAAGAGTAAAAGAGAATTGATGTGTTTGTGTAAACAACATAATTGCATATTAAATGATGGGAACACAATACATTTTCTTAAAGATTACTCTTTTCTAATGTCATCTTTTCATAGGGTGCTTGAGTTCACTAGTGTTGACCATTGCTGCTTCTGACTACATTAAGCCTCACATCTCAACTGTGCTTAAAACAGAATATTACTTGCAATTTCACTGACCTGGCTATACATTGAGCCTATATGGTACCCTTATTTCCAGTGTAATAGGTGCAGAGGCAGAACAGATAAAGAGATCATGGATTTCCTTCCATAGATCCAAACAGCTGGTATAGCTGGATGAGATTCTTGTTAAATAGTTTCCTATGTTAAGTAGTTTCCTAGCTCAGGACTGTCTGGGGTTTGCTTAACGATATTTTTAATCAAGCTATATTTTATGTTGATTGTAAGCCGCCCTGTGTCACTGTGGTGAGCGGGTGGGGATATAAATCTAATAAATAAATAAATGTGTCTAGATATGCTAAAAAGCAAAATAATAAATTATACATTATTTTTAATGTTGATCTTGTAAGAAATACACTCTCTATTTTTTCTGTAACTTTATAAGACAAGTCCCTGTATTTCTAGAATGCAAGGAGGAAAAAAGACTTAAGCCTTATCAGGCATGAGAAATCCCTGATGTTTAAACTGGATTCCAAAAAGGAAGAGGTACCCAAGATCATTTTGCAAATAACCATTGGATACTGAAGCATACCAAAGAATTCCAGAAGACTAGCCTGTGCTTTATAGACTATAGCAGACCTGTGGACTGTTTGGATCATGAGAAATCACGGCTGGTTCTGAAAGAGATTATTGTCCTGAGGTATATCTTACATTCTGATCAAGAAGCTACCATTAGGACACAATACAGAGAGACAGAATGGTTTTCTCAGAATTTGGGGCATGGCACAATAACAGTTACCAGGAACAAGACTAGAGTTTTTCTAAGACAGGAATCATGAACAAGGCACAAGATCAAAAAACCACACAATAGCAAAACTACAGACCTTTATTTCTAAGGCAGTCTCTGGGAGGAAGAGCTGATTCGTATAAAGCATATATAGAATTTATGTGGTGGTTTTGTTTTTTCTTTGGTGCTAATTTTTATTTTAGGAAAGCGATGTAAGGTTCCACTTATTGAGAATGGCAGATTTGAAGCCAAAGGTGATCTCCGGCTTGGTGAAACAGTGACCTTCTTCTGTGATGTTGGGTGAGTTGTAATAATGTACTGTAGCTTTGGAGGAAAAACTTTGAAAGGGTCTGTCCGATATATAGTGACTGAAATCCTGTTGCACAACCTTCTGCTGTGTAAGGCTGATGACATTAGTTGCGACAGATTGTTGGAATTAAAAGTTTCTGATTCTTTCCCCAAAGGTCCCAAGGCTCCTGTGGGATCCTTTTTGTAATGGGAAAATTTTCCGGGACTGTGAGATGGAGTGGAGTCTTTAATCTCCAAAAGTCTCCACTGAAGAGATGATTTCCTTGGTGTTGGCAGTTTTTGCAAACTAAAGGTACACCCTATCCCACAGCCACTGAAGCTTTTACATAATGAAAGGGATCCCAGCTAGGACGTAGAAACTTTTGAGGGGGTTAAAAAAAATTAATTTACAAAACACTGCGGTATTTTATGCCATGAAATTGGAATGTAGCCATTAACTATTATGTTTTTCAGGATTTTTTCACTGAATGCTTTTGGACCTGTTGATAACTGAACCTGTGGATAGTGAACCTGTAAATACAGGGGCAACCAGTACTGTTTTTAAAAAATCCAAGCCATTAATTCTTATGTTGTTGCTAGTTATTATTTATTTATTTATTTTCTAGATTTCTACCCCGCCCTCCTAGTGCAACTCAGGGTGGCAACAGAAAAATATACATATATGTACAATACAAGAAAGATATACCAGTGGTGGTGAACCTATAGCACATGTGCCAGAGGGGGAACTCAGAGCCCTCTCTGGGCATGCACGCTGTCGCCCCAGCACAGAGTTTGTCTTGCCTCTCCTCTCTGTGCAGCAGCCCAATGGGAGAGCTTCCTCCTCCCCCAGAACATAGTTCGCCCCTCCCCTCCCTCTGCCCAGCAGCCCAGTGGGAATGATTCATCCCTCCCCACAGCACAGAGTTTGCACCATCCCTCTGTTCAGCAGCCCAATGAGAGTGCTTCCTCCCTCCCCACAGCACAGAGTTTGCCCCACCCCTCTACCTAGCAACCCAGTGGGAATGTTTCCTCCCTCCCCCCAAGCACAGAGTGGGGTTGGGCTTGCAGTTTGGGCATTTGGTCTCTAAAAGTTTTGCCATCACTGCTATATACTGTACCATCAAGTGGTCTCCAACCTATGGCAGCTCTAACAAATGAAAGACCTCTAAAATGTCCTATCCTCATCAACAGCTCTTTCCAGCTCTTGAAAATTCAAACCGATTTATTTCAAGTTTGGTCTTCCTCTTTTCCTGCTGCCTTCAGCCTTTCCCAGCGTGATTGTGTTTTCCAGAGATTTTTGCCTTCCCATGACTGTCCAGGGTATCTGCAGAGCTTTCTCCTCCAGCACTATTTTTCAAATTAATATTCCCTAATTGATTGGTAATTCTGGAAGTGAATATAGTGATCACATACTTGCTGTTTTATATATATTTTTAAAAAGTATCTTACTGTTGAAGTCTCTAAAACAGGGGATGGGCAATATCTTGGCAGCTGTGCTTTTGGATTCCATTACTGCACCTCCATAGTCCTGCCTCATGCTCTGTAGGTCACTGGGTGGTTTATTTTCTAAGACAAAATAAAGAAGGAAAAGAAGGAAATTGCAAGAAAAAAAGATAATGTGATGGGGTGTGTGGTTGCATAAGAAATGGGGGGGGGATAGAGACTATGAAGTGTCTCTGCCCCTGGTGTGCACTGCCTATTACTATTTTGGCTTGAAGAATTTGCAGGTGGAATGCCACATTCAAAAGATAAGATTTCTCCACCACTCCATTGAAGTATCATATCAATTCATATGATAAGACTCCTTCATTTTTCTTCTAGTTTGCTCTTCCTAAACTAAACCGGGATTCAGCAAATTGCACCTATAGGGACCCAATGTTTCCTCCATAGAGCCTCCTCAGAGCCCATAAGCAACAAAGCACACATGGGAAAAAATTACCTCCAAAATATACCGTATATACTCGAGTATAAGTTGATACAGATATAAGCCGGGTGTTACCTGCAGTGGCTCAAGTGGCTAAGACGCTGATTGGGAGGCGGAAGGTCAGCAGTTCGATTCCCAAGTACTGCAAGATGGAATGAGCTCCCATCTTTGTCCCAGCTCCTGCCAACCTAGCAGTTAGAAAGAAAGAAATTGCAAGTAGATAAATAGGGACCAATTTGGTGTGAAGGTAACAGTGTTCCGTGTGCTCTGGTGTCTAGTCATGTCTGCCACACAACCACTGAAACATCTGCAGAAACACAGCGCTGGCTCTTCGGCTTTGAAACAGAGATGAGCACTGCACCCTAGAGTCAGATACGACTGGCTTTTGAGCAAGGGAAACCTTTACCTGATTTTCCTGAGAAATCAGGAAAACAGATTGACTTGAGTGTAAGACGAGGGTGGTAAATGCAGCAGCTTCTAGTGCGCACATACCTGTCAGGTTTCGGGAAATACTGTCAAATAAGGGAAATTTCCTATCCAAAACGGGAAACTGGACAGCTTTGCTTATCCTGTGCTGGCCTCCAGTCTAATTGCAGTCTAACTAATACGGGATGATGGCGGGAAAGAGTGTAAAATATGGGGGGTTGGCAGAAATTTCCCGAAACTTGACAGGTATGAGTGCGCAGGAGGGCGGGAGGGAGGGAAAGAAAGAAAGAAAGAAGCCAGAGAAATCCGCTGCCAAGCCTGCCCTCCCTGCGCAGAAGGAAGGGAGGGAAAGAAAGAAAAACAGACTTTAAATGAACAAACAAATCAGCCATGTGATCCATATACAGAACAAATGTAGAAGAAGAAGGCAATAACTTTTTTGGATCACTAAATAAAAAAAATCATTGCTAGCTTTTGTGATTCAAGATCACTTCTTCAGGCATGCAGAGTTGACTTTGAATTGGCTACAATTGGAATGCCTAGGATGTAAAACTACCAACCCCAGCCCCAACCTCCATTCCCTGATGAAGGTTACTGAAATTTGCATTGCTTTGACCTGGTCAGAGAGGGGGCCCTGTGGCCTCAATGGAGCCATTTGGAACGAGCAATAAACAGAGGCCTGGTTTCCTATGTCTGTTAAATGGGTGAGGGATATAAAATGGACTGCTGCTTCACATTTATTTTTAAGGACTTTGAATGAGTGCTTTTCCCAATACATTACCACCACCACCCGCCCAGTTTGCTGGTGGCCAGGTGGCTGTGGGGTAGTGGTGGGACGCCCCTTTTTTGGAGGGAAGGGTAGAATCAGGTGGAAAGAGGGTCCTTTTGAAGTCCATCCCCCCCCATCTCACAGCTGTTGGGTGCCATACATGGAATACATTTCACACAGTGTTTCAGCAATTGCTGCATTTTTCAGGCACAGGGCAAAACCATTAATTTAGAATCCAAGCCTCCTGAAGTGTTGCCTTAAGACAGGGGTTCCCAACCTAAGGCCCATGGGGTGGATCCAGTCCACGATGCCATTTCATGTGTGTCCCCCCCCCACCCCTCCAGGGTCACTCAAGGAAAAAATGGCCACCCCTTTGAAGCTGTTGGGACAAAATGGCCACCCCCATTGTGCAGACAGGGCAAAATGGCCATCTGGCCCTTGAAACTGACTGAGAGAGCATGACCTGGCCCCCAGCTTGAAAAGGTTGGGAACCCCTGCATTAAGGGATTTAAATCCAGCTGCTAGAGCAACTGTCTCACTTAACTGTGTTTCAGCAGTTTATTTTATTATCTCATTTTGTGTAAGTGGCCCTGAATCTTGTATACAAATATCAGCATATTAATCCTATTTACTACTCAATGTATTTGTCTACTCCTTTACAACCCTTATAAGAGAAGGGGGAGGTTTGGAACCTGTAGGAAACAATTGGAAACTATCAAGTGAGGTTTTCCATCAGGTAATCATACTTGGACTAGACACAGCCTTCCTGGAACCAGTGGGTAAATTAAACCCCAGAAACTGAAGATCTGTATCCTTCTCATATAACTTGAGCCTTCTCATTCTGTAGGTATAGATTACTAGGTGTAGATACTTCTCGCTGTACTTTGTATGAAGACAACAGTGTTGATTGGAGTAGAGCACCTCCACATTGTGAAAGTAAGACTTATTGCTTTGATCTTGTTAATAATAGCATTTTAGTACTGTATTACCAGTATATTAGTCTGTCTGGACTTTTGTTGGGGAAAATCTTGAAAAATTAAGTGAGAAGTAACATACCTTCTCTCGCACCCACCTTTCCTTTCTCCTGTCATCCCTAATGTTAGGCCTTATCCTAAAGACATCTAGATGTCAAGAACAGGGGGCTCAAATGGGTAGTAAACCAGAAAAGGAGGTAAGAAAATGGATGCTTAGATGCAGGTCTCGCTCCCATATAAGGCTGCCTGGAAAATGGGATGCTGCGAACCATTTCATGGTGCTAGCACAGCTTTGATCCTATAACAGTGATCCAGTATGGTGATGGATCCCAAATGCATAGACCAAGGGTTGGCAACCTATGGTCCATGGGCCAGATCCAACCTGTGGTGCCAGATAATCTGACCCACACCCTCACTCCAGCTGCCGCTGCTGCTGCTGGAAGCAGCCATGGATGCATTTACGAAAGCCTTAAATACGTTTAAAACAACCATGGACGTGTTTGCAGTTACCACCAGTCCAGCCCCCTCAACTGTCTAAGGGAGCATGACCTGACCCCTTACTTTAAAAAGTTGCCGACCCCTGGCATAGACCCGTGGAAATTTGTTACCTTGTGAGCTTGGGATGTTCCTTATACAGAGATATGGTGTCTAAGGTTATGTCAACCCCTGAAAACAATAGAGGCCTGTTCCCTACAGGTTGTGGTCCCACCATGGCATTCGCTAACGAAGAACCATCTGGTGGCTAGCAATTGAGGAAAGAAGTAGAGTAGCCAATCATAAAGCAAGAATTGTTGAAGGTATCAATGTAACAAAAAGCCACTGCCCTCCAAGATATGGGTCCCCCTTTTCCTCTCCTCTCATCCTGTCTTCAAATCTTGGTCCCTAGCCCCCCCCCCTTTTCCTTCTCCCTGACTCATCCTTCTCTTTACCAATCCTCCTATGGAGCCTTTTCAGGATCCCTCATCTGGGATCTGAGAGGAGTCTCTGATGAAACCCACCCACCTAGACCTATTGGAGCAAACGTTTTGCATCTCTGCACTGGGTTTGGTAGATATAATATTTTAGTTTCTCTTTTAATTGTATTTTGTCAGCTTTGCTGCCGTATAGTTGAGAACATTTAGGTCTGCTTCTAAATGTCAGGGCTGGAGGGAGTTTAGGTGGTGATAAATTTTACATTTTAAGTGTCTTCTCATTTCATACATTTTGATTTTGCATACCACAGATATCTTGGCAAGTTAATTTAGTTTTTTCAGGATCGCATCTGTTTAGATGGCTTTAGTGAGAGCGGCATTATAGTCTGCTTTGCCTGAAAAAACCTTTAATGTAACAATTTACTGTACAGTGGACCCTCGATTAACGACGCGTTCGAATAGCATCATTTCCGCTTAACAATGCGTCATCACTCACCATGTGACTATCCGCACAATGACGAAAACCCGTCGTTGTGTGGATTAACGACTTTTTTTAACGTCGTGTGGATAATGACAGCTTTTTGCTGCTAGATGGTGCAGCTGCCATTGAAAACCGCACAATGACGTTTTCCCTATAGCAACGCTACTTGGGGAACCAAGTAGCATCGTTATTCGAGGGTCTACTGTATTTGGTTTTGTGAATGTTATCATATTCTTCATGGAATGCTGCTTTTCAGATTTTTACTTTAGCATGTTTCATCCCTTTTGAACTGAAAAAAGCCACTTATAATTTTTCTCTTTTTCTTGTGTTAACTTTAAACAATCGTTTCTATTAATTGTAATTGTAAACAACCTATTGTCATCACTGTTTATGTTCTCATTTCCACTGGGGTAAAAAGGACCTCATTTTCACCCAGCCAATGTACCAAACACAGTGTGCTTTCTGATTTCATCCAGTGTACCTTTTTTAACAACAGTAATTATCAGTAGCATTTTATTTGATACATTTCTATCTCAACTGCCCTTCAGTGAGTGATAAAAATGACTTCTCCTCCTCACTCATGTTCACAACTTTTAAAGGTAGTTTGGAACGAGACATTGTGGCGCACCTCATGATCAGTAAATTTCATGGTAGTGTAAAGATTTAAACATTGTCTCCTGAGCTTTCGTCTACCATCCTGACTACTAAAGCTTACTTACTGAGTATAGGGATTCAACCTTCCTTGTTTTCTTAATACAGTAAGATACCTGAAGTACTTTGTAAATACTAGGAAAGAAAACAGAATAATTGGAAGAAACTACTGTACATGAAATATTGGGCATGAAACATTGAAAAGAATATTTTCATTTGTATACTGCATGTGCTGCATAAGCAAGGGTTCAACTGACCTTTCTTGATGCAGCTAACATGGAAGAGGTCTGCTTTTCACACTGTGGAAAGCCATTCCTGGTCACAATAGAACATAGCCTAGATGGAGAATTTCTATAGGATTGTTTATATACCTGTGTAAATGTGTACAGGATGCCCTCTTGTGCTCACTAGCATTCACGCTTCTCAAAAAACAGCCATGATAATTTTTTTGTGTTTGTGGGAGGAATGTATCAATGATAAAAGGAGTCAGCTTCTGGAATTTTACTTTGCTTGGTGCCTCTTTGTGAAGGGTGCTATTCTCTATGTAAATGTAGACCATCTTGACTGCTACCATTGGTTTTGTCACTATTCAGGCTGCTCTTTGCTATGTGAAGCTTGGCATCCTTTTTCCTGCTGGCAACATGGGCAACATCAGGTCATTTCCTGGTGTTTTGAATCATGGATGCATACAGGCATTTCCTTCTTCAGAATGCGCGCACACTTACACACGTACACACACACACGCACACACTCAAACCCCCTTGGTCAGAAAGAGTGGGGTCACAAGAGATCTTCTAATCCCTATATGAGCAAGGAACTGTACTATGGAATGTAACCACTCTTGGCAGCATCAGCAAGAACTGAGGGAGGAGGGAATGTTACTTCCTTTCCTCAACCATCAATGGTAGCATATTGAGGAAGTCATTTCAATGGCGCTGACTTCAGGTTCCAGTAGAATTGCAGCTAAGGTAAGGCACTGGATGGAAGAAGAGGCTAGTGGGGTTGGGCTGCAAGGAGGGAGGCAGCAAGGGATGATATATGGATGCAAATGAGGGGTGCTGATTCATACCATCTTGAACACCAAGAAAGGTGTCTCTTTGCACTTAAAGAAACACAACTAATACAGTTCACAAAATGGGAAAGCTGGGTTCCTAACAGCAAAGAATGTTCTAATTACATTCTAGTGAGTACAAGGTCAGCAATGCTCTAAACCTCCTTGTTCAATGTGAGATCAGGAGTAGAGGAAATGGTGCACAGTGTCAGAGTTCAGTATTCTGTGTGCGCATAACTCTCATGCTTTCAGGCAAACTCCTGGATAGGGCTAGAATAGATTATGCTTCTGCTGTTGTTATTTTCCCCTTTGGGGAATGGGAGGAAATTAAATTTTTGGGAATTTATTGCCATGGTAAAATTTTGACATGTTTTTAATAATAAATCAAGGCTTTTTACTCTTTTTCTAACTGTCCATGTGCTTTCTTGAGGATACTGCAGAGGACAAACAGAGTAGAAAGGAGCCCTGGTAGCGCAGTGGTTAAACTGCTGTCTTGCAACCAAAAGGTTGTGAGTTTGATCCTGACCATGGCTCAAGGTTGACTCAGCCTTCCATCCTTCCAAGGTGGGTAAAATGAGTACCCATCATGTTGGGGCAAAATGCTAATTAACTTGTGAACAGCCCAGAGAGTGCACTAATCGCTAAGGGACAGTATATACATGTGGTTGCTTTGATTGCTTTGCTAACTTGGTCCAAATTGTGTGCTTTGGTTATGAAGCATCTCGAACAATCTATAATTTATTCTAAACCACTCCCTGCTGGATTTTTTTATATATCATTCCAACAGGTTTCAGCCACATATCTTCCATAAGTGAAAATGTGTTGAGCAGAATAAAGGAATGACTCTATGAGCATTAATATTTGTCAGACAGTATCAATTAACAGTGTTTTAAAAGAAGCCAGTTGTCACTACTGACCATGGGAATGTGGCTTGTTCTGATGAAACAGTTGTTCTGTCTCCCAAGTATTCATTTGAGCTGGCTAACTTGAAACAGCTCTACACTCCTTAATGGAGAAATGTTCAAGATTTGACCTAGAGTTTCAGCAACTTCTATAGAAATGTGCTTCTAAATACTAATGTGGAACCAGTACTGACTGTGGCAGTTTTTGACTTGTAAAAACTTCCAAAGGCTCTCTCATATCAGAAAGGAGGTAAAGACGTCTAGGAACCTGTCATGGTCAATTCAGGTAAACACAGGCCCTTACCTGATAAAGACCTGATAAACAGGACCCTCCGCCTGATTTCTCTCTTTGTTTCCCCACTGTATCAGGGTCTTTTAGTTATTCAGCCCACAGTACAGGGGGGGGGACCAGACTTGGGAAATCTGTTTAGTCTTAAACCTGGCTGTGTAACGTCCAGCCACCTTGAGGTATAATTAGTATAATTAGCTCCTCAAGAGAGAGAATAAAGTTGTACAGTAATATTGTTGTGGTAGCAGTAGCCTACTATTTAAGGCTTGGCAAACACTCTCTTCTTACCCCACTCCAATAACCACACCAGTTGTTCAAGGTAA
The DNA here is from genome assembly GCA_035047305.1 of Bradypodion pumilum. NCBI lineage: Eukaryota > Metazoa > Chordata > Lepidosauria > Squamata > Chamaeleonidae > Bradypodion > Bradypodion pumilum. The sequence goes on along the minus strand of JAWDJD010000004.1, from coordinate 65,385,717 downwards.
TAGACTGTAATTTTGATGTTCTGACAATCAATAGGAGGCACCTAAGTTGTGTAAATTCTTAATTAAAACTACAGGTTCTATTTCAAAGAGCTGAAAAGTTTTACAGTAGAAAAATTTCACTCTGAAGGAAACCTTAATAATGTTTTTGTACTTTCAGTGTGTGGCTGAATGGTTAATGTTGCTTCTTTTCTTCAGGAATCCCTTGTGAACGCCCTCCAACAATTGCAAATGGAATACATAGTGGTGATGAGTCTTTGGATCACTATAACTATGGCAATGTGATAACATACACATGTAACAGAGATTTCTCCCTTATTGGACATGCGAGCATAACCTGTACCTCGGATGATGGCTTGGTTGGAAAATGGAATAGACCTCCACCTGAATGTAAAAGTAAGGAAAGTTTACGTTCATTACCTACTATTTGTAAAATTTCTTCTATTGTACATAATTGCTAGAAACTCTAACACAATAGAATTATGCGCCTATGCAATGCAAAAAGGCTTCTGTGGATTTGGTTGAAACTGCAAGTAATGTAGTGGAGTTGAATCACTAACAAAGAGAAGCACTCTAACAAAGATGCTTTTTTAAAATCAGTCATTTGGGATTTTGTGCTCAGTGTGGCAGACATAATAAAAATCACGATTGCTACCTTTACAAGGGATCTGGAGAAGGGTATCTTTCAGCTGGCCTAATTACCGAACATTGTGATTAATGTAATGCTTTTCATGGTCAACCTAATCGTAAAGATTTTATTTATTAATTTTCAGTTTTAATAGACAAAATTCCATTGGGATAAAGTTACATCAGCATAAACGGGCTGGGGTACAGGAAATAAATAATTTAAACTAATTAAAAACTTCTCATCCCCCTGTTTTCATGTTCCAAAGCTCACAGGACTCCCTTTGGAAGCCTTTGGAAGATTAGAGATTGGGGCAGGGTCACCATATTCTCATTTAACTGTACTCAGTAGGATTTTGACCATTATTGTTATTCAAGTGAATATTATTTTTAGTGAGAAACCAAGTTGAGGCAATAATAATTGGGTGATGTCAAGTAAGTTCTGGCTAATGGCAACATTCTCCATATACAGTATAGGTAGAAAATACACTGACATAGGTTACCATTCCCTTCTTTTGGGGGCGCCCTGGGACTGTGCAGCTTGCCTACAACAACATAGGCTGGCTCTTCTCCTAGGAGGTACAGTGCGAAATTGAAGTGCATCATCCCAAGAGTGTCTGTCCGTCCAACCAGAGCGGACCGGTGGGGCTCTCTAATTGTTCCATCTGCCAGAGGGGCTCGCCTCTCTGGCACACGAAGGAGGGCCTTTTCTGTGTCCACACCAGCCTTGTGGAACCTCCTGCCAGTAGAGTTGCAGGAGCAGATGGAGCTGCTGCCTTTCAGAAGAGAATTAAAAACCTGGTTGGCGGGGCAGGTGTGGGGCTCAGATGGAAGAGTGGCCCCCGCCTGTTGTCTTATAAAATGAAGGTCGCCCCCCCCCATCTTTTTAATGCGGGCAGTTTTAATGTGGTTAGTTTTAATAGGTGGGTGGGTATGCTGGAGTTTTAATTGTTTTTAATATGTATGTTTTAATCTTGTTGTGAGCCGCCCTGAGTCGGGTTCGCCTGATTGGGCGGCATAGAAATTTGAACCATAAATAAATAAATAAACTCCCAACCTCTGCCTCCACAGCCAGATAGATAAACCAGATTACTTACTTGGTTACTTGGTTGATCCATACTTCACATGTCTAGTTTGACGTGATGGATTAAACCATCATCTCCCACAAGATTTTAGCAGGCTCTCGCCATCGGGAAGTCCTACCGCTTCCATAGCAGGGTCCAATGGTGCATGTGGCACTGAGGCCTGTGATTTTGATACTCTTTAGCCATTTTAAATACAGCGACACAGCTGGCTGAGGTCACGTCAAAGTTGGCCATGTTAGAGCAATGCACTGGCCAGGTGTGTTGCCTAAGTACTCACTCCACTTAGCTGGCCTGCGGTTCATCCAACAGCTATGGTGGCAGGGGTGTATTCCTCTGGCAGGTTTAACCATGTCAGAAACGTGTCAGCTAGCGGTCCAGAACGGTTCTCCATTCTGGATATGAATATAGTGAGTAAGTTACTGTCATGGCCAAATGAAGATGAAGGTAATGAACAAAGTGACATTGCTCCATTAATTAAAGAATAGGGCTCACAGTCTATGAATAGCTATGATTATCAGTTACTGTGATAGTAACTGACAGTTCTATAGACTCACTCCAGTGTCTCTGGAAGTTCCACAAAAGCTCATACTGTATTTTAAAAAAATATCAGTTATTCTTAATGGCAGGTCCGCCATTTCCAGCTCCAAGCCCAGATGAGAAAAGAGGAGGGATGAGTACCGGCTTAGTATCCCAGTCCCATGAGATATTATTGCTGTGGAAGCAATGAGGAGCCTCGTTGCCCGATATGCTGTATAACATGGGGAGGAACTAAGCTTAAGTCTAAGTTTTTATCAAGCTACAAAAACTCACATTACATTATAACAGTCTCTTACAATTCCATGGCATTGTTGTCTCCTTTTTTGTCTGAAAGGTTGGCACAGATTAACATGGCTACTTCTTTGAGATATACACTAAAAATAAGATGTTTTAGTACAGCACCAGTAAATGTTAAGTGCTATTTGCCACCTTGTGTCAATTTGTCTCTTACTTTTCATTGATTTGTGTGTCGTTGGGGTGAGGAAGTTGGTTCTTTAACATACCACATTCTGACAGTTCCAAAGTCAATTCTGCTGAAGGATAAAATTATAAATATTTCAAAAAAATCTTGTAGCGACACTGCATGTGGAGAAGTGACCACAGTGGTAATAATTTCAATTTACATCTTGCAAATTGTTCTTGTACTTACAGTTCTAACTTGATTAAACATATCAAGAATACTTTGTGGAACAGAGGAACATTTTACATGCCCACGAGAAAGCTAGGGGCAGTAATAGGGAAATTTGATGAATGTATTGTAAGTGAAAAGAGTTTGCTAGGGATAGTATTACGGGAATTTAATAAATGTATTGCAAGTGCAGAGAGTTTGCTAGTTACCAGGTTGTCTTTCTGATTACATGTACCGGATTTGCAGGTGTATAAGACGCAGAAGAGTATAAGACGCACCTATTATTACCAAAATAGGCAACTATATACAGTACAAGACACACTCCATTTTTCCAGTGTATTTTAAGGGGGGAAGTAGGTCTTATATGCCAGCAAATACGGTAACTCTTTCTTAAACTGAAAATATAGTTGAATGCACCAGAGAGCTGAAAGGCGTTTGTCACTTATCAGAAACCACAAGCAATGCAACTAGTTCTGGAATGTCAATTTTAAATAAGAGGCAGCATGTTTAATTCTCCATTTTGGCCATGGGGTGGTGGTAGTGGTTCTTATTCTTTTTAAAAAGAGAAGGTCCCAACTGCTAATCCAGTTGAAAGGCTGCCAATATTCAGAGCTACTGTTCTCTTTGCAGAGGTCCAGTGTGACAGACCATCAATCTCAAATGGAATACTGACAAGTCCATTTCAGGCTACATACAAATATGGCCACACTCTCCATTTTGTATGTAATGAAGGCTATACCCTGGTGGGAAGCCAGTTGGTCAAATGTGGAGCTGACAATTTATGGCATCCTGCTCTTCCAAGATGTGTCAAGGGTAAGGAACTTATCAAAGTCTTTCAAAAGTGTTCTACTGTGTTTTAATGCTGAGTAACCTTCTCTAAATAGTTAATACTTAAATACTAAATATTAAAATATCTACCACATTCCTTTCCCTCCCCCTCTTTTTAACCAGGTATTTTTACCACTGTTACCACCACCACTGTCGTCGTTCCACCAGGAGGAGATGAAGTCCCAGGTAAGTTTCAGACACTCCAGGTGACTGTGTTTTTTAATGTTGCAAAATATTTTACTATGGAATAAACACAGTAATATTGCATCACCACCTCTACATTCTGTAACTGGTGCCCTACCTTTTCTTTCGTTTAATCAACTGCAGGCTTTGTTGTACTTGTGGGATCTTTTCTCTCTCTCTCTCTCTCACACACACACACACACACACACACACACACACACACACACACACACACACACACACACACACACACTTTGAGGAGCAGATAGCCATGGTAGACCACTAAGTTCTTTTGATGCTCTACTTTTTGGGGGAGAAGTGTGACACAGAGGTATTTTGAGAAACACAAGTCTGACATTCCAGAGCACACTAGGAACTAGTTGCCATGGGTCTTTGTTCCCAATCCCAGAGCACTTGTGAATGTAGGCTAAATCTTTGGATATTTCTTAGTCCTCTCTACTCACCACCAAAGTTGTTAGATATGCTTGTGTTTAAATTTGCTGTTATTGGGGATGGTTAGTGTTATGCCAGTTTAAATTGTTACGAACCATGCTTTGTATGATCAATAACCATTTGTTTTTAAGCCTTGGCTGTAGTTTTCTGGCTAGCGAGTGCAGGCTTGTCCAGTCATTTGTGAAGAGACATTTGTAATACTAGCTGATTTTTAGCCCAAATGGCTGTGTTGACCAGGCTCAAAAGTGGATGAATATTCTGCTTAAATCTTAGGTTTTAGGTAGCAAGCTAAAAAAAACACACATGGAAATAAAGCTTTTTTGTATTTATTTTACATTCCTGTAGCTGACTGTATCACAGTGTGATGCCTGGAATAAACAGCTTCATATTTTTGTTTAGTGTACATATTTACATGCAACAACAAGGATTTTCTGTCATTTTAAACTAATATCCAAAATTATACAGAAACCAATATTTTGAACATTAAAAAAGTTCATAATAAATGAATTTATGTTAATATCATAAATAGCAGATTATTGTTGTTGTTGTTGTTGTTGTTGTTGTTGTTATGGCAGAGAGAAATAATTTCCAGCATCTGGTGAAATGATGTTATCACACAAATGAAGAAAAGCAATCCCAGAGGGCTGTCCTTATGATTGCCCTATTCCAGGCAGACTGGGGATTACTACTAGCAAGGAGCGACCCGGGTGCGCGCCCCCCCCGGGCCCCCATAGTGACTTTTGTTTGTGCGCCTGCTTGTTTTCTCAGTAGTCCTGTGGACACCGGACAGGCCTAGAGGCGGCCTAATTTTCCACCAGTAACGTCACAAACGGCACAGCACACCCATACAACACTCACCCATGACGCACCCACACAACATACACACACACAAAACATACACATGCCACACAACACACAGGCGACGGACATTACACATGACACAACACACTCGCATAACACCCATTCACCCAGACACACAACACACACAGACCCAGCACACCCACACAACACACTCTGACACAACACACATCCACACATGACACGCCCACAGAATATACCCACAATACACACACACAGGACACACAACCTACACACAAACCACACACTAGGCACACACGACACAACACACACACACAGCACCCCCACACAATACATACAACACACTCGCACAGCACCCACCCAGACACACCACACACACACACCTGACACACTACACACACACAGACCCAACATTCACGACACAACATACCCATACAGCACACACTGATGCAACACACACCCACACAATGCATCCACACACAGAAAACACACTCACAACACACACACAACCTACACACAACCCACTCCCACCACTGCCACTCCCAGCACAACACACACTGACACACAACACACACAACACACAGACACAACATGCTCGTAAAACACACACACAGACACACACCTCGATTACGCAGTCTTGGTGCCGGCACCACATCTCTAGCACTGCCGCAGCCTAGGGCGTCCCAGTCGGCAGAGCAGGCCCTGGGCCGGGCTCGGGAGGGAGCCCTGGAGGCGGAGTTGGGGGGGCTGTGCAGGTAAGGTGGCCCACCTTACCTGCCGATGTACACGTGCCGGAAGGGGTGCCCCAAAGCCCCCCACTCTGGCGTGCGTCTCTGCGCACAGCCAGCCATGGATGTGGCAGACGAAACTGGCCAGGCGGATGCGTCTTGCGTCAGGGGGAGCAATGGTGGTGCGGGTTTTTCTGCAGCGTGAGGGTCGCCACGCCAAACAACCAGTGCTGCCCTTGCGGCTCCCGCCGCATGACACATCCGGCTGACCGGCCGTCCCCCCTCCGGCCGGTGTCGCTTTGCCCCCCCCCCCGAGGGGCACCTCAGGTGGATGGGAGGCTCTACCTGGGTGGGTGGGCAGCACCCACACCCACATGGTTCCTTTGAAGGCACCCCCCATGGGTCATCCTTGTTGCCCGAGGCATCCCCCAGGAGGGCGGGGGAGTCAGGCCGAGGTGGCCACTTGCCGGAGTGAGGCACTGAGGCAAGATGAGATGGGTGGTCAGGCAGGGCATGGGCCATCCACGCCACCGCCTGATGCAGGCCTGGGAGCGGGGCTATGTCCTCCTGCCGTATTGGCGGCAAGCCAGTGGAGAAGGCTCCCAACCCGGGAGCTGGCACCACGCATGCGTGGAAATCATCGCAGGCGCAGAAGCCTGCCCAGTGTTTCTGGCAGCAGCGCTGGCTGCAACTCCATGCAGGCACAAAAGCCTGTGCGGTGTCGCACGTATGCGTAGTGCCGCCTCCCTGGCCATTGCATGCTGCCAGTGGGTGGCTTTTGAGGCTGGTTTTTGGGGTGAAGGCCCCTGTGGAATGCTGCCGGTACCCCATGCCATCCTGGCAAAGCGCCCCAGGTAGGCGGGGAGTGCATTTCGGGGGGGGGGCAAGGTGTCATGGCGTTGCAGTCCTAAACGCGATGACACTTTGGTTTTAGGTATATAGATGGTCACAGTATTCCTATCTAAGACCAGTTGCAGCTCATATCTCAGCTAGTGCTGATGAAAGACACTGCTAGATACTAGATACTTGAGCTTTTACTAACACATATGCAGTCAAGAACATGTTAGTAATGATATCATTATTATTTAAAGCTCACTCTCCTCATTCTGCATTTCTCTTTATGACTAGTATTTTGTTGCTATGCTATTTTATGATTACTTTGAGGGATATTTTCAAAAAAGCAGAATGTCCCAGAATGACTACCCCACAACAATTTGAAAGTGTTGAGCAAATGAACCAACAAGAAAGTGTTAATTTTTTGCAACATGAATTGTTGCAAGATACAGATAAATATTTCAAACTATCTCTAATCTGTATTTTATATTTGTCTTTTATTTTCCCCTGTTCTTCATTGTCTATTTACACAATATCATTTCAGATTTATCCCAATTTATTCTTAACCCTGTAATTTCCTCAAATTGCCTTAAATGTACAGTATTTTAATCCTTTCTAAAGCCTTCATAGTATGTTTCATAATTACCAAAGTATCGTCTGCGTATAGACTTATCTTGGAACCACGACCTCCTTAAACTCTTTATAAAACTCAGCTGGTAACCCATCTTCCCCAGGAGATTTATCCATCTTTAGTTTTGCAACCACATCTTTAATTTCTTTCTCCATTATTCGTTCCTCCATTCTATTTTTATGCTCCTGCTTTATCTTATCTCCTATTTGTTTCTCTAATTGATCCTTCAATTTTTCTAAATTTATTTTCTTTTCAGCATATAATTCCTGATAAAATTATTTGACTATTTTGATTTTATCCTGTGTTTTATTACATCTCTTTCCATCTTTATTAACCAAAATTCCAATTTCTCTTTTACTCTTCTTTTCTTTAGCAGCTCTTGCTAATAACTTTGAATTTTTATTACTGTATTCGAAATATTCCCTCTTTAAATAAACCAAGTCCCTTTTCCTTTTTTCAATATCTTTTCCCACCAATTCCATCCTTAATTTTTTGCATCTGATCAAAAATGTCCATATTCTTTATCTTTGCATGTTCCTCTTGTAACTTTTTAATCTCTTTTTCCATTTCTTGTTTATTCTTAAATTGTTTGTTTTTAATACTAGCCAATTTAATACTTTCCCCTCTAAATACCGACTTCATGGCGTCCCAGACCATGTTATATCCAACTTCTTCCGTGTCATTCCAATGCCAACTTTCTTCCCATTTTTGAATTATTTGTTCTTTGCTTTTAAGATCTATAAAAAATTTAGAATCATATCTCCATTTATTTTTAGTTTACCTTGCATCATCTATTTTTAATTCAAGTAACACTTTCACATGGTCTGATTCTTTAAAAACCTCAATTTCTCGATCATCTAAGTTCCTGGTCATATTATCTGTTACAAATATATAATCTATCATTAAATATGTATTCTAGACCTGTGAAAAGAATGTATACGCTCTTTCTGATCCTTTAAGTTCCCTCTCAAGCCTAAAGATTTCATCAATTTATCGACAATTTGTATTTTAGACCCGCTTTTAATCCTCACTATATTTGTACAATCTATAGTTGACCTTATTAAATTAAAATCACCTGCCACAATCATCTTTGCCGATCTTTCTTTTTCCAATATATGATACACCTTGTCTAGGAACTTATCTTGATGTTCATTCGGAGCATAGATATTCACCAATGTTATTTCCTCATCATCTATCTTCCCTTTTATTATTAAATATCTACCTTCTGGATCAGAAATACTCTTTGTCATTTCAAAACCCAATCTCCTTCAGATCAAAACCGCCACTCCTCTTGCCCTTGAAGTGCCATAAGACTTTTCATAAAATTGAGTCCATCCTAGAAAAATCCTATTCGTATCTTCCGACTTTTGATGAGTTTGCTGTGAAAAGACTATATCCTGCCTATATCCAGTACCTTTCACATTCCATGACAATACTTTAATGTTCTTCATATTTAAACCCTAGCAAACACCTGCTGTAACCACTGCAACCTCTTACAGGCGTGTTTCCCACCACCATACATAAAAAGTAAAAACAGCAACATAAAAAACTATAAACATAACAAATAATTTACTTACTCTCCCCACTCTTCTTTTCAAAAGGTCTTCTTTGTCTCCCAAAGAGGGGAGGGGGACATGGAAGATGTGCATACTATCCAATATCTCTACACTCTTATCAACTAAAATATATTTTGGTTATACATATCTCTCCCTTATCTCACCTCTAATTTCCAACCCATCCAATATTATCTTTTCTCACCCTTCATCAGACTCCAACACCACTACTTCTCTTCCAAGGGCCCCAACTTCAGACCCTCCTGCGACACCCCTCTCTTCTTCCCTTCCATCTTCCCTTTCGATACCTCCCATATCAATCAGTGTCTTTCTCAATCCAAGCCATTCTTGAGATCCCGTTTTAATCAAACCAATCAAACAGAAATATTCCAAAGAAATCATTCTCGCATCAATTGTGTGCATTTTCTTTTTTAAAAAAAATCTCAATTGTTGGAGAAATCTCCAGTTGAATACAATCCCTCATTCTCTAAAAAATTTCGTTGCAGGTTTCATTTTATATCTCCACACACGTTCATCGACTGCAATATCATTGTACACCTCTGCATCATTTCCTTCAGTTTTTAAAGCGCCGGACCCGGTTTGTTTTAGAAAAGCCATCACTTTCAATTTATCCCCCAAATTTGCAAATTTGACCAAAACATTCCTTTGAACATTTTTCCTTTTCCTTGCACCCAGTCTATAAGCACTTGCAATGCCCTCAATCACAAAATCTTTCCCCATTTTAAGATTATTCAACCAATCAACAATTCTCTCCTTCAACCAGTCTGGCGTTTTCCCCACAAGTTTATGAATTACTATATTTTGCTTTCTCAGCATCTCTTCCATCATGTCAACCCTTTTATCCTGCACCTCAACTTTCAATTTTATTTCCTTTTCTTCCTCATATAACACTTTCATTTCAGACTGCATCATTTTCATATCAGATTGCACCGACTTAATATTTTGTTCAACCTTCTGAAAATTAGAATTAACCTGCTTAGAAAAATTGGTAAGCATAGAGGCAAGCTTCTTTTGACTCCCTATAATGTCTTCTTTATCTTTCACCCTCTCTTCTTTATCTTTCACCCTCTCCTCCCTTCTTGCCTTTTCATCATTTTTCTCAACTCAGTCATAATTTGAATTTGATCCATTGGTATGGAGTCTAAGGAAGGTGCCACTGCAGGTATCTTTCTTCTCCTTTTCCTTCGACTCTGTCCTCTTAGGCTTTACTACCTCTTCTTCTTCCGTCCTCTTCTCTGATCCCTCCATTATAATTTCAATTACCAATGGTGCAGACAGATTTAAATTTGTAAATCTTTTACAATCACAAAAATTCAATCTTAATCAAATCTCTAGAACCTTACACAATTAACTTTCATTTAATTTGACACCCTTCGGAGCAAATAGTTTATCAGCCACTCCAATTTTTATAAACCAATTATTGTAACATATTTTTCCCCTCTTCTCTTCCCCCCTTCCCCTCTCTAAAAAGGAAAGGGGAAAAGAGGGAGAGAGAGAAAAAGGGAGAAGTAAAATTGCTTCCAAATACGGTAACAAAAAGAGAAGAAAAAACAAATCATGTCTTCTTTTAGATAATTCCACTAATAATAAAAAAGGAAAGAGAAGTCCACAGTTTAATATAAAACAACAACAAAAATCCACTATTCAAAGTCAGTCACTTTAAAAAAAATGTAAAACAATCAGTTTCTTTGGTGATGGCACCTGTCCTACTGCCACCTCACACTTCCCCATGACCACACTCTCCCTTTCACTCCCTTCTCCAAACCTTCTCCACCTTCTGTTGCTGTCCACCTCTCTCCAGTCCAATAAAAAAAAAAACCTCCGACAAAAACCCTCGTCAGCTCCACTCCAGCTCCCTTCTACTTCTCCGTCTTCATCCCATCCCAATTTAAGTTTTGATTCTCTTCTCTTCACTCTTCTGCTGCCATTACACCCCATCCACTGCCTTCCCTCTCCCTGTCATCTTCTTTCCATCACACTCACCACCTCCGCATACCACTCCATGCACCGCCACCACCATAATTCTCAAAATGCTGCTTTAAAACACAGTCTGCAGTTCACAATCCACATTTAAAAAGCTTGCCTCTTTGTGTTCTTAGTTGGTGCTATATCCCCAACACCTTGTCCATCTCGACACAGCTTAGCCTGCCCAGCACTAAGCCATTCACCAAGCTTTCGCCCGCCAAACCCAGGACTCTGCCGCCTGGTTCGGGACCACCGCAAACCGCTCAGTCAAACCTCTTCCCTTCTTGGTATCTCCTTGGCTCGAGTTTAGGGCCGTCTCGCGTCTTCTCCGAACTGTCGCTCAGCGACAGCAACGCACGGCCTGGCTTGGCATCAAACCAATCGCCTTGCCTTGCTGCCTGCCGCACAATCATCTTAATTCATCCCCTTAATTCATCCCCTTAATTCTGAGCTCACACCACACCACTTCCCAATGTTTTTTGTACCATTTGTACCTCATTTAAAATTCAATTCTCATTTACCCGCCTTTGGGAAAGTGAGAGTGAGAGAAAAACGATGTTCCTCCTGCGCCATCTTGGCCATGCCTCCCAAGCAAGTTTGCTCTTTAAGTGAAACACCATTGTAAGTGACCAATTGTGACTTCTGGCAGAGGAGATTGTAAACCTTGATTTAGTTGTTAAGCGAGTTTTTGCTTGGTTTTAGTTGTTAAGCAAGGCGACCATTCAGAGAAAATTCTGCTCTTTAAGCGAGTTAGTCTCTAAGCGAGGTGCTCTTTATGCGAGGTTTTACTGTACTTCCAAACTCTTTATGTGTATTATTTGGGCCAATTTGTAGTGGGTAGGAAAGTGCATAAAGGCAAGTGTAAGAAACATCATGATGAAACTGCAGTTCCCCATTCCAGTTTATTCCAGTTCTGTGTTACAGATTTCAGTTAAAACATAGCTCCACCATGAGACAAGATTGCCACATAGTTATTTTTTAATCTGTATATTTTTAATCTAAAATAAGTGCATCAACTTTAAATAACCTATTTTCCATGTGCAGAACAGGTAGAGATGTAATTTAGGAGCATTTAAACTCTCCAAATACAGGATTCTAAAAGAAACTAGTCTGTGCCAGTTTTTCATGAATGGGAACCTTTATAGATTTCTCTGACTTGAATGTTATAAGATGTCATTTCTGCATTAGCGGCTGGCATCTGACATTCAGTACCCATCTCTTGTTATACAGGAACACCAATAGGGCCAGACATAAGGCCACCCTCTGAGACAACAGAAGAAGCCATTCCTAATGAAACTGGTAAACAATTTTTAAAATGTTTGCGTAGTTGCATTTGTTTTTTAATTGAAATTCTATATTGCTGTTCAGCAGTTATTTCCCAGAGGGGAATATGGCTCTTCCTTACTTGTTTTATTTCAAGCCTACCTTTCGCCTGTTGAGAGTGTCCCAGAGAGCTCACAATGATTAAAATGAGTTAGACTTAAAGCACAAGTTTAGACTTAAAGCACAAGTTTAGACTTAAAGTACAAGTTTAGACTTAAAACAAGTTAAACTTAAATAAAAAAGGAAAAACAATTAAACATGATGATGATGATGATGATAATGATAATAATAATATATGTAGACTATAAAATGTTAAACCACAGAGAAAACACACGTAAAATGGCTGTCCAACCATTGTGTGCCTCTGTACCTGATGTGTATAAATTGATGCCATGAAGTCTCATTCTTCTATTGTCTGACAAAGTGGTCTTGATACAAAAAAACTAATATTAAAATACAGGAGTTAGTCTTTAAGGTGCCACAACTTTTTTGTCTTGTCTTGTTTTGTTTTGTTTACTCTTTAAAGAGCTACCAAAATCATTGAATATGAGAAGGGTTTCTTTGGTATCACAGCCTAATTTTTTTTGCTAACGGAAACTGCCCAGACTACTGACCAGTTGACTTTTAATTTTTTATATCACTTGGGCAATTGTAGCCTTGGCTTTTGGATTAAGTGAATCTCTATCAAAATACAGTGGAACCTCGGGTTACAAATGGCTCGGTTTACGGAATTTTTTCAGAAGGATTTTTTGGTTTTTCAATTCATTCTTATGGGAAACCATGTTTTGCTTTAGGGAATGTTTGTTTTCAATGCATTTCTATGGGAAACTGCAATACATTCCTATGGGAGCTTTGCAATAAGGAATTTGCACTATAAGGAAAACCCTGTGGAATGGATTACCGTATTTTTCAGACCAAAAGATGCACTTTCCCCCAAAAAGTAGGGTGCATCTCATAGTCCGGTTGCCATGCTCACCTCACCACCACGCCACGCCCTCCTCCTCTCCCCGCACTCCAGGCATGACCAGGAGCCAGGAAGAGGAGGAAGAGCTGCCAGAGCCAGGGAGGAGGAGGAGGAGGATCCATATCGGGTGAAGTGCTGTGCCCTCCCCTTGGGGTGTCATCGTAGGAGGAGGTCGCCAGCCCACCACCCCACCTCACCCACCTCCCAGCAGCACTGACAATGCTTCCCATGCACTTTGTCCGGGGCCAAAGGCACATCAGAAGTGTGGAGGTGAAAGCGTGCCCGGACAGTGAGGGGCTGACCCGCCAGCAGCACCTGGCTGCAGAAGTCTGGTGAGGTCCTTTCAGCCATGCCACTCTGGAACACCAGGCTCAGGATGAGCCTCATTGTCCCGGAGGCGAGGAGGAGGAGGAGTAGTCCCAGAGCAGCATGGCTGAAAGGACGAGGCAGCTGTGGCCGCTGCTGACAGGTCGGCTGGTCTTTTGCCTCAGAGCTGCTGGCAGATCAGGTTCTCACCATCCAGGTGAGGCACTTGGGAAGTGCAGCGGGAGCTGCTGCAGGTCAGCTGGTCATCTACAGGCAGGCGCTGCTCGTGAGTCAGCCCCTCACCATCTGGGTGTGCTTTCCCTTCCATGCTTCCCCTGCGCCTTCGACCCTGGGCAAAGTGAGCTACAACTACAGCTCCCTATTTGGTTCAGAATATTTTTCTTATTTTCCTGCTCTAAAACTGGGTGCATCTTATGGTCAGATGTGTCTTATGGTCTGAAAGATACAGTAATTCCATAATCCGGGGTTTTGCTGCAGTGTTTGCCTACCTTTCCCTCCACAATAAAGGACACAAATATCCTAGATACATCATCACTGTTTTGTCTGATGTAACCAAATTTGTTCATGGCTTTAGAATCTAAGGTACAGTAAAACCTCGAGTTACAAATGGCTCAACCTACAAAAAACTCACAATACGAAAGGAAATCTCAGAAAAAAATTGCTTCGAGATACGATTTTTTTTCAAGGTGCAAATTTTTTTTGAGGGGGGTCTTCCAAAGCTTCTTACGATGGCGAGAGGGTGTTTGGAGCATTTCTGCTCCATTTTTGGAATTTTTGTCACATTTTGGCATCGCCAGAAGCTTTCCCCGCAACCAGGATGTGCAGAAAACTCCCCTGTCCCGTCAACAGCTGATAGTCAGGTACAGAGCTGACTACTAGAGTGTGCTGTCAGAAATGTGCTGAATATGCATTGAAAACCAAAATAATAAGTTCCAGAGATCAGAAAAAGTCAAATAAATGTCTTTTCTCTGTTCAAATCTCTTTATAAAGTGGCCAAAAAGCAATGAAAAATCATGGAGGTATAAAAAAACAGATGACATGACGTCACAAAATTGAAGCTGACTAATCTGACAGTCCGCCATGTTAGTTGGCCAAAAACATTGCCTTATGGTGCTTTGATTGTGTGGAGTCGTGAAAGTAGATCGGGGTTACCCCTTTAATATCAGTGGGTGGGGGTTGTGATCCCCCTCTCCGCTGGCTCCCCTGGGTCCAGAAGGGTTGGGGGGGACAGACCCCTTTTGTCCCCCCAACCCTCATGGACCCACGGGACCCAAGAGAGGGGATCGAATCCACCCCACCCCCTGATATAAAAAGGGGAAACCCGATCAGAGTTTCCCCTTTAATATCAGTGGGTGGGGGGTTGCGATTCCCCTCTCCGCTGGCTCCCCTGGGGTTGGGAGGTTTGAGGGGACACAAGGGGTCTGTCCCCCTAACCCTTCTGGACCCAGGGGAGCCAGCGGAGAGGGGGATCGCAACCCCCCCCCAACAATCCATTTTTAAAGAGAAGAAACCAAGCGGTTTCTAACAGTTATTAACAGTGATTTCTTCCTCAGTACTTCAACTCTCCTTTCATTCCTTTATTTTTCTTTTTCATGGATGTCATATTATTTGGAAGCTTGTTTAGACCAAGTTTATAGTATTTTAGGCTTCCTCCACATGAATAGGAGTTCACTTTTTGAATAATGATTTTAGAGATGCTCAGGTGGGGCATGGTAAAAATAAAGTTGGGAACCACTTCTGTAGACATTTCTCTAGTTCTCTAGTTTGGATTTACATGACCTTGGAATCTCTTTCTGTGCATTGAGGTTTCACTTTATGCATGCAAATCTCTCAATGTATATTTTTAAAAATGTATACCACTTCTCATGCATCCTGAAGCAGTATTTTATAAAGCTTTCTCTTTCATATAGAATTTACCATGAGTCCTGATGATACAGTTCCTGACAATAAACCAGGTAAAACTAAAGTTTGTGACAGCAACAACAACCCAATAATCATCTTCAGTTTTCAATTGTATCTCCAATATATAGGCAATCAAAAAATTGGATGGGATGGTTATTTGGTTGTTTTTTCGGGGGGCGGGGGATTAGGTTGGAATTCTTCTGTATTTTGCAAATATTAATTGAATATACAATTGTAGTTAAATTGCTCCTCATTCACAGAATCGCCAGTTGAGTACTTGAATTACAGATTTCTATGGCATGTTGAAAATTCCCTCCTGGGCTCACTTCCGGGTTATTCAAGAGGGTTGAAGTGCTCGGGGCTATTGCTCCTGAGGTCCTTCAGACTTATGTGAATTCCCCCTCCCCAAAAATGCATTTTAAGCTCCAATCTATTATCATGCCAACAGATCTAAGACTTCAAAGAGAATTGCTGCCCTTCAGGAAAGGATTGAAGACCTGGCTGGCAGGGCAGGTGTGGGGCCCGAATGGGATCACGGTCCCCGCCTGCTGGCTTACGTAAAGAATTAAGAACTCTCTCTTCCTTTTTTAGAGTGGGTGGGATGGATGGGTGGGATAAGGGGTTTTTAAAGTGTTTTTATATGTTTTTTAGAATTTGTTGTAATGCCGCCCTGAGTCGGGTTCTGCCTGAGTGGGCGGCATATATAAATACGACTAAATAAATAAATAAATATCATGTACCTAAGATATCTCCTATTGTACTCAATGTGACTTGATTCTGCTCAGCACAGACAAGAGATGTCGATATTTTCTGTTGTTCAGTAATGCTCATATCAGTGATATTGACAGTTTTTCTAGTCTTCCAAAGAAGCAAGAATGCTCTTTACAAGTTGTGCATGCTGATCTTGTGTTGAAAGTTCATGTATGTTGTGAAAGTTAGCTTTTTGTGTACCCATGAAAGTTCACAGTAAAAACATAGCAGTTAGTCTTTAAAGTGTTGCAGTGTTTTTGTTTTCTGATATGCCTTTTTGTGTATGTGATCGAAGAGGATTTCTGAAATGGCTGCAGAGTTTCTAGAAGAATAGTTTTGTTTTCAGACCAAGGTTGACCATAATTATCTTAATAAGCCACAACTTGAATTTGAAAAGTATTTCTGAATTCTCATGATACGTCTTTTTAACATTAAGTAGCCTGGATCTTTCAACGCCAGCAGACAGCCAGTGCCAGCCTACACTGCCCCTTTAAGGCGGCCCACGGCCCTTTATCCCTCCCGGTAGGAGCGCCGCCGCAACTGCGAGGGGTCCCGCCTCTCCCTCCCTGCTCCTACCAGGAGGGATAAAGGGCCATGGGCCACCGGGGTCAGGCCTAAGACTGCCGCCTGGAGTGCCACTGCAGCTGCAAGGGATCCCACCTCTCCCTCCCTGCTCCTACTGGGAGGGATAAAGGACCGTGGGCCGCCGGGGCCAGGCCAAAGACCGCCACCCAGAGCGCTGCCGCACCTGCGAGGGGTCCCGCCTCTCCCTCCCTGCTCCTACCGGAAGGGATAAAGGGCTGCGTGGGACCCCTCGCAGCTGCGGCGGCACTCCAGGCGGCGGTCTTCAGCCTGGCTCCAGCGGCCCGCGGCCCTTTATCCCTCCCGGTAGGAGCAGGGAGGGAGAGGCGGGACCCCTCGCAGCTGCGGCGGCACTCTGGACGGCAGTCTTCGGCCTGGCCCCGGTGGCCCACGGTCCTTTATCCCTCCCAGTAGGAGCAGGGAGGGAGAGGTGGGATCCCTCGCAGCTGTGGCAGCGCTCCTGCAAGCTGCAGGCAAGTACCCGGCATAGAAGACAACCCCCGACTTTGGCACAGATTTTTCGGGGTTAAAAAGTCATCTTATATGCCGGAAAATACAGTATATATTGCCTTCTCAGCTGTCTCTACCTTAACCTTAATCAAATGGGGATTGGCTCATGGTTTTTCATTGGTTTAATTGGTTACGTAGGTTTATTTGGTACATGCAAGAATGGTTTATATCCAGGTGAAACTCAGAAAATTAGAATATCGTGCAAATGATCATTCAGTTCAGTAATGAAACTTAAAAGGTGAAACAAATATATGAGATAGACTCATTACATGCAAAGCAAGATAGTTCAAGCATTACTTTGTTATAATATTGATGCTTATGGCTTACAGCTTATGAAAACTCCAACCCCCCAATCTCATGTACCCCATAATCATCACATAATCTCATGTACGCTGTACACCATGATCATCACAATTATAATGAATTAAAGCATGACATCTCTCGCTTTGCATGTAGTGAGTCTATCTCATATGTTTGTTTCACCTTTTAAGTGAAATGAATGGACATTTGCATGATATTCTAATTTTCCGAGTTTCACCTGTAATAGGTTAGTAATAATTTGAGTCACATTTGTGTACATTGTAGGTTTTCTGTCCGTTCTTGCTTGTTTTTGTTTCGCTGTTTGGATTGCTTAGTGGTTCACATATCTGATTGCAGAGCAAAATATTGGAAGTCTGATTCCCCACTCTGCCTCCCCAGGTGAAGAGCTAGCCTATGCAGTCAAGTTAAATACTATACAAACTATACATTTTCAAACAATTAAACTTTGGTGAAAATTAAAAACAATTTTAAAAATATTTTGCTGCTTTAACTAATAAAACTGGCCATTATTTGTGCCTTTTGGAAAATGAATTAGAGCATGCCATCTTGGTCTACAAAGCTATTCTTTGGCTCCATCCAGAAGATCTACTAAATACTGTATATCTATTACTAGCTCAATGTAGCTTCCCATCTTAACTCATTTTTGTCTGTCTGTCTCTTCAATTTCAGGATCTAACACCTGGAAAATTGTTATTGGTAAGTAATTGTAGAATACGATGGTTCAGTATACCACTGTTGTTATTTAACTTCAGTGTTTGACTGAAATGAATGCAGGACACTTAATGATCTATGCCAGTGGTGGTGAATCTATGGCATGCATACCAGAGGGGCCACTCAGACATGTGCCGTCACCCCAGCACTGAGTTCGCTCTGCCCAGCAGCCCAATGAGAGCACTCCCCCACGAGAGAGTTAACACCACTCCCTGCCCAGCAGCCCAGTGGGAGCGATTCCTCCCTCCCCCACCACAGAGTTCACCCCGCCCTACTGCCCAGCAACCCAATGGGAGTGCTTCCTCCCTCCTCCCATCACAGAGTTTGCCCTGCCCCTCTGCAGCATGGACCTTCATTTCAAGGGGTTGGCTTTAAATCAAGTACTGTACTGTGCAGATTTTCTCCATATAAGATTCTGGTCCCCCTTTGTTAATTTCAAAGTTCCATTTCCTGCTCAACTTATGTCTATCTGCCCACAATCTTCCCATGTTCAGTAATGCCACATACCTGAGCTAATTTATTGCCTGCAGGGCTATATCCAGGATTCTAGATGTGGGTGGACGGATATTTTTTCAGGATGGGCAACAATGTCATATAAATATGTCACACACACACACACACACACACACACACACACACACACACACACACACACACACACACACACACACACACACATATATATATATATATATATATATATATATATATATATATATATATATATATATATATATATATATATATATATATATATATATATATATATATATATATATATATATATATATATATATATATATATATATAAGCAGCTGGGAGTTTGAGGGTGGGCAAACTGCTAACTCAGTGTGGGAAAAGCCCACTCTGGCCACCTCCTGGCTATGGCCCTGATTACCTGGCTTTAATGTACATTGAGAATTTCAGCACAGCAGTCAGTCTTGTTACACCTATTAAAAGTACTGCATGGGCTCATGTAACTGAGTGAACTAGAACATGTTGAAAGATAACTCCAGATGCTGCTTGTTCATGAGAGGATTCCTACCTCTGCTTTGAAGTAACATCTGTTACTGGATTCTAAATGAAGAAGTGGGGGGCGTGGAGGTCAATATATTGAAATAATGAAGACACAGTCACTTGTCTAACAGCTTCATTTGTACTTTGAATTTAAATAGATATGATCCTATTTGGAGGTTTTGTTGCCAGCCTATCTGGAAACTGCCACTGAGAATCTGAATTGGCTTCTCCAGAATACCAAAATGTTATCTTAACTTCCTTTTCTTTTTCACCTCAAGGAGTGATATCTGGTATTATAATAATTGCTGCCATAATTTTTGCATTTATGAAATTCATGCCTGACCTTCCAGAAAGGTGAGTTAGCTCAAGTTGTTTCTCAGGCCTTATCGCGTCTAGTCTTTGTGCCTCCTTTGTTTTTGTGTTTCAATTCCTTGACCCGTCACCAGTCCTTAAGACTGAAAGCAGGAATCAATGCCCAGTTCACAGTTAGGCCCGTCAGAGATTTGTAATGGGACTGTATATCAGAGAGTAAACAAAACAAAACAAAAATAATAAAAACATTGTGGCACATAAAGACTAACTGCTGTTAGTCTTTAAGGTGCCACATTAATTTTTGTCTTTTTGTTTTGTTTTCTCTCTGATATGTTTGCACAGACGAGCAAACCCTAACCCTAACCCTAACCCTAACCCTAACCCTAACCCTAACCCTAACCCTACAATACAACTATGTATTGTAACTGGTGCTTCTTATTGTTATTTTGTTGATTTGGAGTGAGGGGTGAACAATGAGGTGGCCAGATTTGCCAATAATACCAAGTTCTTTAAGGTGGCTAAAACTAAATGGTTTATGAATAACTCCAAAAGATTTTATCTAAGTTGGAATAATGGATTTTAATATGACATATATATACTGCAGGATGGAAATGAGCTCCCGTCTTCATCCCAGCTCCTGCCAACCTAGCAGTTCGAAAGCAAGAAATTGCAAGTAGATAAATAGGAACCACTTCGGTGGAAAGGTAACAGTGTTCCGTGCGCTCCGGTGTCTAGTCATGCCTGCCACATGACCACGGAAATGTCTGCAGAAGCAGACAGTGCTGGCTCTTCGGCTTAGAAACAGAGATGAGCACTGCACCCTAGAGTCGGATACGACTGGCCTTCGAGCAAGGGAAACCTTTACCTTATATGTTCAGTGCAAGTAAGTGCACTTGCACCAACTTCATAAATATTGTGTATACACTGTGGTGGGATTCAAAAAATTTTTACTACCTACTCTGACAGCGTGGTATGGTGGGTGTGGCCAGGGGGAAAGCCCTGCGTTGCACCTGAATTAGGACTACTGTATTTTATTTCAAAACTTGGATGGGCAGGGCCAGCCAGAATTTCTGCTACCGGTTCTGGCGAACTGAGCGAACCTGCTGAATCCCACCACTGTGTATACAGATTTCTTCAATGTTCTTTACAATTCTTTCATAAAATCCATCTGTGATGGGATGTATGACTGCTTGTTTCCCCACCCACCCAACAAACATAATAACATTTTAAAAGGCAATCTTTCAAATGCCATTAAGTGAAATGCAGAGATATTAATTTAAAACATGTCCTCTTTTCACAGGAAAAGTAGCAGTAATCTTGACTCTCCTCGTTCTTACAGTGAAGTCCCACATAAAGATACCACATTGGAAATGAAATGAAGCTATCAAGACTCTGAACTGCTTTCACTGAATTTTTGTATCAAGATCAAGTAGATTCCACATAATTCCATATAGTTCACCTCTTCAGAGGAGATATGGGAATGACGTGAACTACTGAGTGGCCTACAACTATTTCCATAATTACAGCAACTGTTTTTGTGGATTCAAAAACAGGAAGAGACACTTGGCCTTAAGCAAAACTAGCCCCTTTTGTATTACTTGTTTGGCATGGTTTCTTCAATGCCATAAATCAAATATAAATTTTGGGGGAGTCCAGTCATGTCTCTACAATGGAGATGATATATTGATTTGTGTAAATAGTATATAAATGTGGTATAATGTAAGTGTCATTAAAAAAGAATTGATAGGTATTTATCAGAAGATGCATTTTCCTCTTCTTTCTTACAGGCTTTGTCCCATGTATACAGTTCTTGAAAGGATGCAATTCTTAATTCCTCAGGGTTTACTTTTACAGCTTTAAAATTGCAAATAAATATATGTGCCTAATATAAATTATAATGTATGTTTATGAGTCAGTAACAACAAGAGATGTGAACACATAATCTAAAAGGCCAAAGGAATGACAGAGTGGTTTGGAATAGGAAAAGGAGTAAGACAAGGTTGCATTTTGTCACCCTGCTTATTCAACTTATACACAGAGCACATAATGCGCAATGCAGGGATGGAGCAATCACAATATGGGATCAAAATTGCTGGGAGAAACAGCAACAATTTGAGATATGCTGACGATACCACCTTAATGGCAGAAAGTGAGGAAGACCTAAAGAATCTCTTGATTGGGTTGAAGAAGGAGAGTGCAAAAGCTGGCTTGAGACTCAATATCAAAAAAACCAAGATAATGGCAACAGGCCCTATCAGTTCCTGGAAAATAGATGGGGAAGAAGTAGAAGCAGTGACAGATTTTACTTTCTTAGGATCTAAGATCACTGCAGATGGTGACTGCAGCCATGAAATAAAAAGATGACTGATTATGGGGAGACAAGCTATGATAAACCTGGGGAACATAGTGAAAAGTAGAGACATCACCTTGAAAACAAAAATTTGCATAGTCAAAGCAATGGTTTTCCTGGTGGTAATGTATGGGTGTGAGAGCTGGACCATTAGGAAAGCTGAATGCAGAAAAATAGATGCCTTTGAGTTGTGGTGTTGGAGGAGAGATTTGAGGGTACCCTGGACAGTGAGGAGAACAAATAGGTCGATCTTAGAAGAAATCAACCCTGACTGCTCCTTAGAAGTTTAAATAGTAAAGATGAAGCTAAAGTACTTTGGACACCAAATGAAAAGATAGGATTCTCTAGAGAAGGCCTTGATGCTGGGAAAGGTGGAGGGCAAAAGAAAAAGAGGGAGACCAAAGATTAGATGGCTAGATGGCATCGTGGACGCAGTGGGCACAGAACTGGGCGGAGTGAGGAGCATGGTGGAGGTCAGAGGTGCCTGGAGAACGATGGTCTATAGAGTGATGATGATGATGATGATAATATAATAATAATAATTAATAATAATAATAATTTGGGGATGCCAAAATGAAGTTCCTTTCATGTCCCCAAGATCTTTTCCCACCAACGTGGTCCCTATTTATTTACCTGCAATGTTTTGCTTTTGATCTGCTAGGTTGGCAGGAGCTGGGACAGAGTTCGGCACTTAATCCGTCATGCAGTACCCGGATCTTGAACTGCTGACTTGCCAGCCTTCCAGATAACAAGGTGAGCTTCTCAACCACTGAGCCACCATGATGATGCATAATGTATCTATTTTTATAAAAGAGAGGTGTCCCCTTATGGGTTCTGAATATGAATCCACACCCCTTAACTGTCGCTGACCAAACTTCGCACACACTTACCTGGCGCTACAAAGAAGGTCAATGTCGGGGTCTGGACTGCACTGGGGGGCCCTGTGCCTCACAAAGTGACAAAAAACAAAAACTACAACCAGCGGCCTCTGCCAGCCAATCAGAGAGGCCGGCACAAGCGCGGGAGGGGAGGGGCTACGGACGTGCGCACGACAGACCAATGGATGCCGGTCGTCCAAGCACCCTTCTCCGCCACTACTGCAGGTCAGGCCCATCAGCAACAGACCTCACACTCACCTCCTGGGCTAACTGGCGACAGATGCTAACCTGAAAACCACAGGCCCCAACAAGTGGGCTACGGGAGGACAGGTATTTTGTGGCCTGCTCCTCACCCCATCCTTACATCTGCCCTCCCCCACCACTGCTTCCAGCCAGGCCCAACAGCAACAGGCCCCCCAATCACCACCGGGCAGCCCAGGAAGTGGGTGAGGGGCCCCCTGCTTCTTGGCCTGACTGACAGCAGCGGCAGAGGGAAGAATGAGGGGAAAGCAGGGTGCAAAATACCTGTCCTCGCGTAGCCTCCTCAGTGGGGCTCGCCTTAACATGGTGCCGTCGGTCGCTGACCAGCCCTGGCTTCACATAGCCTCCATGGATGGGCCTGCGTGGCCAGGGTCGATCCCATCGGACCCAAACACAGGTGGCGAGTGAGGTCTGCTGCTGTTGAGTGATGAAAACTGATGGGGAGGAAGATTGGGCCAGGGGTGGGGGGAGATTGGGCCGCAAAATCCCCCCCCCCATCCATCCTTCCTGTCCTCACCAGGAGAAGACCTCTGGGGGAGGGGAGGAAAGTGCCCAATTCTCCTTCCCACCCCGACCTCTTCTCTTTCCAAAATGCCCTGAAAGTCGAGCACAGACCAGCCAGGGTGCACCCCCCCCCCAACCAAATGCCTCCAGGGGGAGAAAAGTGCCCCCTTCTCCTTCCCACCCCCATGGAAGGCCGAGCATAGGAAAGCTACAGTGAATCCCCCCCAACCTTCCTTCCTTCCTTACCGGGAGGAGGAACGTCTCCAGGGGCCTCGGCCTCCATAGTCTTCTTTTTTCCCGTTGCATTCAAGGGCTTGACTGGACAAGGCCGTGTCACCTCCACCTCTTCTCCTCCCTCCGGCTATCTGGCCTCGGCCCATCACTGTTCGGGGGAGCAGAACACCCCGGGGGAATTCTGCCTCCAGGAAGAAGGCCTAGGCCTTCGGATACATGCAATGCGTGGGGGGGAATGTAGTCCCTGTGGCAGCCAGGATTGCAAACAGGGCTTCAGCGGGGAATACAATTCCCAACGTACATTGCGTGTTGTGCGGTGGGAACTGTAGTCCCCGTGGAAGCCAGATTTGCAAATGGGACTTCAATTGGGAATACAATTCCCAATGTGCATTGTGTTTTGCTGAAGGCCGAAACAACTAATAACCTTGAGATGGGGTTTCCAATTTCCTCCTGGCTTTAATGGGGTGAAAAAAGAAGGACAGGAGAAACACCCCATCTCAATGTACTACACAGGTCCAGCCTACAAGGGAACATAATGCACGGTGGGTATAGTGGTCTGCATGTGTGTGTGAGAGAGAGAAAGAACATTTCGAGGTCGGGAAGTGTCAGGGACCCCAACCACTTCACATATAAAAAGCCACATAGATGCCCACGGTGGGCAACGTGGGCATAACGATACAGATGCCCAAGGACCGCGCCAGCGCGGCTAACCCAGGCACCACAACCGCCCCAGGAATTGAGCCACCCAACCCCGGGCAAAGCCGGGCACCTCTGCTAGTAATACAATAAAATAAACAGATGTGGGCTCACAGTTATGTCTAATTTATTTGTTGCTCCTGCTAGGGATTGCGTTACCTGTTACTCTTTTTAAACACTGCATGAGATAAAACCTTAAGCTTTGTTGTTTTTAAGATGTCAAAGCTGTCCCAGAGCTATTTGGGATCTCCACTTTACTAAATAAAATACCTTGAACAAATGTCAAATAATAAAACAAGGGAAGATCTTTTTGTACTTTGAGATGAGCAAAAAAAGGGCACATCTCTTACTCTGGATCTAAACTATAAGTAGAGTTCAGAGATCACCATGCTACATACTTATTTCTGCTGCTGTGAAATGTGTTATTTTAACTGGCAAATATTACTAGGAACATAGGAAATTACTTTCTTAGGATCAAAGATCATTGCAGATGGGGATTGCAGCCATGAAATAAAAAGGCGACTGATTCTTGGGAGACAAGCGATGAGAAACCTGGGGAACATAGTGAAAAGCAGAGACATTACATTGCAAACAAAAATTAGAATAGTCAAAGCAATGGTTTTCCCAGTAGTAATGTATGGATGTGAGAGCTGGACAATTAGGAAGGCTGAACGCAGAAGAATAGATGCCTTTGAAATGTGGTGTTGGAGGAGGGTTTTGAGAGTCCCCTGGACAGCGAGGAGAACAAATAGGTCAATCTTAGAAGAAATCAACCCTGACTGCTCATTGGAAGGTCAAATAGTAAAGATGAAGCTAAAGTACTTTGGACATTAAATGAGAAGGGAGGATTCACTTGAGAAGGCATTGATGTTGGGAAAGGTGGAGGGCAAAAGAAGAAGGGGGAGGCCAAGGATGAGATGGCTAGATGGTATTATAGACACAATGGGCACAGAGCTGGGAGGGTTGAGGGGGATGGTAGAGGACAGAGGCGCCTGGAGGAAAATGGTCCATGGGGTCGCAAAGGGTCGGAGTCGACTGTGCGACTGAACAACAACAACAGGAAATTACCCCATTCTGAATCAGACCATTTTCTACTAAGTGAAATATTGTCCACTCTGATGAAAATTCTTCAGGATTTTACCAGGATTGTTTTCCTTCTCTTCCTGCAACCTTGTTATTTTCTAGTGGTCTCCCATTCAAGTACTAACCCAACCCAGGCATGCTTCATCAATGAATTCAGCCTGTGATATTAAAAGTTTGTCTAATACATTTGGTTTTGTTATGTACTAGTGAGTCAGAACTGAGCTTTGTAGAGCTTTAAGGTAACTAATATTTAAGAAAAGATTTTCCACTTTTACTTCTTCTATGGTCAAGCATGGTGGTTGTTCAGTCGTACAGTCGATTCCAACCCTTTGTGACCCCATGGACCATTGCCCTCCAGGCACCTCTGTCCTGAACCATCCTCCTCAACCTGCCCAGCTCTGTGCCCATTGTGTCTACAATATTATCTAGCCATCTCATATTTGGCCGCCCCCTTCTTTTGCCCTCCACCTTTCCCAGCATCAAGGCTTTCTCAAGTGAATCCTCTCTTCTAATTTGGTGTCCAAAGTACTTTAGCTTCATCTTTTCTATTTGACCTTCTAAGGAGCAGTCAGGGTTGATTTCTTCTAAGATTGACCTATTTGTTCTCGCTGTCCAGGGGACTCTCAAAACTTTCCTCCAACACCACATCTCAAAGGTATCTATTCTTCTGCGCTCAGCTTTCCTTATGGTCCAGCTCTCACAACCGTACATTACCACCGGGAATACTATTGCCTTGACTGTGCGAATTTTTGTTTGCAAGGTGATGTCTCTACTTTTCACTATGTTCCCCAGGTTTCTAATAGCTTGTCTCCCCAGACTCAGTCGTCTTTTTATTTCATGGCTGCAGTCACCATCTGCAGTGATCTTAGATCCTAAGAAAGTAAAATCTGTCACTGCTTCTACTTCTTCCCCATCTATTTTCCAGGGACTGATAGGATTCAAGCATGAATTCAAACCCAAATCTTCTGGGTGTCATGGCATCACTCTGCCTACTACACCGCACTAGGAATATAAAATGTTACAAGTGTATTAACAATCTAAACTTCAAATTTTAAATATTTCCTAATCATTTTCTGTGTCAAGGCCAGATGTGAAACTGCCAAAATGAAACCACCTTTTGGGGAGTTCATTCTGCAGTTTCTTTTGCCTGATCTAGTGTGAGAAAGATTAGTCAGGACAAGGTGGCTGTTGCCCAGAGTACGTCCGATTGTGGTTCAAAAATACCACAATCTTCGAGAAGGCTCTTTCTGTGTACCCCAATATTTCCTAATTAAAAAGAGGTGTTAACTGCTTAAATTTAGTGGCTATTCTAAACTATTTCCTGCTTAAAGGTAGCAGTAGGAGCAATTTAGCTTTAATGTAGTCATGCAACTGGAGTTCACACTGGCCACAACTATCAGAAACCAGGGCTACTGGAGTAAGTGAACAGTAGATTATTAGGTTCCAATGGGAGATGCTCAGCAGGTACTTAATTTCAAAAATAATTGACTGTATGGGAGATGCTCAGCAGGTACTTAATTTCAAAAATAATTGACTGTCTAAGCTTGAATTTCTCTTGTTTCTGTTTTGCTTCCTTATTTCAAAATCTGTATGCTGCAAACTAAAACAAGCTGATACAATCTTTTAAATGAAGAAAGGCATTATCTGTAGCTTAACCTAGTTCCTTTTGGACTTTCTCTCTGAAAACCCCCATTTTATTTTCTGTTTGTTGGTTCTTCCTCTTCTGTGTGTATATATTGTCTCTACTGAGCTCTGCAACTACCATTGCACCTCTTGTGACCTGAATGAGAGCTATGATTCTTGTCTGCACATTCCATCTCCTCTGGGGCCTGGCTTCACTCCTGCCTGTTGCACTGGGGGATCAAGGTGAGAATTTGGAACTTTGAATGTCCTTTCTTCTACAGTTCTAACTTTCATGGTTCTTCTTTTCCTATGCATTGGTGGATGCCAACTTCTACAAGTAGAGGAACTATGACAAGATCCTAGAGTGGCGTAGTAAAGAGGCAGCAGGCTTAGACTCTTTTTAGTGCCAGACTTAGTGTAGGCCAAGGAAGAGCAGAGAGCCAAATATCCCAAGTTTCTATCACATGTAAGACATCAGATTTGGAACAAAATAAGCATCATTTTTTTCCAACACTGCACAGAAAGTGATAGAGGCATCAATGAAACTGAGGTGTAAATACCTGAGCAAAGTAGGCTAAAACTGTTGGCACCATTAAATATACCATGAACACTTTTGCTACAAACATGACAATATTGTATATACTTACTGGGTGTCTAGAGAATGTAAGTTATATTCTAGGGTGGGTGTGTTTTTTTAAAGATTTCTGGGACCTGGAGTGGTGCTCTGCTCCTTTGAGGGGTTAGAAGAAAGAGGAGAGTATACATAGGATCACTGAAATAAATAATTTGCTGTGACATGAGATTCTTAAAAGGGGGTTTAAAAGTGATAAAGAAACAGCAAAGTGTTTCTGCAAGGATGGACTGTAAATACTTGGGACTATGGCCTTACGCCAAAGTCAATAGGCACAGGATATTTCTATATATCTATTAGGAATGTTAGGACAGAAAGTTTTAAAAAACACCTTTATTGCAGGTGGTGGTATAGAATGGATTTGATGGCATTACAAAGCTGCTATGGAAAGATGGCATTATGCAAGGCAACTACTCAGCTAGTCTGGCACTTGAACATTGTGATTGCATGGTAGCATTGATGTCTTAGCCAGTGTACTTTAGTGAAAACAAAATAGAACAAAGAAACATAAATACTATCTGTCTGGAAGAGTATATTATACTAGAATATAATATGTTGATAGGGTAGCTGCAGTGGCTTAGTAGTTAAGATGCTGAACATGATGACTGGAAGGTCGGACGGTCAGCAGTTCGAGACCTGAGTGCTGCATGACAGAGTGAGCTTCTGTCTCTGTCCCAGCTCCTGCCAACGTAGCAGTTCGAAAGCAAGAAATTGCAAGTAGATAAATAGGTACCACTTCGGGAAGGTAAACAGTGTTCTGTGCACTCTGGTGTTTAGTCATGCCTGCCACATGTCTATGGAAATGTCTGCAGATGCAGACAGTGTTGGCTCTTTGGCTATAAACATTGATGAGCACTGAACCCTAGAGTTGGATACAACTGGCTTTTGAGCAAGGATCATACCTGTCAAGTTGCTGGTGTCCAAATACAGGAAGGTTTCCATGTGCCACGTTGGCGCATGTGCACCTCTGCCTCTGACATCAGAGGCAGCAACACATGCGCAGTAACCCGTGCGAGCATGCGCAAAAACCCCTTCAGCCAGGAAAGGGGTTACTGCGCATGCGTGCCCATCAGAGGCAGCGGCATGCATGCGCAGTAACCCCTTTCCAGACCGTTCATATATGGGATGATGGCGGGAAGGAGCGTGACGGAGCGGTGAATTATGGGAAATCCCGGCGAAAACAGGATACTTGACGTATGGCAAGGGTGACCTTTACCTTTAACTAATCTCTTGATTATAATATTTAGGCTGGATAGGCAAATCCTATTTTCTTTTACTTCTCTCTACTATCTAGTCATGCCTGCCACATGACCACAGAAATGTCTGCAGAAACAGACAGCGCTGGCTCTTCGGCTTTGAAACAGAGATGAGCACTGAACCCTAGAGTCGGATACGACTGGCTTTCGAGCAAGGGAAACCTTAACCTTTATCTTTACTATTTTCCTCTGACAGTCAGATTTTGGTCTATGGTTCATGAGGCTTCATTTTGTTCTCTCACTTGTCTGTATTGCTTTATCATTATTATTTTTTAAAGTCTGTTGGAAAGAAACTACTGTATAGTAATTCAATGAGAATACTACTTACACCGACAAGGTACATGGCATCTTTAGCTGGTTGCCTCTCCCCATTATTCCACGACAGTCTGGTAGGTCAGTATCTGGACAGAGGTTGCCCAATAATAAGGTTAGTAAGGTAGCAGGAATTTGATTGTAGATCTGCCTGTGCAAGTCCAAGTCACCAAAGATTAGTATCGTTGATCCCCTCTATTTAATACATACTTTATAAATGATGCTACGTTGATAGGAAAAATGAAGTGATTAATTTATGATTAATTTGTATGCTATGCTAATTTGCGTGCCAGTCTGATTTGTTAAAAAAAATATTATTATCAAATAACAGTGTACATAAAACAAATAAACTATTTTGAAACAAGATATCACATAACAAACAAAAATAAAAAGCAATACAAAACATAATAAACTTGATACAAAATACAACTAAATGAAATATACAGACATATACAGAATAATGAAATCTTATCAACCTATTGACTTTATCTATTTTAAATCTATGTATAATATCTACTCTTATTATACTTATCTGTATAATAAATGGAAATTGTGCAGATTGGGCCACCTAGGTTTGTGGAACTATGTACAATATGCTACGCTCTTTATCGTGGCTAATAAAGCAGGTGAGGCTGGTCATAAGGAGTACTCCATGTGGGGGCTGTCCTCGAAGAGGGTCTGGCACCTTTGGCTGATGTGGCAGCTGTTTTGAGATCTGTTACATAGTACTGAGATGGTTTGACCCTGGTACTGAACTGGTTTTTGCCAGACCCAATTGAAGGTGATGCTTTTATCTTCAAAATCCCAAATAGTTTTGAGCTCAAGTGGTTAAGACACTGAACTTGACGACTGGAAGGTTGGCAGGTCAGCAGTTCAAGACCCGAGCGATGAACAACCTAGCGAGCTTCTTTCTGTGTCCCAGCTCCTGCCAACCTACCAGTTCAAAAGCAAAAAAATTGCAAGTAGATAATAGGGACCACTTTGGTGGGAAGATAAACAGCATTCTGTGTACTCCAGTGTTTAGTTATGCCTGCCACATGTCCACGGAAACGTCTGCAGACATAGACATTGCTGGCTATTTGGCTGCAAACGGAGATGAGCATTGAACCCTAGAGTTGGATACAACTGGCTTTCGAGCAAGGCTGACCTATCCAAGACACCATTTGTCTCATCATGAACTTGTCCTGTTTTTAAGACCTCTGCACTTCTTCTGACATGCTGATACTGAGGGGAAATCCTACAGCAAGACTTGTACAGTAGAAGACTTACATAATGATACAATACAAAGGGGAAAACCTACAGTGAAGTCGCTGAAGGAAGTGGTAACAATTTCCCAAAGTTCCCCAATGGATGATGGTAAATCTATGAAAGTACCATTTGACTATTACCTTTATCTAGTAGGGAAAAAAACTTCCAATAAATAGTAAATGCCCCTAATTTGTATGGAAGGAAATTGTTTAGAAAACATAGCTTCCTAGTTTGCCATAGGATATTTTGTGCTTTCTTGCTCAAGTGGCTAAGACGCTGACTGGAAGGCGGGAAGTCACCAGTTCGATTCCCGAGTACTGCCGGATGGAATGATCTCCCGTCTTTGTCCCAGCTCCTGCCACCCTAGCAGTTCGAAAGCAAGAAATTACAAGTAGATAAATAGGGACCACTTTGGTGGGAAGGTAAACAGCGTTCCGTGCACTCCAGTGTCTAGTCGTGCCTGCCACATGACCACAGAAATGTCTGCAGAAGGAGACAGTGCTGGCTCTTCAGCTTTGAAACAGAGATGAGGACTGAACCCTAGAGTCGGATACGACTGGCTTTCGAGCAAGGGAAACAACCTTTACTGTGTTACCTTACTGTGCTGGCTGTACAGTTGGCACACAGAAAAATGCAACTTTCAAGGATTTGTTTTTGTGTAAAGATGTTTTATATACAGTTAATATATTATTTGAGCACTTTGTAGCAGGAACCGTTTTGCTCATGATTAGTTCCACAGTACTGACAGCACAATCCAGCATATCTTTATACAGAAGAAAGCCCCACTGAGGTTTACTGTCAGGTAAGTATGTAAAGGGACGCCGCTGCAGGGACGCCGCTGCAGCCGCAGCCACAGCCGCGCTCTCCCCGCCCCCACCACCGGCGGGGAGATAAAGGGAGCCTCCCGTGGCCCGGGAGGCTCCGAAAAGGGACGCCGCCGCAGCCGCAGCCACAGCCGCGCTCTCCCCGCCCCCACCACCGGCGGGGAGATAAAGGGAGCCTCCCGTGGCCCGGGAGGCTCCGAAAAGGGACGCCGCCGCAGCCGCAGCCACAGCCGCCCTCTCCCCGCCCCCACCACCGGCGGGGAGATAAAGGGAGCCTCCCGTGGCCCGGGAGGCTCCGAAAAGGGACGCCGCCGCAGCCGCAGCCACAGCCGCGCTCTCCCCGCCCCCACCACTGGCGGGGAGATAAAGGGAGCCTCCCGTGGCCCGGGAGGCTCCGAAAAGGGACGCTGCCGCAGCCGCAGCCGCGCTCTCCACGCCCCCACCACCGGCGGGGAGATAAAGGGAGCCTCCCGTGGCTCGGGAGGCTCCGAAAGGGGCCGCCGCCACAGCCGCAGCCACAGCCGCGCTCTCCCCACCCCCACCATCGGCGGGGAGATAAAGAGGCGCTGCCTCTTCCCGGGGCCCACACCATTCGGCCCGAGAATGGGAGGCAGGTGTGTCTCGCCTCCCTTTGGGCCCTGCCTGTTGGGGGGCTTAAAAGGGAGGCGCCGCCGGAGGCCCAGAAACCATCGCGTTGTCTCTTCCCGGGGTCTTCGCCATTCGGCCAGAGAATGGGAACGGGAGGTAGAAGCAGACAACGCGGGAGTCGCCGCCGCCGCCGCCGCCGCTGCCGCGCAGGATTGGCCCTCCCCGCCCCCTGCCACTGGGCGGGGTGGTTGGAGGGCCCTTCGGGCCAAGGGAGACAGAGACGTCGTAGCCATCGCGCTAGACCGTCCCTCCCTGCCCCTTGCCATCGGGCGGGGAGGCTGGACGGTCTCCCAGGCCAAGGGAGCGGAAGACGTTGCAGCCATTGTGCGAAGTCGTCCCTCCCCGACCTTTGCCACCAGGCGGGGAGGTTTAAAGGGCTCCCGGGACAAGGGATCCGAAGACGCTGCCGTTGCCGTTGCCGCCGCCATCGCCGCTGCGCAAGGCCACCCCTCCCCGCCCCCTGCCATCGGGCGGGGAGTTTAGGAGGGCTCCTCGTGGCAGTGGGGAGCCGAAGACGTCGCTGTGAATATTGTCTCCGCACATGGACGTCCCCTCCAGCTCCTTGCCTCCGCCCTCCCTATTTGGGGGGAAGAAAAAGGAGATGTGGACGACTGGCCCCGCCAGCGCTTTCTGTGCGTTCTGGGAGCCCTTGTTCGTTGCTGGATCTGGGGGGGGATGGTGGATGGAGAGTGAAGAGAGAGTGTTGGCCCTACCAGCCAGGAAGGAGGGGCAGCATCCCGTCGAGGGAGGTTCCGGAGATGCATATAGGTGTTGTGACGGGCATGGGGCGGTATGGCGGGTACCGTGGGGCGGGCCGCACTCGGGGAAGGCGGGTCCGATGTTTAAGTGCGGTCCCTCATTCCAGCCCTGCAGGTACATCTCTGGGTCCTGAGCAGCAGATCCGGAGTGACCCCGCCCTTAGGCTGCTGCTGGTGAATGCCAGATCGGTCTGTAATAAGGCCCCCCTGATTCAAGATGCCATCCAGGATGGGCGGGCCGACCTGGCATGCATCACCGAAACCTGGCTGACTCCTGAGGATGGAGTACCTCTTTCGGACATGTGTCCAGCTGGGTTCGGTATTTGGCACCAGCCTAGAGGTGAGGGGAGGGGCGGTGGTGTCGCCATTGTTGCCAGGGAGTCTTTGGGAGTTGCTAGGGCCACTGCTCCACAAGTGTCTGGTTGTGAGGCCCTGCTTCTACGGCTGGGCCCCAAGAGTCAGTTGGGGATCTTGCTCCTGTACCTGCCCCCTTGCAGGGTAAGGGATGCCCTGCCTGAGCTCCTCGAGGCCACCTCGATGCTGGCGTTGGTGTTCCCGAGACTTATGGTTCTGGGGGACTTCAATTTGCCATCGCTGGGGATGGCTTCTGAGGTGGCAAGGGAGTTCATGGCTTCCATGGCAGCCATGGGCCTGACTCAGGTAGTTCGGGGTCCGACCAGGGGCAGTGGTCACATACCAGACTTAGTTTTCTTGTCGGAGCAGTGGCAGAGTGATCTGAGACTACAGGATTTAGCCATCTCACCTATGCCATGGTCGGATCACTACCTGGTGACTCTTGACTTCCTGGGGGCGACACTTCATCGTAGGGAGGCAGGGCCTATTAAATTGGTCCGCCCTCGGCAACTAATGGATCCAGATGGATTCCAGAGGGAACTGGGGGATGTTCCTCTGGATCGGCTACACGATTCACCTGAGGCACTTGTCGACCTGTGGAATAGGACGACAATAGCTGCCTTGGATGAAATCGCGCCACTGCGGCCTCTCCGCGCCCGTGGAACTAGGTCATCTCCGTGGTTCACAGAGGAACTGCGTGAACTCAAACGGGCAAAGAGACGCCTAGAGCGCCGCTGGGGGAAGACCCAGGATGACTCCGATTGGACACTAGCTAGAGCCGCTATTAGGGCCTACCTAGTGGCGATGGGGGTGGTGAGGCGACAATACTTCACCGCACTTATTGCCTCCACTGATAATCGCCCAGCCGCCCTGTTCCGGGTAACCAGGTCCCTCCTCGGTAGAGGGAGATCGGTGCCCGGTTGGCAGGGTTCGGCTGAGGACTTCGCTGACCATCTGGTGGAGAAAATCGATTGGATTCGTTCAGGATTGAATCCTGGCGTGGATGGGGAGGGTCGGGGGGGTGCCAGGGCGCAGTCTTGCTGTACGATCTGGGATCAGTTTGATCCTGTTGTCCCTGATGAAGTGGACAGGCTCCTTGCAGATATTCGTGCCACTACATGTCCTCTGGACCCCTGTCCCACCTGGTTGGTGAAAGCCTCCAAGGAGGTAACAGGGGGCTGGGTTGGGGGGATAATAAATGCTTCATTACGGGAGGGGGTATTTCCTGCACAGCTAAAACATGCTTTGGTGCGCCCCCCCCCTGAAGAAAACGTCCCTCGACCCAGCTGTCCTTAACAACTACAGGCCGGTTTCCAACCTGCCCTTTCTGGGTAAGGTTTTGGAGAAGGCGGTGGCGCGCCAGCTGCAGAGTGTCCTGGATGAAGCGGATTATCTAGACCCCTTTCAATCGGGATTCAGGCCCGGATATGGAACGGAGACGGCATTGGTCGCACTGTTGGATGATCTCTGGCGGGAGCGGGACGGGGGTTGTCCATCCGTCCTTGCTCTTCTTGATCTCTCAGCGGCCTTCGATACCGTCGACCACGGTATCCTGCTGGAACGGCTCGAAGGATTGGGGATCCAGGGCTCTGTGTTGTCCTGGTTTTCCTCTTTTCTGGAGGGCCGTACCCAGTCGGTGTGGTTAGAGAGTGAGAGGTCCAGCCCTAGGCCCCTCAAGTATGGGGTGCCTCAGGGCTCTGTGCTCTCTCCTCTCTTATTTAACATCTACATGAAGCCACTGGGTGAGATCATTCGTTCCCACAGGGTGCGGTACCATCAGTACGCGGATGACACCCAGCTGTACATCTCGGCCCGTGGGGACCCCAGTGATGCTGTTGAAATCCTATCCGGATGCCTGGAGGCCATTGGGGTCTGGATGGGGGCCAATGGGCTTCGACTGAATCCCAGCAAGACAGAGTGGCTGTGGATAAGGGGCCCCATGTTATCCAAGGAGTTACCATCTTTGGTACTGGATGGGGCTGTTTTGCCCCAGACAGACCCAGTGCGCAACTTGGGGGTCCTTCTGGACTCACGGCTGCTGCTGGAAGAACAAGTGGCGGCTGTGGCCAGGAGGGCTTTTGCCCAACTTCGGGTGATTTGCCAATTGCGCATGCTCCTGGACCGGGGCTCCTTACTTATGGTCACTCATGCTCTGGTTACTTCCCGACTAGATTATTGTAATGCGCTCTACATGGGGCTGCCCTTGACGACCATTCGGAGGCTGCAGCTGGTCCAGAATGCGGCGGCCCGGGTGGTGATGGGGTGTGGGCGATATGCCCATGCCTCCCCGCTGCTTCGGGAGCTGCACTGGTTACCAGTTTGTCTCCGGGTGCAATTTAAGGTGCTGGTTTTGACCTTTAAAGCCCTATATGGCAGGGGGCCAGGATACCTTAGAGACCGCATCGTCCCAAGAGTGACTGCCCGTCCAACCAGAGCGGACCGGAGGGGCTCTCTAATGGTGCCGTCAACGAGGGGTGCACATTTGTCTAGCACCCGAAGGAGGGCCTTCTCCGTGTCCGCACCAACCCTCTGGAACCTCCTACCAACAGATCTAAGACTTCAAAGTGAACTGCTGCCCTTCAGGAAAGGAGTAAAGACCTGGCTGGCAGGGCAGGTGTGGGGCCCAAACGGGACTATGGTTCCCGCCGGCTGGCTTTTATAAGAACTCTCTCTTCTTGTATGGTGGGTGGGATGGGTGGGTGGGATATGGGTTTTTTAAATGGGGGGGGGAGTGGGTTTTTATAGGTTTTTATAATGTTTTATGTATTTTTAGAAGTGTTGTGATGCCGCCCTGAGTCGGGTTCTGCCTGAGTGGGCGGCATATACAAATGTGACTTATAAATAAATAAATAAAATAAATAAATAAAGCAATCTAACTACAGTGGCTGCTATGCTTGAAGAGTTATGTAGCAAATAAATGATATTGCCACAGCACAAAGGTCATAAGTGTTTGTTTGCTTGTTTAAAAATATTTTATCCTTTCTCCAATAAAGGATCCAAGATAGCTTACATCATTAAAAAAAAGAAAATATAAAAGCTAAAAAAATTACAATAGAGCAGGGGTTCCCAAACATTTTGCACTGTGGGCCAGTCACATGGTTGAGCAAGCCAGTCATGTGGCTCCTCCTCCTGACGTAAAACGCATCTGCAGCTGTCGTAAAATGCACCTGTGGCAAGCACGGGTGCGTTTACACATGTGTGGGTGTGTTTTATGGCAGGAGGAACCACGTGACCGCTTCCGGGAGCGGTGAGGGCAGCCATGGGCCACATGAAATGGTGCCACAGGCCAGGGCCTGTGGGTTGTAGTTTGGCTACCCGTGCAATAGAGAATTGAACAAATATATTAAAAATAAAATAGAATCTGTGAATAGCAACAGAGAAAGCCTTCTCTCCCTTCCTCACCAAATGCATATGTGTGGGTGGTGGACCTGAGAGAAAGTCCTCTCCTGAAAATCTTAATAGCCAGGCAAGTTCATAAAGGGAAATGCAGTCTTTTTGATAGCTCATAGCAGAACCAATTAGGACCATACCTGTCAACCTTCCCGATTTGGCCGGGATTACCCCGTAAATTGACGTCGATTGACGTCATAACCCGGCCCCTGCTGCCAAAATCCCGTAATTTGGCAGCGGGGAAAACGCTTTCCGTGCATGCGCGGAAGGGGTTTACCCCTTCCGCGCATGCGCGGAAGCGCTACGTCGCTTGCGTAAGGGCTGCGCAAGTGGCATAGCGCTTCCGCGCATGCGTGAAAGGGGTAAAACCTTTCCATGCATGCATGGAACGCGACCTGCGCACAACCCGGAGCCGCGGATTGACAGGTATGATTAGGACTTTATAGGTTAAACCCAGTTCATTGAATTGTGCTTGGAAATGGATTGGCAGCAGTGGAGCTGCTCTGATTCCTGTTACCAGTCACAGTGAGCAATCTGGCTTCAGTATTTTGGACCCACTAGAATTTCCAAAAACAACAACAACCCAAAGGCAGCTCCCACACGATTGTGTTACAGTAATTCAGACAGCATGTGACCAGGATGTGTCACAATGGCCAAATCAGACCTCTCCAAGAAAGGCGCTGGCACACTAGATTCAGCTGTGCAAATGTTGTCCTGGCCACTGCTGGAACTGACATCCAGAGGTTCAGAGATGAGTCCAGGAGGTCACTTTTGGTGTATGCAAACCAAGACACAGGACACAGCCTCGGGCTGGGTTAACTCAGGTTTATTGCATCGTGGGCAGAGGGAACATGAGGTAATGGCGGATCGATAGCTCTTTATATACAGCAGTAACACATTTGAACGTGGTGCCATGGTAGCCCATTGGCTACTGTCTGCGTGACGTCATTGCAGGTCACGCCCTTCTTGTCCAGGTGTAGGTGGTGGCGGGAAAACTTCCCGCGCTGTTGCCTTTGATGAGTTTGGACCAAGAGAGCTTGGACGCTCGCTGCTGCCAGCTGGTGGTCATTAGCTCGCGTCCTATTACAGGGTTTATATGATACAGCTGAAGGTTACATTGTTGCTATAGGCAAGGTTACATTGGCTCAGATACATTGTAATCCATGTGTACAATAAAAACCATCAGAACACAACACCCCTCCCCCCTAGGACGAGACAAAGTCTCGAGCCCACACTTAAACACACTCCCCCCCCTTAGGAGACAAAGTCTCTCAGCCAAGATGGCTTATTTCGAACACGCTGGGGTCTCGATGCGGGCTGCCACTCCCCGGGTTTGCTACCTTCTCTTTGTCCCCTGGTTTCCTGTCCTGTAATATGAGAGGGAGACTCGTTAGTGACTTTCCGCGGCTCCGCGGCGTTGTTGGGAGGTGTGCTCTTCCTTAGGGAGGAACCGGGGGCACTGGGGGCTAACGAAAAACCCCTCTTCTCGCTTGGATGGGTGGGGGAACACTCCTGAAAACCCCCCCGGCTCGCAAAATCAAACTCAAAATTACTATCGGGGGCAGCGGTCGCGAACTCCTCTCCCCCTTCCCCGGCCCCTGATAAAACTGGCGTATCAAAAGGATATGAGTCGGGGTCGCTGCTATCAAAATGATATGAGTCGGGGCCGCTGCTTCTGCTTCCTTCCCCCCTTGTTTGGGACTGTGGTCCATTGCTGTCTCCCCCTTGGGTTAAGCGGGTGGGGGAGAACCCTAACGCTGAATCCTGTTGCTGAGCTCCACTGATTGGCCCACTCACTCGGTGCCTCAGTTGGTCTGCGTGCCTCCTCCAGAGGAGGCCGGTGTTAGTCTCGACCCGGTACGATACTGGCCCCGTCTGTTCTACAACCTTCCCTGGTACCCAGGCCGGCCCTGCGCTGGAATAGTTCCTGCAGTGAACAGGGTCCCCGGCGGCGAAACCTTTCGCGACTGCCAACCCTATGTTTTTCCCTTTATCCTCGACCCTCGTCGGGTCTAGCCTGGACAGGATCGTGGTCAATTTTCGCCGCATCAAGAGCTCCGCCGGCGAGTAGCCTGACGCTAAAGGGGTCACCCTATACGCTAAAAGGAACTGGCATACCTGGTGATTCAGGTCCCCCGGGCCCATGCGCCGCAGCGCGTCCTTTGTTGTACGCACTAGGCGTTCCACTTGGCCATTCGTGGCCGGGTGAAACGGTGCGGATGTGACATGCCGAATGGCGTTTGCCTCCATGAATGCTCCGAACTCAGCGGAGGTGAAACAACTAGCGTTATCGCTGACTAAAGTGTCGGGTAAACCGAACGTGGAAAAGACTCTCCGTAGCCGGCTAATTGTCGTGGCGGAGGACGTGCTCTTTACTGGGATAACCTCCAGCCACTTGGAGAACGCATCTACCACCAGGAGAAACATGGTTCCTCGGAACGGGCCAGCGAAATCCACGTGCACCCTGGACCACGGCCCCCTTGCCGTGTCCCACTCCCTATGCGGCAGACGGGCCGCCTCAGGTCGGGATTCCTGGCAAGCCTCGCAAGTGCCGACCATGTGCTCAATGTCCGCGTCCAGCTGTGGCCACCAGAAGTAACTCCGGGCGAGCGCCTTTGAACGAACTATGCCCGGGTGGCTGACGTGCAGCAGCTCGAGCACCCTCGTCCGCAGGGGCGCAGGGACCACCACCCGTTGGCCCCACAGGAGGCACCCCCTCTCTAGGGACAACTCAAGCTTTTTCCTAAAGAATGGGTCGAACTCTGTACTCGGGGACGAAACCGGCCACCCCTTCTGCACCCATGAACTAACTTTCTCCAGCGTCCTGTCCTTGCCTGTCGCCCTAGCAATGTCGGCTGGTACTATTGGGGGTGCGTCTAAAACCTCAATTAGCAACACCTGGCGGTCTCTTTCTGCTCTCGCCTTTTGGTCCGCCGACAAGGGCAGAGGGGATCTCGAGAGCGCATCAGCATGGCTGATCTCCTTTCCGGGCCTGTACTCCAACTCATGTTGGTACGCGTTGAGAAAAATAGCCCATCGCAGCATCCTCGGGGACAGGATCTGTGGCGTGGGCTTGCTTGCCGTGAAAATCCCTAACAGCGGCTTGTGATCGGTCACGATTTTGAACGGGCGGCCATACAAAAAATCGTGAAATTTTTTGGTCCCCGCTACTATTGCCAACGCTTCTCTGTCGGTTTGTGCGTAATTTCGCTCCGCTTGGGACAGGGACCTTGAGTAAAACGCCACCGGGGCCTCCCTTCCGTCCTCCAACACGTGGCAAAGCACCGCCCCCACCCCCACCGGGGATGCATCACAGACTAGGACCACAGGCCGTTTGGGGTCGAAGTGCGTCAGGATTGCCTCAGATGTTAGGAGTTGCTTTAGCTCCTTGAACGCCCTCTCGTGCTCGTCACCCCACATCCATGGTTCCTCCTTTTTAAGTAACCGATGGAGCGGTTCGGCCACGGACGCCTTCCGCGGGAGGAATGTATGGTAAAAATTGAGGAGCCCCAGGAAAGACTGCAGCTCGGTTTTGGATGTGGGGCGAGGGGCCTTTTTAATGGCTGCTACCTTGGATTTAGATGGCTTAATCCCCTCGGGTGTGATCCGGAAACCTAAAAACTCGACCTCGGTCTCGAAAAAAACACATTTGTCCTTCCTCAATCTCAGCCCCGCTTTCTCGAACACGGTCAGTACTTTGTCCAACCTTTTCGCCAGTTCAGCCTCACTCCCCCCTGTTATCAACACGTCATCAAAATAAGGCAACACCCCCTCCAGGCCCTTTAGGAGGCGTTCCACGAGCGATTGAAAAAGGCCGGGTGCCGAGTTCACGCCGAACTGTAACCGCGACACCTGGAACGCTCCCTTATGTGTAACTATCGTTTGTGCCGCGGCCGTGGCGGGGGTCACTGGAAGTTGCTGATAGGCTTGTGCCAAATCGAGTTTAGCGAAACACTTCCCCCCATTTAGTCTGGCCAAAAGGTGGCTGATCACCGGCACCGGGTATGCATTAGGGCGGATCGCCTTGTTAATTGTACACTTATAATCAGCGCAAATGCGCACCTCCCCGTTAGCCTTTAGAGCTGTTACAATTGGAGTTTCCCACTCCGCGGAATCAACAGGAATAAGAATCCCCTGGCCCACCAGTTTGTCCAGTTCCGCCTCTATCTTGTCCTTGAGTGCGAACGGCACCCTGCGTGGTTTGAGTCTTATCGGGCGGACCTCCGGGTCTATGTCGAAAGCTACAGGGGGTCCCTTGAACCTTCCGAGTCCTTTCTTAAAAACGTCGGGATGCGCATCGCAAACCGCTTGTATTGGGTCCCCCCCCACGGTATGCACTCCCCCTATGAACAAACCTAAGGGCTGAAACCACTGTGTCCCTAGGAGGCTACAGCTTCCCCCTTTGAGGACAACTAGGGGCAGTTCCGCAGAATGTCTCTTAAAATTGACCCGAAATTTCCCGACCCCCAACACCGGAATGCTGTTTCCCTGTACGTCCCGTAGTGTGGACCTCAACGCTTTAAGCTTGGGCCGCACGTGGGGGTCGATTTTCAGGAACTCTTTCTGGGGAATTATGGAATAGGAGGACCCCGAGTCAATTTCCATCTTAATAGGGGCCCCTTGTACTAATACCTCAACGAAGTAATGGGACTGTCCCGCGGACACGCTGAGCACTGAGGCGTCGTCCTCGCTGCCGTCCGAGACGCGGCCCACGCCGTCCTGCTTCCTCGTGGTCTGGGCGCCATCTTTGGGCCTTGCTGGACGGTCCGGTCTGGCTGCGCGGTCTTGTGACTGCCTCCGGCCCTCTTTCCTCTTTCTGCACGCCTTGGCGATGTGCCCCCGACGGCCGCAGGTGTAACACTCGGCCTTCCTGAACGGGCATCTCGCGCGCTCGTGGGCCGCTCCGCAACCCTCGCAGCGTCGACCACCCTTCCGGACCTTCTGGACCTCCTCGCCGTCGCTGCCTTCCGTAGACGACTTTGAGGCCGTCGAGTCGCGTGCACCGACTGTCCGGTCTTCCCGTGCACCGAATTTTCCGCCTTGCCGGCTCTAGGACGCCACTCACGCCACTGGTGCATCTCGTCCACTCCGGCATTCGTGGACTCTGCGGCTTCCGCGGCCTCTATGACCTCTGCCAGCGTGGGTGGCGGCTCCTTATTCATCAAGCTGCGCTGTACCTCCTTGTCTTTCAGGCCACACAACACGCCGTCCCTGAGGACCAACTCCAGGATATCGCCCCATTTACAGGGGGCGGCGGCTACCCTCATGGCGGCCACGAATGCCTCAACCGACTCATCCGGCGCTTGGACTCGCCTCCAAAACGCGCTCCGAGCGGGAAACATTGCCCTCGAGGGGCAGAACCGCTCTCGCAGCAGTTTCATGATGTCGCTCGCCTTAAAGTCGCTCACCTTCTTCGGAGCGATTATGCCCACCAGCGTCCGCTTGGTTTCCATCCCGAGCATTCTGGTGAGGATGGCCCTCTTCCTCTCCTCGTCTTCTCCTTTGACTCTGAGTTCCACCAGGGCCGCCTGGAAATCCATCTCAAGCAGCTCCCAGTCTTGCGGTTTGGTGATGTTGAAACCGCTCTGTGCCCTGGCTGTTCCGTGGGGATCCATAATCCCACCTTCGTCGCCAATTTGGTGTATGCAAACCAAGACACAGGACACAGCCTCGGGCTGGGTTAACTCAGGTTTATTGCATCGTGGGCAGAGGGAACATGAGGTAATGGCGGATCGATAGCTCTTTATATACAGCAGTAACACATTTGAACGTGGTGCCATGGTAGCCCATTGGCTACTGTCTGCGTGACGTCATTGCAGGTCACGCCCTTCTTGTCCAGGTGTAGGTGGTGGCGGGAAAACTTCCCGCGCTGTTGCCTTTGATGAGTTTGGACCAAGAGAGCTTGGACGCTCGCTGCTGCCAGCTGGTGGTCATTAGCTCGCGTCCTATTACAGGGTTTATATGATACAGCTGAAGGTTACATTGTTGCTATAGGCAAGGTTACATTGGCTCAGATACATTGTAATCCATGTGTACAATAAAAACCATCAGAACACAACATCACTCATGCTGCACACCTTTGTTTTCACAGTGAGTGTAACCCCATCCAAGACAGGCTGGAATTCTACTCTTTGATCTATCTTTCAATTGACCCAGAGTACCTCTAGTTTGTCTGCATTGAGTTTCAGTTTATTCACCCTCATTCAGTCCATAAATGACACCAGACACCGATATAGAATTGAAACAGTTTTCTCAGATTTGGGTGAAAAGGAGAGAGAAAGTTGGGTGCCATCAGTTTTAGGAGCCAGACAAAGCAATAAGAATAATTTGTGGTGCAACTGTCTTGCTAGCAGCACTTATTCTGGTAAAATATTGTCACAACTAATAAGATTGATGAAGTTTATTGTAACAAACATTTTTGTTAGATGTTGTGGGGTATGACCAATGAGTGAGAACAACGAATAATTGGATTTTGGCCAGAAGACAGAGAACCACATCCAATTAAGATTATTTCATTGTATGATTTGTGAGCATTGGTTACAATAAAGCCTCCAATCTTTTCTCTCCATCTTTATCCTCTAAAAATTGAGAGACCTTTTGGGGTTAAAACTGAAAATTCAAACCTCATACAATATTCCTGAGAGAAGTGGGCTCCCACAACCACTTAACAACCCCATCCTAATGTTTGCATTCTAGGATAAGGAATATTCATTTCTGTATTGTAGAAGGAGAAAACTAAGATCAGCCTTAAGATTCAAGTGTATATTTTAGATCAATCCCACTGCTTCTGCTACAGATAATGTCTCCTACTACAGTCCTCCCCTATTCCCTTGCTACATGAAATCCTCTCTCAAGGACAGGGAAATCCTCTGAAATATGTTTTGGCAGAAGGGGTGCAACAGAAGAGAAAGAAGAAAGAAGTGCCAATTCCACTGGCTGGTTGGATAAAGGAGGGCACTACTGGATCATTCCAAATCTCAGAACAATATATTATCAGAATTTCACCGTAACTTAATTTTCCACCTTTGTTCTTTAGCATTAGGTAGTTGCGGCCCTCCACCAAGGTTAGATTTTGCTGAGCTTGCTGATGAACATAAGGAAAAAAATTCCTTTCCTGTTGGCTCCACTGTGAAGTATAAATGCCGCCCTGGCTACATAAAACAACCTGGATTTAAGTACTTTGGTACTTGCCTTCAAAACCAGACATGGTCCACCATTCAGGAGCTCTGCCAAAGTGAGTCTAATTTCCTTTTTGAAAGAACTGAAGCATAACCAGGTTAAGTTAGCTGAAATCCTGTTCTGTGAGTTATGCTACATTAAGGCTGCTGATGCTAGCTGAGTGCATAGGATTTCAGTCATTG
Source organism: Bradypodion pumilum (assembly GCA_035047305.1). Taxonomy (NCBI): domain Eukaryota; kingdom Metazoa; phylum Chordata; class Lepidosauria; order Squamata; family Chamaeleonidae; genus Bradypodion; species Bradypodion pumilum. The sequence continues at coordinate 65,341,701 of JAWDJD010000004.1, read as the reverse complement.
TGTGCAATAATGAATGGCAATGTTACTCCTTTGATTGTGCAAATTTTAGAATTACTTATGCCACTGTCTTGTTGCGTGGGCTCATTATATGGGTAGTATTTGTATAAGACATTTATTTACATGTCTTCTACTTTCAAAGACCATTGAGCATTCCAATGCCTTTCCCCAATAGTATATCTCCTTGAAAACTATATTTTAGTGAAAAGATGGGGTATAAAATGTAATAAATAATAAATGGGTCCAACTTCTGCAGTGTGGTTCATTGAAAGAATGCATCCACTAAATTGCCTGGACCAAAACAGTACACCCAGGGCAAAAAAGCAAATTTGTTGGAACAAATTTTGTATAAGCTGTTTTTGTCTATTAAAAAAACAGAACATAGGGCTACTCAGGGACATTGTTTAGTTTTTGACAAGGTGTAAAATGTCTACCTTTTAAGCTTATTTGCATACACAGAGTCCTGCCACAAATCAAGGGTCCATAGGACCAAAATATCCTGTCCATGTGGATGATAGCTTGAAAAGGCAATTAAAATTAATTATGCTTACTTTTCATCATCTAAAAGTGAATACAGTGGTACCTCATACAACAATTTTAATCCGTTCCACGGGGCTCATTGTTGTATGAAACAATTGCTATACGATGCATGCGTTGTATAGCAATTTCCCCTATGGGATGCATCATATAATGATTTTTTTTCATTAAGTGGTTTTTCCTATTGAAAAATAGTTGTACAAATTTTTCCATAGGGAAAATTGTTATGTGGGACACCATTTCCCCAAAAACCTAATTGTTACGCGATTTCGTTGCTATACGGGGTGATTATTGTATGAGGTTCCACTGTAGTTCTCTTTTAAATAGCTACAATGGCAATGACTCTTTGAGTCTTGGAAAGTTAATTGTAATTATGTTGATTAATGTTAAACTAACTGTCTAAGCTCCAACTCTTATCAGCTTTGAAGTACATATGGAAGATAATTAAACATAGTTCAATGCATAGTACATTATGTAAATCAAGTCATGCAATTTTATAAATCATTGCAAAACTATTGTAAAACAACACAAATGCAGAAAGCTTTCACACTTCATGGCACTTAATTATGGGTGGGAGGGAAAAGAAAGAAACAGTTTTTACTTTACTTTCTGCTAGGACGAAAATGTGGACATCCAGGAGAGCCTGAGAATGGCAGGCTGGTTGCTTCAGAAGATTTTTTCTTTGGTTCTCATGTAAACTATATTTGTGAGGATGGGTAAGTATTAGGGGAAACAATCAGATTTGTTACCTTTCTTCTTCACTGCTTGCCTTTGTCCCCCTCCTTTTATAAGCTGGACAAAACAATCTATGATAGACTGGCCAATGAATCCAATGCACTATTGGGCTCATGCTGACAAGACAGAAGACAAGTAGGGGAACGTGGAGATTTTCCTTCCATTTTTCTTTTTAAAAATCAATTACCTCCCTTTGCAAACAAAGGATGGGAAATTATGTATACCAGTTCAAGTGTGTTTTGAGGACTGGGGGGAATTTGGAGCCATCTGAAGTCCCTGATCATCTCTGTATTCACTTCTTCTGATGTTGTAGCTCCAAGATCAAGGAAATAATGGTTTCAAACATTTCCATAGAGGTTTGAAGGGGATACACACAGTTAAACAATTCTTTGCCCTCTAGGATGCCATCTCAATAAATACAGGATTGCAGCCTAAGCAATAGTTTGCTCCCCCCCACACACACACACAAAGGAAGTAGTGGGAGCCAGGGATTGCAAAGTGGGATAAAAGAGTGTGCAGAAGTCTTGCCTGAAAACTGAAAGTAGTGCAGGTTTGTGGCTGTGGTGGCTTAGTGATTAAGGTGCTGAACTTAGTGATTAAGATGCTGAACTTGATGACTGGAAGTTGGCAGGTCAGCATTTCGAGCCCTGGGTGCTGCACGACAGTGCACTTCTTTCTCTGTCCCAGCTCCTGTCAACCTAGCAGTAGGAAAACAAGAAATTGCAAGTAGATAAATAGGGGAAGGTAAACAGCGTTCCGCCCACTCTGATGTTTAGACATGTTTGCCACATGTCCATGGAAATGTCTGCAAAATGCAGACAGCACTGGCTCTTTGGCTGTAAACGGAGATAAGCTTCGAAACTTAGAGTCGGATATGACTGGCTTTTGAGCAAGGGCGACTTTTACCTAAGCTGCAATTCTGTGGTTGAGAGGAGGGCGACTCAAGGCCTAAGATCGTTAGGATTTCTTTCACAAGATTAGACAGAAAGGTCTGCCCTCACAGGATAAGTTCCAAGCTCATATATCCTTTCTTAGCTCCCATCTGCAGCCCTTATTGAAGGTGGAGCTTTTATGTCAGGAATACTAACAGCAGGGTGGATCAGGAATATGCCATGGACAGATCAGGAATGCTATGGAACCTTTTAGTCCCCAAATCCAGCAGAGGGTTTGATTTGGGAGTTTGTCTGCCTACAGAGCTGCTGTCCATTTACCAATGGACTGAATTACTCCAGTAGGCTTTGATGTAAGGAAACTGTTCTTAAATAAATCTTTCTTCAATATATCTTTTGAAGATTCAGAACTCTGAAAAAATCCTCAAGAGTCAACCATCTTGAAAGCAAGCTTTGTTTTTTAGACCTATGAATTGGAATCTTATAGACTTCAGTGAACATTTTGACCAAAATCTGTGTAAACAGGCTACAGAGAACACCTTAATTTGAGCCTAAGTAGAAAAAGAAGCTGATAATTCATCAAAATTCTGTAAATTCAAAGGATTTTTTTCCCATTTCTTTTGTCTCAACAAAGTTACAAGCTAATTGGTCCAACTTCCAGAAGATGTGTGATTGATGGTAAAGGTGTACAGTGGACAGGCAAGATTCCATTGTGTCAATGTGAGTATTATCTTGGTATCAATGTATTTTATAGTATTCTTATGTGACTCCTTGCCAATACAATTTCAAAAATCATGCAAAATGAAAATGGTTTTTAAAAAAAGGATAGTGTGTCTGTAAGGTTGGTTGAGTACCACAACAAACTCATGTTGTCTATGGCCAATTATGGCAATGAAGTGCATAGCTTACATTCAAAAATAGAGCATGGTCTACCACTAACTTCCTTTCTGCAAGTCTCATTAAAGACAATGAAACTTGCAGAAAGGAAATATGTGTCTATATCACCTATTTTAGTGAAACTCTTGCAAGAAATTTTCCTAGCAGATAGATCTTACAGTAATCTTCTTAAATGAAGTGGCCCTTTTTTCAGTGTATGGTGAAACAATTCTCTCTCTCTGAGTGCAGGCATGTCTTTTATCTGCATGAAAATAAGATAACCAACATACAATTTATTGGATAGTAACAAATAAATGCTGACTACAATGTAGTGCCAGGGGGAGGATGTGTTGTCCACTTGAAAGAAAGGGCAAATCTGTACCATCCCAAAAAGAAAAGTATGAATTCCCTAATACTCACCAACAGGCTAGCCTAAAGATTTTGGTGCCTTCTAAATTTTGGTGCCTTGCAGCAAACACCCTGCTATTCTATCTTCACTACTATTTTGTTTGTTTCTGTTAATGATTGAATATATGGTGGCTAATGCTGCACTGATACTCACGAACATAACACACAGCATTGTATTGAACTGTTCAGTCCCAAATATTCCTTTTACCACAGTGTTGCTCACTTCAGAATAAAACTTTACCATGCAACTTCTGGTTGCTTCTGCCCTTAGGTATCCCGTGTTCCCCACCACCAGATATTCCTCATGGCAAACACAGTGACATATATATGGATGTCTTCTGCTATGGCTCAGTTGTAACGTATACCTGTGAAGATGGCTACCCCCTGGTCGGAGATGCCCATATTCACTGTATCTCTAAGGATGGGTTAAATGGCGAGTGGAGTGGCCGTGCATACTGTGGAGGTGTGGTTTTTCAGTTTTTCTGTGATTTGTGGAGAAAAGACTGACTTGTTTTAAGATCTAAGCATGGTAATTCAATAGTACTCTATTCTAATAGCTTGAGTTATTTGGCTCAAGTGGCTAACACGCTGACTGGAAGGTGGGAGGTCAGCAGTTCGATTCCCGAGTACTGCAGGACAAAATGAGCTCCCGCCTCTGTCCCAGCTCCTGCCAACCTAGCAGTTCGAAAGCAAGAAATTGCAAGTAGATAAATAGGGACCACTTCAATGGGGAGGTAAACAGCGTTCTGTGCACTCTGGTGTCTAGTGATGCCTGCCACATGACCACGGAAATGTCTGCAGAAGCAGACAGCGCTGGCTCTTCGGCTTTGAAACAGAGATGAGCAATGAACCCTAAAGTCAGATACGACTGGCTTTCGAGCAAGGGAAAGCTTTACCTTTACTTCTCCCCTAAATAATAATAATCAGAGGTCCATGCTGCTAAGCATCTGATGAAATGTAACCCTCCAGTCTATGATATGTGTTCTCTCTCTTCATTGTTCTAAAATGTCTCCATCTATTCAGTGACTAAGTGTCCACTGCCTAAAGTTGAAAATGGAAGGATTGTGGTTGGTGTTTCTGACACCTACAAATATAACCAAAGCATTATCATGGACTGCAACACTGGCCACAAGATATCTGGCTCAAGAGAGATCCATTGCCAAGTGGATGGCACATGGGACCCTCCTCCACCTCACTGTGAACAGGGCAAGTATCTGTATGAATCTTTCACACTGAAAGAGCAGTATGTATAAAAAGAAGAGCAAATAGCTATATTTTCCTTAGTCATCTCTATCATTGATTATTGTTTTCATATTTTTCTGCGTGTGCATTAAAGAGAATGCCTCGTTCAGATTATTTCAGGTTTCTCATGTATGTTTCCTAGAGCGAGCCTAAACTAAGCCCTACATAACCTTTAAAAGGGACTGTGGTGGCTCAAGTGGTTAAGACACTGAACTCACTGACTGAAAGGTCGGAGTTCGATTCCCAGGTACTGCAAGATGGAGTGAGCTCCCATCTCTGTCCCAGCTCCTGCCAAGTTAGCAGTTCAAAAGCAAGAAATTGTAAGTAAAAAAAAGGCACCACTTCGGTGACACAGTAAACAGCATTCCGTGCACTCCGGTGTCTAGTCTTGCCTGCCATATGTCCACGGAAACATCTGTAGTCGCAGACAACACTTGCTCTTTGGCTATAAACTGAGATAAGCACTGAACCCTAGAGTCAGATATGACTGTTTTCGAGCAAAGGTGACCTTTACCTTTACCTTTAATGTTTCAGAAGGTGGTTGGGCCCTGAAAGATCCAAGGAAGGCCAACGTTACTCCAGGACCCTTAGATGTCCTCATCTCTGTTCAGCATGGTTGGTAGAGATTAGATGTTAACTAAATGGTTGTTGAGGTATTTTGAGATGCCAGGTAGGGTTGTCTCGTCGATAATAAACATCTATAGTCCGGAGTGCTTTACTTTCTGAAGCAACTAATTTGCAGCAGCAAAAAGAGCATTTTCTGGTAGTAAGCAATACTGTCTTGGTACCTTTTGCCATTTTGTACTGTTTAAATTTGTTATCTGATGACCATTACATTCTCACAGTTTTCCAGTAGCATCAATTAGATTCTCATAGTATATGCACATAATATGTAGCTTTAGTCGTGTTGCTTTATGTACATTTTTTTACATTTCTTTAATTTTAATGGCTTCACATAATCCTGTAAGCCACCCTTTAAATATATTTAAATGGTAACTTGTAAGTTCATAAAACATGGAATTTGATAATACGAGTGAAGGTTTAAAAAATAAATAAACATTTCCTTACTCAAGAGGGATGAGCTGGAGTGGAATGGTTAGCCTGAATGGCATAGCCACATAATCACTAACCACATTCTTTGCTCTTTTTTGTTGACAGGAAGCAGTTGTGGCCCAGCAATTAAGCTAGAGTTTGCTGAGCTCCTTGATGAATATAAAAGAAATAATTCATTTTCTATTGGCTCAGTTGTAAAATACAGCTGTCGCCCAGGCTATGTTAAGGATCCTGCATTGAAGGCATCACTTACATGTCTTAGAAATCAGCAATGGTCAGAAGTTCTGGAATTCTGTAAAAGTAAGTCAATTACTACCTATAGGAGAAGAAATGGGAAAGGAAAGCAAGATGATTCTATCTGGGGTGTTTTATAAAGCCCAAATTATTTCAGCAATTTATTTCAAAGATAATATTTGTTTGTTTGTTTGTTTATATCCTACCTATTTGCAATATTCTCCCACTCTGGGCAGTTTACAAAAGATTAATTATTTTTTTACAAATTATACCTATCAAGCAGAGGTGTGGGTACCGTATCCGGAATGGGCTGCCACAGCCCTTAACCAAACCCTGTAAAAATCGGCACATAAATACCTTGCACACGTGAGCAGGTCACTGTCAGGGTCCCGAAGCCCTTGGGGGGGGTTTGCCCCCTAAATTGATCTGTAAAGGGGGGTATATTCAACAGGAGGGTTTGTGTCTGCCCTAGTGCTAGGCCAACCAGGGGGGGATTGTGATGTCATTGCCAAGCTCACATCACAGGCCCACTCCTGGCCAGTTGGTTTCCCGGGCAAAATTGGCACTCAGCTAGCCAGGTTGGGACCACCCGGGCAAAGCTGAGCACCCCTGCTAGTTATAATATAAAATTAAACATAGTATAATACACAAAACCAACATACAGTACAATAAACCAGATGGATTATAATAAAGCTATGCCATTCTGTCCTTGTGAATCTTTTTCTTTTACATAAAATAATACATGAAGCTTCAGTCAGTTTTGCACTTTGGGGGAAATGGCAAATGGAGAAGAAAATGAAGAAAAAATTGATTCCTCTCCCTCTCCCCTCATTTTCTTTTAGGAAAATCATGTGGAAATCCAGGCGAACCAGAGAATGGCAGGCTGCTTGTATCAGGAGATTTTCGCTTCGGTTCTACTGTACATTACACCTGTGAGAAAGGGTAAATATTAAGAGGGAAATGAGAACAGTTCCTGCTTTCAGATTTCCATCTGGCTTTACAAGCTGTGTGGAGTCATGGAATGGCTAGCTGACAACACCTCAAAGCTGACACAGAGGGGGAGAGGGGTACAAAAGAAACAAACAGAGTTTGGTATTATAATTTGCCTATTCTGTTTTGTGGAAACTAATTCTTGACTTGTGAAAGATAAGAAATTATTTAAATGAGCTCCACGGTGTTTTGGGAATATACTTTAATATCAAGAGCAGAAGAAATAGGATGGATTTTGCATAAGATAAACTAGTCTGGAGAATTCCCAGTCACTGAAACTGGCAAGGCTTTGGATCTGGGGGTTCATCCCACTCCAGAACTGCTGTTGCCATCCAGTGGGGTTGCTCTGCTAATCTTTCATGAGGAAAATATTATTTAAAAAATGTTTTCTTCACTGCATCTTTTATGGTAGAAGATTCTTGTTTAAAATGAAAAGTAGGAAGCTTAGGAATTCACTTTTCATTTGGGAAAGCTTTTGGCTTCCAAAATATGATCCCAGTCTTCAGTGGAAGTCTCAAATATGCTTAAGTTGGAGGTACTTGAAGGTGAAACTGTGTGGTGATGCATCAAAATAGTTCAAAATTGCTTGTGTTTTAATATAGGCATAGACTTCTTGGTAATTCTTCAAGAAGATGTGTGATACATGGCAAAAAAGTAGTGTGGACTGGTGATATTCCCTTTTGTCAGCGTAAGTGGGAAATACCTTGGCACTTATATATCTAAATAGTACTTATGAAGATCTCCTTCACTATACATTTTCACTGTCTCAGAATCACTACAAAATAAATCTGGTAAAGATGAGAAAAGATAGTATGAGAGCTGCCACCTGCTCCAAGAGAAGGGGTGGTGGTGGGTGACCCTCCCCTGTGACTATCCAAGGGCTCCAGATTGGAAGGCTGAGACAATTTTGACTTTATTAAGTGTAAGGCAGAAACTAAAGGCCTGGTTCCTTCGCTGGCAAATGCCTCCCTCTAATCCCATCCTCAGGTGGCTCCCTGAATACATCACCTTGCGAACTCAGTCTCTTCATGGTCTCTAGATACTTTCAGTGGGGCTCTGTGGAGTAAGAATTGCAGAGCCACCAACAATCCTTGAGTAAGTCTATGTCTCCTGACCCCTTTCAGAAAGAGCTTGAAACTCTTCCGAGACCTTTGACTGGGGTTTGGGACTCATCCTGCCTGGAAACATTGACTGTACATTGACCTAGGACAGTGGTGGTGAACCTATGACACGCATGCCACAGGTGCCACTCAGAGCCCTCTCTGTGGGCAGATGTGTCGTCACCCCAGCACAGAGTTCACCATGCCCCTCTGCCCAGCAGCCCAATGGGAGCACTTCCTCCTTCCTCCTGCACAGAGTTTGCCCCACCTCTCTGACCAGTAGCCAATAAATAAGTGGGGTTTTGGTTGGATTTTGGGCACTCAGCCTCTAAAAGGTTCACCATCACTGACCTAGGACTTGCACCACAGCACCTCTTATTTGTGGGGGGTCAGAGTTTGGGTAAACAACAGTGGCTGTAGAGCAGGATGACCAACCTTGGTGCTCCAGGCATCCTTGGACTTCATTTACCAGAAGCCCAAGTCAGCACTCTTGCTGTATTGCAGCCAAAAGCTTGTGAGTTCCATCCTGACCAGGGGTCAAGGTTGACTCAGCCTTCTAGCCTTCCAAGCTCAGTAAAATAAGAACCCAGCATGTTGGGGGCAAAATCCTAATTAACTTAGAGAGTGCACTAAGTGCTATGGAGTGGTATATAATTGTAATTGCTATTGCTAGAGACCTGTGGCACCACTAGGACTCTGGGCCAAGGGTCCTCACACAGGACAATATGTATCCTGCTACAGCATTTTGCTTGATTAAGGGACATGGCCTGCTTGATACAGTATGTACCTTTTGGTGTAAGGTAGGGTAAAGGTCACCCTTGCTCAAAAGTCAGTCGTATCCAACCCTAGGGTCCAGTGCTCATTTCTGTTTATAGCCGAAGACAGCGCTGTCTGTGTTTGCAGACATTTCCGTGGACATGTGGCAGGCATGCCTAGACACCAAAGTGCACAGAACACTGTTTACTTTCCCATCGAAGTGGTGCCTATTTAGCTACAGTAAAACCTCGCATAAGGAGTGCCTCGCTTAGAGACTAACTCGTTTAAGGAGCAGAATTTTCTCTGAATCGTCACCTTGCTTAACAACTAAAACCAACTAAAAACTTGCTTAACTACTAAATCAGGGTTCGCAATCCCCCCACCAGAAGTCACAATTGGTCACTTACAATGGTGTTTCGCTTAAACAGTAAACTCGCTTAAAGAGCAATCCCGCGGAATGCTTTATGCTCTTTAGGTGAGGTACCACTGTACTTGCAATTTCTTGTTTTCCAACTGCTAGGCTGAAGCTGGGACAGAGATGGGTGCTCATTGCGTCATGCAGCACTCGGGTTTTGAACTGCTGACTTTCTGCATCCCAGTCAACATCTTAACCACTTGAGCCACTGGTGTAAGTTCATGTTTATTAAGTTTATTGATGCCATTGTAGCACTTACCTTTGACTGTACAAAATAGAGTATAGCAGATGGAACTCCAGAGGTGTAGTGTGGGCTTTTTTTTTTTTTTTTTGTTCATGATGGATTGTATTTTGTGGCTATGCTGCTCTCGTTCTCACAAGTCTCACAGCGAGCGCTAATTTTAAACTATTCAGTCCCCAAACTTCCTTTTCTCATGGACTTGTTCACTGAAAAGCAAAGCAAATCACCCCATGTTTTGACTTTAACACACAACATCTGATTGCTTCTGCCCTTAGGTATCCCATGTTTCCCACCCCCAGTTATTCCTCATGGCAGCCACAGTGGCATATATATGGATGAGTTCTACTATGGCCAAGCTGTAACGTATACCTGTGAAGATGGCTACCCCCTTGTCGGAGAGGCCCAAATTCACTGTACCTCTCAGGATGGGCTCAATGGAGAGTGGAGTGGCCGTGCATACTGTGGAGGTGTGGTTTTTCAGTTGTGGAGAAAAGACTGACTTTTGTTAACATCTAAACGTGGTAATTTGATAGTACTCTATTTTGATAGTATGGGTTAGTTTGTGTCCTCTTTATCCCCAATATAATAATAATCAGGGATCCATACTGTCAAATCTAGTCAAATGTAACCCACCAGTCTATGAAATGGCATCCAAAGAACTAAAGAGAGATACACTATAGAAAAGAAAACTCTTTTAATTCTCTCTCTTCATTCTTCTAACATGTCTTCATCTATTCAGTGACTGAGTGTTCGCTGCCTAAAATTGAAAATGGAAGGATTGTGGCCGGTGTTTCTGACACCTACAAATATAACCAAAGTGTTACCTTGGGCTGCAACAATGGCCACAAGATATCTGGCTCAAGAGAGATCCATTGTCAAATGGATGGCACATGGGACCCTCCTTTACCTCACTGTGAACGGGGCAAGTATGACTAAAATATTTCCACAAGTATGTAAACTCTTTCTTGAATAGAAACAGTTGTTTTTCAGAGCACAACAATCTTAGTCCAATTAAAAGCCTGTGAGAGCAAGAGCCCTGTTGCCACTATCTACTCAGAGAGAAGTTTGAAGATGTTACTGTTAGACAACAGCCAGAATCCCTTTGCTAATTTATGATTACAAAGAGGAAGATGTGGATCTGTTGTTGGAGTTAATTGCTGCTCATTAATGAGGCACTTTATGAACAACACCTTGTGAATTAATAGGAATTTGCTACCATGATTTACATAATTCCAGGCATAAATTGAAAATGAAATAGTGGACATTAACATTCTTTATTTTGCACTGAGGAGAGCTAGAATGTTAAGCTTTATGTCAAGTCTTTGTAGAACTAAAACATCATTCTTCAGAATACTCCCTTTTCCATTTCACCATGAATTCTAAGGGTAGTTTTATCTCTTCAGTTGCAGTTACTGGTTGCATAGCTCCAGAAATTCAGAATGGAAGAATAATAAGCACTCAAGTGGTTCATAAACTCAATGAGACAGTTATATTTGAATGTGATCCTGGCTACATCCTGAAAGGCAACCAGACAATTCAGTGCCAGATAGATAATACATGGGACTCTCCTGTCCCCATTTGTATCAAGGGTATGTACTGTACTCTATTTGGGTTCATTGTCTGGTGACAAGCAGGAATTGTGTTTACTCGATTGGGAGGTCTTCCTTGATTGTTTCTGATATGAAATGAATGGAACACTCTTTGAATATTGTATGCAATCTCAAACTGGTGTGAAGGAAATGGGAAGTAAGATAGCAAATCCTCCTTTTTTTATTCAGATTTACACCAAAGTAAAAAAGGATGTAGGCCATATTGATTATTCCACAGAGCAGGGGTAGAGAACATTCTGCTGCAGGATACATGTAGTAGATGGTGGACAATCTTCTCTTACTGTTCTTTCTTTCCAATGGTTGCCCTGAATAAAATAAATGTGAATCCAAGACCCTATCCTAATTTGAATTCACTCTTTGACTGAAAAAATGTCTCCACCCTTAACATAAAGAGTGCCAAAGAGACTGGTCTGGTAAAACATCCATTAGCTGAGTAAAGTATAGCTGCTGCAATATTCCTGTCTTCTGAGATCGGAACTTTGAATGGCCAGAATTCTATTCAGTCCGGAAGTCATTCTCTGCATCAATGTTAAAAAGCATAATCCACAATACGTTCCAGTGGTCATGTTGGCTGAGGATTCTAGCACATATAGCCTGAAGCAGTAACTTTTCTGAGTTGCCTTTTGAAATGCAATTATGCAAAACTGGAGGAAGTTGTTAAGTTATTTGTAGCAGCAGCACAGCAAAGCAGGGCAGGTTTTTAGGCAATTTTATGTTCCAATGCAAGTCTCCCAGTTCTCCCCTTTTAGCCCAGCTAATATACACACTTGGACTAGATACCTGAGAGAAAGTAAAATATAATTTACAGTGGAACCTTGGTTAATGAACAGCTTGTTTAATGTAAAAATCACATAACGAAAGGAAATCCCTAGAAAATAGTGACTCAGTTTACATTTTTTTTTTAAAAAAAATTTTTTTGGGGGGGGGGGCAACAGGTTAATTGGTTTTCAATGCATTCCAATGGGAAACCACATTTTGGTTAACGTATTTTTTCAATGCATTCCTATTGGTTGAGTGGGCGGTATAGAAATGTAATAATAATAATAATAATAATAATAATAATAATAATAATAATAATAATAATAATAATAATAATAATAATAATAATAATAATAATAATAATAATAATTCCTATGGGAAATTCGGTTTAAGTATTTTTTGATGTACTGGAGATCACATTAGTTCCATTGACTGAGGTTCCACTGTACTTACAAAATGAGAACAGAAGTGTGGCCCATAAGTCCCTACCCGGCCCATAAGTCCCTACCCTTCCTTTCCATGGGCACATACCCCAGCCCTCTGCCCAGCAATCAAATGGGAACGCTTCCTCCCTCCTCCCTGCACAGAGTTTGCTCCATCCCTCTGCCTGGCAGCCCAATGGGAGAGCTTCCACCCTCCCCCAGCAGAGCCCTACTCTCTTTGTGGCCAGGTAGGAATTTACAAGCCACCCAGGAGTCTTGATGAAATTGGCTTAGAAAGAAGTAAAGTAAAGGCTTTCTTCCAGCCACATGTCCTGGAAGATGGAGGAGCGCAAAGGAAATCTTTCCTCTTCCAAAGCAAAAAATCAAGAGAGAGAAGGCCAGAGCAAAACAAAGGCCTTAAGACATGCAAATAGGGTCAACAGATCTCGGAGGGAAGAAAGGATCTTTCTAAATGTAATTACTGTACAGTCACACAATGCAAAATAACTTCCTTTAGATCAGGCTATTCTTTCCTGTTTCTCTGGTTACTGCATGCTGGGGTTGCACTCTTGTGGCACCTAGTCAATGGAATGATCTTTTGACCTATCGTGACATATTTTTGGCTCCAGTTCACTTTCTTACTTTAAAAAATTAAATCTGGCAAGTTTTGTTTTAAGCTGTACATGTATAGCTTGCTCCTTTATAATATGCTATACTTTCACATATTGTTTTAAGATTATTTACAGCAAAAATCAACAACCTTATTTTTGCTGTAACTAGTTTCATGTAATACTGTATTCTGCTCTTTCATAATTATATTAAAGGGTAGGTTTGCAGAACAAAAATACACAGAGTATGAAAGAAGTGGAGAGTAGAAGAGCAATTAAATACCAACAATAAATGAATTAGGGATTAATAAAAAAGAATTTGATAATTTGTATTAATGATCCCCCCTTTTTGTGCTATCAGAAGGCAGTTGTGGACCCGCACTGTGGCTAAAGTATGCTGAGCTCCTTGATGAGTATAAAAACAACAATTCCTTTCCTGTTGGCTCGACTGTAAGATACGTCTGTCGCCCCGGCTATCTAAAGCACCCTGGATTGAAGGCCTCACTTACATGCCTTAGAAATCAACAGTGGTCAGAATTTCAGGAATTCTGTAAAAGTGAGTTTCTCAATGTTCTTAAAATTACTTACAAGACAGAGAAAGGAAAAATTTTAAAAATGGTTCTTCCATGAGGGTTTTTGTATATGGACCAAATTATTTCGGTGGTTCTCATGTAAACTGCTGAGCAAGCTGTGTAATTCTGCCCCCTTGGATTTAGTATTAATGTGACTTTATCATAAAAAGGTAGAAAATTTGGATTATATTTCATTTATAATGTGCTCTCATACAGAAACATAATTAGTCTTTCTTTTGATAGGAAAATCATGTGGCTTTCCAGGAGAACCTGAAAATGGCAGGCTAATTGTATCACAAGATTTTCTTTTTGGCTCCACAGTAAATTACACCTGTGAGGATGGGTAAGTACAGAGCTTGGATAGTAATTCTTTCCTACTCCTTGTTGCAATGTTTGAAAAATTACTCAATGCCATTAGCTATTACATTGCTAAAAGGCAAAATTTTACATTATTTGTTGCTTGCTATTCCTTTTTCTAACATACTATCACCTTTTTTTTGTGTGAGGACCTATGATTCGTAACAAAGTTCTATACAAAATGCCCTTGTAAACATCTTTGAACATTTTAAAAATGACCTGAAAGTGATTAAAAACTAACTTGCTGTACGAAAGTTTCTGATACTTTTTTCATTACTCAAACACTATACTACATATGACTATCAATTCAGATTATACCTTGGATATCTTGGAGTCTTTATTCAGCAAGGAGTCCGTGCATTGGTAGATGTCTCCTCAATGACATTCCGCACACACAAATAGAAATCAAGTCCACTTGCATGCAGTTTTTTGTAGCCATTTGGATATCATGTCACCCACTGGCTAGGCAGACCATGACGTGTACCCTCCACTTTCACCTTGCCCAAGAGATCTGACGGAGGATGCTTCGGTGAGTTTTAGTCCTGGTCTAACATTGACAAGAGATGGGCAATACTGAAGGGATGACCTTTGACCTATTTCCAAAGGGCAACGGCTCAGATAGAAAACTGCCAGCCACGTCAAAAGACAGTTGCCTGGCAGAAACTAGCTATATCCCATTTCAGCCTGTTCTTATATCAGTGATACTTTCCCTTCTTGCATATCTGCCAAGAACACAGTAATCATTGCCAAGTATTAACTTATCTCCTTGTTCTTTCCTATGCACTGACTTTTCTGCAGCAAATGTATACTAATCTAGTTTGTTACAAATCTAGTTGTTACACCCCATGACAGGGCACATGGGGTGAGGCTTTTGAGCAGGAATAAAAGGGTTTTGGAGCGTTCCATATGGATCGCCTCCTCCTTCACGTCACAATACTGTCTAGTGAGACCACTCAAGCTCCCATGCCATGACAAGGCTCTCACTTAGTGGGGGTCTAATTATACACTTTTTACTAATGCCTGAGCAAAACTTGGCAGTTTCTGTTCATTTCCAGCACCTCTCTGTCATGTACTTCCAAATGTCATGGCTCTCATCACTGGGGTGGGGGCATACCTGTCAACCTTCCCAGATTGGCTGGGATTTCACGGTTTTTGGCGCCGATTTGCGCCATTTCCCACCCCGCACTGCCAAAACCCCGGAATTTGGCAGCGAGGGAAAGGAGGTACTGCGCAGCCCTTCTGCGCAAGTCGCCTTCTACGCATGCATAGAAGGCTTTTACGCTTGCGTAGAACCCTTTTACGCTTGCATAGAACCCTACGCATGCGTAGAAGGCGACTTGTGCAGAACCGTTGTGTGCAGGTCCTGGATTGTCCGGAGCCGCGGTTGACAGATGTGGGTGGGGGGTGGGCGGGCTATGAGTTACCTGTTTGAGTTAAGTCCAAATGCTAAAGACTAATTTCATTTTTCATCTTTCTCCCTCTACATCTTAATTTTTTCTCTCTGTTATTTCTCAGCATTTTAAAACTGATTCTGGAGATTACCAATGCATAGATCAATACTATCAGATACTTCTTGACCAGGAGTGAACAGAGCTGGTCTATGCACTGCAGATGGTAGAAAGTAGGCTTGACCTTTATTGGGAGAGTGACACCCCTTAAATTCAGGGGAATCCTCTCAACCTGAGACTGGTTGCTCTTAACCAGCATGAGCTCTGTCTTATTCAGATTCAGTTTCAGTCTATTTTCCTCCATCCACAACATGATCACCTCCAGGCACTCCTCAGGGTCCATATGACATCCACTGCTGAGATGGAAAGGGGCAGATAACGCTGTGTATCATCAGCATACTATGATAGCATACCCCACATCTCTTGATGACCTCTCCCAGCAGCCTCATATAGATGTGAAACAACATTGAGGAGATTGCCAACCACTGAGGCATCCCAATCCCATACGATTGTACTGAAGGATTGGACAATTCCTTCCCAAGCTGTACTCTCTGGACACTCCTCTCCAAGAAGGATAAATTCAAGGTCAAGGCCTGGCCATCAATATCCACCCTGCCCAGCCTGTCCAGAAGGACCCTGTGGTTGACAGTGTCAAAGGCTGCTGAGAGATCCAAGAGGATGAACAGTGAGGATCTATCCTTAGCCTCACTTAGAAGATCACCCAGCAGGTTAATCAATACCACCCAGGTACCACAGTGAGGTCTAAATCCAGATTGGTGTGGATTGAGGCATTCAGTTTTCTCCAGGAATGATCTCAGTTGGTCTGCCACCACTCTCTCCACATTGTTGCTGAAAAAATGGGGTATTGGCTGTCAGGATCTTAATGAACCAGACTACTTCCATTTTGTGTTCTGACTCCATTTCAGGCTGCCTGGCTCTAGTTCAAGGACACTCCAAGGGAGGGGGCCAGGAGCACTGGGAAAGTCCCTAATCCTTATCTCCCTTCTAACCAGCAGGATGAAACTCAATCCTGGTAGGATAGCTCTTATCAGCAGTCAAATGTGATTAGTATCTCTTATCAGTGCCAAACCTCTCTGGTAGGAGAAAGGTTGCTCTCTTCAAGTATTTAAGGAGCTGCTTTTCACCTCCAATTTGGCTCACCAGCTGATGCCATCACTGGCTCATTGGAATGTTGCCCAACTCTCTGAGAAGAGATTAAACATCTAAGGAGCAAGCTCTGCCTGCCCGGGGCTCTGCCGAAGGGAAAAGCTAACTATTTCTTTCTGTATTTTATTATTTTTATTATTTATTTTATTATTTCGATTTCTATACTGCCCACTTGGCCAACGCCAACTCAGGGCAGTCCACAATCATAATAAAAACATAATTAAAAACTGCTTAAAAACTACCCTCCCCCTAAAAAAGGGTGCAGGGACCGAGGGGGCCAGAGTCGCACTATACCAGCCACCCAACGGAAGTCACCCTTCCACTTGCACCCCATACTTGGCCTGCCAGCCAGGTTTTAAGTTCTTTTCTGAAAGGCAGCAATTCCGTCTGGAGACATAGCTCTGTTGGTAGGAGGTTCCAGAGTGCCGGTGCGGACACGGAGAAGGCCCTCCTCCTAATGCTAGAGAGGTGAGCCCCTCTAGCAGATGGTACAATAAGAGAGCCCCTCCAGTCCACACTGGTTGGACAGACAGATGTCCTTAGGGCAATGCGGTCATTTAGGTAGCCTGGCCCACTGTCATGTAGGGCTTTAAAGGTCAAAACCAGCACCTTGAATTGCACCCGGAGGCAAACTGGTAACCAGTGCAGCTCCCGAAGCAGTGGCGAGGCATGGGCATAACGTCCAGACCCCATCACCACCCGGGCTGCCGCATTCTGGGCCAGCTGTAGCCTCTGAATGGTCATCAAGGGCAGCCCCATGTAGAGCGCATTACAATAATCTAGTCTGGAGGTGACCAGACCATGAGTGACCATGACCAGGGAGTCCCTGTCCAGGAACGGGCGCAACTGGCGAATTAATTGCAGCTGTGCGAAAGCCCTCCTGGCCACGGCTGCCACCTATTCTTCTAGCAGCAGCCACAAGTCCAGGAGGACCCCCAAGTTGTGCACCAGGTTTGTCTGGGGCAAAACAGCCCCATCCAAAACCAAAGATGGTAATTCCCTGGGCAACCCAGGGCCCCCTATCCATAGCCACTCCATCTTGCTGGGATTCAGTTGTAGCCTGTTGGCCCCCATCCAGACCCCCACAGCTTTCAGACACCCAGACAGGACTTCGATAGCATCGCTAGGATCACCACGGGTCGAGATGTACAACTGAGTGTCATCCACGTACTAATGGTACAGCACCCCGTGGGAACGGATGATCTCACCCTTCAGCTTCATGTAGATATTAAATAGGAGAGGGGAGAGCACCAAACCCTGAGGCACCCCATATTTGAGGGGCCTGGGGCTCGACCTCCCACTCTCCAACCACACCGACTGGGTCCGGCCCTTCAGAAATGAGGAAAACCAGGACCACACAGTGTGCAGGATCCCCAATCCTCAGAGCCGTTCCAGAAGGATACCATGGTCGACGTTATTGAAAGCCACAGAGAGGTCAAGGAGAGCAAGAATGGACGGACAGTCTCCATCTTGCTCCCGCCAGAGATCATTCATCAGCGCGACCAATGCTGTCTCAGTACCATATCCGGGCCTGAAACCAGACTGAAAGGGGTCCAGATAATCCACTTCACCCAGTACCCCCTGCAGCTGATGTGCTACTGCATTTTCCAGTACCTTCCCCATAAAGGGGAGGTTGGAGACTGGCCTGTAATTGGACAAAATGGCTGGGTCTAGGAACAGGTTTTTTAGGAGGGGGCGCACCAAAGCATGTTTTAATGGTGCATAAAACACCCCCTCCCGCAAAGATGCATTAATTATTGCCTCGACCCAGCCAGCTGTCACCATCTTGGAGGCCTTCACCAACCAAGAGGGACAGGGGTCCAATGGACAAGCAGTGGCACAAACAGCTGCAAGGAGTCTGTCCACTTCATCAGGGCCAACTGGATCAAACCGATCCCAGATGACATTGCAAGACTGTGCTCCAGTTTCCTCCGGACCCTCCCCATCCATGCCAGGATTAAACCCCGAGTGAATCTGGTCAATTTTCTCCACCAGATGGTCAGCAAAGTCCTCAGCCAACCCCTGCCAACTGGGCACACACACCCTACCAAGGAGGGACCTGGTCACCCGGAACAGGGTGGCTGGGCGATTGTCAGTGGAGGCAATAAGGTTGGTGAAGTATTACCGCCTCACCACCCCCATTGCCACTAGGTAGGCCCTAATAGCGACTCTAGCTAGTGTCCAATCAGAATTGCTCTGAGTCTTCACCCAGCGGCGCTCTAGGCGTTTCTTCACCCGTTTAAGCTCACATAGTTCATCTGTGAACCACGGAGATCGTTGTGCCCCACAGGCTCGGAGAGGCCGCAGTGGCGCGATTCCATCCAAGGCTGCCACTGTCACCCTACACCAGAGGTCAACCAGCGCCTCACATGAATCGTGTCATCGATCCAGAGGAAGATCCCCCAGTTCCCTCTGGAATCCAACAGGATCCATTAGTCGCCAGGGGTGGGCCAATTTAATAGGCCCCGCCTCCTTACAGTGAAGCATCACCCCCAGGAAGTCCAGAGTCACCAAATAGTGATCTGACCATGGCACAGGTATTATACCTCCTGCCAGTGGAACTAAGGCTGCAGACAGAATTGCTGCCCTTCAGGAAAAATCTGAAAACATGGCTGGTGGGGCAGGTGTGGGGTCCTGAAGATGTTGTGACCCCCACCTGCTGGTTGGTTTAATATCAAAGTAATCTTCCACTTTTTAATGTGTGGGGGTTTTTAGCAGGGTAATTTGTTTTAATGGGGTTGTTCTTGTTTTAAGGATTTTAAGATTGTATGCCGCCCAGAGTCTTTGTGAGTTGGGCGGCTATATAAATATGAATATAAATAGAATAATAAATAAATAAAATATCTAAATTCTGTAAACCCAGATCACTCTGCCACTGCTCCGACAAGAAAATTAAATCTGGTATATGACCACTGCCCCTGGTCGGACCCCGAATTACTTGAGTCAGGCCCATGGCTGCCATGGAAGCCATGAACTCCTGTGCAACCTCGGAGCCAGTCCCCAGTGACAGCAAATTGAAGTCCCCCAGAACCATCAGCCTAGGAAACTCCAATGCCAACACCGAGACGGCCTCGAGGAGCTCAGGGAGGGAGTCCCTTACTCTGCAAGGGGGCAGGTACTGGAGTAAGACTCCCAACTGACCCTTAGGGCCCAGCCGCAGGAGCAGAGTCTCACAACCCGGAATTTGTGGAGTGGTAGCCCTGGCGGCTCCCAGTGACTCCCTGGCTATAATGGCCATGCCACTGCCCTTACCCTCTTCCCTCGGCTGGTGCCAAATACTGAACCCGGCCAGACACAATTCTGACAGAGGACCCCCATCCTCTGGTCTCAGCCAGGTCTCGGAGATTCATGCCAGGTCGCCCCCCC
Organism: Bradypodion pumilum; assembly: GCA_035047305.1. NCBI lineage: Eukaryota > Metazoa > Chordata > Lepidosauria > Squamata > Chamaeleonidae > Bradypodion > Bradypodion pumilum. Next base: position 65,321,918 of record JAWDJD010000004.1, on the reverse strand, counting down.
TCCCACCCAGAATGGCATCCTGTATCAGGGGGGCCTTATTACAAACCGACCTGGCATTCATCAGCACCAGCCTAAGGGCAGAACCACCTTGGATCGACTGCTCAGGGCCCAGAGATGTAACCGGGGGACTGGAATGAGGGATGGGTACTAACCATCAGTCCCTCATTCCCCGAGAGTGGCCCGCCCCACGGTACCCGCTATATCGCCCCATGCCCATTACAACCCCTATATTGGCCTCCGGAACCTCCTCAGATACCCCAGACAGAATGCTGCCCCCCCTACCCGACTGGCAAGGCAATCGTTCCCTCCCCCCCTCCCCCACCCCCTTAAAACCAGGGGAGGGGAGCGGCTTTTGGGGCCAACAAACGACCCCAGATGTTTCTGTCCTGCTCCCCGCCTGTCTATTCTGTCTTTGTTTTATTTCAGATGCTTTGCTTAAATAAATTGATGAAAAGGATTTATTGAGTGGATGTCAACTTACTCATTCTAACCCAGGTTTTTCCTAAGCTCTCTTCTTTGTACGCTACTGTATAAAAGATCGCATACTCTCGGAAGTTACAGGAGTGGAATCCACCCAGCAGGCTATGGTTCTTGATTGCCGGAGGTGACAAGAGAGACTGCACTCGGGAGTGTGCATGCCTATAGCAGGTTGCAGCAGTCCGCTGATCGCTACACACCTCCCTCTCCTATGTCCTAGCCTAGCTGCAAGCGCAATATTGGCAACTGGACAATAGTTTTTAAGATTGTTTGAAGTCAAATTAGTTTTCTTCATGATAGGTCAGATAATTGTTGCCTTCAACCGAGGAGGTATTCTATCTTCCCAGAGCAAAGAATTGATGATCTTCCTGACTCATCCAATTATCCCATAAGTTGCAGCTTTTAGGAGCCAAGATGGGCAAGGGTCATGGCAGCTTCAATAACAACCAGCTATCAAGCTTCTTTTGATTTATGGTTTTATGAAGTATTTGGGATGTTGAAGGATCAGTTTACCACTGCCATCCCCATTGTCCCTGTGAGTTTCTATGGTTGAGCAGGAATTTGAGCCCAAATCTTCTGAGTCTTGGTTATCACTGTATGCACTACACATACTGCCTTTAATAAGTTCTAAATCACTTAGGAAAATGATGTTGATAGCCCATAATTACTTCTCCCTCCATACAGATACAGGCTTGTTGGTGAGTCTTCCCGACAATGTGTGATATCAGGCTGGAAAGTAGCATGGACTGGTGATACTCCCCTTTGTGAAAGTGAGTAAGCCATATCTCATGTCTAATTATTATTCCTTTATAGTTACTTCCCAGAACAATTTTAGAACTTTAGGACCACCATGAGACCTATATAGTAAAATGGGTAAAAGATATACACTCAGAGCAATTGCATGGATTATCTGTACCAAAGAGGGGAACAAGATCAGTTTCAAATATGGAGCCTAATCTACCACTAAAACATACAGTACTGGCTTTACTGGGTTTATAATTGGCTGAAGCCTCTTGTACCACACAACTGTCCTTCTGCTGGTTGACTCCAGAAATATACCAACTTGGAATACTGGCCAGCAAAAGAGCCAAGAAAGATGAGTGGAGAAGGTGAGGTTGAGAGAGGAGCTGGTTTCTTGCAAATCCAAATCTCTTCCATCTTGGGAACATGCTATCACAAAATTAGGCCAACATGAAGGTAAACCTAAGTAATTTCCAGCTTCCCCACTCCCACCCCCCATTCATTCTCTTTGTTTAATAAGACCTATTGGGGAAGGAAGCAAGATATTTTGGTGTAATTGCCAATTATTACCTTTATTATCATTGTCTTGTGGGAAGTCTAAATAACTTCATTTTTCTTTATTGGAAGTATGGCTTCTATCACATCTGGTCCAGTTTTCTGAACTATTTTACCTTGACCCCCTATTTTATACCACCTTTATCTAATCAACAGGTCTTGAGAACTAATGAGCTTGTCTTAGTTGTATTTTTTTAGTGATCCAATAATAGTATTGCCCAAATTTGCAGTTCACACAATTCATTGCCTTTTTCAAATTCTGCTTCAGTTCTTGGTTTTCTGCCCTTGCTGGCAAAGGGTTCTTTAATTGTATATCATGTATATTTTCCAAGATGTTTAGTAGAATAAATATTAAAAAGGTAACAGTTACCTCTCAGTGGATCTTGTCTTACAGGATCATTGGAAAGTTTGATTTGCTTAATAGGTAACCATTTTACTACTAACACAAAAGCATTGCCCTTATTCTGTCTATTTTAGTGTTCAAATATAACTGTGCATGACAATGACAAAGCATGGGAAATTATAGAACTCCAGAGAACACAATAGCTTTTATTTTCTTATGGAAGACTAGCATTTCTTTTTTGGCCTGGCCCTGCCACGCAGGTATAAATTTCGTTGGTGGTTGGGGTGGTTTTGGGGTGTGTGTGCACACACAGACAGGGGGGGAGAGGGGAAAATAAACTTTCATCCCCAGCCAACCAAGAGAGAAGCTAACCCCCTCCGTGAAGGGGATTCCTTCTCTCCAAGAGGCGAAGGCGCGGCCTTCATTTTCCAGAGAGAGGGGAATCGCTTCTCTGTTTGGCTGGGGATGAATGGCCCCAGCCAACCAAGAGAGAAGCGATTCCCCTTTCTCCAGAAGGTAAAAGCCACGACTTCGCCTCCCGGTTGGTTTCTCTCTGGGGATGAAAGTTTTGTCCCCAGCCAACCAAGAGAGAAGCTAACCCCCTTCATGAAAGGGATTCCTTCTCTCCAGGAGGTGTGGCCTTTGTCTCCCGTTTCCCCGCAGCCCCGGAGGCCAGCGCCAGCCTTGCCATTGCTCCAGGGGAGGATGGGCAGCCCCTTCTCTCCCCGCGCGACTTCGGTGAGGAAGCGGGGAGAGCCTGCATCGGCCATTTTTTAGCGCGTGGCACTTTCCTGGCCTCCATGCTCACGCCCTTCAGCCTCATTGGCTGAGGGGTGGCGCTGTGTGAAGGACGCTGGGCATTGAAGTTTTTTGGGTTGCGTTCATGGGGCGGTTGTCCCACTCGCGGCTGGCAGACCCTTGCGGCAATGCTTAAAGGGTGGTCAGGTAAGTGTAGGCGGCTCAGTACGGGATAGTAGGGACGGGTGCGGGCGTGTATGGCAGACACGAACAATTAACGGGCCTTCTTATAGGTAAAGATTGGTTCCATTTGTAGCTGATGTTACACCTGTACTCTTGAATATTATATGCCTCTTTGGTTTTAACTGTTGAATCTGGTGTTTGGTTACTCCCTGCTTCTAAAAGCAACTGATGAGAAAGTAATATAGATTATACCAATATTTATGTTAACATAAGCTATTTCTTTAATTCTCTCTAGGTATTTCATGTCTTCCACCACCAGTCATTCCTCATGGCAAGCACACTGGTGCAGTTTTTGACCACTTATACTATGGGACTGTTGTAATATATACCTGTGAAGACGGCTACACTCTTGTTGGAGATACCTACATTTCTTGCACTTCTAAGGATGGGTTAAAAGGAGAGTGGAGTGGCCGTGCATATTGTAGTGGTATGACTTTCACATTTCCCCCCTTGTGAACAAACTACAAAAACTGAATCTCTTAAGACTAAATACAACAATACATTGAAAATAGCATCAGGATTCTGCCTTTCCTGTGCTGTAGTCCTGTTCTTTTATTGCTGTAAGCAGCCCAGAGTGGTGCTTGAACCAATTGAGGTGGGATAGTAAGTAAGTACCATGAGTGAGTGAGTGAGTGAGTAGTGAGTGGGTAAGAAGCGAGTGAGCAAGCAAGCAAGCAAGTAAGTAAAGTGTCTTCTTGTTCTTTGCCCCCAAACAATTTAATTTAATTTAATTTTCAAATTTCTACGCCACCCACTCAGGCGAACCTGACTCAGACACCATTAGCTATGGATAGTACTAAACTAGTGAGACCAAATATGTCTCCTTTTCATCTTGTATTTTTATTAAATCATCTCCTTAGCAGTAACTTACTGTTTGCCGCCTCAAATTGAGAATGGAAGGATAGTGGTTGGTTATTCTGCCACATACACATATGGCCAAAGTGTTACCTTGGACTGCAATGCCGGCTATAAGATATCTGGTTCAAAAATGAGTCATTGCCAAGTGGATGGTACATGGGACCCTCCTCTACCTCACTGTGAATGGGGCAAGTATGACTATGACTATGAAATATCCATCTATATCAGGGATTCTCAACCTGCGGCCTACGGTACCATTTCATGTGTCTGAGGGAGCATGACCCGGCCCCCAGCTTTAAAAGGTTGATAACTCCTGGTCTATAACTATACTTGTGCCTGTGTCTGTATATCTGTGTGACTTGCCACCTGCTAATGAACAGATTTGTTTTCAGATACGGTAATAATAAAGTCTGTGTCATAAAATTTCTGTGATATCAACAAACCAGTTTTTCACTGTACAACTCATTCAAAGGGCACTGTTTTAGAAATTGTAGTTATGATTCTAAGCAGCCTGGAAAATTTAGATTAGGTCAATGACAGATGTGTCTTTTATAAATGGGTATGTTGATATTACGAATGCTTTTTAATTCGGTGAAAATATAACAGCTTAATTTCTTGCAGAATCATGAGCGCAGTAGTATATGCTTGATCTTCAAACATTTTATTTGGGATTCTACTGTGTGGAAATTTGTAGAAGAACATAAAAAAGTTGTCATTTTGATAAATATTGGCCCACCAATTGGCCCACCAATTTGTCCAACTCCGCCTCTATTTTGTCCTTTAGTGCGAAAGGCACTCTGCGCGGCTTAAGTCTGATTGGACGTACTCCAGGGTCCAGGTCGAAAGTCACTGGGGGGCCCTTGAATTTTCCGAGCCCCTTTTTAAAAACCTCGGGGTGCGCGTCGCACACGCTCTGTATTGGATCAGTCCCGGCGGCGTGTGCTCCCACGGCGTGCACCCCCCCAATGAACAACCCCAGGGGCTGGAACCATTGAGTCCCGAGGAGGCTGCATTTACCTCCCTTGAGGACGACTAGGGGAAGCGTTGCGGTGTGCTTTTTAAACCGGACCTGGAACTTCCCAACCCCCAACACTGGGATGCGGTTCCCTTGCACGTCCTTCAGTGTGGCCCTCAACGCTTTGAGCTTGGGCCGCATGCGGGGGGCGATTTTCATGAACTCCCCCTGGGAAATAATAGAGTATGAAGAACCCGAGTCCACCTCCATTCTAACAGGGGCCCCTTGTATTACTACCTCAACGAAGTAACGGGGGTGCTCCGTGGAAACGCTGCAAACCGGCGCGTTGTCCTCGCTGTCGTCGGAGATGCGCCCTACTCCGTCCCGCGTCCTCGTGGTCCGGGTGCCGTCCTTTGGCCTCGTGGTGCGGTCCTGCCTCGTGGTGCGGTCCTGCCTCGCCGAGCGGTCTGGAGAACTCCTGGTGGCCTCGCGCTGTTTCCGGCAGACCTTGGCGATGTGCCCGCGCCGGCCGCAGTTGTGGCACTCGGCCTTGCGGAATGGGCATTTGGCGCGGGCGTGGGCGGCGCCGCAGCCGTCGCAGCGCCGGCCCTCTCTCTGGACCCTCCGGACGTCCTCGTCGTCGCCGCTCTCCGCAGACGAGTTCGAAACTCGCCGGGCCGCGCGCACCGAGCTCTCTGCCTTGGCGGGCTTCGGGCGCCAGTCCTGAAGCTCGTGCACCCCGGCAGTAGTGGCCTCCGCGGCCTGTGCCGTGTCGAGGACTTGTTGCCACGTGGGAGGCGGCTCCCTTTTCATCAGCGCGCGCTGAGTCTCTGTGTCCCTCAGACCGCAGAGCAGGCAGTCCCGGAGGGTGATGTCGGGGAGCTCCCACTTGCAAGGGCCGGCGGCCAACCGCAGGGCCGCGGCGAACTCATCGACCGATTCCCCGGGTGCCTGGACTCGCCTCCAGAACGCGCTCCGAGCGGGGAACATCGCTATTGCTGGCCGGAGATGGGCGCGCAACGCCGCCAGGAGCTCTGTAGCTTTGAGGTCGCTCACCTTCCTCGGCGCGATCAGGTCCACCAAGGTCCTCTTGGTCTCGTGTCCGAGCATGCGGACGAAAATGGCCCTCTTTTTGGCCTCATCGGAGACTTCGAGCTCCACCAGCGCTGCGTTGAAGTCTATCTCAAACAGCTCCAAGTCTCCCGGCTTCTTGATCTCGTAGCCGGCGCATGTCTTGGTCCCGTGGGCAGCCATATCCCACCTTCGTCGCCAATTTAGTGTATGGGACCAAAGACAACCGGACAACCGAAGGGTTGGTTTAACACAGGTTTATTGCATGAGGTTCCAGTGAAGCATGAGGTAATGGCGGTGATACATCTCAATATATACAGTAGCCCTCTACATTTGAATCTTGTAGCACGGTAGCTCATTGGCTGCTACCGGCGTGGCCTCGCCCAGGCACGCCTCTTTCTTCTGCTGCTGAATGCGGGGAAGGTTTTCCCGCGGCTGTCCGTGATTGAGCAATGTGAACCATGTGAGACTGAACGCTCGCAGCTGCCCTCTATGGGCTGTCTGCTCGCGTTCCTTTACAGCTGATATCGTTTGTATCTGGAGTGGTTACATTCTTGCCTTTACAGTATAATGAACATGCATACATACATACATAACACAATCTGCTACTGACAATCTGAATCCCATGGTATAGGTAGACCATGGGATTCAGATTGTCAGTAGCAGATTGTCAGAGGAGTACAGAGAAAGAGCCTCCTTGAAGATTGTGGTATTTTTGAACCACAATTGGGTGTATCCTGGTAATGGCAACTTTGTGTTGCTGGCTAATCTTTCTCACACTAGGTCGGGTGAAAGGAACTGCAAAAGGAACTCACCAAAAGGCCCTTTCATTTTGGCAGTGTCATGTCTGGCCTAGACACAGAAGAAGAAGGTATAGGCAGAACCTGTCCAAAAGGATGTCAGGCAGAATATTATTACTGTGTACATATCTTCAGTGTTAATTTAATACCGTATGAATATTTTAAAAATTTTGATGGAAAATTAACTCTTAGTGCTTATGGTGATGGGGTGGAGTGGGTTGAAACTGCATGGATAGAAAATCTGCCATTTTTATTTTCTACTTTGTCTGAATTTTTAATCCAGTTCTAGGTTTTTAATCTTCCAGGCATCCATGGTTTGATGAGATCTGCAAATTATAACATATTCTTCAAAATATTTCTGGAATGGAATCCTCCCTCCTTGGTTCCAGCCAAATTCATGAGGTGCAATTAAAGTGAGGCCTATGTTGCATAGGGGCAACGGTGGCTTAGTGGTTAAGACGCTGAGCTTGCTGACTAGAAGGTCTGCAGGTCAGCAGTTCAAGACCTGAGTGCTGTGTGACACCGTTTGTTCCTAAAATCTGTCCCAGCTACTCCCATCCTAGCACTTTGAAGGCAAGACATTGCAATTAGATAAATGGGCACCACTTCATTCGGAAAGGTAACATGACCACGGAAATGTCTGCAGATGCAGACAACACCGGCTCTTTGGCTGTAAAGGAGATGACCACCGCTCCCTAGAGTCGGATATGACTGGTTTCAAGCAAGGGAAACCTTTACTACTGTATGTTGCATGTACAGTAGCTGCTAGAATGGGGAGCCTCAGAGAAAAAGTGGCACAGAAAGCCTATCTGAGCAATTATATAGTTGAATAGACAAGAATTTGAACCCAGACTTAAATATTTTAAACCCTAGAAATTGTTCAATTTATTTATTTTATTTATTATTTACACTTATATCCCGCCCCTCTAGGGAAACAAATCATTCCTACTCAGGGTAACTAACATCATAAAACCAGTAATATAATGATCAAAAGTTAAAAATTAAATAAAATTGTCAACTTAATTTTCTGTTATTTTCATCATGTTTAAGTTGACCCCATCCTAAAAATGAAGAAATATTGGACCTTAGGTAAATTGGTGTAAAAATGATCCCATCTCGGCATGACCATAAGGGAGATCTATGCCACAAGTTGCAAGACATTGGAAGGGTGTATTTTCTGCCTGCTGGAACTGCATATATTCCTGATTGCTAGGAAACGTCTTATACCTACCAAGGAATCCCTATGAAATATACAAATCTACTAATATGCATTTACATGATTTTTGACTGCCGGAATCAGGAAATCAAACCTTTGAAAATGTAGAGAGATTTCTCAATATGTGACAACATGCCACAGTTTGTCATACTTTCTATTTTCTATGTACTTCATAAATGTTCTCCTCTATTTCAGCAGTAAAGTGCTGCAGACCTCCAATGATAGCTAACGGGAAATACAACAATCAGGAATCAGAAGGCTTTAGTAATGGGATGTTTGTAGAATACAGTTGTGAGCCTGGATATAAACTCACAGGAAACAGAAGAATTTTCTGTACAGAGTCTGGAGCCTGGAACACATTAGCACCAAATTGTAAATGTGCGTCTCTGTAAGCTTTTGAAGACTGGGGGGGGGGGGGGGTTATCTATACCTATAAATCCAAGGGTTAACCGTTGGAACTTGCTATACGTATCTGCACCCATCCATCCTATCCTGTACCGAGCCTCCTGCACTTGCCTGAAACTGGACCGCAGGGTACTGCAGGGTTGCTGAAGCCGCCAGTGGGGCAAGAGCCCCACGAACACGAAAAAAGGGAAACAACTTCAATTCCCAACGTCCTCTGCACCAGTGTCCTACGCGCCGTGAGTGCGCAGAACGCTGAGAAAGCCGGCGCTCGAAAAATAAAATTAAAAAATGTAGGCATCCTGCAACGGGAGCGCAAGTCCATTGCAGGTGGACGCAGTGCCTCACAGCCTCGCAAAACAAACACCCACAAAAAACCACGGCAAGACACCCGCCAGCCTTCTTTCCCGGAGCAACAGGGAGAAGTGGGACTCCCTCTCCTCCACACGCCGAAGACACGGTGAGACCACCAGCGGCCTCAAGGAAAGTTGAGCCGGGGTGGGGAAAAACCAGCAGCAGGCAGCAGTTTGTAAGGGGAAGCACCCTCCATGGCGAATGACTGGCTGCTGCGTTTGTACTTCTGACACCACTGTTTCGAGAACTAACATGAAACAGCGGTAGAGGTAATACAAAAGCAGCAGCCAGCAATCCACAAGGAGGAGCACCACCCCTTACGGATCGCTGCCTGCCAATCTCCAGTTAGGTAAGCCAGGAGAGAAAGGAGACATTATCAGGCAGATAGCTCTTCTCTGCCTCCTTCTCCACCCGACCTACCTAACGAACCTTACCAGGGAAAGAACGGGCTGACTGCCGGCTCCTCCTTTTCCCCATCACTGCATCGAAACCAAAATTCGAAGCAGCAATGGGGAAAAGAGGAACCAACAGGCAGCCCGTTCTTCACGCAAAAGTACACACCAACAACAAACACCAACATTAATAAAAATTAATAAAACACAAATAAATAAATAAAAAATCCATTTATAAACAAAAAAGAAAACAACAAAATCCACAAACAAAAACATCCACAATTCCAGAAAAGCACAGACAAAACACCTAACTACAACACGAAAATACCTAACTCTTACAACACAACTAACACAAATTACACAAATAAACACCAACAAAATCACAAAAATAAACAAAACCAGAAATAAACCAATTACACACATCTAAAGCCCAAAAAACCCACAAAAGAACAAACAGAAACACCTCCCAGCCCACCATCACAAAATCAAAACAAAGAAAAGTCCCAGAATAAATAAAACCAGAGAACTCACCAGCACATCCTCCCTCCACGAGACCGGAACAGAAATGAAGAAACAAAGACTACTTACCAGAAGAAGCCCCACCTAGAGGCCAGGAGAGAAAAAACACGTGGAACGAAAACAAAACCAACACTATTACTAACAGCCCCACCTGCAGGCTGGAATATTAAAAACAAGTCAAAAACAAAACAGCCCCACTTAGAGGCCACAAGAATAAAAACAAGTAAAAAAATAACAATAAATCAAAAGTTTACACAAATAACAAACATGTTAAATAAATAAAAAAAAATATTTGTAGCTTCCTCTGTTGATTTTTAACTCAACCCCCCCCCCCCAAAAAAAAAGCAAAACACAATTTACAACAGCCTGGCAATGCCGGGCAACCTATGCTAGTAGACTATAAAACACAACGAATATAGAAATGTTGCTAAGAAAGTAACAATAGCAATTACACTTACTGTATATACTGCTCCATACCACTTAGAACACTCTCTGTGCATTCACATTGTAATTAGCATTTGCCCTCAGGATGCTGGGTACTCATTTTACTGACCTTGGAAGGATGGAAGGCTGAGTCAACCTTGAGCCCATCATAAATGAACTCACAATGTGAGTAATTTTGATTTCAGCGCTACAGTTTAACCACTGTGCCACAAGGGCTCTTCAGGTACTTCAGACATGACCCTCTGTGTGTAAAGAGACCTGAACAAAGTTCATTTATGATTGTACTTTTGCATTATAGTGGAACCTCAGTTAACGTAATTAATGCGTTCTATGGGACATTTATTACAGCGAAAATTACTTTAACTGAATTTCCCAAAGGAATGCATTGAAAACCAATTAATCCATTCTGGGGGGGAAATTCTGTAAACCGAGCCACTATTTTCTATGGCTTTCCTTTTGTTATGCGATTTTTATGTTAACCGAGCCGTTTGTTGACTGAGGTTCCACTGTACTGTATTAGCATTTTGCCTTCATTAACAATTGTTTATATTCTCTTTGTGTGATGACTTCATCACTCAGTTGATGAATTCAATAGAAGTGGTGCCAGATGAACAACCGTATTCAGAAATGGAAAAAGACAGTAAATTTCATGTCAGCTTGTTATATTGTGCACTGACGTACATTGTTATGTTATTTTGTGTGTTATCACCAGAAATACTTTCTGTCTCTCTTGCTTAGCAGTGCTGTAGATAATGGTTTCTCTCTTTGCTTGTTTCAGTGATAGAATGCCCATTGCCTCCAAAAGTACAACATGGAAAATACTATGCCCTGTGGTCAACAAGATATACAATTGGGAAATCTGTCAGATACAGCTGTGAACCTGGATATGTTTTAATTGGAGAGGCAACTATTCACTGCACATCCTTTGGTGTGTGGAGTCTCCCTATCCCACATTGTGAAGGTGAATGTTATACATGAATTTTAATTAGGTTCTGCAGGCTAGCCATACAACAAATTTACAAGGCAGATCAGTTTTTATGCAAATGCCCTCTTTCTGCATTAGAAACAGTTCCAGAAATCCTTAAGGGCACTTATATTGCTGTAGGAGAGGCTCACATAAACACCACTAGAAAAAGATCAGGCCTTCACTCTATGAAGTTACTATTTTCTTCAGCTTTATTTGCTTGTAAAAGAATTTCCTAATACAAATTTGAAACCTTCTGTACATACCTGTCAAGTTTTGGATTTGAAAATAAGGGAACTTTTGGCCACACCCCTCTGTGGGCGTAGCCAAATCTGTGGGCATGGCCAAATATAGCCATGGGACTTGCTGGGCTCTAGTCATGCCTGCCACATGGCCATGAAAATGTCTGCAAACACAGACAACACTGGCTCTTTGGCTGTAAATGGAGATGAGCACTGCACCCTAGAGTTGGATACGACTGGCAGATTTTACTTTCTTAGGATCAAAGGTCGCTGCAGTTGGTGATTGCAGCCGTGAAATAAAAAAGCAACTGATGCTTGGGAAACAAGCTATGAGAAACCTGGGGAACATAGTTAAAAGTAGGGGCATCACCTTGCAAACAAAAAATTGCATAGTCAAAGCAATGGTATTCCCGGTGGTAATGTATGGGTGTGAGAGCTGGATCATTAGAAAAGCTGAGCGCAGAAAAATAGATGCCTTTGAAATGTGGTGTTAGAAATAGGTCAATCCTAGAAGAAATCAACCCTGACTGTTCATTAAAGGTCAAATAGTAAAGATGACGCTAAAGTACTTTGGACATCAAATGAGAAGAGAGGATTCACTTGAGAAAGCCTTGATGCTAGGAAAGGTGGAGGACAAAAGAAGGGGGTGGCCAAAAATAAGATGGCTAGATGGTATTGTAGATGCAATGGACATAAAGCTGTGTGGGCCAAAGAACCCTTTTCCCATCTTCTTGGGGGACTTTTGTTTTCTTTTCTTTCTTGTTTACTCATTTTTAATTTAAAAAAATTTCTGGGAAGCAAAGAGCAGAATAGTAAACCAGCCCCCTAGGGTGAACTAGCCCTGCATGTGGCTAGACACCCCCCCCCCCAATTAGGGTGGAGGAGCAAGGGATTAATTCCCCCAAATTAACCAATCTATTTGTTCCTCATTGCAACCAGTTGAAGCACCAACACCTGAGAATGTCAGATCCAGCTTAAGGAAGGAAATTAGTAAAGTAAAAAGCAACCTCTGTAGTTTCCAAGCCTCCCAGCAGCTGAGGAGTTAATCTCCATATATGAAATATCACTCACCTCGAGTAGATTCCCGTCCCATGGTGGCTCCGACCAGCAGCAGCAAAAACGAAGCCTCCATGACCATGTGGCAGGGAAATGAAAGAGAAACTACAGAAGGCCCCCACCACCAACTTCTCTGTCTTCTTCCACAAGCGAAAAGCCACAGCGACCTCTGGTGGCAGGAAAAATATAATGCAGCTTCGCCTGTGAGGGCTCCGGTCAGGATTTTTTTTTATTTAAAAAAAGGGATATTATGGGGAAATTAATAAAACAGGAGGGGGCAGGAAGAGGGGTAAAAATAAGGGGTTTTCCTGGCAAAAGCGGGATACTTGACAGGTATGCTTCTGTATGCCGGTATGCTTTCTCACTGAACTGTAATTTTTTTCATGGATTAATAAAGGGGTATATCTCATTCTGAGGAAAGCTAAAATGTTAAGCTTTATGTTAAATGTGGCTCAGTGGTTGAGTCGCTGAATATGATGACTGGAAGGTTGGAAGGTCAGCAGTTCAAGACTCAAGTACTGAATGACAGAATGAGCTCCCATCTCTGTCCCAGCTCCTGCCAACCTAGCAGTTCGAAAGCAAGAAATTGCAAGTAAATAAATAGGTACCACTTTGGTGGGAAGGTAAACAGCGTTCCGTGCACTTGGGTGTCTAGTCATGTCTGCCACATCTCCACAGAAACATCTGCCAACACAGACAGCACTCGCTGGCTCTTTGGCTATAAACAGAGATGAGCACTAAGCCCTAGAGTTGGATACAATTGGCTTTCGAGCCAGGGCAACCTTTACCTAACACAGCAGTAGCTGCTATTGCTTTATAGTTGACCTTCTATGAAAATTCATTGCAATTTTTTCTCTTTCCGGCAATTGGCTGTTTAACTCCAAAAGTTCAGAATGGAAGAGTAACAAGCTCTCAAGTGCTAGTTAAGTCCACAGGGACAATTACATTTGAATGTGATCCTGGCTATGTCCTGAAAGGCAACCATACAATTCAGTGCAAATCAGACAGCACGTGGGGCTCTCCTGTACCATTCTGTGACAGAGGTAGGAACTGGTATGACTCTGACACAGTCTGAGGGGTGTTGTAGTAATGAAGATTCTGTAGGGATGGGCAAACCTGTTTATTCTAGTTTCCAGACCACTTTTTTGTTTGGAAATGTATTTGCATAACTTTGAAACATGATCCAGTGTTATTAGTCAGGGGTGTTTTGAAAGCAGAGGTAGTGGGCTTAGAATTTAACTTGCTTTGTTTTTCACCACTGCACAGTATATTTCTGTTTTTGTTTCATTTGTAATAAATTAGGTGTTTGCTTTAAAGAGTAAATTGCCTAAATTTGAGTACAGGGGCTCTGTCTGCCTCTGTCTACTTTTCATGAAAGTGAAAGTAGTATGGTTTTCATGTCTCTCTCCCTGCTGCTGAAACAGAAACCAAGCCAGGCAATAAAACTCCAAAGCAACGATTCTCAACGTTTTCAGGCCACGGGCCTGACTACGCCTCCTGGGCAGCTTATCAGGCTGATCATGTGGTTCCTCCCACCCAGAGGTGGAAGTGAAACACGTTCCATGCATTCGCAGAATGCATTTAGCAGCATTCTGCGCATGTGCAGCACACATTTTACTTCCGCTTCAGGGAGCAGCAAGGGACTTGGGGGCCAGATGAATTGACTTTGGGGGCCGGGTCTGGCCTGTGGGCCGTAGCTTGCAAATGCCTGCTCCAAAGCCTGCTTAACCCTCTCCTAGTCAGTTTCATGACTAGAAAGCCTTTTTGTCTCAATGCAAGTCATTGGATAAATAATGATGTTTTAAAATAAAATCATCTTTATGTTTTTCAGAAGTGTCTCAATTGATTTCACAGGTGAAGAAACCTGTTATTTCTTATATAAAACAGTTTTTATAAATCATGCTGTCATCAACTATGTATTTTGATTTTATTGTTCTGAATATATAATGCTGTTAAGCTAATAACTACATTATAAGTCTTCTTTCCATACAGTATTTACCTTTAAGCACATAAGTTCATATATACATATACTGTATTTATTATCCACTCTACATTAATTTAAGCTGTATATTTTCTCATACTGTATATATCTTGATATAAATTGATAAATTACTCAGTTGCATATAATCATATAGGTATTGAGTTACCACATCAGAGATCCTCTGTTAACTATTAATATGGACAATAAGCCTTTAAATTCACATTATGTACATTATTTGAATTATAAACTGATTTTGGCACCAAAGTTCATTCAGTTCACTTGTAAAGTAAGAAATGCAAACTAAGTTACAGTGATTTGTATAAAATTTCAGATGGAAATCATATAGACAAAAAATCATTATATGGGCGACATCTTAGTGAACTAGGAGCCCTGAATGATCACAACAGAAATCTTAAGTGAATACATGTAGGCAAAAACAATGTTTATTTGAAAGACAAATTAATGTCCTTTTAGAGATTCAGTGCCAGTCTCCCTGTTCAGTCCCACATGGATCCTACATTGGCCCAGAAGGAATTGCCTTTACCAGTGGAAAGTCTGTGAAATATACATGTGATCCTGGCTACACTCTTACTGGAGAGGCAACTATTTCTTGCACAGGCTCTGGCAAATGGTCTGCCCCTGCTCCTCACTGTCAAGGTAAAAATACTTAGTTATTTACACCATTGCCATCTTGCACAGTACATAAAAGTTACAATCAACCTCTGTTTCCGGCCCTTGTAAAGAACAATCCAGCAAATGATGAACAGAACAACGAACAATGGTTTATTGTAAAGTCTTTCTGGTTATTCTTACAAGGAATATCCGGACCTTCAGATGACTACACAAGGCCCATGTAATCGGTCTCTCTGAATTCTACCGTAGAGGTAATGTACTAAGCTACTCTTGCGAGTGAGCATATAGAGAAGACCCCAGGTTAGCCCGCCGTGGTCTAACCTGCCTTGATAATGAGAAGCATAGATCTGGCCCTGGGCCCACCCTTGTTTACCCGTGGGGTTTATATAGTGTCTCCCAGGCGGTGACTCTTTGATACAATGTATTAACCTGCCGGTGAACCTTATCTAACCAATCATAACATGATATACCAGTTTTAACCAATCACGAACAGGATCCAAAGTTATACCCAATCATTGAACTCTAATTAACATAAGGAGCGCACCCAGAAGGAAATGTCCGCGCCAAATCTAGCAGCAAATGTTAATGGCGGGAAATCATCATTTTGTCTTTGCAAAGCGCTGCTTGCGCAACTTGCATTTAACTTGAATATACAACAGCATCCATAAAGAAAATCAACCTCCTTGTATTTCGGACTTGCATTTTTTCAAAAATTTAAAATAGAAATTGAGTGCTCTTGAACCACAACCAGGTAGAATTCTGAACTCAAGTTTCCATTTAGCATTTATGTCACATAGCAGGAACTCTCAGGTTAAAATGGGATGGCACATCATAATAGATTTGCACAGTGAGAACAGATGCTGATTTTTTGACTTGTGATAAAAATGAGCATTAGTGCTTTGACAGATGAATAATCAAATCACTTTTTTTTGTACACATAGCAACAGCATATGCCTCTAGAATTGGAGGGTTACTATTTTTGCCAATTGGTAGCTAAAATCCTGTTCCTCAGTTACACAAAAGGTGTAACTTTTGGACACAAGTTGCTGTTAAGAAATCTCCACAGTGAGTTTTGCTGCATGCTAGATTTTAGAAATCTATCCCAAGTGAAACGTAACAATTGCCCACCTCTGCTTTAGCACTTCTATGTGCTCCTCCTCTCTCAATTGTTAATGGAATTCACAGGCTATCAAATTTTACTATTGGAAGATATGTAAATTACACATTTCACCAAGGGTGTTTTCTGTAAGGGACTGTGTTGTTGTTTTTTTAATTCACTTTGCTAATCCTAAAACAGAGTCATCCCCTACCCAGTGTAATGAAAATGAATTTCTCTTTGTATCCTTGTTTTGCTGTAAGTTGTTAATTCCCAGTTGGAACTTGTTTTACTTCTTTGCAGCTATGCATTGTCCTTTGCCCCCAAGAATGGTCCATGGAAAATATATCGGAGATGAATTCACATATGGGAAGTCTGTAGTGTACAATTGTGATGTAGGCTATTTGCTTATTGGAAACCACACGGTTACTTGTGTTCTAAATGGTTCTGATTCTGTGAACTGGACTGAACCACCGAAATGCAAAGGTTGTTTTTCATTTAAAAGAAAACACTGTCTTGATCTGTAAATATAGTGTTATGCACGCACCTACTTGATGCACATTTTTCACAAAGTATGATGTAAAATATCCTTATTTGAGGAACAGTTGTCCTGGAGGTTGCAATTGTGACAGATTTAAATGCTTTGTCTTGATCAATTTTCTGATATTGATTTGTATTTAAATATCTCCACTGTAGGATGCCTTGCACCTCCACAGATTGCCAATGGAAAAGTGGTCACTGGATTTTTAAGAGAAGATTTTCCTCACGGTTCCTTTGTGACTTACTGCTGTGATCCAGGCTATGTTACTGGAGCTGCAACAATATACAGTAAAACGTTGGATAATGCTAAAACTTGGTTCCACAAGTCTTAGTGTTATCCGATTTTTAACGTTATCTGATGCATGCATGCATCGGATAACGTTAAAATCCTATGGGATGCATCGGATAACGTTAAAACTCCATAGATATATTGTAACCAGCACAGGCTTTATCAAACATTATCCGATGCATCCCATAGGATTTTAATGTTATGCAATTCAATTTGTCTCCAGATTGCTTAACGTTATGTGATTTTAGCGTTAACACAAATGTTATCTGAAGTATTACTGTACTGCCTCTCTTCTGGAACATGGGATAGACCTGTCCCCCAGTGTAAAGACAGAAAATGTTTGTGAAAGGTTAATTAATTCTCTCTCTCCAAGAACTACAATCATAGCAGCCATTTTCTGCTTAATGAAGCTTTTTTGCTATTAGAATCCACCTCCAGCCCCTATGCAGGAAGAGCCACTAAGGGCTTGGACTTCCAGGGCCTAATGAATCTTGGTTAGTTCTAATGTTCTATGAATGCAAAGTATGTGTTCCCTAAGCTTGGAAAAGTTACATTTAGATTGCAGTTCCAAATTGCTTCAAAATATAAGTCTTCTCTCACTGAGCTATCACATAGGGAAAGAAATATTATATGGTATTAGGGGACCAGTTAGAATAGATTCTGGTTTTATATTAAGGCAATGGGTTCAGTAGTGTAGTATATCTGTTTTTTTGTTCACATACACTGTGGATTGGAGTGGTGATTTTGCCCATTTGATTTCCAGTTACTGGTTGCATAATTCCAGAAATTCAGAATGGAAGGATAACAAGATCCAATGTGGCAGATGAACCAATGGAGATGATTACATTTGAATGTGACCCTGGCTATGTTCTGAAAGGAAACTCAGTGATTCAGTGCCAGTCAGAGAGCATCTGGGATTTTCCTACACCAAGCTGTGTCAGAGGTATAAACTAATAAACTGAGTTGGGTTTTACTCTTTGATGGCGAGCAGGATTACCAGAGTCCCAGTCCAACAGTGAAACTAATAAACAACTGACAGATCCCTATACTTTGCATTTTGACTTTAAGCGCATAATACATATATACATAAGTTTATTATCCACTCTATGTTCAGTTAAGTGGTATATTTACTCATACAGTATATATTTATTTTGATATACATTGATAAATTACTCAGTTGCATATAATCACATAGGCGTCAAGTGACCATGTCAGATGTACTCTGCTAATAACATAGGAAATACGTATATAAACATTTCCCCTTCAAATACACATTATGTACACTTTTTGAATTATGAACTGATTTTGGTACCAAAGTTCATTTAGTTCACTTGTAAACAAAGAAGTGCAAACTAAGTCAATTTGTATAAAATTTCAGATGGAAATTAAATAAACAAAAAATCTTTATATGGGTGACACCTTAGGTGAAACTGACAACTTAGTGAACTAGGAGCCCTGAATGATCACAACAGAAATCATAAGTAAATACATGTAGGCAAAAACAATGGTTATTTGAAAGACAAATTAACGTTTTGTTCCTTTTAGAGATCCAGTGCCAGTCTCCCTGCTCAGTCCCACATGGATCCTACATTGCCCCGGAAGGAGTTGCCTTTACCAGTGGAATGTCTGTGAAATACACATGTGATCCTGGTTACACCCTTACTGGAGAGGCAACTATTTCTTGCACAGGCGCTGGCACATGGTCTGCCCCTGCCCCTCACTGTGAAGGTAAAATACTTAGTTATGAGTAGGAATATAGCACATACAGTATGTCCAAAAATTCCTTCCACAGTATAGCCAGGGAGCCATGGCATTCACTAATGGGATGTTTGACCATGGCTATACTCATGTGGGAGAATCAGCTATTTACAGCATAGATTCTGGTCTTTTTCTGACTTACCTGTAAAGGCAAGGTTCTCACTCAAGGGCATAGATAGCTTCTTTTACTAAGCACAAAGCATGCAAAATTTCAGACAGTCCCCCTGCCAGCTTGTATACTCTGTACTAGTGAAGAAACAGCAATTTTGCATCAAGAGCTGATAGATTCAGTATTTTGCACACACACCCCAATAGAAAGATGGGTTTGAGAGAGGCATGACACCATGCTGAGCGTTGCTTCAATATGACAATATCCTAGTTCTCCATCTCTTTTTAGTGGTGTGACCATCACAGGAAGTATTTATCCTTGAATGGTCTATAAAATGTATCTTTTATTGCAGCTACCTCCTGTGTAGGAAAACTTTTAGACATGCACCCTTTAGAAAATTGAATCAGCCCCTATAGCAATATAAATATTTTATTTCCTGCCTGATCACTATTAATATGTATCAAGGAATCCCCCACAAGTCTCAGTGGTCTCTTTCAAAGCATAAGAGTCATTCTGGACTACATTAAGGCCCATCTAGCCCACCATTTTGCTTCCATAATAGCCATCCTATTGTCTGCAATTAAAACAGCAGCCACTTTCTGTCATTCCTCAGCAACTGCTATACAGAGGCATACTGCATTTTATGCTGACAATGTCTTGGCACGTTATAAGTAAGAGTTCCATTTTTTACCTATGTATTGTTTGAAAAAGCCTTCCTTTGTTTTATTTGTGCAGCTATGGGTTGTCTACGGCCCCCAGGGATTATCCATGGAATGTATATTGGAGAGGACTTTACATATGGGAATTCTGTAATATACATTTGTGACGCAGGCTATTCCCTCATTGGAAATCATGTGGTTACCTGCAGTTTACAAGGCTCCAACTCTGTGAACTGGACTGAACCGCCAATATGCAAAGGTCTTTTCTGATTTGTTTTACATCTACTGCTCTCATCCACAGATATTTCCTTGCACTTATCTAGTTGGTACATCTTTCACATGTCATCAAGCCAGTAGTTTAGTAGATGCCGGAATGCTTTAGCTCTTGCAGTTTCTTATAGAATGTTGTAATTCTGAAAGTTTTTATACTAGATTATAAACCAATCTTTGTCCTGGAATATTTTCTTTGCAGGGTGCTCTGCCCCTTCAGTGATGGCCAATGGGAAACATGACATTACAATGACAGATTTCCCTTATGGCTCTTCCATGACTTTCCATTGTGATCCAGGCTACGTTCTTATTGGAGTGGCAACAATTCACTGCCTCTCTTCAGGAATATGGCATCGACCTGTCCCTCAGTGTAAAAGGAAGCATGGACAAAGTATGTCAGTTCATATTTATTTCTCTCATCTGAGGAACTATAGGCTATCTGGCATGCAAATACCCAGGACCTGATTGATAAGAGTTATTTGATTGATAAGTGCACATGCAAGTTAAAGTGGCACAGCTTTAGCAGAAATTTTTGCAAGTTAGAATGCCTTACACACACAGGGAATATAATTGCTTCTGATTGAAACCTGGGGTTACAGGTTTTAAGAAGTACTTGACAAGAAATACTTGACACTCATTCCTACAATTGCAAGACGTCCTGGGGCTGTGATGGTGAACCTTGGCACTCCAGCTGTTCTTGAACAATTCCCAGAAGCCCAGGTCTCTGTGAATCCCCATGAATGGGTTTACTGAGTGTACATGGGGATTCACAGAGACTTGGGCTTCTGGGAATTGAAGTTCCTGAACATATAATAATTTCGTGTCAGAAATTATCCTGGTTTGAAAGGATTTTTGCTGGAGAAACTCCGCTCAGGGGATGCCTGAATGAGGCTCCTTTCATGTCTCCAAGGTCTTTTCCCACTGAAGTGGTCCCTATTTATCTACTTGCAATTTCTTGCTTTTGAATTGCTACACTGGCAGGAGCTGGGACAGAGACAGGTGCTCATTACATCATGCAGTACCCAGGTCTCAAACTGCCAACTTGCCGGCCTTCCAGCTAGCAAGGCAAACTTCTTAACCACTGCGCACCACACTGACCTATTATTTAAACCAGTGATGGCAAACATTGGCACTCCAGCTGTTCTCACACTTCAATTCCCAGAAGCCCAGGAGTGCTGACGAGCCTCTGGGAATTGAAGTCCAAGAACACCTGGAGTGCCAAGGTTCGCCATCATGGATTTAAACTACAGTAAGTGGAAGAAGATCTGTCTCCTTCACTTCTACCCTCTGTTGCTGTATCTCCCTTTGCTCAATTAGAATGAAGCCAAGCTTGGCATATGGTGGAGCTCTCTCCAGTTTTTTGGTGTATCCAGCACACAGATCATGTGTGGAAAGGGTTTTCTCTTTCTCTGATGAGTACTTTATGGTCAGTAGCCATCAGGGAAGCTGCATTTTCCAGTGGTTACTTGTAGAGTGTATGCTGGGTTGCAACACTATGGAGATAAGAAGATGCAAATCACCGTACCTCTTTTAACTTGCCACGGTAAGTGCCTCATTCTTATGAGAAGGAAGATGGATGGAGCAGTCAACCCTGAAGAGGCCAGAAGCAACCCTTCAGTTCTGATTGCTATGGTTTTGCAGTCATACTCCTCCTCTAAGATTAGAGGTCTTGGTCTACAGGCCAAAATATTTCTGGCCAATCTTTACAATAAACATCTGCATGCAAAATGGGAGGCATCAGCCTGAACATATTTTCTCAAAAATCAGTAAATTACATCACATATTGAGGAAAATTTAAGGGACTGCAGTGGCTCAAGTGGCTAAGACACTGACTGGGAGGCAGAAGGTCAGCAGTTCAATTCCCGAGTATTGCAGGATGGAATGAGCTCCCGTCTTTGTCCCAGCTCCTGCCAACCTAGCAGTTTGAAAGCAAGAAATTGCTAGTAGATAAATAGGGACCACTTGAGTGGGAAGGTAACAGCATTCCGTGTGCTCTGGTGTCTAGTCATGCCTGCCACATGACCATGGAAATGTCTGCAGAAGCAGACAACGCTGGCTCTTCGGCTTTGAAACAGAGATGAGCACTGCACCCTAGTCGGATACAACTGGCTTTCGAGCAAGGGAAACCTTTACCTATTGAGGAAAACAGAAATTGTGAGCTTTACCTCAATATTTTTTAATTAAGAAAATGTTTCTACAGTTCTTCCGTTTTCTAGCATGCATGCATTTTCTATGGGGTTTAACAGTGGTTTTATTGTTTGCTTTGTAGCTACTGGCTGTGTAAATCCAGAAATCCAGAATGGAAGAATAGCAAGAGCTAAAGTGGACAATGAACACACAGAGACAATTACAATTGAATGCAATCCTGGCTATATTCTAAAAGGCAACCATACAATTCAGTGCAACTCTGACAGTACGTGGGACTCACGTGTGCCCATTTGTGTCAGAGGTATGTAGTAACAGACCTTTTGATGTAATAGACATTCTTCAGGGATTTAGAGAAATGCTACTTTAAGTTTTTGTTTACATTTGTATACATGCATTCAGTTGACCATGATGATAATGAAGGTATGAAGGAAGAGGGTAATAGACGATAAAGATGTCTGATGAGTTATTGGTTGCCTTACCAGATAAGGAAGGATAATTTCGTGTCAGAGATTATTGTGGGTTGAAAGGATTTTTGCTGGAGAAACTCTGTTCAGGGGATGCCTGAATGAAGCTCCTTTCATGTCCCCATGCAGCCCTTGGGTATCGAACCCTGGCCTTCCAGTCTCCAAGCTCAGCATCTTAACCATGAAGCCACCGGGGGAGCTTCTTAAGGGAGGGTTGCAAGGCATGTTTTTATCACTCAGAGTGTGCCAGAGGTATCAAATGTTTTCACTATTACTGTGGATGGACTGTTAGCGCCAGGCCTGCTCACCCTAGCCTGCCAGCACTACAGATAGGTGGGCAAATCTAAAATGAGGCTGTACTGTTTTCAGCTGGGCTGGTTGCAGTCTCCCACTTCATGATGAAGAACCATGATTTCACAAGAACCCTGATTGCGGGAAAGAAACTAACTATATTCAGTTGAATGTAACTATAACCCTTTTCAGACATTACCTGTGAGAATGTGGGAACAATATGGGTAGGGGAGTGTGGTAGACAGAGTGGGACTGATTCATAAACCGTACTAGTTCTGAACAGAAATTCAGAGCTTTTGATTGCAAAGCAATTATAGATCAAATAAGCCAAGGAGGGACAATCAGTATCTCTAGTACAAAATTTCATTTGAACAGTATAAATGTATTCATAATATTTAAGTAATTCTTCAGATGGAATTTGGCTCAACCATTTTTTTTCTGGCAGGGAAGCAAGCATATTTTATTGGTACGGAAAATAAATACAGTACATTCATTCTTTTCCTGACACACAGTCTTCCATCTTCATGGATAATTGACTATGTGCTCTGCACTAACTGCTTCTAGTCTTCTTCTGCTATGTCTAGGATGGACGTGAAACTGTCAAAATGAAGGCACCCTTTGGTGAGTTCATTCTGCAGTTCCTTTCACCTGACCTAGTGTGAGAAAGATTAGCCGGCAACACAAGGTTGCTCTTACCATGCTATGTCCAATAATGGTAAAAAAAAAGATAATCTAGCCAAGCTATTACCTTTCCCCCCTCATTGTTCCCTGGCTTTCTTTGGCAGAGATCCACTGCCAGTCACCCCCATTAGTCTTGAATGGATCTTACAGCAACCAGGAAGCAGCAGTGTTCACCAGTGGGATGTTTGTGAAATATACATGCGATTCTGGCTATACCCTCACTGGAGAGGCAACTATTTATTGCACTGACATGGGCACATGGTCTTCCCCAGCCCCTCAATGCAAAGGTAAGATTCTCAACCAGCTGACTAAATGTCAAACTACAAGGCTTAGTATCCATGCTGATGTGGTTTCTTCCCTCATGTATGAAGAATAATTGCTTGAGAGAAATATTTACATTAAGGCTGCTTCGAGCATTTCATACTTTCTAGACTAGAAACATGCATGTAGGAAAACTCATGTAGATACATTCTTCTTCGGATTCCACTACACATGACTGTTTAGAGTCACTGCATCTAAAGCAGGAGTCTTCAACCTACAACAGCCTGTGGGCTGGACCCAGCCCGCAGTGCCATTTCATGTGGCCTGCTGCCAGAAGTGGCGGAAACAGCTGTAAACACATCCACAGCTGTTGCAAATGCATTATTATTATTATTATTATTATTATTATTATTATTATTATTATTATTATTATTATTATTATTATTATTATTACTACTACTACTACTACTACTACTACTACTACTACTACTTAGATTTCTATGCCGCTTTTCTTCCCCTAAGGGAACTCAAAGCGGTTTAGCCGTAAATGAATTCACAGCTGTTGTAAATGTGTTTACAATAAGAAAAGGAATAAACTGTTTGCAAAACGATGTAGTCCAAAAGAAAAACTTCTGTCTTATTGTCTTTTTATTTTTATAATAAAGGTAATTGAAAATCCTTCCTTCAAGTAATGAAAGTCTAAACAAACAAATGTGATCTTTTCTTCAGAGAAATTCAAACTGAGTAATGTTCAGTAATTCAGTAATCTTCTTGGTATTTAAACTCAAAAGTGTGATAAACAGCAACTTGGGAGTAACACAATTTTTTACAGATACCTAAGCCGTTCCGGTATACAGGCTTTTCCCGACAGCTTCCTCAGGGTGTTCTATAATATTAAAGCATAAAAAACAATCAGAAAATACTGAATTACAATCCCTATATCGTCATTATACTACACAAGCATATTAAGTATTTCTTTAGAACGAACAAAATGGTGGTCCGATATAAGTACACTATAAGTTATTAAAATACACAATTTTAACGGTGAAGTATACTCCAACAAAGGTAAGATATTAAGTATATTAATAACTAAGAAATACAAAGATTCCATAATTATTACAAAAACTGCGAAAAACATACCTGATCAGTTTATAAAGTGATTTAATCGCGCCAAAAGCCTCAATAATGCTGTTTAGTGTGCTATGGCGTTAAACTACTTGGCTGACCTACTCCAAATTTATACATTTTATGGCAGCGTTTATGGCGGGAGGAAACACCAGTCCAGCCCACTCAACTGTCTGGGGGAGCGTGACCTGGCCTATGGCTTAAAAAGGTTGAAAACCCCTGATCTAAAGGCTGAATAGCTATTCTTATGTTGAACCTTGCTACCAGAGGAAGAACACACAGAAACCTTCTCTCTTTTCCTTTCAGTGGTGAAGTGTCACCCACCTCCGTATGTCCAAAATGCAACTCACAGCAGCCAGGAAACTACAGTGTTCACCAGCGGTATGTCTATAAAATACAAATGTGAGCTTGGCTATACTCTTATTGGAGAGGCAACAGTTCATTGCACGACATCTGGAACATGGTCTCCCACTGCTCCTAGCTGTGGTGGTAAGCAATTAACTCAGGAGCACTGGTGGCTTCTCTCTCAGCACACAGAGCAAGTTCCCTTCAGAAAAACTGGCCACTCAGTGGTTTAGAGTCCAGTGTTTCTCAACCTTGGTTCCCCATGTGTTCTTGGACTTCAGTTCCCAGAAGCTTAAGTCAGTACACCTGCTGATCAAGGTTTCTAGGAATTGAAGCCCAAGAATATCTGGGGAGACAATTGACTTTTAAAAGCTTCTTTGAACTTGTTACACTTTGGGGACCAAAGGTGCCACTATGAGAGAATGCTTGGAGGAGCCGGAACTGGCAGAAACGAGGAAAATGGGCTACCGCATGTGGGAGAGTCAAAAGCATCTGTGCTAAGAATTATATGGTAGCAATGTTAGAACTTTGCACTCTTCCATTTTTGGAGACACTATTTCAGAGGTACTATTTGCACATGCCTGCCAGGTTCATTCTGTATTTTATCTGAGGTGAGAAAAGATCACTTCCTCTTCTGACTAAAGTTATATATTTAATTCACTTGTTAAGTTAAACAGAGGGAAGGAAGTACTGTTTTAGAAGGGCCACTTCATTTTCATATTTCCTGTACCTGTAAAGTCTGTCAAAATTCTGAATACATAAACAAAGACAGCTGTGTGACCCTTATGCAGGAGCAAGCTGGTTGTCTGGTTTTCAAATGTCCATCTTTTGTTTTCTTTTCCATATTACAGTAGTAACTAAACAATCCAGAAGGACGTATCCAAAAGATATTACAGTTGAAAATGCCCCAAAAGAAACTGCTAGTTACCAGAAAATGTATGAAACTGGCTCAGCTTTCCAAATCAATTGGAGAGAACTGCTGAGGACAGAGTACTTTATTAAAAGCATATTAAAGAAATTTATTTGCACTGGCAATGGAACTTTAGACTGTCCTTATAAACATGAGCAAAAGTCTTGTCTCTAAATCAGCGTTTCCCAACTTTTGGTTTTTGGACTTTAATTCCCAGAAGCCTAAGTCAATTCCCCAAAGCTCTGATCAGTAAATGTACTGAACTTAGGCTTCTGGCAATTCAAGTCCCCCCGTGGGGCATGTGCGCCCCACATTGGGAACTACTGCTTTAAGTCCTGTATGATCAATACTAGAAATATCTCCAATTGACCATCTAGTGGGGCCCCAAACATCAACACTGTTGATTCTCTGATGGTGCTAATAACAGCTAGAGTATAACAGAAGTTGCCACTGGAAGATATGTAAATGTGTACCTGTTATCAGCTGTAAAGCTCAGACATTGAACAGATTTTGGGATGTGAATTAACCTCCGCCCTAAAGTGAATTATGATATTTTTTTTGTTTAACTTTGTTTGCTATACATTAAGGAACTCATCTTCAATCTGTTGGTTTTTTTAATGCTTTTACAGACTTGAATTGCCCACCGCCTCCAAGTATTGCCCATGGAAAATACATAGGAAAAGACTTCACATATGGGAAATCCGTAATATATGTTTGTGATGCAGGCTATTCCCTCATTGGAGAGCATGTAATTAGCTGTATTTTAGAAGGCTCTCACTCTGTGAACTGGACTGAACCTCCAAAATGCAAAGGTTCTTGTTTTTTTTTTAAAAAAATAATCTCTTTCCTTTGTCTTCCATTGAAGACAAGCAGGGTGGAGTTACATAGGGGGAAGTCACTATAGTAACATTGGACCTTCATCCTACATGGTATTAAATTCTCTGCAAGTGCCATTTATTCTCTTCTTTCTTCCTGTTGTTATAACTCTCAAATTTGGCACCCATCATGGGATGGCTATAGGGGTGGTTGCTGGTGGAGCAATCCTGTTGTCTCATTCTTAGATCTTGTAACATCAAACACATGTTCCTTCCTGCCAGGAGAACAGGCACAGAAGCAGCAACCAGAAGTTCAGGCACACATGCTGAATGGACATGGCAATGAGAACAATCCAGGTAAAACCAGACAGTTGGAATATCAAAGAAGACTTATACAATCTCATCAGTATTGACAACAGGGGTGGCACATTTTCTGGAGACATCAAATGTCTTAAGAAAAAAAGCCAGGCAAACTGCAGAAAAGCACAGGCCCCATGATGGGTGGTGGTCTTTGTCACTTGAATTGTGAATGGAGAAGCAAAATGTAAGGCTAACTTTCAGCAGCAGGAACAGGCATTTAAGATTCCTTCTGTATGTTATGTAAAAGCCATAGTTCTAATACTTTCCTTCATTCCCTTTCAATTTGACTTCTTCTTCTTCTGTCATATCTGTCATACCCGAATATTGGCAATCCTCATGGTGATCGGCTGTGAAGACTGTCCTGTGAATAGAATGCAGTGGCCTTTCATGTGACTTTCACATAGCAGCATGACCCCGTACCACTGATCCAGCTCCGTGAGTCACTTTCTGGTCCTGAGCCCTTTTGGCACGCAAAGTCCTCACCAGCCCACAGCCAATATTCATGAAGCTACTGCCCTCCATCAAGATGGATTCAAGTGGGATTTAATCCACTTGGGGATCATCACCCTTCCCTGTGAACTTCGGCACCCAAGCCATTAGTCCTCAGGGTGGTCAGGTTAGTTAACCACCGCCTGACACTCAGCGTTGACTCTCTATTACCATTTTAGGATAACCTGGCCAATTTGACAATGAAATAATTTTCACCATAACAATTCTATTTTCAACAAGGACCTACGGTACTTAAAATCTTGTAATTTCCACCATTACTACATATATCCAATAGGCCTTTTAAATATTTTCTATTTTTAGCAGTCGGTTGCATCCTCCCACAAATTTCTGGTGGAAAGAAATTAAATGCTGAAAATGTGATTCAGGTTGGGGTTAATGTGACTCTGGAGTGTGAAGAGGGATATGTCTTGAAAGGAAGTCCTCACGTTCAGTGTAAGCAAGGTTTCACATGGGATCCACCAGTGCCAGTTTGTAAACTAGGTGAGTAGAGAACAAATGTAGGTCAAGAGTCTCTGGAACTCAGATAACATTTGAATTTCATGAAAGGGGATGAGTCGATGTAAAATTTGGATTCCTTGGAAAAACTGGTTTTGGTAACAGCAGATTTCACCAAGCGCTGGGTGGTGGTGGTGATTACTTTATAACTTCTTACATCATACCTGTCAAGTATCCCGTATTGGCAGGGATTTCTCGTATTTCAGCGCTCATTCCTCCCCTTTCCCGCGGTCGTCCCGTATTTTGAATGGCGGGGAAAGGGGTTACTGCACATGCGCGCCCATCAGAGACAGTTCTGCGCATGTGCAAAGGGGTTCTGCACATGTGCAAAGGGGTTGTTGCTGCACATGCGTGCCCGGGCCAGAGCATTTCCCGTGCTTTTCGGAGCCGCACTTGATGGGTATGCCTTACATTGATCATCCTCAATCTGCCCAGTGCATGGGTGCTCAACCTATATTGAGAGTCTGAAGTGGCTACATATTTACTGATTTCATTGCATTTCATTGTGATTGTTATGCTTTGAAAAGTTTACTATCCATTAAATCAGGGGTTCTCAACATTTTCAGGTTGTGGGCCTGACCATGCCCCCCAGACAGCTGATCGGGCAAGTCACATGGCTCCTCCCACTGGAAGTGAAAGTAAAACACACCTGCACATGCACAGAATGCATTTAAGGCAGCATGGGCACATTTTACTTCTGCTTTCAGAAGCGGCATGGGTGGTGCAGGCGAGATGAATTGGCATCAGGGCCAGGGCCGGCCCATGGGCCATAGGTTGTGAATGCCTGATTAAATGAAGATAAAAATTTATAAATAAACAATTGATCATGTTGCATTAGATTACTCTAGGTGACTTTGTTTAGATCTGTTTTATTGCCTGCCTGAATTGCCCAAATGGGCCTGAATTCTGTTTGTTCTCCGGCGCACATAATCCATGGCTAAGGAAACTAGTGACAAAGTGACATCAAGATGCTGAGAATGGTGGATGAGCAAAATCTCTAATTGCACTTTTTGTTATGGCTTCTGTATGTAATTTGTTTAACTCTTTTGTTGAAATATTTTGATCGAGTTAATCAGTCAAATCATTTTCCTAATTTTAAACTAAGCTTCAAATTCAAATATTGGCAGCAAAGCAACTAATTGCTCTTGTTTTGTTTTTTACTTGAGGTTCCTATTCTGCTACTGTCATAGCCTTTGGTAAGTAATTTCCAGAAAATACCTTGAACATAGCCTCTTTAATCCCTGCAATGGGAAGGAAGAGGTTTTTATAATGATTAAAACATGATTGATAAAATATAAGTAGATGGGATTTTTTTAAAAGACATTAGTTTTAAAAGTACTGTACTTGCCTGAACTCTTCATAATCTGGCACAGAGCAAACCAACATTATATATGGTCCTGATTCAATATCTCATTCAGAAGTTATAACTTTTTGTTCGGACTACTTCTTCCTATCAATAATGGCTTACAGAATCCTACTTTGACTGTTCCAACAATATCAGAGGAAACAAATGCTGAAATTAAACTATTATTTTGTTAACAGGGTCTGCAGGTGGAGTCCTGCTTTTGATTATCTCTGGTGGTATATGGGTGCTTGTTTCAAAGCGGAACAAATTGTAAGGCACTTTCTTTCATATATACTATTTGTACTGATTAATAGGTTAAACACATTTCCAGCTTTTATCTATGAATCACTGAGTAGAACCAACAGTATATATAAGTATGTGTCCCAAGTTCTGTGTAAAGGAACAGCTAGTGTCTTTAAACTGTACGGGGATCAGGGCCCTAACCATTACATGGATGCAGATGTATCCTTCACTTTCTGTATTGACTAAATTTTATGTTATGAAAGATGACATTGAAGCAATGCTTTATAAACTAATCAGATAATAGATCGTAATGTTATTAGGAGAAATCTTGACTTTAAAGTAACATCTTCTTTTCTTATACTAAAATGTTATAGCTTCACCCTCAATACGACAGAGCACCACATCAAATGAGTTCTTCATATGCTTCTTCAAAACTACAACTTTTAAAAAATAATACTCTCTCCTTATTTCACCCGCAGAAATAGAAAAATATATAGGGGTCCAGATATTCAAGTTCAAGAACCATCGATCATATGACTTGGAAGAAAGAGGGGGAAAGGCTTCTCTTTTACAGCAAAGGGTAAATTTGAAAAAAGATAATTTTGTTCAGTTTGAAACTATTTCAGTTGTATTTTACTAGGTGAATATGAATGATATGCTGCAAAATAATATGCAGTGCATGTACTGTACAGTATAATATGCAGGGTGGCCTTCTATTGAATCTATTTCTAAATTTGCCACTTATTGTATCCAGGGTATCACCAGTATTCTTGCATTCATGTACCCACGTACTTGTCACAATATGTTCTTCAAGTGTAAATGGGATTAAATGGGCCATCTTTCTCTGAATAAATAAATAAATAAATATGGATGGGTAAGGGCTTACAGGCCAGCCTGTAGAATGGGAAATCACTGTGTTGCTACACAGAGATAGTCAGAAAACCCACAGTAACTTCCTTTACCTATTGTGGATTTTTTTAAAAAAAAACAACAACCCATAGATGTACACATGTCCATGCATGCATTAGACAAATAACTGAGGTTTGGAACAAGTACAAATCTCAAAATTAAGATAATTCTTCTGGCTGAAAGATAATTGTATGTAGTGGTTGAAAACCATTTGACTTGTTCATCTGCAACTCTACATACAGCAAATAACCAAGATACAAAGAGATGCACTAATACAGTGATGGCAAACCTTAATGAACAGCATACTGTATATCACGGGTTCCCAACCTTTTCAAGCAGGGGGCCAGGTCACACTCAAAAAGTCAGCTTTGAGGGCCGGATGGCCATATTGCCCTGCCTGCACAATGGGGGAGGTAATTTTGTCTCAACAGCTTTAAAGGGGCAGCCCTTTTGTTTTTTGAATGCCCTTGGAGGGGTGGGGGCACATGAAATGGTGCTGGGGCCGGATCCAGCCCACAGGCCTTAGGTTGGGAACCCCAGCTGTATATAATGTTATATTAGTACTAGAGATTGTTGATTAATCTATTGAAGTACATTGTGATCACTTAAACTTTTAATATGCTTTATATTATTATTATTGATTATTAACATTACATTGCAAAATACCTTAATTATGGCCATTATATTAAACAAAATTCTAGATGTTGTGCCTATCATAGTGCTGAGTCAGAAGTACCACCCACAAAGCACTTCTGTCGGGTCTTTGCACAAATGGTCAGGCTGGGGAAGCATAGCTGTCAAGTATCCCTTATTGGCCGGGAAAACCCCTTATTTTACCCTCTTTCCCACCGCCATCCCTTATTAATTAGACTGCAATGCCCTATTGCCGCCATTGGAGGGCAGCACAGAATAAGCATAGCTGTCAAGTATCCCTTATTTGCCGGGAAATTTCCTGTATTTCCAAATCCAAAACTTGACAGGTATGTGGGGGAGTGTGCCTAATTTCACAACTGTATTGTACAATTTCTTGTTGCAGGACATGCCACCCAACACATTAATGTAAATGTAATGTAATATCATGCCTGTACGAACAGGATTCTACCTACTGTTTTGTGAACTGCTTTGAACAAAAAATATTGTGGAAAATGTATTGTAAAAAATAAATGGCTCATTTTTGATAAGCTGTCTTTGCTGACTATGTTTTCTGAAATAAATTAATAAACAAACAGAATGGAGAAACCTCCCCTTGACCTAATTTTTTACCTTGAAAATTTGCGGGCTCCTCCATTCCTTCACTATCTATAGCTAAGGGCAGTTCAGTTTTAGATTTAGTAAAGTTTAGGTTATAGGAGTTATTAGAACGAATAATGTTTTTTCAAAAGTTCTGAGGAGAGGGATAGAAGTTAAATAGGAAAAGAGTAAGGATGCATAGGATTCAGCTGCAAAAGGAAAACAGGAACACATGCAGCAACATTTTAACCTATCACATATTTTAGTAAGAATTATGATGAAATAATCAACGCGATAACTAATCTAATTTGCCAGATAAACTCTCTCGACACCCAAGGGGGGAGGAAGATCAGGAAGAAGAAACAACTTGGGTTATTTATTTTCAGAAAAAGGCAAAAGAAATTTTGGATCTCTGTAAGTGTTTGGGGTGTGCAGCTTTTATAATCCTTTACTACTAGCCAAGGTGTTTTATGTTTCTGGCAGAACAAAGCCCAAAAGTGTCTGGAAGTACAAAAGTTCCCCTCTCCTAAATTTGACTACAGATCTTTCCACACTTATTCATCACTAGCAGTTTTTTTTTAATGACGGGAGTAGATTGTAATCCATGAAAGGCCATAACGAAATAAACCTATTACATACCGTATTTATTCGTGTATAACACGCACTCGTGTATAACGCGCACCCCTAATTTTCCATGAAACCTCGGTATAAAATTTTGTTTCACACCACGCATTGTAATTGACAAAAAACATTGTTGAACACGTGCGGCCATGAAAAAAACTTTTATTGACAACGTAAACTGGTGTAAGCATAATACCGAAATAAAATTACCGGTAACACTATTTATTTAAAATGCTCCAAACTCTTTTCCACTGACTACCGGTATATCCTGAGTGCTGTTAGGATTGGCCACAGCACATCGCCTACGACCACTGAGAGAGAGCTCCACTCATCCCCCTTACTTTAAAATGCATCAAAGTCAGATTCATCATCAGATACACCAAAGAGTTGTTCCCATTCTTCTCGAGTTAATTTTTCATCAGTGTCCCAGTTGGCAGGAAAATCTGTTTCTCCAGTTTCTTCGCTTTCTTCTGAGTCTGAATTCCACAGTAAGTCGTCTTCTATGCTGTCCATTTTATTGCTGATGCCTGTCTTCAAAAAACTCTTGATGATCATTTCTTTTGGAATATCTTCCCATGATGTTTTAACCCAGGATGTCACGAGAGCTAGGTCAGGTTTCTTGAGGTTTCCTTTAGCAGTCAATTCTTTGTCGTCGGATTTCATCCAAGTAATCCACTTTTCCCTGACTCTGTCTTTGAAGGGTTTGTTAAGAATGACATCTAGTGGCTGAAGAATAGAGGTTAGTCCACCTGGAATCACAGCTTGAAATATTTTTAGACTTTTTAGTTTGTCTTTCACAGTGTCTGTCAGGTGTGAGCGGAACTGGTCCCATACAAGCATGGATTTCTTCAGTAGTGCGCCTGGTCTAGTATTCCAAACTCTATTTAACCATAAAATGATGCCCTTCTCATCCATCCATCCTTTAGGATGACAATGGACCACGACACCTGGTGGAAATTTAACTCCTTTTGGAATAGTCTTTCTTTTAAAAATCACCATTGGTTTAAGTTTAAATCCGTCTGCCATACAGGATAACACAACAGTAAAATGAGTTTTCTCATGGCCTGTGGTTCTAATCTGGATTGTGTGCTTCCCTTTGCTGTCAATTGTCCTGTTGCCTGGTATGTCAAAACACATGGGGGTCTCATCCATATTGCCTATCTGTGATAGTTCAAAATTAATCTTCTTGCGTTGGTTTATTATAAAGGTATGGAATGAAGCGATCTTATCTTCTAAATCATTAGGCAGCTTCTGTGCTATCTTTGTTCTCTGGCGTATAGCAAGTCCATGCCTTTTCATAAATTTTTGTGTCCATCCATTAGAGGCTTTGAAGTTTGCATCTTTGCAAAACTTTTGGGCTTGAAGTCTTATGTGGAGTGATGTGACGATGTACCCACTACTTCTTTGGTCAATGATCCATTCATAAAGTTCCTTCTCCATGTCTGGGTACATGGCTTGTCTCCCTCGTTGTGCTTTTTTTGTTTTATTCATATTTTTCAGGATGACTATCTGTTTTCTCCACTCTCTAACATTCGTCTCTGGTACAGTGAATTCTCGGCTAGCTGCTCGGTTTCCATGAATTTCAGCATGATCAACAACTTTGAGCTTGAACGAAGCGTCATATGCACAACGTTTACGCTTGATACCCTGAGATGCCATCTAACGGGTACCAGTTATATCGGTGAAATATTAAGAACACGGTATACAAAAGCAATGCTTACCGTAACGTGTGGGCAAGGAAATGAAGCGGCACAACCCTATTTGTGACGCACACTGTACACGACAAGGTGACGTGAACTCGCGGGAAATGGATAGTGTTGTGTATGTATAAATTATTACTGTATTGTTGATGTATTTAAAATGGCCGCCCTGTCATTTTAAAGGCTTCTTCATGACATTACAGTATCACGAGAATTGGTTCGCGCCAGTTTGAAATGAGAAGCGGGAGAATGTATCTATTATTGCTCACCATTCGCGCCCTCAAGGGACCGGCCGCCACTGCCACACTAGGCCTCGTTTATAACGCGCACCCAAACTTTGATTTCTTTTTTTGGTATAAAATTTTGCGCGTTATACACGAATAAATACGGTACTTGTCAATGTGGTGAAAGCAGGCTGTTGTGGCTAGCTGTTAGAAAAGTGTGTATCAAGAGACCATACAACAGTGAAGGGTTTTTATTTATTTGATTGGATAGTGTGCCGGACTGCGCAGTTTATTATACATAAACCTTAGCCATGTTAGTCTGTGTTTCAAGCATTTCAGACACTAAACAGAACAAAAAGACAAAAAACATTGTGGCACTTTAAAGACTAACTGCTGTATTTTAATGTTATTCAGATTAGCTGTGAAATTTCACCCTGTTGAACTGCAAATGGTTAAAAGGGTTCTGTATATTGTCATTCCTGTACCCAATGTGTAAAGGTTGTATAACTTCACAGCTAATCTAAATAAGAGAGATCTTCTGCTATTGCCAGTTGTAAAATACTGTACCTCATTCGGTTGGTTGTACTGTATACCTGTCTGTTATGATGTGTATAAACTGATGTCATGAAGTCTCACTCTTTATATCTGATGAAGTGGACTTGATACACAAAAACTAACATTAAAATATTAAAATACTGTACAGGAGTTGGTTTTTACGGTGCCACAACTTTTTGTTGTTGTTGTTGTTGTTTTGTCTTATTTACTCCCTGATATGCTTACACAGACCAACAAACAGGGCTACCACTTCAAAAATTTCAGCTATAAAATACAGCAGTTAAGTCTTTAAAGTGCCACAAGGCTTTTTGTCTTGTTTATTCTATGCTCCTTCGCCAGACACCAACCAGTGCCCAACAATCCAGCTCCCCCACTCCTTTACTTTTCGTCCTGCTTTTTTAAAATCGTGTCAAAAGCACACAAAGGTGCTATAATAATAATAATAATTTCGTGTCAGAAATTATTCTGGGTTGAAAAGATTTTTGCGGGAGAAACTCCGCTCAGGGGACGCCCAAATGAGGCTCCTTTCATGTCCCCAAGAGCTGGGACAGAGGCGGGCGCTCAATCCGTTACACAGTACCCGGGTCTCGAACTGTCGACTTGCCAGCCTTCTAGCTAACAAGGCGAGCTTCTTAACCACTGAGCCACTGCTGCAGCAGCACAAAGGTGCTGCCTGGGTTGATAGGGTTTTGCTGGAGGAACTCCGTTCATCAGGGGGACGCCTGAATGAGGCTCCTTTCATGTCCCGTCCCCTCCCCCCCCCCCCCCCCGCAGCACTCCAGGTGTTCTTGGACTTTAATTCCCAGAAGCCCAAGTCAGCACTCCTGCTGATCAGGGCTTCTGGGAATTGAAGTTCAAGAACACCTGGAGTGCCAAGGCTGGCCAGATCTCCCTCCCCCCCCATGGTCCCTATTTATCCACTTGCAATGCCTTACTTTCAAACTGCGAGGCTGGCAGGAGGAGCTGAGACAGAGACGGGCGCTCATTCCGTCGTGCAGTCCTCGGGTCTCGAACTGCCGACCTTCCAGGTAACAAGGCGACCTTCTTAGCCACTGAGCCACCGCAGTCCCTTCCTTCCTTTTGGTCGCGTTTCCTACTACAGTAGCGGCTGCGGACGGACCCCCCGAGCCTGCCTGTAACAGCCTCCCCCTCCCCTCACGGTCAGCCCTTCCCACCACTCGCAACCGCCCCCCCCCCCGCATTCCCAACGCATTTTCGTTCCGCATGCGCAGTGGTATCGCCGATGGGGGCATCATGTGGTCCTCTTCGTCAGGTCGCCTTTGGGTTCCCCGCCTTTTGGGGATCCTAACGCTGTCGGCGTTGCCTCAGGAGTCTCTGGGTGGGTACGACGCAGGGCCACTCCTCGTCCCTTCCTACTGCCGAGCGCCCAACCGCCGCTTTTTCTTTCTCCGTCGTCCTCACAGTTCCTCAGACAGACAGACGGCTGTCCCTGAGCCCTTCTTACTAGTCGCTTTCCAAAGGTCCTGGCGGTGGTGGAGTAGTAAGGGGACGCCTGACGGAAAGTGGGTATTAAAGGCTGCCCTACGGGGGGAGGGGGCCGGCTACAGTGGCTTAGTGGTTAAGAAGCTGGACTCGATGGCTGGGAGGTCTGCAAGTCAGCAGTTCGAGGACATGGACATGAAATGCTCAGGACACATGAAAGCAGATATTCCACCACCTGTTTTTGAGAGGCATGGTGTCATTGCCTCATCTAGGTTTCATAGGTAATATGCCACTTAGGTGAGGAAATCAGCTGGTGCTAAATGTCTGGACGTTAGTTCAGGTGAAACTCGGAAAATCAGAATATCGTGCAAATGTTCATTCAGTTCAGTAATGCACCTTAAAAGGTGAAACATATATGAGATAGACTTATTACATGCAAAGCGAGATAGTTCAAGCCTCACTTTGTTATAACACAGATGCTTATGGCTTACAGTTTATGAAAACCCCAACCCCCCATCTCATGTACCCCATAATCATCACATAATCTCATGCACGCCATGATCATCACAATTATAACGAATTAAGGCATGACATCTCTCGCTTTGCATGTAGTGAGTCTGTCTCATATATTTGTTTCACCTTTTAAGTGAAATGAATGAACATTTGCACGATATTCTAATTTTCCGAGTTTCATCTGTACAGTACTGTATACAGTTCTTTAAGGCTGTTTTTTTTTTTTTTGGTGAAGTGTTGAAGCACTGAATTCCACCCAAAAAAGTTGCTTATGCTGAAGTCATGGGGTGGGAAAGGAATAATTTTGGGTATATCAAAAACCAGGGATTCTCAACCTGTGGCCCGTAGGCCGGATGCAGCCCATGGCACCATTCCATGTGCCCCGTCCCACCCACTGCCTCCACTACACCAGGAAGTGCCATGTGGTGGAGGATGGGCAAAATGGCCATCCGGCCCCTGAAGCTGTCTGAGGGAACGTGACCCGGCCCCCGGCTTTAAAAGGTTGAGAACTGTACAAGACTATAATGATAACACTGGCTTTTATGTAGCATTGATATATTCTGGCAGAACTTCTGATAGCTGACAATCTATTTTGCCATTTGATTAAGATAGAGGGAATAATAGGTCTAGATGAGGTTTGAGTAGATAATAAACCAAATTAACGAACTGAAAATGAAAATAAAGAACATTCCAATGTACTGTGCTTGTTGAATATTGATATAGTTTACATTTGTTTTGAGGGACATTCCAATTTATTTATTGTATGATGATTATCTACATTAATGTTGATATAACAGCAAACACAAATTACCCATCTCAAGTTCCCAGCTAGAGTTCCACATCCAAGTTTAAAGCCATTGAAAGGCTTCATCTGTAACACTATGTGTGCCTCCAAATGCACGTAAAGGACACCTAAACATAATATGAAATTCGCATTTTAAATGAATGAGGATGTGCAAGAGAGTATTGTACTAACATCATTCCTTTATTACTTGGGGTTTAAAGTAATTATATAATATGCATATGACTACTTGTCTTGCATAATTTTCATAATAATAAGACTTGTTATTTAAAACTTTGACATATTCCCATAATAAAAATTCAGCGCAATAGAAAGATAGTAAGGTGTTCTGTCCCCCTTCCAGAGTGTGTTTTCAAACGGTTCTTAGGTGACTGTACTATTACTGATTTGCCAGTGTTTAGATATTCTGAACCAGATCTTGAGAAAGTTCCAGAAGATTCAGTTCCAGAAGATTCAGTTCCAGAAAACGATACAATTACCGGTAAGTACATACGTAAACCAGGTTTTATAAACATCCCTGGAAATCATGAAACTAGTACAGTGGAACCACGGTTAACAAATGGCTCGTTTAACATAAAAATTGTATGTACTGTATGTATGTACTGTATGTGTGTGTGTGTATATATATATATATATGTATGTATATAAATTTTACACCAAAAATAAACACATAATACAAAAATACAACTAAGAAACAACAACAACAAATTTTAAAAAATACATTAAGTAAAACACATCCAAAAAATAATCCGACACACAACACTCTATACTCCCATCCCCCCTACATAAGAACAGCCTTGCTGGAACAGGCCACAGCCCATCCAGTCCAGCATTCTATCTCACACAGTGGCTCACCACTTGCTTCAGGGTATTCCCAAGCAGATGCCTTCGCCTGCTTAGGATTCCCTGGAAATGGCATTGAGAGATATCCTGCCTATCTCTCCAACCTGGAGGTTGTTCTTAGGTATCCATAATTATAGCCATTGATACCCTTGTCCTCCATGAACTTGCCTAATCCTTTCTTAAAGCTGTCAAAACTGACAGCTGTCACCACTTCTTCTGGCAGGGAGTTCCATAGACCAGTGATCCTCTGAGTGAAAAAGTACTTTCTCTTATTTGTTTGAGAACTATTACCCAAAAGTTTCATGGAATGCCCCCTAGTTCTAGTGTTATACGATAGGGAAACCAGTTTTTCCTTATCTACTTTGTCCACACCGTGCATGATTTTATAAACTTCAATCAGGTCACCTCTTATACGCCGTCGTTCTAGAGTGAAGAGGGCCAACCGTTGCAGCCTCAGATGATAAGGAAGGTGTTCCAGTCCCCTAATCATTCTGGTTGCCCTCCTCTGCTCTTTTTCCAGCTCCATAATATCCTTCTGGAGGTATGGCGACCAGAACTGTACACAGTATTCCAGATGGGGCCTCACCATCTATACCTATAAAATGGTGCGTTAACCGTTGGAATGTGACAAAGGATGTTGCACCAGGCCCCACTAGCCCGTAATGGGCCTCCGTTCACTCGCCCGAACCCGGTTCGCAGGTAACTGTCGGGTTGAAATTTTCAACCCGGGGGCAGGAGCCCCCCAGTCGCAAACAAAAAAAGGGAACTTCAATTCCCAACGTTCCTTGCACCGTGCCAGAGCCAATCAGGCTGAGCGGCGCGGCAAAAGGAACATTTGGAAACGTGCCGCGGCCAATAAAAAAAAGCCACAGGAAAAAAAACGCCACAGTAAGCAAATGTGCAGGCAAAACTACAAGCCCCAGCATCCTGCGTGCCATTAGCGTGCCGAATGCTGAGGCGGCCTGCGCGCGAAAAAGAAAAGAAAAAAACCCGCCACCACTGCCCTTCTTCCCCACGGGCCAGCCAGCATGGCCCGTGGGGGAAAAAAAGAACCCCCCTGCCACCACTGCCCTTCATTTCGATGGGCCAGCCGGCGCAAGAAAAATAAAAGTAAAAAAAACCTGCCGCCGCTGCCCTTCTTCCCCACGGGCCAGCCAGCATGGCCCACGGGGGAAAAAAGGGAACCCCCCACCGCCGCTGCCCTTCAACCCCATGGGCCAGCCAGCATGGCCCGTGAAGAAGAAAGCAAAGAAAGCACCACCCCCACCATTGCCCTTCCTTCCCACGGGCCAGCCAGCATGGCCCGTGGGAAAGAAAGCCACCCCCCGCCATTGCCCTTCCTTCCCACGGGCCAGCCAGGATGGCCCGTGGGAAAGAAAGCCCCCCCGCCAATGCCCTTCCTTCCCACGGGCCAGCCAGGATGGCCCGTGGGAAAGAAAGCCCGCCCCCCCGCCAATGCCCTTCCTTCCCACGGGCCAGCCAGCATGGCCCACGGGAAAGAAAGCCACCCCCCTGAAAAAGTAAATACAAAACAAAAACACTCAAAAATCCAAAAATGAAACACAAAAACAGCAAAAAACAAACAAGAAAAAACACACAGACCCCCCCAAAAAAATCCCAAACACCCCCCCAAACCCCCCCCAAAAAAACCAAGAAAGCTTACCAAAACACGTCTTCTATCCATGAGGACTCAAATGAGAAAATAAAATAAAACTTACTGGAAGCGACACCCAGAGGACAGAAGAGAACAATTGTAGAGAGGCAGAAAAGCTCACCACTCCCACCCAGAGGCCAAAAGAGAAAAAACATTCAAAAATATTGAAACTAATAAGATTAATTCAAAAATTAATCAAATAAGTTATAAAAACATTCAAAAATAATCACACTAATCTCAAAAAATACCAAAAAAACGAAAAAAACAAATCACTTTTCACTCAAAAAAGCAAAACAAGAAATAGAAATGCGTAAAAATAAAGATTTAAAAAACCAAAATTAAATTTTAAACTAAATAATATTAAATTAAATTAAATTAAATTAAAATTTGCATAAACAGAAAACAAAAACCTTCAAAAACCAATTTAAAGAGCCCGGCACTGAGGAAGCCGGCACGCAAAAAAACAAAACAAAAAACAAACAAACAAAAAAAAACTGGGAGCGCAAGTCCGCCACAGACGGACGCAGTGCCTCGAAGCCAAAAAATCACAAAACCTTACAACACCATTTAAAACAGCCCAGCACCATTGGTTCAAGAAAAAAAAAAGAAACCCTTTACTATCCAACACAAATTTAAAAAGCCCGGCACCGCCGGGCAAAATATGCTAGTAGATTTATAAAGAGGCAAAATGACACTTGCTGACTTATTATCTATACCCTTCCTAATGATCCCTAGCATTGAGTTTGCTTTTTTCACTGCTGACACCAAGGACACCAAGGTCCCTTTCCTGATTTGTCGCAAAGAGTTCAGACCCCATCAGTTTATAAATGTAACTGGTTTTTTTTACCCAACGTGCATCACTCTGCACTTACTAGTGTTGAAGCTCATTTGCCACTGTTTTGCCCACTCTCCCAGTGTCAAGAGATCCCTCTGGAGCCCCTCACAATCTCTCACAGTTTTCACTACCCTGTATAATTTAGTGTCATCAGCAAATTTGGCTACCTTGCTATTTACTCCTACTTCTAGATCATTTATGAAGAGGTTGAAAAGCAGGGGTCCCAGTACTGAACCTTTGGGGACCCCACTCTTTACTTCCCTCCACTTGGAGAAGTGTCCATTTAGTGCTACCCTCTGTTTCCTGTCCCTTAGCCAGTTGCTGATCCAGGACAAGACCTGTCCCTTTATTCCATAACTGGTAAGTTTATTCAAGAGCCTTTGGTGCAGGACCTTGTCAAAAAAAGCCTTCTGAAAGTCCAAATAAACAATGTCAACTGGATCCCCCTTATCCACATGCTTGTTGACACACAAAAAATTCCAACAGATTGGTGAGGCATGATTTGCCCTTGCAAAAGCCATGTTGGCTCTCCTTTAGCAGCTCCTTCTCTTCTATGTGCCTAATAAGTCTATCTTTTAGGATGGTTTCCATCACTTTCCTTGGGACACATGTCAAAGTGACTGGTCGGTAATTTCCTGGGTCACCCCTGGATCCTTTTTTGAAAATTGGTGTTACATTTGCTACCTTCCAGTCATCAGGCACAAAGCCTGATTTGAGGGAAATGTTATATATTTTGGCTAGGAAATCAGCAATTTCATCTTTAAGTTCCCTGAGAACTCGTGGATAGATGCCATCTGGTCCTGGTGATTTGTTAGCATTTAATTTAACAAGACATGCAAAGACCTCCCTGGTTATTTCTATCTGGCTTAATTCTTCGGTTTCCCTCCCTATGAAGATAGGCTCTGTTTTGGGCATGTGTTCTCTGTCTTCTTTAGTGAATAATGAAGCAAAGAATTAATTGAGTCTCTCTGCAATCTCTGTTTCCTCTTTAATAACCCCTTGCCTTCCATTGTCATCTAATGGTCCAATGGCCTTCCTAGTTGAGTTCTTCTAATGTACTTAAAGAAGTCTTTGTTATTTCTCTGAGAATTTTTAGCTATACGCTCCTCAAAGTCTTGATTTGCTTTCCTGATTGTTGCCTTGCATTTGTTCTGCCAGAATTTATGTTTCTGCCTGCTGTCCTCATTCGGACAAGCCTTCCATCTTCTAAATGAGCTTTTCTTGCTCTTGATCACTTCCCAAACAGCTTCTGTAAGCCACATCGGAGTCCTCTTGGACCTGGCAGTGCCCTTTTTCCTTTTGGGTATGCATTCCAATTGGGCCTCTGTTATTGTTTTTGTAAACAGCCTCCATGCCTCTTGGAGTGTTTGGACTCTCTCCATTTTCCCTTTCAGCTTCTTTTTTACTAGTTTCCTCATCTTTGGGAAATTTCCTTTTTGAAAATTTAAGGTCTCTGTGTTAGATTTTATCAGTGACTTGCAGTCTATGATCAAGTTAAACATAATTGAGTTGTGGTCACTGTTCCCTATTGGATGAGTCACATTAACATCTTGCACCAGATCCTGAGTATTACTCAGGATCAAGTCAAGGATTCTTGTACCTCTAGTTGGGTCTTCAACCATCTGTCCCAGGGAACAATCATTGAGCATATCTAGGAACTTTATCTCTTTATCATGTGCTGAACAACAGTTCACCCAGTCTATGTGAGGGTAATTGAAGTCCCCCATTATAACCAGGATTCCCTTCTTGGATGCCTCCTTTACAACATTCTCCAACTGCCAGTCTCCCTGAGGAGTTTGGGTTGGAGGCCGATAGTATATGCCTACTGTTAGACCATCCTTGTGGCCTGGTACTCTTACCCACAGAGCTTCTAATGATGACTCCAAATCACCTAGATATTCCAATTCATACAATTTTATCACTTCTTTGACATACAAGGCTACACTACCTCCCGTTTGCCCCTTCCTGTCCTTCCTGTACAGTTTGTAGCCTGGAATAACTATTCCATTGGTTATCATCAGTCCACCAGGTTTCATTGATGCCAATAATATCAATATTTTTATCTATTGCTAAGTATTCCAGCTCCCCTATTTTGTTCCGGAGGCTTCTGGCATTTGTATACAAGCATTTATATATGCTTTCCTGATACAGTCTTTTGAGTCCAGTTGCATTGTTAGACTGCCTCTTGCATCCTTCTGCTAGAGTGCTGGTGACTAGCTCCTTGCTCTGCTCAGTAATTTTTACATCCTCCTCACTACTCAAGTACACACTTTCCCGAACCGGATGCTGCCCAGCTCCTGTCGGCTTACCCCCAGTTATCAGTTTAAAAGCTGCTCTGCAGCCCTTTTGATGTTGAGTGCCAGCAATCTGGTCCCATCATGGTTTATCTGCAACCCATCCCTCCTGAACAGATTTGGCTTGTCCCAAAATGTTTTCCAGTTCCTGATAAATCTGAAGCCCTCCTCTCGACACCACCGCCTCATCCACGCATTGAGGCTTCTGAGCTCTGCCTGCCTAGTAGGTCCTGCACGAGGAACAGGCAGCACTTCTGAAAATGCTACCTTGGACATCTGGGACTTCAATCTTCTTCCTAACAACCTGAATTTGGCTTCCAGGACTGACCGCTTGGCCTTCCCAACATCATTGGTACCAACGTGTGCCATGACCACTGGCTCCTTCCCAGTTCTCTCTAACAAGCTATCTAGATTTCTTGTGATGTCTGCAACTTTTGCACCTGACAGGCAAGCCACCATATGGTTATCATGTGCATCACAAATCCATCTTTCTGTATTTCTAATTATTGAATCACCTAGTACAAGGAGTCTCTCTCCTGCAATCTGTTCATC
The DNA here is from genome assembly GCA_035047305.1 of Bradypodion pumilum. Lineage (NCBI taxonomy): Eukaryota > Metazoa > Chordata > Lepidosauria > Squamata > Chamaeleonidae > Bradypodion > Bradypodion pumilum. The sequence continues at coordinate 65,278,045 of JAWDJD010000004.1, read as the reverse complement.
TACATGCACCTCATCAACAATATTAAGGGAGAGGACTTAAGTTTTTTCCTGTTGTTTATCTTCCTGGATCTCATCAAGTGTGATGAAGGAGAGATAATTAGGTGGAACCAGTTGTTCCTCTGTGTTCCTCATCAGCTGTGATGAGGGAAAGAGCCTCAAATTGATTCTGTAACTTCAGACTCTCAGAGTGAACCCTTGCCCTCCTACTTCTTCGAGTCACATTCCTCCATGCATCTATCTCCTGAGTTAGTGAAATGACTTCTTCCTCAGAACTGTGCCCTGCCTCTTCTTTGTCCAGGACAGTCTCCGCTCTGTCCAAGAATAGCTCAAGCTCCTTAATTTATTGCTGGTTAGATATGCGGGCCTCTAGCTGCTGGACTTTCTCTTCTAGTAGCACAACCAGCTTGCACTTGCTGCAAGTGTAGTTCTCCATGTGCTTTGGCAAGAACACAAACATGGCACAAGTGTTGAAGGTAACCCTACCAGGTTGAATACTGCCTGGTCACTCCCATTTAGGGAGCGGGGGAGGAGAGCCTATCACTTCTATTCTAAAGTTCCTTCTATTGCTATTCTCTGTCTCCTTCTCTTAATTTTTCATCTGTTTTAATTCTTTTGGTCCCTATTCTATTCATATTCCTAAATTGTTGCCACTTTAATCGAGGTTCTACTGTATATGTGATGGCCATTCTTGGTTGAAAATAAATTAGTTTTGTACTGGTATGTGCTACTTATAAGATACAAGACTAACATTTGCAGTGTTATTTTAAGATGTTTAATCTATCCATAAAATAAAGGCCAGTATCATATTGGAGTCCCTATTGGATTAGGCCCATTGACTCAGTAGGAATTACCATAAAGATTCTGTGTCTGAAATCCAGTAATCGCTACAAAAGTATGCCTATTGAGTCAGTGATATTTCTCTAAGTGTTAACTCACCAAATGCCCAAAGATTAATTGAGCCTATTCTAGTTGCAACATACTACTAGATTTCAACCAGAGGAAACTCTCTTTATATGTGTAGCAGTAGGATACTGTTTTAAAAACAGAACATTTGTGGCTGCAATTGCAATCTTGCTCACTTGAAGGTAAGATCTACTGGAAAGTAGACAAACATCCATGTGCTAACAGTAAAAGTGCTTGCTTCTGATTTGCATTAAATAATATTGAGGATTGATGTAATTAAAGCTGTAGAACATAGAAAAAATGATACTTTCTGTTGATATGATTTTTAAGATTTTGAGATGGGGGGAGTATGAATTCCTTATCAAGCTTTCACCTTCATTATATGGCCTCACTATAAATAATATAAAGTAAAGGTAAAGGTTTCCCTTGCTTGAAAGCCACTCGTATCCGACTCTAGGGTTCAGTGCTCATCTCTGTTTCAAAATAAATAATAAATAATAGTAATTATTATTTGACATTGAATTTGTCCTTTCTAAGGAGCTATAGGCAGGACGGAATGAGCTCCCGTCTTTGTCCCAGCTCCTGCCAACCTAGCAGTTCGAAAGCAAGAAATTTCAAGTAGATAAATAGGGCCACTTTGGTGGGAAGGAAACAGTGTTCCGTGCGCTCCGATGTCTAGTCATGCCTGCCACATGACCACGGAAACATCTGCAGAAGCAGACAACGCTGGCTCTTCGGCTTTGAAACAGAGATGAGCATTGCACCCTAGAGTCGGATACGACTCGCTTTCGAGCAAGGGAAACCTTTACCTTTATAGGCAGGTTGTTCTGAAAATGGGGTAGGATTTTAGAACCTGTCTGCTGCTTCTTTTCCTCCTGGTTTTTGAATAATCAGCTCTATCCATGACTGCACAGAACACCCATTCCAAAGAAATCAACTACACCATTCTTTTCGATGTGATATTTTCTGGTATTAAAACCTAAAATATTGGTGCCAACCATTAAACTTGAACAATTGAGATTTTAAGTGCCTTTCAAAAAGGGAGCTATGGAACATTAGAGCTATTACAGAAACATTCAGTGATGGGCACCAAAAAAATTTACTACAACACCGTGGGCGTGGCCTAACTGGTGGGCATGGCCTAACTGGTGGGCATGGCCTAATCATGGGTGTGGCCTAATCATGGGTGTGGCCTAATCGGTGGGCATGTGACTGGGTGGCCAATCTAGTTATGCCTGCCACACAGCCCATGAAAACATCTGCAAACACAGACAGCACTGGCTCTTTGGCTGTAAATGGAGATGAGCACTGCACCCTAGAGTCAGATACAACTGGCTTTTGAACAAGAGCAACCTTTACCTTTACCTATTGTTAGATCCAAAGCTGCGAGTCATATCTGACTTTAGGGTTCAGTGCACATCTGTTTATAGCCAAAGAGTCAGCACTGTCTGTTTGTAGATGTTTCTGTGGACATGTGGCAGGCATGACTAGACACCACAATGTTGTTACCTTTCCCACCAAAGTGGTTCCTATTTATCAACTTACAGTTGCCAGGAGCTGGGGCAGAGACGGGAGCTCAAACGGTCATGTTGGCCTTCCAGCTAACAAGGCAAGCTTCTTAACCACTGAGCTCAAGTGGCTAAGGCTCTGACTGGAAGGTGGCAGGTCAGCAGTTGGAGACCCAAGTGCTGGACATTGGAGTGAGCTCCCGTCTCTGACCCAGTTCCTGACAACCTAGCAGTTCGAAAGCAAGAAATAGCAAGTGGATAAATAGGGACCACTTTGGTGGGAAGGTAACCAGCATTCCGTGCACTCCGGTGTCTAGCCATGCCTGCCACATGACCATGGAAATGTCTGCAGAAGCAGACAGCGCTGGCTCTTCGGCTTTGAAACAGAGATGAGCAACCTGAACCCTAGCGTGGGATACGACTGGCTTTCGAGCAAGGTAAAGGTATCCCTTGCTTGAAAACTTGTCATATCCAACTCTAGGGTTCAGTGGTCATCACTGTTTTACCGTGGAGCTCCCTGGGCCAGCTGCAGTCTACCTTGAAGCAACAGTGAGTCTTTAAGGTGCCATAACATTTTTTGTTTACTCTCTGATATGCTTGGACAAAATAAAATGGCTACCAATTCTAAAGTTTTATTCTGTGCAAGCAGATCAGGAGGTAAACAAAACAAAAACACAAAAATGTTGTGGCACCTTAAAGACTCACTGCTGTTTAGGGAGCTTCACGGCCCTCATTCCCCCTGCACCCCCCTGGGAAATCCCTTTAGCCTCTGCTCCCCCCACACACACACGGGGGGGAGAAAACAAAAAAAAAGACACACTTACCCAGAAGGCGCCACGTCAGGCTGCTCCTTCCTCTTCCTCCTTGCCCTCCCGGCCCACGGGGGGAGGAAGGAGTACTCACGTGACGGCTTTGGCTTTCCCTCCTCCTCTAATCCTCTAGCGAGTCCAGCGCAGCACCTGCTGCTGCTTCCCGATCCCGCCCACCTCCTCCCAAGAGCGACGACAGCTCTTCTTTTTCCTCCTCCAGAGTGGCTGCTGCCTCCTTAATAGGCTGCAGGCTGCAGGTACTGCTCGGGTGGTGGTGGTGGTGGCGCCTGGCCCTGGGGGAAGGGGAGGGGGAGCTGACGTCATGCCACCCAGAGCAGCTCGCCTGCCCCCACCGCTGCTCCTTGCCTCCATCTAGCAGCAGCAGCAACTTTCACGATGCCTGGACATAGTCCTGCAGGAACAGAACTTCCTGCAGGATGTCTGTCTGACTCTGGGCATTGCGAGAGTTGCCCTGCTTGTGCCATGCTGCCTGGACACCTCTCGCAATGCCCAGAAAGACATCCTGCAGGAAGTTTCCTTCCTGCAGGACTAGGTCCAGGCATCGCAAAAGTTGCTGCTGCTGCTGCTAGAAGGAGGCAAGGGGAGCGGTGGGTGGCAGGGGCGGGCGAGCTTCTCTGGGTGGCGTGACGTCAGCTCTCCCTCCCCTTCCCCAAGGGCCAGGCACGCACATGCCACCACCTCCACCACCACCACCCGAGTGGCACCTGCAGCCTATTAAGGAGGCAGCAGCAGCTGCTCTGGAGGAGAAGGAAGAGCTGAAGCCGATGCCGTCGGGTCGCCCGCTCTCCCAGGAAGAGGTGGGTGGGGTGGGGAGGGTACGTGGCCAGCCAGGTCTACTACCGGTCCGCTCGGACCAGGGCGGACCGGCTGATGCCCAGCACTGGAAACATTAAGAATAAATTGCCAAAAAATTAGAAAAAACATCCAAATTAAATAAAAAAATTCTTACCATTGTAAAATTGGTAACTGGCTTTTACTCATGTGTATCTTTTCTATTTCATGTCTGTCCAAATCAAGATACTAACATTTAACAAAGTATGTAGAAATAGCTTATATTAAATAATGTTTTTTTTTTGTTCAAAGACATTTATATCTTATACTAGGAATATAGACTACTTAGAAATAATACTTTATTAGTAATTTGTTTTCATGCTACATGTTAAAATTTGAATGCTAAAGAGGATAATAGTAATTTACTGTATTTCTTGTATTAATTCATTGAATTGAATAAGGGGAAATCAATTATTCACACTAGTTGAGGTAGACTATACTAGCTGTAATGAGTAAATGAATTTATAGACATTTTGAACATATTTATATCTAATTTCAGTGAGGAAATGCAAAGAGCCAGCTGTTCAAAATGGAATATCACATACCTCTGGTGAAAGTATGACATTTGAATGTAACATTGGTTACTTCTTGATTGGAAGTTATTTCATTCAATGCAAGAATAATATCTGGCATCCTGAAGTTCCATCCTGTAAAAAGAGTAAGAATTTTACAAATGTATTTGAGTAGACAGTATTTTCTTTGTTTAATAGTATTATTTTTTAAAAAAATCCATTTGATGTTATTTAGGGATCTTGGCAAAGCTTTAACAAAACATAATTTCTGTAGTAATTATGCTATATTTATACCTAAATATAAGGCCTAAGAAGTTAGATAGAAGTACAGTGGTACCTCATACAACGATTTTAATCCGTTCCACAAGACTTGTTGTACAAAACAATTGATATACGATGCATGCATCATATAGCAATTTTTCTTATGGGATGCATCGTACAACAAATTTTTTTTGCTAAGTGGTTTTTCCCATTGAAAAATTATTTTACAATTTTTTCCATAGGGAAAATTGTTATGCGAGACACCATTTCCCCCCCAACCCTAATTGTTATGCAATTTCGTTGCTATACGGGGTGATTGTTGTATGAAGTTCCACTGTAATTGGATGATCAGCCTTCTGGAACAAAGGTCCTGGAATGCATTTAAAAGGTGGGAGAAACTGTGTAATAGGTGATCCAGAAACAAAAATAACCTGAAGCCACTAATTAAGGTAGGACACTAGATCAAGTAAGTTGCAGTGACTGAAATCCTGTTGTTTTGTTACACATGTGAAGGCAAAATATATAACTTGCAGCTTTTCCTGAGCAGGAATTAACAATGTCCTGCTGGGATTCTTGGGGGTATGCATGTGCTCAAGAATCTCAGCAAGTTCTTGTTAATTCCTGGCTAACAACAACTGGTTATTAGGCTCTTTGTGTAACAAAGCAATAAGATTTTGGCTAGTGTATAGCATGCAGAAAGGAGCTGGAGATAAGAGACTAGCTAAATTGCAGCCAGTGGGTTAATGTACATCACATGGATTATGAAGGCACCAAAACTAAAATGAGGCACAAAAACCAGAAAGCCAGCAGAGGAGGAGTGAAATTGTTATACAGTTTACAGAAGTGGATTCCTTTGAATCTGCCTTATATTGATCATTATATTGTAAAAATAACTACCTGACCCCAAATTCTTTAAAAACACAAGACTTTGCCTACCACTTAAAGAAGAGAAGTAGAAAGAAACTTCCGAGTTAGCTGGAGGGGCAAGATGCTGGAACACTGCCCTACCCCAAAGGTTTTTGTGTGTCACTCTGGATTGAACCTTTAGATATAAAAAATCTAGTCTAAACACCAAAAATTGCCACCACAAATAATATACTTAGAAAACTGGCAGGTTAAGACTGGGGTGTGCACCCAGAAACAATAAGAACAGCAGTTTTGTCCCTGAGAATACAAGAGAATATCCTAGCGTTGTATGATATAAATCAGCACACGCCAAACAAATAGTTCTTAATGAATCATGTGGGGTTATTACTGATTGACTGAAACCTGTTCTCATTCAAAAAGTCATGTTATTTGGTTGGCATTGCTCCTTCAGGGTGCTAGCAAATAAGTTGATGCTAACAAATTGAGAAGTGCTAGCAAATAAGGTAATGCAGCTCCAAACCCATCCACTTCATGGATGTAAACTGTCAAACAATGGCTAAATTTGAAGAAATGTTTTCAGCACACATCTTGATCTCTAAATATTAAACTAGAAGAGGCTTGGCTAGGTCTACGGAAAGCAAAAACAACACACCTTTCCAAATTGATGAATGGGGTACACAGAAAGAGCATCCTCGAAGATTGTGGTATTTTTGAACCACAATTGGGCATATCCTGGCAAAAGCAACCTTATGTTGCTGGTTAAGCTTTCTCACACTAGGCCGGGTGAAAGGAACTGCAAAATGAACTCATCAAAAAGTGCCTTCATTTTTGCAGTTTCATGTCTGGGCTTTGACATGGAAGAAGAAGAAATGAGTTTCACCAGAACAAGGTTCTGCCTGGACCATCTGGAAGTCACTTAATAGACGGTGAAGTGAAGTAGGAAGATCAAACTACAATCAGGAAAAAATGGAGCTACTTGGTCACAGGACATTAGTATTAGTATTAGTATTAGTATTAGTATTAGTATTAGTATTAGTATTAGTATTAGTATTAGTATTAGTATTAGTATTAGTATTAGTATTAGTATTAGTATTAGTATTAGTATTAGTATTAGTTGTGCATGTGGAAAAATTCAGTCAATGCATTTATTTGAAGGTTTACAATAATAGCTGAGATAATGCTATTGAAGTAGCCTGCTTCTGGTCCAAAGCAATCTAATTATTTTAACATTTTATTTTGATTTGAATTTAACTTATATTTCATATATTTCCATAATTTTAAATGGTGCAACACTTTTATAAGAATAAAGAAAGAAAGATGTCTATACCAAGTGTGCCTGCAAAAGCTTTATAGGTCAAAACTGGGAGCAATAAGAAATTGTGCCCAGAAATTGACTGAAGAGGTTGTAACTAGGAATTTCTGTTCTCCTTTGTAACCAGCTCCAATCAAGAGTTTGCCTGTAGTGTCCTAGACCTGCAAGAGTTTCTAAACAGATTTCAAAGGCAGAGTGCGTTACCATAATCCAGATGTGAATAACTACTTTTTTCGTATCTAGGTCAGACTATAAACTGTCAAAATGAAGCCATCTTTGGTGAATTCATTCTGTAGTTCCTTTTTGCCTGACCTAGTGTGAGAAAAATTAGCTGGCACATCCATGACACATCCAATTGTGGATGGGAAGTAACTAAGGCATATGTTACTGTTACCAAAAAAAATTGTTGTGCTAATGTCAGTGATATACCTGGCAATATTCTGATAATGTGTGATGTTTCATTTTAGAATCCTAATACATAAAACAACATTTTAAATTTGCATTAGAATTTTACATTAGCACCACAATTATGACTCATATTTATCAGCAAATATTTATAGCTTTCTGTCCACGCTACTAGATGATACAGCTTGTCAAGCTTCCAAATGGGAGGTACAGTAGAAAATGCACTTTTAATCAGTCACTGTTTTCTGCAGACATTTATATGTGATCATTTATTCTTTGTTCTAAAGAAGCTGAATTTAAATTAACTGCATTCTTTCTGGTAGTCAGAAGACAACTGAGTAGGAAGATATTTCCTTTTTCATTCTAAGGAAGATAAACAATATAAACTAATCAGCCAAAAAGAAGGAGAGCATGAAAACAGTTATTTTGTCAGAACTCTAAAACTTTTCCATATGCTTACTTAGGCATGCTTATTACTAAATGCAGTTTTGCAAATAAGCCTATCAAAATTTGTAGCTGGTATAAAGCAGTCATCTTCTTACCCGCTTATAAAACCCTCCATTAGTCTTGTGTGCCTTAAGAGAAAAAAAGAAAAATGTGATGAAGTTTTTTAGCCTCACAGCTTGGTAGCCTTTTTTATGACAAATAACCATTCAAGTGGTTGTTTGCAAATCTTCCCAAATGTGTGACTGTACAAAGGACATTTGGGTTTTAAGGGTTACAACTTTTATTTCCTCCTTTTTTTAATGAACAAGGGTTTTATTACTTAGCCACAGACCAAGGGTGCAACTACACATTGGGGAAAATATACATGGATGTACTGAAATCCATATTTCTGTGAATGAAATCATTGCAGTCATCCAGACTTCAAATGAATCGGCAGGTACACAGCTGGATGCAACATATGTAACTTATTAAAGAATCTCTATATTAGCTTTATTTGTGTAATTTTTGCCATTTTATTCTTATAGTTGCTCCAAACCTGTGTGGTGCTCCAGTAATTCCTTCAGGGAAAGTGGAACCATTGTTACCCCAATATAATACTACAAATATCATTTATCTTCATTGCAATGCAAACTATTCTTTTCCTGATGAAACAATAGAGATGAAGACAACATGTCATGGCTACAATGTTTGGCAACCTCCTCCACAACCATGCTTCAGTAGGTATACATTGAGCTAAGGGTATTGATTGGGGTATTGATTGTTGTTTAATGTAATGACATACATGAAACAAATGAGGTATGTGTGGGATGAAAGTAGTTTTCAAAATGCTCCTTGAAGCAAGTAATTTGCTCACAAATCTGAGAACAAGGAAGAGGTGGAGTCTAAGCACACCAAACACAAACCCATTCCTTTGAATCAATAGGTTCAGTTCTTGTTTAAGGCCTTTCTTATCCTTTTATCTTGCAGTTCCAGTACAGAAGTTAAAGCCAACTCTGATTCCCAGCATGAGAGATCTGTTTACCTTTCCATTTCTCCCTCCCCATTCCTTTATCCTTCCTTTCCCCCCAAAGTTATCTCTTTCCCACAATACCTCATATCCAATCTGCATTTATTTGGTTCAGATATTTATCCTTTTTTGTTCTCTTTGTTTGGAAAGTGTTTCCATTTTTAAAAAAGAAAACCTAATTCCTCAATGAAATGCACATTGCTTGTTATCCCTGCTGGTGATCTCAAACTCTGTGGGATTTTTAAGATCTGCAGTATCCAGTTAGAACAATAGTTTCCTATAAATACATTCTGTGATGAATTTACAGGAATCAGAATAATCACTGCAAAAACTTGCACCCTCATGCCATCCTTACAAGACATTTTATGCATACTATGCTTATTCATATGAAAAGCTATTGACAGGTCCAGAAGATTCAAGAAAGTCACAATTATGTGACCATCTTCTAGAATAAGTCAGGACTACCAAGGAACTTGCTGTTTCAGAACTATATGACACAGGACAGAAACGGCTCAACAAAAAGAAAATCTGGAAAAGAAAATCTGGAACAAAAATACTACCAGGTCCTTGAAGGTCATTGGTCCCAAAGGGCAAGGATAATAATAGAGATAACAAGATGGAGAGAAATAGAAAACCAAGTGGTAGGTTTCTAGGAGCCTCTCAGATAGAATGGATAAAAGTTAGTGATTTTGATGGAGAATATGTTGCAAATGGAAACAATGTGTGCATTTGTTGCTAGGCAGAATATTTAGCACAATAATGCAGGAGTAATGGTTTTTGAAGTCGAGTAATTAGGGACTCTGGTGTTTGGCCTTTACGGTCAGTGCCTGGACCTGGTTGGCTGAGGAGAAGGGATGGTAGTGCCTACTGTGATTTGGCAGGGATGCGTGTTTTGTGTGTGAGAGTGGCCTGCACGGTTTGTTCCTTGATATTTTGCTAATTGAGAAACTGTTTTCTTCTATGTGAAAGGAGGGGGCAGAAACTGCTTTCTGGCATTCCAGAGAACTGAAAACCTGATTAGCAGATCACCTCAAAGGATCCAAAATGTGATGCCTTAATGTATAAAATATGGTCAGATGCTAGTTCAGCAGCTTAGTTATTTCTCAGAAGATTATATGCTCAGTTGCTCTTCTGCTCCATGTATGCTCTGAGACTATGCTGAAGCTATGCTAGATTGTAATTAGTGGACAGTTTAGCTAATTTTCTTGTTTTCTTCTGTGTTTACTCTTGAAAGGTTTCTGCCTCTGATTGTTGCCTTTTGCTCTGGAAACATTTTCATTGTCATTTTGAATTTTTGGCACTGTTTCAACCTTTTTGTCTTTTGTTATGTGCTATCAAGTCATCAATTAGAACATTTTTACTTCTATTTATTGTGTATTTTGAGTAAGGAGTGTCTGTGGCTCTTGAATCCAGTCCTTATCGTGATCATCAACCAACAATCTGTCTACTTTGTGGGTTTAGTGGTAGTAGTGTGCCTGAGTAATTAGTGAACTTCCAGTTCAATCTGCAAGCCCAACGAGAACACTTGTTACAATTTCAAATGTATTTTGGGCTGCAAATCAAAACCACAGAAAAGCAGGCATTTGTAGAAACAGGATTATATTATTTGTTACATTTTTTTTCTTTTCAGTTAGAACATCACATGACACTTCTACCTTGCACATTTCTAATGGGAAAGTATCCAAAGGAAGGAAAAAATTCTATGAGCCTGGAGATAATGTTTCTATTACGTGTAATCCTGGCTATGCATTAAATGGGCCATCTGACGTTCGATATATTGGTGGTGGAAAATGGTCACCAGAACTTCCAGATTGTTCTTTGAGTATGTATAAGATATGTGAATGTATATAGAGACACTTACCGAGCAGTCTAATTTAACTGAACATCAAGAGTTTACTTTTTATTTTAGTTCCTCTTTACCCCCATACAGGCATACCTGTCAAGTTTCAGGAAATTTCTGTCAAATAAGGGAAATTTCCCGGGCAAAACAGGAAACTGGACAGCTATGCTTATACTGTGCTGGCCTCCAGTCTAACTCCAGTCTAATTGCAGTCTAACTAATACGGGATGACGGCGGGAAAGAGTGTAAAATACAGGGGTTTGACAGAAATTTCCCGAAACTTGACAGGTATGCATACAGGATGCCATTATTTCACCACTGATCTTCATCTTCTTCTTTACTTCCTCTTTTACCCTTTCAGATTAAAGAGCATAGGCAGTTCACCCAGAAATAATGTGTCAGAAGATGGAAGTTTAAATGACTCGCTTGCCTGGCTTGGATGCCATGATAAGCCAAATATCAGTGGGAGCCCTGGCTTATTGGTTACAGATAGGATGCTGGTACATGCTCTCTGTTCACTGACATTTGTGGAGAAACAGCTAAACAAATTAAAGTGCTTCTTTCTGTGGTTTGCACAAAGTGTTATTCAATTACAAATACATTTTCCTGTTGCCCTCTCCCAAGCAATTAGAGAGGAAAAACATGAAACAATGATTGAAGACCTTTTCTTGAAGGAAGGGGGAAAAATCTGGACAAGAGGGAATGTTGGCACAGTGGTTAAACTGTTGTATTGCAGTCAAAACTTGAGCTCAGTCCTGATGGGGATCAAGGATGACTCAGCCTTCCAACCGTTTGAAGTTGGTAAAATGCATACCCATCGTGTTGTTTGGGGAGGGGGTGCTAATTACCTTGTGAACCACCCAGAGAGTACACTAAGCCCAATGGGGTAATTGGGTGTAATTGCTATTGGATCTACAGCTGTAACCGATAAGCTTGAGCTCTCTCAGATTCTTGCCCTATATGTCATCCAAATCAGTTCTACTGCTACCATTACTGTACAACAGCCCTATACAAAAAGAGGAACTTTTGACAGAATGACCTTGGGGGAAGAATCATTGCTGCCAAGTGTCAGAAGGAAGTGCAAATGTGTGGAAGTGAGCTGTTACTCATTAAATTGATGCCTGCTGAATATTTCAGCTGGGAAGTAAATCCTTAACAGTTTTCTTCTAAGTAAGATTTAGCAGTAGAGACTAGAATGGGGGTACATTAGAGTACAGGTAGACCAAAGCCATCTCTCAAGAAATTTATCACTAATTCTGATCTTATTTTACTTACGGTATGTTGTCACTCTGACTGGATTTATCAAAACACTCAGATGGGTTTTTCCTTGTATACTGTGATGTACTGTATATCTTTATACAGTTGTTTGTTTTTCTTCTTTTGAAATGCTATTTCCTATAGTTCAAAAAGGAAATGGTGTGTTTAACTTATGGGTTTCTGAAAGTAAGGGTTGCCAAAAGCACTTAGTGTGTCTAATGAGCATCTGCTTTTGATTTTCATAATATTTGTTATGACCTTAATTGTTTTAGAAATAAATTACCTTAATTGAAGTGACCTTAATTGTTTTAGAAATAAATCTTCTACACAATAACAGCTGTTAAAAATGAAAATAAAGGATAGAATCCAACTTCTTTTTAAAATATATTTACAAGAAGAATCATCAGTTGCATCTTTTGTTTAATGAGGTCCTGGTCTCAGGTTTCTGGTTGTGTGCCTGATACTTCACCAATTAACTGTGGCAATTTCTGTAATTCTTCTGTATGTATATAAAAACCCAATAGGATTCTACCCATTGAGTAAGATAACATTGAGTTTACATAATTTCAACGTATGGTTTCTAAAATTAATATAAAAGGATTTTTGTATGGCTGAGTCAAATTTAAAATACATCTTTCAGAATAACTGGAACATGTACAGTATATAAATATTACTATTGTATTCATCTTGACCTGTAAACACTGCAATGAATAATTATTTTTTTAAATGACTGCCAATTTGAATGAGTAAAGTTCTTTCTATAATTAATAAAACGATTGTATGAGAGCTTTACTTATCACAATGCTTTTATTTCATTTCTAGATGCTTTTTTCATACTATTGATAACTGGTATGTATATAGGAGGGAAACATGAAGATGTTGACACAAATTTCTATTATCTGATCAATGTACTGTGAGTTTAGAAGTTTCCATGCTTTTAATAATAAACCTGTGCTATGGTATGATAAAGTTAATGAATATCTAGGCAAATTTGCAACATGTTAACTTCCCATTTGTTTTAGCTTGATTGTAATCAATAGGGCTTAGAGTACAGTATTTAAAATTGCTATATCATATCTACAGGTTATTTTGTACAGTGATTTGTAAATGTAGATCATTTTATTGAGGCAAGTTATGCTTTATGATTTTAGTAATATTTTAGAAAATATTGCTAATCTTTATTTTTGAATTGTGATTGAATAGTACAATCTTCTTGCTTCCACATTAATCTTTTTTTCTGATAATTTTTTTTTTTTTTTGCTTTTCTTCCAGCATTTATACTAATTATTGTATTGGTGATGGTTCAAACGATTTACCAGAAATGCCGTTCTCAGTAAGGGTAAGCCTCTTCTCTTTTTTTTTTTGCATTTCAACACACAGATTATTTCCTTATGGGAAAAACATATACATGAGTACTTTTTACTGCAGACACATTCTTTTTACTTCAAATAAGTAGAGATTAATTTTGGTTGCCCACTTAATAAGCTATTTCTAAAAAGAGAGCATAAATACTGCACCAAGTGAGATGGATTGTGATCTTTTAAAATTTCTTCATCACTGTAAAGTCTGTTGTTGTTGTTCAGTTGCACAGTCAATTCTGACCCTTTGTGACCCTATGGACCATTGTTTTCTAGGCACCTCTGTCCTCCACCATCCTCCTCAACCCGCCCAGCTCTGTGCCCATTGCATCTAGCCATCTCATCTTTGGCCTCCCTTTTTCTTTTGCCCTCCACCTTTCCCAGCATCAAGGCTTTCTCAAGTGAATCCTCTCTTCTCATTTGATGTCCAAAGTACTTCAGCAATTAGGTATAGAATTCAAAGAAAGAGGAGTATTTCACCTTCCATATTTTGGCAGCTGGCATTGTATGGAATGCAAAAGACTGTTATTGGTCAGGTAGGAGCAGGTGTGGAGGAAGATCGGGTCTAGGTAATGCCTCTGTGGATACTCATCTATTGCATGGCTCTATGTTCATTTCAGTTTGTAAAAAACTAGTTGTTTAATAGCTTGTGTGTTTTGCCTTTGATCTGAAGGCCTTGTATTACTAAAATACGAAATGACAAAAATATTAAATAGCATTTTGTCTATTAGTATGGGATAGCTATAGTTTTTAAGTACTGTAGTTATTTTAGACTTTTAAAATAGTATATTTTTGGAAAATACATTTATACTGAAGTTTTAGTAATACAAAACATCTTTTCCCTTTCATCACAGAATGTTATTTGATTAGATAACAGCCCTAAGTTGCAATCTTGTTTGAAATGTGAAGGTTGTACTGTGTTCAGTCTCTTCCCAATATGTGCACTCACAGTATCTTACAACTTTTGCATGACAGTATGCATATTTCCATGTATGAAAATCTTGCTAGGAAAAATGGGAGGAGATGGTTTTATCTTTCCAATCCCAATTCAAAGTGTTAATATTCATTTTAAAAAGGCAGTACTTATAGTACTTAAGAAATACTAAGCCAGGCTGTATTAATCATCTTTAAAAATCAGAAATCAAAGTGTATTGTAGAAATCTTTATACATTTTTGTTTCATTTTAAAGACCTACCGTAAATAAATTTCATATTTTCCCCAGTGCTGTCCTTCCACCTAATTCAGCACATCAACAGATTAAAAATGGAGTAGAGAAGCTGTAGGCATAGGAAGGATTAAATAATACTCTCTTCTGCTTTTCCATCCTAAACTTCTGCCATTCAAAAACAGCTTTATAAAGAAACTGCAGGGTTTATATGCATGTTTACATAAGATTTAGTTGCCACATACTAACCTCCCCAGTACAGTATTTGGTTACAAATAGTACATGCTGTTAGACAAAATTACTAGGTTAATTTAAATTTGCTAATGTAAAAGATGCCATTTATTTATCAGGGGATCCTAGGAATAACATGATAAAATTCTACCTGCAGAAGTAATGTTATTACTTCTCTACAAAATCCATTAACACCATACATACTGTATTTGTGTTTTTTAGTTTGTCCAAGAAGGTTGCAGAGGCATTCTAGCTTTCCAACATGCTTGTGAAATAGGTTCAATGACAAATAAAGAACATTAAAAAACCGCTTTGCTGAATCAAAATAGTGTCTATTACACACAATCAGGTACGATTCTGTTAGCCATCCTGTCTTGTTTTCACTGTCTCTAGTAATCAGAGGGATGTAGCTGTTGTGTTTAGCTATGGTGGCTAGTGATCTTCCTATTTGATAGGTTTTAGACAAAATACAGATGGGATCATTACGACAAACACAAGTGCTGCTATCATAAGAGGGAGCAAACAAATACTGTGGTGGTTTCCTTAAGGAGAATAATCACTGCTTAGTCTCGGGGTGCTCAAACGTTTTGGGCCGTGGGCCAGTCACATGGTTCCTCTCACCAGAAGTGGAAGTAAAACATGCCTTGCAATCTGTTTTGCAACAGAATGCAATAGATTTTTATTTACCATTTTCTCTGCTTAAACCAGGGTTGCCTAAACTACAGCCCACGGGCCGGATTTGGCCCCAATACCAATTCATGCAGACCACCCCACTCTCGTTGCTCCTGGAAGTGGAAATAAAATGCGCCCATACAGGCGCATTTTACTTCTGCTTCCGAGAGCAATGAGGGTGGCGCAAGCCAGATAAATTGGTGTTGGGAGATGGATCCGGCCCATGGGCTGTAGTTTGGGCAACTCTGGCTTAGTCCAACAATAAGAAATTTAGAAGTTAAAAAGAAACAAATAACCTTTAAGAAAGTTAAATTCAAGATAGAAAAGCCTAGACATATGCATTAGGAGAGAAAGGTATGTCTGTTCCTTAAGGAAAGAGAATGAGAAGCAGGCCTTAATCTTATTTAACCTCTTATTTAACCTTTTAACCTCTCAGGTTCTTTACATCAGCTGTCTTATCCTTTCATAGATGAAATTGATAGATTCTGGAAATTCACTGCAAACGAATTGCTACTGACTTCTGACTACAAAATGGATAATGGTACATGAGATACTCTTGTGTACAATTGATTCTATACATCTATGGATTTCTAGCTTCTGTTCTAGCTGACAAGGTGAAGCTCTTCCCCCAAGATCTTTGGTTAGATGAACAGTCTCCACACAAACAGCAACTTCTCTGCTTCAGATCTGTGGGTAGTCACGTGAAGAAACTGACAACAGAAGGCACATGGGCTTGGTACTATCTTCTAAGCAAGCTCAGAACACAAGATTTAATTTTCTTACAATTTATGGTTTATTTACAACAATGCCTAGTAATGTTTACCTGAAAACTATTTGGCCAAATGCTTTTCTTAACCTTAAACGGTAGGTTTTCCCCTTTTAAGTATTACAGCATTATTTGCAGAGTAGATATTTGAGCTTTGCATGATCTCTGCAAAGTATTTGGAGAGTTCCATAATCTTACAGACTCATCCTGTAACATGATACTATGCCAAGAGTTAGAATTGCTTTATATACACAAATATTTAGATTACCTATTACCAAATGCCAGCATTCTTTACTACAGGCTTCACATTTTGTACCTAAGGAATGTCTGTAATGCAAGCATGCTTCCACGTCCAACCCTTCTTTCATTGCACCAGCTAACCTATTACATTTCTATGAAAGATGTTCTTAATGTTGTCTTATTGATTTTGTGTGATAAATGCATTGTATCACTAGATGACACTGGCCTCTACACATTGGTCCTCCATCCTACCCATTAATTGCCTCTGTAACATGACATTAATCAGAGATATAATGGGGTAAAATAAGTTGACAGCTATAATTGGTATGTCTGGAGCACAATTAAAGAATGTCAGATAATAAAACTTCTAATGTACTTATATTAAGAAAACTATTTATTAGATAACATTAAGAGAAATAACATGAATACAAACTTAAAATAAGCACATTCTTTTATTAAATAAACCCCATATTTTTGTGTTTCATGATTTTCTTTGGCCATGCCCACTTGCACTTGTGACCTGTGGCCAACAGCATGCAGCCAGCTAATTCTTCCTATCTGGAAGTATTGCATTGTAAAATTGTTGATGAGTAAAATGACATGAAATAACTTCCATTAATATAGAATCTCTTCATCTGACTCTTCACTTTACTGCAAACAGAAATGAGATGTCTTTTGTATCTGAAAAATAAATGAACTGATCAGTATCAAACAAGTCCATGGGATGTGTCTAGTTGCTAAAAGGTCCCGCAAAAATATGGAAGTGCAATTCTTGTAAGTTCTCTTTATAATACCTAGTCTTACTGTTATTATATTGAAAAGGACATCACAGACATCCTGATGGTCGAACTGGCTGCATATGTAGTAACAATTTATCAACCAACTCTGTGGTGGCTCAGTGGTTAAGAAGAACACTTTGTTAGCTGGAAATCTGGCAAGTCGGCAGTTTGAGACTGCATGATGGATTGAGCACCCATCAATGTCCCAGCTCTTGGAGGCATGAAAGGAGCCTCATTTGGGCGTCCCCTGAGTGAAGTTCCTTCTGCAAAAATCCTTTCAACCCAGAATAATTTCTGACATGAAATTATTATTATCAACCACTTAATGTACTGTTCTGCTTTAAGAAACCATCTGAAATGGGAAACCAGACACTCACTTTCTAGCTAGACATTTCAACAGCCATAGCAACATTTGGGGCTATGCATGTGATGGGAAAAAATGGAAAAGCCATGAAAATGGGCAGAATCCTATCTAATGCCTCTTATGCATGATCCTAACCGGGGTGGGGATCCTGCAGCACTGAAGAGAGCCTGGGCTTCTGGGAGTTAAAGTCCAAGTACACCTGGAGGCCCAAGGTTGAGAAATCCTGGCCTAGAAGAAACAGGTTAACCCTTCAGGTGTTCTGGAACTTCAATTCCCAGATGCCATACCTGTCAAGTTTCGGGAAATTTCTGTCAAACCCCCATATTTTACTCTTTCCCGCCATCATCCCATATTAGTTAGACTGCAATTAGACTGGAGTTAGACTAGAGGCCAGCACAGGATAAGCATAGCTGCCCAGTTTCCCGTTTTGGCAGGGAAATTTCCCTCATTTGACAGACATTTCCCGAAACTTGACAGGTATGCCAGAAGCCCAGGCTCACCTCAAGGCTGTCAGTTCCCCACTCCTGTAACTGTTCAGGTCATTGAAATGACAAAGAGACTACAATCCAGATCTAATTTGCATTAAGAGTATTGTTGTTGTTCAATCGCACAGTTGATTCCGACCCTTTGCGACCCTATGAACCACTGTCCTCCAGGCGCCTCTGTCCTCCACCATCCCCCTCAGCCATCCCAGTTCTGTGCCCATTGTGTCTACAATACCATCTAGCCATCTCATCTTTGGCCGCCCCCTTCTTCTCTTGCCCTCCACCTTTCCCAGCATCACGGCCTTCTCAAGTGAATCCTCTCTTCTCATTTGATGTCCAAAGTACTTCAGCTTCATCTTTACTATTTGACCTTCTAATGAGCAGTCAGGGTTGATTTCTTCTAAGATTGACCGGTTCGTTCTCTTCGCTGTCCAGGGGACTCTCAAAACTCTCCTCCAACACCACATTTCAAAGGTGTCTATTCTTCTGCGTTCCGCTTTCCTAATGGTCTAGCTCTCACAACCATACATTACCACCAGGAATACCATTGCTTTGACTATTCAAATTTTTGTTTGCAATGTGATGTCTCAGCTTTTCACTATGTTCCCCAATATGAGTATATCTCATATATTTGTTTCACCTTTTAAGTTGCATTACTAAACTGAATGAAAATTTGCGCGATATTCTAATTTTTGGAGTTTCACCTGTATATGCTGTAATTAGGTACTTATTAATTTTCTTTTATCAAAAAGTTGTATTTGTTTGACGTGCTTTTTCCTAGTTTTAATTTGTTTTGTAAACCATTCTGGCTAGTAGTTAGCTAGAATTGTAGTACAGTATATACATTTTACAAACAGAAAAACAAACAAAAGTTGATTTATCAAACATTAGGAGGATCTTCCTGACAGCAAGAGCCCTCCTTGGGAGCAAGATGTTAAAATTAGAGGTGTGCTGTATTTCTCAACTGCAGTTCGTTCATGGCAATTATATACTCATGGACCTACAACCAGGTGGGGATAGAGAAGGACAAAATACTTGGTTAGTACAGTAGATACAATTTTGCAAATCATGTGTATTATTAGTTTGGCCTTTTAGACTTGCAAATAACCAAAAAAAACCTGATTAATATTCAGATTTATTCTTATGAAGCTTTGTTATCACCATGAAGTCTCTTACCTCTGAAGACTTGATCCATAAAAAATTAACATTAAAATACAGCAGTCTTTAAAGTGCCACATGAGTGCTTAGTGGTTAAGACGCAAGTCCTGCATGACGGAGTGAACTCCTGTCTCTGTCGCAGCTCCTGCAAACCTAGCAGTTCAAAAGCAAGAAATTGTAAGTAGATAAATAGGTACCACTTCAGTGGGAAGGTAAACAGCATTCAGTGCCTGCTACATGTCCACGGAAATGTCTGCAGACACAAAGATGAGCAACAAACCCCAGAATTGCTGGCTTTTGAGCGAAGGCGACCTTTACCTAAAGTGCCACAAGTTTTGTCTTTTTTATTTTAATTTATTTCTGTCTGTTACACTTGCACAGACTAGCAGGGCTACCACTCTGAAAACTCAAATAAGTCAATACAGAAAGGAAAATATCCTGAAGGTTAGTTTTTTTTCTACCTTTAAGGAGGAAGGACAACCATTTCAATAACCAACTGTACTTTGAATTCTGTGGAGCTCAGCGGCTGGTGGCAGATGATGCCATCCCTGTTACTTAAAGTTTTTGAAGTAGTAGCCATGTTAGTCTGTGTGAGTATGTCAGAGAGTAAACAAAACAAAAAGACAAAAATGTTGTGGCACTTTAAAGGCTAACTGCTATCTTTTCATGTTAGCTTTCGTGGATCAAGTCCACTTTGTCAAACATAAGAGTGAGACTAAAGGTCTCCCTTGCTCGATAAGCCAGTTGTACCCGACACTAGGATTCAGTGCTCATCTCTGTTTATACCCAAACAGCCAGTGCTGTCTGTGTTTGCAGACATTTCTGTGGACATGTGGCAAGCATGCCTAGACACCAGAGTGCATGGAACGCTGTACAGAGGTACAAAATGGTTGGTTAGTATAGCAGATAAGTTGATAAAAAGCAGTTGTTTAATCATAAAAAACCTTGATCCACGAAAGCTAACATTAAAATACAGCCTACTACAGTACTTGAAAATTCCTAAGGCCATGATGGCAAACCCTGGCACTCCAGATGTTCTTGGACTTCAATTCCCAGAAGCCCAAGCCCCGTGAATCCACACGAAGGGGTTTACTGCGATTCATCCTGCCCGTGCCGCCCTCGTCGCTCCCGGAAGCAGAAGTAAAATGCACCTGTACGGTTAAGGCTCTTCTGGGTTAACCCTTCCTCCATACGGGCGCGCTTCACTTCCACTTCTGGGAGCGATGCGGGCAGGATGAATTGCAGTAAACACCTTCATGTGTGGCTACATGGGGGCTTGGGCTTCTGGGAATTGAATTCCAAGAACATCTGGAGTGCCGAGATTCGCCATCACGGTCCTATGGCTCCCCCAGTGCCATCCTCGGCTCCACCTCCTTCCTGGTGCCTCCACCAGTAAGCTAGGGCCTTTTGTGCAAGGTTAGGAGACACACACAGGGACGACGCGGCACAATCTCTTGCTGGCCAAGCAAATCGGGGCCACCTCCAGATCCCATCGCTCAGAGGGAGGAGTGACTCGCCTTCCCTGGGAGGAGTGGGAGCCCTCCTTAATCCTGGGCGGAAGGGAGGAGTACTACCTCGTAGTCGTCCCCCTTTCGCAATCCGACCCTCTCCCCCAGAAGACCCCCAGCCCACCCCGGGGCGGCGGGGAGGGGCGCTCGGCTTGCAGTGGCGTCTCAGACGGAAGCGGGTCCGCAGCAAGCGCTTTCTGCCAACGCGCGCGCTTAGTGCCAACGCTTCTTCCTCCCTTTCTCGTGGAGAGAGATTCGGCGCGCCTTTGGGTGCCCAGCCTGCCTGGCTGGGGCGAGATGGGGCGGTCATGGCGGCGGCAAGTGGAGGGATTCCGGTGGCTCCGATGTCTCGTGGGGATGCTGACCCTGGCTGAGGAACCTCCCTTGGAGAAGGGTGGGCTGGCGCGCGCGCGCCTGGTGTTTTGGGGGTTTGTTTTCCCCCCTTGGTGCTCCTAGTAACTGCGCGTCCCTCCCTCCCACGGCGGGGCAGGACAGAAGCGCTTCTTCCCCCTAAAAGGGTGGCAAGGGAACATAATAGGCAGCACAGCAGCGTTTACGTCTAAGTAGATTTACATTGGGGTGTGTGGGACCGCCCGCCCCCTAGCCCTGGATGGCTGTGAACGTCTGAACGACCTCCCCCGAGTCCCCCTTCCACCCAATCGAGGAATCTTAATGGCAGCCTTTAACGCCTTAACGGATGCCTTGTAGAGCATCAGCTTTATAGTAATGACCTCTCCCTGTCGTCAGGTGCAGGAGCTGCACAATTTTATTGCTCGGGTAAAAATTTGGGTTTTCCGGTTTGGTGCTCCCTCAGAGGCATTTTGTTCACATGGTCTAAAACCAGTTTCTATCCACCACCCCATATGCCTGAACCACAGAGTAACATGGCTGCTATTCCAAAAATTTCAACTATGAAGGGCACTATATTTAGCCAAACGGAGTGGAGTCTGAAGAAGTGGACTTGACCCACGAAAGCTCACAGTAAAAATATAGCAAGGAATCTTTAAAGTGTTTTGATTTTTATTTTTTTGTATGTTTTCATTTTTGTTTTCTGATATGCCACAGACTAACACGGCTACTATTCAAAATAAATAAATAAAACCAGTTTGTTATTGAAGCTTTAGGTGTCTGTTTTAGAACACTTCCTCTGTCGAGGTCTTTCACACACCTAAGTTGAGAGTTTTGAAGTTTTAGTCTGCAAGCCTATCAGAGAGTATACATGTGGCACCTGAAAGACTAACGATTGTATTTTAAGGTTAGCTTTGGTGGATCAAGCCTGCTTCAACAGATGGATGTAATATAACAACAAATCAAGTATTTTAACGTTAGCTTTCGTGGATCAAGTCCACTTTGTCAGTCTGATCTGCGAAAGCTAACGTTAAAATACAATAGTTAGTCTTCAAGGTGCCACAATCTTTTTTGTCTTCTTGTTTCGTTTTGCTTACTCTGATATCACTTAGAGTACCTTAAAAATCTTTGAAGTGGTAGCTGTGTTAGTTAGAGTAAATAAAACAGAACAAAAAAAAGATTTAAAATGTGGCACCTTAAAGACTAACTCCTGTATTTAATTGTGAGCTTTTGTGGGCCACGTTCTTCATGGTCTATGAATCACACAATGGCTTGATATTGCACATGCCCAATTCTTTTTGGAATATTCCAGACTGAGAAATAGCATAGCTGTTATGTTCATTTATATAGATTTGTATGCCATCAGTTTCTCTAAGAGGCTAATAGGAATGTACATGTTTCTGTTGTTCAATCCTAACAGTTAAATCTATGCAACCCTAGTCTAACAAAAATGTGGGGAATGCTATGGGTTTAAGGTGGAATTATACACATTTTTTCTGTTGATCACATGATGCATTGGGATATGTGGATCAACTTGGAGTCCCATACCCTCAATTGATAGCTTTTACTATGGATTTACTCCTGGTCTTCAGGAAAACAGACAGAATTTTATAAAGCACTATTTACGAACGTATCTCTGGATTTTATTAACATAATTTTTTACCTCTGGGTTTCTAAGTTTAAGTGATGCCTGACTTTCTGTATTAGAAATCTATCTACAGTAGTTAGCTTGTTAAAATTCATTTTAATAATTTGAGAGATATCTTCTAGGTTCAAAATATTTAAATGTGTTTATACATCTGGATGCCAAAATAATTATTTACTGCAGAGTGTAAATGTTCTATAGCAGGGGTTGGCAATCTACGGCCTGTGGGCTGGATCTGGCCCATGGCACCAAATAATTTGGTCTGCCATCCTCGCTCCTGCTGCTGCTACCGGAAGTGGCGGAAACAAATGTGTCTGTGGCTGTCGTACACGCATTTACAACAGCCGTACACGCGTCTGTGGCTGTCTTAAACATGTTTACAACAGCTGGGGACACATTTAATGCCAGTGTTTACAGCAGGGGGGAATCACCAATCCGGCCCCTTCAACTATCTGAGGGAGCATGTCCCGGTTCCTGACTTTAAAAGGTTGTCAACCCCTGTTCTATAGTTACTTACTGTGGTTAGCTCAGATTTTGAGCAGTTATTTGAATATCCTGAGATTATACCAAAATTACTAATTATTTTTATTGACTACAGTATAGATATTTCTGTTCTATTAATAAATGTAAATCATGTGTTTATCATCTGTATTTAAATGCTACTTAGATCATTCTCTTCTGTCTAATAGCGCACACCAATGGCTCCAAATATTAATTAAAACAGTGAAAATAAGGGATAGCCCTGTTTTGCACCTTTCTCCAAATGAAAGGAATTGGGATTGATTCCATTAACCCAGGGGTGGCCAACCTATGAGGAGGGAAATTGTGACTTTTTTCTAGGATCTTGGACAGGCTCCGCCACTTCCCAGTGTGGCAGGAGCCTTTTCGGAGCACGATCACTCTGGTTTGGGATTTTTCCGACGCTTCTCGGTTACACTTCGACAGCTATAGTGCATCTGTGGGTAACTTCTGGTGCCGGGCAGAGCTTACGTCAGTGTCTGAAATCTAAGTGATGATGTTCCAAAAAGGCTCCCGCCACCCTGGGAAGCAGTGGAGCCTTCCAAGAACCTGCTAAAATGACGCAGTTCCCACCACCGCCGATTGAGATGATGACGTAAGTAGTGGGCGCAGTGGCAGGAACTGGCCCCTCGTGGGAAAACTTTGGGAACCCTTGCATTAACCCTTGCATTTCTGTGAGCTGCCCAGCGTCTTCGGAGTTGGATGGCAATATAAATTATAAAATAAATAAATAAAAATTAACCTTTACTTGTGGTTCAGGACAGAGGTACTATATATAACAGTAATCCATTTAATACATTTTGATGAGCAGATAAAAATGTATACCTCTGTCTTAAATCACAAATAATTACAAGTGGAAGGATGTATCTCTTGAGACCAAGGCTGAGATTTCCATGCATTGGTATTCCCATTTACGAAGTGCAAATATAAAAGTTGCATAAAGAAAAAAGCTGACAGGGAAAAAATCATGTAAAATGTGGTGTTGGAGGAATGCTTTATGTACTGTATATTCATCAGAAAGACAAATAAATAGGTTCAATTACTGTAAGTCTGAACTCATGCTACAAGCTAAAATGATTAAGCTGAAACTGGTGTACTTTGCATGTATCAAAAGACAAAATACACAAGAAAAGACTGTAATGGTAGGAAAGTTCAAGGCTGGATGGAAATGGGAAGACCTTACATTAAATACATTCACTCAGTAAAAAATCGTGAGCAGGAAAGACAGGTTCTACTTACCTGTAACTGTTGTCATTAAAGTGTGTATCTGTGAATTCACACTGATGAATGCACACTGATGGGTTCTACACATGTGTGGAGTCATTCTCGGAGCTGTCAAGC
Organism: Bradypodion pumilum; assembly: GCA_035047305.1. Taxonomy (NCBI): domain Eukaryota; kingdom Metazoa; phylum Chordata; class Lepidosauria; order Squamata; family Chamaeleonidae; genus Bradypodion; species Bradypodion pumilum. Next base: position 65,253,487 of record JAWDJD010000004.1, on the reverse strand, counting down.
TAATTGTATAGATTTTGAAAATTTGGATTGCCCGCCATGTCCGCCTGCTCTTGGCGTCATTTCCCCTCTCCTCCTCAGTTTATACTTAAGCTGTACTTTGGACAGGTTATAACAACCTCATTCGTGTGTACTAGAGGGGACGATGGGCGGGTTGTGTGAATTCACAAATACCCACTCAAAGAACGACAGTTATTGGTAGTAAATACAACCTGTCTTTCTCCTTTGTGGTATATATGAATGCACACTGATGAGTAACTGGCAAGCTCACTTATCGGTTGGAGGACAGTCACAGATGAGGTGCTTGGAGTCCTGATGCAAGGACCACTCTGCCCAGCCATGTGTCTGAGGTGGTTTTAGTGTCCATTCTGTAGTGTTTGGCAAAGGTTGACATTCTGGACCATGTTGCCGTTTTACAGATGTCTTCAATGGCGACACCCTGGATAAAAGCCGTGGATGTTGCCAGAGTTCGGGTGGAATGTGCCTGGACATGAGGGGGTGGTTCCAGAGACAACATCTGGTAGGCCAGCTGTATAACAGCTGAGGCCCACTTGGATAGTCTTTGAGAAGACACTGGATTGCCCTTGGCTTTTCTTCAGTAAGCTACAAAAAGGTGTGTTGTTTTTATTTATATTTTATTTATTTGTAAATTTCTATCCCACCCTCCTGATGAAAAACATCACTCTGGGCATCTAACAGCATATACAAAATACAGTAAAAACACAAGTAAGACAATAACATTAAAAACCCCAAACCAACACACTAAAAAGACAGCCTAAAATACATAAAAAACTACACAAATAGTAGCTAAAAACACCCACCCCCACCCAGCATAAAATGACAAAAACAATCCACAGACAGTGAAAGAACCGGATCCCTTAGAATGCTAAATGAGCCAGCGGGCTTGTGCAAAAGAGTCACACATACTCCAAGTCCGCTGACATAGCTGAGAGTTTGAGGGTGGGCAAACTGCTAACCCTCTGAGTGCACTGGTCCTATCTAGGCAGTAGAGGAGTGCTCTCCTGATGTTGAGTGAGTGCCATGCTCTCTCCTGGTCGGTGCTTGGTTCCAAGAAGAATGTGGGTAAATTAATTGTCTGTGCCAGGTGGAAGTCTGTAACTACCTTAGGTACAGGGTTGTAGCTAGGGGACCAGTGGGGCTTTGCCCGCCCTGGGTTAGCAGTTTGCCCACCCTCAAACTCTCAGCTACTTATATTGTTGCCCATCCTGAAAAAATATTTACCCACCCATATCTAGAATCCTGACTATGGCCCTGCTTATATAAGAATGAAACATCTGGATGCAGGACCACCCTCTCATGGTAAAACTTTGTGAAGGTTGGGTCTTACCGAAGGGCTGTGAGCTCACTTGCTCTTGCAAAGGTGATAGCTACTAAGAACACTGTCTTCCAGGATAGTAGTCATAGATCCAACATGGCCATAGGTCCAAAAGGTGGCCATGTAATAGCATGAAGCACTGTAGATATCGACCACTGTGGCGCCAGGTTTTTTAACCTGGGAAAAGAATTCCTGAGGCTTGCCAGGAACCTCCTAACTATTTGGTTCCTGAAACCTGCAGCTGCGGGTGAATTTGTATTTGTATGTGACACAACAGCTGCCAGATGTACTCTCATGGATGAGTGGCTTAAGCCGGTTTCGGCCAAGTGTCAACAGATAGTCCATGACGTCTTCAAGTGTCGGATCATATGGGTTCTTGTCCTTTTTTGACATATATGAACTAAAGCGCCTGAACTTAGTGGTGTACAATTTCGACATGGATGGTTTTCTGCTTCTTTGATGGATCGTTATCATCCTGGTGTTACTGTGTACACCGCTTTGAGTCACCCACTGGGTGAGTAAAGCGGTATAGAAATTAAACTTGAAATGAAATGAAAAAATCCTCCAGACTGGGTAGGTCTGCATGCAATAGGTCCCCTTTGTCCATTTGGAGGAGGGATGAGGTATCTGGAAGCCTAACAGATTCCAAAGATAGGAAGTTCAGTAGTGGGTAGCTGTCTCGTCCAATCCAGGGCGATCAGAATTGCTTATGCCCTGCACCATGCTAGACGGATCAGGACTTTCTGCACGAGTAGGAATGGTGGGAACATGTATAGAAAGTCTCTGTTCCATGGAAGCATGAAGGCATCCCCCTTGGAACCTCAGCCCATTCCCGATCTGGAGCAATACCTCGGGCACTTCCGGTTCGATTCCAATGCAAACATGTTGCTGTCCTGCAGCTCCCATTTGTGGGTTGTTGACTGTCTTCTGCTGAGGTGGTCTGCCAGTGTGTCCTTTTTTCCTTCTATGTGAACTCCTATTGGGAAGATGTGTCTCTCTAGGCACCATTCCCATATCTGAGCCACCAGGTATAGCAGTCGTGGGGATCTTGTTCCCCCTTGCTTATTGAATTAAGCTAGGGCTGTGGTATTGCCAAAACCACCTGTATAGCCTTCCCTATCAGGATGTTCTTGAATGTTCACATGGCTTTCTAGATGATGAGGAGCTCTAAATAGTTTATGTGATGCTTTTTCTCCTGTAGATTCCACTTGTTGCCACAGAAAGCTCCTCAACCCTCATTGCTCGCATCGGTAACAAGTTGCAGGGTGTGTGTATGTGTGTGTATGTTTAGTGGTTAGAAAGATTTTCCCGTACCCATGTTTCTCTCCATTGCCCACCAGATGAGCTGGTCTGCGATTTCGTTGGTTACCGACAATAGTTTGTCTGGATGGTCCATCAATGTGTTGAAATCGTTAAGGAGCCATGCTTGGAGTGATCACATCTTCAATTTCGTGTGTGAGACTACTGCCGTTGTGGAAGCCATGAGGCCCAGAAGCCGTTGGGCTATTTTGGCCTGTATCGTGGATTGCCTTCGAAATCGATGCATGATCTCGGTAATGTCTAACAGTCTATGAATGGGAGCATATGCCTGCGTTGTGTTTGAATTTACGAGTGCGCCTATGTATTCTATTGTCTGGCTTAGCTTGAGTTTTGACTTTTGCATATTGATTCTGAAGCCGAGTTCCTCCATCAATTTGATTGTGTATGATATATCTGCCTGAGCCTTTGCTTCAGTTGATTTTACTATCAACCAGTCATTGATGTAAGGGAAAACTCAGATTCCTTGCATTCTTAGATGGGCTGCAACTGGAGCCATGTACTTCATGAAGATGCGTGGTGCTGACGACAATCCAAAGGGGAGACATCTGTATTGGTATGCCTTCCTCCCTATTAAGAATTGAAGGAATCTCCAATATTCCTTTTAAATAGTGATATGAAAATATGCATCCTTGAGATTGACCACTGCGAACCAATTCCCCCCGTTGAGGAATGGGGGAATGGTTTGGAGGGTGGCCATCCAGAATTTCCTGAGCTGGACATGCTTGTTGAGTCTTCGGAGGTCGAGAATGGGTCTTCAACCCCCGTTCTTCTTTTCCACCACAAAGTATCTTGAATAGAAACCATCCTGCAAGTTGGAGGATTTGACAGTTTCAATGGCTCCCTTCTGCAATAGGGATAATACTTCCTCCCACAGTTTATGTGTTGGGATAGTATAACAAAGGCATCCAACTTGAGGTTCTCTCTTGAACTCGATTGCATAACCAAAGTTTAATATTTCTAGGACCCATTTGTTGTTGTTAATGCATGCCCAGGTGTCTATGAAATTTGGTTGATAACGCTCCTTAGAAGGTCAAATAGTAAAGATGAAGGTGAAGTACTTTGGACATCAAATGAGAAGAAATGATTCACTTGAGAAAGCATTGATGCTGGGAAAGGTGGAGGGCAAAAGAAGAAGGGGTGGCCAAAAATGAGATGGATGGATGGTATTGTAGATGCAGTGGGCACAGAGCTGGGTGGGTTGAGGAGGATGGTGGAGGATAGGGGTGCCTGGAGGACAATGGTCCATAGGGTCGCAAAGGGTCAGAATTGACTATGCTACTGAACAACAACAGATAAGGCAGATGAAGGCTCCCAACCTGTCAAATATTCAGTTTGCTTTTTCTCTCTGCCTGCTTTCCTGTTTGCTGTTGTGGGAATCGGGGGTGATTAAGATGTTATCTGGACTTGTAAGACGATTGCTGCCTCGAGTATTTGGTCTGGGGTCTGCTGTAATGTTGCCTTGACTGAAACAAGGCTCGTTGTTGCATCGAGCTTAAACCACCGAAACCGAGCTTCTTAGCTGTCATTTTATTTTTCTGCAGTTCATTAAGGAGCTCATCGGTTTTGGTGGAAAATAGACCCTCTCCGTGAAGCGATAAGTCTTCCACCAGCTTCTTGGCTTCTTCCTGGAGGTCCGCAGAACAGAGCCAAGCATGCCTCCTAGTTAGGATAGTAGAGGAGATACCCTTAGCTGATACATCCCAAATGTGCCCGGCCATGCACATTTGTTGCTCTGCCAGCTTCTGTTCCTCTTCGCACAGAGTATCCAGTTAGGCCTGAAGATTGGCTGGTAGCTTGTCCCTCAGGGTTGCTGCTTCCTCCCACAAGTGGAAGTTGTATGCACCCATGGCTGTGGCATACTTAGCTGCTCTCATGGTGAGGGAGGCAGTAAAGCAAGACTTCCTGTCTAAAGCGTCCAGTTTCTTGCCCTCCTTGGAGCCTGGAATGGGAAAGTTTCTGACCATGGTCTTCCCTTGTGATGCTTTCACGACCATGGAGTAGGGAGCCAGGTGCTTGAGCAGGAATCGACTGTCCTCTCCAAGCTCTCTATATAAACTGTCCACTATTCAGGAAATGGAGTGTGTCAAAACCGGTCTCTTCCTGAAGACGGTTTTGGTGGACGGTTTTGCCAATGCCGGGAGGTTAAAAGAGGGCTCTCTGTGTCCACAGGGAGTCCGGAAGCCGTTGCCGCCAGCGCCGCCGTGCCCTCCCAGCTTGTTACCGACTGGGAGGAGGACAAGGACAGTGACTTTGGACTATGTTTTTTTGGTACGGCTCTGCTCTTGGCAGTCTCGGGAGGGGGCTACAGTAACTGTTGTAACTATTGAGTATCGGTTTGTTTGTTTTTTGCTGTGCCTCTTATACTTTTGTGACTTTTGGATTACTAGTTTGATTACTTATTTGTTTATGATTATATGTATTACTATGTTATTGTAATTGTATGTATTGATTGTTGTAGCCACTCTGAGTCGGCCTTGTGGTTGAGTAGAGCGGGGTATAAATCCAATTAATAATAATAATAATAATAATAATAATAATAATAATAATAATAATAATAATAATAATAATAATAATAATAATAATAATAATAATAATAATAATAATAATAATAATAATAATAATAATAATAATACCGAGCATGCCGAATGCAGAAGTGCTGGTAAAACTGCTATATGTATTGGACATATCTCCTTTTTATTGATACGTTCTAACACTTTGTCAACGTATGGAAGCGGTGGCTGTTCTGCCTCAATTCTGAGCGCTTGTCCTAAATGAACCAGGAGGGCAAGTGAAGGTTCCCTGGTTGTCCATGTCCAGGGGAAGTTCAGGGTTTTGGCCTTCACTTTTCTCCTCTCCTTTTCCTAGACATAACAGTTCCAGGATGGAATGTACACCTTAGCGTAAGCTATCTAATTGGCTAGATTTCCACATGTGGGAAGTCTGATGTAGAAGAATTGTGTGAGGATAAAAGAACGTGTGAGGAAGGTATTTTCTCTTTTCACCGAATGAAAGCTGTGGGAGAGCCTCACGTCAGGATGGCCTTAGCTACCAGAGGTAAACCCTGAATACCTACTCTAGCCTGAGAGCCAAGTGGAGTACAGGGAAATTCAAGACGGGAATTGCCCCACTCGGAAGGTACAGACCACTTCTGCTCCTAGTGGCTATAGAGTGTGGTGTGATCAAGAAGGTGGAGAGAGATCAGGCTGCCAGAGGTCAGATAAAGAGATCTCCATCCATCACAGTCCAGATGGGATGGAAGTTGGATCCCTTCAACGTCCGATTTTGGAGTTTTGTCCAGTTCTTATTGGTCCATTTTGTCCTCGCTCAAGTTCACACCGACTGAGGGCTAGGTGAGCAGGATGGAAGGTCAATTTCAGGGTTTGAGTCATCCCAGTAACGCCTAGTTGTACTCTGACCTCTCTCCAAAACCGGCTTGGGAAACTGAGGAGGCAGACAACACTCCTTATGTCCCTCAGCCCCAGCAGGCCTCCTTTTCACACTGGGCATGTTGACCTCATTCCTCTTGCATTTCTCCAGTCTCTCAATGGGGGTGGATCTGATGGTCGGATTCATACCAGATTCATAGCCAAAAGATGATCGCTGATCTTCTTGGCCATGGTGTCTAAGAGTGGCGTGAGGAAATTCATCTGGGACATAAACAGTAGGGCCCCTCCCAAACACCCAAATCCGGGAGATCATTGTCTCCCAGCCTCGCCATGTGCTTCGATTTCTGGGCAGCTTTCCTCAGTGAGTAGGTGCTGCAGTGGCTCAAGTCGCTAAGACGCTGACTGGGAAGCGGAAGGTCAGCAGTTCGATTCCCGAGTACTGCAGGACGGAAATGAGCTCCCGTCTTCATCCCAGCTCCTGCCAACCTAGCAGTTCGAAAGCAAGAAATTGCAAGTAGATAAATAGGGACCACTTTGGTGGGAAGGTAACAGCGTTCCGTGTCTAGTCATGCCTGCCACATGACCATGGAAACGTCTGCAGAAGCAGACAGCGCTGGCTCTTCGGCTTAGAAACAGAGATGAGCACTGCACCCTAGAGTCGGATACGACTGGCTTTCGAGCAAGGGAAACCTTTACCTTTACTTTCCTCAGTGAGTGGCTTTGTGGTCTCACTTGTTCCTGATGAACATTCTCTGGAGACCCATGGGGAAGTTAGCAGCACGTTGACCTGGAATGATGGTGACTCTCTTTCAGGAGTCGTTTCCGATGAGAAGACTGCTGTCATAGGAGATAAAGCCAAGGAAGGTGGAGGAGTAGATCTCACTGCATGGTGTGTGTGTGTGTGTGTGTGTGTGTGTGTGTGTGTGTGTGTGTGTGTGTGTGAGAGAGAGAGAGAGAGAGAGAGAGAGAGGTTCATGTATCTTTTCTCTCCTCCTCCTCCCTGAATTTCTTTGCCACCTTTTGGCCTTTCTCCTTTTTGTGTGATGTCTCCCACAGAGATCGAGATTACTCCCTGATCTTTCCCGGTCTTCAGGGCTTGAGACATCGGTTCACGGCTGGGGTTGTTGGTTGGTCTATCCCGACTTTTGACGATGGCGCCATTGGTTGCAGAGCTAGAGACATCACCATTAGATGGCAGAGACGGTTGCAACGGTTCTTTATTGCAAATTTGGTAAAGATTGTGCAGTGGGTGCAACACTGTACTTGGTGGTCTTTGCCCAAGGAGAGGAGGCACTTTGAGTGTCTGTCTGTGTGTGGGATCTTCTTGGCACAGGTAATGCACTTATTGAATGGCCCCGACAAGGCCATTCAATGGAAAAAAACTGCGGCCTACCATTTTTCAGTCTGCACAGGCTGAAAGCAATGGACGATGACAAAAAATATTTTAGAAAAATTGATTTGTTGAAAAATTGTTTGGTATCCATGAGGCAAGCACCCTGGACAGTAAAACTGAAGGAGCTAAAAGCTTTTGACTTTGTTGAATGCTGTCAAAAAATTGACTAGCTCTCGAGGTTGCTGCTCCTGCAGTGGAAAACAGAGAACTGAGGAGGAGGAGAGTTGTTGAGTCCGGCGCTTTAAGAAGTATTCTGACCAACAAGGTTGGGTCAAACAGAAGTGATTTATTATTCAGCTCATAATACCGGACTGGGGAACATGTACAAGGTGGCCAGCTTATATACAGTGAGAATGGCAGTTACACAGATTGGTACATTTTTGCAGGCTTCTGGGGAAGCGGGAACATCTGTATGGACAAATCAGCTTTTACTGACAGTAGTTTGAAAATGGCGCCCTAACAAAAGGCGCACTATTCCACCATAGACTTTACAGCGCTAATGGCAGTTTAATAAATAACGCTTGGACACAACATTCCCCCCCCCCCCAGCGAGGAACCCACTCTCCCAACCTTTTAGGTGGACCACAGGTCTGTTTAGGGCGTCCAAAATTCTCAGGTCTTAGGGAAGGGGTTACTGGTTATCCAGGAGCTCTGGGACTGTGGGCTGACTCGCTGGACTGCCTTGGTGTGCTAGGTCTTTGAGGGGATTTTCCTGGATCCAGTATTGGTGCAGGAGCTATACCCGTAGAGCAAGAGCCAACCTCTACCTCAGACTTGGCGGCTACGAGTTCTGGGGAATTTACTGAGGAAAACAGTACCTGCAACTGGTCACTTAGCAACGGCTGAGTGAATCTTCATCCAGATTGAAATCTGGGAGATCCATTCTGTTTGATGAAGGGAGGCTGGTGAGCCTCTGTCTCTGTGGTGGCGTTGTGCCCTGGAACCCGGGGACGCATCAGATCTGCGTGTCTCCTCCAAATTAAACTGTTGTCCATAAGGACTTTGTATGACACTGGCCCCATTTGCTCTAAAACCTCACCTCCCAACCAAGGGAACCCGGCACATAGTTGTGGCAGTGAATAGCTTGCCCAACCTGGAAGAAGTTAGTGTTACTAACATCTATGTTGAGACCCCTGTCCTCAACACGAAGTGGGTCTAAATGGTCAAGGACTGTAGACAATCGCCTCTTCATTAAGAGGTCCGAGAGCGATAAGCCCGAAGCAAGGGGGTAACCCTGTAAGCAAGCAGATATTTGCAAAGCTGAAATTCTAAACTCCCTGTGCCCATACACTTCAGTGCCTCCTTTATGGAGCGAACCATTCTCTCCACTTGCCCATTGGTGGCGGGGTGGAATGGTGCAACAGTGATATGCCTTACCCCATTTCAGCTAAGGAAATCCTGGAATTCCGCTGACATGAAAGTTGACACGTTATTGTACACAACTATGTCGGGCAACCCAAAAGTACAAAAAACCCTTCTCAGCTTATGAATTGTGGTAGCTAACGAAGTCCCTGACATGGGCATTACCTCTAACCATTTAGAGTATGAATCAACAATAAGCAGGAAGGCGTAAAACCTTGTCCTGAAGTGCAGGCGGAATTATCACTCTGTCCCCCCATACCAAACATCCTCTTTCCAAATCAGTTCATTACGTTTTGTATAACAAACCTTGACTTTTTCAGAGACCGGTGGCGACAGCCACCCTTTCTGAACCCATGTGACAACCTTCATTAAGAGGGGATCCTTTTTTGTAGCATAAGCAATGTCCTTGGCAGACACAGGAGGGGGACTCCAAAACCTCCGACATGAGGACCTGATGGTCCGACCCAATCTTGCCTACCATCTCCACAGTGGATCTAGATAGGGCATCTGCATTTGAGATACTGGCACCAGGCCAGTGCTGCAGTGTGTACTGGTAAGCTTGAAGGAACATTGCCCAACGAAGCATTCTAGGAAACAATATCTGGGGGGTAGGCTTATCGGGCACGAAGATGCCCAGTAGCAGTTTGTGATCTGTGATGATTGTAAAGGGCTGCCCGTAAATAAAGTCATGATTTTTTTTTGTACTGTACCTGCAATAATTACTAGAGCCTCCCTATCAATCTGGGCATATCTTTTTTCAGTATCCGTTAGGGACCTTGTATATTAGACGATCGGCGCCTCCCCCCTGGTCATGGCAGAGCACGGCCCCCACCCCTACAGGGGAAGCATCACAGACAAGAATGACCAGTTTACCTGGGTCAAAATGAGTGAGGACGGCATCCGATGTGAGAAGTCTCTTAACCTCTCGAAACGCCTTGTCCTGTGGTGGACCCCGATGCCACACCCCCTGCTTCTTCAGCAGTTGGTGAAGTGAGGTGGCCACGGTGGCCTTTTAAGGTAGAAATGCATGGTAAAAGTTCAGAAACCCCAGAAACGCTTGCAATTCACTTTTCGAAATCGGACGCAAAGCATCCCAGACTGCTTTCACCTTAGAGTTAGAGGGCTTAATGCCTTCTGGAGTAACCTTGAAACCCAGAAAATCCACTTCAGTAGCAAAAAAACAACATTTCTTTTTCTTTTTCTTAACTCTAAGGCTGGCATTTTGGAAACCTTCAAGTACTTTGTCCAACTTCTCAGCAAGTGTCTTTCCCAGCAATCAATACATCATAAAAGTATGGCAGAACACCTGGGAGACCTTTCAGTAATTTCCCCACTAACCCTTGGAACATATCGGGTGCCGCATTGACACCAAAGTGCAAACATTGGACCTTAAATGCACCCTTGTGTGTGGTTATAGTCTGACATAAAGCAGATTCAGGAGTAACAGGCAGCTGCTGGTATGCCTGTGCCAAGTCCAATTTGGCAAAACAGTGTCCTCCGTGAAGTGTAGCCAGTAGGTGACTCACAACTGGCACCAGGTAAGAATTTGAGCATATTGCTTTATGTACACTTTATGTACACTATTAGTACACTTGTAATCCGTACAGATGCGGATGTCTCTGTTGGACTTGATAGCAGTAACAATCGGAGTCTCCCATGGAGCTGAGTCTACCGGCTCCAAAATGCCTTGCACAATCAGTTTGTCAAGTTCGGCCTCAATATGGTCCTTGAGCGCAAAAGGCACCCGGCGAGGCTTCAGCCTGTTAGGCCAAACAGAAGGGTCTAGTTCGAAGTGAACAGGGGTCCCCGTGAACGTACCCAGTCCCAGGCGAAATACGTCTGGGTAACGCTAACAAGTTGACTGAATGGGATCAGCCTCAGCCCTGTTAATAATCAATAAGGGAATACCCAGGGGCCCAAACTATTGTGTACCCAAAAGCCTTGACCACGACAAGGGGCAACCTACCTGACAGACTTGAATTGCACCTGAAAATTGCCGATGCCAAGTACAGGAATATGGCAACCCTGTACATTGTTCAGCTTGACCTTAAGAGCCCGCAACTTTGGGTGGTCGGCTGGAGGAATCTGGAGAAATTCCCTCTGTGTGATGATAGAAAAAGAAGATCCCAAGTCAATTTCCATATGGACTGGACAACTGTCGACAATGAATCTGTCGGAAACCGCATGAACCCTGGAACTGGAGCCATGACTGGCAAAGAACTTGGAAATGAGGTGCTCCTTCCCTTGACGAACTTTATCCCTGGAAGGCCCCTCGGCACACTGGCGGCACACTCTGGCAATGTGTCCCTTCTTCCCACAGCAGTGACATTCAGCAGACCTGAAGGGGCATTGGGTGTGGAGGTGTCTGCTCCCGCAACCCTGGCACGGTGCAATGGTGCCCTTAGACTGGTTGAAGCTGCAGCGGTGAAGTTTAGCAATGTCATCCCCCTCTTCAGAGCTGACTGAGGATGCTGTTGGGCTGGATGTGCGCTGTTGCTGGATAGCCGATCCCCTCTGGACTGTCGCTGAGAATGAAGCTTGCAGAAATTGAACCCCAGCGGTGGCAACTTCAGCCGCCTGAGCCTCCTTAAGCACTTGGGCAAATATCAGAGTGTCCCTTTTCATAGGGCAATGTTGTGTAGCCTCGTCTCTGAGGCCCACAAGGAGCCTGTCACAAACAGCAATGTCAAGGTTTTCCCATTTGCAGGGAACAGCTGTGTGGCAAAGAGCGGCGACATAATCCACGACCGATTCTCCAGCCCTCTGGTCCCTCCTGTAGAAGGCCACCGTAACAGGAAAAATCTAAGTTTTTGGCCGGAAATGGTCCCGAAGGATGGTCAAAATGTCTCTCAGAGGGATATCCTTCACCAGCCTGGGCAGAAGCAAATCTGTGATCTGCTCGAGCGTAGTCAGCCCGCAGTGAGCCAGGAACGTAGCCTTCTGCAACCTCTCGTCTGTGATATTCTGTGAGATCACGTAGTTGTCGAACTGGACCTCGTACATAGGCCATGAGTCTGGTCTGGAGGTGTCGAATGGCCCAAACGAAGCAGGAATGGCGGCAGCCATTGGTATCCCACCTTCGTCGCCAATGTTGAGTCTGGTGCTTTAAGAAGTATTCTGACCAGCAGGATTGGGTCAAACACAAGTGATTAATTGTTCAGCTCATAATACCGGACTGGGGAACATGTACAAGGTGGCCAGCTTATATACAGTGAGAATGGCAGTTACACAGGCTGATACATTTCAGTGGGCTTCCGGGGAAGCGGGAACATGTGTACGGACAAATCAGCTTTTACTGACTAGTTTGAAAATTGCGCCCTTGCAAAAGGCACATTATTCTGCCGTAGGCTTTATGGCGCTAATGGCAGTTTAATAAATAACGCTTGGACACAACAAGAGGGGAAATGGCAGAAAGGGTGGGCAGACACAGGGGGCGGTCCTAATTTTCAAAATCTACCCAATTAGCTTGACAGCTCCGAGAACAGCTCCGTGCATGTGCAGAACCAATAAGTATGCATTCATTAGTGTGCATTCACAGATACCACGAAGGAGAATGTTAATTATAGAACCTTTTAGAGCTCATCAAATTACAAGTTGACATAGGTTGGAAATGTCTTGACAACATAGAACAGCTGATTGTCAAAACATCGGTCCTATTTCTTTGTTAATATTCAGATGCATTGGGTCTTACAATTATATTATCAAATTCTGCTTTTGTATGGCTTTGTTTAACTAATTCCACAGTATTTCCTTTCAGGAATGCTTTGTGAGCGTTTACTACCATTTGACAATGGAATTATTGTGAGATTCTTTCCTTTTGACACAAATGCTACAAAAGTTCTCTATAAGTGTGCTGCAGGGTAAGATATAAGAGTACATTTTGCTCTGTTATTCTAGATTATATTAAAATTATAGAATATTATCTTTATCTGAATTTAAGTAGTGAATGTGTATGTTAATGTAATTACTTCTTTGACAAACATCACTTTCAAATGAGTTTGTAAATGAATGATATGTAGTTCTAAGAATGCCTCTGCTTGGCTCTGTTAGTCACATTTTCTGATATTCTTTGTTAAGTAATTCAACTCCAATAACCATGTGTTCCAAGAGGGGAAAAATATGGATACAAACAAAAGAAGAATTGTTGTGACCTATGCCTTTAGTTGTAGGGTGTGATACATATGTTGAATTGATGTTTGGGTAGACCAGCCACAGGCCCTCAGACAGCTGAGCAGGCCGGACTGGTGGTTCCCCCTGCTGTAAATGCTGCTGTAAAATGCATCTGCGGCTGTCATAAATGTGTGTTTTAAATGGTTTAAATATCAACTAGGACAAAGATGGAACAGAATGGGTAATATTTGAGAAGCACAAACCAACCCAATTTGCTAGTCATAAGCAATAGGAGGAGATGAATGCAAGCAGCCATAAAATGTCTGTAGGAACCACATTTCAGTATCTACTCCAAGTGGAAAATAAATATTTCGGAAAATAGCCAGTAATGGCATCTCCTGGACAGCCAAATGAAATTTGTCTATCTCACAAGATTAAAGGGGACTGATGCATAAAGCTCAAAACATCATGAGGAACCACATTCCAGTAAATTTTCCAGGCACAAGGTCAGCTTTTTCAAAAGTAGCCAGAAAAGCAACTTATAAGCTTGGCAAGCCAAACAAAAATCACTATTTAGACTTGATTATATGGGACTGATGAATAAAGTAAACATCCCTAGGAACCATAGTCTGGTATCTATTCAGGTGGAAAAGCGGTATTTCAGAAAATATCTTGGAATGGCAACTTCCATGTATGACAACAAAATTCAAGTCTTATATGTAACTAGATGGGATTGGTGCAATTAGCCATAAAATGTCTTCAGGAATCAACTATCCATTACAGGCAAAATATTGGTATTTCAGAAAACAGTCCAGAAAGAATACTTCTAAGCAGGCTAATTTAAACAAATTGACCAGTCATGTTTGGCCAGGGGACTGGTGTCTCAAACCACAGGTAACACATTTCGATATTTAACCATGCTAAAAAAAAACTGCCCATAATGGCAATTTCTGTATATGTCAGAAAAAAGAAACTCAACAGTCATGCAGGGATAGATGGGGAAAAAACACAAGAAGCTGCAGTGCTTCTGCATGAATCAATTTCAGATACCTGTTCAAATAGTGCATGATCTGCACAATGGCTTGGAATACAAGTGTCTGTGTATACCAGGTTAACTACATTTACCATTCGTGCATGGTTAGACAGGAGCCATAAAACCTCCAAAGGAGATAAGTCCCATATCCCATTTTAGGCCTAAGTTCCTTGTTGCATAAATCACTGCAGCCACTTCTGAGCTATGTTTACTTGTGACATATGGCTACATTGCAGAGGTGCAATACACCCACAACGACCACATTTTACTGTCCTTTCCAGACCAAATGTTTATATTGTGCAAAAAGACTTCAGATGTCAACTTCTCAATGGATGAAACAATTGATTTACTGTACTTATGAAGAGATTAGAGCAATGTGTCAAGGCATTCCACATGCAGAAGCATAGATGTTGGCTCCATTTCTTCTCAGTAGTGAGCTTGCCTAATATTGTAGTTAGTTTGGTCATTTTGACAAGTTTAACTGAATTTTGAATTTATTTGAATTTGAATTATAATTTATATACTGCAATTCTCTGCCCAAGGGCCGACTCAATGCGGTTTACAAAGTACAATTTACAAGTTACGGTATAAAAATATAAAAATACAGTGTGTCACAGTGCAATATAGTAAATACAATAAAATACAGATTACAGAATAAACAATATAATCAACAATAGTGTTGACATTTACTTTCGAGTTCTAATAATCAAGGGCACATTTGTGCAATTGCTAAAAGCTTTTGTTTTGTTGTATTTTGTAATGAGATTTTTTTTGTAAAAAACAACAACACCTTGAATAGGCTGAGGGTTAGAGTCCCTAAATGCAAGACCAACATGCTCAAGTGGGGACTGCTGGCAGATAATAAGTGGCTTCATTTGGGCAGTCCAGGGTTTGATTGGTACGCAAAAGAAGAAAAAGTTTTTAAAAAACATACAATTTCCTTATTTTATTTAATTAATACATTTATATACCATCCACAATCCACTGGAGAAGGAAATTGCAACCCACACCAGTACCATTACTAAGATAATCCCATGGGCAGTGTCAAAAGGTTAAATGATATGACACTGGAAGATGAGCCCCTCAGGTCAGAAGGTGTCCAACATGTTACTGGGGAAGAGCGGAGGACAAGTACAAGTAGCTCCAGATAGAGTGAAGTGGCTGGGCCAAAGCTAAAAGGACACTCAGTTGTGGATGAATCTGACAGTGAAAGGAAAGTCCAATGTTGTAAAGAACAATATTGCATAGGAACCTGGAATGTAAGATCTATGAATCAAGGCAAGCTGGATGTGGTCAAAAATGAAATGGAAAGAATGAAATTTGATATCTTGGGAATCAGTAAACTAAAGTGGACAGGGATGGGTGGACTAAACTCAGGAGACCATTATATCTACTTCTGTGGGCAAGAATCCCTTAGAAGAAGTGGAGTGGCCCTTCTAGTCAATAAAAGAGTGAGGAAAGCAGTAATGAGATAAAATCTTAAAAATGACAAAATGATTGCAGTCCAAAGCAAACCATTCAATGTTGCAGTCAGCCAAGTCTATGCCCCAACCACTGGTGCAGAAGAGGCTGTAGTCAACCATTTTTATGAAAACACTAGCATATTTTGCCCGTCGGTGCCGGGCTTTTTAAAATTGTGTTGGATAGTAAAGGATTTCGTGGGGTTTTTTTCTTGAACCAATGGTGCTGGGCTGTTTTAAATGGTGTTGAAAGGTTTTGTGATTTTGTGGCTTCGAGGCGCTGCGTCTGCCTGTGGCGGACTTGCGCTCCCAGTGTGTGTTTTATTTTTATTTTTTGCACGCCAGCTTCCTCAGTGCCGGGCTCTTTAAATTGGTTTTGGAAGGTTTTTGTTTTATGTTTATGCAAATTTTATTTTAATTTATTTTATTTAATGTAAATTAAAAAATAATAATTTAAAATTTAATTTTGGTTTTATAAATCTTTATTTTTATGCATTTTTTATTTTTTGTTTCGGTTTTTTGGTTTTTTTTGAGTGAAAAGTGATTTCTGGTGTTTTTTTTTTTTGGTATTTTTTGAGATTAGTATGAATATTTTTGAATGTTTTGATAACTTATTTGATTAATTTGGGAATTAATCTTATTTTTTCAAGATTTTTTTTCACGAGCCAGGCTCGATCCCTGGCCCGGGGAAAGTAAGGGCAGCGGCGGCGTTTCCGAATGTACCTTTTGCCACGCCGCTCAGCCTGATTGGCTCTGGTGCGGCGTCGCACAAGGAACGTTGGGAATTGAAGTTCCCTTTTTTTGTTTGCGTCGCGCAAATTTCAACCCGACAGTTACCTGCGAACCCCGTTCGGCCGAGTGCACAGAGGCTCGGATGGGGCTAGTGGGACCTGGTGCAACATCCTTTGTCACATTCCAACGGTTAACGCACCATTTTATAGGTATAGATACAACACTTTCTAGAGTTGACACCCAAAGAAAGATCCTCTTATCATCATAGGAGATTGGAATGTCAAAGTAGGAAGTCAAAAGGTAACTGGAATAACAGGCAAGTTTGGCCTGCAGTGGCTCAAGTGGCTAAGACGCTGACTGGGAGGCGGCAGGTCAGCAGTTCGATTTCCGAGTACTGCAGGATGGAATGAGCTCCCGGCTTTGTCCCAGCTCCTGCCAACCTAGCAATTTGAAAGCAATAAATTGCAAGTAGATAAATAGGGACCACTTCGGTGGGAAGATAAACAGTGCTCTGTGCACTCTGGTGTCTAGTCTTGCCTGCCACATGACCACCGAATGTCTGCAGAAGCAGACAGTGCTGGCTCTTCAGCTTCGAAACAGATGAGCACTGAACCCTCCCTAGAGTTGGATATGACTGGCTTTCGAGCAAGGGAAACCTTTACCTTGACTTTGGAGTCCAAAATGAAGCAGGGCAAAGGCTAACAGAGTTTTGCCAAGAGAATGCACTGATCATAGCAAATACCCTCTTCCAACAACCTAAGAGGTGACTCTACACATGGACATCACCAGATGGCCAACACCGAAATCAGATAGATTACGTACTCTGCAGCCAAAGATGGAGAAGCTCTATACAGTCAGCAAAGACAAGACCTGGAGCTAATTGTGGCTCAGATCACGAGCTACTGATTGCTAAATTCAGGCTTAGAATGAAGAAAGTAGGAAAAACTTTTCTAGTCCCTCAGAAATGAGGAAAACCAGGACAGCACAGTGCCCTGGGCCCCCAATCCTCAGGCAGCCCATGCAACCGATTACGCTGGAAACTGCGCACACGCCTACCTGGAAAACCTGGGATGGCCAGTGCAGGGGACTGGCAGCCCATTTCGGGGCTTGTCATCCCAAAAATTGTCTGCAGAGCCCCCCCCCCCCACTGGCAGGCGGAGACGGTCAAGGGAGGCACAGGCGCCTAGGCCTGTCCGCCGTCCTAGGTGGTGGGGGAGGTGGCTGCGCATACGTGAAAGTCTGCATAGGCACCTAGGCCTGCCCACCATCTCAGGAGGTGGGGAGGCAACTGCGCCTGCGCGAGAGTCCGCACAGGTGCCTAGCCTCCAGTAGGGATGGCAGCAATGGCGGCCAGTACACTGTGAAAATGCGGCACAGTCCGAGAGGGGTGGCGCCACATGGCTGGCCCCACAATGAGGTGCCGGCACAGCCTGTGCCTCAGCCTGCTCTGGAGCCCCTGACTGACCGCCCACCCCACCTTGCCTTACTGCGGCAGCCGGCGGCAGCCGCCTCTCCATCAACTACTGCCGGTGGGCAGCCATTACAGCCTGGCTCCACCGCCTCAGGCAGTAAGTGGGACCCATGCGGGGGGCAGGTGGAGCCCGGAGCCAAGACCGCGTTGCCGCTGTTTGCCTGGGGTGCCCTTCAGGATGAAGACGAAGCCAGGCTGCAATGATCGTCCCCCGACAGTAGTTGCTGGGGAGGCTGTTGCCGCCGGCCGGAGGGGGCAAGGCAGGACAGGGGATTGGGCAGGGGCTCTGGAGCAGGCTGCGCCCCAGCTGTGATGGCACATCACAACGGGGCCAGTCATGTGGCTGCCACCCCTTGGCCTGCCCTGCCTGGGTGCCACGCCACACTTTCTTCGCCGCCTGGAGCCGTCCGAGTCAGGCCCCGGATCCACCTCTAGCCCTGCCCGGCGATGGACCCACCTGCGGCACCGTGGGTCCCAGCAAGGCCTAGGCTGGCGCCGCCAGCACCATCATGAGGGTGATGCCAGCAGACAAAAAGGTAAGGCAACTGTGGTGGGGTGGGGGCCGGGGGACACCAGGTCTGGTGATAGGATTCTGATGTCCTGTAGGTATTGTGTGCTTGCTAGCCATACTGCCAAAACTGCTTCTGCCAGGATGCTTCAGCTCCTGGGGTTCTGCTACTGCTACTGGCTTTGCTGAAATCTCTGGAGGAGAGAGAGAGAGAGAGTCTGAAACTCTCCAGAGGATTGGAATCCAACTGAATGGACAAAGTGAGTCCAGTTTCCAGAAGCAATGCCTAGCAGAGACACTGAACCCGGAGGCTCTGTTATTTCCTCAAGCCAGGACAACAAGGCTTAGCATAGCCTACAGCCAGCCCGGGAGAAGGCTGGAGTTTGCTGTGAGTACTTTGACTGGGACTCAGACCTTGAAAGTACTGCTTACAAAGACTTACAAACTGTTTACCTGATTTTGCTTTCATAGAGAGGAATCTAATGTTTTGCGTTTACGTTTTGAACTGACTTGCTAAGTAAAAGCTATTTTGTTTTCATCGTTACTGTGCATGTTATTGTCTGAGTGAGAGTGAAAACACTACCCCGGCACCACAGCTGCTGCCACAAGCTAATTGCTTAGCTCTGCAGGATTCACACCCAGACCCCAATACCTAACACCCAGTTCTCTCCTCGGCCCTGGGTCAGTACCCCCGGGCAACACCGGGTCCTCTGCTAGTTAATGCTAAAAACCCATTGATTACATCTCAAAACAATATTGTTTTAAGAAGTTTTTTAAAATGTATCCAGAGAAGGAGCCTGACACATCTCTATAAGTAGGCTGTTCCATAATGTGGGTGCCACCACTGAGAAGGGTTTCCTCCTAATTGTGACCTTCTGTGCCATTCCTGAGGTTGGCACCTGGAGCTGTGTACTTTGGGAGGACTGGGCAATAATGCAGGCAATAAATATTAGGGACAATTCTTATATTTATCAGCCAATGTACTGACTTAGGCTTCTGGGAACTGAAATACCCCTTTGGGGCCTGAGCCCCACATGAGGAACACTGGTTTAGAACGTCACTCTTAATTTGTATTCCTTGCTTGTATTGGCAATATTACACGATCTCCTAGCTGCTCATGTGGTTTTTCCCCCTGGTTCATCTAGGTTCAGATTAATTGGCGAACCTTACAGAACATGTGTGTTTGATGGAACAGGATATAAGTGGGATGTTCCTCCTCCTAAATGTCAAAGTAAGTAAAGTCCTTACATATTTTAAATTATCATTTGGTGATTCCCAGAAAGCCAAAGCTTCCAGTAAAAATGCATGTGGTGGCCATTTTCTTGTACAGGAGCTTCGGCTTTCTGGGAATTGAAGTCAAGAAAGCAAAATGGCCCCCGCAACGCTGATCAGCTGTTTGTCAGGGCAGGCCAGGGAGAGATTTTTCCTCCACAACCAGCACACGTAGGAGACCAGTCATCCTTTTGGGGAGGTGGGTGGGCAGAGGCACCCCGGGTGCCTCTCTGACCCTAGGGGGAGCCGATTGGGGCTTTTTCCACACACACACCCCTGCCTGGACTGCTGGAAGGCAAAACAGTGGGGAAAACTCCTTTGTAGGCTGCAGTTTTGGGCTTGCAGCAGCGTCCAGGCAGGGTAGGGGGGGCAGGAAAAAGCCCCGATTGACTCTCCTGAGCCTCAGAGAGGCACCCGCACTGGCTGAGAACCCAAATACGATCCATTCGAATAATAACATGTCGTTATTCGGGGCATGACATTTAAAAAAATAACTTGTCGTTATTCGGATTCGGCGTTATTCGGATGCATCGTTATTCGGGGTTCCACTGTACCTGACAATACAAAATTATTCATCTATGCCAGGGGTTCTCGACCTTTTCAAGCCGCAGGCCGGGTCACACTCCTTCAGACAGCTGAGTGGCCTGGACTGGTGATTCTCCCAGCTGTAAATGCTGCCGTAAAATTCATCCACGGCTGTCGTAAACACGTTTATGGCTGTCGTAAGTGTGAAAGACAACACATTTACGACAGCTGTGGACATGTTTACGACAGCCTGTTGTGTTCTGTAAAGCTGTGCCTTTAACAATGTACCTTTGCCATGTGTTAACAATGTAACCTTTCTGTGTGCAACATTATAACCATCAGCTGTATCAATGTAAACCTGATAAGGGGACGCGAGCTAGTGACCACTAGATGGCAATAGCGAGCGTCCAGCTCTCATGGCTCAGATTCACCTGGTTCAGCAGCGCGGGAAGATTCCCCGCCACCTCTTCACCTGGTCAAGAAGGGCGTGACCTTCTATGACGTCACGTAGGCAGCAACCAATAGTCTGTCGACGAGCCACATTCAAATGTATAGCCAGCTGTATATATTGAGCTACTCATCCGCCATTACCACATGTTTCTCCGGATCATCATGCAATAAACCTGTGTTAAGCCAACCCTTCGGCTGTTTCATTGTCTTTGGTCCCTTACACTAAATTGGCGACGAAGGTGGGATATGGCAGCCCACGGGACCAAGACATGCGCCGGTTTCGAAATCAGGAAACCGGGCGACTGGGAGATCTTCGAGATGGACTTCCAGGCAGCACTGATCGAGTCCGAAGTCACGGAAGAGGCAAAGAAAAGGGCCATCTTCACCAGGATGCTCGGACAAGAAACCAAAAGGACCTTGGTGGACCTGATTGCACCGAGGAGGGTGAGCGAATTCAAGGCCAAGGAACTCATGCAGATGCTGCGTGAGCACGTCCGGCCCGCCACGGCGATGTTTCCCGCTCGGAGTGCGTTCTGGAGGCGAGTCCAAGCGCCCGGGGAGACGGTCGCCGCATTCGTGGCGGCCCTGCGGCTGGCGGCCGGGCCGTGCAAATGGGAGAATGCCGAAATCACCCTTCGGGACTGTGTGCTGTGCGGCCTGAACGACGCCGAGACCCAGCACACATTAATGAACCAAGAGCCGCCTCCCACGTTGCAGGAGGTCGTCAGAGCGGCCCAGGCCGCAGAAGCTACGAAGGCCGGGGTCCAAGAACTCCAGGACTGGCGGCCGAAGTCGAGCAAGGCAGAGGCTCCGGTACAGGCGGCCCGGCGAACTTCGAGGTCGTCCACAGAGAGCAGCGACGACGAGGACGTCCGGAGGGTCCGGAAGGAGAGCCGGCGATGCGACGGCTGTGGAGCGGCCCACGACCGCGTAAAGGGCCCGTTCCGGAAGGCCGAGTGCCACAACTGCGGCCGCCGCGGGCACATCGCCAAGGTGTGCAGGAAGAAGCGCGAGACCCGGAGGAGCTCCGCAGACCGTTCCGCGGGACAAGACCGCTCATCGAGACCCAAGGACGGCGCCCAGGCCACGCGGAAGCAGGACGGCGTGGGCCGCATCTCCGACGGCAGCGAGGACGACGCCCCAGTGTTCAGCGTGTCTGCAGGACACCCCCGCTATTTTGTTGAGGTACTAGTCCAAGGGGTTCCCATTAGGATGGAAATTGACTCGGGGTCCTCATATTCAATCATTTCCCAGAGGGAGTTTTTGGGAATTGCCCCCCACAAGCGACCCAAGCTCAAAGCATTGAGGTCCACACTACGGGACGTGCAAGGGAACAGCATTCCAGTGTTGGGGGTTGGAGAATTTCAGGTTAAATTCAAGAAGCACGCCGCGTCCCTTCCCCTAGTCGTGCTCAAAGGGGGAGATTGCAGCCTCCTCGGGACTCAATGGTTCCAGCCCCTGGGTTTGTTTATTGGGGGGGTGCACGCCGTTGGGATGCACGCCGTTGGGACTGATCCAATTCTGGAGGTGTGCGAGGCGCACCCCGAAGTTTTCAAAAGACTGGGGAAATTCAAGGGGCCCCCAGTGACATTCGACCTGGACCCGGAGGTCCGCCCGATCCATCTTAAACCACGCCGGGTGCCGTTCACACTTAAGGACAAGATAGAGGCGGAACTGGACAAATTGGTGGGCCAGGGAATCCTTGTGCCTGTTGATTCCGCGGAGTGGGAAACTCCAATTGTAACCGCACTAAAGGCCAATGGGGAGGTCCGCATATGCGCCGACTACAAGTGCACCATCAACAAGGCGATCCGCCCGAATGCATATCCGGTGCCGGTAGTCAGCCATCTGCTGGCCAGGTTACACGGGGGAAAGTGTTTCGCTAAGCTCGACTTAGCACAGGCCTACCAGCAGCTTACGGTGTCCCCTGCCGCAGCTGCTGCGCAGACCATAGTCACCCATAAGGGGGCGTTCCAGGTGACGCGCCTCCAGTTCGGCGTGAATTCGGCGCCTGGAATTTTCCAGTCACTCGTGGAACGCCTCCTGAAGGGACTGGAGGGGGTGTTGCCTTATTTTGATGACGTGTTAATAACGGGGGGGAGTCGGGTTGAATTGGCCAAGAGGTTGGGGAAGGTCCTGACAATATTCGAAAAAGCGGGGCTGAGACTGCGAAAGGACAAATGCGTCTTCTTCGCAACCGAGGTTGAGTTCCTAGGGTTTTGTGTGACTCCTGAGGGAATAAAACCATCCAAGTCCAAGGTGGCAGCCATTAAGAAAGCCCCCCGCCCCACCTCCAAGCCCGAGCTGCAGTCGTTCCTAGGGCTGCTCAACTTTTACCACTCCTTCCTCCCCCGGAAGGCAGCGGTGGCTGAACCGCTACACAAACTGCTAAAGAAAGACCAGGCATGGAAGTGGGGCGATGACCAAGAAAGGGCATTTAGTGAGCTAAAAAGCCTCCTAGCGTCCGATGCCATACTGACCCACTTCAACCCCAAACGCCCAGTAGTTCTGACCTGTGATGCATCTCCAGTGGGGGTGGGGGCGGTGCTGTGCCACGTGTTGGAAAACGGAAGGGAGGCCCCGATAGCATTTTACTCCAGGTCCCTGTCCCAAGCGGAGAGAAACTACGCACAGACAGACAGGGAGGCTCTAGCAATAGTCGCGGGGACGAAAAAAATTCACGATTTTCTGTACGGCCGCCCCTTCACCATTGTAACGGACCACAAGCCCCTGCTAGGCATCTTTACCGCAGATAAGCCCACCCCACAGATCCTGTCCCCGAGGATGCTCAGGTGGGCCATTTTTCTCAACGCGTATCAGCACGCGTTGGTCTACCGGCCCGGGAAAGAGATCAGCCATGCGGACGCTCTATCTAGGTCTCCCCTTCCCCTAACGCCCAGCCAGGTGAGCAAGGGGGAGCGGGACCATCAGGTTCTCATGATAGAGGTGCTGGATTCGCCCCCCGTAGTGCCCGCCGACATTGCCAAAGCGACAGAGAAGGACAAGACGTTAGCGGCAGTTAGCTCCTGGGTGCAGAAAGGGTGGCCGGCGTCCTCCCCAGCGGAGGAGTTCGCTCCATTTTTCAGAAAAAAGCTAGAACTGTCCCTAGAGAGGGGGTGCCTCTTGTGGGGGCAGCGGGTGGTGATTCCCACTTCCCTTCGGCCGCGGGTGCTCAAACTGCTGCACGTCAGCCACCCCGGCATCGTGCGATCCAAGGTGCTGGCCCGGAGTTACTTCTGGTGGCCCCAGCTGGACGCCGACATCGAGCACATGGTCGGCACTTGTGAAAGTTGCTAATGCTCCAGACCAGAGGAGGCCCGCCTTCCCCACAGGGAATGGGATGCGGCTAAGGGGCCGTGGTCCCGGGTGCACGTTGATTTCGCGGGCCCGTTCAGAGGCACCCTGTTCCTTCTCGTAGTGGACGCCTTCTCCAAGTGGTTGGAGGTTATCCCAGTCACGAGCACCTCCTCGGCCCAGACCATTAGGCATTTGCGGAGGCTCTTTTCCACGTTCGGCATACCCGACACATTAATTAGCGACAACGCTAGTTGCTTCACGTCCTCCGAGTTTAGGGCATTCATGGAGATCAACACCGTTCGGCACATCACCTCCGCCCCGTTTCACCCGGCCACCAATGGCCAAGTAGAGCGCCTCGTCCGCACCACGAAGGACGCGTTGCGGCGCATGGGCCCCGGGGATCTGAACCTGCAAGTGTGCCAGTTTCTGCTAGGGTACAGGGTGACCCCGTTGGCGTCAGGATACTCCCCCGCAGAACTCTTAATGCGTAGGAAACTGACCACCATCCTTACTAGGCTAGACCCCACGAGGGTAGAGGACAAAGGAAGGAACATCGGGCTAGAGGCTACAAAGAGTTTCAGTGTAGGCGCCCCCGTGCATTGCAGGAACTACGCCAGCACGGGCCCAGCCTGGGTACCGGGCGTAGTTGTGGAGCAAACCGGCCCCGTGTCGTACCGCGTGGAAACCAGCATAGGGCTCCTGTGGAGGCGGCACGCGGACCAGCTCCGACGCAGGGTCTCCGATGAGCAGGGCACAGACCAAATAGAGGAAAAATCAGCGTTAGGGTTCTCCCCCACCCGTTCAGCCCAAGGGGGAGGGAAAGGGGTCTGCGGGTCCCCACCAAGGGGGGAGGGGGATATTCTCGTAGATATCCTAGGGGATCTTTCTGAGGAGGAGGAGGAACCCGACCCCATACATATCTCGCGGAATGCCCCCACAAATGCGGATACCCCTACTAAGTTAGATTTTGATTTTCAGAACCGGGGGGGTTTTTCGGAGTGGTCCCCCACCCGTCCAAGCGAGAAGAGGGGTTTTCGTTAGCCCCGACTGCCCCCGGTCTGCCCACAATGGAGTTTTTCCCTTCCCCTAAGGCCGCCAGACAGCGGCAAGCCACTAACAAGTCTCCCTCTCCCATTTCAGGACAAGGGACCAGGGAACAAAGAAGCAGTAGCGCCCCCGGGGGGGGGGTCAGCCCTCTTCACGGCCCAAATGCACATGCAACAAGCCATCTTGGCTGAGAGACTTCGTCTCATCCTAGGGGGGAGGGATGTTGTGTTCTGTAAAGCTGTGCCTTTAACAATGTACCTTTGCCATGTGTTAACAATGTAACCTTTCTGTGTGCAACATTATAACCATCAGCTGTATCAATGTAAACCTGATAAGGGGACGCGAGCTAGTGACCACTAGGTGGCAATAGCGAGCGTCCAGCTCTCATGGCTCAGATTCACCTGGTTCAGCAGCGCGGGAAGATTCCCCGCCACCTCTTCACCTGGTCAAGAAGGGCGTGACCTTCTATGACGTCACGCAGGCAGCAACCAATAGTCTGTCGACGAGCCACATTCAAATGTATAGCCAGCTGTATATATTGAGCTACCCATCCGCCATTACCACATGTTCCTCCGGATCATCATGCAATAAACCTGTGTTAAGCCAACCCTTCGGCTGTTTCATTGTCTTTGGTCCCTTACACTAAACAGCCATAAATGCAGACGCGGCTGTTTCCACCACTTCTGCTGGTGGGAGCAGTGGTGGGAGCAAGGGCAGTGGGCCACATAAAATGGTGCCTTGGGCCAGATCTGGCCCATGGGCCATAGGTTGAGAACCCCTGATCTATGTGGATGACACAGCAATAGCCTTTCAATGAACAAGCTTTGATGAGGTAGCTAGAAAACTTACTAGATCACTTAAAGAATTAGGACAGTATTACAACATCAACCTTTTGAAGCCTAATCCAAACAAGACTCAAGTGTGTTTTTTCCACCTTCAAAACCGAGTGGCAAAGGTTGAGTTGGATTTTACATGGCGAGGGAACTGATTACAGCACTGTCTAGCACAAAAATACCTCAGTGTGACACTTGACAGGACACTCTCTTTTAAGCAGCTTTGCCTACAGAAACAACATCATCAGGATACTCACAAACTACAAATGGGGAACTCAACCATCTATGCTGCATACATCAGCTTTGGCCCTGAACATCTCTACAGCACAGTATGCTGCTCCAGTATGGAACACATCCACACACTTGAAACAAGTTGATATTGTTGTTAATAAAGCCATAGATATAGTGACAGGATGCTTCAAACCTACACCACTTGAGAAAATATACTGGCTTGTTGGTATCGCTCCACCTATGATAAGGAGAGAAGTAGCAACAGGCGGCAGGAGAACTAGGCAAGAGAATAACCCTTGGCATCCTCTGAATGAATATGAGCCTCAAGAACAAACATTCTTGCGGGTATACAAGAGCAAAACCAAATTAGAAGATGGAGGAAGGAACTCACTGGACAAGGAACATTAAAGGATATGGCTGAGGAACTCAACCTCCTCTATGTCACTTGGAGGATCCTGAATAGGCTGAGGGTCAGAGTACCTAAATGCAAGACCAACACACTCAATTGGGGGCTGCTGGCGGACAACAACACACAGTGTGAATGTGGAGGGATACAGAATCCAGCTAGCGTTATTTGCATAATTTAGTGCTTTTCAAGATCTTATCAATTTTCCTGATAAATTTTCCTTTCTATCAAGGTTCCAAAAAGACCTGTAGAATGCCGCCAAAAATTCATGGTGGATCTCACAACGGCACTGGGGATACTTATCTTTATGGAACTGTGATAAAATACAGCTGCAAGGAGAATTTTACACTTTTGGGAACATCTTCTATTTTTTGTGATACAGATCAAAATAACAATCGAATATGGAAAGGGAAACCTCCCAAATGCAAAGGTATTTTCTTTCTAATCTCAACTTTTCACCCTGAAAATATATTTTAGATCATTGTTAGTTAATGGTAGTTGTGTTCTTCCTCTTCCTTACCTGTGCTCCCTGAATAAAGGTCCCCTTACACCTCCATTTGAAGGGGATACTTTCCATGACTATCCTCAGATACCAGAAAATGCTGAACAGCAATCCATATACTTTACATAGCAGATAGTGGCATCTAGTGGCTAGCTCTGTTAATGTGCCTTAGAAATATATATACAGTACAGTATATACTGTATACAAAGTAAAACCCTACGTAAAAACCCTACGTAAAAACCGACTCACATAACAATTTTTTGCATAAATCACATCCCGATTTATGCAAATATGTCGATTTACATAAGGGGTTTTACTTGCATATTGTAAGCCTAAAATGGCGTCAGCGCCATTTTAAGCCTACAAATTCCACCCTACTCAACCTGCCCCCACTGCCAGAAGTTGCAAGAAATCACTTACCATGGTGGAGGCAGTGGCGATGATTGCCGCAATTTGCAGGGTTTTCCAGAGTCCCCGTCGCTTCTACTGGGATTAGGACAGTGTCCCCGCAGATCCGCTCGGTTCTGCTGTTCGTCTGAGGCTTCTCAGGGGTGCACTTTATCTGGCACTGTGTTGGAGGAAGAGCAGAATGGAGCGTGATTTGCAGCATAAAAGAACTTATTTCCTGGTGTGGGGGGAACTGCCCATCATTACCAGAGATGGCCACTAGGAGTGCAAAGCACAATTTTCCATAGCAATGCACTATGGTTGGGACCATTCCCTCCACCCCCATGCATCGCTATGAGAATGCAACATTTTAACGTAAAAAATCATATTACATAAAAAGCTACGGAATGGACTTTTTACATAAATCAGTGTTTTACTGTACCAGAATTAGTCTGAGACCATTCAACAAACAGATTAGTAGTGTTGACCGCCTTTATGAAGAACAGTGGTACCTCATACAATGATTTTAATCTGTTCCACGGGGCTTATTGTTGTACGAAACAATTGCTATACGATACCTGCACCTTATAGCAATTTCCCCTATGGGCTACATCGTACAATGATTTTTTTTTTTTTTTGCTAAATGATTTTTCCCATTGAAAAATTGTTGTACGATTTTTTCCCATAGGGAAAATTGTTATGTGGGATACCATCCCCCCCCAATCTAATTGTTATGCGATTTCATTGCTATACGGGGCAATAGTTGCATGAGGTTCCACTATACTGTTACTTGATAGATGTAAGGCTGCCACCTGATCTCAACCTATCACATTAGTCAAGTATTACTGTCTAGATCAGGGGTTCCCAACCTTTTCAAGCTGGGGGCTGGGTCATGCTTTCTCAGTCAGCTTAGAGGATGGCCATTTTACCCTGCCTGCACGATGGGTGTGGCCATTTTGTCCCAACAGCTTCAAAAGGGATGGCCATTTTGTTTCTTGAATGCCCTTTGAGAGGTGGTGGGCCATATGAAATTGTGCTATGGGCCGAATCCAGCCCACGGGCCTGAGGTTGGGAACCTCTGGCCTAGATCTCAGGCAGAAACAATCAGCTGACTTTGGAAAGGTCAGTTCTTGGCACTTCTTCTGTGGCACCCCACTATTCAGTAAGAAAGCTTGTGAATAGACCTGTGTGATTAACAGAGACCAAAAAGAAGTTACTTCCCTTAACTGTAGTTCTTTGAGTGGTCATCTGTGAGTCAACACTTCCCTCCCATCTTCCCCTGTGTCACTGGTCTGTTAAAGTGTCAGGAACAGAGAATAGTGAGGCAATGGAGGAAAATGCCATTAGACAGGTGCACATGGGCAGTAAAGGAGGGTCTCCTGTTGGCTTATCGATGCTTGCTTTTTTCAAGCTCTGGACAATTTTTAGCCTTCAGCGAAAACATCTGTTCACCTATACCAGGAATGGCCAGTTTTGGTGCTCCAAGTGTTCTTGAAATATAATTTCCAAAAGCACTGATCAGCAGCAGTGCTGATTTGGGCTTTTGGTAATTGAAGTCCAAGAACAGCTGGAGCACCAAGGCTGGCCATTCCTAATCCCAAGGTGCAGCCAAACTTCCCACATTCCTTCACTAGCTTCAATGGCCCCATTTACTTCCTGGACTATGGAACACCTGTGATTGAAAGTGGCCTAGAATCACCTTAATTCAAACTTGACACTTCCTTGCTGCCCTGTTTAGTGTATGGGACCAAAGACACCAGGACAGCCGGAGAGCTGGCTTAACACAACTTTATTACATGCTGGTCAGAGGGAACATGAGGTAATGGCGGACGAACAGCTCAATATATACAGTGGCTATACATTTGAATGTGGCTCCTTGATAGCCTATTGGCTACAGGCTGCGTGACGTCATTGCAGGTCACGCCCTTCTTGTCCAGGTGAAGGTAGTGGCGGGAATCTTCCCGCGCTGTTGTTCTAGGTGAGTCTTGGACCAATGAGCTTGGACGCTCGCTATTGCCATCTAGTGGTCACTAGCTCGCGTCCTATTAAGGTTACAGTGATTCAGCTGGAGGTTACATTGCTACACATAGAAGAGGTTACATTGGATACACATGGATAGGTACATTGTTTAAAGGCACAGGCTTTAGGACACAACACCCCTCCCCCCTAGGATGAGACGAAGTCTCTTAGCCAAGATGGTTTATTGCACTCGCGTTTGGGCCGCGACGTGGGTGGTTGGCCCACCCGGGGGCCGCTCCCGCTTCCTTGTTCCCTGGACCCTTGTCCTGTAATGGGAGAGGGAGACTTGTTAGCGGCTTGCTGCGGTTTTGCAGTTTTAGGGGAAAGGGTAGATTCCGTTGTGGTTGAACCGGGGGCACCAGGGGCTAACGTAAAACCCCTCTTCTCGCTTGGATGGGTGGGGGACCACTCCGAAACCCCCCCCCCCCGGTTCTGAAAATCAAAATCAAACTCTGTTGGGGGATCCCGCGGGATATCTACGAGGACAAATTCCTTCTCCTCCCCCCGTGGTGGGGACTCTGGACCCCCCTCTCCTCCCCCTTGGGCTAAACGGGTGGGGGAGAACCCTAACGCTGAATTTGTTTTGTCGGCGGCCTGATTTCCTGGGACCCGGCTCCGGAGCTGGTCCGCGTGCCGCCGCCAAAGTAGACCCGTGTTGGTCTCCACGCGGTACGAAACGGGACCGGTTTGTTCCATGACCACCCCCGGCACCCAGGCTGGCCCCGCGCTGGCGTAGTTCCTGCAATGTACCGGGGCACCCACGCCGAAACTCTTGGTGGCTTCTAACCCTATGTCCCTCCCCTTGTCCTCAACTCTCGTGGGATCTAGTCTCGTGAGTATGGTGGTCAACTTCCTGCGCATTAGAAGCTCCGCAGGGGAGTAGCCTGACGCTAGCGGGGTCACCCTGTACCCAAGCAGAAACTGACACACTTGCAGGTTGAGGTCCCTGGGGCCCATGCGCCGCAGCGCGTCCTTCGTGGTGCATACGAGGCGCTCCACTTGGCCATTGGTGGCCGGGTGGAAAGGGGCGGAGGTGATGTGCCGGATGGCGTTAATCTCTGTGAATGCCCTGAACTCAGCGGACGTAAAACAACTAGCGTTATCACTAATTAGGGTGTCGGGTATGCCGAACGTGGAAAAAATTCTCCGCAAATGCTTAATTGTCGCGGCCGAGGAGGTGCTCGTGACTGGGATGACCTCCAACCACTTGGAGAAGGCGTCCACAACAAGGAGAAACAGGGTTCCTCGGAACGGGCCCGCGAAGTCTATGTGTATCCGGGACCACGGCCCCTTAGCCGCGTCCCACTCCCTGTGGGGAAGACGGGCCTCCTCTGGTCTGGAGCATTGGCAACTCTCACAAGTGCCGACCATGTGCTCGATGTCGGCGTCTAACTGGGGCCACCAAAAGTAGCTTCGGGCCAGCGCTTTGGAACGCACGATTCCGGGGTGGCTGACGTGCAGCAGTTTAAGCACCCGCGGTCGAAGGGATGTAGGGACCACCACCCGCTGCCCCCACAAGAGGCACCCCCTCTCTAGGGACAGTTCCAGCTTCTTCCTAAAAAATGGGGCGAATTCCTCCGCCGGGGAGGACGCCGGCCACCCTTTCTGTACCCAGGAGCAAACCGCCGCCAACGTTTTGTCCTTTCTTGTCGCTGTGGCAATGTCAGCGGGCACTACGGGGGGCGAATCCAGTACCTCTATCATGAGAACCTGATGGTCCCGCTCCCCCTTGCTCACCTGGCTGGGCGTCAGGGGGAGGGGGGACCTCGATAGAGCGTCCGCATGGCTGATTTCTTTCCCGGGCCGGTACACCAACGCGTGCTGGTAGGCGTTGAGAAAAATGGCCCACCTAAGCATTCTCGGGGACAGGATCTGTGGCGTGGGCTTATCTGAGGTAAAAATGCCTAGTAGGGGCTTGTGGTCGGTCACGATGGTGAAAGGGCGGCCGTACAGAAAATCGTGAAATTTTTTGGTCCCCGCAACTATCGCCAGCGCCTCCCTGTCTGTTTGGGCGTAGTTTCTCTCCGCTTGGGACAGGGACCTGGAGTAGAACGCTATTGGGGCCTCCCTCCCGTTTTCCAACACGTGGCACAACACTGCCCCCACCCCCACCGGGGATGCATCACAGATCAGTACCACCGGCCGTTTGGGGTCGAAATGGGTCAGAATGGCGTCGGACGCCAGGAGTTGTTTCAGTTCCGTGAATGCCCTCTCCTGGTCATCGCCCCACATCCATGCCGCATCTTTCTTGAGCAACTTGTGAAGCGGCTCGGCCACCGTAGCCTTCCGTGGAAGGAAGGAGTGGTAGAAATTTAAGAGCCCTAGGAACGACTGCAGCTCGGGCTTGGATGTGGGGCGAGGGGCTTTCTTGATGGCGGCAACCTTGCATTTGGACGGTTTGATCCCCTCAGGAGTTACTCGGAACCCTAAGAACTCAACCTCCTTCGCGAAGAAGACGCATTTGTCTTTTCGCAACCTCAACCCCGCCCGTTCGAACGCCGCCAGGACCTTGTTTAGCCTTTTAGCCAACTCAACCTCACTCCCCCCCGTTATCAATACGTCATCAAAATATGGTAAAACGCCGTCCAGCCCTTTGAGGAGACGTTCCACGAGCGACTGGAAAATTCCAGGCGCCGAGTTCACGCCGAATTGGAGGCGCGTCACCTGGAACGCCCCCTTATGCGTGATTATGGTCTGTGCAGCAGCTGCGGCAGGGGTTACCATGAGTTGCTGATAGGCCTGAGCCAGGTCGAGCTTGGCGAAACACTTTCCCCCATGTAACCTGGCTAGCAAATGGCTGACCACCGGCCCCGGGTATGCATTAGAGCGGATTGCCTTATTAATGGTGCACTTATAATTGGCGCAAATGCGCACCTCCCCATTGGCCTTCAATGCTGTGACAATTGGAGTTTCCCACTCCGCGGAATCAACAGGAACAAGAATCCCCTGGCCCACTAATTTGTCCAGTTCCGCCTCTATTTTGTCCTTGAGTGCAAAAGGCACCCTGCGCGGTTTAAGTCTGATTGGGCGGACCTCCGGGTCCAGGTCGAACGTTACTGGGGGTCCATTGAATTTCCCAAGTCCCTTCTTGAAGACTTCGGGGTGCGCGTCGCACACCTCCTGTATCGGGTCAGACCCAACGGTGTGCACCCCCCCCAATGAACAGACCCAGGGGCTGAAACCATTGAGTCCCGAGGAGGCTACAAGTACCTCCCTTAAGCACGACTAGGGGGAGTTCCGCGGCGTGCCGCTTGTACTGAACCTGGAAATTCCCAACCCCCAACACCGGGATACTGTTCCCTTGCACGTCCCGAAGCGTGGACCTCAACGCTTTGAGCTTGGGCCGTACGCGGGGGGCAATTCTCAAAAACTCCCTCTGGGAAATAATGGAGTAAGAGGAGCCAGAGTCAATCTCCATCCTAGCAGGGGCCCCTTGCACCAGTACCTCAACAAAGTAACGGGGGTGTCCCAAGGACACGCTGAAAACCGGAGCGTCGTCGTCGCTGTCGTCGGAGATGCGGCCCACTCCGTCCTGCTTCCTCGTGAGCCGGGCGCCATCCTTTAGTCTCGTCGAGCGGTCTGGCCTCGTTGGGCGGTCGGGCGAGCTCCTCCGGTCCCTCGCTGGGCGGTCGGGCGAGCTCCTCCGGTCCTTGCGTCGTTGTCTGCAGACTTTGGCTATGTGCCCACGTCGCCCGCAGTTGTGGCACTCGGCCTTTCTGAAGGGGCACCTGGCACTGTCGTGAGCCGCCCCGCAGCCGTCGCAACGCCGGCCCTCCTTTCGGACCTTCCGGACGTCCTCGTCGTCGCTGCTTTCGGCGGACGATTTCGAAGTTCGCCGGGCTGCGTGCACCGAACTCTCTGCTTTGTCGGCCTTCGGCCGCCAGTCCTGGAGCTCTTGCACCCCTGCCTTCGTGGCTTCCGCAGCCTGTGCCGCTTTCAGGACCTCCTGCAACGTGGGGGGCGGCTCCTGATTCATTAGCGTGCGCTGAATCTCGGCGTCCTTCAGGCCGCATAGCACGCAGTCCCTGAGGGTGATTTCCAAATTCTCCCATTTGCACGGGCCGGCAGCCAGGCGCAGGGCCGCTACGAAAGCGGCGACCGACTCATCAGGCGCTTGGACTCGCCTCCAAAACGCGCTCCGAGCGGGAAACATCGCTACCGAGGGCCGGAAATGGTCTCTCAGCACCGTCAGGAGCTCTTTTGCCTTGAATTCAGCCGCCTTTCTGGGTGCGATGAGGTCAATCAGTACTCTCTTTCCGTCGTGCCCGAGCATTCTGGTGAGGATGGCTCTCTTCTTTGCCTCGTCCGTCACCTCGAACTCCACCAGCGCACCTTGGAAGTCCATTTCGAAGAGTTCCCAATCTTGCGGTTTCTTGATGTCGAAACCGGCGTATGTCTTGGTCCCGTGGGCAGCCATTATCCCACCTTCGTCGCCAATTTAGTGTATGGGACCAAAGACACCAGGACAGCCGGAGAGCTGGCTTAACACAACTTTATTACATGCTGGTCAGAGGGAACATGAGGTAATGGCGGACGAACAGCTCAATATATACAGTGGCTATACATTTGAATGTGGCTCCTTGATAGCCTATTGGCTACAGGCTGTGTGACGTCATTGCAGGTCACGCCCTTCTTGTCCAGGTGAAGGTAGTGGCGGGAATCTTCCCGCGCTGTTGTTCTAGGTGAGTCTTGGACCAATGAGCTTGGACGCTCGCTATTGCCATCTAGTGGTCACTAGCTCGCATTCTATTAAGGTTACAGTGATTCAGCTGGAGGTTACATTGTTACACATAGAAGAGGTTACATTGGATACACATGGATAGGTACATTGTTTAAAGGCACAGGCTTTAGGACACAACACCCTGGCAGATTTTGCAGGACCCAAACTAACAATAATCTTCCCTATTTCTTCCTAGTGGAGGTACTTGTCCAAGTGTACCTTGATACTCTTTAGTCCTGGATGTCCACTAAAATGGCCCTGAGCTAAGGGCATCAGGATGTGTCAGTAATTAGGAGAGACAACGAACTATTAGTCTGTCAGTCTTCATTATATCCAATGGGCAAGGCCTCCCTGTACAGTAGACCACTGTCTGTTAAAAACCTGAATAAACTAAATTAGATCAGTAGTTCCTCAAAAATATGAATATTATACCTAATTAAACTTGTGTGAATTTTAGAGGGCATCATGTGTATGTGTTGTTTAGGAAGTTGTGTAATATGAAAGTAATGAAGGTTTGTACTGTATTTTCAATAATTAGAAAGAGGAATAGAGCTTTAAAATCTTATCTTATTTATAAGGATGCAGGAGGATACTCTGGCTTTGAAAAAAAGTTGTTTTTAAAAAACACCCTATAATGTTGTTTCTTAATTTAAACTCATAATAATATTTATCTCCAGTGGTGAAGTGTGACAATCCAGTAGTGGAAAATGGAATAAAGATAAGAGGATTTGGACATTCATATACCTACGCTGACAATGTGACATTTGAATGTAAAATTGGCTATTTCATAATTGGCAGTTATTTCATTCGATGTGAAGAGGACAGTACTTGGTATCCTAAGGTACCATCTTGTAAAAAAAGTAAGGATTTTTTTTAGCCCCTGTGCTTCTTCATTCAGTGGTGATAAGCCAACGTTCTGTGAAATAGAGCAACTTGGTTTTGAAGGACATACTTTCCCAAGCATCATCCAGAACTAGTTGACATTCAAAATCTTTGAAATCATCTGCAAAAGATGAGTACATAGAAGCTTCTGAGAACTCCAATTTCACTAACTTAGAGTCAGATTTTAGTTCACAGGAAGAATATCTGTCCATCCTAATAACCTCAATCTGATGTGGGAGATACAAACTCTTCCTCATTGGAATACTACCACTCTCATTTGGAATTATGGTCAGGATAACAGTCATTAGTGTTAGAGGTCTGGAGACCACCTCATCCAGTTGAGACCCATTTAATGGGCAAATTAGCAAAGATGTTGTCACAGCAGTCTACATTGCCATGCTCCCTTCCTTGTTGGAATCTAAGTCATACAATCATGGAATAAACCCGTGATGGCGAACCTTGGCACCTTGGTACGGGCGCGTTTGCTTCTGCTTCCAGGAGTGACGAGGGCGGCGTGGACCAGATGAATCGCAGTAAACCCATTTGTGCAGATTCATGGGGGCTTGGGCTTCTGAAAATTGAAGTCCAATAATATCTGGAGTGCCAAGGTTCACCATCATGGGAATAAACCATCATCAGGAGAACACACATTTAAGCATGTGGAAAACATGCATAAAACTCAAAACAAGGAAGTCTCTTTTGTTGTTAAGCATCTTGCAACCAATTCTATAATCAGTGAGGCATCCCAAATTAAAAAAAAACAGGGACATCATAATGTCACCCACCAATACTAAAGATGGCGATAAAATGCATGCCTCAACTCCAAATCTTTAAATCTACATAGCCAACTAGCAGAGTGCCGTGGGAACATATTATTTGGATATTTTTATTGTACATTTTATTTTCCTGTATTTTGGATTGGAATTTGACGTATGTATTTCCATGCAACTTAAGTTTTGCTTCATTTAATTTTATATTCTGCCTACGGTTATACAGTTTTTCATAACTGTGGAACCATGGTTACATTTTCAAGATCTCTTAGAATGTTATGCATAAAAGCAATGAAGATAAATAAAGCTTGTAGAATTGGGAAAACTGATTGTTGTGTCCTGTAAAGTTGTGCCTTTAACAATGTACCTTTGCCATGTGTTAACAATGTAACCTTTCCGTGTGCAACATTATAACCATCAGCTGTATCAATGTAAACCTGATAAGGGGAAGCGAGCTAGTGACCACTAGATGGCAATAGCGAGCGTCCAGCTCTCATGGCTCAGATTCACCTGGTTCAGCAGCGCGGGAAGATTTCCCGCCACCTCTTCACCTGGTCAAGAAGGGCGTGACCTTCCACGACGTCACGCAGGCAGCAACCAATAGTCTGTCGACGAGCCACATTCAAATGTATAGCCAGCTGTATATATTGAGCTACTCATCCGCCATTACCACATGTTCCTCCGGATCATCATGCAATAAACCTGTGTTAAGCCAACCCTTCGGCTGTTTCATTGTCTTTGGTCCCTTACACTAAATTGGCGACGAAGGTGGGATATGGCAGCCCACGGGACCAAGACATGCGCCGGTTTCGAAATCAGGAAACCGGGCGACTGGGAGATCTTCGAGATGGACTTCCAGGCAGCACTGATTGAGTCCGAAGTCACGGAAGAGGCAAAGAAAAGGGCCATCTTCACCAGGATGCTCGGACAAGAAACCAAAAGGACCTTGGTGGACCTGATTGCACCGAGGAGGGTGAGCGAATTCAAGGCCAAGGAACTCATGCAGATGCTGCGTGAGCACGTCCGGCCTGCCACGGCGATGTTTCCCGCTCGGAGTGCGTTCTGGAGGCGAGTCCAAGCGCCCGGGGAGATGGTCGCCGCATTCGTGGCGGCCCTGCGGCTGGCGGCCGGCCCGTGCAAATGGGAGAATGCCGAAATCACCCTCCGGGACTGTGTGCTGTGCGGCCTGAACGACGCCGAGACCCAGCGCACATTAATGAACCAAGAGCCGCCTCCCACGTTGCAGGAGGTCGTCAGAGCGGCCCAGGCCGCAGAAGCTACAAAGGCCGGGGTCCAAGAACTCCAGGACTGGCGGACGAAGTCGAGCAAGGCAGAGACTCCGGTACAGGCGGCCCGGGGAACTTCGAGGTCGTCCACAGAGAGCAGCGACGACGAGGACGTCCGGAGGGTCTGGAAGGAGAGCCGGCGGTGCAACGGCTGTGGAGCGGCCCACGACCGCGTAAAGTGCCCGTTCCGGAAGGCCGAGTGCCACAACTGCGGCCGCCGCGGGCACATCGCCAAGGTGTGCAGGAAGAAGCGCGAGACCCGGAGGAGCTCCGCAGACCGTTCCGCGGGACAAGACCGCTCAACGAGACCCAAGGACGGCGCCCAGGCCACGCGGAAGCAGGACGCCGTGGGCCGCATCTCCGACGGCAGCGAGGACGACGCCCCAGTGTTCAGCGTGTCTGCAGGACACCCCCGCTATTTTGTTGAGGTACTAGTCCAAGGGGTTCCCATTAGGATGGAAATTGACTCGGGGTCCTCATATTCAATCATTTCCCAGAGGGAGTTTTTGGGAATTGCCCCCCACAAGCGACCCAAGCTCAAAGCACTGAGGTCCACACTACGGGACGTGCAAGGGAACAGCATTCCAGTGTTGGGGGTTGGAGAATTTCAGGTTAAATTCAAGAAGCACGCCGCGTCCCTTCCCCTAGTCGTGCTCAAAGGGGGAGATTGCAGCCTCCTCGGGACTCAATGGTTCCAGCCCCTGGGTTTGTTTATTGGGGGGGTGCACGCCGTTGGGATGCACGCCGTTGGGACTGATCCAATTCTGGAGGTGTGCGAGGCGCACCCCGAAGTTTTCAAAAAAGGACTGGGGAAATTCAAGGGGCCCCCAGTGACATTCGACCTGGACCCGGAGGTCCGCCCAATTCGTCTTAAACCGCGCCGGGTGCTGTTCGCACTTAAGGACAAGATAGAGGCGGAACTGGACAAATTGGTGGGCCAGGGAATCCTTGTGCCTGTTGATTCCGCGGAGTGGGAAACTCCAATTGTAACCGCACTAAAGGCCAATGGGGAGGTCCGCATATGCGCCGACTACAAGTGCACCATCAACAAGGCGATCCGCCCGAATGCATATCCGGTGCCGGTAGTCAGCCATCTGCTGGCCAGGTTACACGGGGGAAAGTGTTTCGCTAAGCTCGACTTAGCACAAGCCTACCAGCAGCTTACGGTGCCCCCTGCCGCAGCTGCTGCGCAGACCATAGTCACCCATAATGGGGCGTTCCAGGTGACGCGCCTCCAGTTCGGCGTGAATTCGGCGCCTGGAATTTTCCAGTCACTCATGGAACGCCTCCTGAAGGGACTGGAGGGGGTGTTACCTTATTTTGATGACGTGTTAATAACGGGGGGGAGCCGGGTTGAATTGGCCAAGAGGTTGGGGAAGGTCCTGACAATATTCGAAAAAGCGGGGCTGAGACTGCGAAAGGACAAATGCGTCTTCTTCGCACCCGAGGTTGAGTTCCTAGGGTTTTGTGTGACTCCTGAGGGAATAAAACCATCCAAGTCCAAGGTGGCAGCCATTAAGAAAGCCCCCCGCCCCACCTCCAAGCCCGAGCTGCAGTCGTTCCTAGGGCTGCTCAACTTTTACCACTCCTTCCTCCCCCGGAAGGCAGCGGTGGCTGAACCGCTACACAAACTGCTAAAGAAAGATCAGGCATGGAAGTGGGGCGATGACCAAGAAAGGGCATTTAGTGAGCTAAAAAGCCTCCTAGCGTCCGATGCCATACTGACCCACTTCAACCCCAAACGCCCGGTAGTTCTGACCTGTGATGCATCCCCAGTGGGGGTGGGGGCGGTGCTGTGCCACGTGTTGGAAAACGGAAGGGAGGCCCCGATAGCATTTTACTCCAGGTCCCTGTCCCAAGCGGAGAGAAACTACGCACAGACAGACAGGGAGGCACTAGCAATAGTCGCGGGGACGAAAAAATTTCACGATTTTCTGTACGGCCGCCCCTTCACCATTGTAACAGACCACAAGCCCCTGCTAGGCATCTTTACCGCAGATAAGCCCACCCCACAGATCCTGTCCCCGAGGATGCTCAGGTGGGCCATTTTTCTCAACGCGTATCAGCACGCGTTGGTCTACCGGCCCGGGAAAGAGATCAGCCATGCAGACGCTCTATCAAGGTCTCCCCTCCCCTTAACGCCCAGCCAGGTGAGCAAGGGGGAGCGGGACCATCAGGTTCTTATGATAGAGGTGCTGGATTCGCCCCCCGTAATGCCCGCCGACATTGCCAAAGTGACAGAGAAGGACAAGACGTTAGCGACAGTCAGCTCCTGGGTGCAGAAAGGGTGGCCGTCGTCCTCCCCAGCGGAGGAGTTCGCTCCATTTTTCAGAAAAAAGCTAGAACTGTCCCTAGAGAGGGGGTGCCTCTTGTGGGGGCAGCGGGTGGTGATTCCCACTTCCCTTCGGCCGCGGGTGCTCAAACTGCTGCACGTCAGCCACCCCGGCATCGTGCGATCCAAGGCGCTGGCCCGGAGTTACTTCTGGTGGCCCCAGCTGGACGCCGATATCGAGCACATGGTCGGCACTTGTGAAAGTTGCCAATGCTCCAGACCAGAGGAGGCCCGCCTTCCCCACAGGGAATGGGACGCGGCTAAGGGGCCGTGGTCCCGGGTGCACGTTGATTTCGCGGGCCCGTTCAGAGGCACCCTGTTCCTTCTTGTAGTGGACGCCTTCTCCAAGTGGTTGGAGGTTATCCCAGTCACGAGCACCTCCTCGGCCCAGACCATTAGGAATTTGCGGAGGCTCTTTTCCACGTTCGGCAT
The DNA here is from genome assembly GCA_035047305.1 of Bradypodion pumilum. Lineage (NCBI taxonomy): Eukaryota > Metazoa > Chordata > Lepidosauria > Squamata > Chamaeleonidae > Bradypodion > Bradypodion pumilum. The sequence continues at coordinate 65,213,988 of JAWDJD010000004.1, read as the reverse complement.
ACCCGACACATTAATTAGCGACAACGCTAGTTGTTTCACGTCCTCCGAGTTTAGGGCATTCATGGAGATTAACGCCGTTCGGCATATCACCTCCGCCCCGTTTCACCCAGCCACCAATGGCCAAGTAGAGCGCCTCGTCCGCACCACGAAGGACGCGTTGCGGCGCATGGGCCCCGGGGATCTGAACCTACAAGTCTGTCAGTTTCTGCTAGGGTACAGGGTGACCCCTTTGGCGTCAGGATACTCCCCCGCAGAGCTCTTAATGCGTAGGAAACTGGCCACCATCCTTACTAGGCTAGACCCCACGAGGGTAGAGGACAAAGGAAGGAACATCGGGCTAGAGGCCACAAAGAGTTTCAGTATAGGCGCCCCCGTGCATTGCAGGAATTACGCCAGCACGGGCCCAGCCTAGGTACCGGGCGTAGTTGTGGAGCAAACCGGCCCCGTGTCGTACCGCGTGGAAACCAGTACAGGGCTCCTGTGGAGGCGGCACGCGGACCAGCTCCGACGCAGGGTCTCCGATGAGCAGGGCACAGACCAAACAGAGAAAAAATCAGCGTTAGGGTTCTCCCCCACCCGTTCAGCCCAAGGGGGAGGAAAAGGGGACCGCGGGCCCCCACCAAGGGGAGAGGAGGATGTTCTCGTAGATATCCTAGGGGATCTTTCTGAGGAGGAGGAGGAACCCGACCCCATACATATCTTGCGGAATGTCCCCACAAATGCGGATAGCCCTACTAAGTTAGATTTTGATTTTCAGAACCGGGGGGTTTTTTCGGAGTGGTCCCCCACCCGTCCAAGCGAGAAGAGGGGTTTTTCGTTAGCCCCGACTGCCCCCGGTCTGCCCACAATGGAGTTTTTCCCTTCCCCTAAGGCCGCCAGACAGCGGCAAGCCACTAACAAGTCTCCCTCTCCCATTTCAGGACAAGGGACCAGGGAACAAAGAAGCAGTAGCGCCCCCGGGGGGGGGGTCAGCCCTCTTCACGGCCCAAACGCACATGCAACAAGCCATCTTGGCTGAGAGACTTCGTCTCATCCTAGGGGGGAGGGATGTTGTGTCCTGTAAAGCTGTGCCTTTAACAATGTACCTTTGCCATGTGTTAACAATGTAACCTTTCCGTGTGCAACATTATAACCATCAGCTGTATCAATGTAAACCTGATAAGGGGACGCGAGCTAGTGACCACTAGATGGCAATAGCGAGCGTCCAGCTCTCATGGCTCAGATTCACCTGGTTCAGCAGCGCGGGAAGATTCCCCGCCACCTCTTCACCTGGTCAAGAAGGGCGTGACCTTCCACGACGTCATGCAGGCAGCAACCAATAGTCTGTCGACGAGCCACATTCAAATGTATAGCCAGCTGTATATATTGAGCTACTCATCCGCCATTACCACATGTTCCTCCGGATCATCATGCAATAAACCTGTGTTAAGCCAACCCTTCGGCTGTTTCATTGTCTTTGGTCCCTTACACTAAACTGATGTTGTACCGAATCATTCCAACAAGTGAACAACTTATTATATCTTGATACCCTGTTCAATGTTGATATGATTAGATAAGGTTATACATAATTAATGCGTTCTCCGTGACGTTTCTTACAGCAAAAATTACTTTAACTGGATTTCCCATAGGAATGCATTGAATGTCATTTCCCGTAGGAATGCATTGAAAACCAAAATACTTTAACCAAAACATGGTTTCTCATAATTAATCCATTCCAAAATAATAATAATAATAATCCATAAACCAAGTCGCTATTTTCTATGGATTTCCTTTTGTTATATGATTTTTATGTTAACCGAGCCATTTGTTAACCAAGGTTTCACTGTATGGTTCATACTTGGTTTAACCCCTTTTAGAGTTAAATGCTAATTGTGGAAACAGGCTTTTTCCTTGATGTCTATAAAGGTCTATAGTGCTCTTAGGAAAGCTTTTAATGTCAGAGTTTCTGACCTGACACTCCTGACATTCCTCGTAGATAAAATTATCCCTTTTTGAGGCTAGATAAATTTACATATGTTATACAGTAATACACTTTGCAGTAGATGTTGACCTTGGCAGCAGATATCATGTATTCTGCCAGTACTCCTGATGCCATTGCTTTTACTTCCTGGGAGTGGCAGAGAGGATCTCACAGTGTAGAAACTAATTGGTACATTTCAGAAGATTTGATGGCCTAGGGGTCATCATAGCTGGCAGGACAGAATGAGTCTCACAGCCTAGTTCACCATGATTTTCTGTGCATCTCTAGGCAAAATACTGGGAAGTGGTAGTAGTCTATCGTGATGTAATCCTACTGATCAGATGTTAATTTCTTTAGCCCAACTCACAGCTTCCCCTCACAATTACTCCATGAAATGGTATCTTTAACAAAAACACCTGCAATTCCTGCCATTGCGAACTTCATTTGATCAATCTAATTGTCATGTGAGCATATAGAATCTTTGGCAGGAAAGGAAATGTGCATGTAAGAGAAAGACGGGGGAAAAGAATGGAATAGATGGGCATATGTCAACAAGGAGTGTGGTATGTGTGACAGAGCATGGATATGTGGGTATCACTGTGGCCATATCCACCAACCATTTGTGTCCCCTGAAACATTATCACTGGGTCCAATCCAAAGGTTTCACATCACTGCTATACACCTAATTAAAGCTTGCCAGTATGAAATCCAGTGAAGGCATGATGGAGATCTATGCTTACTTATAGGCATTTTGAGCCTCCACATACAAGTTCGTGTGGTAGTTCTGCAGCCAGAGCATTGTACTTTATCATCTTTAGACAAGATCCTAGCCTAACAGATTTTATGGCAACAGTTCTTACTGTAATAAATATATTAACTTTACACGTGTTACAGGACATAGTTGTCTTTTGAAACAGCACTGTTGTTTTCTCTTGTCTCAAATGAACAGGGTTTACATGACGGGGCCAAGAAAAGAATGGTGTTCTCAAAAATCAATATATGTAATACTATAATATAATTTTTGATGTTGAAATTTCATTTTTTAAAAAAAAGCTTAATATTTTATTGTTTTCATTACAGTTTCTCGACACTCATGTGGTGCCCCACTAGTTTTCAATGGGAATGTGGAACCTCTGCGACCTCAGTATGAAATTGGACAGTTCGTTGATATACGCTGCAATCTAAACTATTCTTTTCTTGATGAGACCATATTGATGAGAATAGTATGTGAAGGCTACAATTTGTGGGAACCTTCTGTGCCGCTTTGTTTCTGTATGTATAATTCCAGTATGCTATTGGCCTGTTGCCTAATTATCTATCTAGTATTTGTAAGGTGAATAACTGAGCATAATGGATTATTCAGTGACCTGTTTATCTCCTAATTTTATGATACCATCTCCCTAACACAATAAACAAATGAGTTTTCCCCAGATTGTTAGCATATTCTCTTTTAGCATCATATCTTCTGCAAGTTGTCATCAAACTCATGTCTTGCTTCTCTTTAGAGAGCTATTTTTGGCTTCTCAGAAAGCCAGAAATTAATTATAGTGCATAGCTGTCAAGTCTCCTGTTTTGGCTGGGAACTTATCACATTTTACCCTCTTTCCCGCCATCCTCCCATATTAGTTAGACTGCAGTTTCCTAATGTCGCCACTGGAGGGCAGCACAGGATAAGCATAGCTGTCAAGTCTCCCATGTTGGCCAGGAAATTTCCCTTATTTTCAAATCCAAAACTTGACAGGTATGTTATAGTGTGACTCACATTCCCTAGATCTGTGTTAACAATATATGCTAAAAGAGTTTTATTTAAAATGGTATCTGCGATGGATAGCTTGGGAATTATGAACAAATCAAGGTACAGTAGACCCTCGCATAACAAAGTTACTTGGTTACCCAAGTAGCATTGCTAAGCGATTTTTGTTGTTAAGCGGGTTTCTATTGAGTTTCCCATATAACGACATTTTTAGCATCATTGTCTGGTTAATGACGATTATTTTAGCATCGTTGTCCAGACAACAACACTAAAAACGTTATGCGGGGGCACACGTGGTGTATAATGACACGCTGTTAAGCGAAAATGATGCTATCTGTTGTGTATGTAACAGTATTACTTTAAGAATGTATGAATGTAACCTGACAATGATTACAATGTAACCCAGCTGTTTAAGGAACGCGAGTAAGCTGCCCATAGAGGGCAGCTGCGAGCGTTCAGCTCACATGGTTCACATTCCCCAAATCACCGGCAGCCGCGGGAACCTTTCCCGCGCGAGGATCACCTGGAGAAGATGGGCGTGACTCAGAATGACGTCACGCCGGTAGCAGCCAATGAGCTACCGTGCAACGATATTCAAATGTATTTACTGCAGTATATAATGAGCTGTATCTCCGCCATTACCACATGTTCATCTTGACCACCATGAAATAAACCTGTGTTTTAGCCCCCACTGCGGCTCCTTCTTTGTCTTCCGTGCAAGACACCAAATTGGCGACGAGGATGGGATACATGGCGCATCCCAAGGTCAAGACTCATCAATTTGATATCAGCGACCCAGAACAATGGGAGCTGTACATGTGCCAGTTTCGGCACGCGATGGATGCTGCAGGCATCGGCGACGACGCAAAGATGCGCTCGCACTTCCTTGCCCAGGTGGGGCCGGCCACGCTGCGTATCCTGATGAACCTGGTGGCTCCCCGGAAGGTAGACGTGGTGCCCATCGACCGCATCCTGGCGCTACTGGGCGAACACTTCCAGCCTCCAGTCTTGATTTTCCCGGCCAGGGTCGCATTCCACAGGCGGGACCAGCGCCCAGGGGAGTCCGTGTCCGCCTACGCGGCGGCCCTCAGGCTCGCGGCGGTCAACTGCCAGTGGGAGGACCTGGACACGGCCCTCCGAGACCGCATGCTGTGTGGCCTGAGGGACGAGGAGGTCCAAAGGAAGTTGATGACCCGCGACCATCGCCTCACGTTCAACGAGGTACTGTGGGAAGCCCAAGCAGCCGAGGCGGCCAGGAGCGGTGTCAGAGTGTTCAAGTCCCGAGGGGCCGCAACCGAGAGGGCCAAGTCACCCGTGCAAGCGGCCTGGCGGACGTCGGCGAAGACGACCTGGCGGGCACCCCGGTCGCCTGCAGGCACACCAGCGACCTCCGAGGAGTCGTCCACGACGGCGGACTCCTGCTCCAGTGAGGACGACGACGTCCAGAAGGTAAAGAAATGTGCGGAGAAGCACCAAACCAGCGAGCGACAAGGCCGCCGTTGCGACGGCTGTGGGGCATGCCCATTCCGGAAGGCCGAGTGCCACAACTGCGGTCGGAAGGGCCACATCGCCAGAGTCTGCAGGCGTGGGCGAACCGAGGACAAGGGCGCATCGAAACACCCTCGAGCACATCAGCGGAAGGCGGCCGGCATCGGAAAGGTCTCAGCCAACGACGGCGCGGAAGGCGTGAACCGCGTGGGCCTGGAGCACCGGCGCTTCTACGTAGAGGTACTGTTACAAGGGGTTCCAGTGAGGATGGAAATAGACTCGGGGTCGTCCTACTCCATCCTGTCCCAAAAGGAGTTCATGCGCATTCCCCCAAATGTGCGGCCCAAGCTGCGGGCCATGAAGTCACACTTGCGGGACGTGCAGGGCTACAGAATCCCAGTGTTGGGGGTGGGGAACTTCACAGTGAAGTTCAAAAATTACACAGAGAAACTGCCTTTAGTGGTTCTCAAGGGGGGAAGATGTTGCCTTTTGGGAACCCAGTGGTTTGCCCCCCTGGGAATTGAACTGTTCGGCATTAACGCCATAAAGACTGACCCAATGCGGGACGTGTGCGATGCGCACCCGGACGTTTTCAAGAAGGGGCTCGGGACTTACAAGGGGCCCCCAGTTTCTTTTGAATTGGACCCAGAAATCCGACCCATACGTCTCAAGCCAAGAAGAGTGCCTTTCGCCCTCAAGGACAAGATTGAGGCGGAGCTGGACAAATTGGTGGGGCAGGGGATTTTGGTTCCAGTTGATTCAGCGGAGTGGGAGACTCCAATTGTTACGGCCCTAAAATCAAACGGGGAGGTCAGGATTTGCGCTGACTACAAATGTACAATTAACAAGGCCATTCGGCCAAATGCATATCCGGTGCTGGTGGTTAGCCATTTACTGGCCACGTTGCATGGGGGGAGGTGTTTCGCCAAGCTAGACCTGGCGCAAGCGTATCAGCAGCTCACAGTAACCCCAGCTGCTGCTGCCGCGCAAACCATCGTTACGCACAAGGGGGCATTTAAAGTAACGCGCCTGCAGTTCGGCGTGAATTCGGCCCCCGGGATCTTTCAGTCCCTTGTAGAACGCCTTTTAAAGGGGCTTCCTGGCGTGCTCCCATATTTTGACGATGTCTTGATAACAGCGGGGAGCGAATCAGAGCTAGCGAGGAGACTAGACGGGGTCCTTTCAGTATTCGAGAAAGCGGGACTTCGACTAAGAAGGGACAAATATGTATTTTTTGCGAGGGAGGTTGAGTTTCTCGGGTTCAAGGTCACCCCGGAGGGCATCAAGCCTTCCGAGTCCAAGGTTGCGGCTGTACAAAACGCCCCTCGCCCCACCGTGAAACCGGAGCTGCAGTCATTCCTGGGGCTCCTCAACTTTTACCACTCCTTTTTGCCAAGGAAGGCATCTGTTGCGGAGCCACTGCACACGCTACTAAAGAAAGAGGCAGTTTGGCAGTGGGGAGACAGGCAAGAGAAAGCGTTCAAGGAGCTCAAAACGCTTCTGTCCTCGGATGCGGTACTGACCCATTTTGATCCGAGGAGGCCAGTGGTTTTAGTCTGTGATGCATCCCCAGTGGGGGTGGGGGCGGTGCTGTGCCATGTGTTAGAGAGTGGGCGGGAAGCCCCGGTTGCGTACTACTCCAGGTCCCTTTCAAAGGCAGAGCGCAACTACACGCAAACAGATAGGGAGGCCCTAGCCATCATCGCGGGAACAAAAAAGTTCCACGATTTCTTATACGGCCACGAGTTTACGGTTGTGATGGATTACAAGCCCCTTCTGGGAATCTTTACCACGGGCAAGCCCACCCCACAAATCCTATCCCCCCGAATGCTACGCTGGGCGATTTTCCTTAATGCCTATCAGTATGAGCTAGTCTATCGCCCAGGGAAGGAGATCTCTCATGCGGACGCACTGTCCCGGTCTCCTCTCCCTAGTCTAGGAGATCCCGCATGCGAGTTAGAGCAGGACCATCAAGTCCTGCTGATCGAGTCCCTCGACTCACCCCCCCATAGTGCCGGCAGACCTCGCCAAAGCCACGGCGGCCGACAAGATCCTGGCCCAAGTCAGTTCCTGGGTTAGGAAAGGGTGGCCCGCAACTCCCCCCGAGGAGCATTTCAAGGCATTTTTCAGGCGTAGAGTAGAGCTTTCCCTTGAAAGGGGCTGCTTGCTCTGGGGCCAGCGGGTGGTTATCCCCGAAAAGTTGCAGGCGAAGGTGCTGAGGCTACTGCATACCAGCCACCCGGGAATAGTGCGCTCCAAGGCGCTGGCCAGGAGTTACTTCTGGTGGCCCCAGATAGACGCTGAAATAGAGCATTTAGTGGGCACGTGTGAGAGGTGCCAGAGCTCTCAGCCCGAGGAGTCCCGGCTACCCCATAGGGAATGGGACACGGCCCGAGGGCCGTGGTCCCGGATACACGTCGACTTCGCTGGCCCCTTCCGCGGGTCCATGTTTCTGCTGATAGTCGACTCGTATTCCAAATGGCTGGAAGTGATCCCCATGACTAGCACCTCATCTGCCGCAACCATTAAACACTTGCGCAGGGTGTTTAGTTGTTTCGGCCTGCTGGACATCCTCGTTAGCGATAACACTAGTACCTTCACTTCTGCGGAATTCAAGGCATTTATCGAGAGGAATGCCATCCGCCACATTACCGCTGCCCCATTTCACCCCGCCACAAACGGTCAGGTAGAGCGCCAAGTGCGCACTACGAAGGACGCACTGTGGCGCATGGGTCCCGGTGAGTTGAACCTCCAACTGTGTCAGTTCCTCATCTGTTATAGGGCAACTCCCCTAGCTTCTGGACTTTCGCCGGCGGAGCTCCTCATGAGGAGGCGGCCGGTAACTCTTTTTGATCGGTTGGATCCGACCAGGGTGGAGGATGAAGGGAGGAATATAGTGGTAGAGAGTTCCAAAAGTTTTTCGGTAGGGGACCCGGTGTACTGCAGAAACTATGCGGTTTCGGGACCAACGTGGGTTCCAGGGACGATCATTGAACAAACGGGGCCAGTATCCTATAGGGTCGAGACTAGCACAGGTCTACTCTGGAGAAGGCACGCTGACCAACTCAGAAGGCGAGTCACTAGTGAAGGGGAATCAGCGTTAGGGTCCTCCCCCACCCGCGTAACCCAAGGGGGAGACACAGCGGCGTCCTCGGGTACAAATGCATACCTTGGATTCTCAGCCGAGGAGAAGGATACTTTGAAAGAGTGGAATGAGTTTGACTTTACGTTACCGTACCAGGGGGGTGTCGCGGAGTGGTCCCCCACCCGTCCGAGCGAGAAGAGGGGTTTCAGTTCAGCCCCTGGTACCTCCAGTCCCCCCAGCCCTTTTGTTTTAGAGTATACCATATCACCAAGCCCCCCGAGCCAGGCAGCTGGGGGAAGTTCACGCTCTCCATCCCCTAGAACTCCGGGTCAGGCAGCAGGGAGTGGGGCAAGGACGCCGGTTGCAGGCGCAAGGGACCGGGGGGAGGAAACAAGGGTCTCCTCGTCGGTTCCGAGGTTCATACTGGGGGGATCCCCGGGCGCCACGGGCAACAGGCCGGGTTTTACCTCTCAGCTGTATGTTCCATTCCCTTCTCCCAATGCAAGGTTGTTGCAGAGTCCCCGCCGAACGACTAATGAGTCCCCCCTTTCCATTGCAGGACGAGACTCTGCGGAACTCGGAGCCCCTAGTTCCCCTGTGCTAAACCACGTAGCCGCACGCCCCAAGCGCACGTGCGGGAAGCCACAATGGTTGAGGGACTTCGTCCCATCCTAGGGGGGAGGAGTGTTGTGTATGTAACAGTATTACTTTAAGAATGTATGAATGTAACCTGACAATGATTACAATGTAACCCAGCTGTTTAAGGAACGTGAGTAAGCTGCCCATAGAGGGCAGCTGCGAGCGTTCAGCTCACATGGTTCACATTCCCCAAATCACCGGCAGCCGCGGGAACCTTTCCCGCGCGAGGATCACCTGGAGAAGATGGGCGTGACTCAGAATGACGTCATGCCGGTAGCAGCCAATGAGCTACCGTGCAACGATATTCAAATGTATTTACTGCAGTATATAATGAGCTGTACCTCCGCCATTACCACATGTTCATCTTGACCACCATGAAATAAACCTGTGTTTTAGCCCCCACTGCGGCTCCTTCTTTGTCTTCCGTGCAAGACACCAAACTATCCAAACACATTGTTATGGGTTGACTGTGACTATTTTTATGCAATACAATATGCTTCTAACTTCTCCCTGTCTTATGCTATTTTGAAGATTGTTAAGCTTCTTCCTGCTCCTTTTCATGGCTACCAATTTTTGTACTTATTGCAGTATTTCCCTTTAAGCTTCCTCTAAAGATATCTACATATATCTACCTACCATGAATTCATAATGTGATACAACATAGGTAAAGGCAAAGGTCACCCGTGCCCTAGGGTAGGAGTGCCTAAACTATGGCCCATGGGCCGCATCCGGCACCCAATGCCAATTCTGCCAGCCTGTGCTGCCCTTGTTGCTTCCAGAAGCGGAAGTAAAACACGTCTGTGGCCACATTTTACTTCCACTTCCGGGAGTGATGAGGGTGGCACAGGCTGGCTGAATTGACATCGGGGGCAAGATCCGGCCCACAGGCTGTAGTTTGGGCATCTCTGGTTTAAGCAGAGAAAATGGCAGCCTAAAATCTATCTCATCCTGTTGCAAAATATATAAGTTGAAAAACAGATTGCCAGGCACATTTTACTTCTGCTTCCAGTGGTAGGAACCACATGGCTGGCCCACAGCCTGAAAAGTTTGGGGAACCCTGCTCTAGGATTCAGTGTTCATCCCTGAAAGCTTATTCTAAATTTTTAAAATAATAATCTTATAGCACTGTTGTTTATTAAGAGATTTGTGTGTGGTCTTAGGGTTAGATGCTCAAAATGTATACAGTACTGTACTGTACAGGTATATGATGATGAATGAGTTCTTCCTCATCCTTCAGTGAAGAATAACCTCCGTTTTATGAATGTAATTTCTCTTTTGCCATAGCTGTAATGGGTTGCTCATCGCATTGCAAGATTTTGAAAAATAATCTTATCATCTGTGACTTTTAATATTTGTTTTATATTGTTTATAATAGATGTTGTGTTTTCAGCTAGAACTTCTCCAGATATTTGTAAGTTTCCTATCCATAATGGAAGAGTAGTGAAAGGGAAGAAAAAGTATTATGTCCCTGGAGATAATATTACTATCCAGTGTCATGCTGGCTATGAATTAAGAGGGCCAGTTGAGATTCAGTACATCGGTGGACAGAAATGGTCACCGAGCCTTCCAGTTTGTTCTCTGAGTAAGCATACATTCCTTTTGAGGTATCTGTGTATCATACATGTAGGGTTTTAATCTTTGCAGAAAGCTGAATGATTTTAAGCAGAGTCCCCTTCTTCTTCTTACAATGAATGCCCTTTGAGGTTCTTTTCTTAGTTGTTTTCTGACCTTCAAGCAGGTAAAAACCATGGGCAAAAGCTTCTTGTGTAAAGTTATGCCATGGAAACCAGATGAGATCAACATCTGGCACTGGTAATATTTAATTTAAATGAATTGAAGGCTTTCTATTCCCTGGCTTCAGGTTCTGAGGCTCCCTAATTCTTCATTTTGCCCTGGATGAGATTTTGGAGCCTGTGGATGGGGGCAGGGGCCTTTAATAGAATAAAATTGTTACCAGAAATTCTAAGGTTGCCCAATCTATCTTCTCTTCTTCATCTATCTTCTTCTATATCTATTTTCTTCTATATTATATACCTAAGCAAAGGTGTGGGTGGCATGTCCGGAATGGGCTGCCGCACCCCTTGACCAAACCCCGTGAAATCCGGCAAACATGTACCTTGCACACTTGAGCAGGTTGGTCACTGTTGGGGTCCCGAAGCCCATGGGGGGGATTATGCCCCCCAAATTGATCCTTTAGTCCTCAACCAATCACAAGGGCTGACCAGGTCTGGGCCTTTGTGATGTCATGCCCTTTGTGCTGTCTTGAACAGACCTGGTCAGCTCTTGGGAATGGTCAGCCCTTGAGAGTGGTCAGCCAATGTGACATCACAGGGCCCTGCCTCTTGGCCAGGCAGGCCAACTGGCAGGGCGGGGCAGGAGTCCAGTGGACAGAGGTCAGCCAGGGAGAAGGAGTACCTGAGCAACACAACCACGGGAGGTAGGAAAGCCCCCCCCCCCAAAACCCCACCCGGGCAAAGCTGGGCACCCCTGCTAGTACTATCATAAAGAAAGCTGAGTCCTAGTGCTCTATGTGCTGTTACCATCAGCTAAAAGCCAATTCTTTGATGAAAAGTTTGTTTTATTAAATGTATAATTTTTTGATTGGTAAAAGAAACATTTTCAGATGGCATACTCATGCGTAAGAGAAAAATAATATTGTGTAGTAATTGAACTGTGTGTTCAAGAAATGAAATGTAATGTACCTTGAGCTGCAGGACTTCAGTTAATAATTTATTTCTTATATGGCCACTTATTTTAATTATTATTTTTCGATAATTAGCATGCAAGATTTTTTTTGGAGAAATTCACTTTATCAACACCATTTTTTCATTTTCTTTAGGTATCTTTCTCAGACTACTGATAGCTGGTATGTACTTTGTAGAAAATAAATAGAAGAAACATGAAGATTTATTATACAATTTCATAAGCATTTTAACAACAGTAAAATGTAAGAAGTACTTAAGGGCTCAGTCTCAATCTTTGCAGGACTGAAGTTCCCACTTAATTGTCCTGATGAAATCCCTGAAACTTACAAATGCTTACTTTTGTTAAATTGCCACATAGTATTTAAAATAATGCTAAATCAGATCTTTATTATTTATTTTATTTTGTGCAAATTGAAACTGATTTTTAGAAAATAGTTCTGTCTAGTGAGATGTCTTCTCATCCAAGAAACTCACAATGGAGAAACATCATGCTTCAGGTGGGAGTGGGGTTAATGAAGGGAACTTTCAGATATAAACACATGGAATATTCACCTGAGTTGACACAAACTTCTCTGTAGTGCATTCTGGCACTTAAACCTTTATTCTCATTTGCACAGAGATGTTTAATTAACTCTGGGAGACACATTTAACACATTCATAAATGAAACAACCATGTTGCCTACTTGCCCATCTCTGCCATTACTACTACCCTGTTATCCACAAGTCCAGGGGTGCCCAAACTATGGCCCGGGGCCCAGATTCAGCCCCCAATGCCAATTCATCTGGCCTGTGAAGCCCTCATCGCTCCTGGAAATGGAAGTAAAATGTGCCTTTATGGGCATGTTTTACTTCAGCTTCCAGGAGCGACGAGGGCTTCGGGCATACCTGTCAAGTATTCCTTATTGGCCAGGAAAACCCCGTATTTTTACCCCTCTTCCTGCCAACCTCCCGTTTTATTAATTTTCCCATAATATCACATATTTTTTTAAAATCCCAAAGCTGCAGTTTTCCTCCTGCCACCAGAGGCCGCTGTGGCTTTTCTCTAGTGAAAGCGAAGAGAGAAGGTGGGGGATTTCTTTCATCTCTCTGCTTACGTTCCTTTGACTCCTCCGTGGGCCAGGGGTGAGGGGAGGGGGAAAAGGAAGAAAAGAGCTGCCCGAAGCGGCTAGGCCAGGCATGGATGCCACGGTGCTTGCCCCTTCTGTCTTTTTGTTTTGTTTACTTTCCTGTGTGTGTGTGTGTAAGTAAGTCTCTCTGTCTTTTTGTTTTGTTTACTTTGCTCTGTGTGTGTGTGTGTGTGTGAGAGAGAGAGAGAGAGAGAGAGAGAGATCCCCTTTGTGTGGGTGTGGGTGTGAGTGTGGAAAGCGATGGTGTGTGTGTTTGTGTGTGTGTTGTGGGTGAGGGTCCAGACCAGGTTAAACAGAGATGACCACTGAACCCTAGAGTCAGATATGACTGGCTTTCAATCAAGGGATACCTTTACCTTGCTTGAAAGCCAATCATATCTGACTCTAGGGTTCAGTGCTCATCTTTGTTTAAAAGCCGAAGTGCCAGCGCTGTCTGCTTCTGCAGACATTTCCATGGTCATGTGGCAGGCATGACTAGACACAGGAGCACACGGAATGCTGTTTACCTTTCTACCAAAGTGTTCCCTATTTATCTACTTGCAATTATATAACGTTGAATGGGAGACATGGTTTGAATGCATTTTGTATAGATTAACCATCACTCAAACAGACAAATTTCAATATAATACAGGTAACGTCTTCAGTACTGCAAAAATAACAGTGAAAGTACAAATAATGACATCTTGAGGTGGTGGTCTGATAAACATAAGGTAGACCCTAGGGAAAGAGATGCCTGAGGGTGAAAAAATAAGGCCCTAGATAGGAGGAAAAAGGCAGAAGAAGATGAGCCACTTCTGTGTGGTGGGATGGATGCCCCACTAGGTTTGTGGGACTCAAGCTTAAACAAACAGGAAAATGAGGGGAAGGGGCTTGGACTAATCCAGATACCTTATTTGTTTCCCTAATTTTCCTTGCTTTTCAACTGCTAGGTTGGCAGGAGCTGGGACAGAGGCAGAAGCTCACTCAATCCTGCAGTACTCGGGTATCGAGCTGCTGACTTGCCACCTTCCAGTCAGCACCTTAGCCACTTGAGCCACTGCAGCTCAGTGGTTAAGAAGCTCACCTTGTTAGCTGGAAGGCCGACATGACGGTTTGAGCTCCCATCTCTGTCCCAGCTCCTGGCAACCTAGCAGTTCAAAAGCAAGAAATTACAAGTAGATAAATAGAGACCACTTTGGTGGGAAAGGTAACAACATTCTGGTGTCTAGTCATGCCTACCACATGTCCACAGAAACATCTACAAACAGGCAGTGCTGGCTCTTTGGCTATAAACAGAAATGAGCACTGAACCCTAGAGTCAGATATGACAGACAGCATTGGATCTAACAACAGGTAAAGTTAAAGGTTGCCCTTGCTCAAAAATCAGTTGTATCTGACGGGTGCAGTGCTCATCTCCATTTACAGCCAAAGAGCCAGTGTTGTCTGTGTTTTCATGGGCATGTAGCAGATGTTTTCATGGGCATGTAGCAGGCATGACTATAGCTTCAGCAAGTCACATGACCAGATTTGCTCATGGCCACAGATTTGGCCACACCCACAGAGAGGTGTGGCCAAAATTTCCCTTATTTTTAAATCCCAAACTTGACAGGTATGGCTTCGGGGCTGGATGATTTGGCATCAGGGGCCGGATCCAGCCCCTAGGCCATAGTGACTGGCTCCCTGAACCATGTGATCGGCCTGTGGCCCGAAATGTTTGGGTACCCCTGCACTAGTCCCTCATATAAGTTGTTGTTGCCCATTTGCCCACTTTTAACCATTGTCATAGAAAACAGGTAGCACAATTTATACAATTCATACAGAGGTCTTGTCCCTTTATCCTGTAACTAGGCATTCATATTTATTTTCTTTTTAGAAAATGGCTATCAAGTGAAATAGCACTGAATTGACATGACATGCTTAAGCATTTGAACCAATTTAGTAAGTCAGAGAAAAATATTTTTAAAAAATGCAATTTAAGTTGTAGTCTTTACGAGTGCACCCAGAAAAAAAGTATAAAGAGAATAGTTTACCTCCACATCATGTGCCAGTCTGCACATTATCAGTGATGTCATCTGAATTCACCTAGCAACAGCCCTACAAGAAAGCACACAAGCCAAAAGTAAGGCAAACGATGCAAGGTAGCCAAACTGTACACTTGATAGACAACGACACATTTTTGTGGTACCTTTGGTTGGTAGTCTATTCTGGAGATGCACTACAGTCATGATTGTATCACTCCAAAATGTTTTGGCCAACTCTGCATTTAGATTTCAGTTTCCCTTTGGCTCATTCACTCTGCTCAGGAGTATGTACAGTCAACCCTCACATAACAACACGTTTGGATAACATCATTTTCGCTTAACAGCGCGTTGTTATGCACTACATGTTCCCCCGCATAACAACGTTTTTAGTGTCGTTGTCCGGGAAACTCCATAGATACCCACATAACAACAAAAATCGCTTAGCAACGCTACTTGTGGAACCAAGTAACGTTGTTATGCAAGGGTCTTCTGTACAACACATCTACTGTGTAAAATACACAAGGAAGGCTTGTGTGTAGTGATGTGAGAGGTACCTATATGTATTCCCATTATCCATCCAAAATGCCTTGGACTGTCTTTCAAACTTGTTGCTCATTGTGGCCACATGTGTCTCACTCTTCTTCAGTAGGTAGGTGACAATGTAACTTGAAAAAGTATCCACAAATATTAAAATAGATCTGTTGTGTCTTAATGATGGCAAACTGATTGGTCCACATGGGCCAAGGCAGAGAGCTCGGTGCGCGCGGCCCGGCGAGTTTCGAACTCGTCCGCGGAGAGCGGCGACGACGAGGACGTCAGGAGGGTCCAGAGAGAGGGCCGGCGCTGCGGCGGCTGCGGCGGCGCCCACGCCCGCGCCGAATGCCCATTCCGCAAGGCCGAGTGCCACAACTGCGGCCGGCGCGGGCACATCGCCAAGGTCTGCCGGAAACGGCGCGAGGCCAAGAGGAGTTCCCCAGACCGCTCGGCGAGGCAGGACCGCACCACGAGGCCAAAGGACGGCACCCGGACCACGAGGACGCGGGACGGAGTAGGGCGCATCTCCGACGACAGCGAGGACGACGCTCCGGTTTGCAGCGTTTCCACGGAGCACCCCCGTTACTTCGTTGAGGTAGTAATACAAGGGGCCCCTGTTAGGATGGAGGTGGACTCGGGTTCTTCATACTCCATCATTTCCCAGGGAGAGTTCATGAAAATCGCCCCCCGCGTGCGGCCCAAGCTCAAAGCGTTGAGGGCCACACTGAAGGACGTGCAAGGGAACCGCATCCCAGTGTTGGGGGTTGGGAAGTTCCAGGTCCAGTTTAAAAAGCACACCGCAACGCTCCCCCTAGTCGTCCTCAAGGGAGGTAAATGCAGCCTCCTCGGGACTCAATGGTTCCAGCCCCTGGGGTTGTTCATTGGGGGGGTGCACGCCGTGGGAGCACACGCCGCCGGGACGGATCCAATACAGAGCGTGTGCGACGCGCACCCCGAGGTTTTCAAAAAGGGGCTCGGGAAATTCAAGGGCCCCCCAGTGACTTTCGACCTGGACCCTGGAGTACGTCCAATCAGACTTAAACCGCGCAGAGTGCCCTTCGCACTAAAAGACAAAATAGAGGCGGAGTTGGACAAATTGGTGGGCCAGGGGATTCTTGTCCCTGTTGATTCTGCGGAGTGGGAAACTCCAATTGTAACAGCACTCAAGGCCAACGGGGTGGTCCGCATATACGCTGATTACAAGTGCACCATCAATAAGGCGATCCGCCCTAATGCGTATCCGGTGCCGGTAGTCAGCCACTTGTTGGCCAGGTTACACGGGGGGGAGGTGTTTCGCTAAGCTCGACCTGGCCCAAGCCTACCAGCAACTCCCGGTGACCCCCGCCGCAGCTGCTGCGCAGACCATAGTCACCCACAAAGGGGCGTTCCAGGTATCGCGCCTCCAATTCGGTGTGAATTCGGCGCCCGGGATCTTCCAGTCACTCGTGGAACGCCTCCTGAAGGGGTTAGAGGGGGTGTTACCCTACTTTGATGACGTATTGATTACAGGGGGGAGCCGGGCCGAATTAGCAACAAGGTTGGGAAAGGTCCTGGCAATATTCGAAAAGGCGGGGTTGCGGTTGCGAAAAGACAAATGCGTTTTCTTCGCAACTGAGGTTGAGTTCCTAGGGTTCCGTGTTACTCCCAAGGGAATAAGGCCATCCCAATCCAAGGTGGCCGCCATCAAGAAGGCCCCTCGCCCCACCTCCAAGCCCGAGTTGCAGTCGTTCCTTGGACTGCTCAACTTTTACCACTCCTTCCTTCCGCGGAAGGCAGCAGTGGCGGAACCGCTACACAAATTGTTAAAAAAGGACGAGGCATGGAAGTGGGGCGACGCCCAGGAGAAGGCTTTCAATGACCTGAAGCGACTCCTGGCATCAGATGCTGTACTGACCCACTTCAATCCCAAACGCCCAGTGGTCCTAATATGTGATGCATCCCCGGTGGGGGTGGGGGCGGTGTTATGCCACGTACTGGAGAACGGGAGGGAGGCCCCGATAGCGTTCTACTCTAGATCCTTGTCCCAAGCGGAGAGAAACTATGCCCAGACAGACAGGGAAGCACTAGCGATAATTGCGGGGACCAAGACATTTCATGATTTTGTGTACGGCCGCCCCTTCACCATAGTGACTGACCATAAGCCCTTGCTAGGCATTTTCACCGCAGATAAGCCCACACCCCAAATCCTGTCCCCGAGGATGCTCAGGTGGGCCATTTTTCTCAACGCGTATCAGCACGCGTTGGTATACCGGCCCGGAAAGGAGATCAGCCATGCGGACGCCCTGTCGAGGTCCCCCATTCCCCGGGATTGCTGCCACGTGGGCGAGGAAGAGAGGGACCACCAGGTCTTAATGATAGAGGTCCTAGACTCCCCTCCAGTAGTACCGGCCGACATCGCCAAAGCGACCGGCAAGGACAAAACGCTAGCTACAGTTTGCTCCTGGGTACAGAAAGGGTGGCCCGTGTCTTCCCCAGCAGCGGAATTCGACACATTTTTCAAAAAGAAACTAGAGTTGTCCCTAGAGAGGGGTTGCCTTTTGTGGGGACAGCGGGTAGTGATCCCCACGTCGCTCCGGCCGAGGGTGCTTAAACTGCTGCACGTCAGCCACCCGGGGATCGTCCGCTCTAAGGCACTAGCCCGTAGTTACTTTTGGTGGCCCCAGCTAGACGCCGACATCGAACACATGGTCGGCACTTGCGAAGCGTGCCAAAGCTCCAGGCCAGAAGAGGCTCGCTTGCCACATAGGGAGTGGGACGCAGCAAGGGGGCCCTGGTCCCGGGTACACGTGGACTTTGCTGGCCCGTTCAGGGGAACACTTTTCCTCCTTGTGGTGGACGCGTTCTCCAAGTGGTTGGAGGTCATTCCAGTCTCGAGCACCTCCTCGGCCACTACAATTAAACAGTTACGGAGGGTCTTTTCTACGTTCGGTTTACCCGACACCCTCGTCAGCGATAACGCTAGCTGTTTCACGTCCGCCGAGTTCGGGGTATTCATGGATCGCAATGCCATTCGGCACGTCACCTCCGCCCCCTTTCACCCGGCCACCAACGGCCAAGTAGAGCGCCTCGTGCGCACCACAAAAGACGCGCTGCGGCGCATGGGCCCCGGAGACCTCGACCTGAAATTGTGCCAATTCCTGCTAAGGTACAGGGTCACCCCATTGGCGTCAGGGTACTCCCCCGCGGAGCTGTTAATGCGCAGGAAGCTGGCCACGGTAATCTCCAAGCTAGACCCCACGAGAGTAGAGGACAAAGGGCGGAACATAGGGGTGGAACCCGCAAAGAGTTTCAGCGTAGGCGCCCCGGTGCATTGCAGGAACTACGCCAATGCGGGGCCAGCCTGGGTGCCGGGCACCGTAATAGAACAAACCGGCCCCGTCTCATACCGCGTGGAGACCAGTACAGGCCTCCTGTGGCGCAGGGTCCCCGGAGAGCAAGACGAAGACGAAAATAGCCACGAATCAGCGTTAGGGTACTCCCCCACCCGTTTAGCCCAAGGGGGAGGAAAAGGGGGACATGGGTCCCCACCAAGGGGGGAGGAAAGGGAATCGATCCTCAGAGATCTTTTGCGGGACTTCGCGGCAGAAAGGAAGAGCCCCGACCTCACACATACCCCTCGGAAGTTTCCCCAAAACACAGATGCCCCTAGAAGTTTAGACGTTGATTTACAGTACCAGGGGGAGTTAGCGGAGTGGTCCCCCACCCGTCCTAGCGAAAAGAGGGGTTTCAGTTCAGCCCCTGGTACTTCCAGTCCCAGTAGCCCCTGTGAGTTAGAATGCAACATAGCGCCAATTTCCCGGAGACCGACACCCCCAAGACAGGAGGCAACAGCGAGTCCGCCCACCACAGTCTCAAGGTCCCCCGAGCGGGGAACAGAAGGTAGCAGAACCACAAGGGCGACCTCATCGGTTCCGCGGTTCACAATAGGAGGGTCCCCCGGGTCCGAGAGCAACAGGCAGGGGTTCACCTCCCAACTGTTCATTCCATTCCCATCCCCGGGCGCAAGGCACGCACGGACGCCCCACAGAGCCTCTAACGAATCCCCGTTTCCCGTTGCAGGACAAGTACCCGCGGAGTCAGAGATCACTGGCTCTCCAGCACTAGGTCAGGCGCAAGCACGCCCCAAGCGCACGTGCGGCAAGCCACAATGGTTGCAGGACTTCGTCCCATCCTAGGGGGGAGGGATGTTATGTATGTATGTTTGCATGTTCATTGTACTGTAAAGGCAAGAATGTAACCACTCCAAATACAAGGTATCTCAGCTGTAAAGGAACGCGAGCAGGCAGCCCATAGAGGGCAGCTGCGAGCGTTCAGTCTCACATGGTTCACATTGCTCAATCACGGACAGCCGCGGGAAAACCTTCCCTGCATTCAGCAGCAGGAGAAAGATCTGCATTCAGCAGCAGGAGAAAGATCTGCATTCAGCAGCAGGAAAAGAGGCGTGCCTGGGCGAGGCCACGCCGGTAGCAGCCAATGAGCTACCGTGCTACAAGATTCAAATGTATAGGGCTACTGTATATATTGAGATGTATCACCGCTATTACCTCATGCTCCACCGGATCATCATGCAATAAACCTGTGTTAAGCCAACCCTATGGCTGTTCTGTTGTCTTTGGTCCCATACACTAAAACCACCCCTTTAGGATCGCTGCCTGCCAATCTCCGGTTAGGTAAGCCTGGAGAAAAAGGAGACAGGAGAGAACCATTGTTAGGCAGATAGCTCTTCTCTGCCTCCTTTTCACCTGACCTACCTAAGGAACCTTACCGGACAAAGAGCAGGCTGATTGCCGGCTCCTCCTTTCCCCCATTGCTACATCGAAACCAAATTTCGAAGCATCAATGGAGAGAAGAGGAACCGACAGACAGGCCATTCTTCAAGCAAAAAAACACACCAACAACAAAACCAAACATTTACCTAAAACACCAACCACTAAAATTAATAAAACACAAATAAATAAATTAAAAAACACATTAACCAACAAAACAAACAACAAAATCCACAAACAAAAATACCCAAAATACCATAAAAGCACAGAAAAAACACCTACCTGCAACACGAAAATATCTAACTCAAACAACAAAAATACCACAAATTAAACAAATAAGCACAAAAGAAATCAGAAACATAAAAAACAACCAGAAATAAACAAAACAATTAAACACATCTAACCCCCACAAAAGAAGAAACAGAAACACCTACCATCCCAACACCAAAACAAAAAACAAAACCCAGATAAAAAAATCCCAGAGAACTCACCAGCACATCCTCCCTCCACAACTCCGGAACAGAAATGAAGAAACAAAGACTACTTACCAGAAGAAGCCCCACCTAGAGGCCGGGAGAGAAAAAACAAGTCAAACAAAAATAATAATAATCCAACACTATTACTAACAGCCCTACCTGCAGGCCGGAAGATTAAAAACAAGTTTAAAAAAATGCAAAGCAGCCCTCTTGCTAACATCCCTACCTAGAGGCCACAAGAGTAAAAACAAGTAAAAAAAAGAAATAAATCAAAATCACAAATAAATCTAATAAAATAGATTTAAAAAAGTCACAAACCACAAATGCAAAACACCCCGACCTAAACCACCCTTAACAAAAAACAAAACAAAAACAAACCACAAATAAAAACTGCCTGGCTGGCCGGGCACAAATATGCTAGTCTCTATATATCATCTGCTCAGCCTTTAAGTTTCCGTTCTGGATTAGGCTAAACGAGGTAGCTTGAAAGTATGGTTTGAACTGTAAAATGACCCTTGCTTCCACGTGCAAGGATTGAGTGGTCAGTCTGCACCACAGAGTGACCCTAACTGAGTTCTTCCTCCCTCTCAGCCTTCCTGCCTCTGCATGCTCTCCTGTTTCCCTCTGTGGGGAACAGAGGAAAGTGGACCCCCTCCCTCATTTAATCATAAGTGACATATCACTGCATTCGTTTGCCACTGAAGTGAAACAACACTTGTAGGAGGAAGAGGAAGAAGAGAGTTTGGATTGGATTTTACATTGAAAAAGACACCTCCTCTCACTTTCTCTTCTTGCCCTCTCTTCTCCTTTTCTATTTTCTCCTCCATGGGGATTGGAGGAAAACTTGACTATTTTTAAATGGGTAGGTGACATGCCAGTTCACTAGGTTGCCACCAAGCAAAATAGCACTTCCCTGGGGGTGGGTGGTGGGTGGGTTGATTACCCTTTACCTTCTTACCTATCACTGTCTCTTCAGGGAGTAGGGAACTGATTTTTAAAAATGTATTATAAGCTACACATTGCTGCATTGAGTCAACACCCAAGTGCCATAGCAGTGAACTGTTAGAGGAAATATCACTGTCACTTTAGATTGTTATTGACATTCATGCTTACCAGAAACTAAACTGTAATGGAGTGATCCTACACTTGCTGAAAGAAACACAGTGTCGTCTTCCAATGACCTCAAAAGGTTAGGGGTAGGTATGGATAAGGTTCAGGCTGGTTCATGATTGTTTAAATGTCATGTGATTACTGCAAAAGGGGTGAACTAGCCAGTTGATTGATTGATTGATTGATTGATTGATTGATTGGACTTGTATGCCACCACTCAGCTACACGACTCAGGGCAGCTAACAGCAATCACATTATATCACAATACTGTACATTTAAAATTAAATACAATAAAATACAATATAATGCAATGCAACAACAACAATTAGCAACAAATACATCAACAGTATCATCAGTGCATGTCATAAGGCAATTACAATTACAAAACAGCTACAGCCACTTCCCTCAGAGTGGTCAAAGGCAAGGTGGGGCCCAAAGTCAGCTGGGCGGCGGTGTCCGCCCGCCCGGAGAGCCTGCAGCTTCTCTTTGGCCCTGAGAAGGTGGGACCCGAGGTCAGCTGGGTGGTGGTGTTTGGCCACTCAGAGAGCCTGCGGCTTTTCGTCTCCCCAGCCCCGGGAGGGTGGGGCCCAAGGTCAGCTGGGCAGTTCCCAATGTAGTCTAAAATGCAATATAAAGCACTGTCCGATCATGCCTTGTGTTTCTTTGATTAGTCATTTATTGTTGCTACTGTATGTGCTGTCAAGTTGCTTCTGGTGACTCTGTTAATGAAATCCGAAAAGTGCTATTGTCAACAGCCCTACTCAGCTTTTGCAAATTCCAGGCCATGACTTCCTTTATAGATCATCCTTGTGATCACAGAAGCTCCCCTCTTTTCCCACTGTGGCACACTTCTTCAAATTTGGGGACCACATGTTAATTTCAAGGAACTGAAATGTTTAGGAGGACCAGAAATGTTCAGTGAGTGAGAGGGGAGCCCAATACATTACTTAGGCAAAATAATTTTGAACTTTGTTCCCTGCAAATGCCTTACATATTTAGGAGATTGTACAGAACACTACTTGAAAAAAACAGTTGAAGATTAAGCATGTTGCCTGTCTTTCCATAATCAAATGTTAGTTTCTAGACCTGGTATCAACCTTTAAAAACTAGGATAGCATACATTTTTTTCTTATTTCTCTTTTAGCATGCATGTTACCTATATTGACATTGGCCACTAAAATGGTTTATGAAAAATTTTATGCAGAAGAAAGGTAAAATTTATCTTACTATCTGATTCCTCTGTTCCTGATTCTGTAAATTTAAGATATTCTTCCCTTATTATCTGCACATAAATTATCTGGTACAAGCTGTACCATTAAAGTTGTATATAAATATCTCAGAGTTCAGGTATGACCTATAGTTGTTCAATAAACGGGTCACCACAAAAAGGGATTACAGTCTCCCACTCCCCTGAACAGAGATAATCCATGACAGGAGTTGAGAGAGAACAAACTCAGGATGGAAATGGATAATGTCAATATTCTTCTGTGCTTTGCCTTCCATATGGTCCAGCTATCACAGCTATACATTACTACTGGAAAAGCCATCACTTTAACTATGGGGATTTTTGTCAGCAGGGTGATGTCTCTACTTTTAATTATGCCACCTAGTTTCCCTATAGCTTGCTTCCCAAAATGTCTTTGTCTTTTTATTTCATGGCTGCAGTCACCATCTACAGAGATCTTAGATCCCAAGAAGGTAAAGTCGGTCACTGCTTTCATTTCTTCCTCTTTGATTTTCCAGAAATGATGGGGCTGGATGCCACTGATCTTGGTTTTTTTAATGTTGTATGTTGGGTTTCACGCCAGTTTTGCACTCTCTTCATTCACCCTTATCAAGAGACTCTTTAGCTTCTTTACGTTCTGCCATTAGGGCAGTGTCATCTGCATATCTCAGATTGTTGATATTTTCCCCAGCAATCTTAATTCCGGTTTGTGCTTCATCCAGCCCTGCGTTATGCATGATGTACTCTGCATACAAGTTACATAAGCAGGGTGGCAACATACAGCATTGTTGTACTCCTTTTTCTACTCTAAACCAGTCAGTTGCTCCCTCTCCGGTCCCAACTGTCCCTTCATGACCCGCATGCAGGTTTTTCAGAAGTGACGTGAGGTGGTCTGCTGCTTCCATCTCTTTAAGGACTTGCCACAGTTGGTTGTGATTCACGCAATCAACGGCTTTAGCATAGTTAATGAAACAGAAGTAGATGCAAGGCACTCCCATGCTTTCTCCATAATCCAGCGAATCTTGGTAATTCACCTGCATCTTCAGAATCCAACTTGCGTTTCTAGTAGTTCTTGATTCACATGCTGCTGAAGCTAGCTTGTAGGATCTTAAGCATGACCTTGCTAACATGTGAGATGAGTGCAATGACATGATAGATTGAACTTCCTTTGGTGTTGCCCTTCCTTGTATTTGGAACAGAAATAGCTCGACTGGAATAAAGTCATCTCCACTGTCTTTGTTGTTAGTAACGCTTTCTAGGGCCATCTTGACTTCACACTCCAGGATGTCTAGGTCTAGGCCAGTGAATTCACCCTCATGATTGTCAGGGACATTAAGGTCCTTTTTGTAGAATTCTTTTGTATATTCTTGCCATCCTTTCCTATTTTTTTTCCTGCTTCTGTTAGTTCCCTACTATTTTTGCTCTTTATCATGGCCATTTTTGAGCAAAATGTTCACTTGATTTTTCCAATCTTCTTGAAGAGATCTCTAGTCTTTCCTATTCTGTCGTCTTCCTCTGTTGCTTTGAATTGTTAATTTAAGGAGGCCTCTTTATCTCTCCTTGGTGTTCTCTGGAAATCTGCAGTCACTTAGATGAGTTTTCTCTTTTGACTTTCACTTTCCTTCTTTCATCAGCTATTTGTAAAGCAGCATCAAACATCCACTTCACTTTCTTGCATTTCTTTTCCTTTGAGATGGCTGTAAAATGGTTCCTCCTGTACAATCTTACAAACCTCTGTCCATAGTTCTCTACCAAGTCTACTCCCTTAAATCTATTCTTTACCTCCACTGTATACTGGTAATGCATGTGTAGGAAAGATTGCCTGGTTTAAATGATTTGCCAGGGAATAAGTACCACCTGTGAAGTATAGCTTTTCTTTCACACATAAAAACATGAGACAAAGGGGTTTTCTCATGAATGTATGAATTCCAGAAGGTGGTTATGTAATTGTTTGACCTTGCTCTATTTTTATGAGCCTTGTAGTATTTCTAATAAATAAAATTGAGACATGTAGGAAATGAGGTGTTGAAGCTTGCTATTGAGGTCAGCAAAAATGGTGAGAGGTAGAACAACTGTATAAGTATTTCTGTTCTCTTACAGGTCACCGACAGACATGATGGCACAGAGGCCACAGAGTAGAGGCGTGATAGTATCCTCCCCAAGAGAAACCAAAATGCTGCCAAAGGGGGAAAAGGTGTTAACAGGAAAAACTGGAAATAAGAAAAAAAATGTTTCAGTACAGCCCAGACGATAGGCGTGTGAAACAAAACAGATGTGATCTTCACAATCATTGGTGAGGGCAACTGAATAAGTTTTAACTTATTTACTGTATTCTTTTCTTTCTCTTCTTTGCCCTGAATATAGCTTATTGGACATAAAAGGTAAAGGTCGCCCTTGCTCGAAACCCAGTTGTATTCGACTCTAGGGTTTGGTGCTCATTTCCATTTACAGCCAAAGAGCCCGTGCTGTGTGTGTCTACAGACATTTCCATGGTCATGTGGCAGGCATGATTAGACAGCAGAGTGCATGGAACGCTGTTTCTTACATATATAGTTTGATGTTCGAAGATTGATACGCGGTAGGCAGCATTCAGGGGGCCAAATACATCTTTATTGCAAGGTATGCAATCTGAACATGAGGTAATGGCAGAGGCGCAGCTCCTTTTATACTGTACAGTACATTTGAATTCCGCTCCAAGAGCACCCATTGGCTGTGGTATCAGTGACGTTATTGGGACATACTGCATACCTTATAAGGTTTACCTATGGCAGGAATGTTTCCCGCGATACACTGTGATTGGGTGATCTGGACCATGTGAGCTGAGCTATTGCAGCTGTCATCTACCGGCAGCTGAATCACATGTAATCGCAGCTGGGTTACATTGAGTTTCATTGTTAAACAGAGACTCCTTTTACAAGGTTACATTCTTAAAGGTACAGCATTACATACACAACATCCCTCCCCCCTAGGACGGGACGAAGTCCCTTAGCCATCGTGGTGGCCCGCATGTGCGTTTGGGCCATGCAGCAGCTAGGCCAAGCTCGGGAGAACTAGGGGATCTGAGTTCTGCAGACTCTCGTCCTGCAATGGGAAAATGAGACTCGTTAGCGGCATGTCGGAAGGCTTGGTCCGATTCAGAAGAGGAACTTGGGAGGGCAAACTGTAAATCAGAACCCCGTTTTGTTTCAGAAAGAGCAGGGGATCGCTCGAAATCAAAACCTGGAAGGGGAGAAGAATACCTTAACGAAAAGTCCCACCTGTTACTCGGAGTGGCGGGCGACTCCACATAAAATTGCCTCTTTTGCCTGGGAGTAGAGGAAGACTCGAAAACCAAAGGATGGGGGGGGGGGTTACTGGGGTGAATTCAAAGCTCTGCTCCTCGCTTGGATGAGTGGGGGAACACTCTGAAAACTCCCCCTGGTCCTGCAACTCAAAAGCTACACTGTCGGGGTCTGGGCTCTTGCAATCCTCAGAGCCCGCCTGCCATGGGTGAAAGAGACGGTAATTCGGTTCCCCTCACCTGGCATGGGAGGAATTGATATAAGGATCCCTTTGTGGGCTGTTCGCTGTATCTCCCCCTTGGAATAAGCGGGTGGGGGAGAACCCTAAAGTTGACTGACCCATACCTTCATCTCCCTGTGCACCTGTGACCCAACACCTGAGCTGGTCGGCATGTTGCCTCCACAATAAACCCGTGCTTGTTTCTACCTGGTAGGTCACTGGTCTCGTCTGTTCAATCACAACCCCTGGGACCCATGTTGGGCTGGCAGCTGCATAGTTTCTGCCATACACTGGGTCCCCTACCTCGAATACCTTGGTGTGCACAATTACTGTATTCCTCCCCCTATCCTCCACCCCGGTTGGATCCAACCGATCAAAAAGGGAAACTGGTCCCCTGTGCATGAGAAGCTCTGCAGGCGAGAGCCCGGATGCCAGGGGAGTTACTCTGTAGCAGATGAGAAATTGGCACAATTGCAAATTTAAATCCCTGGGGCCCATTCGACGAAGTGCCTCCTTAGTTGTTCGCACTTGGCGCTCAACCTGGCCATTCGTTGTGGGGTGGAAAGGGGCTGAAGTAATGTGCCGAATCGCATTCCTCGCTAGGAATGCCTGGAATTCGGCGGAAGTAAAAGTACTGGCGTTGTCAGAGACAAGCACATTGGGTAACCCAAAACAACTATACAGCTTCCTCAAGTGTTTAATGGTTGTGGCAGAGGAGGTATTGGACATTGGAATGACCTCCAACCATTTTGAAAAAGAATTGACCACTAGGAGGAACATGGAGCCTCGAAATGGACCAGCAAAGTTGATGTGTAATCGAGACCATGGACCGCGGGCTGTGTCCCATTCTCTGTGAGGAAGTCGGGACTCCTCAGGTCAAGAACTCTGGCAACTTTCGCAAGTGCCCACCATGTGTTCAATGTCAGTGTCTATCTGGGGCCACCAGAAATAGCTCCTGGCCAAAGCCTTTGAGCGCACGATCCCCGGGTGGCTGATGTGCAGCAACTTGAGCACTTTTGCATGCAGTGCCTCGGGAATGACCACCCGTTGGCCCCAGAGAGTTCTAACGAGAGTTCAACCCTTTTCCGGAAAAATGCTTTGAACTCCTCGTCTGGCCAGCCCTTCTTTACCCAAGAACTTACTAGGGACAGAACTTTGTCCCTCGCTGTAGCCTTGGCGAGATCTGTGGGTACTATGGGTGGTGAATCGAGGGACTCGATTAGCAACACTTGGTGATCTTGCTCCACCTCGCATTCGGGTTCCCCTAGCTCTGGGAGGGGGGGACCGGGAAAGTGCAACAGCATGGCTGATCTCTTTGCCTGGGCGGTGAACCAGTATGTGCTGGTAAGCATTTAGAAATATGGCCCACCGAAGCATTCTTGGGGACAGAATCTGGGGTGTGGCCTTGCACGTGGTGAAAATACCCAGCAGAGGCTTATGGTCGGTCACAATGGTAAACTCCAGACCGTAGAGGAAATCGTGGAATTTCTTGGTTCCAGCGACTATCGCAAGGGCCACCCTATCTGTTTGCACGTAGTTGCGCTCTGCCTTTGAAAGAGACCTGGAGTAAAAGGCAACCGGGGCTTCCCACCCGTTTTCTAATACATGGCACAGCACCGCTCCCACCCCCACTGGTGAAGCATCACAAACTAGCACCATGGGCTTCCGGGGATCGAAATGGGATAAGATTGCCTCTGAGGAGAGGAGCAGTTTCAACTCTTTGAAAGCCTTTTCCTGGCTGTCCCCCCACCGCCAAACCGCGTCTTTCTTTAAAAGACGATGGAGAGGCTCCGCTACGGAAGCTTTCCTTGGCAAGAAGGAACGATAGAAATTTAGAAGCCCTAAGAAGGACTGCAATTTGGGTTCCGCGGTGGGGCGAGGGGCATTTCGAACAGCCGCAGCCTTTGAGTCGAAGGGCTTAACTCCTTCGGGGGTTATCTTCAACCAGTGATTGGCAGTCTTGGCCCTCCAGCTGTTCTTGAACTTCAATTCCCAG
Source organism: Bradypodion pumilum (assembly GCA_035047305.1). NCBI lineage: Eukaryota > Metazoa > Chordata > Lepidosauria > Squamata > Chamaeleonidae > Bradypodion > Bradypodion pumilum. Next base: position 65,185,623 of record JAWDJD010000004.1, on the reverse strand, counting down.
AGGCCCTGATCAGCAGGAGTGCTGATTTGGGCTTCTGGGAATTGAAGTTCAAGAACAGCTGGAGGGCCAAGACTGCCCATCACTGTCTTAAACCCTAAGAATTCTACCTCCCTCGCCAGGAACACACATTTATCCTGTCTCAATCTTAGCCCTGCTTTCTCAAATACTGTAAGAACCTTATCCAGTCTTTTGGCAAGTTCTGACTCGCTCCCCGCAGTAATCAAAACATCGTCAAAATAGGGGAGAACATAAGCTCAGAGTAATGGCATATTTAAAACAAGCTGGATCTGGCGCTCTGAAAATCGATGGCTCTGATGTTGAAGTTTATAATAACATTTCTATTAAGGAGCGAGTTTGGAGATATAAGATGAAACTGGTAACCAAATTGTTGATGAAAAAAGGCATAAGATATAATTGGAGATTTCCACAGCAGCTGAGATTTTTCTATGGAAAAAAAATGCAGGTCATTGATGCAGGGACTGATCCATTGGAGTACCTGAGTTTGCTTGATTTGGTTAAGACGGGCTCAGAGGATTGGGTAACTCTTAGAAAAGATCTGTTGGAATCAGGTGGCATAAGAAGAGACTATGAGGGTGCAGAAGCAGATGGCGCCACAGGCGGAGGGCAACAGGGACGAGAAGAGGAGGAGTTATCATTGATTGTGGTGGAGGAAGAGATAGGTAAGGGTTAGAAGGTAAAAGGGTTGTGAATTCTTATATGATACAAGTTTTTTTTAAAAAAATGGGTGTTATAATGGGAAGGGTGCGCTAGAGCATTAACCCCCAAGTTCATCTTGCATGTTCCCCCCCTCCCCCCTTTGGAGAATGAAGGCGGCTTTTTAAAAAAGAAAGTGGGGAGGTTGATTTTGTATGTTTTATGTTATATGTTTTTTTAAAAATTGTTTTGGGTTAAAGGTAGAACGCCCAATGGAGAGCTTGGAAGAGAGAGGAGAGGATGTTGAACTAAAAATGAGAAGCATTAAAGTATTAACGTGGAATGTAAAAGGTACAGGATCTGTTCTCAAGAGGAGGAGACTAGAAGCGGCCATGAGGAAGGATAGACCGGACATAGTCTTTCTTCAGGAAACTCATCAGAAATCACAGGATGCAAATAGAATCTTTTTAGGGTGGATGCAACATTAAGAAAAGACATTTGGCACATCAAAAGCAAGAGGAGTTGCAGTTTTGATCTCTACTAGATTAGGATTCAAGATAACAAAAAGTATCTCGGATCCAGAAGGCAGATATTTGATAGTAAAAGGGAAAATAGATGATGAGGAAATAACTTTGGTGAATGTTTACGCACCAAATGAGTGTCAAGCTAATTTTTTAGAAAAAATTCGTAAGGTTGTGGAAATAGAAAAATCAGCAAAGATTATAGTGGCGGGTGATTTTAATTTAGTGAGAACAAATTTGGATTGTACAAAAGTAACAAGGTGTGGGGTAGGCATTAAAGGCAAAACTTTGGATAATTGGATGGCTGCATTAGGTTTGAAAGATACTTGGAGAGAGATTAGGGGGTCCAAAAGGGGGTACTCATATTTTTCACACGTTCATAACTCCTATTCCAGGATAGATTATATATTTGTATCTGAAAATATGGTCAAAAATATCGAGGAGATTGAAATTGGAATTTTTAAGGAATCAGAGCATGCCAAAGTGGTTTTGGATTTGAGGTGGCAGATTGATGGTAGAAGAAGGAGGACTTGGAACGATCCCAGTTTATTTAAAGATCAAAAGAGTAAAGAACAAATTACAAAAAGCTGGATGGAAAGCTGGCAATGGAATGATAATGATGAGGTAAATTTTAACATGGTTTGGGATGCCATGAAGTCGGTTTTTAGAGGGGAATGTATAAAGTTGGCAAGTAACAGATATTAAAAATACAGGTTGGCACAAGATAAAAGTGAAAAAGAAATAAAACAGTTACAGGAAGAATATTCAAAAAACAAAGATAAGAAATTTTTTTACAAAACTGCAAAGACTGAAAATAGAATTGGCTGGTAAAGAAATAGAAAAGGTCAAAAGAGATTTGATTTATTTAAACGGAGTATTTTGAATTCAATAATAAAAAATTAAGATTATTGGCAAAAGCGGCAAAAGCTAAAAGACAAAAAAGAGAAATTGGAGTTTTGGTTAATGATCAAGGGGTAAGATTAACAAGATTACGGACAAGTGTGAAATTGTGAAGAAATTTTATCAAACTTTGTATGCAAAAAAGAGATAGATGAGGAGAAACTTAAAAAGTTGTTAGAGAGGCAAACAACAAGTGGAATAAAACAGGAATATCGGGATAGTAAGGAAGAGCAAGTTTCGGAAAAGGAGGTAAAAGAAGTAATAGCGAGGCTGAAGTTAGGCAAAGCTCCAGGCGAGGATGGTTTACCGGCCCATTTCTACAAGGAATTTAAAGATGTGGTGGCACCAAAATTAGAGAAATTGTATAATTATATATTAGACGGTGGGCAAATTCCGACTTCATGGTATAGAACCACAATCGTTCTGTTGCCAAAACCGGGAAAGAATTTTGAGAAGGTGGAATCGTACAGACCAATCTCTCTTATAAATCAAGATGCTAAGATCTTCACATCAATATTGGCAAATCATTTAAACAAGTTCATGGGGGAAATATATAAATGAAGACCAAGTGAGCTTCTTAAAAGGGAGGCATATGGCAGATTTGACTAGAAGAGTATTAGATCTAATAGATAATGTAAATCAAACAAGAGAAAAAGCGGGTTTAATATCTTTAGATATCTTTAAAGCATTTGATTCCCTACAATGGACCTCGATCAACGAAATAATTGAAAGCTACGGATTTGGTGATAAATTTAGAAGAGTAATTGATTTATTATATCAGAAAGGGACAGCCAGTATTAGAGTAAATGATGAGGTCACAGTTGGGGTAAAGTTAGAGGCAGGCACCAGACAGGGCTATCCGTTGTCTCCTATATTTATCATGGCAATGGAAATATTGGCAAAAATGATAAGAGAGGATGTAAAAATAGAAGGGATAAGGGGTAATAAAATAAGCATGTATGCCGACGACACATTGATAATTGTTAAACATCCAGAGAAGGTTATGGATAGGATCAGAATGCAACTTAAGGAGTTCGAGGATATCATGGGTTTGAAGATAAATTGGGATAAATTGGAAATTATGTTGTGTAATATGGGTGAAAGGGAAATTAAGAAAATAAAGGGACTAAGTAATATTCAAATTAAAGATAAGTTGAAATATTTGGGGATATTTATATCAAATAGTATGGAAGATCTTAAAAGATTGAATTATGATAGTTTAAAAACGGAGATTAAGATTAGAATACAAAGTTTCTAAAAACTGAAATTGTCATGGTTTGGGAGAATTGCACTTACTAAAATGATGTTGCTACCTAGAATTAATTTTTTATTTGATGCATTGGCAATTCAATTGAAAGACAAAGAAATCAACGAGTTTCAAAAGTTGTTCAATAACTTTTGTAATGGAGGTAAAAAGTCTAGACTACCAAAAAAATTATGGTACCTACCTCAGAAAGAAGGGGGTTTAGGAATGCCGAATCTACTGGCATATTATCGTGCTTTTCAAATTAAGAATGTAGTGAAGATCTTGGCAAGAGAAAAAACGATATGGGAGGAATTGGAGATGAAAGATTTTAAGAAGATAGGCAAAAGGATTTTTTTGGGAGCAGAAGTAGGAAAGATAACCATTAATAATATAATGATGAAGGGAGTTATGGGTGTGTGAAAAAGGTTGAAGAATGATCTGGCACCAAATTTCTCCCCAATTTTGGAACTGGCAGATATGGCCTGTTTTCCATTAAAAATAAACAAGGAAATATTGGAAGAAAATGAAGTTTTCCTGATGAAAGACTGGTTACGGATTTGCAGTGTTGAAAGTAGGAAGAAAAAGTTGTTCGAACAGTTGAAATTGAATTGGTTTCAGATAATGAAGGTTAATAATTGGAATGTCAAATATGCAAGAGAAATAGATATAGATAGAGAAAAGACGGAGTTTGAAGAATTAGTATTAAAAATTAGGATAGGCGATAGAAGCATTAAGGGCTTAGTAAGTAAACTCTATATTTTAATAACTAGGGAGGGTGATCCACAGGAGGATTTGTAATTGAAGTGGGAGCAGGATTTGAATATAAAGATAGAAAAAGATGTATGGAGAAATAAATGGAAAAAGAGGATAATGAGAACTATGTCAGTTAGAATCAAAGAACATAACTATAAAATGCTGTGGAGATGGTATCTGACACTAGTGAGGTTACACCAGATTGATAACAAAAAGGACAATTTATGTTGGAGATGTAAAGATACTATAGGAACTTATGAACATATGTGGTGGGGTTGTAAAATGATAAAGGATTTTTCGGGTAGAATAGAAAAAGAGATTAATGAAATATTGGGCAAAAAGATCAAACTGGTATCAGGTACCATTATGCTTACAGATGTGGATGGGATGAATTTAAACAAGGAAGAAAAAGAGTTACTAGAAATAATGTTAACAACGGGTAGACAATGTATTGCCAGACATTGGAAAAATGAGGTAACTATACAAACGGAGGAATGGTATAAAGAAATGTGGAATGTAGCTTTGAACGATAAACTGACATGGGAGATAAAAGAAAAAAAGAGATAAGCTGAAAGAGAACAGATTTTGGAATATTTGGAAACCTTTCGTGGATCATTCCATTGCGGGCCCAGAAAGAAACAGACCTGTACCGGAACAAAGTAGCTTTTGGAGGTGAATAATGAGATACTCTGAGCTTTCCAGGGCAATGTAAATAAATCACAGGGTGTATTTTATGTATACTTTGGGTTTTGATGGTTGTACTTATACTAAACTATTATTGAATGGTATATTACGAATAGATTTAGTGGTAGCAATAAATAAAGATTCTTGGGAACAATTCTGGAAGTAGGATAGATGTTAACTACTAAACCAGTTTTCAATATGGGATGTTTTATTATAAAGACTAGCATATTTTGCCCGGTGGTGCCGGGCTTTTTAAAATTGTGTTGGATAGTAAAGGATTTCGTTTTTTTTCTTGTACCAGTGGTGCTGGGCTGTTTTAAATGGTGTTGTAAGGTTTTGTGATTTTGTGGCTTCGAGGCGCTGCGTCCGTCTGCGGTGGACTTGCGCTCCCAGTGTTTTTCAGTTTGTTTGTTTCTGCATGCTGGGCTCTTTATATTGGTTTTTGAAGGTTTTTGTTTTATGTTTATGCAAATTTTATTTTAATTAAATTAAATTAAATTAATTTAGTTTAAAATTTAATTTTGTTTTTTAAAATCTTTATTTGTACGCATTTTTAAATTTTTATGTTTTGTTTTTAGTGAAAAGTGATTTCTGGTTTTTTTTGGTATTTTTTTAAATTAGTGTGATTATTTTTTAATGTTTTTATAACTTATTTGATTAATTTTGGAATTAATCTTATTATTTTCAATATTTTTGAATGTTTTTTCTCTTTTGGCCTCTGGGTGGGGGTGGTGAGCTTTTCTTCCTCTCTATAATTGTTCTCTTCTGTCCTCTGGGTGTCGCTTCCGGTAAGTTTTTTTTATTATTTTCTCATTTGAGTTACGGTCCTCATGGATAGAAGACGTCTTTTGGTAAGCTCTCTGTTTTTTTGGGGGGGGTGTTGGATTTTTTTGGGGGGGGTTCTTGTGTGTTTTTTCTTGTTTGTTTTTGGCTTTTTTGTGTTTCCTTTTTGGATTTTTGAGTGTTTTTGTTTTGTGTTTTTGTTTTTTTCAGGGAAGGAATGGCAATGGCGGCGGGGTGTGTGTGTGCTTTCTTTGCTTTCTTCTCCACAGGCCATGCTGGCTGGCCCGTGGGGAAGAAGGGCAGCGGCGGTGGGGGGTTCCTTGTTTTCCCCCGCGGGCCATGCTGGCTGGCCCGTGGGAAAGAAGGGCAGCGGCGGCCAGTGGTTCCTCTCCCCCCCCCCCGCGGGCCATGCTGGCTGGCCCGTGGGGAAGAAGGGCAGCGGCGGTGTTTTTTTTTAACTTTTATTTTTCTTGCGCCGGCTTGCCCATTGAAAGGAAGGGCAGCGGCGGCGGGGAGGTTTCTTTTTTCCCCCACGGGCCATGCTGGCTGGCCCATGGGAAGAAGGGCAGCGGCGGCGGGCGTTTTTTTAACTTATTTTTCGCGCACAGGCCGCCTCAGCGTTCGGCGTGCTAATGGCGCGCAGGATGCTGGGGCTTGTAGTTTTGCCTGTGTGTGTTTGCTTACTGTGGCGTTTTTTCCTGCGGCTTTTTTTTGATTGGCCGCGGCGCGTTTCCGAACGTTCCTTTTGCCGTGCCGCTCAGCCCGATTGGTTCTGGCATGGCGCGGCGCAAGGAACGTTGGGAATTGAAGTTCCCTTTTTTTGTTTGCGACTGGGGGGCTCCTGCCCCCGGATCAAAAATTTCAACCCGACAGTTAACTGCGAACCGGGTTCGGGCGAGTGAACGGAGGCCCATTACGGGCTAGTGGGGCCTGGTGCAACATCCTTTGTCACATTCCAACGGTTAACACACCATTTTATAGGTATAGATGAGTATAAAAATGTATGGGATCAACTATCAAATATGTTAGTTATTTTTTGTTAAAAATATGTATTTTTATGATGTATTGTTATTGTATGTTTATATATTTTTGGAAAATTCAATAAAAATTTTAAAAGAAAAAACCCCAGGGAGACCCTTGAGGAGGTGTTCCACTAAAGATTGGAAAATCCCGGGGGCTGAATTCACGCCGAACTGTAGGCATGTTACCTTAAAGGCACCTTTGTGTGTTATGATTGTTTGCGCAGCTGCGGCAGCAGATGTGACTGTAAGCTGCTGATAGGCCTGCACCAGATCTAACTTAACGAAACATTTACCCCCATGTAAAGTGGCTAGTAAATGGCTAACTACCGGCACCGGGTATGCTTTAGGGTGAATAGCCTTATTAATGGTACATTTATAGTCTGCACAGATCCTAACCTCCCCGTTAGCTTTCATGGGGGTTACAATTGGAATTTACCACTCCACAGAGTCCACTGGAACTAAAATCCCCTGACCCACCAGTTTGTCCAGTTCCACCTCAATCTTGTCCTTGAGGGCGAATGGCACTCGTCATGGCTTGAGCCGGATGGGTCGGATTGCTGGATCAAGGTCGAACGAGACTGGGGGCCCCCTATACTTTCTGAGCCCCTTCTCAAAAACTGCTGGGTGTGTGTTGCACACGTCTCGCACTGGATCAGTCTCTATGGCATTTATGCCAGACAGTTCAATTCCCAAAGAAGCGAACCACTGGCTCCCGAGGAGGCAGCTGGAACCCCGTTTCAGTACCACTAGGGGCAGCTTCTCCGTGAAACTTTTGAACTTTACTTGAAACTCCCGCACCCCCAAAACAGGAATCATGTTGCCCTGAATTTCCCGCAAAGTCGTCTTTAGGGCCTTAAGTTTCGAGCGTGCATTGGGGGAATGCACAGAAATTCCTTCTGGGACATGATGGAGTAGGACGAACCCGAGTCCACCTCCATCCTAACTGGGACCCCCTGTAACAGTACCTCAACAAAAAAACGTTTGTGTGCGTTGGACACACGGCTCACGGTCGTCTCGTCCGCGGAAATCTTCCCAATGCCGTCTCCCTTCTGTCGAGGGCGATCAGCTGGCACCTGGTCCTCTCTCCGCCGTCGCCTGCAAACCTTGGTGATGTGGCTTCGGTGTCCGCAGCTGTGGCACTCGGCCTTTTCCGGTCTTGTGTCACTCCGCAGCCATCGCATCGGTGGTGGAACTTATCGCTGGTGTGTTCCTGGGACGTCTTCCTCTGGAACTTCTGGACATCATCGTCATCGCTGGAACTGGACCCCGATGATGCAGAGACCTCCGGAGAGGAAGATGAGCTGGGAAAATGGCGGGGCGAGCCCCGGGCGGCCTGCACCACGGACCTGCCCCCCAGGTGCGGCAGGCTTCCCCCTGAAGGCTCGCACCCCGGACCTCGCTACCTCGGCCGCCCGAGCCTCCCGCGATACGGAGTCGAAGGAGAGGTGCTCGCGGGCCACCAGTCTCCTCTGGACTTCCTTGTCCCACAGTCCGCACAGCAGGGCTTCCTCCAGGTCGCCCCACCGGCAAGGGGCAGCGGCTAGCCTGAGGGAGGCGGCGTAATCCGCCACAGACTCACCCGGGTACTGGCCTCGCCTGTGGAATGCGACTCGGGCCGGGAAGATGGACACTCGGCTGAAAGTGGTTCCGCAGAGCCCCCAGAATCTCTGCGAGTGGGACCGTCTTGATGTTCCGGAGCAACATCATGTGCATCACCAGCTCTAACATGGGGAGCCCGATTTGGGCAAGGAAGCAGGAGCGCATTTGTTCCTCGTCTTCGATGCGCTCGGTGGCCATCGCATGCTCGAACTGTCACTCGTACAGAGCCCATTTCTCTGGCTTCTTGATGTCGAACGGAGGTAGCTTGATGCTGTGGGAAGCCATTTATCCCACCTTCATCACCAATTTGATGTTCGAAGATTGATACGCGGTAGGCAGCATTCAGGGGGCCAAACACATCTTTATTGCAAGGTATGCAATCTGAACATGAGGTAATGGCGGAGGCGCAGCTCCTTTTATACTGTACAGTACATTTGAATTCCGCTCCAAGAGCACCCATTAGCTGTGGTATCAGTGATGTCATTGGGACTTACTGCATACCTTATAAGGTTTACCTGTGGCGGGAATGTTTCCTGCGATACACTGTGATTGGGTGATCTGGACCATGTGAGCTGAGCTATTGCAGCTGGGTTACATTGAGTTACATTGTTATACAGAGACTCCTTTTACAAGGTTACATTCTTAAAGGTACAGCATTACATACACAACACATACTAAAGAATGAAAGAAGTGTTCACTCATTAAGAGGCTAACCAAAGGCCTGGGTCTGAATACTAGCTGTATCTTGAAGTGTAGTTCTCTCCTTGCTGCCCCTGGAGTCAGTCTCTTCATATTAGCCAAATGGGGCCAACTGGCCTAGATACTCTTAAGAGTATAAGCAAGTATAAGCAAGCTCTTATAATTAAAATGCATCTTGGGACCTACCTGCATCTTGTGATGGATCCTGTGAGTCCTTTGCTACATCAGACTCAACCCTCAAGGAGAAGTGTTCAACAAAGGTGTAACAATCCACTTACTCCCAAGTAGGACTCGGGTGTCCTCCGGCCTCCTGGCGATGGGATTGCGCCTGATCCTGCTTCCTCAGTCCAGGTCAGACCCAGCAGCTCAGGCTTCTCCTATCAGTGTGCCCAGTTACCCCTGACCTAAATACAGGTGGTGAGCAAAGGCCAGCGCTGTCTGCTTCTGCAGACATTTCCGTGGTCATGTGGCAGGCATGACTAGACACTGGAGCACACGGAACACTGTTACCTTCCCACTGAAGTGGTCCCTATTTATCTACTTGTAATTTCTTGCTTTCAAACTGCTAGGTTGGCAGGAGCTGGGACAAAGATGGGCGCTCATTCCCTCTTGCAGTACTCGGAAATCGAACTGCTGACCTTCCGCCTCCTACTCAGCATCTTAGCCACTTGAGCAACTGCAATATAAACATATATTGAAATCAAAGCATAGTACCGAATAAAACTCATCAGAAGCTTAGAAAGCATTTCAAAACAAAGAAATAAAGAAAGCTGCTTATTTAAGGGATAGCCCATGGCCCTCCTTCTGGCTTAATAGGCTACATGATTGCAGTTAAAAATCCAAGAGAGTGTCTGTTCTCAGATACCACCTTCTAGATTATATCTCCTCCCACGAGGTTCATCTTCTGGCCATCCACTTTAGGGATTCCAACCAATGATCTCACAGGATGATCTGTCTATCACACATTAGGTTTCATTTCTTCCAAACCATGAGGCCTGCATTGTTTACATACCAAACTTGGTATGAAGGGATTCCTACACACCAAATTCTCCATTTTGGCCAAAGCTAAAGCAAAGGGTATAATTCATTTCATTACAAAAGGGGAATGATGGATCAAACGCAAGCAACAGACGGGGAGCCTAGACATACTCCCTATTTTTTTCCAACCACCGCATCCTATTTCTTCCGAGGTACTGAGTGGCCTTTCCTCTCACCTTAATATTTCTACACTATGACGACAGATGATAAGGCCTCTCGTCTGTACCATCCACATCTCTTTTCTCCATTGCGGACAGCATGGAAGAGAGAATTGAGGCCTGAGGAACACCATATTGTTGCACACATGTGTCTAATAGCACCCCCTCCCTTAGCTGCAGCATCTGGAGCTGGTATCCAAGAAAGGATTGGAGCCAGCGCAAGGCTGAATCCCTGACATCCAAACCTGATTACCTGTCCAGGAGGATACAGTGGTCAATGGTATCAAAACCTACTGAGAGATCCAGGAGGACGAACAGAGACATATTTCCCCCATTGGCTTCCTGGAGGAGGTCATCTAGCAGGGCGATTAATGCTATCCTGGTCCCATGCTGTGGCTTGAACCTCAATTGAAATGGATCCAAACTATCAGTATCCTTCAAGAACGCTTGCAACTGTCCTCAACCACTTGTTCTAGCAACTTTCTCATAAACAGGATGTTAGAAATCAGCCTGTAATTATTTAGGTCTTCTGTGGTCACATTCAGTTTTTTAAGATACAACTAGTCTAGACAAGAGACATCTTTTCACAGGTCCCTATGGATGGCATCAACCATATGAAAATGAGCTGCAAATTTGTTACAAATATCAAGATACAGATAAATAACGATTAAATTTAGAGTTATCTCGTAAAAAGCCTATTTTATCAATTTATTGAAAGGTTCAGTGTAACTAGTGAAGTAAAGAATTAATTTCAAAATTGTTTAGTGGTAGTTAGGAAATACAGTACATTTTTCAATTAAATGAATGGTATAAAGATGTTTTGGGATATTGCTATTAAGGATAAATTGTAACATCAAAATTAAGAGAGGATTATTGAAGGAGAATAATTTTAAAGATATCTGGGAGGATTTGTGTATTATGTTTTGGTAAAGGGGAAAGAGTTGACACCCTCACAAGAATCAGTGTAATTTTGAAAACTGAATTTGGATTTTAAAAATGTTAAAAATGGTCATGTGACTCTGTTGGTCCTGGAAGGGGGTGCATTTTTTTCTTAAAATTATTGTCTTAATGTTGTGGTATTTATTTATATTTTTCTTAAATTGCATGTTTTTTCTTTGTTTATAATTTCTTTAAGGCATAAGATTATTTTAATTTGATATGCCTAAACCCATAAATAATTCTAGCATTATAGATGACAATACATCAGCAGTACTTTGCATCTCATATTTAACATTTATTTCTTTTTTAGGCATTTAATTACAAGAAAGACTACTTTAAAGCTACAGCAGAAAAACTGTAGCTGTGGGTTTCATAACCACAAGCAAAATGCAGGATAAGAATCAAAGACTGTTAGATTTATTTTTATTGTCTATTTATCTGTGAGAAATAAAACATCTATTTGCATATAAAGTCTTAGATCTGTCTTTAAAATGGCACATATATATGGGGGAATAGCAATAACATGACCTGACAGTATATAACACCAACAACACAAGGACAAAATAACTACTTTGTTGTATCAGAAAAATAGCAATCCTCTTTTTGTCTCCCATTGTATTTTCTACACTGGTCATCTTGATGTTTCCAAAGGCTCAGAAACAGGTCAGAGTCCCAAAGAAACAAATTGGGTTTCAGAATAATGGATTAGAGGTATATCCTTTTATCTCTTGCGCATGTAATCTGGTTTGAATTTAGGATTAAGATTGTTTTCAACTGAGTTAGTGATCTAACTTTAGTCTGGCATTTCTGGATAATCTTTTGCCACCTTCTAGTGCTCAACAAAAAACTTGATTCAAGTTTTACAAGGGACCTTCCTGAGCAGGCAAAATGAAGACATAGCTGTTACTGGTATACCATGGAGATCAAACTCTGTTGAAGAAACCAGTTGTAACCAGTGATGGGCTCCAAAAAATTTTACTACCACACTGTGGATGTGGTATGGTGGGCATGGCCAGGGGGAAGACCCTGCGTTGCACCTGAATTAGGACTACTTTATTTCATGGGCAGGACCAGCCAGAATTTCTGCTACTGGTTCTGGTGAACTGGTGTGAACCTGCTGATGTCCACCACTGGTTGTAACCCCACATTTGAGCCAGATTATATAGACAGCAGATGAAAGGATATACTAAAGATGTGCCTTTTCAGACTCAACATCAATTGTCAGTTAACTAACCTGACATCCCTGTGGACTAACGGTCTTGGGTGGCGGGTCCACAAGGAAGGGTGATGGTCCCTTTAGTGTATGGGACCAAAGACAACAGAACAGCCGAAGGGTTGGCTTAACACAGGTTTATTGCATGATGATCCGGTGGAGCATGAGGTAATGGCGGTGATACATCTCAATATATACAGTAGCCCTATACATTTGAATCTTGTAACACGGTAGCTCATTGGCTGCTACCGGCGTGGCCTCGCCCAGGCACGCCTCTTTTCCTGCTGCTGAATGCAGATCTTTCTTCTGCTGCTGAATGCGGGGAAGGTTTTCCCGCGGCTGTCCGTGATTGAGCAATGTGAACCATGTGAGACTGAACGCTCGCAGCTGCCCTCTATGGGCTGCCTGCTCGCGTTCCTTTACAGCTGAGATACCTTGTATTTGGAGTGGTTACATTCTTGCCTTTACAGTACAATGAACATGCAATCATACATACATACATAACAGTCCCCAAGTGGATTAAATCCCAGTTGAATCCATTTTGATGGAGGGCAGCAGCTTCATCAATACTGGCCTGGAGCAGAGGAGGACTTTGAGTGTCAAAAAGACTCAGAACCAGAAAGTGACCTCTGAAAGGAGACCTCTGCTATGGGTGCCATGCTGCGATGTGGAAGGCAAATGGAAGACTACTCCATTATTATATTGTTCCGAGGACAATCTTCATGACTGATCGCCATGATAGCCAATACTATATTCTGAATCAGATACAGTGCTTGAAGAATGATAATAGTAGCTCACATTTCCACTTGAACAGGCAAATTTTTTATTGGTCCCAATAATATTAGATACAAAACTCCCTGGGAAATGTGGCCTTGGAGCAATAGTGTACACTTGTTTTAGTTAACATCCAGCCTGATTAAGAGCTCCACAGAACTGAAAACTGCCCCCAAAATGCTATGAAATTTCAATTGACTCTAATAAAGGGATTGCCTGCACACACCCTAAGGTGGAATCCTATGGATCTGCATTTACAGTTAAAAAACCTCATCATTCAACAGGACTTTCTAACACTAGCATTTTTGGCTATGTAGAATTTTGGCTTACTGAAAAACCCAGAGCTGATTGGGCACCAAATACTAAAGAGGGGTGCGGAGGAAATGTTTTTGAGTCCCTCAAAACTATTAATCAGAAATACTTCTAGGAGACTTTTAGTGTCTTGCATGGAAGACAAAGAAGGAGTCGCAGTGAGGACTAACACAGGTTTATTGGTTGATGATCAGGATGAACATGTGGTAATGGCGGAGGTACAGCTCATTATATACTGTGGGACATACATTTGAATCTCGTTGCACGGTAGCTTATTGGCTGCTACCGGCGTGACGTCATTCTGCGTCACGCCCATCTTCTCCAGGTGATCCTCGTGCGGGAAGGATTCCCGCGGCTGCCGGTGATTTGGGGAATGTGAACCATGTGAGCTGAACGCTCGCAGCTGCCCTCTATAGGCAGCATACTCGCGTTCCTTAACAGCAGAGCTACATTGTAATTATGGTCAGGTTACATTCAAGCATTTCTTAAAGCAACATTGTACATACATAACACCCCTCCCCCCTAGGATGGGACAAAGTCCCTCAACCATTGTGGCTTGCCGCACGTGCGTCTGGGGCGCGCGGCCGCTTGACTTAACACAGGGGAGCCGGAGGCTCCTGGTTCCGCAGAGTCCTGTCCTGCAACGGAAAGTGGGGACTCATTAGTGGTTCGGTGGGGACCCTGCGACAACCTTGCATTGGGGGACGGGAATGGAATGAACAGTTGGGACGTGAACCCCTGCCTACCGCTTGGGGAGCTTGGGGTTCCCCCCAGTACGAACCTCGGGACTGACGAAGAGGCCCTCGTGGCCTCGCCACCCCCCGTTACCTGCCCGGGAGTTCTAGAGACTGTGGTGGGCGGACTCCCCCTCATTGCCTGTCTTGGGGGTGTTGGTCTCCGGGGAGCTGGAGCTATGGTGTATTCTAAAACAAAGGGACTGGGGGGACTGGAGGTACCAGGGGCTGAACTGAAACCCCTCTTTTCGCTAGGACGGGTGGGGGACCACTCCGCTACACCCCCCTGGTACTGCAACTCATAATCATAATCAAACTGATCCCTCTCTTTCAAAGTATCCTCCTCTGTGGTTGGGAACCCAGGATATGCATTTGTATCCGCGGGTTCCGCCGTGTCTCCCCCTTGGGTAATGCGGGTGGGGGAGGACCCTAATGCTGATTCCCCTTCACTGGTGACTCGCCTTCTGAGTTGGTCAGCATGCCTTCTCCAGAGTAGACCCGAGCTAGTCTCGACCCTGTAGGATACTGGCCCCCGTCTGCTCAATGATTGTCCCTGGTACCCACGCTGGTCCTGAGGCCGCGTAGTTTCTGCAGTGAACCGGGTCCCCTATCGAGAAACCTTTGGAGCTCTCTCCCCCTAAGTTAATATTTCTTCCTTCATCCTCCACCCTGGACGGATCCATCCGGTCAAAAAGTGTTACCGGACGCCTCCTCATGAGGAGTTCGGCTGGGGAAAATCCTGAGACTAGGGGGGTTGTCCTGTAACAGATGAGGAACTGACACAGATGAAGGTTCAACTCACCGGGACCCATGCGCCACAATGCGTCTTTCGTAGTGCGCACTTGGCGCTCTACCTGACCTTTTGTGGTGGGGTGAAACGGGGCAGCGGTAATGTGCCTGATGGCGTTCCGCTCAATGAACGTCTTGAACTCCACAGACGTGAAGGTACTAGCGTTATCGCTAACAAGGACGTCTGGCAGGCTGAAACAGGCAAACAGCTTGCGCAACTGTTTAATGGTTGCCGCAGAGGAGGTGCTGTTCATGGGGATTACCTCCAACCACTTGGAGTAGGAGTCGACTACCAGCAGAAACATGGCCCCGCGGAAAGGGCCAGCGAAGTCAACATGAATCCGGGACCATGGCCCGCGGGCCGTGTCCCATTCTCTATGGGGTAACCAGGACTCCTCGGGCTGAGAGCTCTGGCAGCTCTCACACATGCCCACTAAACGTTCTATATCCGCGTCTATCTGGGGCCACCAAAAGAAACTACTGGCCAGAGCCTTGGAGCGCACGATCCCCGGGTGACTGGTATGCAGTAGCTTCAGTACCTTGGCCCTCAGCTTCTCTGGGATAACTACCCGCTGGCCCGAGTAAGCAGCCCCTTTCCAGAGAAAGCTCTACTCTACGCCTGACGAATGGCTTGAACTGTTCCTCGGGGGGAGTAGTGGGCCACCCTTTCCTCACCCAGGAACTAACTTGGACCAACATCTTGTCGGCCGCCGTGGCCTTGGCGAGGTCGGCCGGGAGAATGGGGGGTGAGTCGAGAGACTCGATCAGCAGGACTTGGTGGTCCTGCTCTACCTCGCATGTGGGGTCCCCTACACTTGGGAGGAGAGATCGGGACAGTGCGTCCGCATGGGAGATCTCCTTCCCTGGGCGATAGACCAGCTCGTACTGGTAGGCGTTAAGGAAGATGGCCCAACGCAGCATCCTGGGGGAGAGAATTTGCGGTGTGGGTTTGCCGGTAGTGAAGATCCCCAGAAGTGGCTTGTGATCCGTCACTACCGTAAACTCGCGGCCGTATAAAAAGTCATGGAACTTTTTCGTTCCCGCGATGATGGCCAGGGTCTCCCTATCAGTTTGCGTGTAATTGTGCTCGGCCTTCGAGAGGGACCTTGAGTAGTACGCTACCGGGGCTTCCCGCCCGCTCTCCAACACGTGGCATAGAACCGCCCCCACCCGCACTGGGGACGCATCACAGACTAGGACTACTGGTCTCCTAGGGTCAAAGTGGGTCAGGACAGCACTCGAGGATAGGAGTGCCTTCAGCTCCCTAAAAGCTTTCTCTTGCCTATCTCCCCACCGCCAAACTGCCTCTTTCTTCAATAGTGCGTGCAGTGGCTCAGCAACGGATGCCTTCCTCGGCAGGAAGGAATGGTAAAAATTTAAGAGCCCTAGAAACGACTGCAGCTCCGGTTTCGCGGTGGGGCGAGGGGCGTTTTGCACAGCCGCAACCTTGGACTCGGAGGGCTTGATGCCTTCCGGGGTTATCTTGAACCCAAGGAACTCGACCTCCCTCGCAAAGAAAACACATTTGTCCCGTCTCAGTCGGAGGCGCGCTTTCTCGAATATTGAAAGGACCCTGTCTAGCCTTTGCGCTAATTCTGACTCGCCCCCCGCTGTTATCAACACATCGTCGAAATATGGGAGGATGCCTGGAAGCCCCTTTAAAAGGCGTTCCACGAGAGATTGGAAAATTCCGGGGGCCGAATTCACGCCGAACTGCAGGCGCGTTACCTTAAATGCCCCCTTGTGCGTTACAATCATTTGCGCAGTGGCAGCAGCCCGGGGTTACAGAGAGCTGCTGATATGCCTGCGCCAGATCTAGCTTGGCAAAACACCTCCCCCCATGAAGCGTGGCCAGTAAATGGCTGACCACGGGCACCGGATATGCATTTGGCCGAATGGCCTTATTGATCGTACATTTATAGTCCGCACAAATACTAACCTCCCTGTTTGATTTAAGGGCCGTAACAATCGGCGTTTCCCACTCCGCCGAATCAACTGGAACCAAAATCCCCTGCCCCACCAATTTGTCCAGTTCCGCCTCGATCTTGTTCTTGAGGGCGAATGGCAC
This sequence comes from Bradypodion pumilum, assembly GCA_035047305.1. NCBI lineage: Eukaryota > Metazoa > Chordata > Lepidosauria > Squamata > Chamaeleonidae > Bradypodion > Bradypodion pumilum. The sequence continues at coordinate 65,168,737 of JAWDJD010000004.1, read as the reverse complement.
TTTTCTTGGCTTGAGGCGTATGGGTCGGATTTCTGGATCCAGGTCAAAAGAAACTGGGGGCCCCTTGTAAGTCCCGAGCCCCTTCTTGAAAACGTCCGGGTGTGCGTTGCACACGTCCCGCATTGGGTCAGTCTCTATGGCGTTAATGCCGGACAGTTCGATTCCTAGGGGAGCGAACCACTGCGTTCCCAAAAGGCAGCATCTCCCCCCCCCTTGAGGACCACTAGGGGCAGTTTCTCGGAGTAATTCTTGAACTTCACCTTGAAGTTCCCCACCCCCAACACTGGGATCCCATTTCCCTGCACGTCCCGTAGGTGTGACTTCATGGCCCGCAGCTTGGGCCGCACATCTGGGGGAATGCGCATAAACTCTTTTTGGGACAGGATGGAGTAGGACAACCCCGAGTCTATCTCCATCCTCACTGGGAGCCCCTGTAACTGTACCTCTACGAAGAAACGCCGGTGCTCCAGGCCCTCGCTGTGGTCGTCTGAGACCCCCCCTGGTGCCTGCCGCCTTCCGTTGGTGCGTCTGGGAATGGCTTGAATTGCCCTTGCCCTTGACTCGCCCGCGCCTGCACACTCGGGCGATGTGCCCTTTTCGGCCGCAGTTGTGACACTCGGCCTTTCGGAACGGACACCTCGTGCGGTCATGGGATGCTCCACAACCGTCGCAGCGACGGTCTTGCCGCTCGCGGGTCTACCGCTTCTCTCCTCGTTTCTTTACCCGCTGGATGCCGTCGTCCTCGCTGGAGCAAGGGTCTGCCGTCGTCGACGACTCCTCGGACGCCGTTGGTGTGCCGGCGGGCGGCTTGGGGGCCCGCCAGGCCGCTTTCGCTGGTGTCCGCCGGGCCGCCTGCACTGGTGACTTGGCCCGTTCGGACGTGGCCCCTCGGGACTTGAACACTCTGACCCGCTCCTGGCCGCTTCGGCCTCCCGCAGTACCTCGTTGAACGCTGAAGCTCCTCGTCCCTCAGACCACACAGCATGCGGTCTCGGAGGGCCTGGTCCAGGTAGTCCCACTGGCAGTGCACCGCTGCAAGCCTGAGGGCCGCCGCGTAGGTGGACACGGACTCGCCCGGTCGCTGGTCTCGCCTGTGGAACACGACCCGGGCTGGGAAGATCGACACGGGAGGCTGGAAGTGCTTGCCCAACAGCTCCAGGATGCGGTCGATGGGCACCCCGTCCACCTTCCGGGGGGCCACCAGGTTCATCAGGATATGCAGCGTGGCCGGCCCCACCTGGGCCAGGAAGTAGGAGCGCATTTTCGCGTCGTCGTCGACGCCCGCGGCTTCCATCGCGTGCCGAAACTGGCACTCGTAGAGCTCCCATTGTTCGGGCTCGCTGACATCGAACTGGTAAGGCTTGACCTTGGGATTCACCATCATCCCATCCTCATCGCCAATTTAGTGTCTTGCACGGAAGACAAAGAAGGAGTCGCAGTGAGGACTAACACAGGTTTATTGGTTGATGATCAGGATGAACATGTGGTAATGGCGGAGGTACAGCTCATTATATACTGTGGGACATACATTTGAATCTCGTTGCACGGTAGCTTATTGGCTGCTACCGGCGTGACGTCATTCTGCATCACGCCCATCTTCTCCAGGTGATTCCCGCGGCTGCCGGTGATTTGGGGAATGTGAACCATGTGAGCTGAACGCTCGCAGCTGCCCTCTATAGGCAGCATACTCGCGTTCCTTAACAGCAGAGCTACATTGTAATTATGGCCAGGTTACATTCAAGCATTTCTTAAAGCAACATTGTACATACATAACAAGACTCGAATGCTTTGGTTATTTTAGTGACCTATTAATGATTATTAGCTAGCTAGACAGTGCAGTGGTTTTAAGTATCTTGCTTTGTAGCCTGAGGATGAAAGTTTGATTTCCCATAGTAGTGCCTCCTGGAGAAAAGCCCAGCCGGTGTGGTTTTAGGGCAAACTTTTCCCCAGAAAAAAAGAAATGGGAAACGACTTCTGTGCGTTCTCTTCCTAGAAAACCATAGAAAGAGTCACTATAAGTCAGCTTTGATGGCATGCAATTATTATTAAAGATTATTACCCATCGTTCTATTTTCATTTTACATCTAAATCACAGGGCTAAGGCCCTTTTTTATTTGCAATGGCATGCCACATACAACACGTTTGCCGCTGTTAGCTGTAAGACAGTCTTAAGTTTGACAATGATGGAAGGGCGGGCGGGGAAACAACCGCAAAGCTTCGGTTCTCTAGTGAGTTCCAGCAGATTATAACTACTCTTACTTTACCACTTGGGGCGTTGAACTACAATTCCCATAATTCCTAGCTATCATGGCTTAGCAGGATTTCTCAACCTTGAGCCTCCAGATGGACTTCAATTCCCAGAAGTCGTAGTCAGCACACCTGCTGATCAGGGCTTGTGGAAATTGAACTCCAAGCACATCTGGAGACCCTAAATGCCCCCCTCTTTTCTCTTCCTCCCCAATCATCTTGCAGAAGCTCCGCATGCGCTGACTGAACATTGGCTCCGTTTATACTAATTCTCTTGCCCTTTCCCATCATGGAAAACGGACGGTCGAGGCCACTTCTTGGGGCTGATGGCACTGCCACTGTATCAGTGCTCAATGGAAGGGGTTCAGGTGAGGGCATTTATCCGGTCGTTCCCATTGATCGCCCGTTGACACCAGTCTTTCCCGCAGTTGTGCTGCTTGCGGTGAGTTTCCTTTCTCGCTCACATCCATCTGGTCCTCGCCTTTTGCATTCCTTCTCCATTCAGGGCAAGGCGTTCATAGGGAATTGCTCACCCAAGTTAGCCTATTTTGGGGCAACGCACCATCTCTAATTTAGTGGGAAATCTAGCCTTGTCCTTGGGACAACCTTCTCATATTCGTAAGAGATATCCAGGCTCCCTAGGTCAGCAGTTCGATTCCCGAGTACTGCAGGATGGAATGAGCTCCCGTCTTTGTCCCAGCTCCTGCCAACCTAGCAGTTTGAAAGCAAGAAATTGCAAGTAGATAAATAGGGACCACTTCGGTGGGAAGGTAACAGCGCTCAGTGCGCTCCGGTGTCTAGTCATGCTTGCCACATGACCACGGAAATGTCTGCAGAAACAGACAGCGCTGGCTCTTCGGCTTTGAAACAGAGATGAGCACTGCACCCTAGAGTCGGATACGACTGGCTTTCGAGCAAGGGAAACCTTTACCTTTTATCCAGGCTCCCTATGTGGTGACAAGCCGCTGTCTCGCCCTTCCCAAGAAAAACACACATCATATAGGACAGAGGTGCCCAAGCTACAGCCTGGGGCCCGGATCCGGCCCCCAACACCAATTTTTCCAGCCCATGTTGCCCTCGTTGCTCTCGGGCACGTTTTACTTCCGCTACCAGGAATAACTAGGGCTTTGCAGGCTGGATGAATTGGTGTCAGGGGTCAGATCCGGCCCACAGTGACCGCCTCCCAGAACGTGACTGGCCCACGGCCCAAAAAGTTTGAGCACCCCTGCTATAGGAGTTCGTTTCCCCTGACACTGAGGTCTCTTAATGCTTGGCACTGAATTGAGGGCCAGGAAGTCTGATCTTGGTAGTCGGGTAGCCTTTGCTGCCAATTCATTCGTTTTCATGTCAGAGATTGCTCCGGGTTGAAAGGATTTTTGTAGGGGGCCCAAGTGAGGCCCCTTTCATGTCTCCCATCATGCAGCTCTTGGGAATTGAACCTGTGTTTCTGGTCGCCAAGCCTAGTGCCTTAACCACTACGCCACCAGGGGAGCTGCCAATGGAGCACTGGTTGGGAGGGGTGGGGTGGGGTTTGAACCACTAAAGCCCAAAGCTTGCCAGTAATTAGCAATAGCAATTACATGCATATACCACCCCATAGCGCTTACTGCACTCTCTGGGCAGTTTTTACACATAATTAGCATTTTGCCCCCAACATACTGGACCATCTTACCGACCTCGGAAGGTTGAGTCTACCTTGGACCTAGTCAGGAACGAACTCACAACCCTTTCGTTGCAGTACAGCAGTTCAACCAGTGCCAACAGAGTTCTTCCTGTAATTGTAGGTGTTGGGTTACATTCTTGGGCTGTGTAGACTAGAGCAGCCGTGACCAACCTTGGCACTCCAGGTGTTTCTTGGACTTCAATTCCCAGAAGCTGAATCCAGCACGCGAGTTGATCAGGGCTTCTGGGAATTGAAGTTCAGGAACACCTGGAGTGCCAAGGTTGGCCATCACTGGACTAGAGCAACCCTTTCCTATATTGCATATTTGAGAAACAGCTGTGCAGTGAGTGCACTGTTATTTTTCCATTACAGCTGGCATGTAATACTAGACTGTTAACAGTTTTATAAACATTTCTGTTGTAGCCTGACTCCAAACCTTTAAGATTAAGTGGACAATGCTGCAGGGATTTTGGAAGCTACTCACAATATAGGGATACACAATTTTAAACAATTGAGAAAAATCTGTTACTTACAAAAGAAGACAGGACTTTGCTGCTTATTGCTGATTTCTGTTATACAGCCACCCAGAAATTCACTGTTCAAATGGAGATCAGATTTTGTATTTATTCATATCTGTGGCTGCATTTTGTAACTCTGAATTTGGTTTTTGTTGGGAAATGTTGAGCGTGGACTATAGATCCAGTGATTGAGAAAGTTAATAAAGTAATACAGTATAGGCTTCCCTCCCATTTCACTTTATATTTTAGCTATCAAAGTTAAGTGAGAATATAAGAACTGGAAGTTGCTGCAAACCTATTAAAGGTAAAGGTTTCTCTTGAAAGCCAGTCGTATCCGACTCTAGGGTTCAGTGCTCATCAAAGCCTAAAAAGCCAGCGCTGTCTGCTTCTGCAGACGTTTCCGTGGTCATGTGGCAGGCATGACTAGACACCGGAGCACATGGAACACTGTTACCTTCCCACCAAAGTGGTCCCTATTTATCTACTTGCAATTTCTTGCTTTCGAATTGCTAGGTTGGCAGGAGCTGGAACAAAGATGGGAGCTTCTTCTGTCCTGCAGTACTATTACAGTATTTATTTTTAAAACAGATTTTATTTTTCCACTACTTTACAGGATTGTTGCAAGTATAATCAATGTTCTCAGCCCTCTCCCCAGATGGGACTTACAAATCACTTGAAATCCTCATCCTAATGGTGTCCCTTTACCAATACATTGTCAATCAGGTTGAGTGCCTATGCCAGTGATGGTGCACCTTTTAGAGACCGAGTGCCCAAACTGCAACCCAATTATTTATCGCAAAGAGCCAAATGGCAACAGGGGAGGGAGGAAACATTCCCATTGGGCTGCTGGGCAGTGAACTGCGCTGGGGGAAGGAAGTGCTCCCATTGGGCTGCTGGGCAGAGGGGCTGAGTGAACTATGTGTTGGGGCAACCTCATGGGTGCCCACAGAGAGGGCTCCGAGTGCCACTTCTGGCACGTGTGCCATAGGTTCGCCACCACTGGCCTAAGCCCTCAGATGCCAATTACTTTATTTTAGTTCAGTTTGTGATGTATGTCAGTTGTTTGTTTGATCTACTGTGTGTTGCTATTTGTTATCTGTTCACCGCCCAGAGTGGGATACCATCCAGATGGGCAGTATAGAAATATAGTAAATTTATCATTTTGTCCATCCAACTACCAAATTTGGTTAAAATCATTTAAAAAAAATATTTAAAACACTTGCAACCTTATATAGAGGAAGGGTATTAATAGTGGATTGACTTTTATTTAACCAGTCAGGCTCTGTTATCGTTAAAAACTGCAGTCACCCAAAGATTGTTGCTTTTGACCACCACCGTGACCTTATATTTCTATATCTTATCCCTAAAGTGGAAATGCTGAAGTAAATCTAGATTACATAGGTTTCCTGTGTCAGTCTCATACAATTTGAGTGCATGAATAATGCTCTTGGAGGGGTTTGTATGGACTGTGATAGCCTACTTGTTAAGATGCTGAACTTGATGACTGGAAGGTCGGCAGTTCATGATCCAAGTGCTGCCTGTCAGAGTGAGCTCCTGTCTGTCCCAGTTCCTGCCAATGTAGCAGTTCGAAAGCAAGAAATTGCAAGTAGTGGTACCTCGGATAAAGGCCAATTTGGATAGTTGCAGTTTTCATGCACACCTGATGCATCGCATAAAGTCCAAAACCACCTTTAAAAAATGGACATCCGAGCTATTTGGTATAGGAACCTCGGATAACATCAGTTTTTTGGATGTTATCAGATGCATCGCCCATTTGATTTGGATAAAGTCCAAACTTCTGGAACAGAGTTGGATGTTATCCAAAGTTCTACTGCAGATAAATAGATATAATTTCAGTGGGAAGGTAAACAGCATTCCATGCACTCCGGTGTCGAGTCGTTCCTGCCACATGTCCATGGAAACATCTGCAGCCACTTTGGCTATAAACAGAGACGAGCCTGAACCCTAGAGTCAGATATGACTGGCTTTCAAGCATGGGCAACCATTACCTGTTAATCTTTTACACTGAAAACAAACACATGCTTTATTGATATGTTAGTATACCCTGGCCAAGTGCATGAATGCTACCTCATCTGGATTATGTCACAGTGGAATGAGAAGGAAAGCAGGGTAGGGAAAATGCACATAGAAACGTGCTTTATTATGACCCCAGCTGGACTGAGTGTGAGAAATTAAATTTTGCAGGGAAGTGATAATGGAATCCACTTTGAGTAACAAAGAACATTCTCATATTTATAAGAAATGTTTATATCTTTTGTATCTCAGGGAGATTTATGTATAAAAAATAAATTTGGGTCTGGGGAATTGATAATATTGCTGAAAACTAGACCAGATAGCAGGGAAATAAATACAGGTATGCTAAAAGTGATATGTGGATGGTGTGTCTTCTCACTAGAACTCAGTTAATGCATGCTGGCACATATGTACACTGCTACAGGAGTTGCAGGGCCAATGGAACATGAATGCATATGTGGTGGGAATGGGGGTACTGAAGAGAATTCTTGGATTGTATCTTTAACCTTCTTTATCAGGTAATCATGGAACAAAGTATTTGACAAAGCCCAAAACCTTCTTTAGTGTGTGTGTGTGTGTGTGTGTGTGTGGCGGGGGAGATAAATAAATGGTAATTCTGAGCATAGAAATTTTCAGCTGAATAAATGTCTAACACAGCTGCATTGTCCAAAACTACTATAGCAGCAGGGCAATTTTTAAAAATAAGAACCATTTCTTCCACCCAATAATCACCATAACAATATCTCTACTACCATTGTGTAAAAGACCTTTGGAGAGACATATTGGGAATAATTTGTTGAGCTTGAGATTCTATATTGACTGTCAAAGGAAATCTGTGTGGTTGTACTTTTTTCTGGGCGTGTTTTTCTGTTAGTTATGAAGTAATAAAACCTATCCATACATAATTACAGAGGTAAAGCAGCAGTGTCATCTAGTGGTAGGTTTCTGTTAAGACTCATAATATCGGGAATAAATATCATGCTGATTTTATTATGGATAGTTCGGTTTCACTTACCAGTGATAACTTTCGTTCTTCGAGTATATAGTTTGTGAATACACACTCATGGGTTATGCGCCTGCGCAGAACAGCCGATCGGAGGCTTGAAAAGCTATTGGTCAAAAGTTTTGGCGGTAAGACCGCCCACCGTACCGCCCACCCTGAGGCGCCCGCGCGCCATTTTACCTCAGTTCCATACTTAAGCCAAGCACAGGATAAACCAACTGATCTCATCCGTGCAGCTCAAGAGGGGAGGCAGGGTGGGTAGTGTGTATTCACAAACTATATACTCGAAGAACGAAAGTTATCACTGGTAAGTGAAACCGAACTTTCTCCTTCGTATAGTTTGTGAATCCACACTCATGGGAGATTAGCAAGCTCACACTTACTTGGTCGGTGGGCAGTCGGATGAGATGATCCCACGATGAGCTGAAGAACCCGTAGGTGGACCCGTCAGGGGCGTTGAGTCCGGAGCCCTCTGGTGAGGACGACACGGCCAAGCCTGGCGTCCGCAGTGGCTCTGGTGTCCACCCTGTAGTGCTGGACAAATGTGGAAGGTCTGGACCAGGTGGCAGCCTTACATATGTCCTCAAGCGGTGTGCCCTCCAGAAAGGCAGTGGATGTGGCAACCGCCCTGGTGGAATGCGCCCTGACATGCGGTGGAGGTGGCAGTGAAGCTGACTCGTAGGCCAGGTAGATGGTAGAGGTGATCCATTTGGAGAACCTTTGAGCAGAGATGGGTTCACCCTTGGACTTTCCCCCATAAGCCACAAAGAGGCGTTGTGACTTCCTGAACTCTCTAGTCCTGCTGGTGTAAAACAATAAAGCTCGTTTCACATCCAGCGTGTGCCAAGTCCTTTCTTGGGCGTTAGTGGGGTTCTGGAAGAAGGTTGGCAAGGAGATAGTTTGTGCCATGTGAAACTTGGAGACCACCTTGGGTAGGAAGGTGATGTCCGCTTGGAGGACGACGCGGTCGTTGAAGAACTGGAGAAAAGGTGCGTCTGCTCGCAGGGCAACCAGCTCACCAGCTCGTCGTGCAGACGTGATGGCCACCAGGAATGCTGTCTTCCATGTGAGGAGACGAACATCGGCGGTAGCCATGGGCTCGAAGGGGGTCCTGGTGAGCGCGTTAAGAACGGTGGACAGTGACCATTGAGCCGTCGGTGTCCGGGCCGGCGGAAAAGCGTTCTTTAGTCCCTTGAGGAAGCGCTTTACCGTTTGGTCGCGGAAGGCCCCGGAAGCGGGCGAGCCAGCAGGAGAGTGCGCTACCACTGCTGCGAGATGCACTCGGATGGAGGTGATGCTGAGGCCAGACTCCGCCAGCTGGAGGAGGTAGGTTAAAATGTCCTGCAGTCCCACCTGCGTGGGGGGCGTTTGCCGGGCGGCCAGGAAAGCACGAAAACGCCTGTATTTGGAAGCGTAGGACTTCCTTGTGGAAGGGCGCCGCGCTAGTTCAAGGATCCTGGCCAGTCTGGGGTTATCCTCCACGCGGTGAGGTGGAGGCTGGGCAGGTCCGAATGGTGCAGCTGGCCCTGCTCCATTTGGAGGAGTGTCGGTGATTCCGGCAGTGTGCGATACTGTGACGACATGCGCAACAGTAGCGGAAACCAGGGTTGGCGCGGCCACGCCGGTGCCACCAGAATTGCATTGGCTCTGTGTTGGTGCATCCTGGTGAGTACCTTCTGGACCAGAGGAAACGGAGGAAAGGCATAGAGATAGTCCTGATCCCACCGTTTCATGAAGGCATCGCCCTCGGAGTTCAGTCCGATGCCTGCTCTGGAGCAGTACCTGCTGAGTTTCTTGTTGGACTCCGATGCAAAGAGGTCGATGCTCGGCGTCCCCCAGACCTCGCACAGGGACTGGAACACTCCGTCGTCCAGCTCCCATTCGTGGGTCGTCGAGGTGAGACGGCTCAGGTGGTCTGCCAAGACATTCAGTGTGCCCTGAATGTGCACTCCAATTGGGAAAATGTGCCTCTCCAGGCACCATTCCCACAACTGCACTGCCAGGTACAAGAGGGTGGTGGACCGTGTTCCTCCCTGCTTGTTGAGGTACGCCACCGCCGTGGTATTGTCCGAGGCCACTTGAACCGCCTTGCCGGTGAGCAGAGTCTCGAAGGAGCGCAGGGCCTTCCAAATGGCCAGCAGCTCCAAGTAATTTATGTGGTGCACCGTTTCGTGCGGTGTCCAGGTGTCGTTGACCGTGAGAGTCCCGCAAGCAGCGCCCCAGCCGAGGTTGCTCGCGTCGGTCAGTATCTGCAGCGAAGGTTGCGGGGGGTAGAAACTCTTCCCCGTGGCCACGTTGAGTGGTGTAGACCACCAGAGCAGTTGGTCCCTCAGTTCTGGAGATGGGGTCAACCGTTTGGATTGGCTCTCCCGAAGTGCGTCGAACTCGTGAAGGAGCCACGATTGCAGGGACCTGAATTTCAACTTGGCATGGGGGATCACTGCCGTCGTTGAGGCCATCAGGCCTAGAAGTCTCTGAGCCTTCTTCGCCCGGATGCACGGCTTCGTGCGCAGTTCGCTCACCCCCTGCGCAATGTCCCGTAAGCGTTTCTGGGGGGCGTAGGCTCTCGTAGTGAGCGAGTCGAGTACCGCTCCGATGTACTCGACGCGCTGGGAGGGAGTCAACTTCGACTTGGTGAAGTTGATCCTGAGGCCGAGACTCTCCATGAGGTGAACCGTGTATTGTGTGTCCCGAACGGCCGACGGTTTGGTGGGGGAGACGATCAACCAATCGTCGATGTACGGGAAGACCCTGATGCCCCGTTGGCGGAGGAATGCAGCCACCGGAGCCATGCATTTGGTGAAGACCCGCGGTGCCGTGGCCAGACCGAACGGTAGGCATCGGTACTGGTACACGGAATGGTCGATACGGAAGCGGAGAAACCGTCTGTGTTCCTCGAGGATGGAAACGTGGAAGTAGGCATCCTTGAGGTCTATGACTGTGAACCAGTCCCCTTTGTTGATGAGGGGGAGGACGGTCTGTAGGGTCACCATCCGGAACTTCCTGGTGTGGATGCATTTGTTCAGGCGGCGTAGGTCCAGGATAGGGCGAAGGCCTCCGTCCTTCTTCTGGACCACGAAGTACCTCGAGTAGAAGCCGTTGTCCCAGTCGGACGGTGCTACCCGCTCGATGGCTCCCTTGGAGAGAAGGGTTGCTATTTCTTCCTCCAAATGGGGGGACGAGGTGGTGAGACGATGTTTTCCTACTCGAGGCACCCGCACGAACTCGATGGCGTAGCCAGAGGACAAGATCTTTAAGACCCACTGGTCGTCCGTGATGCCCGACCATGCCTGGAGGAAGTTCCGGAGGGGGAGGTACGGGATGTGGAGCGAGAGAGACTCGGCCGTCGCAGCTTCAAACGCGGGGCTTGGGCCTCGCGGTCGAACGCTTGTCCTGTCCGTAGGGCCGGTAGCGGGGTTTGTGTTGTCGCCGCTGTTTATAGGAGCTGGATCTAGGCTGCTCCGTCGGTCCCTGCTGCTGTGGGTTGCCCTGGAACCGCCGTGTGAGGGGCTGGAACCTCGGCCTGGTGGAAGTAGCCGGCGTGGTGAGCCCCAGGAACTTTGCCGTGGAACTGGTCTGGCGCATCTCATTCAGGACCTTATCGGTGTCCTGACCGAAGGGGCCCTGCCCGTCAAAGGGAAACTCCTCGATGAGCTTTTTCATAACGTCATCGAGGGAGGTGTCCCTGAGCCAAGCATGGCGACGGAGGTAGATTGCGGAGGCCATGTCTTTTGCCGCATAATCGTTGATATGCCGGGCAGTGCGCATCAGCTGCTCGGCGACGAAGTCCCCCTCGGTGGCCAGCGCGTCAATCCTCTTCTGGGCATCGGCGGGCAGTTTAGCCGTCTCAACCTTCACCTGCTCCCAGAGGTGAGATTGGTACAGGCCCATGGCGGCCGAATAGTTTGCGGCCCGAAAGAATAGGGAGCCGGTGGCGTAAAACTTACGCCCCACCGCGTCCAGTTTCTTTCCCTCCGGCGTCGACGGGACCGGGAATCCGCTGGTGGCCGTCCTATGCTGGAAGGCCTTGACCACCAGGGAATTCGGCAGGGGGTGCGCCTGCAAGAACTCGACGTTCTCGTCCAGGACCCGGTACATGCTGTCGAGCCTGGACGAAACGGAGTGTGCCGCCAAAGGTTTCTTCCACGTCGCCCTCGCCGTGGTCATCATGGAGGGGAGCATGGTTATGTGGACCGGCCGCACAGCACGCCTGTCGAGCTTCGCGGTCATCTGATCCTCACCCTCCAACGGCGGTTGGTCGACCTTCAGGTTGAGGGCGGTGCCGAGCCTCGTGAGCATGGCGGTCAGTGAGCGCTGGTCCTCACCACGCGGTGGGTCCACTGAGCCGATGGCCTGTTCCGGCGTGCGCTCGGCGTCGACGTCTCCCTCGTCCTCCTCCGACGACGAGCTGGACTCATCGGAGGACGAGGGAGGCAGTCTTTCGTCCACGTCCGGACCGCGCCAGTACGGCCTGGGCGGGCCGGCGGGATGGGCGTCCACCGCATCAACGTCCGGACCACACCATGACGGGTTGGGTGGGCCGGCGGAGCGGGTACTCGACCCACGGGAGGTCGGTGGGGCCGCGGCAGAGCCGGGATGCCCGGGGCTTGCGGTGGTCGGAACCGGAGCCGCAGAGGCCGCAGGCGTGGAGGTCTGGAACCTGGTCGCAAACGACGCCATGACCTGGAACATCTCTCGGACGAGGGCCATCTGAGACGCGTCCGAGTCCGCTGGCGGTGGAGCTCCGGTGGCCGGCGGGATGGTGGCCCACGAAACGGTGGGAGCCGAAACGGTGGCCGGCGTCGGTGTCGGCGAAACGGTCGTCGGAACGGTGACGACCGCCTCGTCCGTCGGCGTCCTGGGCCGTGGAGAGACGGAGGCCTGCCTCGGCGAGGAATTTCTGCCCCGAGGAGGAGAGGAGAGCACCTGAGGTGGGCGAGCTGGAGCCCCAGCCCTGCGTCCTTTCTCAGGTGACCCGGAAGACGACCGTCCTCCCCAGATGGAGGATCCCGGAGAAGGACATCGGGCAGTCGAGAACGGCGGCGAAGGCCCGGGAGAGGCGGGTGTGCGCGGAGTGGGGGGAAGCGACCGTCTCTTCTCCGACCCACGCTTGCGCTTCTTCTCACCGTTCTTGTCCTTCTTCTTCTTCTTCCTCATCGGAAGCACGGAGGAAGAGGCCGGCGGTGGTTGAGCGGCAGCGGCGGCCGTGGAGGCGGACGCGGCGGGAGCCAGAGCGAGCTCCATCAGGTGAGCCTTGAGGCGATTGCTTCGGTTCTGCACCGCGAGGCGCGTAAACTTTTTGCAATGCGGGCAAGACTGGCTCTGATGCGACTCTCCCAAACAAAAAAGGCACAGGCTGTGTCCGTCGGAAGCCGGAAACTTCTTAAGGCAAGCCGTGCACTGTTTAAACGCTGCAGCCATCAACCGCGGAAAAAATTCTTCCAGTGGAAGTTTCTGGAGACGAGTACCCCGAAGGGCCGACCAGCCGCCACCCCCTTGAGGGGGGAGACGGTGATCGATGCGAAAAATTGGCTACTGAATCCACTCAAGAGAAGAGACAGAGCCGGGGTGGCGATCCTGCCCGGAGGACAAGATCACCGAGAAAAATTGTTAAGATTTGCCAAAAAGACTTTCCCTCAGAAGGGCGAAAAAAATTGAGGAAGCTCTCAACGATCGTCCTGCTGCTACGGCGGAAAGAAGAGAACTGAGGTAAAATGGCGCGCGGGCGCCTCAGGGTGGGCGGTACGGTGGGCGGTCTTACCGCCAAAACTTTTGACCAATAGCTTTTCAAGCCTCCGATCGGCTGTTCTGCGCAGGCGCATAACCCATGAGTGTGGATTCACAAACTATACGAAGGAGAACTCTCTCTCTCTCTCTCTCTCTCTCTCTCTCTCTCTCACACACACACACACACACACACACACACACACACACACACACACAAAGAATCATTATTAGCTAAATCAGGCCCCAAGGGTTTCTAGAGTCTATAGTGGAGAACAGCTGGAATGTTTATATTAAACATCTGTAGATAACTTTTTAAAATAATGCAGTTCTGAGCTAAAGCCAGTTCATCAATGAGACAATATAACAGAACAGATAAAATAAACACAACAGTAAGGTTAAATAAACTATTCTAAAGTGAATGAAACAACATGTTGAAGTCGGATAATTGTCTTTGGCTCTAAAATCCCTGTTTTTTTTTATTAAAAAAACCAACTGGATCCATAAGCTTCAGGGCAAAATATCCTAATTATGTCCCCACCTTTGTGGATTTAGGGCTGTGTGCCCTTTTTCTTAATAAGGAAACAGTCAGACCATAGAACAGGCTGGGTCTTCCTTTCCACATTAAGCCCATCAGTAAGCTGCTCAGTGCAGAAACACATATTCAGTGCATGTTCTTTTTCATGTGTTTGGACTCATCATAATCCGCAACAAGCCCTTGGTCTCCACAAAATCCTGGCCTGATCTACCAAAGAAGGCTAAGGAATAGCTACCCATCTCAATGATCATAAGCCTTGGGGTCATCAGCAATGCAGACATAGTACACAAACGAGTGCACCAGACTGACCTGGAGTCAAACACAAGGTACATACAGTGTTAAGCACTGTCAAAGGAGAGAAAAAATGTCCCCTAGGCAACACTGAGGGGAGGCTACTGCGTCACCTCATTCAGCCTAGTTTTGGCCATGCATACCAGATCATTTTGTTTATCCCTAAATCACTGGACGACAAGGTTCTTGTTTATAAGCAACTTGGAATTGCACATCAGGCTTACCGTGGAAACAGACTAACTTCACCTCACATTCCTCTCAACCAGATAGAGCAATGATGGCGAACATCAGAAGGAACATCCCGCCCTGTCTACTCTGTCTGTGTGTCACTCCGGTTCCTCACCGCCACCACCATCTCTTTTTGTCTGGTAGCAGGAAGGGACGGATTTATTTGCCTTATTACCTAGCATGTCTAACAACCACCACAGGTGGTTGGAGCAAAACGAAAGAATACTCCCTTGCTTTTCTTTTTTACTTTTCCTGTTACTTGGTTGAGTTTTTCTCTTCACCAGATGCTAATGGAATAACTGGACCCAGAGATACACTGGAAATGAAATACAACTTTGGCTCTGCAATTTTTTCCATTAAGACACTCTTGCAACTATAGATCTGTTTGATTTGCCACAATACGACAAGGCCCAGGGCTTATGTCTCAAAGTATTAGGATAGCAATACCAGAGTCTCAGAATTTTTTTGCATTAGTAATGATTACAGATTAACATTTTGGCACAGCTTTAGCAACATTAGCAAAATACTCTGATGTCTACAGAAACATTTGGAGTCTGTATAATAAAGCGGCAAGGAAGAGAAACATGTTGTGTGCCATGTTAGTCAATTGAGATGAACTGAAAGAAGAATACTAATATCTCCAAGTAGTTGAAGTAATACAATTAGATTTTAGACCTGGGTTTCCCAACCTTTTCAAGCCGGGGGCTCAGTCAGCTTCGAGGGCTGGATGGCCATTTTGCCCTGCCTGCATGATAGGGGTGGCCATTTTGTCCCAACAGTTTCAAAGGGGTGGCCATTTTGCTTCTGAAATGCCTTTGGAGGGGTGATGGGCCACAGGAAATGGCACTGTAGACTGGATCCGACCTGTGGGTCTTAGGTTGGGAACCCGTTTTAGACAGTGAACTGCATAGAGATAATGACATTTGCAGACAGCTGTTGTATAACTGAAATATCTTCTCATACAAGAGAAACAAAAGCAATATTCAATATTACTATATCAAAGTTACTTCTTCATACAGAATAATGTTTCACCTGTGAGCATCTTCAAATCATATACGGCTTCTCAGTTGAAGTTGCTTTTCCCCCTACATCATAACCGATTTCAAATGGTGCTAGACAAAAACGAAGACTCTGAACACCAAGAGAAATCGGTCAGCCTGTGTAAGAGACGTTTTCCCAGGTTCACATTGTGCCTGCAGATCATTCAGACAAAGTTTACATCAGTTTTCAAAGTGTTAAATCCTGTCACACAATGGAATCTAAACATTTTACCCCAGAGAGAAGACATTTGAGAATCAGCAACTTGTGACTTATACTTAAGATTGTCCACGTGAAAATCAGTGGTTTCCTGATATCTAAGAACAGGGATGGAAGTGGTCCCAAAAGGAAACAATGTGGATCTCAAAATAATAAATAATATATCAGTGTCTCCAAAAGGCATAAGTTAGCCAATATATGGAAGTAGAAGACATTTCAATATTAAATGTAACTGCACAGTCTTATTCATATGGATAAGACTGCTACTCCAGGGATTGCTCATTAAAAGTTCATATTTTTTACCATACCTCATTGGCTAAAATTCTATTGCTTAGTGTAGCAAGTCACACAGAAGTAGACCCAGTGAATCAGTGGTGATTTGGTTAATCAACTCCTCTACAAGTTCTATTTATTCAAATGGGCCTGTCATAATTTTAACTTACTTTAGTACAGAATAGGTTGCTGTTAGAGTAGGCCCATTTGAATTAAATAAACTTACAAAGGAGCTGAATCACTAAATTGCCACTGATCCAGTAGGTCTACTTTTGTGTGATTTACTACACTAAGCAAGAGGATTTTATTTTACCTTAAAAAAAAATCCAGCTACATTGCAAAGGCAATATAGGAGTTATATCGAGCTTCCCTGGAGCACACTAGGTGCTTCAGGCACTTTATGAGGGCTGCCTCTGGCCTGGATACATTCCAGAGCTGAGTTAAAGTAATCAGTGGAGGAGGAGAGACGGCTCCACATTGCTCTTATTCTCAGATGAAACAACAGAACAATTACAATAATAACAATAACTATTATTATTATATGTGTCAGAAATTATTGTGGGTTGAAAGGATTTTTGTTGGAAAAATTCCACTCAGGGGACGCCCGAATGAGGCTCCTTTCATGTCCCCAAGATCTTCTCCCACCGAAGTGGTCCCTATTTATCTACTTGCAACTTTTTGCTTTCGAATGGCTAGGTTGGAAGGAGCTGGGACAGAGACAGGTGCTCAAGCTGTCATACAGTACCCGGGCCTTGAACTGCTGGCTTGCCAGCCTTCCAGCTAACAAGGCGAGCTTCTTAACCACTGAGCCACCACAGCCCACTTTAAATAATGAAAGGCAAGCATTAACAAGCAATGTGATGAAAATGCAAGTTACCTTTGCAATGATAACGGGGCTTCTGCTGAGACAACATGAGTCACCTTAGAATGTCCCAAGCTCTGCTTAGAACTCCTATTCAGAAGCTACAGGACTTATGCGACTATTAAGGAAGCCAACATTAACTACACATATCCCAATTACATATCTATGCTTATTCAAGATATTTTAATTTTAAAAATGTAATCTCAGTTCTGTATTATTTAGGCTAATACAAATCTGAAGAGATCAGAACTTTCTTAACAAGCAATCTAACTCGAGTCCAAGATTTTATGTAACATTGGCTTGAATTGCCCCAACAAAATCATTTGGACAAGTAACCATTGCCAACAAGTTCCACTGGTTCAATGAGGTCATCTAGAAGCATGATTAAGTATAAAAACAAACCAGCAGAAGCAGGCTTTAGGAGTCAGGTGAGTAAAAATTCATGCATATAGGACTCTTTCTTCTTCAAGCATGACTTCCTGGATCTGTGTGTTGTTTAGGAGTAGAGGAAAGTGGGAAGAACTACAAGTGAATTTTCCTATTATTCTGTGAAAATGCTCTTTTGCTTCCAAAACTACATCATGGTCCTGCTGGGAAGGCAGAAATGAGAAAGGGGCAGTCTGCCATATTTTTTATAGTGGGTTTTTATTTTATTTACAACATGGCTGGTGTGACTGTTTCCCAAGATGAGGTCTCGCATGCTTTGCATGACCATCCAAATCTTCCTCCTCCCTCATATGGGATCTTGGCAGAGAGGAAGAAGATCTAAGATGAAGCTACTTGGAGACTGGAATTCTTGCTTCTTACCTTGAATATTTCAGATTAATTACCTTTACCTAGGACCAGCGAATTATACTTTAACTCTTATGCATGGAAAAAGCATTAATCGGTCTACTGTTTTTCCAATCAGTCTCATTGATAGCTCCAAATTCTGTGTGTATGTACGGCTGGATGGTAGTGATCCTGCCATACATTTTCTTGTATGCTAACATACACTACAGCTTCCAACACTCTCTGTTACTGGTAAAAGCAACTAGTCAACTATTGGGCTGTACCATTTGGTGAATACTTCTTGTTGCTTCCAGTTCTGCAATTCTACTGCCGTAATTCTTGCTCCTAGAACACTGATTTCAAATGGTGCTAGATACAGAGATGGAAAAATCTAAGCCACCATGTGAAACCAGCTTCCAGAGGAAGACATCCACTTTTGTTGGCACCATCTTCATTATCCAAGCATTATAATGGAGTTGTCTTTTCTGCTTCCTACAAGAGAATGTCTGTTTTGATTAAGTAATACTTGTACAACATTATTGTTATAATAAACAAACACCAAAACTTTACACATACATGTATGTAAACCTGAAAAATCCAGACCATTGTGCAAAATAAGCATTCCCATTTTGTTTTATTAATATGAAAAACCTGCACTCTATCAATTTATATAGAAAGTAATAATGAACTTCCTCTTTATAGTTTAAAGCAGGGGTGGGCCAACCTTGGTGCTCCAGGTGTTCTTGGACTTCAATTCCCAGAAGCCCAAGTCAGCACACCTGCTGATCAGGGCTTCTGGGAATTGAAGTTCAAGAACAGCTGGAGCACGAAGGTTGGCCACCCTGGCTTAAGGTTAACAGAATGTTAATGTTCTATTTATTTATATCGCAGTGAACATGACAAAACTCTTGTGAACTGTAGGTTAGTTTCAGGCCACTATTAATGGTGACTAACCATTTGGTTAGTTAAGTTGCTCTGATCCACAAACACAACAGCTCTAAAACAGGAGACATCTGTGACAGTTAAACTGATATGAAACACCTATATCTGTTTAGGAGAGATGCACCCTTAGTCATGATTAAGTACAGTAAAACCTTGCATAAAAAGTGTCTCGTTTAGAGACTAACTCATTTAAAGAGCAGAATTTTTTCTGAAGGGTTGCCTCGCTTAACAACTAAAACCAACCAAAAACTCGCTTAACAACTAAATCGGGGTTTGCAATCCCTGCCAGAAGTCACAATTAGTCACTTACAATGGTGTTTTGCTTAAAGAGCAACTGGCGTAAAAAGCAAGCGAGGTACCACTGTAATCACTTTTGAGGACAAGCAAGTCTGGTTTGCAATATGAACTCATCAGGACTTGAGTACACTCATCTGATTTGTCATCATTTTGTTTTAGACACCTTTGTTGAGAAACCTTTGACTGGTTATTTTAAAGCTTGCAATCCTTTGGGAATGACTATTTTTTACCCAGACTTCTAAGTTCAGATATCTCACACAGCTATTTGCGGATATAAAAAGCCTCCCTTTTGAGCTGTTCTGCTTATGATATCCCCTCTTGAGAAAATGGTATAAATTACAGTAGGAGCATCCTTTGTCTACACCTCCTGTTATGAAAATATATACAGTATGTCCTATTCCAAGTGTAAAATGAAATATTCTGTAGTACAGTATATTCTTATGTGCTATCAAGTCACATCTAAGAGTTTAAAGGGTAAGTGAGATACAATGGAGTTACTTAATTACTTACGTCAGAAAGGCAACAATCATAAAAAATGGGCTTCCTTTTCCTCTTATCTCCTTGAACCTATTTCAGTGGCCATTCTCTAGGGTAAAAAGCACAGAGAATCACTAATTAGACTTGCAGATACAGTCCATGATCTGGGGAAACATGGGGTTGTCATGCTTTGACCTTTAGGAAGAAAAATGGTTTGAAGGTCAGAAGGGACTACCAAGCCAAGGCACATACAAAGGGACCAAAAAGCAAATATTACCTCATCTTTTTCTTAATCAAACACAATCCCATTTCACCTTTACTATACTTCCAAAATATATTTTGGGATCTTAACGTTCCCCATACAAAGAGAAGGAAAATACAGAGCACCTTAAATCTTTCAAAATGATGGGTGGACCCCAAAAGTGTTCTTATCTTTATCACACATTATTTGTCTGGAAACACCTCTTCAGTAACAAAAACTTGCACTTATTTATTTGGTGAATGGTGAAGTTTCCTGATGAAACTTCTGTCTATTCATCTATGTCCAAGCAGGAGAAGGGGCCAAACGGTGAAAATCCAATCAGAAGCAGCAAGACCGTTTGAGGCAGTAAAATAAAGAGAGTTTTAATGCACTTATATAAATTCAAAAAACAGATCCAAATTCCATCCAGTAATAAGAAGTTTAAGTATAAACCTTCCTCAGGGATCTATAAAACATAATGATACAGAAATATCACTAATACATTGTAATGAAAAACAGATACATATGTACATTTTTTACATATTTACAACAATGTCAGATTCATATTATTATCATAGATATCAAACAAGGGAATTACCTGTAAATTCTTGTTATAATATTCAATCTTATAACTCTTAGTATTTATCAAATTTGTTCAATATTTTTTCAATTGCGTCCCAAGCCTCACATGTTCATTCTTTTTGTGCCAACGGACGTCGAAAAATCATTTCCTAAGCACTAAATTTAAAGAAAGCCAAACCCTACCAACAGGTGTGCATGAATTAACAATTTACAAGAAACAGGAGTAGTCAATCTCCATATTGAGACCATGTGGGTGGAGCATGTTAAAGCGGTGGATGTAGAAAAATTCTCTCTGTAATAGCTTCTGTTCGATATTGCTATGGGAGTAGGGATCAGATTTACAGCATTCCAAGACCATAAACTTAAAGTCGCAGTCATTATGACCTGCTTCGATGAAGTGATTAACCAAGGGTGCTGTAGTGTTGCCTACCCGAATTTTGGAGCGATGCTCGCCCACCCTAGTTTTCAGTTCGTGGGAAGTTACGCCCACGTAACCCAAGCCACACTTACACATGAGTAGATATATATAATTAACAGTTTTACAATTGCTTAACTAGCGGAGTTGTAACACGAAATCACTGCTCCCCAGGGAGACCTCTTTCGTTTGCCAGGATAGAACGCAATGCACACAATCATTACATCGGTAACGTCCCAATGAACTGGAGCGAAATGACCCTCGATGGGACCCGGGTAATGCATGACGGATTAAGCACCCATCTTTGTCCCAGTTCTTGGGGACATGAAAGGAGCCTCATTCGGGTATATATAGCTATGTTGCCATCTTCTTTTCTTGTTACAAATTGTTCTTTCGTTTCTTTTTCTACTAGGTTCTTAGTTTTGCTCAATTTGTTGACCATTCTTCTGATCTTCTCTAATCTTCATTTCTTACTCAATGTGTATCTCATCTCTCTCTGTTTGTTCCAAAACCCGCTGTTCTACACCTAGTTTTCTTTTATATACCGCTTATTGACCATTGTGAATTTACTTTTGTTCTCTGCCTTTCTTCCCAGAAAGATATACCCACCAATTAACTTACTCTACAGCAGTGTTTCCCAACCTTTGTTTTTGGACTTCAATTCCCAGAAGCCTAAGTCAATTCCCCAAAGCACTGATTTTTATTTTATTTTATTGTCAAATTTCTATACCGCCCACTCAGCCAAAGCCGACTCCGGGCGGTTCACAACAATGGGTAAAAACATATAAAAACAAATAAAACAGATAAAACCAGCAATAAGAACCCACCCCTAAAAAGAGAGGGGTGCAGGAACTGAAGAAACCGTGGGGCAGGCATCCTCCCCTATATTAACCACCCAACGGAAGCCACCCCTCCACCTGCACCCCAAACTTGGCCCGCCAGCCAGGTTTTTAGTTCTTTTCTAAAGGGCAACAACTCCGTCTGGAGACGCAGTTCCACAGGCAGGAGGTCTGATCAGCCAATGTATTGACTTAGGCTTCTGGGAATTGAAATCCCCCCATGGGTCATGTGTTCCACATTGGTAATCACTACAGCCTTCCTATTCTTGACTCATTCTTTTGTGTCCGGCACTCTAAATTTCCAGGAAACAGGTTATCCCTTTATAACACATCATCTGATTTATAGTCTATACTTTGCTTCTAAATCTGTGAACTGTATCTTTTATCTATCCCTTTGCCCTTCAACTCTCTTCTGTCTTACAGAAACAGTAAATCTAAGATTGCGCTTCTACCCCCTTGTAGTTGTCTTTCATCCTAACCATTACATTACTTCTTTCCATGCAGTCTTAATACATTTCTCCCTCTCCCACTAAGCGAAACTCGGATGCACACCCATCCAACTCAGAGTGGAATTCTACTACTCTATATACTTGAGTATAAGCAGACCCGAATATAAACCGAGGTACCCAATTTTGACCTGAAAACCCAAGTATAAGCCGAGGGTGGGAGATGCAGTATCTGCTAGTTAGTTTCAATAATCAAAATACATGAAAATATGGTAAAATTAATTAAATTGCTGCCGTGTCTCCAATCTGGCACAGTCTTTGGACCCTAATGGTCATTGACCCAAGTATAAACTGTGTCCCCTTTTGGGAGCTCATTTTTGGGTCTAAAAAACTTGGCTTATACTCGCGTATATATGGTACTTAAATAGTTTACAACTCTTGTTATTTAAGATTATATGGTCAGGTTCAGAAATATTAGAACAAGAATAAATTTTGGTTGAAGGCAGCTGCAGCAAAGTCATAGCAAAGCATCTCGAGGGAGGTAACTCAGCGACCTGTCCATGGGATCCAGACTTCAGGCAGTCATTGACTGCAAAGGATTTTTAACCAAGTATTGAAGGTAATCATTCTGTTTGTGTTGTTGTTAGTTTGTTCCTTTGATTATGAGCCACCAAAAATGTGTGTGGCAATGGCTGTACTTCCTAAATGGGTAATGCCTCACTTATCTAACATGTTGCATGAAAACAAAAGTCCTGATTTTACTCACATCTTGAGTGCTTCCTTTCTTCTTCACTGTGGTGAGGTGCAGAGGCCACATTCCAAAAAAGTTATCTTTGTTCCAATGTTTCTGGACCTGACTAAACTGCTACAGTAGCTTCTCAATCCAGTGTGATCTCGTTTGTCTCCATCCTCATGTTCTGATATAGTCTTCTAGGTTCACTATCTTTAGTAAAGATAAAGGTCGCACTTGGTCAAAAAGCAAGTCATATCCGACTCTAGGGTTTAGTGCTCATCTCTGTTTATAGCCAAAGAGCCAGCACTGTCTGCGTCTGGAGACAATTCCATGGGCATGTGGCAGGCATGACTAGACACAGGAGCCCAAGGAACGCTGTTACCTTCCCACCAAAGTGATACCTATTTATCTACTTGAAATTTCTTGCTTTTGAACTGCTAAGTTGGCAGGGCTGGGACAGATGACAGAGGGTTACTCTTTTGTGCAGCACTCAGGTCTCAAAGTGCTGACCTGCTGACCTTCCAGTTGTCACGTTATTTGTCTTAACCACTAAGCCACCGCAGTCTCGTTCATTATCTTTATCTGACCCTTTCCTCTTTGTAGTCATTAACACTCAGACTTCCAGAACACCATCTGTTGATATAGTTTTCCTTCAGTTACTTACTTGCCCCAAAGTTGATTTTTCTCTAAAGCTTTTGTTGCAAACCCATCATTCTTATTCTGTACCAGAATTTTCAATATGTAACCAAAATACCACCTGCTTTTGATCTACCTCACAAGATATGAGCTAGCCTTAATAGAATGCGTACAGGGCACGGTAGATGTGCAGACTTTTGCATGGGGGGGGGAGGGGATTACTATCACCAGCAAGTGTGTGGCACCATGACAGACTATGCAACACATTATAGAACAATGTAGCCTTAGAGCATATGATGGCAGTAATGAAGATTTTCTAAGGGCTGCTCCTGTTTAGCTTTATAGTCAATATAATCTTTCTTTTTGCTATATGTTGACTCAATGTGTACAAGTGCCATATGCTAAATAAATGTACTGAAGCTAGGCCTATACATACAAGTAGCATGTTACCAGTCTTGATTGTGGTATATTTTTAAAGTCTTAATTCTAGTGGAACTAATTGCCTTTTTTTAAAAAATAGCTTCTTTGTTTCCTTTTACCAATCATCAATAACCATCTTGTTATATTATGCTTTATTTTACTTTCATTTTAACTTTCTATTGGCTTCACTTTCTTTACTGAATTAATTTTAAATTCTGTTTTTGTTTTTTAGTAATTGTCACAGTTACCATCTAAGATGCCCCCTTTTATTTTCTTTTTTCTTAAATTTCATTTATTGTGCACTATTTATAAGTTTTGTTCTCCTTATGTTATTGTTGCATATACTAGTGTTCCTCCACCATCAATTAACTACTGTACCTTCTTCCGTTCTTAATTTTAAAGAATTACTGAAATAAAAGCAGTTATTATTAAAAACATTATTTCATGCTTTATGGTTCTTATTCACACACACCCCTTCAACAACACTTAACATATTTCCTGTCTTATTTGTCAGGTTTTATTTATTTATTGTCTTTGGACATGTTAAGACATTTCTATAGTATATAAACCTTATGAAATATCATAATCTAAATTGCCCTTTGATGTTGACATTATAATTGTAAGTTATAACTGTTCTATAGTGAGATGTAGACAACTTGCAAATAAACAGTATGTTTAATAAGAAAAATATATCAATAGAAAAGTTAAAAGTCCTGTTAGGCAAGGTTTCACTTTGGCAGATTCATACTTAAAACAATCTGTTAAGGAAAACAGAAGAAACGCTATTTACCTTCCCACCAAAGTGGTACCTATTTATCTACTTGCAATTTCGTGCTTTCAAACTGCTAGGTTGACAGGAGTTGGAACTGAGATGGGAGCTCACTCGGGTCTCGAGTTGCTGACCTGCCAACCTTCCAGTCATCAAGTTCAGTGTCTTAACCACTAAGCCACCACAGTCCCTATATATTTCTAGATAGATACTATTAAATTGCTAAAATACTGTAATCTAGTCTTTAAACTTAAAAATATCATCTAGTTAGCTCACTTTGGCCACACTTTTTCCACTTGATCTCATAAATTTGGAACTTTGAGCACTTAGCCATCCGAAAATCCTCCCTCATTCTGCTGTAGTTGTCCATCCTATAGTATCTAGCCATCATACTTAGTCTGTACAACATTCAGTTTACTTTTTGTTCTTAGACGAGGCTGAATCTTAGCCTTGTAACAGTGCACAAAACTGGTAAAGGTAAAGGTTTCCCTTGCTCAAAAGCCAGTCGTATCCGACTTCTAGGGTTCAGTGCTCATCTGTTTCAAAGCCGAAGAGCCAGTGCTGTCTGTTTCTGCAGACGTTTCCATGGTCATGTGGCAGGCATGACTAGACACCGGGGTGCACAGAACGCTGTTACCTTTCTACCAAAGTGGTCCCTATTTATCTACTTGCAATTTCTTGCTTTCAAACTGCTAGGTTGGCAGGAGCTGGGACAAAGACGGGAACTCATTCCATCCTGCAGTACACAAAACTGACTGTCCCATTGATTATTAGGATATATTTAAATAACTGTTTCTTCAGGAGCTCCTGGTAAAGCCCCGCAGATTCAAGATATTAATAATTTAAAGTTGCAGCTATACAAGGGTATAATACCCATACTTGCTACTGCAGGAAATACTCCCCCACCATATACACCAGTAATAACGTGCAAAACTGTTAATAGCTGTAGCAATTTCTCCTATGTTTGTTCCCCATCTTGAAAAACCCTATGATGTTCTTCAGTACTGATTGCATTCTTGGAGCCAAAATAAAACTGACTTTGTAATTTCATGACTGATGCAGAGCTATACCTGTTTGGTTTATTCATCACAAGAGATGGAAAATTCTTTATGCATGTTTTCAAAGTGGAAATAGAAGGCAGAGGAAATGATTTGACTATAGGTAGAGGTTACCTTAAGCACAGTGCTGCTTTTTGAATAGCTGCCTCACCAGGAGTAACCTTGAAAGGGGGCTATAAATTAAGACATACATATAAAATAAAAAGACTGTTAAAAGACTATGTGGCTTTTAAATTTGTCATGAAACACCTCCCTCTGAAATATTGGAAGGTTTTTATCAAGCTCTGAATGTGAAGCAAAGGCACTTGAGAAATATATTTAAAATAAATATTCTCCAGACAGTATTTTAAAAGAAACATTTTCTGAAAAAAATATTCCATTTTGGGGCGTGGCATCATGGCGGAGTGACCGGCTGTCTTTCCGTGAGTTCCGAAGGGTGAGACGCATGAAGTGGTAAAAAAAAGGGGAGGGGGGGGTAAAAGGAGGCTAAGATGATTTAAAATAGCTTAAAACGAACTACGAAGATCGATTTTGAATTTTGTAAAAAAAAAGTTCCCGATTCCTTAGTGATTCCGGAGATAATGAGTGGATTCTAACCTCCAGCAAGGACGCGTGGAGTTTCCCCCCCCCCCACACACACACACACACCTGTGGGGGTTGAACTCGAGCTCCCAGCCTTCCGTCCCAGGAAAGTGAAAGAAAAGAAAAGGTTTTTACCATTCTGCCTCGGATTCTTACTAAAGGGTTAGCTCCTAGTTTCGCAGACTCCCAGGGTGGTGTGTCGGTTGTGGCAAGCTCGGGCTGATTCCACCGGGAGCGAAAGGGAGCGAGACAGACAGCTGAAGACGGGAGGCGAGTGATGGGAGAACTCAGCTACTTCTGCTGAAATCCACAACGGGCTTTTCCATAGGATTTGGACTCAGAAACCAGTACCCGATCCCATGAACTTCCAAGCGGTGTGTCGTTCAGGGTAAGCTCGGGCTGATACTGCCGGGAGCAGAGAAGAGAGAGATGGGAGTACTTATTGTGTTTTACCGTTCCTTGTAAAGAAGAGGTTTCCCCCCACTGGATTTTGGTTTAGAAGTTCGCAGAAAGGGGAGAGGAAGACTTGAGCAATTGGAGCAAAATAGAGTGGATTGGTTTAAATGGTAATAAGTTTATAAAGTAAGGACACTGATTTTGAATGGGAT
The DNA here is from genome assembly GCA_035047305.1 of Bradypodion pumilum. Lineage (NCBI taxonomy): Eukaryota > Metazoa > Chordata > Lepidosauria > Squamata > Chamaeleonidae > Bradypodion > Bradypodion pumilum. The sequence continues at coordinate 65,142,283 of JAWDJD010000004.1, read as the reverse complement.
TGGATTATAACATCAGACTGGATTAGATTGGACTGGACTTGGAGAAGATGGCAAGCCCAGTATTATGTGAGGAGTGAAACGCAGAGGAAGCGAGGAAGACTGGAGATCGTGAATACAACAGATCAAAAAAGAACAAAGAAGAAAGTATACCACGGGCTTTGAACTTGAGTATCACTATTAGATACTAGTTTGCAGACTGAGAACTCTGGTTATATTTGACTCCATATACTTGACTTTTTTGTTTATTCACAATAAGTTGCTGTTAAGTGGAAGACTGGAATAAGTTTTGGAAGAGAATTTAGTATTGGTATCGTAAGAGGGGGAGAGACTTTATTGGGAATTTAAGTAGTAATTATTAAGGATTTATCAAGCGGTGTTATAATTGTATAAGTTGGGTTTAAATATCTGCAAGGGGGTATTAGGTTTCTGAGCGCCACAGAGTTACATTTGGATACATTGTGTACTTTGGGTTAGAAGTCTAAAGGGAGAAGTAAAGAAGGGGAAATCTGGGTGATCGCCCTTAAAAATAATAATAACAATAATTTAGCCATTCCCTTTTAGTTAGTAAATGTATTGAATTGTTATTTCTTAAACAGTATATTGCCTGTTAATAAATATAATTGTATAGATATAATTGTGGAGATATTAACAGGATAAGATCATAGTATTAATGAGCAAGAAAACTGTCTCTTCCGAACAAGACGCAGCTTGGGTTAGAATAGGAAGATTGGAAAGGAAAGAACTGGAAGAGGGGAGGAGGAGATCATTGAAAGAAGAGATTAAGGAGATTGAAGAATTGGAACAATTGAGAAAGGAGGTGGAAGAAAGGAAGTTGAGAATTAAACTACAAGATCAACAAGAACAACAAGAGGGATATAAGGAACAAGAAGGTGTGGGAAGGCAGGAGATGTTTAAAGGTGAAGTGATAGAAATCCAGATGGCTACTAAGAAAAAAGTGATGGATAAAGGGAAGGCAAAGGGGGTAGAGGATGAAATTATGGGGGAAAGGAACCCAAGCCCAGATATGAGAGATTTAAGAGGCAACGTGGAAGCTAGGTTTGACAAGTTGGAAGAAGATTCAAAATAGGTTTCAAGAAATGGAAGACCAACAACTAATAGATAATCAAAAGTTTCAAAAAGAAATAAAGGATACCATTTCCCAGGTAATTAAGGGTACAAAAAAGGAATGTTCCAAGTTATTCCAGGACATAGAACAAATAAAAGAGGGAGTCAATGCAATTGGGAAAGAATTCTGGGAAATAAAACATGAGTTAAAAGAGGTTAAAGAACAGGTCGAGATAAAAGATGAGAGACAGAAACAATATGACAGAAGGTTGGAAAACCTGGAACAAGCTAGGAAAAACAATGTAATTATGAGAAATATATCAGAGCGAAATCCTGACAATTTAAAGCAAAGACTGTTGGTATGGTTTAATGCATTGAAATCAGGAGTGGAGTTGGGACCAGAGGATATAGAGTTTGAATTCAGATTAGGTCAGAAAAAGAACAGGGAAGGTTCAAGAAATGTCTTAGTTAAGTTTGCCAACTTGGGTCAAAAATTAAAAATAATGAAATACATTAAATCTTTGGGAACTGAGGTATTAAAAATGGAGGAGGGTGAAATTGAAATTTATCAAGATATAGCTTTGGATGAACGGATGTTGAGATTGCAAATAAAACCAATCACTAAGAAACTGCGGGAAAAAGGAATACAATATCGGTGGAAGGCTCACAAACAATTAAGTTTCACAGAGCAAGGGAAATTCTTTTGGATTAGAGAAGATTCTTTTGCATTGGATGTATTGACAGAGGCAAAGGTATTAGAAAAAGGAACCCATGAGTGGAAACAATTTAAAAATATCTTGGTAAACGCAGGAACTGTATCAATGGCAGATAGAGAAGAGGAAGTAGAAAAGCCAACAGGTGCAGAAGGAGGTAGTAGTTAAGGGAAGGAAATATATATCAAAAAGCAACCGCTGGGAAAATAATAATAATAGGTTAGGAACATGTAACGGATACCAAGTCACAGGGATCAACCACCGCCTGCAACCCCCCACCCCTCTTTCTTTCTTTTGTTTCCCTTTTTAAGGGAAGGAAAGAAGAAGAAAGGTTACTTTCCAAAGGGAGAGTGGGGAGGTAAAAAGTTTTTAATTTTTTTTATATATATAGTTTTGTATAGAATGTGTCCAGAGGAGATAGGAGTTGTTGTTTGTCTTTTATTGTTGTCTATGTTATCATAATGTGGGGGAACTTGCTTGATCAGTAAAGAGAATATTAATTGGGTATGGTTAAAAATTTGAAAATTATTTCATGGAACGTCAAGGACGTACGGAATCAAATTAAAAGGAAGAGACTAGAAGGTGCATTAAGTAGGGAAAAAGCAGATCTTATATTCCTTCAGGAAACACATCAAAAAGATGAAAACAAAAACAATGTTTATGTAAAAGGGATGGGAATTTATGAAAATAATTTGGGATCATCTAATACGAGAGGGACAGCTATATTAGTAGCAAATAAGTTAGATTTTATAATATCCAAAAGAATAAAGGATAAGGAAGGTAGATTTCAATTATTGAGGGGAAAAATAGAAGAGGAAGAAATTACATTAGTTATATGCACCCAATAAAGATCAAGGGGTATTCCTAGACAAAATTCTACCTATTATAAAAAAAAGAAAGGACATCAAATTTAGTCGTTGGAGGGGATTTCAATTTAGTAAGATCGGCATTAGATGTATGAAAGCAATCAAATACCAGGAAAACTCAATATAAAATAATCGACAAATGGTTGGGGAAGTTAGAACTTAAAGATGTCTGGAGAACTATAAAAGGAAAGGAAAAAGCATATACTTTTTCCCACCAAAATATAAAACATATTCACGAATAGATTTCTTTTTTGCTTCAGAAAATATGATACACAATTTAGTAGATTTTAAAGTAGGTAATTTTAAACTGTCGGACAAGATGATGATTCTGTTAGAAATGCGAATTGGAAAGTTCTCCGAAAAACAAATTATGGAGAATGGATACTGTCATGAACCTTGAGTTACCATGGCAACCTTATCACTTAGCTACTGAAGCTACTTGTAAACACATTCCTACATTCCTTTCTGATGAGCAATACTGCACCTGCAGATAGAGCTGTAAACACATTCCTTTCTGGATGAGTAATAAGCAGCTGCAGAACCCACGAAGGGAGGATGACAAATAGGTCAGGTGGCAGAGTGACGACAGAGACATCTGACTATCCCACGAGGGAGAAGATACCTCCCCCTATCAATCAAAACCCTGTGACTCTGAACACCTGCAGATTGAGTCATCCTAGGTGGGAGGGAAATCTGCTCCTTTTTGTGTATAAAAGCAGAGCCCTTTCCCTCAGTTATTCGGTCCTCTCAGGTTGAAGGCAGAGATGTCTCCTTGAGCTGGACTCAAAACACTTATGATCTGAACCCCTCAGATCTAAGTGGACTATACTAATTATGTTATGCAATGTACTTTGTCTTTTGTTCCTTTGTTCTTTTTTAGATACTAAAGGAAAATAAAACTCTTTGTGAGTAACATCAACGGACTGGATGTCAGTTTATCAGGCAATATCCTAGTGCTTTGCTCTATGCCCCCACATGCTACCAACATATTAAACCACCGCATACTCCCTGTAAGCGACAGGTGGAGTTCTTTGAAGCCGATTGGGAAGCGGCACGGTGAGGCGACCTTAGGCTGCACTGGGAGTGTGCGGATAAAGGAAATTATCGCAGCCTAAAGGATTGGCACATGCCTCCTGTAAGCCAGCGCCCAGTCGAGCGTTCAAGACAGATACTAAATTATTAAATAATGAATTGATAAGAAAAGGATTAAAAGAAAAATGGTTAATGAATTGGGGGAACAACGATACTGGAGAAGTGAAATTTCATATTTTATGGGATGCAATTAAGGCAGTAATTAGAGGGGACTATATTCAGGAGAAAGCTATATATGATAAAGAGCTTAATAAACAAGTGTTAAAAAGGGATCAGGACATTAAAAAGTTAGAAAAGGAACATGCAGACACGGGAAGTGAAGAAATCTGGAACAAATTGCAAGCTTTAAAAAAAGAAACAATAGCTGCAGAGATTGAAAAGGTTAGAAAGGATATGGCACATATAAAAAGAAATGATTTTGAATTTAATAACAAAGATATGAAGAATCTGGCAAGAAAGGTTAGACAAAAAAAATTAAGGGACAAATAGAGACGTTAATGAACAAAAGAGGAGAAAGGAAAAACAAAATGGAAGATAAACTTTTAATAGCTGAAGATTTCTATGCGGAATTATAAACTGAATATAAAATTAACGACAATAAACTAAGTTCCTATTTGAAAAAAAAATCTAACATTTAAATTAAGAAAAGAACATATTGACTTAATGGAACAAGATATAAGAGAGAAGGAAATAGAAGATGCGATTGACAAATGAAAAAAGATAAGACACCTGGGCTCCCAGCGGAATTTTATAAAGAATGTCAGGATGTAATGGTTCCTAATTTTTTTAAAAAACTATACAACTACATATTAGAAGGAGGGGATATACCAAAATCTTGGAGTATTCTATAATGGTACTTTATCCCAAAGCCAGGCAAAGATAAAGAAATAATGGATGCATATAGGCCGATATCGTTGTTAAATCAGGACGCAATTTTTTTTACCTCTATAATGAACATCAGGCTAAATAGTTTTTTAAATGTATACATAGGAGAAGATCAAACTGGATTTATTAAGGGCAGGCAAATGGGAAAGTTAATAACCCATTTAGTTAACATTATGGACATAAAATCAAAAAAAGAAAAACAAAAAACTTGTATTTTGGCATTGGATATTTATAAGGCTTTTGATTCGGTTCAATGGAAGACAATAAAAGGAATATGCAAAAAAATACAATTCGGATCTAAATTTAGTCACGTGATTAATCAATTATATAAAGAAAGTAAGACTAGAATTAAAATGAATAATTGGCTAAATAAGGAAATTAGTATTAATGCTGGAACAAGGCAAGGTTGCTCATTATCCCCAACATTATTTATTTTATCTATGGAGCTTCTAACGAATGAGATAAGACAGAATAACGAATTAATGGGAATAAATAATAAAAAATAAGTCTATTTGCAGATGACACTGTTAGTGATCAAAGATCCTTTAGATAATATAAGAAGAGTACAAGTTCATTTAAATAATTTCGAGGAGGTTACAGGATTAAAAATTAACTGGGCAAAAACAGAGGCGATTACATGTAATATTCCACAAATAGAAAAAAAATGATATCCGAGAAATATAATATTAATATAAAAGATAAACAAATATTTAGGTATATATATTACAGAAGACACAACAGATCTATATAAGGTCAATTTTAATAAATTAAGACTTGATTTAAAGATGTTGGTGGATCAAATAAAACAGATAAAAGTTTCATGGTTTGGTAGGATAAGTATCTGCAAAATGAAAATTATACCTAAACTAAATTTTCTATTTGAAAATCTTCCAATTAAAATTAAGGATCTGGAATTAAAAAATTGGCAAAAATGATTAATGAAATTTGTAACAGGGAAAAACCCAAGAATTAGCAAAGGACTATGGTACAAAAAAAATAAAGATGGAGGACTAAATATACCAAATGTCAAAAACTACTACCAAACATTTCATTTAAAAAGAATAATAAAATTAATAATCCAACAATGTGATGTCCCACATGAAGCAGAACAAGAAGAGTTTAAAAACCTCAGAGGTGGGCTGTTTCTGTCTAAGTTGAGGACTACTCCAACAATTAAAAAAAATTTCACTTAGGAATATATATAATGTATGGAAAGGATTAAAAAACAAATTGGCACCAAATCAATCTCCCATAATAGAAATTATAGATATCCAGGATTGTCCATTACCACTTTCACACAAAACAATTACGACTTTCACACAAAACATTTCATGGAAACTGCAGTTATTAGCAAATTGTATTACTAGGTTTTCTCCCCATAAATGCAGCATGCTGAATGTTTCTTTATGCTCTCCTCTCAGAGTCCTTTTAAGGACACACAAAAACAAGACAAGTTCTATTGCAAAACAAAGTACTATTAAACATAGATTGGATTAAGAAATGCAACACCTATCAACGAAGGAGAGAAATATATCAAAAATTGAATCTAAATTGGTTGCAAGAAATGCAGATGGAGGGTTGGGACAGGAGTATAAGGGATCTGGAAAGAGCAGCAATAACAACAACACCCTTTGAAAATTTAGTATTGGGAGTAAGAGAAGGAAGAATAAAATTGAATGGCTTATCAGGTAAAATATATCAATTACTAATGTCAGGAGAGGAAGCCCAAACAACTCTAAAAAAAAATTGGGAGGAAGAATTGAAAATTTCAATAAAAGAAAATTGGAGGAAAAAAATGGAAGAATAGAATAATAAAAACAATGTCTATCAAAGAAAAAGAACACACTTGCAAAGTGCTTTGAAGGTGGTACTTTACCTCAATCAAATTACATCAAATAAATAGAAACACATCGGACTTATGTTGGAGATGCAACATTGAGAAGGGATCGTATCTACATATGTGGTGGTCTTGTAAGAAAACAAATAATTTCTGGAAAGAGAACTAAATAATATCCTCAAAACAACAATAACACTGGAACCGAAACATGTTTTATTAGGGGAGATTGAAGACTTGAAGTTAGCAGATTGTAATAAAGAGTTGATTTTAACACTAGCCGTAGTAGCTAGGCAGATAACTGCACAGGAATGGAAAAATAAGGATGATCTGAGTAGGGAGAGATGGTTTGCAGGGGTATGGCAACTAGCATTAAATGAAAAATTAACCAGTCAACTGCGCCAAAAACAAGGCCAAAAGATGAAATTGGCCTTTTGGGAAGTGTGGAATCCATTTATACAATATGCTCTGTCTAGTGAGAGGGGAAGCAAACTGGGGCCGGACACGATCCAGTTTTGGAAATCATAATTACCAATTATCTCTTATGATACCTTGCAAGCCCCACTGACTGCACGGGTGTACGCTCCCACATCACAATATTTAGAGAAGTTTACTGTTTTCAATTTTTTGTATAGTTATTGGGGGGGGGGTGTCTTAGGGATGAGTTAAGAATGTCTTTACTATTATGTTTTATTGTGTTATCAAAAAAATTTTTTTTAAAAAAAATCCATTTCATGGAAGCTGCAGTTATTAGCAAATTGTATTACTAGGTTTTCTCCCCATAAATGCAGCATGCTGAATGTTTCTTTACGCTCTCCTCTCAGAGTCCTTTTAAGGACACACAAAAATTTGTCAGCATGAAGCAGGGAACGGGTCACTTCCTGGACTTGTATAACATTTGCAGATCATCATACTGCCACGTAAGATGTTTTGCAATAGCTAATCTATTCATTTCCCCTCTAATTGAAATAGGAGCAGCTGAAGAGGCTATGAAATTCAGAGACTGTGTGCTCTGTTCACTTGTTTGTGGTTAGAAGCCACTGGGGGAATTACTGTGAAAGTTATCTAAGCATTTATACTTGCCTCCTTGGCAAAACCACTGTTCAGGAGAGAGAAAAACACAGAACGATAGTTGGAGAAATAATTTATATTTAATTAATTCTGTGACAGACAGTATATTACCAAACCATGCCAACAAAATCCTGTCCTGGATACTACGGTATACCCAATAAAACACTTCCTACAGCCTCCTTCACATGCTGTCCCCAACTCAAATAGACAGATTGTAGTTCCACAAATAGCACCCAAGTGATGCTTAATAAATTAGGGATTTGTGGTTGTTGTTGTTCAGTCGCACTAAGTTCCTTTTTGTAGAGTTCTTCTGTGTTATTTTTGCCATCTTTTCCTACTATTTTCTGCTTCTGTTAGATTCCTACCCTTTATCATGGCCATTTTTGCTTGATACGATCCCTTAATTTCCCCAATTTTCTTGAAGCGATCTCTAGTCCTTCTCCTTCTGTTGTTTTATTCTATTACTTTGCAGTGTTCACTTAAGAAGTCCTCCTTAGCTCTCCTTCTGTTCTCTAGAATTCTGCATTCAGTTGAGTGAATCTTTCTCTTTCACCTTTGCTTGTTGCCTTCCTTCTTTCTTCAGCTATTTGTAGAGCCTCATCAGACTACCACTTCAATTTCTTGCATTTCTTTTTCTTTGGGCTTTTTCCAACCATTGCCTCCTGTAGAATGTTATGAATCTCAGTCTATAATTCTTCAGGCACCCTGTCTGTCAAGTCTAATCCCTTAAATCTATTCTTCACCTCCATTCATGAGGGATGTTATCTAGATCATACCTGAGTGGCCTACTTGTTTTTCCTACTTTCTTCATTCTAAGCCTGAATTTAGCAATCAGTAGCTCATGATCTGAGCCACAGCCAGCTCCAGGTCTCATCTTTGCTGACTGTATAGAGCTTCTCCATCTTTGGCTGCAGAGTACATAATCTATCTGATTTCGGTGCTGGCCATCTGGTGATGTCTATGTGTAGTCACCTCTTAGGTTATTGGAAGAGGGTATTTGCTATGATCAGTGCATTCTTTTGGCAAAACTCTATTAGCCTTTACCCTGCTTCATTTTGGACTCTAAAGCCAAACTTGTCTATTATTCCAGTTACCTTTTGACTCCCTACTTTGGCATTCCAATCTCCTATGATAAGGACATCATTTTTTGGTGTCAGTTCTAGAAGGTGTTGTAGGTCTTCATAAAACTGGTTGACTACATCTTCTTCTGCACCAGTGGTTGGGGCATAGATTTGGATAACTATGACACTGAATGATTTGCCTTGAATTCCGACTGAGATCATTCTGTCATTTTTTTAGATTGTATCCCATTACTGCTTTCCTCACTTTTATTGACTAGAAGGGCCACTCCATTTCTTCTAAGGGATTCTTGCCCACAGTAGTAGATATAATAGTCCCCCAAGTTAAATTCGCCCAACCCTATCCACTTTAGTTCACTGATTTCCAACATATCAATGCTTATTCTTTCTATCTAATTTTTGACCACATCCAGCTTGCCTTGATTCATAGATCTTACATTCCAGGTTCCTATACAATATTGTTCCTTACAGCATTGGACTTTCCTTTTACCGTCAGATCCATCCACAGCTGAGCATTTCTTCAGCTTTGGCCCAGCTGCTTCACTCTTTCAAGGGCTACTTGTAATTGTCCTCTGCTCTTCCCCAGTAGCATGTTGGACACCTTCCGACCTGAGGGGCTCATCTTCCAGCATCATATCGTTTAGCCTTTTGATACTGTCCATGGGGTTTTCTTGGCAATGGTACTGGTGTGGTTGCCAGTTCTTCACCAGTGGATTGTGTTTAGTCTGAGTTCTCTGCTATGGCCTGTCTGTCTTGGGTAGCCCTACACGGCATAGCCCATAGCTTCATTGAACCACACAAGCCCCCTCGCCACGGCAAGGCAACAATCCTTGAGGGGGAATTTAGGATCTATATTTATACTAATATTTTAATTTAAATGAAATAACACATTTCAGAATACTCATTAGTCTAAGGCAGTGATTCCCAACGTGGAGCCCACACCCCACAGGGGGACTTCAATTCCCAGAAGCCTGTCAGTACATTGGTTGATCAGTGCTTTGGGAAACTGAGGCTTCTGGGAACTGAAGTAAAAAAAACCACACACACCAAAGGTTAGGAAACACTGGTCTAAGGGAAATAGGTAGGCCAGGTTGGGGGTGGGTCATAGGACAATACAGTCTAGAGAGAGACTGTATTTTAGCAATTTCTTGTGAATCAAAGTGGTTGCCAAGATGCTTGTTTAATTTAATAGGCTATGTGAATTTAGAGCTGATCCAGCAAGGTACACATTCTTAAACAAGAGGGAACATTGAACTCAGATTCTTGATACTTTCAATAATAAAGGTCTTCTAAAGATGCAATCCTAGTTCATGAATTTAACACATACTGATACAATGAAGTACTGTAGTACTTAATTAAAAAGGAAGCTATAGTTACCTTGTTATTCCCTCAAAGCCTAAGAATGAGTCAAGCTGCTCTGACTTTGTCTGACAATTACACACAGGTCATGTTTGCTGGACCGACAAAGAGAAGTTTATTCAACTTCTCAGTTGCTCTTCCTCTATTTATAATGGGTGGAACACGTCATGGGAAACTCCCACCTGTGGGTTAGCTCACATTATTTCCTGTTCATATAAGGGTAATGAGTATTGGATTGTTTACTTTTGCTTGGAGTTAAACAATAGAACAGATTCACGTAGTACCTAGTACAAGTGAGTCAGGAGTAGAAACCCCTTTCTTCAACATATTTGGTAATTATTGGCTGAAATTTGTGAAATATATAGTGGTCTAGAAGTATATTGAATAAACCTTGGTAGCAGATGAACAGAATGTATAATATTACTTAAAGGACTTTTCTCCGGGGCTGGAGTGGGACTAACAAAAAGCTTTCAACTAGAAGGAGATTTTATTTGTGGGTCTTACTTGTTACAAAGATACTTAGGAAGAGCTGTTATGACTGCTATATGCAGATATTTTTCTATTTATGAAATCCTGGGGATTCCTATCTAAGAATCATCTCTATGAGAGAAACATAAACACAAATAAGCATAATTTTAAGAAGTAACCAAATTCTGTTTATAATATGGTACTGCATGCATTATTTACTTTCTTTAATTTTCATATAACTGGCAATCCTCCCCATTACCTGGATTACAGTGGAAGTGAATGAAGACATTAAGTTGCATGTGTAGTTTTCATTTCTGTAACTAATCCAATTCATTTGTTCAAGAATATCCTAGAACAAAGATCATACCCAGTTTAACGAGTACACAGAAACATTTGAGAAGTACTGCATTAATGATTTCTGTCTTGTCTAATATGTCTTTCGTTCCAACTTGTTCCACCCCACATCTCCAGTTTTTTATTTATGACAATAAGGAACAGCATTATAAGGTGGTCCCGACTGGTATAAAAAAGACAAAGAAAATATAATTGTATTGGGAGTAGGAAATTTTAAAAGGACAATTATTTCCATGTTCAGATGCAAGATAGCGCCATTATTATATTTCATTTTAAAAGAGGTATAGCACTTCCTTGGTGCTACTGCATTTCCCGTCTGTGCAAAAATGAAGCCACCTTATGGTGAATTCATTCTATACTTCATTTCACTGGACCTAGTGTGAGAAAGATTAGCTGGCACAAGGTTGCTGTTGCCTGGGGTATGCCCGATTGTGGATCAAAAATACCATACTCTTTGAGGGGGATTTGTGTACCCCATTGTATTTCCCCTAAAAAGGAGTTTCTAAAGGAAATATTCAAGAATTGATGTAGGAATCCCACCCATCCCACAAAGCTTGTTGTCATCATTAGGTAGAGCTGAACCAGCCATTTTGCCCTGTGATGAGACTTAGCAAGTACTCTACATATAGCTGGTGCAATCTGCTTCTAAGCCTGAATAAAGCCCCTTACTAGATTGCAGCCCTACTTCCAAATTTGGTGCAGAACCTTGATAGTGGATTCTTAAGACTACAGAGAAAGATGTTACAAGTGCATTGTTCCTGCTTCAAAAGAAGTTTCAAGAAAATGTATTCACAAGTAGATTATCATTGTGCCGTATCAAGAAGTTGTACCTTATTTACAAAATATATATTTTGTAAATAAGCACTAGAAAAAGTGTTTTTACTTGTTCTCCCCCACCCCAAATTGATTTTAATTGCTTGGGATAGGTTTACCTGCGGAAAATAATCAAATTAATGTACAAAAACAACAAGAAACAAAGTTTATCTAACCCTGTGCAGGGTGGATAAAAATCAATGATTTAAATTTAAAATAAAATGCTTTTTGAGGAAAAATCTATGTAAAAGTAGTTTTCTATTTAATATGCACAACAGTCCAAAGGTTATTCCATCATGGAATAAGCATTAGTTTTTATGTAGCATGAAGATGTATACTCATGCAATGAAGATTGCTGAGAGTGGAATAGATGGACACAAGAAGCTAAATGTCAGGAAGGAGGGAAAAGAAGTGAAAGTGAAATCCTTTGAACAGAAGGATCCTTTTTGTGTACTGTATGGGCTAAATTTTATTCTTTCTCCAGAGAAGAAAACCTATAATGGCAGCAGGCCATATAAGAAACCCAGATTTAGGAATATCGTAATTAAGTTCCTCTAACTATGGGTACAGCAGCATACAAAATGAAAACACTGCAACAAAGAAATACAGTACAACGCTTAGTGACCTGAAAGAAACAACATCATGAGAAGTGCTGTGAAGAAGGGGTTTTAATTGTTTTTGATATGTATGTTTTAATCCTGTTGTGAGCCACCCTGAGTCAGGTTCACCTGACTGGGCGGCATAGAAATTTGAATTATAAAATAAAAATAAAAATTATAAATAAAAATAAATGTCTGAACTGTTAGAGCAGTAAAACAATGGAACCAATTACCTTGGGAGTTGGTGAGCACTCTAATGCTAGAGGCATTCAAGAGAAACAACTATCTGTGAGATCAGCTTTGATCTGAATTCCTGCACTGAGCAATGGATTGGACTTGATGGTGTCAAAGGACCCTTCCAATTTAATTCTATGAAAACTTGGAATCTTCAGGTTGGTAAATATTTTGATTTCATCATATGTCTTAAAGACTACCTTGAACACTGTCACGTTTTATCAAAATTATATTTGCTATTATTACGTTACTGCTATTTTGATTCAATAATGGAAACATAAAGACTTGAAACAAGCAAATATTCCTTTTTCCACAATACTGAGTGGAAGTGAATACAATGACTTTACCTATAAGAATGGGATGTGGCCTCGCATGTCCAGAATGCGTGTCTGCACACGTTCAGCCAATCCTGTAATGAGCCGGCTACACTTACCTTAACTCCCGAACATCAACCCCGCAAGGGTCTGGAAGCCGAGAGTGGGGCTAACGCCCCACGAACCCGAACAAAAAAACCCCCTACGCTTCCCAGCATCCTCCATGCCACACTACCCATCAGGCAGGAGGACACGAACGTGGAGGAGGTGGGACAGCCCAAGAAACAGCGGAGGGAAACAGTCACAGGAGGCAGCCAGCAATCCCCCAGGGAGAGCGTCTCCCCTGCTGGATCACTGGCTGCCGCCTTTGTATTACCCCCACCGCTGTTTCGAGAGCTGACATGAAACAACGGAGGGGGTAATACAAAGGTGGCAGCCAGCAATCCGCCAGGGAGAGCGCCTTTGCATTTCCCACCTCAACTGTTTCGAAGGTTTCGTGTCAGCCTTTGAAACAGTTGCGGGGGAAATGCAAAGGCGGCAGTCAGCGATCCATCAGGGAGAGCACCTCCCATAATGGATAGTTGGCTGCTGCTTTTGTATTACCCCCTTCCACTGTTTCGTGTCAACCTTAAAAACAGTTGAGGGGGAAATGCAAAGGCGGCAGCCAGCGATCCGTCAGGGAGAGCGCCATCCCTGACGGATCGCTGGCTGCCATCTTTGCATTACCCCTTCAGCTGTTTTGAAGGGCTGGCAGTCACCTACTCCCTCCGCAGGGCCCAAGTACGTGAGACTGTGGGGTTGCAAAGACGAAAGTAAGCCTTACTCAAGTGAATCCTCTCTTCCCAAATAAGCTGCCACCCCAAAACCACCCCACCACCAACACAAAATCAATACCTGCCTGGCAAGGCTGGACAAAAAATGCTAATACTAAATAATCAGAAATGGTATAAATAACAAAATAACAGCTAACATTGATTTTTTTGTTTAGAGGGCTCCATCATCAATCTAAAGGCTTTTGGAAACTGTCCCTCTGCAAAATCACCATCCTCCCTGCTCTAGAGGGTAAAATTGTTAACTTTAGTTATGACGGGTGGAAATATCCACAATGATACTGTTTTACGTGCTTGCATAACAGAAGGGCATGTCTTCCTTGAAGAAACAATTGATATGACAGGAAATGCACACACAACAGAACATTTACAAGAAGTGGCAACAAAAGTAATCATAATATATGAACCAAATTTAACAAGTCTAGTACACAGTTTGGCTACAGACAATGGTTAAGGGTGAAGCCCTAAATGCTTGAGGAAGATGAGTTCTCTATGACATAGGTATCCAGCAATCATCCATCTGTAAATTCCAACTACCGTATTTTCCGGCGTATAAGACGACTGGGCGTATAAGATGACCCCCAACTTTTCCAGTTAAAATATAGAGTTTGGAATATACTTGTCAGCTGCAGTTAAGTACCTGTCCTATAAGACGACCCCCAACTTTGGCACAGATTTTTCGGGGTTAAAAAGTAGTCTTATACGCCAGAAAATACAGTATTATAAATTTCAGACCTAAGGGGGAAACATCCAAAAAAATATGTTTGCTAATGGTGTTTTTTTTTTAAAAAAAGTCACACTACTTAAGCACTTGGATTTAGATACTGTTGAAGTAATGATTTCACAACATAATAGCTTCTTCTGCTGGCATAGAAAGCATTATAAATACTAAGATTATACCAGAAAGACATGATTTAAATCAGGGGTGCCCAAACTTTACGGGCCACAGTCAAGTCACATGGTCCCTCCCACCGGAAGTAGAACGTGCTCACGCATGATGCTGCCATAAATGACCCGCAGCTGTTGTAATTGTGTTTACAACAGCTGCAGGTCGTTTACAGCAGCGTTCTACTTCCACTTCTGGGAGCGGCAAGGGCACTGTACAGATAATTTCTGTTGCAAATTTACACAAGCAAATAACATACCACTTTCACACTATGTAGATAAGACATCTCACTTTGCTCATATCTGACTTAGGTATGCCTGTCAATTCAAAAATGCAATTGGAATTCAGTACAATGAAAGGTGACTCTTATCTCTTTGTAAACATTCACAAAATGCAGACAAGTCAAAATACCCACTGAAAATGCATATCAAACAGTTTTTAGAATCCCATATCAGTTTACTTAAGACGAATAGATAAGTAACTTTTTAATACCCACTGATTGCGTGCATGGTATATTGACTTGCTTTGCCGCTGGAATACTTGAAAATTAGTTCCACTTTATTTAGTGAATATTACTAATGGGTCGCCAATGTTGGGCAGCGGGGTAAATAACCTGACTCCCTAAAGAGGCCAACGGCTACAGGCGGATGAACCCCTTTAGGTGGGGTGATAGGCCCCATCAGTGGAGTAAATGCCCCTGGAAACCATCACACTGGGCCCAACGGCAAAATGAGCGAAGGAGGAACTCTGATTCCCAACAATCATGGAGGCGGAAGAGGCCATGACAGATGGACTGGCTGTGAAGGCACACCTTGTCAATATCCTCAAGGCTGCGGCAGTCCATTATAGTCCGTGTCAAATCCTGTATGTCTCATTTCATATGTGTCGCACATACCTGTCAAGTATCCCGGATTGGCTGGGATTTCCCGTATTTCTCCGCTCGTTCCTCCCCTTTCCCGCCACCATCCCTTATTTGAACTGTGGGGAAAGGGGTTACTGCGCACGTGCGGGGTTCTGCATGTGCGCAGAGGGGTTCTGCGCATGCGCAGATAAGTTATGGTGCATGCGCACCCGGGCCGGAGTAGTTCCCGTATTTCCAGGAGCAACGCTTGATGGGTATGGTGTTACAGGAAATGACTCCATGGTCATAGTGTGTGGGTCACTTCATGGCAAGCTGGGATCCACCTTAAACAAACACACCAATAGCATTTTTTCCTGTTTGTCACTGATTTTCAAGAAAAAAGTATACTCATACACGAGTAGCAGATGACGACGACTTACGGGTAAATGTATGTAAAAGTAGAGTCTTAGTAATGTAAAATAAGATTAGGCTTTATTATTATTTTTGGAAGTACTGTACTTGCACAATACAATATAGCAGATTTCCCCCTTTTCCACTGCTTTCACCATATATTATCTAGATGATTATACCATTAAAGTGTATATGTGTAAAGCAGCTGGAGTACTTCTAATGTAGAAGGCTCTTTGGTTAATTGTAAGAGCCATCAGCTGGGCCTACACTGGCAACTTGTTTAGCAAAAAGGAAAGCGAGGGAATAAAGGAGCAGGTCTTAGAAACAATTAGCATAATTTGCCCGGCATTGCCGGGCTGTTATAAATTGTGTTTTGCTGTTGGGGTGTGTGTGTGTGAGTAAAAAATAAACAGAGGATGCTACAAATCTTTTTATTTAACATATGTTTTTAATTCTGTAAACTTTTGATTTATTCTTATTTTTTTGACTTATTTTTATTCTTGTGGCCTCTAGGTGGGGCTGTTAGCAAGAGGGCTGCTTTGCCTTTTTTTTACTTGTTTTTAATCTTCCAGCCTGCAGGTGGGGCTGTTAATAGTGTTGGATTATTTTTGGTTTGACTTGTTTTTTCTCTCCCGGCATCTAGGTGGGGCTTCTTCCGGTAAGTAGTCTTTGTTTCTTCATTGCTGTTTCTGTCTTGTGGAGGGAGGACGTGTTGGTGAGTTCTCTGGTTTTCTTTCTTCTGGGTTTTTCTTTGTTTTGTTTTTGTTGTGGGCTGGGAGGTGTTTCTGTTTGTTCTTTTGTGGTTTGGTTGGGTTTTAGATTTGTTTAATTGGTTTGTTTATTTCTGGTTTGTTACATTTTTGTGATTTCGTTGGTGTTTATTTGTGTAATTTGTTGTAGTTGTGTTGTTAGAATTAGGTATTCTCGTGTTGTAGTTAGGTGTTTTTTCTGTGCTATTCTGGTATTGTGGATGTTTTTGTTTGTGGATTTTGTTGTTTACTTTTTTGTTTATTAATGCATTTTTAATTAATTAATTATTTGTGTTTTATTAATTTTGGTGTTTGGCATTTTTGGTAAATGTTTGGTTTTGTTGTTGTTGTGTATTTTTGCGTGAAGAATGGGCTGCCTGTCGGTTCCTCTTTTCCCCATTGCTGTTTCGAATTTTGGTTTCAATGCAGCAATGGGGAAAAGGAGGAGCCGGCAGGCAACTCGCTCTTCATCCGGTAAGGTTTGTTGTCTGGGAAGAAGGAGGCAAAGAGCTATCTGCCTGATGATGGTTCTCTCCTCTCTGTCTCCTTTTTCTCCTGGCTTACCTAACCATAGATCGGCAGGCAGCGATCCGTAAGGGGTGGTGCTCTTCCTTGCAGATTGCTGGCTGCTGCTTTTGTATTACCTCTGTCAGAAGTACAAAGGCAGCAGCCAGTCATTCGCCAGGGAGGGTGCTTCCCCTGACGAACTGCTGCCTGCTGGTGGTATTTTTTCCACCCCGGCTCAACTGATCTTGAGGCCGGTGGTGGTCTCACCATGTCTTTGGCGGGGTAGTGTGGAGGAGAGGGAGTCCCTCTTCTCCTCGTTGCTCTGGGAAAGAAGGCTGGCAGGTGTCTTGACGTGGTTTTTTTGGGGGGGTTTGTTTTGCGAGGCTGTGAGGAGCTGTGTCTGCCTGCAGTGGACTTGCGCGCCCGTTGCGGGAGGCTGGCGTGTTTTTATTTTATTTTTCGCACACCAGCTTTTTCAGCGTTCTGCGCACTCGTGCCCTTCAGCCTGATTGGCTGAAGTGCTCGTGGCGTGTAGGACACTGGGACTTGGAGTTTTGTTTGTGTTCATGCGGCGGTTTTTTTCCTGTGGCTCAATTTCAATTGGGCACGCCGCATTTCCCAAAGTTCTTTTTGCTCACTCCTCTCAGCCTGATTGGCTGAGGCGCGGAGGACATTGGGAATTGAAGTTGTTCGCGTTTGTGGGGCTCTTGCCCCACTGCTGGCTTCGGCAACCCTGCAGTACTCTGCAGGCCGGGTTTGGGCGAGTGCAGGAGGCTCAGTATGGGATAGTGTGGACGGGTGCAGAAGCATATGCCGAATTCCAACGATTAACGTCTGGACTCATCACTTGCTTCAATCCTATCTACCATGTGCATACAAACCTCCTCCAATAATTCTTGAATGAATATGGACTTTAGAAGAGCCTTCTCCCCATTTGAAATGATTTTTTTAAATGAAATGCTCTTGGCTATTTACAGAGATTTTTTTTAAAAAAAGTATTTTAAAATGTCATGTCACTTGCTCTGCATACTGTATTCATACATCACTGTCCAAATAATACTTGAAGACAAAACACACCAAACCATTTAGAAAGATTAGCTTATTTTCTTTTTTAAAATGTCTACACACTTTTGCGGACTTGCTGCTTCCTGATTCATGCATAATCAGTAGATTATGAGAGGTCTGCAACATCTGGATGATGTTTCCCTTGTAATTTTGTAATGTATTTTGCTATTGTCTATCATGATGTTTCTTGCCCTGTTGTGTATTGACTTGTAATTTATATTGTAATAATTGATTTGGACATTTTGCTGTTGGGTTGGATCTGGTATACTGTTGTTTTCTGATTATTTATTATTGTAATTTATATGTATATTAATCCTGTTGTAGCCGCTCTGAGTCAGCCTTTGGTTTGAGTGGAGCGGGGTATAAATCCAATAAATAATAATAATAGGAACTCCATTTTGTTCCCTGCTAGAAAGCCTGCCAAACTCTGCTCAGCCTGTAGTGGAAACTGAAAGAGATATTTCATTGTTTCATTGGCTGCACCTCCCAAACTGTGCAAGAATTATTCAAGCATGTCACTGAAAGTCTTGGCTGGCAGTTATAGGATTTAATTTAATTTAATTTTTAAATTTTTATGCCGCCCACTCTTGTGAACCTGACTCAGGGTGGCTTACAGCAAATTAAAAACATATAAAAACAAATTAAAACCCCCAAGACACCCACCCACCTACCCCCACCCTATTCATAAAAGAATAAAAGGGATACAAGCAACACAGAGGGAGGGACACTGACTTGAAACGAACCAACAGGCTGGTGCCGTATTCCCATTAAGGCCCCACACCTGCCCCGCCAGACAGGTTTTCAAACCTTTCCTGAAGGGCAGCAATTCTGTCTGTAACCTCAATTCTGTTGACAGGAGGTTCCAGAGGGTTGGTGCAGACACGGAGAAGGCGCTTCTTTGTGTGCTAGAGAGGCGGGCCCCTCTAGCTGAAGGCACAACTAGGGAGCTCTGGTTGGATGGGCAGACACTCTTCAGGCGATGCGGTCTCTCAGGTATCCTGGCCCACTGCCATGTAGGAATTGCACCCGGAGGTAAACTGGTAACCAGTGCAGCTCCCGAAGTAGTGGGGAGGCACGGGCATAACGTCCACACCCCATCACCACCCGGGCAGCTGCATTCTGGACCAGGCTTCTCATTTAACATCACATTCTGTGGGGGAAAAATAAAATGGCTATCATTCTAAGGTAGACAAAGTCCTCTGAGTAGAACAGCATGGATATAATACAATTGTGTTAACAATTTACTGTTTTGGCTAAGGTCCATGGGAGCTGCAAGGGATAAGGCACTAGTAGTCTCTCTGTTCTTTAGGCTCTATACAATGTATATTTCAAAAAGCTACCAGTCCACTGATCCCTTGCAGCTCTTACAGAGATCAGCCCCTCCCACACACACTTTCCTTCTTCAGCTTAATGGCCATCATACCGGAGATTGCCAAGGTCTCTATACGTGTGTGTTCTAGTGTTTGGTTTTGTGTGTGTGGTTTTTTTTTTCCTTTCAAAGTCTTTGAGAATTCTCACTGGGTGAATTCCTGCTTAATTCTGGGAACTGTAGTGGGGAAAACCTCTGAAAACTCCATGCCTACTATGGACTGTTTGTTATAGGTGCTAATGATTTGAAACATAAATGAATGGACCACAAAAAGTTAGTTATTAAAAGCAAAGTACAATGAGTAGACTAACAAAAATTTAGTTTTCTCATTGTACTTTCCACACAAGAGAAGATGCAAGCAATTAACTTTCTTGCTCAGTTCTCTGCCTCCATTCCAATACTGTATTTATTTATTTATTCCATTTATACCCCACCCATCTAGGAGGATTTTCTATTCTGGACAGCTAACAAAATGAAATTTACATATTAAAAACATATTAAAAAAACATTTTAAAAATACAAAAGCCCTATTGATGGCAGAGAGACGGAATAGAAAACCTAGCACTAAGCCATTGTCAAAACTTTCTCAAAGGCCTCTTTAAAAACAAACAAACTAATTTCAGACAAGGATGGGACCTGGCGCAATTCAGTTGGGAGGGAGTTCCACAAAGGTGGTGGCCTTCCTTGCCAATCTCAGGGTTGGCACTTGGAGCTGCGCCATCTGGGAGGAACAAATGATGTGGGCTGATGACCTGAGGGGAAGACGCTCCACCAGGTAGGAAGGTCCCAAACCGTTTAGGGTAGGGTGGATTTGATTTAAATGACGATTTAAATCAAGATTTAAATCACTAGTCAGTAAGGCTCGATTTAAATCATGATTTTCTACATAAAGACTCGTTTTTGCTGGAGTTGTTTTAATCTTAATATTTACAACCAGATAAAGACTTCATTTTTAGAATAGTAACTTTTCAGATTACAGTAGTTTTACAGTTATATCAGAAAATTACTGATTTTGGTGGTTATATACCATTAGAAATACATAGATAATTATGAAATTACTGCAAGGCGAACTATCTCCAGTTTAATAGGTTAATAATTCATATTTGGACAACTGTTCTGTTGTACTTTATTGGAAGGAGAAAAATAATAATTACCTTAACATTTAAATAGTTTTATTTAACCAAAACAATAACATTATATAGCATTATGCATGCTTATATTTGCTTAAACATCTATGTTTGTTAACTGATGTGGTAAATATATTTTTAAAAAGGATAGAGTTGTGTGTGATCCGCATATTGATGACAGCATACTGCGAATCTCCGGATGACCCCTCCCAGCGGCTTCACATAGAAGTTAAATAGCATTGGGGAAATAATCAACCCCTGAGGAACACCCCATTGTAAAACAGGCCTCGTACCCCCAACTCTGACAATCGCCCCAGCAGGATACCATGGTCAATGGTATCAAAAGCCACCGAGAGGTCCAGGAGTACCAGGATGGACGAAGCATCCTGGTCAGCCTCCCGGAGCAAGTCATCTTGCAATGTAACCAGCACGGTTTCAGTGCCATGACGTGGCCTAAATCCTGACTGGAATGGGTCCAAGCAGTTGAATTCACCCAAGAACCACTGCAGTTGGTCTGCCACAACCCTTTCAATCACCTTACCCCAAAAAGGAATATTCGCCACAGGTCTATAAGTTGTCCATGACATCTGTGGCCAAATTTGGTTTTTTCAGGAGCAGGTATATAACTGTCTCCTTTAGTCTAGAGGGCATAACACCCTCCGCCAAGGAGGCATAAATGATATTTCTCAGCCACTCCCCTATTCCCTTGGCAGATTTTAGAAGCCAAGATGGGCAAGGATTAGAGTGAGAGGTTGTGGAATTACAACATGCAAGCGCCTTGTCCACCTCAAGTAACGCAAGCCCAAACTGATCCCAAGAAGCCTGGTTGAGGATCTCACTGGACATCTCATCCAGATTTACTGCAACAACTGTAGCATCAAGGTCCCGACAAATGATCTCTATCTTTGATTTAAAGTGTGATGCAAATAGTTCGTAGGACAGTTGGGATTGGTGGGGACCTGCAGCATGGCCAGAGATGAGGCAACATATGATTTTCAGCTTGTCTGTTGGTAGCCTCCTGTATACAGGTCGCATTATAGGTCTTCCTGGCCTTCCTTACCGATTGCTGGTACAATTGAAGAGGCCCTCCTCACCCGCCCAAGTTTTTCATCGAACAGGACCTATCTCCACCTGCTCTTCAGTCTTCTCCTATTCTGCTTTATCGCTCACAGTTCCTCCTTGAACAACGGGAAGAGCCAAGCTCTGCAGAGGAGGACGTTTGGGAGCAATCGTGTCAACAGCCCTGGCAGCTTCAACATATCATCTGGCCACCTGGGCTTCGACAGGAGTACTGGCCAGCTCAGAAGGGAACCCACCTAAGGCGGCTAGGAAGCCTACTGGATCCAGCAGCCTTCAGGGGCAGACCATCCTAATCGGTCCTGAATTCTTGAAGGGGAAGGGAGGAGGGGCTAGACATCACCACCTTGAACCTCAGCAGGCAATGGTCGGACCATGATAACGTCGAGGAGACCAACCCCTCGACCCTCAGGTCATTGTCTCTGTATGTCCTGGAGAAAACCATGTATGTATGTATGTATGTATGTATGTATGTATGTATGTATGTATGTATGTATGTATGTATGTATGTATGTATGTATGTATGTATGTATGTATGTATGTATACATAACTGAAATCTTTCTAAGTCCCATCAGTGAATTGCTGCTAATTAATGAGATACTGGTTGCATTCTTGATTATCTGGTTGTATAAGAAAGAATGCCACTGGCATATCAATAATAAGAGCTGCATCTTATGTGTTTTGACTTATACATCTGCAATTTGTCAACAAGATTCTGACCTTCATCTGCATGAAAAAGGATGGGTGAAACCTCTGCAGCTTTGGCTCAAGAAGCACATTTCTACAGTTAGGTTCTTAGACTGGCCCTAATTTTCTGTAGAGTACATCAATTACATAAGGTACCGAACAATATTCTTCCCAAGGCTATTTAAGACTCAGAGCCTGTTCTGTGGTCTTTGAACTAGCCTCCTGCTTCAGTTGCATTGGAAGAGACTATGCAGTCACCACAATGAAGTATAATTCAGCTGCTGCTGTAATCTGCTTGCACACATGGAACATGAAGAAGATGCCTTCCTATTCTTTGTCTCAGGGAACAAAATTTCTTTAGCCAGACTTCTTGGAGCAGAGGTGAACAATATACCATCTGCATGCAGTCCCATCCCTTTTTTTTGCAGCCAAGTCTTCAGTAGCTCACCAACCTGGATTTCAGCTATGGTGCCACATACAGCTGCAATACACCACACTGTTTTCAGTGGTGTTTTAAAAAAAGAAATGCTACAAACTACAGTGAAATCTCGATACAAAATAAATTTGTTCCTTGAGGTTTTTCTTATCTTGAAAAATTCATATCTCAAAACATGATTTCCCAAAGGAATGCATTGAAAAGCAAAAAAAAAAATCCGTTCCAGAGTTCAGAAAAAAGTTAAAAAACATTTGTTTCTGTTCAAAACTCTTCATAAAGTACATTTTGGATTTTTTTTGCTGCATTTTGGCCACTTATAAAGAGATTTGAACAGATAAAAGATGTTTATTTGGCTTTTTTTCTGAGCTCCAGAAGTGTATTTTGGTTTTCAATGCATATTCTGCACATTTCTGATGGCGCCATGTAGTGGCCACCACTGGTAATTGCAGGAAAAGTACCTGCCAATCAGCTGTTTCTGAGAGGGGGGATTTTTCAGCACTTCCTGGTTGCGGGGGAAACTTCTGGCGATGCCAAGATGCGACAAGAAATCCCAAAATGTTCCAAAAAACCTCCCACCACTGAGTGGGAAGCTTCAGACGACCCAATTTTCCCCCGTATCTTGAAAAAAATTGTACCTCGAAGTAATTCCCCCCCCCCGAGATTTCTTTTTGTGTTGCGAGTTTTGTAGAGGCGTTCATAACTCAAGGTTTTACTGTAATCTATACCTATAAGAATGGGTTGGGCCGTGTGTGTCCAGAATGCGTGTCCGCATACGTCCAGCCTAACCCGTAATGAGCCGGCCACATTTACCTTTTGACCTTGACACCATCGCCGTGTGGGTCCAGAAGCTGAGTGGGGCAACACCCCACGAGCACAAACAAAAAAAAAACCTTACCATTCCCAGTGTCCTCCGCACTGCGGCGTGCCTCAGCCAATCAGGCAGGACGGCCCGAGCGGAGGAGGAGGGACAGCCGGTGCGTACAAGAAAAAAACGGCCGATACGTGCCAAAAACAGCTCAGCCCAGGGCCCTGCCTTACTGAGACAGAAAGAGCCCAGGCTGAGGGAACGGTCTGCCTGCCGCCCCTTTTGCGCTGCCTGAAGACATAGCAGGGTGAGGCAGCGCCATAGGCCCTGCCATCCCTCCCACCCTCAGCCACACCGCCTGAGGACACGCCAGGGTGAGGCGCTGCCTCTGCCATGCCACCCATCCTGCCCTCAGCCATGCTTGACAGCTCTCGCCCTCGCCATTTCCCCTCTGCTGTTTTAAGCCAGCCCACGAAACAGCGGAGGGAAACATTCACAGGCGGCAGCCAGCAATCCGCCAGGGAGCGCCTCCCCTGACGGATCGCTGGCTGCTGCCTTTGTATTTTCCCCTCAGCTGTTTCGAAGGCTGACACAAAACAGTGGAGGGGGTAATACAAAGGCAGCAGCCAGCGATCCGCCAGGGAAAGCGACTACCCTGACGGATCGCTGGCTGCCGCCTTTGCTTTACTTTCATGTAGAAATCTGCATACCTTAGTTGGGATCCTGAAATCCATGATTTTTACTATTTCGAAATAGTACTGCCTCTCTTGTGATCAGATAAAGAGTTGGTTAAACAGTCAAATTTAGCTTTGGAAATTTAGCAAAGTTCTCCTATATTCCTACTCACTTTGTTCCACTGATGATCCCCTCCCCTGCTGCCTCTTCTTCCAGTGTTAAGTATGCTTCTTCATTGTCATAGCTACTAACAGTTACACGTAGCAACTCAACTCATTGTGTGTTTCAAGCTGCAAACATCTTTCATGGCCAGTTTGGGCTACTAGCTAGCTTAGTTATACATTTGTTTGTTGTTCAAAGAGGCATCCTTTACTTTAAAAATGCTGTCATTCAAGAATTAGCTTGTGGAACTTTTGCTATTTGAAATGCAACAATCTGAAATGGTACAACCTGTTCACAAACCAATTGTGGGCTAGAAACATCAGCATGCCAAAACAGAAAAAAAGGTAAGAGGCCCACTGAATTTTTATAAAACATCATAATTAAACTTGGAGGAAGGGGAAGCAATTATGACATAGTATCAAACTACATTTCAACTTTCCACCAGAAACAATAAAATGACTCCCCCCTCACCACTTCTAAATGTCATCTGACTCAACCTGCTGCATTCTAAGACAACTTGAAGCACAATGTATAACCAGAATCTTCAGTAATTCCCCTTCATCCTACATGTGCCTCATTATTTACAAACTATACACAATTTATTCTCAGAATAGACAATGGGTAAACCAATGTAAACCAATTAAAGGTAAAGGTTTCCCTTGCTCGAAAGCTAGTCGTATCCGACTCTAGGGTGCAGTGCTCATCTCTGTTTCCAAGCCGAAGAGCTTCTACAGACGTTTCTGTGGTCATGTGGCAGGCATGACTAGACACCGGAGCACCAAAGAAACTCCATAAACGGAGCTACTATTTTCTATGGATTTCCTTTTGTTATGTGATTTTTATGTTAACTGAGGTTCTACTGTACACAGTAAAAAATTTAAAATCATCCAAATCAAAAATAATGTAAGAAAGTAAAGGAGCAATGGGGAGGAATATCCCCAAAGAAATTGGAGAGAATGTAAAAATAATGAGGCAACCAAAAAGAATAATCCAGAGAAGTGTGGTAGAAATCTTTCCATAAAAGTAAAGGTGCCAAGGTGGAGGCACAGAGGCAGGCACCAAAATCCAGTATGGAAGGCACAAGAAAGTCGCAGACCAACAAGAAACAAATAAAGTAAAAAAAGAGCATTCCGTCCTTCCAAGGTCAGTGAAATGAGTAACCAGCAGGTTGGAGGCAAAATACGAATTACCTTGTGAATTGCCCAGAAAGTGCAGGTGCTAGAGGGCGGTAAGTGTAATTGCTATTGGTATGGCATTTCAACTAATCCAAGCCCTTTTACAGATTCAACTCAATAATATGCTGGAAGATTCTGAACAAGAGATCTACGTGTCTGCAAAACCCAAGTGTCTGATCCACAGAGACCACAAAGAACCTATATTCTAGTAAGTCTCCAAAAGTGGACAGATGTGGGATGGTCAGCTTATCAGCTCCATCAGAGGCTTATAACATACAGAACCAAAGAACTGCAGAGGCAGGTAAGCCAGCTGATCATATACAAACCTTGTATATATTACATGCATGCTAGAAACCAGGATTTCTCCCTCTAGCGTAGTTAATATGCATACCTAGAAGTGAGTTTGTCTGGTTCTGCATCAGCAAATCAGAGAAGCCTGTTTCTTTTCAATCCTCAGTATAATAAGTCCCCTTAATATTTTCAGAACCAAAACAGGATAGATAATGGAGACAGCCATAGTTCCCAAGCAAGCTCACTCAATGGTTCACATATATTGGGCCCTTGATTCCACTATCTAGAACAGAAATTGGCTACCTCTATTGTTACAAAAAAATTCAAACTATAGAATAAAGTATAGCTGACATACAGGGCAAGAGGAGAGAAATTATCTTCTGCTTTCTTCTAACATGTTATCTTCCATGCCCAATTTGTCCCATATGTTTTATAAAGTCTTAAAGCTGAGACAGTTACTACATATGCACTTCCATGCATAGCTTTCTGGCAAACACAAAAAATTGTGCAGGCCGTCTTGCATTTGAAACATACAAATAAGAATCTAGTTCAGAAGTGTAATTATATGGAAAATAAGGCTGGAAAGATAGTTATTTATGAGACACCTGTGCCAATTGTTATCCTAGAACTGTGCAAATTTGTGTGTAAGGAGGCAGAAACAGAAAGATGTACAAATGGCTTGAGTCATTAACGTTTAACACTTATTCCCAAAGCAGGAAGAGTCTCTTAACAGAAGCACTCTTCTATCCCATTGTGTTCTCTGGAATATGACCAAACAAAGCATTCTGGAGGTCAAATTGCAGATCTTTAGCTAGCTCAAGTAAGGATAGAACAGTTTAATCTTAAAATTAATCATTTACAGATTGGGATTCTCAGAAACTTGCAATAAAGCCAGAATGAGAAGTCAATTTAGGATGACTTCCTAGTATAACAACTTTTGCTTAATTCATTTTTTAGTATAATGGGGGAAGACAATCCTATGTCCAGTTCCTGCTGAATGTATCCATCAAACATGTGGGTTAAAAATTATCAACAAATTAACATAAACACAATGGGTTACACTAATTAATTTGCTCTTGCTTTCTCACCTAAATTAATTTATCTCCCAATTCTATCCAGAATCTAGTTTAAAATGCAGTCTTGTAACAGAAAAGTCAGAAGTTTCTGTGCACTTTTGTGCCTTATTGCATCATTTTTTGATGGCACCAATGAATGATTAACCTTGTCCAGAAGAGATGGTATAACACGTATCAAGAGTTCTTTTCAAACTCTGTGGACTGTTTTGGTGCATAGAATTAAAGTTATCCATTAAGAACTTATGCAGAGAGGAAATAAAAAAATCAGTTTAGTGTTTTACTCAGGAAAGAGTATGTGACATGAATCTATAAAATCTGCAAGTCAAAACCTCGTGTCTAGATTTATATCTCCTGATTTAAACTGGTTTCAACTTGTCATGTTTTTGAATATCTGATTCATGATTTTAAAAATCCCTTTATCACACCAAAGAACAAAATTTCCTTGACATATAAGAAACTAGTATTTTTTGCCCGGCCTTGCCGGGCAGGTATATTGTGTGTGTTGGTGGTAGGGGTGGTTTTGGGGGGGGGGTGCGCGCACACACACACACAGACAGAGAGGGGGGGAGCTCCGCATCTGGCCCAGGCCTGTCGGATAAGGGGGTGGATTTCTCCGACAGGCCTGGGCGAAGCCGCAGCAAGGGCACCGCCGGCCTTCATCCCCAGGGCCGCAGGGAGAAGAGGGGTTCCCCCTCCTCCCTGTCAAAGCCAGAAGCCGATGGTTTCCCTCTGGGAGACGGATGCCAAGAACGGTGCTCCTCCGTCTCCTGGAGGGAAGCGGTTCATTTTCCTCAATGGGTGAGGGCCAAAGCTTCCGTCCCCCACCTTCCGTGGAAGGCGTTGTCTTCCCTCCGGGAGACGGAGGCCGAGAATGGAGCGCCTTTCTCATCCTCAGTCTCCTGGAAGAAAGGGGTTCATTTTCCTCTGTGGGTGGGGGCCGAAGTTTTCAGCCCCCGCCTTCCATGGAAGGCAATGGCTTACCTCCGGGAGACGATGGCCGAGAACGGAGCCCCGTTCTTGGCCTTTGTCTTCTGGAGGTGTTGCCCGTTTTTTATGTGTGCACCGCTTTGCTGGCCTCCTCCATGTTCGTGTCCTTCAACCTGATTGGCTGAGGGGTTGCATGGCACGGAGGATGCTGGGAAGCGTAGTTTTTTTTGTGTTTATGGGGTGGGTGCCACACTATCGGCGTCTGGACCCTTGCGGCGATGCTCGCAGGGTCTTAAGGTGTGGCCGGCTCGGTACAGGATGGTTGGGCAGGGTGTGGCCACGTTTGCCGAACACTCACCACCCAACCGCCTTCTTATAGGTAAAGATTGCAGTGATAATATTATTTTCAAACTGCCTCTAGTAAAGAATAGGGCTGGGCTTGTATAAAAGTCATGTTGCCCAGCTAATTCTAGCCATGGAGCAGTGGGGAGTATTTCATGTACCTACTCCCACTACACTAATGGGACCCCGTAGATGGCAGCCTGGAACATTTGTGTCACTATAGAGTTACTGGTTGGTTTGCTTCGTATTCGTAGAAGGGCTCTCTGTAGTCTGCCATCTCCACTTTCTGATAACACAGAAAGTGTTCCTATGTATTTTACAGTAGTCTTCTTGGCAAAGAGCCATTTTAAACTATGGTAGAATTTAGGTAGGTGGTGGGTGAGAGCAATAAAAGTAAGGTTAAGCCTCAGAACTCGCAGACAGAATTGAATGTGATCTAACATACCAGGACTGTGATAAGATCATTCTGACAATTTCATTTCTGACCTCTGTCTTTCAGTTTGGCAACGTAATAGAGCCATAGAAAGAAAAGGTATTGAATAAATTTGTAAGCTAAAATTTTCCCTTCATCATAAAATGACTGAGGACTGCTAGTGTTTAGTAGTTTCCAAGTGCCATGTAATATTTAAAGGGTTGCTGATTCGGTCTGGATATACTTCAGCCCCCTGATATAACACAGCAGAGGCTGGAAGTACCATGTTACAAGTAGCAAAACGACCTAGAGTACAACACATAAGGTGGCGATGATTAATTTCAATCCCATTTGTATAATTAGTCCACCAGCCATTTTCCCTTTGTGCAAGGAGTACAATTTTGCCATTTCTTGTTGCAGTCCCTCCCTACTGACCTTATAATCCTTCTTAAACCTTTTGTTCCTTCTTAACATGAATCCAAGCTGTGTGCCCTGCACTGCTTCTTTGCAAGTTCATGGTGTTCTTCAGGAAGCCTTCTGGAAAGTAATGAAGCCGTTTCCCCTAGCTCTAGCACAGGAGCATTCTTACACAACAGCATTAGGTTGCTCTTCAACTGTGGACACCTAGAGAAAATAACTTCACTGGTACTCCCAGGAAGTTTCATGGAGATTGCTGCAGACTTGCAAAGAATCCACATGGGTGGTGTTAAAGCAATCTGGCACCCTACAGGAAACAATGTCATCAACACTTCCAGAAGCTTCCCAGAGAGCACTTCAGACAGGGATGGGGCCTTCTGAGCAAGAAGTGCAGAGGTAATGCTGATACAATCAGAGCAAAACTCATTCAACAGTGCTCAGAAATGAGAGATCATAAACACAACATACTCCTTACCTTAAAGTTGATAAAACTAAGTTTTATCCTATAGTATCCAACGTGCGGGTGAGGATTCAGGAGAATGCAAGCCATACATCCTATTCCTGGACTATGCTTGGAGAAAAGGGCATCTTTCCTCATACAGAGTATTTACTTTCCAGAAATCTTTTCCCTCCTCTAACATATATGGTAATTTTTTTATTGTGCTAGAAGCACACACCGGTGCTTTCTGGGTTGAAAGGATTTTGCTGGAGGAACTCCACTCAGGGGATGCCCAAATGAGGCTCCTTTCATGTCCCCAAGATCTTTTCCCACTGAAGTGGTCACTTTTTATCTACTTGCAATTTCTTGCTTTTGAACTGCTACGTTGGCAGAAGCTAGGACAGAGATGGACGCTCATTCTGTCATGCAGTACTCTGGTCATGAACTGCCAGCTTGCCGACCTTCCAGCTAACAAGGTGAGCTATTTAACCACTGAGCCACCGCAGTCCCACATATAACAATGAAGTGCTTAGATTCAAAGTTGGGTGAAAATTTCAGGAGTCAGAAAATAAAGACTGTGTCTATTTTCTGCTCTACTACACTTTGTGAGCCATTACCATCATTGTGACACTTCTGTTTTGACATGCTTACAACCTTGAGAGAAACGTTATTATCAGCTATTGGGGAAATACCACAAAAACATTTTAGCAATATTCCATTTAGACCAGTCTCAAAAAGTTTTCATGAAAAACTTTCTAGCTGAGCTATGTTCCAGTTTAGAACAAAGTGTTTACTGACTAGAAAACTTACATCTCATTATACAACTTAAGAACAATACCACACAGCTTCTTCCCTCTTCCGTGTTAACCAGCAGTTTGTAAATGCATTTAAATTCCAGACACAGATTTTTTTTAAAAAAATTAAGATAGGACTTCTGGTTAACATTAGAGATGTGCCATTTGGATTTTTGAGACAGCAAAATTCGAGTGCTCTGAATTCCCCCTTTCTGGGAGTTCTGGCTGACAGACCCACACCTAGAAGAAACCTAAATGTGACTTACCTTGAGAAAAACCTAGCTCAAAGTCTTCATGGAACAGGAAGCTGCCTCAGTGATTGGTGGGAGACTTCAAGTGGCACATCTCTAATTGACACTGACGTGTATGGTAGCCACTGTTTTTCTGGGTGGTGGGCACACCATCAACTTTGCCAAGAGATAGGAAACATTTTTGTTTTGACTACAGCTCTTAGAATCCCACAGCCAATGACAATACAGTGGAACCCCAGGTTATGGACGCTTTGGGTAACGGAAAACTCAACTTACGGAAAGAAATCCATTGAAAATAATGCCTTGGCTTCTGGATTTTTTTTTTGTTCTGACTTCAATGCATTCCGATGGGAAATCATGCAGGGCATTCCGATGGCTGCTTCACGATAAGGAATTTTTGCTATAAGGAAAACCCAGCGGAATGGATTAATTCCATAACTTGGGGTTTTACTTTACTGGTAAAGGGGTATTGAGTGCTGTAGTACAAACAACAATGATTTACCCATCTCTGCCACTACCTTCTAATTTGTCCTCTTCCTCTATCCTCAACTCCCATCCAGTGAAGGCTGCTGCTCTTGTTCGTTGGTGCTTGAACATTTGGCAGCAGTGAGGATGAGGAGGAGGGACAGAGGCATCTGCTCAGGTTTAGAACTTCAACAGATCACTGGTGATGCCAATCCCTGAGGGCAGCTCTGTGGTCCATATACAAAAACAAATGCTACAATTATCTAAGAGACACCCTGATGGTCCATAATGGTTTTCCCTTGCTCAAAAGCCAGTCATGTCTGACTCTAGGGGGCTGTCTCATCTCCATTTAAAGGTAAAGAGCCAGTACTGTCTGCAGGCAGTATCTGCAGACGTTTCCAAGGTTATGTGGTAGGCATGGCTAGACAGGAGTGTACGGAATGCTGTTACCTTTCCTGCTGAAGTAGTTCCTATTTATCTACTTGCAATTTCTTGCTTTCCAACTGCTAAGTTGGCAGGAGCTGGAGCAGACGACGGGCAATAACTTCTGTCACACAGCACTCGAGTCTTGAACTGCTGACCTTCCAGTCGTTAAGTGTAGTGTCTTAACCACTAAGCCACCACAGCCCCAAGTCCATGATAGACAAATGCAGTAACATGCCTAGTGAACTGAGGTCCTCAATATATTAGATGATTTTGTATTTCACAAAGCTGTCACAACTACCATTTGTAGATCTAAAAGGAAAGGGAAAGGGAAAAAAAGAATTAAAGCTCATTTCTCTATGCAAATAGAATAGATTAGAGTGATAGTCCATGCAGCATACAACTAGGCATTATGGTATATAAAAAAAGTAATATCAGTCAGCCTTTAGTCTTCCTCTCCTTAGTTCTGCTGCAGCACATTTACCGTATATACATTATTTATAATAGTATTTAAAAGTACACAAATGAAACTTTTAAAAGTTGCTGAATTGTAATTGAGAATATCAAAATTAGGCATGATCTAAACAATTTATTAGGCAAGCAAAAGGAACTTAGAGTATGGTTTCAATGGGCTTTCTGCTTCTTTAAAGAGTAAATCCACATTCCATACCATATCAAATTGGTTTCTGAAAATTGTCCAGGTTTAAAAAAATCATTTGCCATCTGGAACACAATGTCTTTTTTATGAAAAACACATTGAAAAAACACCTCTCGGACACACAGTTCTTTGGATCGTGCCTCTCTGCCAGCATAACAATTACAGAAAAACCCTGACTTACGAGTGCCTCGAGATACGAATTTTTCAAGTTACGGAATGTTTTTCCTGTAAACCGGGATCCCAACTTACGTCAAAAAACCTGATTTACAAAATACCCCCGGTTACGGAACAAATCGTAACTCAAATATTCAGTATTTTAGCGCCCAAAATGGCGCCGTCACCATTTTGTGCACTAAACATCACTCCGAGCCATGCCGGGAGTGTAAGAAAAGGAAGCAGCAGCAGCCAGAATTTGGAAATTTCTGGGTTTTTTTCAAATGCATGCCTTGAGTTACAAAAAAATTCAAGTTACAAAATAGGCCAAGGAACCGATTTTTTTTCTTAGCTCAGAGTTTTACTGTATTTACCTTTTTCATTAATTGGAATGTAAAAATGCAAATGTATAGGTTCTTGAAATGGTCTCAACACTGACAATATAAGAAATCTAAACCCCAATCTAGCTACTGCATATGCAAAAGCATCCATAAAGCAACTCTGTTTATCAATTGGATGATATACTGGACAGATTGCAAGGATGTTTGCCTTGATTTCACTTATACTGCAACACAGGGGAGCAGAAAATCTAGTTATGCAGTCCACTGCTATGCCCGCAAACACCTGGACCCAAATAAGAATCACATAAACAGCAGATACATCCTTTGCTGGCATAAGGTAACACCTACCTCACTAGACATATAGGACTGAATTGCATTAAAACCGAATTCTCTTTTTACTGTTCCTTGAGATGAGACCCGACTTTCATTCTACTTGTGTATAAACACCAGAAGTGGTAGATTTATGTCCCCAATTAAATAAAAAAGTCTGAAGGGTATAAGTAGTATTATTGCATTTATATGTGCTATTGATATCAACATCAAGCAAAACATTAAATTTCATGTGTTTTATTTAAGTTAATAGCATACTGTATCTTGAATTAGTAATTGTCAAATATGTGGATAGGGACACAGACACTCAGGAAAAATGGTGTGACACATTTAAAGACGTTAAGGTGCTAGTGCTTTGCCCGGTCAGTTTTAACATCTGAACCACATAACCTACAAGGCAGTTTTACCTTCAAAAAGCCAGAAAAGGACAGCAGTAGAGAAAGGAGATATTAGAAGAATTGTTCCACTCATAAAGGTAACTTAATAAAAATACATACATATCATAATAAAGGGAGCAGCAAACATCACAGTCAGCAACACAAGATTCATAACATCAAGATGACAATATGAAAGTACAGTGGTACCTCATACAACGATTTGAATCCATTCCACAGGCCTCATTGTTGTATGAAAAAATTGCTATGCGATACATGCATCGTATAGCGATTTTCCCTATGGGATGCATCGTACAACGATTTATTTATTTTTTGCTAAGTGGTTTTTCCCATTG
This sequence comes from Bradypodion pumilum, assembly GCA_035047305.1. NCBI lineage: Eukaryota > Metazoa > Chordata > Lepidosauria > Squamata > Chamaeleonidae > Bradypodion > Bradypodion pumilum. Next base: position 65,108,685 of record JAWDJD010000004.1, on the reverse strand, counting down.
AAAAATTGTTGTACGATTTTTTCCATAGGGAAAATTGTTATGCAGGAAGCCATTCCGCCCCCCCGCCCCCCGCCAACCTAATTGTTATGCGATTTCATTACTATACGGGGCGATTGTTGCATGAGGTTCCACTGTATGCATAAACAGGCCCCACACCTGCATACCTTTTCCAAAGACATTCCAAAGGTTGTGAATTGCTGCTTGGTTATTTGGGCACCTCACTTTGAGACATATGTTCATTCTACAACAATGACTTTATATTTTCTAGAACAAATGGCCTATTTTCTTTCTTTTTCCTCTCTCGTTCACATCAATGTTTAGCAAAGACAGTTTTAAATTCTGTACTATTCCCCAATGTGAGATTACTGTGCATTCAGGCCACAAACAGACTCATACGATACCAAGAAAGTTTTTTATCACTAGGGATCTGATCCTATCACCTTGGTTTCATTGTTGCACAATACAGATCAAATAAAATATTCTGTTGTGACTCAAGTAAATAATCTAGAAGAGAAGATAGTAAATAATTATATCTGGAGTGGAACCCTTGTCCCTTCTATATTTAGTATTCTATTTGTCTAGCAAATTGCTGCAAAAGCAAAGCAATCACACTCAAAATGCTCTGGGTGGTTCATACATTAATTAGCATTTAGTCCCCGACATGCTGGGTACTCATTTTACCAACCTCAGAAAGATGGAAGGCTGAGTCAACCTTGAATCCTGGTCAGGATCGAACTCACAACCTTTTGGTTGCAGTACAGCAGTTTAACCACTGTGCCACCAAGAAAACATAAGAAAAAAGAAATTTCAAATATAGAAAATAACAGAGATTGACCTTAGGATGTCTGACTTGTTTAAGCTATTTCGGTAAGACACAAAGTATGGGGTTTCCTCATTACATGAGATTTCAAAAGTGTTTCTCAATTCATATTTGAGTCCAGTCTATTACAGAAGAAACAGCTGGCAATAAAATCAAGAAGCTGATCCTGAGCGTAAGTAAATATATACTGAGTTTCTGGAATAAGCAAGTGGTAGATGGTGATGCAGCAAAATGGCTACCGAAGCAGCTACGTGGCATCATTCCTTTCTAGCCAACAGTCCTGCAGGAACAAGCAGTCATTTGGTGGAAGGTTTTGTTTCTTAAACCAAGTTAACAGTTTAAAACAAACAAACACTAAGTAACCAAAGCTATAAAGAAGCACAATTCGCTGTTGCTATCTTACAGAAGAATGTACCCTTGTAAATAAACATTACATGTTCATTCCTATCCACCAACACTACCGTAATTCCAGGCAATCCACTTTTTTACAGTAAAGAGAGAAACATGGCAGATTGAAGACACACCCAAAACAGCACAAGTTTTGACCATGCACTGGGTGAAACCTGGGTTGGATATTTATTTTGTCTTGGGGACTCAAAAGAGTGGTGGTCAAGCTTTAAAAACAGAAATTTTAGTGTATTGCAAACAAGCAAAAAACAGGGTGGAGGGAATCCCCTGACCACTCCAGCATCAGCAAAGCTCCTAATACAAAGCTCTAAGACTGTTGTTTCTTTTTTAATATGACACATAAATTACCAGCAGCAGCAGTGCTATCTATTCTGCAAGGAACAAAATGGCCTGGAGTGTTGTTGCCTCCATCTATATCCTGCTGTTAGTCAGACAAAAGCAGAGTTTGTAAATGCCAGAACCATTTTTTATATTAAGACAGTGTAATTTAACGCAGAACGTTTTAAAATAAGCTTCTTCCTCCCACATACCATCTCAGGTCTTGCTCATGTTTTCCCACCATTTCAAATAAATACCAAAGCCAGACACATCATAAATGACCACTTGTTTGCTTACTTTGCACTAAGAAAACATTAGTTTGTTCCTGATCCGTGGTACCTTCTCCTTGTTAGCCTCTGTATTCTTCATCAAAACTGAATATAGTCATGCTCCATATTAAACAATTGCACTTCTCAAATTCCTCTGAGGCAGATCTTATCATGCCCACTTCGTGGAAGAGAAATACAGAGGAAGAAAGAACATACTACCTCAAGGTCAAAAAATGGAGCCAAATACTACAGCTATTATGTTTGACTTCCATACTAATTATGGAAATTTCGAAGTCATTTTCAGCCAAGTTCGTATGCTTCTGATGCCGCCTGTATGAATATGTCCAGCCATAAGACCTCCGCCATTTCCTAACCCAATCAACCCATGGAAAGGTCATATCCTTCTCCTTTGTATATAACAATGAGCTTTTACTGGAGGTGGGAGGGGGGTACACAGAAAGAGCCTCCTCAAAGACTGTGGTATTTTTGAACCACAATCAGGCATACTCTGGATAACGGCAACCTTGTGTTGCCAGCTAATGTTTCTCACACTAGGTCAGGCAAAAGGAACTGCAGAATGAACTCACCTAAAGGTTCCTTCATTTTGGCAGTTTTACGCCTGGCCTAGTCATGGAAGAAGCTTTAACTGATTCAAATATCATTGCATGAGCAGTGTGTTAAAAACAACAATTTAAGAGTTTTAGTTTTAAAAGAAAACAAATGAACACAGACATTTTCAAATCTGGCAAGAAAAGACCACAAATAATTATCTATAATAAAATCCTAAATCTTCCAGAAGGTTTTGTACTGCAGAAAGGACCTAATTAGTTTCCTTTTCTGTTCCTCATTCGCACATTCCCTCCCCGATATATTAAGGTACGCCATCATGAAGCACCAGGTGTCAGGAGGAAGATAGGCAGCCCCTAGTGGCCACACCTACAAAACACAAGAATTCTTTTTTAGATGGCGTTGATTAAAATGAATTCATCCCAGTGCTCTACCAACCTATTCAGCTGTGTTATATTCTTTCTGCTTCTGCCAGAAACAAATGGCATCTCTGCCCAGGACCATCCCTAAACCAAAGCAGCCACGACAGCTGTGCCTCCGGGTTGCCCTCCTCTGCGGAACTAGCACTGCAGGGCGCAAGGCTGCCTCCGGAGGAGACATCTCTGCAGAGGAAGGGCTCACAGTGGGGGAGAAAAGGAAAACAAGAAGGTGACGCACCTAAAATAAAAGAATCTGAAATTAGGCAAAACACTTGCAAAGGAGAGGGAAAGGAAAATGGAGAACATGAGTATGAGGCAACAGGACAAGACAGGTTTAATATGCCATGTCTCTTTGCCTTCTTTTCATGTGTCATGTCCGTCTCCAGAAATGGCTTCCTGATTATTTCTACTTCCCCCTCCGAGCTAGTAAATATGAACGGCAGACTATGCCGATTCGCCTTTCTTGAGTCTTTTAAAGCCTGCTGGCAGGTGCACATCTTATAACAACCTAGTTTACAAGACCAAATTCTCTGAAAGAAATCAAGATGGAGAATCACAATGCATGCGATTCCCATTCCAAAGCCAGCAAACGTCTGCCGAATGACTGGCTATACTTACTCTCTCAATACCAGTGAGGCACCCACACAAATCCTCAAACCATCATAAGCTCTTCAGCTCATTGGAGCAATTTATCAGAAAACGGCACAAGAAAAGTATCTTCTTGTGGAACGTGGCAATGCAAGTTGCTCTGGATTTCAAAGTAGGTTTCAAAGAGAGGAGAACACAGACCTCAGCGTCCGGAAGAGAATTGTTCTACAACTAGAACTGGCTGAAGGATGGGCCAAAATGGTAAAAACATTAAATGACGACATCAAGCACCATCTCTTTCTCAGACTTTAATCATGTATGCCAATGCTCCTGACCTCACCCCAGATCGGGTTTATTCTTCCTGCCTCTTCAACTATTCTTCTCCACCCATAATATAAACTGCGTCATTTAAAAACAACACAAGAGAAACAAAATGTACTTCTTACCACTATGTTTGCTTCCCATTCAGTCCAGTAACAACACTGACTTTGAACTTACACTGACCTAAGACTTATTTCAACTTAAAGTTCTGACTACATTTTTTACAGATACACCTTTAATGACAGTACAAGTACATCGCTTAAGTTTCCCCACTCACACAGAGACTCTTCCTGTTCTCTCCTCTGAAGCCTATAATAATGTCACGTCATCATGGCTTGTCTCACAGCAGCCGGAAACATGCCTGTAACTGATGCAACTGGAGTCACAGAATATTTGTTTTTCCTTCTGCGTCACTTGTACCAGTAATAAACGAAACTAATTCACAGTAGTTAAGTTCTTGCTTCTTCTTCTTCTCCCCTCTCTCTCTCTTTTTGCTTTTCTTTTCTAAATGGCTAGCACTAAAAACAAAGACACATTCCAGAATGCCTGCTTAGAGAGAGAGAGAGAGAGAGAGGGCAGGGAGGAGTGAAAGCAGGGGTGGAAGCAAACAGATGATATTTTAAGTCACAAACTGTTCCGAATCCCTTTTAAAGCAAGAGGAATGGAACATTTAGATTTGACATCCCGGCCTCAGCCAATCTGGAGCTGCTTTTCACCTGCCACTGCCTCTTCCTCCAATGGAAATATGCATCTGGAGAGAGAGCCCTCCCCAGCCAATCATGTGCAGGCTCAGGCACTCAGTTAATGATGCAGCAGTACTGGGAAGACTATCACATGTGAGCTGGAAGGCTGCCAACATGGAGACACGGGGAGAGCGAGCCAGAGAGAGAGAGAGAGAGCGCAAGGTAAACAACTTTCCAACACCAAAACGATGACATTTAATTCCTAAATGCTATTCTCCTTTCTTCACTCAGCCCTTGCAGAGGGCTCATGGTGTACCTGTCCCCTTGATGCTGTTTAAGCCCACTAATGTGCCAGGCAAGGATCACTGCGTCATCCTTTGCTACTTTTCAGAACTACGCAGATAACAGGCTCCTGGTTTTTTTTTAAAAAAAACCACTGTTGTGTTTTTGCTGCAAAGTCCTCAATGTGCCCAGTGTTAAAAGTGGGCAAAGAGAAGAAGGGGTTAGATGGCAGCCCCTTGAAAACTACATAACTCCTTTCCCTCTCCCCCCCAAATCTGCATTAAAGCTACGCAGTGACAGTTTACAACCTGTGCCTTCATTCCATCAGTCTGACGCAGGACACAGAAACAGTACTTAAAACACAGGAAAAAACGAAACAGGGTAGAAGCAAAGAAGAAGTCTTCCCAAATACACACACATACATATGCCAATCCAGTCCCCCCCCCCCAATCAAAAGATACGTACAGAAGGAAAAAGAGGAAAAGTGAGGTATGTTCACCTGTGCAGTCCTCAACCCTCGGCTTGTTCCGCCGCAGCACAGAACAATCCAGAATGTTCCTCCCATTAACCCTTCCTGCACCTGCCCCCCCTTTTGCGGGATTAACTGCGTTGCATCTTTCCAGTATCATCAGTGGGCAAAATCCGCCGGTAACGGACAATCTTCTGAACAATATATATTTTAAAAAAATAAAAAATGATGCCAGACAGGTAAAGGAAGTATGCTTCCCAATGTTGTTGTCATGACTTATCTTTCCTGCTTCCCTCTCTCTGGCTCTTGCTGTATCAGGGCTGTTGCTAGTAGACCTACTGACAGAGCTTGCTCTCCTTCACATTCTCTCTCTTCCTCTGAGCTGTGTGACGCAGCTCAAAATTCTCCAGGCTGCTCCTTGTGTTTTTACAGCAGAACTGCAGCTTTCCCCTGAGAGCCGATGCCAGCAGTGCCAGGGCTGGACAAACCAAGGCAGAAAGTCAATCTCCCAGGCTAAGCACCCACGTATATTCATATCTCTGTGTCCCCCTTCCACACCTTGATTGCTTTGCTTCAAGCTTCCTTTTTCTTGTGGTTCTCTCGACGTTGCACTTTCTGTGTTAACTCTTTTAGGGTTGGCAGCCGAAAGATGCAATTCTTCAACAGACACAAGCTGGAAACAGAACAAACAGGCATTCTGCTTATAAAATAAACAGAGAGGTTTTTTTGCATGTGTGAAAAGGCCACGCAATGTTCTAGCAGAGCTGTTTTTCAAAGCACAAAATAGGCATTTCAGTTCCAACAGGGCAGTGGCTCTCCCACAGGGTTAGTGACATATTCAAGCATATCCTTTTAACTCTTCCAATACTTCGATGATCTGTGAAAACCTCCAGTCTGCCATGTCCACATTAGAAAAATAACAACGAAGGAAGAAGGATAAACTTTATTTCAGTCCATGGAGATGGCAAAACTAAGAGTTTGATGCTTGTGACTCTACGTCTTAGGTCATTAGCAGAAGAACTTGCCTGGCCTTAAGATATCCCAAACCTCTAAAAGAGAGGGGGAAACCCACAAATAAACCCTGCAGCATGGCTGGACAGTAGCTAGTTTTCCCTCCAAAATGTTCTGTAAGGGGTAGATACTCTGTCCCTCATTAGCAAATTATGTGTTAACCCTTTGTGTGCCACTGACAGGTTTCTAGTGTACTTAAAAACTTGTGCAAACTGCAAGAGGAAACCTTTAGCAACAAGGAACAGAGTGATTAGTTCATGACAAAAGACCAGTTTGAGGAAGGAGGGATAAAAATTTAGAGCATGGATTCTCAACCTGCGGCCTGTGGGCAGGATGCAGCTCACAGCACCGTTTCATGTGCCCCCCCCCCAATCCACCACACCAGGAAGAGCCATGTGGCGGAGGAAGGATAAAATGGCTGTCCTGCCCCTGAAGCTATCTGAGTGAGTGTGACCCAGCCCCGGCTTTAAAAGGTTGAGAACTCCTAATTTAGAGGCGATGGTTTAAAAACCAGTAACTAAGAAAAGCTAGGTAAAATAAATACCTTGGTGAGCAACTCGAAAGAGAAACAGGGCCAGTGTTAAAATTTGCTAAAGTATCAGTGATTTCCCTTTCTCATTTATTTACAGAGCTATTTTAGAGTACTTCATTGCCTGAAAGTGGCATCTGTTGTGCGCAGATGCATGGAAGAACAATTGCAAACTTCCAAGTGCTAAAACTGTGTGCAAAGGTGCAGATCTCAAAATGCATGGGAGGAAAAAGCAAATTCAGGAGTACTAGGCAGGAATACAGTTACAAGACACTTTCAAGGCAGCAAGAGTCTTGGTATAACTTCCTTGATGCTGATGGTTAACCAGCATTTCTTCCTGTCTTCTCTTTCTAAATGGTTTCATTTAATTGTTTTGGCTCCCCGCCCCCCTTTAACAACAGCCTCTGCAAAGCTAATCTGTCAAACAGGATGCCAGATGAGTCTGAGCAGGAGAACTGGAGGGAACAGGGACCTCCGGTGCTCACTAGTTGACTGTATTTTACTAGGTGAAGCCCCCCCCCCGCCCCATTTTTAACTAATGACAACACATGAACCACAAAAAAGAAGACAATAAACACTATTTCTTTTACTACGCAGTCTTTTCATTTTGCTGGTAAATTAGACACGTACACAAGACGTGTGAAACATTTGTATCCCAAAATCTTTAACAAATATGGAAGCCTCTGAGACTGTGCTTCTCCCAAGAGCCAGTTTCTTGATCTGCCATTTGAGAGCTGCAATGCATCATAAGATGCTACACAAAAAGAAAATGACTGCCATGCCTTCCACATGTCTTATAAGAACAAAATGTTCCCAAACTCGAAACATGCCCACATGTTTCTTTATTCATACTTATAATGCGACCTGTAACGTACAAATTATAGGGTAAAAGGTACTATGGTGTTCCCTTGAGCTGTAACATAGGAGAATGCCAGCAACAGTACTAGTGAACACTAGCTACGAAGAGATGAAGACACACAGTGCCCATTTGTGCCCGGATTATTGCAAGCATCCAAGTAAGGTTACATTTGCATGGAAAGAATACAACCATTTATTTCTCAAACAGCTGTAAGGTCTGTACTTGACCAGCCATAGTTTGGCATTCAATTACAGCAGGAGCACGCAGAAATAATGTACAGTAGAACTCCGTATAACGATCGCCCCATACAACGATGAAATCGCATAGCGATTAGGCTGGTGGTGGTGGTGGGGAGCTGTTCCACATAGTGATGTTCCCAATGGAAAAATCCGTACAATGATTTTTCAATGAAAAAAAAAACATTTAGCACCTAAAATCATTGTACATTTTTTTCCATAGGGAAAATCATTGTATGGATTTTTCCATAAGGAAAACCAAACAACGACGAAATCGTATAGCGATGAGCTCCGTGGAACGGATTAAAATCGTTATACGGAGTTCTACTGTATTATTGTTTCCTTTGGGAGGTCTGAAAATAGAAAATTTAGACTGGGAGTACTGTACAACTATTTTTGACTTCCTAAATGAAAGCAATTTAAGAATGCTGCTAGTATCTTCCACGTCATACACTTTTACTCAATGCAAGGTAACAGCTATATCTGAGCATGGGGTCAATATCAAGAGGAACACCAAGAGTCTAATGGCCAAAATGCAAGCACCAGAAAAGCAAAGAACTTTACAGATGAATTTTAAAAAGGAAAAGTAAGACATCAGTATTGTTTTTTAAAAAGTATGGATGTTGTAGAATTAAACATTAAAGCGGTACTCCTGAAAATGAAAAATATTGTATCTTCTCAGCAGTTGACATCTAACTGCCATTATCAGACAGTCAACAAAATTGCCAATCCAACAGATAACTGATTGCTACAGAAGCTCTTTGCCGAATGATCTTTTCCAAAATCAGCTTTTGGAAGATCCTTCCTCCTTTGCTATGTATCATATTTAGTTGACACACACACAGCTTTCAAGTGACAAATGAAATAATAACCCTATTTGGGTAACCCTTTTATTACTATGGTCCTCCAGGCAGATAAGGCCAAACTCATGTCTACCAAATCTCTAACTATAGACTATTAGCCTACCAATATGCTACAAAGGGAGCCTAACAGGCCTAGGAATGCAACAGAATACTAAAGAACTTCTTAAAAAAACTTTAGCTCATACTTTAATTTACATAGCCTCCACCACAGGTTCCTTATAACTACAGGAGATGACAATGGTTATGATCATGACAAGGCCCACGTTTGACTTACATTTTAAGAGCAAACTATATTAAGGGTGTGTGTAGCACTGAACAGGTTCTCTCCTGAAGAACTGAGAAGAAGTAAATGGTTGGCTTTTACTTTATGCATAACCTCTTGAACTTAATCACTATGCACTACTTGGTTTTGGAAATAGCTGGTTGTAAACTGGAGAACATCAGGTTGAGACTAGAAAAACCGTTTCTGGTCAAGAAATAGTAGCAAGCAACAGTTACAGATTTAATGCACAGCAGAGGTTCCTAACCTTTTCAAGCTGGGGGCAGGGTCATGCTCTATCAGCCAGCTTCGAGGGCCGTATGGCCATTTTGCTCTGCCTGCACAATGGAGGTGGCCATTTTGTCCCAGCAGCTTCAAAGGGGTGGCCATTGTTTCTTGAATGCCCTTGGAGGGGGTGGGAGGCACATGAAATAGTGCCATGGGCCGGATCTGGCCCATGGGCCTTAGGTTGGGAACCCCTGATCTACAGTGTACATTTAGAAAGCTTTCAAAATATAGCCTAAAATTTCAAAGAAACAATTAATAGAATGTAACTGTAGCTATCTCTTAAAAAGTATTTTGTATAGGCAAATTCATGGAGTACTTCTATATGAAACTAATTCCTTTATATCTTACAACACAAATGAACGTCAACTACTCCAGAATGCTTTGTTGCCAACAATAGGTTATTCAGTGTCTATAACCATTTTATAAGGCAAGACAGTCAACAATAATACAAATAATACAAAAATCTACTTATAACATTGTATTTATGTTATAAATATTTACTTATAACATTGTATTTATTATTATAATTTGAATATTGTATCTTTATGTAAACCCTGTGGGGTGTCCAAGGGTCATTTATATGTTGTTAGCCGCCCTGAGTCGGCCATGTGTTAAGTAGGGCGGGATATAAAATTGAATAAACAAACAAACAAACAAACCATTTTATACTTCTGGTTTTCAATTGGATCAGTTCAAAGCCTTAGTCTTTACCTTTGAATTTTGGGGGGTGAGGATCTGCCAGGAGTAATATATTATTCTCCACATATGCTTTTCCAACACATGAAATAATTCAAAAGCTCCATCCATATATTTATGCCATCTGAACTCTAGTTATTGCTATGGGGGCCTTTCTGACAGATCTGTCAGAGATACAAAGCTTTCCGCTAATAAATCTTACTTTTGCCTATGTTCTGCTGTTTTTTTTTTTATTTGAGAGAAAGACTATTCTTGAGGGCCATTGGACTGTGAAATATTGATAAGGCTTTATTTTATTGAATTATTCACCAGAAATATTTACTTTTATCTGCTGGATGCTTGTTTTCAATTCTGGTGCAATCCAACCTTTGGGTCCACGGTGGAAGAAAGCACAAGATACCATTTTAAAAAAATAATATTAATAGGATTACAGGTCAATAGTGCACTAGTTCTGTTCAGTGAACCAGTATCTGTACCCTCTGTACAAATGGAGTGTTGGCCTCAGACATGGGAGACCTAGTTCCAAATCCTTGCTAGGCAATGGAAAGTCAGTGGCAGCACAACTTGTAAAACCGCTCCTTACATTTTTCTCATACCTTGAAAGCCCTTTTAGGGTTGACTATGACTTGACATACCATAACAATAACACCCTCCATATGGAGCTCCTTCTTCAAGGCTGATGGGGCAGCCACATACCTGCTGCTTTTCAGAAATTGTACAGCAACCTCCTATTTAAGCTCTCCAAGCTTTTATCTCATCATCCTGCTCAATCCCTGTTGCACTATTTTAAAATGTTTTTATAATCCATTTTTTGCTTTCTATTTTAATTGTACTATAATGTCGCTTAGAATACTATTTCTGAGTTTTTATTTACATATGCGTAGACAGAGGAATAGAAAAATATTGTGCAGTTCAGCAGAGCCTGTAAAAATTAAAAGGCTAAATCTGATTGTTCTACTACTGTCTTTCTCGTATGCAGAGTGGCTCTCTTCTATGCCATGCTACTCCCATTTTACAGGTGAAACTCAGAAAATTAGAATATCATGCAAATGTTCATTCAGTTCAGAAATATAACTTAAAAAGTGAAACAAATATATGAGATAGACTCATTACACGCAAAGCGAGATAGTTCAAGCCTCTTTGTTATAATATTGATGCTTATGGCTTACAGTTTATGAAAACCCCATCCCCAATCTCATGTAACCCATAACCATCACATAATCTCATGTACGCCATGATCATCACAATCATAACGAATAAAGGCATGGCATCTCTCGCTTTGCATGTAGTGACTCTATCTCATATTTGTTTCGCCTTTTAAGTGAAATGAATGAACATTTGCACAATATTCTAACTTTCCGAGTTTCATCTGTATCTATAAAGTTACCAAGGCATCCTTTTATTATTCTACAACTCACTACTTCTACTAACAAACAATGCAATGTTGAATTTATTTATTTTTTAGGGCTGTCACTCACCATAACCTATCTTTTCCACAAAAAGCAAAATGACCACTCCCTCATGTATATTGCATACTTGATTTATGCAAATTTACAACTGTACATTTAAAACACCACTAATTTGTCAAGAAATTACTGTAAAAGTATGTATACTTGAAATCAGCACAAATGTGTCCTATGTTTATCCATCTTCATTTTCCATTCCTTCTTCTGGGATAAAACCCCATAAAACCTAGTCTCTGTCGCTTTGCTATATAAATAACTAGCAGAGGTTGCCCGGCATTGCCGGGCTGTTTTAAATGGTGTTGGAAAGTTTTTGTTGTTGTTGTTAATGTTTGTAAAGAAGAGGTTAGTCTATAATTGAATTTTAAAACCTTTTTATTTATACAAAAAAAATGGTGGCCTGTTATAAACTGTGATGAGTTTTGTTTGGTGTTTTGGTTTTGTGGATGAAAAAAAGAATAAAGGATGATATACTTTTTCCAAAAAAATTATTTAACCCAATATTTTTAGTATGTATTTTTTAAAATTGTTGTACCGTAGGTAATAATTTTAAAAATGTGAAAGTACATGTTTTTCACAATAAATGTTTTAAAACTGTGTATTGATGTTTTTGTTTTTTATTTGAGTAAAAATTCAGCACAGGATTTTTGAATAGTTTTTATTTTATTTTATTGACATCTGTTTTTGATTTGTGTAAAATTGTGATTTTGTGTTATTTGTTTTTACTTGTTTTTACTCTTGGGGCCTTTTGTGTGGGGCTGTTGTGTCTTTTCGAATTTTTTTTACTATTGTGGGCAGCAAGTGGTGCTGGTAGGGGTTATCTTGTATTTTGACTGTTTTTTCTCTTGTGGCCTCTGGGAAGAGCTTCTTCCAGTAAGTAGTCTCTTTCTTTATTCATTTCTTTTCCAGTCATTGTGGTGTGAGGTCGTGTGGTGGTGAGTTGGCTGTTTTTCTTTATTTGTGGTGGTGGTGGTTGGATTTTGTGGCGTTTGGCTGGGTGCTGGGTGTGTTTGGAAATTTTTGTTGTTGTTTACTTTGTATTGTTTTTGGTGTTATTTTTGTTTGTTTTTGTGTATTTTTGAATGTTTTTGATTGTTTTTGGGTTTTTTGGTGTCCTACGGGGGGATCCCCTCTCTGCCATGTCCCCTGGCTCTAGAAGGCTTGGGGGGACAGACCCCTTTTGTCCCCACAAACCTTCCAGACTCATGGGACCCAGGAGAGGGGATCGAATCCAGGCCACCCTCTGATATTAAAAGGGAAATCTCAATTGTGGTTTCCCCTTTAATATCAGGGGGGGTTGTGATTCCCCTCTCCGCTGGCTTCCTTGGGTTTGGGAGGGTAGGGTGGACAAAAGGGGTCTTTCTCCCCAACCCTTCTGGACCCAGGGGAGCCATCGGAGAGGGGGTCCCCCCCAAACTGTGTTTTTAAAGAGAAGTAACCGCTTGGTTTATTCTCTTTAATATTGTGTGTGGGGGGGGGAGGGGAATCCCCTCTCTGCCAGGTCCCCTGGGGTCAGGAGGGTTGGGGAGACAGACTCCTTTGGTCCCCCCAACCCTCCCAACCCCAGGGGAGCCAGTAGAGAGGGGGAGCACAACACCCCCCCAGTGATATTAAAGGGGAAATTCCGATTAGGAGCTTCAGGCGCTGTTGGGGAGGGGGGCTTTAGTTCCCGCGGCTTGGCGGACTTGCTCTCCCAGTGTTTTTGTTTTTGTTTGTTTTAATTTTTGCGCGCCGGCTTCCTCAGTGTTCTGCTCTACCCACACCACTGTTTCGAAAACTAGCACAAAACAGCGGTGGAGGTAATAGAAAAGCAGCAGGCAGCAATCAGCAAGGAAGAGCACCACCCTTTACGGAACGTTGCCTGCCGCACTACAATTTTACAAAAAACTACCTTCACAGCCACAAACACAAATCTCCTGTTAGGTAAAGCCAGGGGAAAAGGAGGCCGAGAGGAGAGAACCATCGTGAAGCAAATAGCTCTTCTCTGCCTCCTTCTTCCCCGCCCGACCTAACCAATGTTACTGGATGAAGAGCGAGCTGACTGACGGCTCTTCCCCCATCACCGCACTGAAAGCTAACGTCGAAACAGCAATGGGAAAAGTGGCAACGACACTCTGGAAACCACAACCACAACAAAACAAATCAGTTTAAAAAAACCAACAATCACAAATACAAACAAAAATAAATAAACAAATACAAATAAACCCAGTAAACAACTAAACAATAAACAACAAACTTAACAAAACACATCCGAACTATCAAAGGCTAACGAAAAACCATAAAAACTCACTAAAACTCACTAAAAACACACAACAATCAAAAAGCAAAACAACTTATCTAAAACGAGAGATGCATTCATCAAAATGAAAAAATTACTAACTCACGAACAACCATAAACAATTAGAAATGAAAACCAGAATGATGGGAAATAAAACAAAGAAACTAATAACAAATAACATAAAAGAACAAAAACTGCTTCCATCGACATGAAAAATATACTAAATCACGAACAGCCGTAAACATACAATACAGAACACACTCATTCACAAACTAATGAGAAATGAAAAACAGGATGATGTTAAATATAACAAAGAAACTAAGAACAACTTACCTAAGAGAACGAAAAATGCATCAATCAACACAAAAAAATTACAGACTTAAACAGCCATAAAAATAAAATAAATAAGACGCACATTCATGGACCAAAAAGGAAAGAGGAACGGAATGATGGGAAATTAACAAAAAAAATTAATAACACGCAACAATACTAAATCGCTCGACAATACTTACATCGAAACCACCATCAGCAATGGACACATAGGGGGCGCTACCACTATAACAACATGCAACAGCAAAAGAACGAGAAGACAATCGCAAAACACCGAAAAGAGTACATCGAATTCTCACTGTACAAAAATTGAAATCAGCAAGAAAATGGAAAAAATAAACAGAACACCTTTTGGCAGAGGTTACAGAAAAAACAATGACTCAACATCACCACAGCCAGTGGAACAACAAATCCAAAAACCATTCTTTAGTAAGACATCATCTAATGATGCTATTTCCACCATTTCCAATAAATAAACCACTAGCAATACTACAACTAATTCATTTCATAAATATAACACAAGAGGAACTGGAAAGAACCAACAAAATGCAAAAATAAGGTAAGTTTAAATAAAACTAATTATTAAAAATAAAACCATTATTATAACTGAAATAATACAAACAAATAAAACTAACTACATTAATACATTATTTTATGTCTTTCAGATAACACAATAATCAACAACAACAAAAAGAAAAACAAACAAAAATAAAGACAATTCAAGTTTTGCAAAATTATAAAACATTATTAGTATTTGTTAAAATAACATATTTACCACTTTGAAATACCATTTGTTTAAAAATTTACATATTTACAACTTTGAAGAATAAGTTTCCTTTAAAAATGCTTAATTTTTTAAAAAAATAAATTACAATTATTTATAAACAAAAAACAGTTGCAATATCTTTTCTTTATTAATCCTCCCAGCTATCCTAATCACTCAACATTAACAACCATAAAACATTTTTTAAACCCCTTCCAAATTAAAGCGCGCACACACACACACACACCCAAAAAAAAACCAATTAGAAAAAAAACCAAATTATAACTGCCCGGCATGGCCGGGCAAAATATGCTAGTATTCTATATTATCAGACAATTCCAAACAATGAGTTTCATAAAGTACTGTACACATATTGGATAGATGAAAAATGCTTGCACAATAACTTTAGTAAGTACGAATAATTGCATACACAGGAACAGGTAACAATAAAATGGAGTGTAACCAAACAGTGGACATTAATACAGGGAACATGAAGTTCTAGCAACGCTGAGACAATGCAGCTCCCTAAGCCTCCATTTTAAAGAGACAGTCATGCAATCACACACAAGGAATTAATTACGGGCTGTCACTAGTGTCCTTCTGATTAATGTACATTGTTTCATTTTAGATGTAAAATATGGACAATCTGTAAGTACCTTAGCATGATGGCTGTGACAGCATCAGTAACAGGAGCTGCTTTTAAAATACTGTCCTGAACAGTGATATGATACCAGTACCACTGCTTGCTCTGCAGATGGGTAAATAAGAGGAAGCTGATAGCCTCCGTCAGGAAGCAAATGTCTGAATCTGAGACGCCAGTAATGATGAAGAGATTTATTTCCATGATTAGCTTTTCTAAGAACAGAGTACAGGGGTGCCTTGTACTATGGAAGTACAGCTGACAGCATCACTGAATGTAGTTGGAATTGCATTGGTGGTGCAAAAATGGCTATTCTCTGCATCTGAACCCCTGGACTTTGTAAGTTACACTGAAGACCAACACATGGTCAGTGAAGAGTCTGGGACACCTTTAGATAATTTTTTGAGCCATGAAAGAGTCAACAGAGGAAAGAAACCCTACAAATGCCAGGAGTGTGGGAAATGCTTTACTCAAAGATCAGACCTTGTGCATCATCACTCAGTCCACACAGCTGCCCAGAGGTACATTGCGAGTAGGGCGGCATACACGCCCGCCCGGAGAGCAGAAAAGGACGCCGCCGACGCCGGCCCCCGCGAGGAGCTCCCTGTCTCGCCCGGGAGCCCACGCCATCGGCCCCGGGAGTGGAGACAGGGGTGAAAAGCCGCTGCAGCCGCCGCCGCCGCCGCAGAGAGGTCCGCGCTCACCCCGCAGCCACACCATCGCTTGGGGGACCAAAGTCGCTTATTTTAGGACTTTTGTCTTCTGCCCTGTCTGGGACTCGTTCTCCACGAGGGGAGTGACAGGTGGGAACCACTGCTGTCGACGCAGCAGCCCTTACGGTCTTTTGAACCATTGGGCACCTTTGTGGCTGCTGGGTGGTTGAGGTTAATTCTGTAATTTTTATAATTTTTGTGTTATTATTATTATTATTATGTGACTTCCCCCTCCCCCTTCCCCCCATTGTCATTTTATGTATGATATTATGCTTATATGTATTGTATTCCTCTTATACAGTATTGCATATTGTTTATTCTGTATTGTATCTTTTGCATAATTTGATGTTTTGATTGTATTAATTGTGTATTGCCTTTTGTATTCTATTGTATATTTTGCTCTGTTTATTGTATTTATATATGTTGTAAGCCGCTTTGAGTGGCACTTGTGTCAGGAAAGCGGGATAGAAATAAAACTTAATAATAATAAAAAAAAATAAAAAAAAGTCATGAGGGAAAAACACAAGTAGAAATGCCTTCAAGAGACATATATCCAGAGGAGTGTGGAAAGTGTACAATAATATTAATTTTATTTTATCAAATTAATTTATAAATTAACTTTCTGCCTATCAGGGCCCCCAAGGAGGTGAACAAAAAAAAATCCAACCTTAGCATGTAAAACAACATTTTGACAGCTTGATAAAAATAATTCAGTTTATTACTGTTAGAAATTCCGTGAGGACAGATACCACCTCATATTCCTTGGGAGGGAGGTCCACAATTGAAGTGCTGTTAATATCTAAAGCTCCATTTTCTACATTCACAAGGCTAACCATTCAGTGTGGTGGGACACACAGCACACCCTTCTCCTGGTGACTCCAGGAACACTCACACTTGAAGAGAGAATCTTTCAAATATATGTTCCAAGTTGTTTAGGGTTGTATATAGTCAAACCAGCAGCTTGAATTTAGCTCAGAAACAAATGAAAAGCATGGACAATTGGTTTACGGTCTCTAATTCAGCCAAGGCAACTAGGGATGTAAATCATGCACTGCTTCCTCTTTGGGAACTGGTGGATGCTGCCATCTGCATGGGAGAAGCATACAGGGGGCTCAATTACAGTAAAACCCCAGGTTATGGACACCTCGGATAACGGAAAACTCGACTTATGGAAGAAAATTCGGAGGAAATGGCGTTCTGATTTATGGGGGGAAACTTGCAATACGGAAAGTTTTTCTTGGTGTTTCGACACTTCTCAGGGCAGTGGGAGGGTGTCTGGAGTATTTCCACTCCATTTTTAAAAAAAATGTAGTTTTTTTGACTCTCCCCACCAACCAGGAAGTGCTGGAAATTCCCCGGCCCCTGATCAGCTGTTAGGTGGGGACTTTTCCTGCAATTGCCAGGGCTGGCCACTAGATGGCGATGACAGAAATGTGATGAATATGCCTTGAAAATAAAATAAAAAATCAGCTCCAAAGTTCACTAGGTAAAGGTTTCCCTTGCTCGAAAGTCAGTCGTATCCAACTCTAGGGTTCAGTGCTCATCTCTGTTTCAAAGCCGAAGAGTCAGTGCTGTCTGCTTCTGCAGATGTTTCCGTGGTCATGTGGCAGGCATGACTAGACACCGGAGCACATGGAATGCTGTTACCTTCCCACCAAAGTGGTTCCTATTTATCTACTTGCAATTTCTTGCTTTCGAACTGCTAGGTTGGCAGGAGCTGGGACCAAGACGGGAGCTCATGCCATCCTGCAGTACTCGGGAATCGAACTGCTGACCTTCTGCCTCCCAGTCAGCGTCTTAGCCACTTGAGCCATTGCAGTCCCCAAAAAAGCAAAAAAACAAAACAAAACAAAAAAACACTTGGTTTTTTTTCCTGTTCCAAACTCTTTCTAAAGTGCACTTTGGAATTTTTCTGTGTTCTTGCCACTTTAGAAAGTTTTGAACAGAAAAATTATGTTGTTGTTTTTTGCTCTTTTCTAACCTCTACCCCTTTTCTAACCTTTACCCCTCTTACTGGTCCCCCTGCTGTTCCCACAAGGGGACCAGCGGGAATCCCTTTCGCTAACAGCGCAGGGGTGCCTTGGGCCAGAGAAGCAATCCCTTTCGCTAACAGAGCTGGGCTGCTTTCCCCCTGGGAATGCACTTCCCAGGAGGAAAGCAGCCCAGCATTGCCAGTACACAAAGAGGCTGGGGGGGGAGGGGAAAGGCTCCCCCACGCCACCCGGCTTTTGCCTTATTTTTTTTAAAAAAAATTGTATCATACAACAATGAAAATCGTTCGATACAATTTTTTTAAAAAAGGCAATCATTGTACGATTTCATCGCTGTACGATACAATCATTATACAGGGTTTTACTGTATGTAGATCTATACATTAAGAACATAAGAACAGCCTTGCTGGAACAGGCCACAGCCCATCCAGACCAGCATTCTGTCTCACACAGTGGCTCACCATTTCCTTCAGGGTATTCCCAAGCAGATGCCTTCACCTGTTTAGGATTCCCTGGAAATGGCATTAATCCAGCAGAAGCCACATTAACTATGAAATAGCAGTCGTGGGCCTTCATCTGTTATTATACATTCACTTTATATAGAAATAAATGCTAATATAATAATGAATGACAGAAAACATTATTATAGAAGTAGCATCTAGAATTTGTTATTATTTAAGTTTCTTTAAAATTTTTGTTGTTAATGCCTATTCAACCCTTGCCAGAGTAGACATAGGGTACTGTAATATTACCGCTTAACATATATTTTATTGAAAAAGAGAAGCAAGGTTTTTTTAAAAGAAGAAAAATTTCAAAGGATATGCAAAGTTGGTACAACAGTAGATGTTAATTGCTGTCTAGTCAGAACTCTGATAGGGATTTTAAGGGAAGTGAAACTTTTAAGGATTGAAATTGTAGCTGTATTAGTCTGTGCAAGCATATCGGAGAGTAAAGCAAAACAAAAAGACAAAAATGTTGCATTTATGATTTGTTTACTCTCTGATATTTAAGGATTGATTTTACCAGCTCCACACCCCTAGTGAGTTTCCATGGCTGAGGGAGATTCGGATCCAGGTACTAAAATTTTGGTACCCAGCATTTAAAAACTACATCCTCAGCAACCCGTCAGTTGCTAAAATCCTACCTAGTATGTAATGTAGGAGTTCTAGTCCATCACTATATGTCACTTATACTACACATATCATACAGTAGCAGAAAAAAGAGTTAAGTCAGAGTTATGTAATACCTCTTCTGGGACATGGACAGGGCAGCAGACAGCTTGCTGATGGACTAAAAATAGAATAATCCCAATTACAGCCACACTTTTTCAAGGTTTCCTGTTTCATGAGCTCAGAGAAAGCTCATGAATGAAGAGGATCGGAAGACATAAGCAGTTATCCCAAGAGCCCATTTTATTTTCCTTTTAACTGAAGATCAGAAACTTTAGACATGGCTAAACAATGAAACATACCTCTTCTTCTTTTTCTGCCCCCCCCCCAAAAAAATTTTTTTTTTCAGATCCAAGCAGATAAAATTCAGAAAAAATCCTTTCAAAGCCAGCCTTCTGTAATAGCAATTTAAGGGTGCAAAATGTAGCATGGTAAGAAATTAATAACTCAACGAGACAGTCTTCTCTGAGATAGTCAGTCAATTTATAAACCAAAAAGTTACACAGTTTAGAACATGGTTCAGAATGTGAACTGCCAACAACCATCCGAGAAAATGGACACGATCCCAAAAGCTCACATTAAAATAAAGCAGTTTTTAAAGTGCCACAATGTTTTAAACTTTTGTTTTGTTTCTTGTCAGATATGCTAACAAAAATAACCCTGGTACAAAATAGTACGGCTATCACCTTGAAAACTGCTGATAAATAGGACCTGCCCATTATTACTTATCACTGTGATGGTGAACCTTGGCACTCCAGATGTTCTTGGACTTCAATTCCCAGAAGCCCCCGTGAATCCACCCAAATGGGTTTACTGCAATTCATCTGGACCACGCTGCCCTCGCCGCTCCTGGAAGCGTAAGTAAAACGCGGCGTGGCCAGATGAATCGCAGTAAACCCATTCGTGTGCATTCACGGGGGCTTCTGGGAATTGAAGTCCAAGAACATCTGGAGTGCCAAGGTTCGCCATCACGGACCTATCACATATCAGGTCAAGAAAATGCCTGTGCAAAATATCTTTCTTTTTCTTTAATAGATTGAATGTTTCTTTTATTTATTTGCATATTTATACTAGAAATCGTCATTTTAGACACTTTATCTCCACCCGTTTCTATTTCACATAGTATCTTAAGATTTTTTTAAAAAAAAAATATTTATCAAAAAAGTACATAAACAAAAAAACTGAAAGACAACAATCTATACACTAAACTAATATTGGCTGAAATCCTGGAACTGAATTACTGTAAGAAATCTATAGGCATTTGCTGGATACTGAGTTGCATCACTTGATGTATAACAGACAACGTCTATGGAGATTTCTTAGATTACAGAAATTTGTCTCCAAAACACTAACAGTATAATTGGACAATAGGATTTCAGCCATTGTCCTAATGCAGGACGTTTGGATTAGCGAGGTCAACTACACATATAGAAAGACAAAAAATGCCATATGGTCCTATTCCAATAAAAATGCAGGAGTAGGTGATACCTTTATTAGACCGCTTAAAAACCCCAATAATCTGCAAGTTTTCATAGGTTAAAGTCTACTTCCTCAGGCCAATGCACAGATATCATGTGGAGAGTACAGAAAATTATATAAATGATAACCCCAAAAATTCATGAAAAGTCTTAGTCTCAGAAGGTGGTATGGTATGCTGCTTATAAAGAACACTGAACAGCAAGCAATTCAAAGATCAGGCTAATTCAAACAATTATCTCACTCCTCCTCAATATGTGCAACTCATATAGGGAACTGATTTATTCATCTCCTAGTGCTTTATCATTTATTTAATTAGTATATTTTTACTGCTTTCCTCACCTATTGGTGACCCAAAGCGGTTTACAGACAAACAAAGATGGTAAATTACATAAAACTTGAAATACAACTAAACATTGTGGCTGAACATTCAAGGGAGCCTAAGAGCCGGCATCCAGGCTCAACGTCAGTGACGGAGCCTGCCTGGTATTCAACATCCTCTGCAACATCTTCAGGTATCTTAAGGCCCATGTCATGGGTAACAGTTGCTCCCACTCCCCTCCAACCATGCATTCTACCAGAAGGTAATTTGAAATATATAGTGCACTAGTGATAAAACATGTCTCTCTAAAATAGGATCAATCCTCCTTCTGCTGCTACTAGCTGCAGTCTTACATACTGGATTCCACTGTAGTTAATAAGCACTCTTTGATGAGTTTGGCAGGCAATTCTCATTTCTTCCACTCTGGAAATTTAATATGTATGTACTACTGTGCACTTGTTAAACATCCAATACAAATGCTGTTCAGTAAAAGTAAATTATTCAAATAATTGCTCCTTATTGACTATGGAGTACTGTAACAATGAATTAAAAATTATTATTATCATGGCTGCAAAACAGGAAATGAAAAATGGCACAAACTGGTCTGGTCACAAAAATCAAGAAGCCATTCTTAACAAGCATTAACAAATGCTAGCGGATCAAGTACAGGGAATTATATTGTTAAAAACAGCAAACGCTGCTTTGTAAAGCAAACCTCACCTTTTAATTAAGACACTGTACTTGGATTAACAGAAAAGACGAATTAGTAGCAGTTACATCCTCAGGTTCCCCCAAGAACTATAGCATTTCACCTTCTAACAGATGATTACAGTAAGACTGCAATGAGTAGAAAATGGTTTTTAATTCTGAAAAATACTTAGGAGGACAAAATTTTGTTGATCCTGGAATCAAATTATATTCTCAAAGAAAACATGGGGTCAGGGGTGAATTAGGGGACAGGGGTTAGACGGTGAAATGCTATAGTTCTTGGGGGACTTCAATTATTCAGAGCTGAATTCCCATAACCAGTCTCCCAATTTTATATTACACAATATTCTCTCATTCTGAAAACAGCTCAAGTTGGATTTGGTTAATCAAAGCAAACAGTTCTTCAGATTCCCAAACATTTATCTACTCATAGGATATCTCATGATTATTGTGATAAAAAGTAAAGACCGCACAGGTCAGCATAACAGAACACTCCACAGTTCTCCTGAAACCTTAAACTTAAGTTAGGAATTCAGTGGAATAAAAGATTTTAGATTAGAAGGGAAGGAAAGCACTGGGGGGAATAAAGATGCAATTTTGCTGAAAATGATCCTGACATGCCGACCCATATACACCTGACAATGTTCAGACTTGTAGAAATACAAGTCCAACCCATCATATACGATTTTTTGCAAAAGTAAAACTGTTTATTTCCATTCACATAGACCAGCATATCTTAACTTTTAAACAAAACAAAATAGACTTTTAAAGAGACAGCACAATGGATAGCTTAGAATTTCAAAACAAAAGTTAATACAACAATAAAAAATACAATAAACAACATTATAATCACCACCATCACCTTCATCTTAGAACTGCAGGAATGTAAGGGAACGTATGTATAATTAATTTCAGCCTCTATTAAAGAGGCATAATGAGGAATCAAACTCCTAATCATTGGCTCCTCAGCAAGATATCTAAACCACTGAGCTATCAAGCAGTTGCAGTGGTTTAGTAGTTAAGACGCTGATCTTGAAGACTGGAAGGTTGGGTTTTGATACCTCAGTGCTTCATGGCGGAGCTTGGGGACATGAAAGAAGCCTCATTCGGCGTCCCCTGAGATATGTTTCTCCAGCAAAAATCCTTTCAACCAAACATACGCTGGAACCTTGCTTAACAAACGGCTTGGTTAACACAAAAATGGCATAACAAAAAAAAAAAAAAAAAACGTAGAAAATAATGGCTCACAGGCTCAGTTAACAATTTCACCCCGGAATGGATTAATTGGTTTTCAATAGGAAACCACATTTCGGTTAACAAGTTTTGGTTTTCAATATATTCCTATGGGAAATTGCATTCAATACATTCCTATGGGAAATCCACTTTACAAATTTTTCATAGTACAAAAGGTCCCGGAGAATGCATTAAATTTGTTAATCGAGGTTCAACTGTAATTTCTGACACACAATTTATTTTACCAAACAATTAAACATAGTAATTGAATACTAAAAAAAAAAATCCTTTTAAAACAATTTAAAAACACACTTCAAAAGATTAAATATATGTTCCAGATGATGCTAAGACATTCCTACTGCTGTGCTCTGAACAGTCGTAATGTGGAAGCTAAGCATTATCCATTACAATCCACCATGTTCTGCTACTCTTTCATAGGTGGAGTGTAGCTGCACGTACATGCTAGACTTCAGAAAAGCAAACTTCAATAAATGCAGGGGGAAAAGATAGGTAATTTTGCATGGCAGGAGATCCTTTCAGTCAAAGGAGTTGAAGATAGGTGGGAGTTTCTAAAAAGGGAAATTCTAAAAGCACAACTCCAGACAATTCCAAAAATAAAGAAAGGTGGAAGACAGGGGGAAAAGGCCAATGTAGCTCCACAAACAGCTCAAAGAGCAGCTAAAACCAAAAAAGGACATACAGTGGTACCACATACAATGATTTTAATCTGTTAAACAGGGAACGTTGTTGTACGAAACAATTGCTATACGATGCATGCATCATATAGCAATTTTCCCTATGGGATGCATCGTCTGATGTCAATCCCAGGAAAAAATCTGGAGCAGATCATAAAGCAGCCACTCTGCAAGTATAGTAATACCACGGATAACGCTCAAACTTAGCATTATCCGGTTTTTAACGTTGTGCAATACATTGATTGCACAACATTAAAAAAAAAAGCCTGGTTCCCTTTACGAAGAGGAAAGGAAACAGGGGGTCGATCCGCCTAACTCTTTGGAAAGGGCAGCGGGGATTCCATGTGTGGAATCCCTGCTGCCCTTTCCAAAGAATTAAGTATATAAACGTTGGGGCTAACAGTTAAAGAAACCAGCAAAAATTAACATCGTTAGGGCCAATATAAAAGTCTAAGAATTCAAAATGTTTTAATGTATATTAGAGTAGAAATAATAATCTTAAAACTATTGTATAAAGTCAGCATGAAACAAAAGAACAGTTGATAATTCTCAATATGTTAAATCTAATTCTTGTATCTTCTATAACTCAAGTTGTAACTCTTTGAAATGAAACACTCTATTTCAAGAGAGAGCGAAACGGAAGACTGCAGGCGTCTAAAACTCTAAGTTAGTATATCGCTCGGTTGGTTTGACTCTGCTGAGCTGCTGTATTTTAAAGACTGTGTCTTTAACCATACTGTAACTTGTCTTTAAAAAAATGGCAGGCATACCCAGAAAAAGACTGTTTTCTAATCTTTCTAAAAAAACCACAGGACAATAGAATTTTCTGGTCTATGGAATATTCACCACTGGCAATGAATATTAAGCAATCCATTTTACGCCATTGGCATCTCCTAGAAGGCATCCAAGGGATGTGAATTACGTCCAAAAATTGGGTTCCGTCGCACCAAAACCATTGGCATTATGATATCCAGGAGTGACTGCCTAATCAGATCAACCTCTACTGATCTTCTTACAGGACATTACAGATGCCAGCATTGCAATTTTTGCAAGTATACTTGGGATCCTTTCCTCATTTGGGCTTCTATCAGAAACTTAATAATTTTTTCAATTGTGGTACTGCTGGCTGTATTTATTTGATAATTTGTCCGTGTGACAAAATTTATGTGGGCCAGACCAGTCGACCAGTCCGCACACATGTGGTGGAACATAAATCACGTATTCGCAACCAGATCACCACAGCACCGTTAGTTACACATTTTCTCACCATGAACCATTCTCATGAAGAATTAAGGTTTATAGTTGCAGAGGTAGTTAAATCACAATGTTTTGCAACCACCAACTTGGAAAAGATTCTTTTGAAAAGGAAAGCCTTTTACGTACATGTACTAAAATCTTTGGCACCAAGAGGACTGAATCAGGATACTGACTTTTCATGTTTTCTGTGAACAATTCGGGTTTGGGATGCATACAGAACCACTATTGTTACTATGTATCTTTAAGGGACTTACTTCGAGTTCTCAGGGACATCGTCCCTTCGTTATTATTTGCAACACCTGTGCATAAAAACACCTGTGTATCTATTCTATTGATTGAACAGGGAGGGTTAAAATAGGTGGGTTTTAATCATTTTGGTAACGTCTAATGGCACCGAGAGAGTTAAGTGTGTGAGGCCATGACGCAATAGGGTAAGCTAACCTCTTTTTAGTTTAGTCTAATTCGAATTTATTTATAAAGGGCACCTTTGATAATTAATCATGGGATTCGCATAATATTTTGTGATGTAAATGTGTTATGCTTGATGCATCAACTATCAAATGTTAAAAATTGTTAATGTTTATTGTAGATACCTTAATATCTTCCTGACGAAGAATCTCAAAAACCGTATATCGAAACGGTTTCAAAGCTTACAAGGAAGTTATATTTTATGAAGAATACAGTTTTTGTCAAGGTTACCGATAAGTAGACAGTCAAGATGGAAGTTTATTATGAAGCATACAAGATATAGTCTTTGTCAAGAATAACTTACAACCAGACAGCTTATCAGAGAAATACAAAGAGTTTTTATCAAGACAAGTTACAGTATGGTTAAAGACACAGTCTTTAAAATACAGCAGCTCAGCAGAGTCAACCCAACCAAGCGATATACTAATTTAGAGTTTAGACGCCTGCAGTCTTCCGTTTCGCTCTCTCTTGAAATAGAGTGTTTCATTTCAAAGAGTTACAACTTGAGTTATATATAGAAGATACAAGAATTAGATTTAACATATTGAGAATTATCAACTTTCTTTTGTTTCATGCTGACTTTATACAACAGTTTTAAGATTACTATTTCTGCTCTAATATACATTAAAAACATTTTGAATTCTTAGACTTTTATATTGGCCCTAACGGTGTTAATTTTTGCTGGCCCTTTCCAAAGAGACTGGCAGATTGAGCCAAGCCCCAAAGTCAGCAGGACTGGTCTCCGACATTGGGGCTTGGCTCTCCGATGGTCTGAGCGCCTGTTTCCTTGGGTTGAGGCACGCATACCCGTTCTCCCCGCAAGGAAGCCGGCAGTCTGAGCGTCTGAGAGTCGGTTTCCTTGGGGTAAGGGGTGCACGCGTGGTCTCCCCCCCCCCAGGAAGCCGGCGCTGAGCATCTGAGAGCTGTTTTCCTTGGGGTGCATGCACCCAGTCTCTCCCCCCAAGGAACCTGGCGCTCTGAGCAATGGTTTCCTTGGGGTGAGGGCTCATGCAGGCGGTCTCCCCCCAAGGAAGCTGGCGCTCTTAGTGTCCGATTGCCGCTTGGGTCTACGGAGGCCCCCTTGCCCCTCCCCCAGCAAAGAGGCCTCTGGAGATCTCTACCCCAAAGCCCACAGGGCTGGCCTCCAGGTTTTGGGGCAGAGATCAACGTTAGGGAATTTGAGGAAAACTTTTGCATTGCACAACGTTATCTTAAATGTTATCTGGTTTCAACGCTGTGCGGTGCACACGTTAATCGGGGTATTACTGTAACTTGAAAACAATGCAGTAGTAACTAGAAGCCAACATGGATTTGTCAAAAAAAAAATCTTGCCAGACTATTCTGGTTTCAATTTTTGATCGATCGGTTAACTTCTAGGGTGGACAGTTGCTCCCGCACCAGGCCCAACCATCCCCAACCTAGCCCTCCGCACTCACAGTAATCCCTGCCTTCCCAATGCTGTGGGGTTTTGGTGGTCGCCAGTGAGGCAGCCACCCCATGAATGCGATCAAAAAAAGAAAAAAACTACAATTCCCAGAGTCCTCTGCGCTGCACAACCCCTCAGCCAATCAGGCTGAGGGATGTGAGCGCAGAGGAGGCCGGGAACATGTGCGCTGACTTTAAAAAAAAACGCTGGGAGCCGGAGGGAAAGACTTTGAAAGACCCAGCCGGAGCCAGTAAAAGGTAAGTGCGGTTGGTGGGGGTTAGGGGGTGGGTGGGTGAGGCACGGCCCCAGTAACCACGCCCCCACCCCACCACCTAGCCCCCCTCCCTAAACCCCGCCTACTGCACTTACTTTTTGCCGGCTCCGGATGGGTCTTTCAAAGTCTCCCTCACGGCGTGGCCTTCTACGCAGGGAAAAGTACCGGCCACTCCTTTGACTCTGTGGGCAACGTGGCCTCGACACCCGCATGGACAAAGGAGAGGCCGGAGCACTCCTGGCCTACAAGAGAGAAGGACTCGCTTCTCTCTGGGTTGGCTGGGAAGTTCCGTTCCCAGCCAACATAGAGAGAAGCAAAGCCCCTCCGTGATGGGGATTCGTTCTCTCCGGGAGGCAAAGGTGCTGCAGAGGGGATCCCCCCCCGCAGGACACCCCGTTATTAAAGAGAAGAAACCAAGCAGTGTTTGGGAGGGGGTTGGAATCGATCCCCTCTCCCAGGTCTCCTGGCTCTGGAAGGGTTGGGGGGGGGGACAGACCGCTTGGTTTCTTCTCTTTAATAATGGGGTGACCTGCGGGGGGATGCCCTCTCTGCCTGGTCCCCTGGGTTCAGGGGACAGGGTTGGGGGGACAATACACACACATACACTGCTTCTCTCTCTCTCTCTCTCTCTCTCTCTCTCTCTCTCTCTCACACACACACACACACACACACACACACGACACTCCTGCCTTGCCAGGAATTTTTAATGTGGGTGTTGGTGGTTGGAGTGATATTGCATGGGTGGTGGTGGTTGTGCACACCCAAAACCACCCCTAACCACCTACACACACGTTAAAAATGCCCGGCTGGCCGGGCACAAATGTCCTAGTAATACACACACACACACACACACACACACACACACAGATAGATAGACAGACTTCAGCAAAACCTTTAACAAAGTGCCCCATGATATTCTGATTAGGAAACTAACTGGGTGTGGCCTGGTTAACATAAATATCAGGTGGATATAGTTGGTTACAGAATCATACTCATAGAGTTCTTCTCAACCTAGGAGGGGCAACAAGTGGAGTACCATAAGGCTCATTCCTTGACCCAGTGCTCTTCAACATTTTCATAAATTACTTGGATGAGGGAATGCAGGAAATCATTATAAAATCTGCAGATGACACAAAACTGGATGGAATAGCTAATACCTTGGAATACAGGAACAGAATTCAAAAAGAACTTGATAGGCTTGAACACAGGGCTGAAACCAACAGAACGAAAGTTAACAGGGATAAGTGAAAAGTTTTTCACCAAGGGAAAAAAACAGATGCACAGTTACAAGATGGGAGTTACCTGGCTCAGTAATACTACAAGTGAGAAAGATCTTGGAATTGTTGTAGATCACAGGCTAAGTATGAGTCAATAGTGCTATATATAGTACAGTAGTTGCAAAAAAGGCCAACACTGTTTTATGCTGCATTAACAGAAGTATAGTCTCCAAAACCTGTGAGGTACTAGTCCCCCTCTATTCAGCACTTGTTAGATCACATCTAGAGTACTGTGCCCAATTCTGGGCACTGCACTTTCAGAAACATACAAACAAACTAGAGCAACAAAGATGATCAGAGTACTGGAATTCAAGTCATTTGAGGAAAGACTGAAGGAACTGAAAACGAGAGTGAGAGGGGGATATAATAACACTCTTAAAATACCTGAAAGATGGTCATAAAGAGGAAGGGAAGCCTTGGGTAAACTGCAAAACCTCAGGGTATTCTGAAAAGCAATGGTAAACCACTTCTGAGTATTCAATACCTTGAAAACAATGAAAAGGGTTGCCATAAGTCAGAACAGACTTGAAGGCAAATCATTATTATTTGTAGATGGGGTACAGAGAAAGAGCCTCTGAAGATGGTGGTACTTTAGAACCACAATTGGCCATAACTTAGTAACGGTAACCTTGTGTTGCCAGCTAATCTTTTTCACATTAGGTCAGGCGAAAAGAACTGCAGAATGAACTCCCCAAAAGGTACATTCATTCTGGCAGTTTCACCTCTGGTCGGAAGATTTTTTGTAGATTAAAGCAAAGCATGACTATGCATAGGAAGCTATGGGATGCTCTAAAAGAAGGGGGTGTGCTTCAGCATTTGAATGACCATGCAAGAATGTGTCAAAGGAGATCAAACTGAAGACAATTTACACAATAATATTCCAGATTTCTATGCAAGAATACTACAGTGAATAAGGCTGACAGGAAGATAATTAATGTACAGTATTTGAAATATGTTGGACGAGAGGTTTGTGGATACCATGGACCATAAGAAAAACAAATATGTAGGTTCTAAATCAAATCAACCTGGATTTAAAAATAATGACAGTTGAGGCCAGTGTAGTACAGTATATCATGAGAAGGCAAGAGTCATTGGAATAAACAATCCTGGGAAGATTTGAAGGTTGCAAGAAAAAAATGGTACCAAATGACACAGGGTAGGTGGCAAAAATGTATTACCTTTGTGTAAAACCAAATACTGAGATGGTCTATTTATTCCAATCTGCAACAAAAATACTAGATTAGGGCAAAGCAATCCCAGAGTGAGGGATGGCAATACCTCAGTGCAGAAAAGCCCAAATTTATAACTTGCTTAAAATTTTATTTTCTCCCTCCTCAGAACTGAAACCCACCACTAATGAAGCCAGGTACCTAGAACATATCTGAATTTTTTACAAAGAGTAATATTTTACAACAGGATACATATCTCAGTCTAACAGGTGAATGAACAAGAGTGTTCAATATGTTAGATATTTTGATGCAGTAGTCCAGTTCTCAACCTTTTTAAGCCGGGTGGGCCCGGTCACGCTCCCTCAGACAGCTCTGGGGGCCGGACAGCTATTTTGCCCTTCCATCACCACATGGCACTTCTGGGTGTGAAGGTGGTGAATCCCTGAAAGAAGCCTGTATACTGTTTTTTTTTTAAATTAAGGACAGATGAAGTACAGTATATTGATATCCATTCTGTTCTCTGCCACACAGTAAATACAAACGGCAATGTACGATTTACATCTATTAGTAAGTTGACTGGACAGCTCAGTAGTTCATGTATCTCTGCAGATCCACTATACCTCCAAGGAGAAGCACCATCCTGCATAGCCATGGACAAGCTAAACCATCCCAGGGTGTCCGCAGAAGAAAGGAATGGTAAACCACTTCTGAGTACTCTGCCTAGAAAACCCTGGAAAGGGTTGCTCAAAGTCAGAACTGACTTGACAGCACACAATTATTAGTAGTAAGTTTCAGGAAGCTATCTTACAACTGAAGTACCGAGCAGGAACTCGCATACAGCAGCAACAACACGTTGTCTTTCAGCTGGTGTAGAGAGACGTGAGATACTGAGCTTCCCGCATCGATGTCCTGAGTTAACCCAAAGTCCTAGTTTCTATAGGTAACCGTAGCAACCTGAATTCACATAGCAAGAGGCCTGTTCAGTTGATTATAATACACAAATATCACTTAAGACTCCTACCCTAAGTCATCTATTATTTTTGAAAATGACTAATAAAAAACCCCATGTTCAGAAAGAGAAAAATGTATGCTTTTGCTTTTTAAAAACTGATTAATTCAGGCAAGGAATAAAATGGAGTTGGGAGAAAAGGTAGCAATAAGAATGAGGATACTACAGCAATATGGATTCTTAGCAAGATGACTGGTTACTTGGCAACTACAAAGAGGTGGGGGAATGGGTTATAATTATACAAATAGCTCTTCAGGCAGCCCTCAGAGAAGGACTGAGAGCTGTGCTTTGAAAATTCTGTCTGATCCTGTCTCTAGGAAGATCAGCAGTTAAAGATCCCAATATGGACTATCTGCCTACTATTTCAAACAAAGGGCCTCTTGTTTTAGTATTTCCATGTTGCCATTAAAGCAAGAAACCACCCCAATTTGCCCCACCCCCACCAGTAACCCAGGTGCCTATAGCACTGGAACTGCCTTTAAGCGTATGCACAATGGCCTCTCACTGTAATGTCATTTAAACAAAATCCAGATACCAATACGATCTTTTCTTGTTTGATAATATATTTGAATTGGGGGGGGGGGAGGGACTGGAAGCAACCACACAATCATGTTTGCTGGTGTTGCTCTTACAAATGGGCATTCTATAAATTCTGGCTTCATTCAGTTGCTCAGAATACCAATCAGAAAGTAAGGAGGGAAAAATAGTGGAGGGGGATATCGACACAAAGATAATTTTTGAACTGGTGCATACTCATAATTTACAAACTTACTCCTAAAAACATGTACTTTTTAAAGACATAGAAACAAAAACATAGAAACAAAAAAACCAGACTAATAATTTTAAAAAGACACCCATCAAAAAGATCTCAACTGAGAACTCGGTACACAAGGTAAAAAGGAGATGTTCTGTTGAAGAACCAAACAGGTAGTCCATGAAGTAAGCAAATGGATAATGTATTAGCTTTCTCTTCCCTACCCCAGCCTTTAGACCAGTGTTTCCCAACCTTTGGTTTTTAGACCTCAATTCCCAGAAGCCTAAGTCAATTCCCCCAAAGCAATGATCAGCCAATATACTGAACTTAGGCTTCTGGGAAATTAAGTCCCCCTGTAGGGCGTATGCACCATATTGGGAACCACTGCTTTACATTGTCCGTTGGCAGGTGACACTGAAGCAGTAAGTAGTTACAGTGATCAACCCTTCCACTAGCCACAAAGACCAAGTAAATTTCTCCCAACAGCCATGCTGCTTTGGAATATCATGTAGGAAGCGGCAGCATGAATACAATAACATACGATAAGGAAAAATAAAAAAAGGAAATACAACTCATTTCAGAACTGAAACTACCATTTGCCAGTATCTCACAGAAAAAATGCTCAACTTTCTTATCACTATGGTAACATCCTCCTCCCAGAGCTTTTCACGTGATTTCATTTTATTATACTGGCTTTTTTTGCTTGTCCTGGAACAAAACAGTCAAGGCTAAAGCAGAAACAGAGTAAATTGGTTAAGCAAGTATTTGGTTTATCTTGAGTATTTGCAGGGTCTCTTTTATTGAGTTGGGAAAAAGGTATGTATATTTGTAGTTACAGTGGTACCTCATACAACGTCCTCATACAATCCCCGGCAAGGATTTGGATGTTGTACGAGGCATCGCGGCAAGGATTTGGACGTTGTATGAGGCATCGCGGCTAGGATTTTGCATGCCTCATACAAAGTCCAAATCCGTATAAAGTCCAAACTTGCTTCCACAAGTTTGGACTTTATACGGATTTGGACTTTGTATGAGGCATGCAAAATCCTAGCCGCGATGCCTCATACAACGTCCAAATCCTTGCCGCGATGCCTCGTACAACATCCAAATCCTTGCCGGGATGCCTCATACAACATCCAAATCCGGGCCGCGATGCCTCATACAACATCAAAATCCTTGCCGCGATGCCTCGTACAACGTCGTTTCAATAGATACATTGTACTGTAACAGCATAGACTTCAGGGCAAAGTTAAGGAAACAGACAGGAAACTGACAGAACTTTAAGAAATCATAGTCTAAAGGCTAAATACATTACAAAAACATGTCAAACAACCCTGATTTTAGGGGACAAACCATGCAACAAGTTTTTAACTTTGGAAAACTTTATGAAGTGTAGGTTTAAAAGTTAACATGTCCCATCATGCGGCATGGTGTTAATCTGCAGCCATGCAGCCAATCATCCATTTTGTACAAGCTATTGTAAATTAATAGATGAAAGCAAGGACAAAATGGATGCCAACATGTCCCATCATGCAGCACAGTGTTAATCATCCAAACAGCAGCAAACACCAAACAATTGCCCACCCCACCAAACAGTGCCCCCCCAAAAGATCAACATAAGAAAAATTATGGAGCATGCAATCTGTTTCTAAAAACCACAGCAGCAAACACCAAACAATTGCCCACCCCACCAAACAGTGCCCCCCAAAAAGATCAACATAAGAAAAATTATGGAGCATGCAATCTGTTTCTAAAAACCACAGCAGCAAACACCAAACAATTGCCCACCTCAGCAAAAATTGCCCTCCCCAATCCACTCTTCTCCTCATGCAAAACCCACAAGAGCAATGCACGCATGTGTCCTGCCTTTTATACTGCCCAGGCACTATGCAACCTGGGGAAAACCTCAATGCCTCATACAAAGTCGCAGCGACTTTGTATGAGGCAACTTTTTTCAAGGAATTGAATATAAATTCAATGTTGTATGAAGCAAACTTTGTATGAGGTATTACTGTACATGACAAGTAAAGCAGGGCAAAGCAAAGCTAGGCATTCTGTTAAAGCAAGTCCTTATAATAACTTCTTAAGGTAAGAGAAAGAATATACTGTATTTACTCGTAAAAATGTGTTTAATGACTTACAGAGTGGCATCAGGTTAATAGCAGAGGTAGGGAAAATCAGGTGAGATGGTTGTTCATTTTTGTGTTAGAGATTATTCTGGATTGAAAGGAATTTTGCAGGGGACACCCGAATGAGTCTCCCTTCACGGCCCCCATTGTGCAGCTCTTGGGAATCAAACCCGTCTTTCCAGTCTCCAAGCCTAGTGCCTTAACCACTAAGCCACAGGGGGAGCAAAAGGTAAATAAAAATGACTTTTTCCTTTTCCAGCCATGCAGCTTAAAAATTGGAGTTGTTGAGATGCATCTTTCCTATTTCAAAACAAGCAAGCAACTACCAGGACAAAGAAAGGCCACAAAATATGCATATAAGGTCAGGTAAGCCCTACGACAGTCTGTGGTGGCTTAGTGGTTAAGATGCTGAGCTTCAAGACCAGATGGTTGACAGATCAGCAGTTCAAGACCCAATTTCATTTCATTTATTATTTATACCTCGCTTTCCTCGACCCAATGAGCAACCCAAAGCCGCATTTACAACATAGAAAAAGTATACAAAATACAGTACATCAAAAATGCAATTTCAACAAATACAAAAAAAAAGAATAGTTACAAATGAAAATTACAGCTACAAGTCAAAAAATACAATATCACTAAATGCAAATTATGGATACAAATTAAACAAGTATAATATACAATACAATAACAAGCAATTATACGGTTTGTCACATTACCAAAGTTACACAGTTGCAATGTCCTCCACCAACTAGTGTCCGTGACGGAGCCCCAGTCTCAAATGTCCACGGCGGGACCAGGGAGAACCTTTACCTGGCGGCTCCGACGTCCTTTTCAAACCCCTTTGGCAGGCGGAGCCAGGAGGGGCGAAGCAGGCAGCCGCAGGTAAACTGAGTCTCCCACCCCGGGCTGGTGACGTGGGCCCGGGAGAGACGCGGCGAGGACCCTCTGCAGCAGCGGCTCCGACATCATTTTCAAATCCCTCTGGCAGGCAGGGCCAGGAGGGGCAAAGCAGGCAATCGCAGGTGAGCTGAGTCTCTCATCCTGGGCCAGTGGCGTGGGCCCGGGAGAGATGCTGCACAATGGAGTGTGTTCCTGCCATCTGCCTCAGCTCTTGCCAACCTAGCAGGTCAAAAGCAAGAATTTGCAAGTACTGTACATACATAAGTGTGCTTTAGCATCTAGTCATGCCTTCCACATGACCACTAAAATGTCTGCAGATGATAGACAGCGTTGGCTCTTTGGCTGTAAATGGAGATGAGCACCATCTCCTAGAGTTGTATGACTTGCTTTCGAGCAAGGGAGACCTTTAATCCTTATGGCAAGATAGGAACTTTTCTAATTGGCTGCTTAAACACGAATAAATCAAACAAATTAGTTTACCAAGAAGGGAACCTTTCCTGTCACATGACTAACTGCATTAGTCCAATGCATCTTCTGGGTTGCATTTACAACTCCAACATCCCTTCTCAACCCAATACACATTGCCCCCAACAAATCCCGTCTTTCTCGCAAGTTTCTGGAAATTGTCACTCGGTAGAAGTGGTCAGGATGTCTACTGTCATCTCTGCAGTTGGACGTTAGGTCATCTGCATGATGCCTTTCTTTGTCAGCTCATATATCAGGTGGTATCTCATGTCAATGTGCTTGATGTGCATATTGATATTCTCACTGCAACAGCTTAATGCAGCTCTGGTTATCTGTCATCATCAGGATTTCCTCAATCCTGAAATCTCTCAGCAGTTTCTTCAGCCACAAAAGTTCTCTGCACATCTCTGCTGTAGCAATGAATTAGGATTCTGAGGAAGATGAAGCTAAAACATCTTCTTTACAATTAGCCCATTATTATTCTCCCCACCCCCTGCCTCCACCACACCAGGAAGTACCATGTGGTGTCTGAGGGAGCGTGACCTGGCCTCCGGCTTTAAAAGGTTGAGAACTCCTGATATATGTCTTACTTTTCGAAATTAAATTGAATTACAGTAGCAATGCTTAGTATGACATTTGCTCAAAAGAATGAATGCTGGAGTCACCAAACGACAAGCAGGACAGTCGAAGAGAATGGTGGACATACGGTTGTCAGTCAAGGAGCACAAGACCATTTTGAAGTGGCATTTGAAATTTGTGGAAATATGACAACGGAGGCATGAGTATGCAACAGGATCACCCACACGCTTAACAATTTGCACACATTTGTGATAGGTTTGATATGCATGACACTGTGTATGATGTACACAAGAGAAGAATCAGGGGGCCTTGAACAGTAAAAAGTTCTGCTTATTCTGCTATGGTGTTGGAACAGTTTATATGCTTTCCATGGAAGCCGTTTGGGGAATGATTGATTTTACTTCCAAGAAGATGGCACTTCACCACACTTCCACCGAGCTTACCTTGTTGAGAATTTGCCAGGATCATGGATAGGATAAAGAGGTGGTGCATCTGAGTTTCCTCCACGGTCTCCTGACTTAACACGCCTTGTATACTTACCTATGGGGGACCTTAAATGATGTGGCATACCACAGAAAACTAGCTACACTTGTGGTACTTTGGAAAGGAATTGAAATGGCATGCACAGTGATACAAGTGGACATTTTGGTCAACACTGCTCGAGCAGTAGTTCTCTGTAATCAGAAGTGTCTGGACACTGATTGTAACCACTTTGAGCATCTCTTGTAATTGAAGTCGTCAAATGTGAGTTGTATTTATCTTTTGTTATTAGGATATGTTGTTGTTGTTGTTCAGTCGCACAGTCGACTCCGACCCTTTGCGACCCCATGGACCATTTTCCTCCAGGCGCCTCTGTCCTCTACCATCCCCCTCAACCCTCCCAGCTCTGTGCCCATTGTGTCTATAATACCATCTAGCCATCTCATCCTTGGCCTCCCCCTTCTTCTTTTGCCCTCCACCTTTCCCAACATCAATGCCTTCTCAAGTGAATCCTCCCTTCTCATTTGATGTCCAAAGTACTTTAGCTTCATCTTTACTATTTGACCTTCCAATGAGCAGTCAGGGTTAATTTCTTCTAAGATTGACCTATTTGTTCTCCTCACTGTCCAGGGGACTCTCAAAACTCTCCTCCAACACCACATTTCAAAGGCATCTATTCTTCTGCGTTCAGCCTTCCTAATTGTCCAGCTCTCACATCCATACATTACTACTGGGAAAACCATTGCTTTGACTATTCTAATTTTTGCTTGCAATGTAATGTCTCTGCTTTTCACTATGTTCCCCAGGTTTCTCATCGCTTGTCTCCCAAGAATCAGTTGCCTTTTTATTTCATGGCTGCAATCCCCATCTGCAGTGATCTTTGATCCTAAGAAAGTAAAATCTGTCACTGCTTCTACTTCTTCCCCGTCTATTTTCCAGGAACTGATGGGGCCTGTTGCCATTATCTTGGTTTTCTTGATATTGAGTCTCAAGCCAGCTTTTGCACTCTCCTCCTTCAGCCCAATCAAGAGATTCTTTAGGTCTTCCTCACTTTCTGCCATTAGGGTGGTATCGTCTGCATATCTCAGATTATTGATGTTTCTCCCAGCGATTTTAATCCCATATTGTGATTCCTCCATCCCTGCACTGCGCATTATGTGCTCTGTATATAGGTTGAATAAGCATGGTGACAAAATGCAACCTTGTCTTACTCCTTTTCCTATTCCAAACCACTCTGTTATTCCATGTTCTGTCCTAACTGTTGCTTCTTGGTTCATGTACAGATTTCTCAGGAGGCATATGAGGTGCTCTGGTATTCCCATCTCTTTAATTACTTGCCACATCTTGTTGTGGTCCACACAGTCAAATGCCTTAGTGTAGTCAATAAAACAAAAGTAAACTTGTTTCTGGTATTCCTTTGTTTTCTCCATGATCCAGCGTATGTTGGCGATGTGGTCTCTAGTCCCCCTGCCTCTTCTGAAACCAGCCTGCACCTCTGGTAATTCTCTCTCCACATGCTGCTGAAGTCTGTCCTGTATTATCTTGAGCATCACCTTGCTGGCATGTGGGATGAGCGCGATTGTTCGATAATTTGAACATTCTTTGGCATTGCCCTTTTTTGGGATTGGGACGTATACTGATCTTTTCCAATCCTGTGGCCACTGTTTTGTTTTCCAAATCTGCTGGCATATTGAATGCATTAATTTGACGCCATCATCTTTTAGCGCTTTGAAAAATTCAACTGGGATACCATCATCTCCACTAGCTTTGTTGTTTGCAGTGCTCTTTAGGGCCTTTATGACTTCGCTCTCCAGGATGTCTGGCTCAAGTTCAATTTCTTCATCATTGTGATTATCAGGAGTGTTGAGGTCCTTTTTGTAAAGTTCCTCTGTGTACTCTTTCCATCTTTTCTTAATTTCTTCTGCATCAGCTAGCTCCTTTCCGTCTTTGTCCCTTATCATGGTCATATTTGCTTTAAATGTTCCCCTGATTTCCCCAATTTTTTTTGAAAAGATCTTTGGTTCTGCCTCTTTTGTTGTTTTCCTCCATTTCTCTGCACTGTTCTTTTAGGTAGTTTTCCTTATCTCTCCTTGCTTTTCTTTGAAATTCTGTGTTCAAATGGTTGTAGTTTTTCCTTTCTCCTTTGACTTTTGCGTTCCTTCTTTCCTCTGCTATTTTAAGAGCCTCATCAGACAACCACTTTGCTTTCTTACTCTTCTTTTGGTATGGTTTTCTTTGCTGCTTCCTGCATGATGTCCCTCATCTCCGTCCATAATTCTTCCGGTACTCTGTCTACCGAGTCTAAGCCATTAAATCTGTTCATCACCTCCACCGTGTATTCTTTAGGGATGCTGTCTAGGTGATATCTTTCTGGTCTCCGTGTTTTCCCTATTTTCTTTAGTCTAAGCCTGAATTTTGCGATCAGTAGGTTGTGATCTGAGCCACAGTCTGCTCCAGGTCTTGTTTTTGCTGACTGTATGGAGGTTCTCCATCTTTGGCTGCAGAGTATGTAGTCAATCTGGTTTCGGTGTTGGCCACCTGGTGATGTCCATGTGTAAAGTCACCTCTTGTGTTGCTGGAAGAGAGTGTTTGCTATGACCAGTGCGTTCTCTTGGCAGAACTCTATCAATCTTTGCCCTGCTTCATTTTGTGTTCCAAGACCAAATTTGCCTGTTACTCCCTCCACTTTTTGATTTCCTACTTTGGCATTCCAGTCTCCTAATATAATTTGGACATCATTTCTTGGTGTCTGTTCTATGAGGTGTTCTAGGTCCTCATAGAACTGGTCCATTGTGGCTTCATCTGCACCAGTGGTTGGTGCGTATATTTGGATCACAGTGACATTGAAAGGTTTGCCTTGAAATCTGACTGACATCATTCTGTCATTTTTGAGATTGTATCCCATTACTGCTTTTCTCACTCTTTTATTGACAATTATGGCTACTCCATTACTTCTAAGGTTTTCTTGCCCGCAGTAGTAGATATGATGGTTTCCAGAGCTGAATTCACCCATCCCTGTCCATTTGAGCTCACTGATGCCGAAGATGTCAATGCTTATTCTTTCCATCTCATTTTTACCACTTCCAATTTTCCTTGATTCATAGACCTCACATTCCATGTCCCTATGCAGTATTGTTCCCTGCAACACTGTATTTCTCCTCCCCCTTTCGTATCCCTCCCCCTTTTCAGATCTGCTGTGCTGAGCATCCCATTGTTTTGCCTTTTGTTTTGGTCCATAGGGTTCTCTTGGCAGACTTTGTGGCATGCCTACGCCAGTCTTTTCCCATCACACATGTTATCACAGTTTAAACAGTTTTAAAACAAAGTATTATCATGCGCACTATCACAGTTTATCACATAGTATCAAAGTAAAAGTTGAACTAATTAATGAAAGGGAAAGAAAGAAAGAAAAAGTCCACTATATCAAGTCTCTATGTAAGTCAGTTTCTTGTACAGTCACTATGTCAGTTGCCATAAGCCATCTATATTTAGTCAACTATATTATTTCAGTTCGATTACTTATCCTTTGCATGCACACAGCAGCTCTTGCCTCTCTTCGGCCGCATGGAGTCAGTCAAAGGCGCCGGCTCGGGCCTCGCTGTGATGGTGGTTGTGGATGGTATCTCCTGGGGGTGGTCGGGGGTCTCCAGAAGTGTCCTTCTCTCTGGCCCCAGGTCTTTGGATGGGGAGGGAGGGGCAAGATCCTTTACTCACCTCCCCCTTGGGCCTCTCTGGATGGCAAATGGGCAGTAGAGCTGGGCCTTCCTGAAGCCTTTTCTTCCTCTCCAGGCTCAGGTCTTTGGATGGGGAGGGAGGGGCAGGATCCTTTACTCCCCTCCCCTGTGGGCCTCTCTGCATGGAATGAGCAGTAGAGCTGGGCCTTGCTGATTCCTTTTTTCTTCCTCTCCAGGCCCAGGTCTTTGGATGGGGAGGGAGGGGCAGGATCTTTTACTCCCCTCCCTGTGGGCCTCTCTGCATGGAATGAGCAGTAGAGCTGGGCCTTGCTGATTCCTTTTTCTTCCTTTCTAGGCCCAGATCTTTGAATGGGGAGGGAGGGGCTGGATCCTTTACTCACCTCCCCTGTGGGCCTCTCTGCATGGAATGAGCAGTAGAGCTGGGCCTTGCTGATTCCTTTTTTTCTTCCTCTCCAGGCTCAGGTCTTTGGATGGGGAGGGAGGGGCAGGATCTTTTACTCCCCTCCCTGTGGGCCTCTCTGCATGGAATGAGCAGTAGAGCTGGGCCTTGCTGATTCCTTTTTCTTCCTTTCTAGGCCCAGGTCTTTGAATGGGGAGGGAGGGGCTGGATCCGTTACTCACCTCCCCTGTGGGCCTCTCTGCATGGAATGAGCAGTAGAGCTGGGCCTTGCTGATTCCTTTTTTTCTTCCTCTCCAGGCTCAGGTCTTTGGATGGGGAGGGAGGGGCTGGATCCTTTACTCCCCTCCCCTGTGGGCCTCTCTGCATGGAATGAGCAGTAGAGCTGGGCCTTGCGGATTCCTTTTTTCTTCCTCTCCAGGCTCAGGTCTTTGGATGGGGAGGGAGGGGCAGGATCCTTTACTCCCCTCCCCTGTGGGTCTCTCTGCATGGAATGAGCAGTAGAGCTGGGCCTTGCTGATTCCTTTTTCTTCCTCTCTAGGCCCAGGTCTTTGGATGGGGAGGGAGGGGCTGGATCCTTTACTCACCTCCCCTGTGGGCCTCTCTGCATGGAATGAGCAGTAGAGCTGGGCCTTGCTGATTCCTTTTTTTCTTCCTCTCCAGGCTCAGGTCTTTGGATGGGGAGGGAGGGGCTGGATCCTTTACTCCCCTTCCCTGTGGGCCTCTCTGCATGGAATGAGCAGTAGAGCTGGGCCTTGCTGATTCCTTTTTCTTCCTCTCTAGGCCCAGGTCTTTGGATGGGGAGGGAGGGGCTGGATCCTTTACTCCCCTCCCCTGTGGGCCTCTCCGCATGGAATGAACAGTAGAGCTGGGCCTTGCTGATTCCTTTTTTCTTCCTCTCCAGGCTCAGGTCTTTGGATGGGGAGGGAGGGGCAGGATCCTTTACTCCCCTCCCCTGTGGGCCTCTCTGCATGGAATGAGCAGTAGAGCTGGGCCTTGCTGATTCATTTTTTCTTCCTCTCTAGGCCCAGGTCTTTGGATGGGGAGGGAGGGGCAGGATCCTTTACTCACCTCCCCTGTGGGCCTCTCTGCATGGAATGAGCAGTAGAGCTGGGCCTTGCTGATCCCTTTTTTTCCCTCTCTATGCTCAGGTCTTTGGATGGGGAGGGAGGGGCTGGATCCTTTACTCACCTCCCCTGTGGGCCTCTCTGCATGGAATGAGTAGAGCTGGGCCTTGCTCATTCCTTTTTCTTCCTCTCTAGGCCCAGGTCTTTGGATGGGGAGGGAGGGGCAGGATCCTTTACTCCCCTCCCCTGTGGGCCTCTCTGCATGGAATGAGCAGTAGAGCTGGGCCTTGCTGATTCCTTTTTTTTCCTCTCTATGCTCAGGTCTTTGGATGGGGAGGGAGGGGGTGGATCGTTTACTCACCTCCCCTGTGGGCCTCTCTGCATGGAATGAGTAGAGCTGGGCCTTGCTCATTCCTTTTTCTTCCTCTCTAGGCCCAGGTCTTTGGATGGAGAGGGAGGGGCAGGATCCTTTACTCCCCTCCCCTGTGGGCCTCTCTGCATGGAATGAGCAGTAGAGCTGGGCCTTGCTGATTCCTTTTTTCTTCCTCTCCAGGCCCAGGTCTTTGGATGGGGAGGGAGGGGCTGGATCCTTCACTCACCTCCCCTGTTGCCTCTCTGCATGGAATGAGCAGTAGAGCTGGGCCTTGCTGATTCCTTTTTTTCTTCCTCTCCAGGCTCAGGTCTTTGGATGGGGAGGGAGGGGCTGGATCCTTTACTCCCCTCCCCTGTGGGCCTCTCTGCATGGAATGAGCAGTAGAGCTGGGCCTTGCTGATTCCTTTTTTTCTTCCTCTCCAGGCTCAGGTCTTTGGATGGGGAGGGAGGGGCTGGATCCTTTACTCACCTCCCCTGTGGGCCTCTCTACATGGATTACTCAATCCAATAGGATATATTGACTTACAATTTTAATACATTTTTCCTTTCTTAAAATGTGTATACATTTTGGCACCCTCTGTATATCTATCTATCTATCTATCTATCTATCTATCTATCTATCTATCTATCTATCTATCTATCTATCTATCTATCTATCTATCTATCGCTTCTCATTGATGGCATATTCAGCAGACCACAGATATTGCTGTGATTACTAGCACTTTGCTGCTCCTTTTCTCAGTACCTGGCTTAAGTAAGGCTCTCATGTTCAGAGTGTGGAGAATTACCATTGTTTGGGCCATTTTGGGGGGGGGGGTGGAACACTTCCTGGGCACATGGCCCTTCCTTCCAAATTTGAAACAGGTAGCTTACTGGCCACGGGATAAGGTTTTCCTTCTGATGTGGCTAAAGCAATTTGAGCCATTCGCCTTTGAATTCTTGAGGTCCTCACATGGTTCTCTCAGTGACCTTGGCTCTGGATTTGTGCAATGAAAATTGATTTTAAAAGCTGCAAAGGAATCACCCAAACTTGCTATGAGTAATCCTCTTCTTTGCCTTTCCATCAATGAAAATCTCACCAATTTCAGATTGTCTGTACATTTTAATAATGCAGAGATATGTTTTTCAGGCTCTAGTATTATCTAGGCAAAGACTGGTCTGTTCAAATATTAAGACTATTTCAGATACTTGGCTTGCAACCACAAATGTTTCTCTTAAAATTTTAAGCATATATGCTGCACAACCAGAATTCAGCATGTAGCTGAGGGGTCCCCTCAAACAAAGAGAATGATAAATGATAAATGATTACAGAATACCCTCTACATAGAAATCCCTGAAATAGTTATGTCAAAAGTGA
The DNA here is from genome assembly GCA_035047305.1 of Bradypodion pumilum. Lineage (NCBI taxonomy): Eukaryota > Metazoa > Chordata > Lepidosauria > Squamata > Chamaeleonidae > Bradypodion > Bradypodion pumilum. Next base: position 65,065,940 of record JAWDJD010000004.1, on the reverse strand, counting down.
CTAGATGGCACATGACTGTTTATGATTATTCAAGGTGTGGTAGATTTGCTTTTAGGGCTGCGGTGTCTTAGCAGTTAAGACGCTTGATGACTGGAAGGTCAGAATATCAGCAGTTTCAGACCCAAGTGCTGTGTGGCAAGGTGAGCAACCATTGTTTGTACCAGCTCCTGCCAACCTAGCGGTCTGAAATTGCAAGCAGATAAATAGGACCGCTTTGGCAGGAAAGATAACAGCATCCCATGTTCTCTAGCATTTAATCATGCCTGCCACATGACCATATAGATAGCTTCCTACTTTCATCAAGCAGAAATTCTGCATGTATTAAAAATAATAACAAATAGAACAAAACTGCTATGACGCATTAAGGCAGGGGTCGGCAACCTATGGCCCATGGGATGAATCCGGCCCACAGGATCAAATCATCCGGCCCCTGCCCTTGCTCCAACCACCGCCACTGCCAGAAGCAGCCATGTTTACGGCAGCTGTGGAAACAGTCTGGCCCCCTCAACAGTCTGAGGGAGTGTGACCTGGCCCCCAACTTTAAAAGGTTGATGATCCCTGCTTTAAGGCATACCAGAAGCTCAAGTCAGCACACTGCTGATCAGGGTTTCTGGGAATTGAAGTCCAAGAACAGCTGGAGCACCAAGGTTGGCCACCCCTCCTTTTAAGGGATAACATATTTCAGTGTATTTTCAAGGATTGCCATATATATTATTTTTGTCTCATACCATTAAATATTTGGCCTGTTTTATTTACAGGTATACACTATGGGAGTGGAAATCCAGTGAATGTGGACAGAAGTACAGAAAATGACTTTCAAAAAAGTTTTAACAGCTTTGTTAACACATGTAATGGCCTTTGTAAGTGTGAATTATGTAAACATCCTGGTCATACCTAGAGTGATTAACTATGAGGTAAACATAGCTGGTCTTTGAACTGCAAAAATACTAATCCAGGAAACAGCTTGGTTTTTCCAGTTTGACCACAGGTTGTATGTGATTATAAATGCAAGGGATGTTTAGCTGCAGTAACTCTGCCTTACTTGTCCTTTGGGGTATTTTATGTCTTTGAAAAATTGTTTTCAGCTGAGCAATAACATCTGAATAACTTTTAAATGTCAGTATTTGCTTCCTTTAAGCATCAAGAGTCAGGCCATCTGCAAAGTAAGAATGTATGTAATTCTTGCCTAAACAATATTATAGGGTTTTTTATCGTGTCAGAAGCACACAAAGGTGCTTTCTTGGTTGAAAGGATTTTTGCTGGAGGAATTTCTCTCAGAGGACACCTGAATGAGGCTCCTTTCATGTCCCCAAGACCTTTTCCCACCAAAGTGGTCCCTATTTATCTACTTGCAATTTCTTGCTTTCGAACTGCTAGGTTGGCAGGAGCTGGGACAGAGACAGCCACTCATTCCATCATGCAGTACTCAGGGTCCTGAACTGCCGACTTGGTGACTTTCCAGCTAACAAGGCGAGCTTCTTAACCACTGAGTCACCGCAGTCCCTAATATTATAGTAAGAAAAATAGAAACACAAGCACACGAACAAGAACAATTCCATTTGTTCCTGTTTCTTGTAAGCCTTGTCCTTATTTTACCTTCTAGCAGACCTATATGGCATACATGTTCCTCGCTAGATTGATGGTTTCCACAACATAATAAATGTTTTTTTTAAAAAAAGAGGAGGAAGGGCTATTTATAACTGAATATGGAGAAGATTTTTTAAAAAAAATCTTCCAAATTTGGCATAAGTACAATGGCAAGCTCTTTAAACATCAGTTAAATTTCATGTGAAAACATTAATATTAAGACAGCACAAGAATGTATTTTATAACAAATTCATTATTCAAGAGTAAGTATATACATATTCAAAGTATACTATTCATACAGAAATAAAAGTCATTACCAACCTCAGGGAAATCCAAATACAGTACAGTACTGCAGAACTACAACACAATCTCCATACAGGCTTAGGAGACTCAGAGTGTCATGACAAGACCCATGACAGAAAACTGAAAGGGAAATTATCATGTGAAAGATCATAACTGGAACACCAAGCAGGACTCCTTTACAACCTTTTTTGGCACATTAGACTACTCTAATCTCAAAAAACTCCCATTTGTTTTTAATTAATATGCACAATATGATACTTTTTACAATAATATACAGAACTACAGCTGTTCACAGTAGTCACAAGCATTGTGAACAAACTGCTCTAAAAAACACAACAGTTTCTGTAGTTTACTAATTTCATAAAGACATCCAATTTTGTTTAATCAGGCTGTCTGCAGACAAACAGACAACACCACAACTAGAGTGAATGCCAAGCAACAACTTTCAAAATCAGGTAGCAGATATATTTGGCAAAATGAAAATGTGCCACTTTAAAGTAAATTATATCATTCAGAATGTTTTTGCTGTACTGTATTTTATTCTCTCGTATTGTGAAGCAATAGTATTTAAGCAGAGAAATAGTATTATTGTATAGGTTATTAAAGCTTTAAATTAAATAGTTAACAATGAAGATGATAAGCAACAAAAATTTTAATTAGTAGTGTTACTTTTTTTTGCTCACCTGCTCTCAAAAAACTAGAATTAAAGATAATTTAAAACTTAACAATATACCTAATCCTTTCTCCCAAAATAAAAAATTGGGGACTTTTCAGCACTTATTATATTTTGCCCTAAATACTTCATGAAATTGGCAACATCCTATTTTATTTTTTTCACTGATGTACTGTGACTGGCGTACATCTCAGTGTTAAACTGCTGGTTTTGACCTTTAAAGCCCTATATGGCAGTGGGCCAGGATACCTTAGAGACCGCATCGTCCCAAGAGTGTCTGCCTGTCCAACCAGAGCGGACCGGACGGGCTCTCTAATGGTGCCATCAGTTAGGGGTGCACATCTGTCCAGCACCCGAAGGAGGGCCTTCTCCGTGTCCGCACCAACTCTCTGGAACCTCCTGCCAACAGATCTAAGACTTCAAAGAGAATTGCTGCCCTTCAGGAAAGGATTGAAGACCTGGCTGGCAGGGCAGGTGTGGGGCCCGAATGGGAACACGGTCCCCGCCTGCTGGCTTATGTAAACAATTAAGAACTCTCTCTTCTTCTTTTTATAGTGGGTGGGATGGGTGGGTGGGATGTGGGTCTTTTAAAGTGGGTAGGATGTGGGTCTTTTAAAGTGTTTTTATGTGTTTTTAAAACATGTTGTAATGCCGCCCTGAGTCGGGTTCTGCCTGAGTGGGCGGCATATATAAATATGACTATTAAATTAAATTAAAATTAAAGTTAAGAGGTTAGTTCTGTATAGGCATCAGCTGTTGTGCACCAAGTGGTATGACTCAGCACACAGTATGCAACTTTAATTTGTGCCAATCCATAGTAAAGATTTAAACTGACTGCATTATGCTAGAAGCAACTAAGAGAATTCTGGAAATTAAAAGTGTTTGTATTGTGATTTTTAGCAGTTTATCATAAATATAAACATGTACATAATGAGTACCTTTGCATAACACACCTTTTCTGTAACCACGAAGATCAGATCCATAATCTGATTAAGTCTAAGAATTAGTTTATAATATGAGATGCATATCTATAAGAAAGAGTAAGGTCAGTTTCTCCATACTAATTAAAAATATGGTTGATAGAACAATCTGTCCACTGTTTTTCCAGAGAAAGAACAAATAATATTAACAAAAGCTTCCTGGGGTATATAAAGTGTTTATGGAAACACAATCTATTAGAAACTAATGCTACAAACAATCAGAAAGACCCTTCTTGAAGATCGTGGTAATTTTGAACCACGATCAGGAGTACCCTGGCAACAGTAACCTTGTGTATCCCAAATACTACTGGACTAAGACTCACATCATCTTCATCCAGAAAGACCAATGATGAAGAGTGATATGGTATCCATTTGGAAGGACACATTTCCCAACCCTGTTTTCATGCCACAGGGACTCTTATGTCTTTAGTTCTGATAATTTACACCACCTTCTACTCATTACTATAATAATCAAACCATGTGAAACATTATTTAGGAAGTTCTTAGAATTTATTAATAACTAGCAAGGGTTGCCCGGCGTTGCCGGGCTTCCTCCCCCCCCCCCGTGTGTTTTAATAAAAAATGAAGCAATTTTATTTTTGCAATAGTTTTAAATTGTGTTGGAAGGTTAAATTGTGTTAATGTTTTTTAAAAATTGCTTAGTCTGTAATTTTAATTTTTAAAATGTTTATTTATGTAAAAATTTTTTGGCTTGGCTGTTATTAACTGTGATCTGCTTTTTTGGTTTTTTTTTAGGATTAATAAAAGAAGAAAGTATGATATAATTTTTTCAAATTGTTTTATGTAAGCGATTAAGGTTTTAGTTTTTTGAATTTTTTTAATTATTTGTACCGTAGGTAATTATTTTAATAATGTAAAAGAAATGTTTTTTACATTCAATGTTTTTAAAATGTGTTTAGATATTTGAGTTTAAATTTGAGTTATAACTCAGCACAGGATTTTTAAAAGTTTCTATTGTATTTTATTGACATGTTAGTGATTTGTGTTAAAGTGTGTTTTAGTGTAATTTTTTTTACCCGTTTTTATTGGTGTGACCTTTTGTTTTGTTTTTTATTGTATCTTTGTTTACTTCGTATTGTTTTTGGTGTTTTTGTTTTTGTGTATTTTTGGATGTGTTTGACTGTTTTTAGTAATTTTAAAAAAATTATTTATTTTTTTGTTGGTGGGGAAGGGACGTGGTCATTGGGGGTTAGGAAGGGTGGGCTAGGTGGTGGGGAGAGGGGCATGGTCGTTGGGGGTTAGGAAGGGTGGGTTAGGTGGTGGGGAGGGGGGCATGGTCATTGGGGGTTAGGAAGAGTGGGTTAGGTGGTGGGGAGGGGGGCATGGTCATTGGGGGTTAGGAAGGGTGGGCTAGGTGGTGGGGAGGGGGCATGGTCATTGGGGGTTAGGAAGGGTGGGCTAGATGGTAGGGAGGGGGGCTTTATTGTGTTATGGTGCTTTGTTTGTGTGGAGTCGTGAAAGTAGATCGGGGTTTCCCCTTTAATATCAGTGGGTGGGGGGTTGCGACCCCCCTCTCCGCTGGCTCCCCTTGGGTTGGGAGGTTTGTGGGGACAAAAGGGGTATATTGCCCCAACACTTCTGGACCCAGGAGATCAGGCAGAGTGGATCGATTCCCCCCCCTCCTTAAAACAACTCCGTTTTTAAAGAGAAGAAAAGACGGAGTTGTTTTAAGGAGGGGGGGATCGATCCACTCTGCCTGATCTCCTGGGTCCAGAAGTGTTGGGGCAATATACCCCTTTTGTCCCCACAAACCTCCCAACCCTAGGGTAGCCAGCGGAGAGGGGGATCGCAACCCCCACCCACTGATATTAAAGGGGAAACTCCAGTCGGGACCTTCAGGCGCCATGGGTGAGGGAAAGAAAGCCGGCTGGTGTGTGCTTGGCTGTGAGTTGGTTTTCTTTTTCATTTTTCGGGCGCCGGTTTCCTCAGCGTTCTGCGCGCTCATGGCGCGCAGGACGCTGGGGCTTGTAGTTATGGGTTGGTGCTTTGTGTTTGTGCTGCGTTTTTTTAAAATGGTTTTCTTTCGATTGGCTGCGGCGCGTTTCCGAACGCTGCGCCGTGCGAGAGCCTCTCAGCCTGATTGGCTCTGGCGCGGCGCGGCGCAAGGAATGTTGGGAAGTGAAGTTGTTTCCCTTTCTTCGCGTTTGTGGGGCTGTTGCCCCACTGCCGGTTTTCTCAATCCTTCGTTGACCTGCGTACCCAGATCGGCCGTGTGCACGAAGGGTGAGTGCAGGCAAGTAGGGCGAGGCATAGCAACCTATAGCCAGTTCCAACGGTTAACCCTTGGATTTATAGGTTAAGATTTAGACAGATAAGACTTCCTCAATGCCTTTTCCTTACCATCTCACGTTGGCATGAAGGTGATGTTTGGCTCTTATCAACAATACCAATGAAATACAAACTTCAGCAGGTCTTATCAAACTGGTAGGTATGTCTGCTAGTACGCCCTCAAACATAGAATACATGTTAGCCATGTGAGGACAAGCCTGTTTTGGCACGAAGATATTGGCACGAAGAACTGAGCACAGCAACCACCAACACTGACAGTATGAATGACTTGGGACAAGATTGTTGCATCAGACTTAATTCAGTAACTGACATACAAGGGATGCAAAGAATACCCTTATCTACAGGTTCGCTATCATAAGACACTGTACAAAAGTGGGGAAAAGTAATGGAAAATTAAAATGAAAGTAAGCACCTTTGGCAGATGGACTTCCTTCTTCCTTGTCATTACATTCTTACTGTGAAGTGACCCACTCTCCTTGCCTCTCTTGACTAGTAACTGAAACCAGAATGTTTCCTCTTTCAGCTCTGTTGTCCCACAACTTCTAGAACTTGTTTAATATTTTATCTTTAATTCTTGTCAATGAGATTTTGACGATTTCAAAGCTCCAGCTGACATTAAGATGAACTATGCTACATCTGACCAAAGGAACATCTCTGCCAGCCCTATCCAATCGAGTGCTCCAAAAGGAAGCCCATGTGCAGCACCCTCTCATGTTCTCCAAGAACTGATATTTTTTTCCCCCCTGGCAATGCATACTTTCCTGGAAATAAGGCGCTTGAATCCAATGGGATTGACTTTAGAGTATTAAAAACTTTATGTAAACAAGTACACACAAGAAAGATACATGCTTGCAAAGCAGGCATTATGATGGAGACTTTAAAAAAAAAACAATTGAGGACAGTGGTGGTGAACCTATGGCATGCATGCCAGAGGTGGCACTCGGAGCCCTCTCTGTGGGCACCCGTGCAGCCACCCAACACAGAGTTCTCTCTGCCAAACAGGAGTGCTTCCTCCAGCCCCAGCACAGAGTTTGCCCCGGCCCTCTGTTCAGCAGCCCAATGGGCTTGTTTCCTCCCTCCCGTTACCATATTGGCATTTTGTGATAAATGAGTTTTGGGTTGCAGTTTGGGCACTCGATCTCTAAAAGGTTCACCATCACTGACCTAGAACGTTTGTTTATGTCCCTTGCATCAACACTGTAAACAATTTGCATAATCTCTATCATTCCTCCCTGAATTTCCACAAAAAACTTCCACTCTCCTCGAAGCTGCCTGCCTACATTTACAACCTTGCTTGTCCTACACCCTTATTTTAGCTATAAATCCAGATGAGAATAGTGGGATTGACTTCTCAGTGGAAATGCACAGGGGCCGCGCAACCTCCCTTCCTCTCCAAATTCCAGGGCCAGGGTCAGATCCAGGAAGATTTATTTTTTTAATGTGGGTTTATGTGGGTTTTAAGAGGAATGGGGTGGGTGGGTGGGTATGTTGGGTTTTAATTGGTTTTTATTGGTTATACTGTTTTATGTGTGTTTTAACTTGTTGTGAGCCGCCCAGAGTCGGGTTTACCTGATTGGGCGGCATATAAATTTGAATATATATAAATAAATAAATAAATAAATAAATAAATAAATAAGTGCAGCTCTCGGGTATTGAAACCCAACTTTCCAGTCCCCAGCTCAGCGTCTTAACCACACTAAGCAACCGGATGAGTTTAAAAGAGAATATAGCTGAGGAACTCAACCTCTCCTATGTCACTTGGAGAACCCTGAATAGGCTGAGGGTTGGAGTCCCTAAATCAGGGGTGATCAAACTACAGCCTGGGGGCCGGAACTACCCCAGTGCCAATTCATCCGGCCCAGAAAGCCCTTGTCGCTCCAGGAAGTGGAAGTAAAATGCATTTTACTTCCACTTCTGGGAGTGACGAGGGCTTTGCAGGCCAGATGAATTGGCATCAGGGGCAGATCCGGCCCACAGGCAGTAGTGACTAGCCCACCGCCTGAAAAGTTTGGGCACCCCTACCCTAAATGGAAAACTAACCTGCCAACCTAGCAGTTCGAAAGCAAGAAATTGCAAGTAGATAAATAGGGACCACTTCGGTGGGGAGGTAACAGCGTTCCGTGTGCTCCGGTGTCTAGTCATGCCTGCCACATGACCACGGAAACGTCTGCAGAAGCAGACAGCGCTGGGCTCTTCGGCTTGGAAACAGAGATGAGCACTGCACCCTAGAGTCGGATACGATTGGCTTTCGAGCAAGGGAAACCTTTACTTTTACTAACACGCTCAAGTGGGGGCTGCTGGTGGGCAACACACGGTGAGTGCGTATACAGAATCCGGTTCATTTACCGGTCTGCTGATCACACTGCCAGAAACATGGCCCAATGAAGACTGAATGTTGGCCAACGGCAGAGCCAAGAAAGTGGCTTTTTATTTTTTTTGCCAATCTAAAGTTTGATGTGGGCACGAAAGAGGAAGGGCGAGGGAGGGTCCTCTACTCCAGTCTCCACACTACTCGGCCTTGAGTTCGTCCTCCTGGAGCCGGATTCAAAGGGCATTCATTCATGGAGAGCGGCTTTTCCAGGCCGAGAGTGTGGCAACCGCGGTGCGGCCATGACCTCGGCCAGGCCCGTCGCCCCGTTGCGAAGTGAGCCCCACCACAACCACCAGCCAGCGTGAGAAAGCAAATAGGAGCGAGGGAGGGGGCGGGCGCCCGCGGAGCCGAGCGGACTCCAGCGCCGGGCCGGGTCTTTGGAGGAGGGCCGCGCCTGCGCGCCTGGCCTGCCCGCCTTTTGCATCACCAACGCTGTCATCGCCCCGGCAACGGCAGCCCGGGACAGAATGTCTCCAGCAGCCGGAGCCGCGGGACGAGGCCGCCTCGCCTCCTTCCTTCAGGCACGGCCCCCGCCCCCGCCCGAGTCGAGACGGAACTGGCTCGAGCTGTTCCCTCTTCCTCCGCCTCCTCTTCCTGAGCGGCTCTCCTCCTGAGTCATGCACTCCCCCCCCACCACCACCGCCACCACCCCTCTCTTCCCCGGCGCGTGCCAGCTTGCAAAGTCATCCTCGTTGCGCACCAGAGCAAAGCGCGTGCATGGGCACACGCGCACGTCCATCCTCCCCCCCCCCTCCGCCCCTCCTTCTCGCGCCTTCCCACCATGCAAACACCCGGCAGTCACCGTCACCAGCAGCATGGCCGTCTTGTCCCCACATGCCATGAGAAGCATGAAGGGAAAGGAAGTTAAAAGGAGAGACGCTGCTGAAAATAAATGGCGTTGGCTCGGAATGCCTTGCCTGCGCTCGGAAAAGGGGCAACTGCAAGAGCTGCATCCATCGACGAACCATTTGCGACTCAACTAGAACTCGCACCATCCTCATTAGCTACAGATGTGCAGTGCCATAATGTTTCTTTTGCATCCATCTCCTCACCATTTACAACGCAACGGAACTCACACGCCATCCTCAATTAACTCATTAGCTACAGATGTGCAATGCCATAGTGTTTCTTTTGCATCCGTCTCCTAACCGTTCACAACTCAACAGAAGTTTTAATGGTTACTGTTTTATCTGTGTTCATTCTGTATTTTATATATGTTGTTAGCCGCCCTGAGTGATGTTTCTCATCAGGAGGGTGGGATACAAAGTCATAAATAAATAAAAATAAATAAGTCACACCATGACCATCCTCAATTAACTCATTAGCTAGAGATATGCAATGCCATAATGTTTCTTTTGCATCCATCCCACCATTTACTACAACAGAACTCACACCATCCTCCATCAACTCATTAGCTACAGATGTGCAATGTCATGTTTCTTTTGCATCCATCTCCTCACCGTTGACAACTCAACAGAACTCACGGTGCTCAATTAACTCATTAGTTACAGATGTGTAATGCCACAATATTTATTTTGCATCCCTTTCCTAACCAATTTATAACTCAACAGAACCAAACTCCGCCGCAATAAATCCGAACCCCAATCTGGGATCTTCGGTTATTACCGGTTGTTAAAAAAAAGTCACACAGATTTGTAAATTTATCTGTCGTGCTAGCCTACCATTGTGTCCCTCTGCACCTGTTATGGTGAAATTAATGCCACGAAGTCTCACTCTTGTGTCTGACGAAGTGGACTTGATCCGCGAAACCTCACATTAAAATACAGTGGTTAGTTTTTTCAAGGTGCCATAACGGTTTTGTGCATTTGTTTGCTCTGATATGCAAGCTACCTACGACAGCTAAGCATGCATGCGGAGGATTGTGTTCTCTCACACACGCAGTGCACAGGAAGGCGTTGCAACCAGAATGGAGTGAGATGCCCCACTCCAGCTGTTCTTGAACTTCAATTCCCAGAAACCTAAGTCCCTGTGAATCCACACGAATGGGTCGTGGGTTCACAGGGACTTAGGCTTCTGGGAATGGAAGTTCCAAGAACAGCTGGAGTGCCAAGGTTCGCCATCACGACCCCAGATCATTAGGGGACCCCCACCCATCCACCCCAGCTCTTCTTCTGACTAACGTTTGCCCATGGCTGCTAACGCTGCGCTGACCTTACCTCGCCCGGCTGTTTTGAAGCGCTGAGCTCGATTTCTGCTTCACTTGGGTCTGGTGGTGTCTTTCTTTCACAAGGTCAAAAAACCACCTCCTCCTCCTCCTCAGCCCCTCCACAAAACTCATCTGGGGCTCTGTCTTCCCCTGTCGTCGCCTCCTGCGAGAAGAATTACTTTGCGGGTCTTGTTCCTCGTTGCAAGTCTCAAACCTCGCAACACCCCCACACCCCCCCCCCCCAATCTTTGCTTCCCAAACGGTTGCAACCCCTCTGGCAGTCCAATTTTGCGCACTCCATCCAAATATGGGACACCCGGGGTCGACTTTGCCTCTGCGCCACGTTTCCAAACGGCTCCCTCCTCTCTTCGGCGCTGCAAACTGTATCAGCTTAAGAGGCTCACCTCTCCCCGCCGTTCCCCCAGCCCTGCTCTTTCCCGACAACCCCCATATATTTCCCCCTTTTCTCTTGTAAATAGCCGCTTCCCCACGTGGAGGCGAAGCGCCTTGCGCCAGAACTTCCTACCCCCCAACCCACCCTCTCTCTCTCTCTCTCTCCCACCACCAGCCACAGCATGTTTGCTTCTGGAAATGAAACCGCGACACAGCGGGAGGGGGGGGGGTCTCTCCCGTTTTGCCATTGGCCAGGCCCGAGTCACCTCTGCATTCTTATTGGCTGAAAAGGAGCGAGAGGGAAAACGACGCTCGGTTCGTAAATGCTGCTCTCTTTTTGTTTACTTTTGTTGTTCATTTCGCACAGTCGATTCTGACCCTTTGCGACCCTATGGACCATTGTCCATAGGGTCTCTTGTTGTTGTTCAGTCGCACAGTCGATTCCGACCCTTTGCGACCCCATGGACCATTTTCCTCCAGGCACCTCTGTCCTCCACCATCCTCCTCAGCCCACCCAGCTCTGCGCCCATTGCGTCTACAATACCATCTATCCATCTCATCTTTGGACACCCCCTTCTTTTCTTGCCCTCCACCTTTCCCAGCATCAACGCCTTCTCAAGTGAGTCCTCCCTTCTCATTTGATGTCCAAAGCGCAGAAGAATAGATGCCTTTGAGATGTGGTGTTGGAGGGGAGTCCTGAGAGTCCCTTGGACAGCAAAGAGAACAAATAGGTCAATACTGGAAGAAATCAATCCTGACTGTTCATTGGAGGGACAAATAGTGAAGATGAAGCTATTCTTCTGCACTTAGCCTTCCTAATGGTCCAGCGTTACCCATACATTACCACTGGGAATACCATTGCTTTGACTATGCGAATTTTTTGTTTTCAAGGTGATGTCTCTGCTTTTCACTATATTCCCCAGGTTTCTCATAGCTTGTCTCCCCATAATCAGTCGTCTTTTTATTTCATGGCAGAAAGTGAGGAAGACCTTAAGAAGCTCCTGCTTAGGTTGAAAGAAGAGAGTGCAAAAGCTGGCCTGAGACTCAACATCAAGAAAACCAAGATAATGGCAATAGGCCCTATCAGTCCCTGGAAAATAGATGGGGAAGAAGTAGAAGCAGTGACAGATTTTACTTTCTTAGGATCAAAGGTCACTGCAGAGGGTGATTGCAGCCATGAAATAAAAATGCAACTGATGCTTGGGAGACAAGCTATGAGAAACCTGGGGAACATAGCAGAGACATCACCTTGCAAACAAAAATTCGCATAGTCAAGGCAATGGTATTTCTGGTGGTAATGTATGGGTATGAGAGCTGGACCATTAGGAAAGCTGAGCGCAGAAGAATAGATGCCTTTGAAATGTGGTGTTGGAGGAGAGTTTTGAGAGTACCCTGGACAGTGAGGAGAACAAATAGGTCAATCTTGGAAGAAATCAACCCTGACTGCTCCTTAGAAGGTGTGGGGCACCAATGGTGGTGTGACCCCCGCCTGCTGGCTTGTATAAGATCCTCCCTCTTTTTATAGATGGGGTGGGTGGGATTTTAATGGGGATGGTTTTAAAAAATAATTTTATTATAGATGTTTTATTGTCTTTTATGCTTTTATTGTGAGCCGCCCGGAGTCGCTTCAGCGAGGGGGCGGCAATACAAATGTAAAAATTAAATTAAAATTAAATAGTGGTGCAATTTAGGCCAGTAGCCATCATATCGGTTACACAGTAGGCCAGACAGAATTAATTGGCGGCTGGAGAATGTTTTGTGTTGATGGTTAAACCAGAAAGTGACTCCTGTCCTTGAAGACATTACCTACATATAAATAACTCTTGAACCTTTTGATCAGCAGAACCAGGTAACTCCAATCCACTTACATTTTGATGTCAGATATATACCCCTTGTAAGAAGAGAATTGTTTTTGAGTCATAGCCAAAATAGGCTCTCCCCCACCCCCATTTGCCTCTTGAAATTCATCTACATGAGTTTCACTCTGGTACTGCCTACCAGGATCCCATGTCACCTGAGGATGCCCTTTGCTATGGGCCTCCAACTGTAGATGAAATAGAAAAATGGTGCCCTGTTTCAGCAGACCCAGATGTTGAATTACTGAGGCATGAATTAATGACAGCATGAAGGTGTGTCAATCTCAATGCTAGGGATCATTAGGAAGGGTATAGAAAATAAGTCAGCAAGTGTAATTTTGCCTCTTTATAAATCTATGGTGAGGCCCCATCTGGAATACTGTGTACAGTTCTGGTCGCCATACCTCCAGAAGGATATTATGGAGCTGGAAAAAGCGCAGAGGAGGGCAACCAGAATGATTAGGGGACTGGAACACCTTCCTTACCATCTGAGGCTGCAACGGTTGGGCCTCTTCACTCTTGAAAGACAGCGTCTAAGAGGTGACCTGATTGAAGTTTATAAAATCATGCACAGTGTGGACAAAGTAGATAAGGAAAAACTGTTTTCCCTGTCGCACAACACTAGAACAAGGGGACACTCAATGAAACTTTTGGGTACTAGTTCTCAAATAAGAGAAAGTACTTTTTCACCCAGAGGATTACTGGTCTATGGAACTCCCTGCCAGAAGAAGTGGTGACAGCTGTCAGTCTTGACAGCTTTAAGAAAGGATTAGACAAGTTCATGGAGGACAAGGGTATCAATGGCTATAATTATGGATACTTAAGGACAACCTCGGGGTTGGAGACATAGGCAGGATATCTCTCAATGCCATTTCCAGGGAATCCTAAGCAGGTGAAGGCATCTCCTTGGGAATACCCTGAAGGAAATGGTGAGCCACTGTGTTGTGAGACAGAATGCTGGACTGGATGGGCTGTGGCCTGTTCCAGCAAGGCTGTTCTTACGTTCTTATGTACCTTGAGAGATGTTTATAGGTAAAGAGTGCAGCAGTCGTCTAATGCCAGGCACCAACATTTTAAACACCGTAAAGCAGGGGTGCCCAAACTATGGCCCACGGGCCGGATCCAGCCCCCAATGCCAATTTATCTGGCCCACACCACCCTCATCATTCCTTGTCCCTTACTTCCGCTTCCAGGAGCGACGAGTGTGGTGCAGGCTGGATGAATTGGCATCAGGGGCAGATCCGGCCTACAGGCCATAGTTAGGGCACTCCTGGTTTAAACAGAGAAAATGGCAGCTTAAAATCTATCTCATCCTGTTGCAAAACAGATTGCAAGGTGTGTTTTACTTCCTCTTCTGGTGAGAGGAACCATATGGCCGGCCCACTGAACCACGTGAACGGCCCTCTGGCACTGAACTACGTGACCAGCCAGTGGCCTGAAAAGTTTAGGCACCCATGCTATAAAGGGAATTCTGCTTCCTCTTCCTGCTAATTGAAAGGAAATATTTTATTTATTTATTGTTAAATTTTTATACCGCCCACTCAGCCAAAGCTGACTCCGGGCAGTTCACAACAGTGGGTAAAAACAGATAAAAACAAATAAAACAGATAAAAACCAGCAATAAGAACCCACCCCTAAAAAGAGAGGGGTGCAGGAACTGAAGAAACCATGGGGCAGGCATCCTCCCCTATATTAACCACCCAAAGGAAGCCACCCCTCCACCTGCACCCCAAACTTGGCCCGTGTTGTGTATGTAACAGTATTACTTTAAGAATGTATGAATGTAACCTGACAATGATTACAATGTAACCCAGCTGTTTAAGGAACGCGAGTAAGCTGCCCATAGAGGGCAGCTGCAAGCGTTCAGCTCACATGGTTCACATTCCCCAATCACCGGCAGCCGCGGGAACCTTTCCTGCGCTAGGATCATGTTGTGTATGTACAATGTTGCTTTATATGTATGTACAATGTTGCTTTAAGAAATGTATGAATGTAACCTGGCCACAATCACAATGTAACCCAGCTGTTAAAGGAACGCGAGCAAGCTGCCCATAGAGGGCAGCTGTGAGTGTTCAACTCACATGGTTCTCATTCCTCAAATCACCTGCAGCCGCGGGAACTCCCCGCAACAACAAACTACTACCGATCCACCACCGAAGATGGGCGTGACCCGGACGACATCATGCCGGTAGCAGCCAATGAGCTACCGTGCAGCAAGATTCAAATGTATTGTACCACTGTATATAATGTGAGGTAGCTCCGCCATTACCACATGTTCGTTCTGATCATCAACCAATAAACCTGTGTTAGTCCTTACTGTGACTCCTTCTATGTCTCCCGGAAAAGACACTAAATTGGCGACGAAGGTGGGATCGATGGCGAATCCCAAGGTCAAGGCGTACCAGTTCGATGTGAGCGAGCCCGAACAATGGGAGCTCTACGAGTGTCAGTTTCGGCACGCGATGGAAGCCGCGGGCGTCGACGACGATGCGAAAATGCGCTCCCACTTCCTGGCCCAAGTGGGGCCGGTCACGCTGTAAATCCTGATGACCCTGCTGGCCCCCCGGAAGGTAGACGAGGTGCCCATCGACCGTATCCTGGAGAGGTTGGGCGAGCACTTCCAGCCGCCCGTCTCGATCTTCCCAGCCCGGGTCGCGTTCCACAGGCGAGACCAGCGACCGGGCGAGTCCGTGTCCGCCTACACGGCGGCCCTCAGGCTTGCGGTGGTCCACTGCCAGTGGGATGACCTGGACCAGGCCCTCCATGACCGCATGTTGTGTGGTTTGAGGGATGAGGAGCTGCAGAGGAGGCTGATGACCCGCGACCAACGCCTCACGTTCAACGAGGTACTGCGGGAGGCCCAAGCAGCCGAGGAGGCCAGGAGCGGGGTTAGACTGTTCAAGTCCCGAGGGGCCACGTCCGAGAGGGCCAAGTCACCAGTACAGGCGGCCCGGCGGACACCAGTGAAGGTGGCCTGGCGGGCCCCCAAGCCGCCCGCCGGCACACCAACATCGTCCGAGGAGTCGTCCACGACAGCGGACCCCTACTCCAGCAAGGACGACGATGTCCAGAGGATCAAGAAGCGTGGTGAGAAGCGGCAGACCCGAGAACGGCAGGACCGCCGTTGCGACGGTTGTGGAGCGTCCCACGGCCGCACGAGGTGCCCGTTTCGGAAGGCCGAGTGTCACAACTGCGGCCGAAAGGGGCACATCGCCCGAGTATGCAGGCGCAGGCGAGTTGAGGACAAGGGGAGTTCCAGCCATCCCCAGGCGCACCAACGGAAGGCGGCCGGCACCAGGAAGGTCGCAGCCAGCTACAGTGAGGAAGGCGTGAACCGCGTAGGTCTGGAGCACCGGCGGTTTTTCGTAGAGGTACTGTTGCAAGGGGTCCCAGTGAGGATGGAGATAGACTCGGGGTCATCTTATTCCATCCTGTCCCAAAAGGAGTTTATGCGTATTCCCCCCGATAAGCGGCCCAAGCTCTGGGCCATGAGGTCACACCTACGGGATGTGCAGGGGAATGGGATCCCGGTGTTGGGGGTGGGGAACTTCAAGGTGAAGTTCAAGAACTACTCCGAGAAACTGCCCTTAGTGGTCCTCAAGGAGGGGAGGTGCTGCCTTTTGGGAACACAGTGGTTTGCTCCCCTGGGAATTGAACTGTCCGGCATTAACGCCATCAAGACTGACCCAATGCGGGACGTGTGCAACGCGCACCCGGACGTTTTCAAGAAGGGGCTTGGGAAATACAAGGGGCCCCCGGTTTCCTTCGAGCTAGACCCAGAAATCCGGCCCATCCGCCTCAAACCAAGGAGAGTGCCCTTCGCACTCAAGGACAAGATCGAGGCGGAACTGGACAAATTGGTGGGGCAGGGGATTTTGGTTCCAGTTGACTCGGCGGAGTGGGAAACGCCGATTGTTACAGCCCTTAAGGCAAATGGGGAGGTCAGGATTTGTGCGGACTATAAATGTACCATCAACAAGGCCATTCGGCCAAATGCATATCCGGTGCCCGTGGTCAGCCACTTGCTGGCCACGTTACATGGGCGGAAGTGTTTTGCAAAGTTAGACCTGGCCCAGGCATACCAGCAGCTCTCTGTAACCCCGGCTGCTGCCGCCGTGCAAACAATAGTGGGGCGTTTAAGGGGCGTTTAAGGTAACGCGCCTTCAGTTTGGCGTGAATTCGGCCCCCGGAATTTTCCAGTCCCTCGTGGAATGCCTTTTAAAGGGGCTTCCTGGCGTCCTCCCATACGTCGACGACGTGTTGATAACGGCGGGGAGCGAGTTAGAATTAGCAAAGAGGCTAGATGGGGTCCTTTCAGTGTTCGAGAGGGCAGGTCTTTGACTGAGGAGGGACAAATGTGTATTCTTTGCGAGGGAGGTCGAGTTTCTAGGTTTTAAGGTAACCCCGGACGGGATCAAACCCTCTGAGTCGAAGGTTGCGGCCATAAGAAAACGCCCGCTCGCCCCACCGCGAAACCGGAGCTACAGTCATTCCTAGGGCTCCTAAATTTCTATCATACCTTCCTGCCTCGGAAGGCATCGGTAGCGGAGCCACTGCACGCACTGCTAAAAAAGGACGCGGTTTGGCGGTGGGGGGAAAGGCAGAAGAGAGTGTTCAAGGAGCTCAAGTCACTCCTGTCCTCGGACGCTGTCCTGACCCATTTCGACCCCAAAAAGCCAGTGGTCTTAGTTTGTGATGCGTCCCCAGTGGGGGTGGGGGCGGTCCTGTGCCACGTGTTGGAGAGCGGGAGGGAAGCCCCAGTGGTGTACTACTGAAGGTCCCTCTCAAAAGCCGAGCGCAATTATGCGCAAACAGATAGGGAGGCCCTGGCCATAATCGCGGGAATGAAGAAGTTCCATGATTTCCTATACGGCCGCAAGTTTACGGTGGTGACTGATCACAAGCCACTTCTGGGGATCTTCACTACCGGTAAACCCACCCCACAGATCCTATCCCCCAGAATGTTGCGATGGGCCATTTTCCTAAACGCCTACCAGTATGAGCTGGTCTACCGCCCAGGGAAGGAGATCTCCCATGCGGACGCACTGTCCCGGTCTCCCCTCCCTGGTCTAGGGGACCCCGCTTGCGAGGTAGAGCAAGACCACCAAGTCCTGCTGATCGAGTCCCTCGACTCACCCCCATTGTCCCGGCTGACCTCGCCAAGGCCACGGCGGCCGACAAGATGCTGGCCCAAGTTAGTTCCTGGGTTAGGAAAGGCTGGCCCACTACTCCCCCCGATGAAAAGTTCAGGCCATTTTTTAGGCGCAGAGTAGAGCTTTCGCTGGAAAGGGGCTGCTTACTCTGGGGCCAGCGGGTAGTTATCCCAGAGAAGCTAAGGGCCAAGATGCTGAAACTACTGCACACCAGTCACCCCGGGATCGTGCGCTCCAAGGCTCTGGCCAGGAGTTTCTTTTGGTGGCCCCAGATAGACGGGGACATAGAGCGTTTAGTGGGCACGTGTGAGAGCTGCCAGAGCTCTCGGCCCGAGGAGTCCCGGTTGCCACATAGGGAATGGGATACGGCCCGCGGGCCATGGTCCCGGATTCATGTTGACTTCGCTGGCCCCTTCCGCGGGTCCATGTTTCTGCTGGTAGTCGACTCCTACTCCAAGTGGTTGGAGGTAATCCCCATGAACAGCACCTCCTCTGCGGCAACCATCAAACAGTTGCGCAAGCTTTTTGCCTGTTTCGGCCTGCCAGACGTCCTTGTTAGCGACAACGCTAGTACCTTCACGTCTGCAGAGTTCAAGATGTTCATTGAGCGAAACGCCATCAGGCACATTACCGCTGCCCCTTTTCACCCCGCCACAAACGGTCAGGTAGAGCGCCAAGTGCGCACTACGAAAGACGCACTGCGGCGCATGGGTCCCGGTGAGTTAAACCTCCACCTGTGTCAGTTCCTCATCTGCTATAGGACAACCCCCCTAGCTTCAGGATTTTCCCCAGCCGAACTCCTCATGAGGAGGTGTCCGGTAACGCTCTTTGACCGGATGGATCCGTCCAGGGTGGAGGATGAAGGGAGAAATATAAACATAGGGGGAGAAAGCTCCAAAAGTTTCTCGGTAGGGGACCCGGTTCACTGCAGGAACTACGTGGCTTCGGGGCCAGCGTGGGTTCCAGGGACAATCATTGAACAAACGGGACCTGTATCCTACAGGGTCGAGACCAGCTCGGGTCTACTCTGGAGAAGGCACGCCGACCAACTCAGAAGGCGAGTCACCAGTGAGGGGGAATCAGCGTTAGGGTCCTCCCCCACCCGCATTACCCAAGGGGGAGACACGGCAGAACCCGCAAATACAAATGCGTATCCTGGGTTCCCAAACACAGAGGAGGATACTTTGAAAGAGAGGGATCAGCTTGATTATGATTATGATTATGATTATGATTATGAGTTGCCGTACCAGGGGGGTTTGCGGAGTGATCCCCCACCCGTCCTAGCGAGAAGAAGGGTTTCAGTTCAGCCCCTGGTACCTCCAGTCCCCCCAGTCCTTTTGTGTTAGAATATACCATAGCTCCAGCTCCCCGGAGACCCACACCCCCAAGGCAGGCAACGGGGGAGAGTCCGCCCGCCACAGTCCCTAGAACTCCCAGGCCGGCAGCGGGGGGGGGGGGAGGGCACGAGGGTCTCTTCGTCGGTCCCGAGATTCGTACTGGGGGGGGACCCCTAGCCCCTCAAACGGCAGGCAGGAGTTCACTTCCCAACTGTTCATTCCATTCCCATCCCCCAATACAAGGGGATCGCAGAGCCCACACCGAGCCACTAACGAGTCCCCCCTTTCCGTTGCAGGACAGGACTCCGCAGAGCCAGGCTCCCCTGTGTTAAGTCAAGCGGCCGCTCGCCCCAGGCGCACGTGCGGCAAGCCACAATGGTTGAGGGACTTCATCCCATCCTAGGGGGGAGGGATGTTGTGTATGTACAATGTTGCTTTATATGTATGTACAATGTTGCTTTAAGAAATGTATGAATGTAACCTGGCCACAATCACAATGTAACCCAGCTGTTAAAGGAACGCGAGCAAGCTGCCCATAGAGGGCAGCTGCGAGTGTTCAACTCACATGGTTCTCATTCCTCAAATCACCTGCAGCCGCGGGAACTCCCCGCAACAACAAACTACTACCGATCCACCACCGAAGATGGGCGTGACCCGGACGACATCACGCCGGTAGCAGCCAATTAGCTACCGTGCAGCAAGATTCAAATGTATTGTACCACTGTATATAATGTGAGGTAGCTCCGCCATTACCACATGTTCGTTCTGATCATCAACCAATAAACCTGTGTTAGTCCTTACTTCTATGTCTCCCGGAAAAGACACTAAAGATCACCTGGAGAAGATGGGCGTGACTCGGAATGACGTCACGCCGGTAGCAGCCAATGAGCTACCGTGCAACAATATTCAAATGTATTACTGCAGTATAAAATGAGCTGTATCTCCGCCATTACCACATGTTCATCCTGACCATCCTGAAATAAACCTGTGTTTTAGCCCCCACTACGGCTCCTTCTTTGTCTTCCGTGCAAGACACTAAATTGGCGACGAAGGTGGGATCCATGGTGTATCCCAAGGTCAAGCCTCATCAATTTGATATCAGCGATCCAGAACAATAGGAGCTGTACGAGTGCCAGTTTCGGCACGCGATGGATGCTGCAGGCATCGACGACGACGCAAAGATGCGCTCGCACTTCCTTGCCCAGGTGGGGCCGGCCACGCTGCGTATCCTGATGAACCTGGTGGCTCCCCGGAAGGTAGACGTGCCCATCGACCGCATCCTGGCGCTACTGAGTGAGCATTTCCAGCCTCCCGTCTCGATTTTCCCGGCCAGGGTCACATTCCACAGGCGGGACCAGCGCCCGGGGGAGTCCGTGTCCGCCTATGCGGCGGCCCTCAGGCTCGTGGCGGTCAACTGCCAGTGGGAGGACCTGGACACGGCCCTCCGAGACCGCATGCTGTGTGGCCTGAGGGACGAGGAGGTCCAGAGAAAGTTGATGACCCGCGACCATCGCCTCACGTTCAACGAGGTACTGCGGGAAGCCCAAGCAGCCGAGGCGGCCAGGAGCGGGGTCAGAGTGTTCAAGTCCCGAGGGGCCGCACCCGAGAGGGCCAAGTCACCCGTGCAGGCGGCCCGGCGGACGTCGGCGAAGACGGCCTGCCGGGCACCCCGGTCGCCCGCAGGCACGCCAGCGACCCCCGAGGAGTCGTCCACGACGGCAGACTCCTGCTCCAGCGAGGACGACGACGTCCAGAGGATAAAGAAACGTGGGGAGAAGCACCAGACCAGCGAGCGACAAGGCCGCCGTTGCGACGGCTGTGGGGCATCTCACGACCGGATGAGATGCCCATTCCGGAAGGCCGAGTGCCACAACTGCGGTCGGAAGGGCCACATCACCAGAGTCTGCAGGCACGGGCGAACCGAGGACAAGGGCGCATCGAAACACCCTCGAGCACATCAGCGGAAGGCGGCCGGCATCGGAAAGGTCTCCGCCAACGATGGCGCGGAAGGCGTGAACCGCGTGGGCCTGGAGCACCGGCGCTTCTTGATAGAGGTACTGTTACAAGGGGTTCCAGTGAGGATGGAAATAGACTCGGGGTCGTCCTACTCCATCCTGTTCCAAAAGGAGTTCATGCGCATTCCCCCAAATGCGCGGCCCAAGCTGCGGGCCATGAAGTCACACTTACGGGACGTGCAGGGCTATGGGATCCCAGGGTTGGGGGTGGGGAACTTCACAGTGAAGTTCAAAAATTACACAGAGAAACTGCCTTTAGTGGTTCTCAAGGGGGGAAGATGTTGTCTTTTGGGAACCCAGTGGTTTGCCCCCCTGGGAATTGAACTGTCCGGCATTAACGCCATAGAGACTGACCCAATGCGGGACGTGTGCGACGCGCACCCGGACATTTTCAAGAAGGGGCTCGGGACTTACAAGGGCCCCCCAGTTTCTTTTGAGTTGGACCCAGAAATCCGGCCCATACGTCTCAAGCCCTCAAGGACAAGATTGAGGCGGAACTGGACAAATTGGTGGGGCAGGGGATTTTGGTTCCAGTTGATTCAGCGGAGTGGGAGACTCCAATTGTTACAGCCTTAAAATCAAACGGGGAGGTCAGGATTTGCGCTGACTACAAATGTACAATTAACAAGGCCATTCGGCCAAATGCATATCCGGTGCCAGTGGTTAGCCACTTACTGGCCACATTGCATGGGGGGAGGTGTTTCGCCAAGCTAGACCTGGCGCAGGCGTATCAGCAGCTCACAGTAACCCCAGCTGCTGCCGCCGCGCAAACCATCGTTATGCACAAGGGGGCATTTAAGGTAACGAGCCTACAGTTCGGCGTGAATTCAGCCCCCGGGATCTTCCAGTCCCTTGTAGAACGCCTTTTAAAGGGGCTTCCTGGCGTGCTCCCATATTTTGACGACGTCTTGATAACAGCGGGGAGCGAATCAGAGCTAGCGAGGAGACTAGACAGGGTCCTCTCAGTGTTTGAAAAAGCGGGACTCTGACTGAGAAGGGACAAATGTGTATTTTTTGCGAGGGAGGTTGAGTTTCTCGGGTTCAAGGTAACCCCGGAGGGCATCAAGCCTTCCGAGTCTAAGGTTGCGGCTGTGCAAAACGCCCCTCGCCCCACCGCGAAACCGGAGCTGCAGTCATTCCTAGGGCTCTTCAACTTTTACCACTCCTTCTTGCCGAGGAAGGCATCCGTTGCGGAGCCACTGCATGCGCTACTAAAGAAAGAGGCAGTTTGGCGGTGGGGGGACAGGCAAGAGAAAGCGTTCAAGGAGCTCAAAGCGCTTTTATCCTCGGATGCTGTACTGACTCATTTTGATCCGAGGAGGCCAGTGGTTTTAGTCTGTGATGCATCCCCAGTGGGGGTGGGGGCGGTGCTGTGCCACGTGTTAGAGAGCGGGCGGGAAGCCCCGGTTGCATACTACTCCAGGTCCCTTTCAAAGGCGGAACGCAACTACGCGCAAACGGATAGGGAAGCCCTGGCCATCATCGTGGGAACAAAGAAGTTCCACGATTTCCTATACGGCCGCGAGTTTACGGTTGTGACTGATCACAAGCCCCTTCTGGGAATCTTTACCACAGGCAAGCCTACCCCACAAATCCTGTCCCCCCGAATGCTACGTTGGGCGATTTTCCTTAACGCCTACCAGTATGAGCTGGTCTATCGCCCAGGGAAGGAGATCTCCCATGCGGACGCGCTGTCCCGGTCTCCTCTCCCTAGTTTAGGAGATCCCGCATGCGAGGTAGAGCAGGACCATCAAGTCCTGCTGATCGAGTCCCTCGACTCACCCCCCATAGTCCCGGCAGACCTCGCCAAAGCCACGGCGGCCGACAAAATTCTGGCCCAAGTCAGTTCCTGGGTAAGGAAAGGGTGGCCCGCAACTCCCCCCGAGGAGCATTTCAAAGCATTTTTCAGGCGTAGAGTAGAGCTTTCCCTTGAAAGGGGCTGCTTGCTCTGGGGCCAGTGGGTAGTTATCCCCGAAAAGTTGCGGGCGAAGGTGCTGAGGCTACTGCATACCAGCCACCCGGGAATAGTGCGCTCCAAGGCACTGGCCAGGAGTTACTTCTGGTGGCCCCAGATAGACGCTGAAATAGAACACTTAGTGGCACGTGTGAGAGCTGCCAGAGCTCTCGGCCCGAGGAGTCCCGGCTACCCCATAGGGAATGGGACACGGCCCACGGGCCATGGTCCCGAATACACGTCGACTTCGCTGGCCCTTTCCGCGGGTCCATGTTTCTGCTGATAGTCGACTCGTATTCCAAATGGCTGGAAGTGATCCCCATGACTAGACCTCATCTGCTGCAACCATTAAACACTTGCGCAGGGTGTTCAGTTGCTTCGGCCTGCCGGACATCCTTGTTAGTGATAACGCTAGTACCTTCACTTCTGCGGAATTCAAGGCGTTTATCAAAAGAAATGCCATCCGCCATATTACCGCTGCCCCATTTCACCCCGCCACAAACGGTCAGGTAGAGCGCCAAGTGCGCACTACGAAGCACGCACTGCGGCGCATGGGTCCCGGTGAGTTGAACCTCCAACTGTGTCAGTTCCTCATCTGTTATAGGGCAACTCCTCTAGCTTCAGGACTTTCGCCGGCAGAGCTCCTCATGAGGAGGCGGCCGGTAACCCTTTTTGATCGGTTGGATCCGACCAGGGTGGAGGATGAAGGGAGAAATATAGGGGTAGAGAGTTCCAAAAGCTTTTCGGTAGGGGACCCGGTTCACTGCAGAAACTATGCGGCTTCGGGACCAACGTGGGTTCCAGGGACGATCATTGAACAAACGGGGCCAGTATCCTATAGGGTCGAGACTAGCACAGGCCTACTCTGGAGAAGGCATGTGGACCAACTCAGAAGGCGAGTCACTAGTGAAAGGGAATCAGCGTTCGGGTCCAACCCCCCCCCCCCCGCGTAACACAAGGGGGAGACACGGGGGCGTCCTCGGGTACAAATGCATACCCTGGATTCTCAGCCGAGGAGGACGATACTTTGAAAGAGTGGAATGAGTTTGACTTTATGTTGCCGTACCAGGGGGGTGTCGCGGAGTGGTCCCCCACCCGTCCGAGCGAGAAGAGGGGTTTCAGTTCAGCCCCTGGTACCTCCAGTCCCCCCAGCCCTTTTGTTTTAGAGTATACCATATCACCAAGCCCCCGGAGCCAGGCAGCCGGGGAAAGTTCACGCTCCCCATACCCTAGAACTCCGGGTCAGGCAGCAGGGAGTGGGGCAAGTATGCCGGTTGCAGGCACAAGGGACCGGGGGGAGACAACAAGGGTCTCCTCGTCGGTTCCGAGGTTCGTGCTGGGGGGGCCCCGGGCGCCACGGGCAACAGGCAGGGCTTTACATCTCAGTTGTATGTTCCGTTCCCTTCCCCCAATGCAAAGTTGTTGCAGAGTCCCCGCCGAACGACTAATGAGTCCCCCCTTTCCATTGAAGGACGAGACTCTGCGGGATTCGGAGCCCCTAGTTCCCCTGAGCTAAACCAAGCAGCGCACGCCCCAAGCGCACGTGCGGGAAGCCACAATGGTTGAGGGACTTCGTCCCATCCTAGGGGGGAGGAGTGTTGTGTATGTAACAGTATTACTTTAAGAATGTATGAATGTAACCTGACAATGATTACAATGTAACCCAGCTGTTTAAGGAACGCGAGTAAGCTGCCCATAGAGGGCATCTGCGAGTGTTCAGCTCACATGGTTTACATTCCCCAATCACCGGCAGCCGTGGGAACCTTTCCCGCGCTAGGATCACCTGGAGAAGATGGGCGTGACTCGGAATGATGTCACGCCGGTAGCAGCCAATGAGCTACCGTGCAACAATATTCAAATGTATTACTGCAGTATAAAATGAGCTGTACCTCTGCCATTACCACATGTTCATCCTGACCATCATGAAATAAACCTGTGTTTTAGCCCCCACTGCGGCTCCTTCTTTGTCTTCTGTGCAAGGCCCGCCAGCCAGGTTTTTAGTTCTTTTCTAAAGGGCAACAGCTCCGTCTGGAGACACAATTCCACAGGCAGGAGATTCCAAAGGGCCGGTGCGGACACAGAGAAGGCTCTCCTCCTTGTGCCAGAGAGGCGAGCCCCCCTGGCCGATGGCACTATTAGAGAGCCCCTCCGGTCCACTCTGGTTGGACGGACAGACGTCCTTAGGGCAATGCGGTCTCTAAGGTAACCTGGCCCACTACCATATAGGGCTTTAAAGGTCAAAACCAGCACCTTGAATTGCACCCGGAGGCAAACGGGTAACCAGTGCAGCTCCCGCAGCAGTGGTGAGGCATGGGCATAACGTCCACACCCCATCACCACCCGGGCCACCGCATTCTGGACCAGATGCAGCCTCCGAATGGTCATCAAGGGCAGCCCCATGTAGAGCGCATTACAATAATCTAGTCTGGAGGTCACCAGAGCATGAGTGACCATGAGCAAAGAGTCCCGGTCCAGGAGCGTGCGCAACTGGCGAATCACCCGAAGTTGGACGAAGGCCCTCCTGGCCACAGCCGCTACCTGTTCTTCTAGCAGCAGCCGCGAATCCAGGAGGACCCCCAAGTTGCGCACTGGGTCGGTCTGGGGCAAAATAGCCCCATCCAAAACCAAAGATGGTAGCTCCCGGGATAGCACAGGACCCCCCATCCACAGCCACTCAGTCTTACTAGGATTCAGCTGTAACGCATTTGCCCCCATCCAGACCCCAACCGCCTCCAGACAACTGGAAATGACTTTGGCTGCATCACTCTCCATTTTGCTTTGAAACTGCTTGCTTTGGAGGCAGTAACTGGCTTATTCCAGTTCATGAAAGGCAATGTTTGCTTAGTGTAATAATGCCACCAGACCATGTGCCACCTGACAGAGATTGTGAAATCTGGTCAACAGTATTTGCATGTCTATATGTGGCAGTTAAGGGAACTTCATCTATTTCTGACCTAGGAACAGTCATACAAAATGCAGTCAGAACCATAGGTTTTGCAACTGCCTACAATGGCTCAAGTGGTTAAGACACTGACTGGGAGGCAGAAGGTTAACAGTTCAAAACCCTAGTACTCCATGATGGAATGAGCGCCCATCTCTGTCCCAACTCCTGCCAACCTAGCAGTTCAAAAGCAAGAAATTGCAAGTAGATAAATAGGGACCACTTCGGTGGGAAGGTAAACAGCATTCCATGCCTAGTGTCT
This sequence comes from Bradypodion pumilum, assembly GCA_035047305.1. NCBI lineage: Eukaryota > Metazoa > Chordata > Lepidosauria > Squamata > Chamaeleonidae > Bradypodion > Bradypodion pumilum. The sequence goes on along the minus strand of JAWDJD010000004.1, from coordinate 65,039,638 downwards.
AGGCATGTTTGCCACATGTCCACAGAAATGTCTGCAAATGCAGAGAGTGCTGGCTCTTCGGCTATAAACAGAGATGAGCACTGAACCCTTGATTCTGATGCAACTGGTTTTCGAGCAAGGGGGACCTTTACTCATTGGGCATGCAAATGCTTCTCCAACTGCGAGTGATATGAAGAATTCTGAAATCACTCATTAAAGGTTGTGCAGTGCAATTGGCAATTCAAAGATGGTTAGATGATTTGTCCACAGATCAAGAATGTAGTGCTCAGTTTACAACTGTTCTCCAAGATGTTTTTTCAGCTGCAGGACAACCTCTTGTGCCTTTGAAGATGCTGGCCAAAGAGATGAAACCCCAGACACCATCAAGGAATGCACAGGAAGGAAAACCTGAAGTCCCAAGGGAAAAATATCTTTGAGGGGAACTACCTCAGTATAGAAAGCTACCCCAATGTAGCAGACACCCTCCTGATAGGCATGTCTCCAAATGGTCCTCATGGAGACCGGACACAAGGAAGAGGCCTATCCAACAAAGGGAAAGGTGCATAAAAAGAGAGCCGGCTGAGCTGACATACCTCTGCAGATGTGAGGATAAAGCCAGAGGCCAGCACACTGAGAAGACGCTGGCACAGAGAATGACAAAGGCTGTGAGGCACAGGCAAGTGCAACAAGGAGAAGAGGAAGCTGTGTAAACTAGAACTGAAAGTTGAACCATGCCCAGGGACTGACTTCCTGTTGGCAAAGATTGATACATGGACTGAAATATCAATTCTCACAGAACACTGGCCTGAAAAAACATACACAGGTAAAACTGTTTCTTTGAATTTACCTGGTGAGTTTTGACTTTGTGTTAACAGATGTGTCAGTATATCAAAATGAGGCATGGTTCTATCTCAGTATTCAGAAACTATCAAGATTTTAAATTAACAGACTATGCTAAACCTAATAACCTAAAAGAACCTTTTGATTATTGCTAAGTTTATCTACGTAGGAACTACAGTACATACACCTTCATCCAAGAACAACAAATAGAAAGAAGAACATCTCGTGGCAGGAATTCAACATTTAGTTTTCCCACAAAGAAATAAGGCAGTGATGGTGAACTTTTTAGAGATTGAGTGCCCAAACTGCAACCCAAAACCCACTTATTCATTGCAAAGTGCCAACAAAGCAACAGGGGAGGAAGGAAATGCTCCCATTGGGCTGCTGAATTTTTTATATATTTTTATAATGAAACATAAAATCCTTGCATCAGATTCAAAAATGAATAATTCACAGATGGACAATCAAAAATCAGTAATAGCAATAGCACTCTTGCATCAATGTAACAGGTGATGATTTCACAATTGTCAAGATGAGAACTAGATGAAAAATATATACAAATTCAAGGAGTGATTTCAGTGATTTCAAAGTTGATTCCGGTTAATCCAATTTTTCAGGTTATACTTTCATCAGGAAATCTGAATATAATATAAAAACAATAAACTATTAATCACAATGGCATATACAATTGCACTTACTAATACACTTAATAATACACATACAAACTTACAGACGTCAGACCCTGAAGTAAAAAACCATGCAAGACAAGTAACAGTAGACTCAATGGAAAGTGTAAGTATCTATACCTATAAAATGGTGTGTTAACTGTTGGAATGTGACAAAGGATGTTGCACCATGCCCCACTAGCCCGTAATGGGCCTCCATTCACTCGCCCGAACCCGGTTCGCAGGTAACTGTCGGGTTGAAATTTTCGACCCGAGGGCAGGAGTCCCCCAGTCGCAAACAAAAAAAGGGAACTTCAATTCCCAACATTCCTGCGGCAAAAGGAACGTTCAGAAAAGCGCCGCAGCCAATCAAAAAAAAGCCGCAAGGGAAAAACCGCTGCAGTAAGCAAACACACGCAGCCAAAACTACAAGCCCCAGCATCCTGCGCGCCATTAGCGCGCAGAACGCTGAGGCGGCTGGCGCGCGAAAAATAAAAGTAAAAAAAAACACCCGCCGCCGCTGCCATTCTTCCCCACGGGCCAGCCAGCATGGCCCGTGGGGAAAAAAAGAGACCCCACCCGCCACCGCTGCCATTCTGTTCAAAGGGCCAGCCGGCATGCAAAAAATACAAGCAACCCACCCCCGCAACTGCCCTTCTTCCCCACGGGCCAACCAGTATGGCCCGTGGGGAAAAAAGAACCCCCCCGCCGCCGCTGCCCTTCTGTTCGAAGGGCCAGCAGGCGCGCAAAAAATACAAGTAAAAAAAACACCCCGCAACTGCCCTTCTTCCCCACGGGCCAACCAGCATGGCCCGTGGGGGAAAAAAGAGACTCCCCCCACCGCCACTGCCTTTCCGTTTGAAGGGCCAGCCAGCGTGCAAAAAATACAAGCAACCCACCCCCGCAACTGCCCTTCTTCCCCACGGGCCAACCAGTATGGCCCGTGGGGAAAAAAGAACCCCCCCGCCGCCGCTGCCCTTCTGTTCGAAGGGCCAGCAGGCGCGCAAAAAATACAAGTAAAAAAAACACCCCGCAACTGCCCTTCTTCCCCACGGGCCAACCAGCATGGCCCGTGGGGGAAAAAAGAGACTCCCCCCACCGCCACTGCCTTTCCGTTTGAAGGGCCAGCCAGCGTGCAAAAAATACAAGCAACACCCCCCCACCCCACCCCCCCGCAACTGCCCTTCTTCCCCACGGGCCAGCCAGTATTGCCCACGGGGAAAAAAAGGAAACCCCCCACCGCCGCTGCCCTTCCTTCCCATGGGCCAGCCAGCATGGCCCTTGGGAAAGAAAGCCTCCTCGCCATTGCCCTTCCTTCCCACGGGCCAGCCAGCATGGCCCGCAGGAAAGAAAGCCACCCCCCCTGAAAAAATAAAAACAAAAACACAAACCAAAAACATTCAAAAACACACAAAAATCCAAAAATGAAACACAAAAACAGCCAAAAAGAAAAAACACACAGACACCCCCCCAAAAAAAATCCCACCCCCCACCCCCACCCCCCAAAACCCCCCCAGAGAACTTACCAAAAGACGTCTTCCATCTATGAGGACCGGAACTCAAATGAGAAAAGAAAGAGAAAACTTACCGGAAGTGACACCCAGAGGACAGAAGAGAACAATTGTAGAGAGGCAACAATTGTAGAGAGGCAGAAAATCTCACCACCCCCACACAGAGGCCAAAAGAGAAAAAACATTCAAAAATATTAAAACTAATAAGATTAATTCCAAAATTAATCAAATAAGTTATAAAAACATTCAAAAATAAACACACTAATCTCAAAAATTACCAAAAAAACAGAAATCACTTTTCACTCCAAAAAACAAAACAAAAAATAAAAATGCGTAAAAATAAACATTTTAAAAACCAAAATTAAATTTTAAACTAAATAATATTAAATTAAATTAAATTAATTAAATTAAAATAAAATTTGCATAAACATAAAACAAAAACGTTCAAAAACCAATTTAAAGAGCCCGGCACTGAGGAAGCCAGGACGCAAAAAACAAAAAACAAAACCCAAAAAGAACCAAAAAACCCACTGGGAGCGCAAGTCTGCTGCAGAGTGTAATTCATATGTGCTCATGATGTTAACTTAGGTATAACTGCGTAGGAGTAAATATACCCCATTAGGAGAGGCAGATGTGGCTCATTAGAGAGTTACAGAAGGGAGTGACTCATCAGATAGTTACAGGAAAGAAGAAAACTCAATGTCATGATTTAACCTATGGGGTTCAAGAGCCTGGAATTTGTGAATATAGAATGATCCCCTCTAAAGGAGTCTCCTGTTAATATCAAATTTATCAAAGGGTCTATGTTTAATGGTCTCCAAGGCAAAGAAAGTGAATTGATTATCAGTGTGTCCTTTCTTGATATAATGTTCAACTAAAGGCGCATTAGGAATGTGACTTCTGATCCGAGAATGATGCTCAATTATACGAGTGTTCAAATTTTGACTGGTGACACCGATGTAAATAAGGTCACAAGGACATATCCAGATATAAATAACATTTTTAAATTTACATGTTGTTAAATTATACATGTGATGTACAAACTCGGTGCAGGAATGTTAATGGAAGTGACATCCGATGTAAGTTTACATACTGAGCAATTGTGGCAATGAAAGTGTCCTCTGGGCTCGCTAAATTGAGAGGTAGGGGTTGCTTTAAGATCAGTACTAGTTAAGAAATTGTGCAAAGACTTACTTCGTTTAAAGCCAACCCAAGGTTTCTCAGCACAAAATGGCACGTCATCAAGAATGTGCCAATGACGCAAAATAATACGTTTGATATCTATTGCCAAAGGAGAGTAATAAAGAGAGAAATGAATTCTATTAAAATGAATCTCTGTGTCCTTTTTCTCTAAGAGTGCTCTATGGGGAATAGATTTAACTTTGCTGAAATATCGATCAATCACACTCTCGGGGTAACCTCGCTGTGACAGAAAGGTTTTAATTTTAGTCGCTGCCTGAACAAAATCATGCTTACATGAAGAATTTCTCTTGGCTCGTGAAAGGAGTCCAGTAGGTATGTTATTTTTTAAGTGAGCCGAATGAAAGGAGCTGTAATGTAAATAAGTATTTTATCAGTCGGCTTGTGATACAGCTTAGTATAAAGTCTATTGTTAGCAATATAAACAGAGAGGTCGAGAAATGGAATCGAATATGAGTCAAATTGAGACGTGAATTTTAAATGACAGTTCTGTTGATTAATCCAATGGGAAAAGGAGCTCACACAATCAGACGAATCTAGAACGAAAAAAAGGTCATCAATGTACTTACGGTAGGTCAAAATGTGATTGTAAAACGGATTGTTTTCTGGGTCCAGGATAAATGTGCGTTCAAACTCAATCATGTACAGGTTCACTAGGGTGGGCGCAGTAGACAAGCCCATAGCGATCCCTTTGATCTGCAAATAAATGGTGTTGCCAAAACGAAAAAAGTTATGGTCAAGAACAATATCTAAGAGATCAAGTAGGAAGTGTGTGGGAGGATCGCAAATGTGGTGTGCAGATAGGGCGTCCACCACTAATTGCCTGGTTTCGTCAAGTGGAACATTCGTGTACAGAGAGGAAACATCCATTGTTAAAAGGCAACTACCTGATGGAGCAACAAAACCTTCCATCTGTTGAATAAAATGTGTCATGTCCTGAATAAAGGATGGAGTGTAACGGCTGAAAGGAGTGAGAAATGAATCTAAGTATTTTGATAGGGGCTCCAAAAGGACTCCCGTCCCGGAGACAATTGGCCTTCCTGGGATAATTTTAGAGTCATTGGACGCCTTGTGTACCTTAGGTAACAAGAAAAAAATGGGCATGCATGGGTGGGCATTGAGGAGGTGCTGGGAGGTCTTATTAGAAATAAAATTTAGCAATAGGCCCTCAAACAATACAGTTCTGATGATATTAGTAACTTTGTTAGTGGGATCTTGACTAAGAATCTTATAGAAAGTAGTATTGGTGAGGTGCCTGTTCGCTTCAATGATATAGTCAATTCGATCCATCATCACGATCCCACCCCCCTTATCTGTAGGTTTAATCACTATATCAGAATCCCGAGAAAGCTCCTGGAGCACCTGCCATTCATTACGCGTCAAATTAAAGTGCCCTCTCCGGTTTTGTTGCTCAAGTGTCACAATATCCTTTAGAACGAGTCTTTTAAATACCTCTATGGAAGGAACATCAATGTTGGGACAAAAGGTTGAGTTCGGTTTGAATTTATCAATCACAGTGGTGTCAAAATCTTTATAAACAACTTTTAACTTGAGCAATCTTATCAATTTGAAAATATCTACTCGAGTGTCAAAGGAATCATACAATGGAGTAGGTACAAAACTTAACCCTTTAGACAAAACCGAGATCTCGTCCTTACCCAATACCCTGGAAGAGAAGTTGAACACTATTTCCTCCTGCCTCGGGGAGTCCTGCATTAGGCTAAAAAAGCCGAGTTACGGGTGGGCTGGTTGTCCCTAGAGCATCACTGACATAAGGGATTTGAACAGTTGATGTGTTTTGGGATCAAGGAGACAGCGGAGGCTTGATTCATGAAGAGGCATCGGGCAAGATAGCCCGAACGGAGTTTATTAGGAATAACAGGACAAAGACATTCCAGAGAACGGTATGCAATTTATCCCTATTGGTTACCTGCGATATCATAAGGTTACATAATTGGCTAAATATCAGCATGCCTGCCTCGTGCTCACCTTGCTGATTGGTTAAACAGCTGCGTGTTAGTTAGGTAACTACGTGCCATCCCTGGGTATAGTAGGGAGGGCTTAACAGCCTTGAGTCATGGTATCAGAGGCCCAAGCAGGGGGCCCAGGCCTTGGCACCAAGCATCTAAGTTATGGCATAAACAGATGAGGCAGGAGGACGATCACCCACGATTTATGACCATGGTTTGCCAATAGCCACAGCGATCGTGCTGTGAACACCCTCACATCTCCCCCCTTCTGTTTTTAAGAAGCTTATAAGCATAATAAATTTGGTCCTTGCGTGCACGAGGCCGGAAGTGAAATCCTTGTAGGCAAGTGGCTAGCAATGAAGGTATGCATTGAATAAAGCAACAGGCAGTTATCAGAATGGCAAGAATAATTAAACCATACTGCAGAATGGCATTACTAACAGCTACAATAGGAGTATAGAGAGACAGGGCATCATTGGGCAGCCTTTTGGTTGCCTTTCCCCAAAGGGGGCTAAGAGCATATTTGTTTTTGACCTTGTCATTAAAGTCGGCCATATCGTAACCCAACACTGACCTACTGACGTTTTGGGGAGTGTAACAAATGGGAATGAGACAGGTGCTTAACAGGTGATAGGAGTCAACGCTTTGCTTAAGGCAAAACTCAGTTTGATTAGAAATGCGGGCAAGCTTATACCACAGGTTATACTCAAAGCGTTGGGACAGCTCCCCTTGGACGGCGAGCGCCCCTGGAAAGAGAAGCATGTAGCAACAAAGAATCATTATAGAATTAGCATTTAGACAAGCTATGATAGCAACAACAAAGTTCTCAGGAGTCTTTTCCACTCGGATCTCGTCCAGCACGGACTGGGCTTCATCCGACAATGCTTTCACCTGGCCCCAGGGTATCGGCGGGTTTTGCCCCCTTCGCCTTCCCCCTCGGTTCCGTCTCCCCTCCGGGAGCTCGTGCAGGTGAAGGCTGAAGTTTGGAATGGGGTTGCTAAGACCCTGGTGCCATGCCATGTTTCCACGGTCGAACAAACCGGGCAGGGACCCAAAGAGGACCTTCTGGCGTAGACACGGCGGCGTAGCCCCTTCCCCAGGTTATGAGGGGAACAGGGCCTTTCCACTCCGGGTCCGGCAGGCGTCTGTACTGGACCTGGGGGCAGGCAGAACCTCAAGCTGGCGGTAGTGACGCTGAGCCCTGGATAAAAATTGAGAATTAAATTGAGATAAGTTAAGGTGGTTTAAAGTAAACAGTACACTAGCAAGCCACTCCTCCTTTTCCGGAAGTGAAAGGGGGACAGTCCCCCCTTTCCTTTTTTGGCGATCCAGTGCCTCTTTCAGTGTTCTATTGGCCCGTTCGACCACGGCCTGTCCCTGAGAATTATAAGGGATGCCGAATGTGTGGACAATCTGCCAGCGGGCACAAAACTCTGCTAGGGCAGTAGAACAATAGGCGGGGCTGTTATCGGTCTTCAAACGGTCAGTTTTTCCCATGACCGCGAAGCAGCGGACAAGGTGATTGCAAACGTGTTTGGCCTTTTCTCCCTTCTGGGGCGTGACCCAAATATAGCCAGAGTAGGTGTCAACACAAACATGTAAATACTTCCATGGTGCAAAAGGTGCAAAATGGGTAACATCCATCTGCCAGAGCTGGTTAGCACCCAGACCGTGAGGATTTACTCCTGCAGCAGGATTCTGGGGCTGTTGTGAGCATTGTGGACACTGCTGAATTATGGCTCTTGCATCCGCAAGGGGAATGTTAAACTCTTTAGCAAGAGCTTTGGCATTCTGATGATGCAAAGCATGGCTTTCAATGGGAGAACAATACATGGCACGTAATGCGCCATCTGCACGGTCATTCCCTTCGGTCAAGGGGCCGGGGAATGGCTGATGACTACGAATGTGTGCAATGAAAAAGGGCACTGTTCTCCGTTGGAGCAATATTTGTAGAGACAGGAACAGTGACAGCAAGTTGCTATCTACTGAAGGTGACACATAACTTCCCACAATGTTGGACACGACATTGGTGACATACAGGCTATCAGAGATCAAGTTGGCAGGCTGATCCTGAAACAGACTAAAGGCAAGGACAACCGCCGCAAGCTCTGTGCGCTGTGGTGAGCGCTGCGGCAGCGTAAATTGACTTTTTCATGTCCCCTGCTCCTGCCAGGCAACCACCCCACGGCTCGGGCTATCATCAGTGAAGACAGTGAGAGCCGACAAAAGGGGCGTGGGGGAGCTTTGGAAGAGCACAATGTTGATGGCTATTCATGAGTTATGTGGGTTGTGCCAACTTGTGCCAGCAAATCTCTCCCCCACAAGTTGAGATCAATTTGCAAAACACAGGGCTTGATGCGAGCAATGTCAGGCTCGCTAGGTTGGAGACTGACAGATAACCACTGAGCACTTTTCCGGGAGGCCTGGCTACCACTGATACCCCAAACTGAGGGAGCAGTTTCAGTTGGCCACAAGGGATCCCAGTGCCCAGCGGCTATCACAGAAATATCCGCCCCCGTATCCAACAGTCCCTCCAACAACTTACCGTTTACCCAATACTTACGGGTCAGCTTCTGTTGTCCTATCTGCTCTCAAAAGGCGGCAACCTATGGATGATAGGTGTCTCCATCGGCCCCGGCACGGGTGGAACCAAACCCCCCTCCGCGAAGGTTGGGCTCTGCTCCCCCTGGGGTCTCATAAGAAACAATGATCAATTGTGCCCAGGAGTCCCCATTGCGCAGTTGCAATGGGAGGTGACTCCAAAATTGTACATAAATGATGCCTGTGTAGTCTGCGTCTATCACGCCAGGAACTATCATGATGCCATGTTTGCCTGCTGATGAACGTGGCAGTACCAAACCAATGGTCCCTTTTGGCAAGGGGCCAGTGAGGTCGGCAGGCATCAGGATAAGCACCCCAGGCAACGCAGTTGTTATGTCCTGTGTGTTAACGAGATCAAGACCAGCGCTGCCAGCAGTAGCAGCCTTGCGCTGATCGACCCGTGTCCCCTTTATTTTTCCGGGGCCCGGGGAGGGCCCGGTATCTAGTTTCCCTGTGGTGAGGGGTTGACTCTGCACTGGCTAGCCCAATTGTAGCCTTTGCCACACCGGGGACACTTCTTGCTGGGGCGCCTGACATCCTTCCCACCTCCCTTATGCGCTCCCCCTCCGGGGGCGTGACAGTCTTTCTTGAAGTGGCCCGGTTTCTGACAGTTGAAACAATTGCCAGTGGGCTTGTTTCCGGCACGAAGCGCTCCAGCCAGAAGGGCCATTGCATGTGTTTGAGTGCCCACCTCCATACAAGCTTGAATCATGTCAGCCAAACTATACTCAGGGCGGTGAATGACATTTTGCAAAATCTTCTTGCAATCGGCATTGGCCTGCTCAAAAGCCAGCCGTTTCAGGAGTTCTCCCTGGGCATCGGGTTTGTCTATCTGTCTTTGTATGGCTTCCTTCAATCTATCAATGAACTGTGAGTTGGGTTCAGTGGGCTGCTGCCGTGTGGAAGTAAAGGAGCGTGTGGGTTTCCCAGAGACGGGGACCCTTTTAAAGGCTCTCATGACGCACATAAAGGTGCAGTAGAAAGACTCCCGAGGGAGCTGCATCTGCTGTTGGAGGGTAGCAAATGCACCTGCTCCATAAATCTGCTCAGGGGTGTTTTGTGGCGTACCAGCCGCCACTGCAGCCGCTCGGAATTCACTGTCCCAAACAACATACTGTGAAGCAGTCAAAATCATTCGAAACAAGTCTTTCCAGTCTTGGGGCAGCATCGTGTACCCGTTCCCAATTCCCTCAAGCAACCCTTGCACAAAATTTGATCAGACACCAGCCTCTCTAACAGCTTTATTAAGTTCCCTAATTATTGTATATGACAGAGCTTGCCAATGGATACGTTCCTCTGGATTCCCATCCGCCCCCACCCCCGCCTCAACCGTAATGGGAAAAGCAGAAGGACTCTCTCCTTGCCATTCTTCCGCCTCCTCCAGGGACAAAACCCCATCGCTCTTGGCTCGATGTATAGCAGAGCGAACATTTCCCATCACACCGCCAGGGTAGGCAGGCGGCGCTCGGGGAACCAGGCTCGGGATGGGCGGCACCAATGGTGCCGTAGGTGGTAAAATAGCGGGCAGCACTTTTGGATAAGGAGGTGGTGGGTCCTCGGGTGGATGAGTCAGGGATGCCTCTGCTGGTACTAATTTCCTGACTGCCTCGTTAATTCTTTGCCAAATCAATAAATGGTGAACCGCTGCCCTAGGTTCTTCCAATAAAATTGTTCCAATTCGTTGCCAATCATCCCGTTTGAGTGATCCAATTTCTGGGTACCAAGGACATTGGCATTCGACTTCCTTAATGAAATCTTCAAGACTATTAAGCGTGATGTCTGGACATCCGCTCTCCTTGATGATTCTTTGCAATTCCTTTGCATGGGTCTTTTGCCCTAAAGAAAGTCCCCCCCCCCATACTCACAATCGGGAGCTCGAAAGCTGAAGGAGCCTAAAGGCTGGGGTAGCCTGAAGGCTGAGGTGCACCAGGGGGCTATTCCAGCCGGTGAGTCGGGGAGTTGGGATCCAGCAATCACGTCGCGGGTCACCAGATGATGTGTTTTGGGATCAAGGAGACAGCGGAGGCTTGATTCATGAAGAGGCATCGGGCAAGATAGCCCGAACGGAGTTTATTAGAAATAACAGGACAAAGACATTCCAGAGAAGGGTATGCAATTTATCCCTATTGGTTACCTGCAATATCATAAGGTTACATAATTGGCTAAATATCAGCATGCCTGCCTCGTGCACACCTTGCTGATTGGTTAAACAGCTGCATGTTAGTTAGGTAACTACGTGCCATCCCTGGGTATAGTAGGGAGGGCTTAACAGCCTTGAGTCATGGTATCAGAGGCCCAAGCAGGGGGCCCAGGCCTTGGCACCAAGCATCTAAGTTACGGCATAAACAGATGAGGCAGGAGGACGATCACCCACGATTTATGACCATGGTTTGCCAATAGCCACAGCGATCGTGCTGTGAACACCCTCACAAACAGTACCTGATGAAGATTGTAAAACTGATCCCAGTGCACATTCAAAGCTAATAAAGAATATCATGGGTCCAATTCAGGTCAGCAAAAATTGGAGCAGGCTCCAGAAAGGCTGACGATTGCAGAAACCCCATAACGTGCTGGAACAGACGTGCCATCATTTGTTTAAAAAACAGGGTGGGACCTTTCATTAGTAGAAACATTCCTCTACTAAGTTATACTCTTGCCTCCACTAGGTGAATGCACAAAATGGAGAACATGGTCCTTGTTCTTTTAGTAGCTGAGTGGAAAATGAAATTTCAGTAGGTGTAGCTTTCATAACAAGCTGCACCTGCTGAAATTTCTTTTTCCACTTGATAATAAAAGAAACGAGCTTTGACCACCCTATGCTTTCCCCAGAATTTTCTAGTTTCAGGGTTTGTAAAACTTGATTCCAGTGTATTTTTTAACTATCTGCTTGCTCCCGTCTTTGATGATTTGATTTAAAGCAGGGGTGCCCACACTATGGCCTGTGGGCTGGATCCAGGCCTCAACGCCAATTCATCTGGCCCGTGAAGCCCTCATTGCTCACAGAAGCTGAAATAAAACGCTCCTGTACCACATGAAGGGCTAACGGCCTGAAAGGTTTGGACACCCCTGATTTAAAGGGATGGGAGTCCATGAAGCTAAGAAATGGAAGCTGTTTGGGGGTATTTCTATATCTTCCTTTCTTCAGTGGTAAATGTGTGGGCTTGAGAGTATGCTAACTGGAACCTTTAAAGGGGCTTTTAAAACTTTCTTTTTCATACTGAAGACTGTCTTCCTCAGATCTTGGGGTCCATGTTTTCCTTCTAGCCATACCTGTCAACCCGCGGCTCCGGAAAAACGGGATCTGCGCACATCGCTTGTGCGCAGGTTGCTTTCCACGCATGCGTGGGAGGGTTTTACCCCTTCCACGCATGCACGGAAGCGCTACGCCGCTTGCGTAGGGGTTGTGCAAGCGGCGTAGCGCTTCCACGCATGCGCGGAAAGTGTTTTCCCCCGCTGCCAAATTGCGGGGTTTTGGCAGCGCGGGGCGGGTTATGACGTCAATCGACGTCATATTACGGTGTTTTACCGGCCAAATCGGGATGGTTGACAGGTATGCTTCTAGCCTCTCCTAGTCAGAAAGCCTTTAAGGACACAACATGTAATGGAGAACAAGGCTTCTGCACTTCTAATAGGTGTATGGAAAGACATGATTTGAGCAGCTGAGACGTGCATAAAAAGCTATGCCTGCAAAAATCCCTGCTTCAATACAGCTATTAAAGGCATGGAGCCTTCTCCATTTCATGTGTCTGCTCTGGTTAGTCTCAAGTGTTTCAGAAACAGAATGGATATAGAGATCAGAGAATATTACCATGAAGGTAAAGACTAGAGATCTCTTCAAGAAAATTGGGGAAATTAAGGGAATGTATCAAGAAAAATAGCCATGATAAATGACAAAAATGGCAGGGACCTAACAGATGCAGAAGAAATTAGGAAAAGATGGCAAAAATACACAGAAGAACTCTACAAAAATAACCTTAATGTCCCTGACCACCACAATGGTGTGATCCCTGACCTCGAACCAGACAGCTTGGAGTGTGAAGTCACGTGGGCCCTAGAAAGTACTACTAACAACAAAGCCAGTGGAGATGATGGTATCCCAGTTGAGCTATTAAAAGCCCTAAAAAGATGCAATTAAAGTGTTGCATTCAATATGCCAGCAGATTTGGAAAATGCAGCAGTGGCCACAGGATTTGAAAAGGGCAGACTATGTTCCACTTCCAAAGAAGGGCAATGCCAAAGAATGCTCAAATTATCTTACAATTGCACTCATTTCACATGCCAGCAAGGTTATGCTCAAGATCTTACAAGCTATTCTTCAATAGTATGTAGATTGAGAACTTCCAAAAGTACAGGCTGGATTCCAAAGAGGCAGGTGCACTAGAGACCAAATTGCCAGCATTTGCTGGATCATGGATAAATTTAATTTGATTTAATTTAATTTAATAGAAAGCAAGGAAGTACCAGAAAAATGCCTACTTCTGTTTCATTGACTATACCAAAGCCTTTGACTGTGTGGATCACAATAAACTGTGGCAAGTCCTTAAAGAGATGGGAGTACCAGACCACCTCATCTGTCTTCTGAGAAATCTGTATGTGAGCCAAGAAGCAACAGTTAGGACAGGATACGGAACTACAGATTGGTTTAAAATAGGAAAAGGAGTACGACAAGGCTGTATGTTGTCACCCTGCTTATTTAACTTATATGCAGAATATACCATGTGTAACGCAGGGCTGGATGAAGCACAAACTGGAATTAAGATTGCCGGGAGAAACATCAACAACCTGAGATATGCAGACGATACTACCCTAATGGCAGAAAGCGAGGAAGACCTAAAGAGCCTCTTGATGAGGGTGAAAGAGGAGAGTGCAAAAGCTGGCCTGAAACTCAACATCAAATTTTTCCATTCTCTTACAGCAGAAGTAAGAGAATGGAAAAGTTTGTAAAGGTGAAGTAGCTATAGTTCAGTTTTCATTTCTATGTTCATTTACTTCCAATATATTTTAAATAATCCATTGTGGTTCTGTCACTGATCCCACAATTATGTGCACTGTTAGTCTTGCCACTTCAATGCATGGTGTGAATACTCTCTTGCTGGTATCACTCCACCTAAGATCAGGAGACAAGTAGCAGCGGACACCGAGAGAATGACCTTTGACATCCTCTGAATGGATATGAGCCTCAAGTCTGCCGGCTCAGATCCAGGAAGAGCTTTATGGCAAGAACAAACATTCTTGAGAGTATACAAGAGCAAAATTTAATTAAAAGATGGAGGAAGGCCACTTACATAAATCCCATTAATTCAGTGAGTCTACTCTAGCTGGGGCAACCAATTGGATTTTATAACAAACTTCCCATCACTTAAAAGCTTCGCTTTCCCTTTAAATGTGTAGGATGCTGATATTAGGACTATGACAATATTTACTCTCGTTGGTGGCAGATCTCCAGTCTTTTCTGCTGCCACCTGCCTGATGCTTTTAAACGGGAAATAGAGGCCGGGATGTTTTGCATGCAAACCCTGTTCTCTGCCACAATCCATAGATGCTCATGAAAGCAGCACCTGTTGCTGACTGAAGCTCCTTCAAATGCAGTATCTGATCCCATCCTTTTCACCACTTAGACTTGACTGACTTCTGAAAAGGCGGATTGAAAGCCCGCATAGGAAGTGTTAATCTTAATCTTGTTCTTCAAAGCACTTCATAGATACTTTATTTCAGTAATCCTTATAATAAATTCATCTGGTTCTTCCTTGCTATGCAGTTTTTGAAGAACTGGTGAAAAGCGATGATTGAAAGAAGTAATAAAACATATGTGGAACTAACCCAGTCACTCAAGAAAAAAACTGTTTCATGAATCTTTGTTCAAGTGTGGTTTCTGTTATACATTTAATTATTTATCTCCATGTATACTTAGTGCCACCAAATCAATAGTTTCTGATTAAACATGCATAAAACTGCACTCTTAAATGGTAATTTCTGCTTTCCTCCTGCCTCTCCTCTCAACCCCTGCATACAACAAGACTTTAGTGTTCAGTGTTCTTGAAGTAACGAGTAGCAGCCAGCATAACGGGCCAAACACATAACTTTATTTGGTAATCTGAACACACTTACAACTGCGCCACAACAATTTATATACAGGTGATAGTAGTTACATTTGTGTGGGAATTAACTGGATTGGTTGATAGCCATCAGGAGAGAATGAAGTGATCCTGAACTAGATACAATTCACGCTTCTTAGAGCATATTGGTGCAAACTCCCAATCTCGCGTTACTTCCAACTGAGGAAGACAAATGGCGAATACGTTTCATTAAATACACAACATTCCTCCCCCCTAGGATTGAACAAAGTCCTGCAACCATTGAGGAGGACCACAACCTCTTTTGGGGTGCACTGGTGCCTGGTTAGTTAGTGAAGCCCTGGGGCTAGTTGAGGTATATGGCAAAGTCCCCACAGTGGGGGCACCTCTAGAACTCATGGTCTGGTGTGGACAAGTACCTGTTTCATGTTCAGACCCTGACAAATGAAGGGGAGATACCAAATCATAATCCCGTTTTTCAGAAGGCTGAGCAGGGAAATGCTCGAACTCAAAACCACAATCTAAGGGGGAAGAACTGAACTGAAATCCCATCCTTTTACAATGAGTTGGGGACAACTCAATGTAAACGTCCCTTTTTTGGTATGAGTGGGGATAGACTCAAACACCAGAGGATGGGGTGGGGGGGGCAGGGGAAAAATTATAACCCCATCTCTCGCATGAATGAGTAGGGGAACACTGGAAAAACTCCCCCCAATCCTCTAAATTAACAGAAGAATTACCAGACAACTGTGAGCCCTTTACAAGAGACAAAGGTGCTCGCTTAGAATTAGAAAGCAGGGCTGAGCCCTCTTTGTCCCCCCCTTGGAATAAGCGAGTGGGGGAGGACTCTAACATGGAACTATTGCGAGTTTCATCGGCTGAGGTCGCCCCAAACTCAAATGGTTCTCCCTGTCCTTCCAGTGACTGGTCCGTTACTCTATGCCTGATTTGGTCTGCATGTCGCCGCCAAAGAAGGCCGCTTCCCATTTTTACCCAGTAGGAGTCTGTGGCCAAATATTTCAACATCGTTGAAATAGGGAAGAACCCCAGGAAGACCCTTAAGTAGACGCTTTATGAATGATTGAAATATGCCGGGAGCTGCGTTAACCCCGAACTGTAGATGTGTGACTTTGAAAGCCCCTTTATGAGTAACTATCATTTGCACTAGAACAGCAGCAGGTGTGACCATATAGGAGTCTTCACAATCTTGTTCTCCAAAACCTGGCAATGGGGACCAAGAGAGGGCATCGGCATTGCTGATGTCCTTCCCTGAACGATGAGTCAATGTAAACTGATAAGCATTTAGAAATACAGCCCATCTAAGCATATGGGGGAGAGTATTTGTGGAGTGGGTTTTGAAGTGACAAAAATCCCTAATATAGGCTTATGGTCCGTAACAATTGTAAACTCCCTCCCATATAGAAAACTGTGATTTTTTTTCATCCCTGCAACTATGGCTAGAGCCTCACGGTCCATCTGAGCATAGTTTCTCTCAGGATTAGAAAGGGATCTAGAATAAAATGCAATCGGGGCTTCGGCTCCATTATCCAATGTGTGGCAGAGAACAGCCCCCACCCCCACTGGCAATGCATCACATACTAACACTACAGGCTTTCGAGGGTCAAAATTAGTTAGGACTGCCTCAGAGGACAAAAGCTCCTTGAACTCTTTGAATGACTTTTCTTGGCTCTGCCCCCACCTCCAAACCACATCCTTCATAAGATCCTTCCTCCTCCTCCCTCTGCCTTGGCCTTGAGCAGGGGCTTAAAGGGAGGCTATGCTGGAGGGGCTTCTCCATTGCCTGGGACTCTGGAGGCCAGCTGGAACAACAACTGCAGGCATCAGGGCAGACTTCAACACCGGCGTCCTGAGCCCTCCCTTCTTCCTCCTCCCTCTGCCTTGGCCTTGAGCAGGGGCTTAAAGGGAGGCTATGCTGGAGGGGCTTCTCCATTGCCTGGGACTCTGGAGGCAGCTGGAACAACAACTGCAGGCATCAGGGCAGCCTCCAACACCGGCGTCCTGAGCCCTCCCTTCCTCCTCCTCCCTATGCCTTGAGTGGAGGAGGCGGGGAGTTGAAAGTTCTACGGCCCACTGGGGGCGATGGGGGGAGATATGGGCCAAAAGGGGGGAGGAGATGGTGGAGGGAGGGAGGGAGAGTTAGAAGGATTGAGGGACTAACTTGCCTGCCAGGGAATAGCAGCAGAAGTCTGTCTGGGGCTGGCTTGGAGGTCCATGGGGATAAAATTAAGGTGACGATTCGAGATGGCTTTGAAAAGCCGGCCGACCGCCGTCGCTACTGCGGGTAGAATGTCTCACCCCAGTTGAGGGTTCAAGGTAGATTTGGAAGAATGCCCCATCACTTCCATCACCGCCGGAGCTTTGCGGAGGGTGGTGGAGGGAGTGGGTGGGGCGGTTTTATATGAGGGAGGGAGGGAGGGAGGGAGAGACTGCCCGGTCAGCCAGGAAGGAGAGGCAGCATTCTGTCCAAGGCAATCAGGGAGGCTCCGGGGGCCAATATAGAGGTTGTGATGGGCATGGGGCGATATAGCGGGTACCGAGGGGCGGGCCGCACTCGGGGAATGCGGGGCAGATGCTTAGTATCTGACCCTCGTTCCAGTCCCCCGGTTACACCTCTAGGTCCTGAGCAGCTGACCCAGGGTGACCCTGCCCTTAGGCTGCTGCTGATGAATGCCAGGTCGGTATGTAATAAGGCCCCCCTGATACAAGATTCCATTATGGGGGAGCGGGCCGACCTGGCATGTATCACTGAGACCTGGCTGAGACCAGAGGATGGGGTTCCTCTGTCAGAAATGTGTCCAGCTGGGTTCAGTATTTGGCACCAGCCTAGGGATGAGGGTAAGGGCGGTGGCATTGCCATCATAGCCAGGGAGTCACTGGGAGTCGCCAGGGCTACCGCTCCACAAATTCTGGGTTGTGAGGCCCTGCTTCTGCGTCTGGGCTCTAAGGGTCAGTTGGGAGTCTTACTCCTGTACCTGCCCCCTTGCAGTGTAAGGGACTCCCTGCCTGAGCTCCTCGAGGCCGTCTCAGCGTTGGCGTTGGAGTTCCCTAGACTGATGGTTCTGGGGGACTTCAATTTGCCTTCGCTGGGGACTGGCTCCGAGGTGGCTCAGGAGTTCATGGCTTCCATGGCAGCTATGGACCTGATTCAGGTAATTCAGGGCCCAACCAGGGGCAGTGGCCACACACCAGATTTAATCTTTTTGTCGGAGCGGTGGCAGAGTGATCTGAGACTACGGAAATTAGACATAACGCCTGTGCCATGGTCAGATCATTATTTGGTGGCTCTAGACTTCCTGGGTGTGACACTTCATCGTAGGGAGGCAGGGCCTATTAGAATGGCCCGCCCCCGGCAACTGATGGATCCTGATGGATT
This sequence comes from Bradypodion pumilum, assembly GCA_035047305.1. NCBI lineage: Eukaryota > Metazoa > Chordata > Lepidosauria > Squamata > Chamaeleonidae > Bradypodion > Bradypodion pumilum. The sequence goes on along the minus strand of JAWDJD010000004.1, from coordinate 65,021,404 downwards.
CCAGAGGGAACTGGGGGATTTCCCTCTGGATCGGCAACACGATTCGCCCGAGGCGCTGGTTGACCTGTGGAACAGGATGACAACAGCGGCCTTGGATAAATTCGCACCACTACGGCCTCTCAGAGCTCATGGAGCTAGGTCATCTCCGTGGTTCACAGATGAACTGCGGAAGCTCAAACGGGCAAAGAGATGCCTAGAGCGCCGCTGGGTGAAGACCCAGAGAGGCTCCGATTGGACACTAGCTAGAGCCGCTATTAGGGCCTATCTAATGGCAATGGAGGTGGTGAGGCGGCAATACTTCACCACCCTTATCGCCTCTGCTGATAATCGCCCAGCCACCCTGTTCCGGGTTACCAGGTCTTTCCTTGGTAGGGGGACCCCGGTGCCTGGTTGGCAGGGGTCGGCTGAGGACTTTGCTGACCATCTAGTGGAGAAAATTGATCGGATTCGCTCGGGGTTTAATCCTGGCGTGGATGGGGAGAGTCCGGAGGGAGCTGGAGCACAGTCTTGCCATACCATCTGGGACCAGTTTGATCCAGTTGCCCCTGATGAAGTGGACAGGCTCCTTGCAGCTGTGCATGCCACTACCTGCCCATTGGACCCCTGTCCCTCCTGGTTGGTGAAAGCCTCCAAGGCGGTGACAGGTGGCTGGGTTGGGGCTATGATCAATGCATCATTGCGGGAGGGGGTGTTTCCTGCACCTTCAAAACATGCCTTGTTGCGCCCCCTCCTGAAGAAACCTTCCCTCGACCCAGCTGTCCTAACCAACTATAGGCCTGTCTCCAACCTCCCCTTTTTAGGGAAGGTGTTGGAGAAGGCAGTGGTGCATCGGCTGCAGGGGGTCCTGGATGAAGCGGATTACCTGGACCCCTTTCAGTCAGGATTCAGGCCTGGATATGGTACCGAGACGGCATTGGTCGCACTGATGGATGATCTCTGGCGGGAGTGGGACGGTGGTCACCCATCCGTCCTTGCTCTTCTTGACCTCTCAGCGGCTTTCGATACCGTTGACCATGGTATCCTTCTGGAACGGCTCCAAGGATTGGCAATCCAGGGCACTGTGTGGTCCTGGTTTTCCTCATTTCTGAGGGGTCGGACCCAGTCGGTGTGGTTGGAGAGTGAGAGGTCCAGTCCTAGGCCCCTCAAATGGGGGGTGCCTCAGGGCTCAGGGCTCTCCCCTCTCCTATTTAACATCTACATGAAGCCGCTGGGTGAGATCATTCGTTCCCATGGGGTGCGGTACCATCAGTACGCGGATGACACTCAGTTGTACATCTCGGCCCATGGTGACACCAGTGATGCCGTCAAAGTCCTTTCCAGGTGCCTGGAAGCTGTTGGGGTCTGGATGGGGGCTAACGGGTTACAACTGAATCCCAGCAAGACTGAGTGGCTATGGATAAGGGGTCCTGCGTTAACCCGGGAGCTACCATCTTTGGTTCTGGATGGGGCTATTTTGCCCCAGACAGACCCGGTGCACAACTTGGGGGTCCTCCTGGATTCGCGGATACTGCTAGAAGAACAGGTGGCGGCTGTGACCAGGAGGGCTTTCGCCCAACTTCAGGTGATTCGCCAGTTGCGCCCACTCCTGGACCGGGACTCCTTGCTCATGGTCACTCACGCTCTGGTCACCTCCAGACTAGACTATTGCAATGCGCTCTACATGGGGCTGCCCTTGACAACCATTCGGAGGCTACAGCTGGTCCAGAATGCGGCAGCCCAGGTGGTGATGGAGTGTGGGCATTATGCCCGTGCTTTGCCACTGCTCTGGGAGCTGCACTGGTTGCCAGTTTGTCTCCGGGTGCAATTCAAGGTGCTGGTTTTGACCTTTAAAGCCCTATATGGTAGTGGGCCAGGTTACCTTAGAGACCGCATCGCCCTAAGGACATCTGTCCATCCAACCAGAGCGGACCGGAGGGGCTCTCTAATTGTTCCATCAGCCAGAGGGGCTCGCCTCTCTGGCACAAGGAGGAGAGCCTTCTCCATGTCTGCACCGGCCCTCTGGAACCTCCTGCCAACAGAGCTACGTCTCCGGATGGAATTGCTGCCTTTCAGAAAAGAACTTAAAACCTGGCTGGCGGGTCAAGTGTGGGGTGCAGGTGGAAGGGTAACCTCCATTGGGTGGTTGGTGTAGAAGAACTCTTCCCCATGGTGCCGTTGGATCCTGCACCCCTTGTTTTTAGGGGGTGGGTAGTTTTAACTGTTTTTAACATGTGTTTTTTAATTTTTACTGTGAACCGCCCTGAGTTGGCTTTGGCCGAGTGAGCGGTATATAAATGTGACAATTAAATTAAATTAAATTAAATTAAGGCGATGAAACAGCTCAGCTACAGACGCTTTCCTGGGCAGAAAGGAGTGGTAAAAGTTTAGCAGGCCCAGGAAGGACTGTAACTCGGACTTAGAAGATGGCTAGGGGGCATTACTGACAGCGGAGACCTTAGAGTCGGAGGGTTTGATCCCCTTGGGAGTTATTTTAAAATCAAGAAATTCAACCTCCTTAGCAAAGAATACGCATTTATCTTTGTGCAGACGGAGCCCTGCTGTTTCAAACCTCTGCAAAACCCGGTCCAACCTGTCTGCGAGTTCGAATTCATTCCCTGCAGTAATCAAAACATCATTGAAATAGGGAAGAACCCCAGGAAGACCCTTCAGTAGACGCTTTACGAGTGATTGAAATATAACGGGGGCTGCGTTAACCCCGAACTGTAGATGTGTGACTTTGAAAGCCCCTTTATGAGTAACTATCATTTGCACTAGAACAGTAGCAGGTGTGACCATAATCTGCTGGTACACCTGGGCTAGATCTAGCTTGGTGAAACACTTTCCCCCGTGTAAGGTAGCCAACAGTGGGTTATGACAGGGAACGGGTATGCATTGGGCCGAATGGCTTTGTTGATCGTGCAATTGTAGTCTGCACAGATCCTAACCTCCCCATTTGACTTTATGGCTGTCACAATAGGCGTTTCCCACTGCAGAATCAACAGGAACCAAAATACCTTGACCCACAAGTTTGTCTAACTCTGCCTCTATCTTGTCCTTAAGGGCGAAAGGAATACGGCGAGGCTTAAGGCGGACAGGCCGGATGGATGGGTCAAGTTCAAATGAGACCAGGGCCCCCACATAAGTACCAAGTCCTTGTCCTTTCTTGAAAACTTCTGGGTGTGCATTGCAAACGTCCAGCACCGGGTCAGAACTCACAGCATTAATACTGGACAGTTTTATTCCCAGCAGTTTGAACCACTGGACTCCCAACAGTTTGTTCCTTGCTTTACCACAACAAGGGGCAATTTGGTGCAAATGTTCTTAAAACGTACAGAGAAATCCCCCACTCCCAGAATGGGTATGTGGCACCCTTGAACGTCTCAGAGGGACGTCTTCAATGTCTGCAAGATAGGGCACGAGGCAGGAGGAATCTTTAAGAATTCCTTGTGGGGTAAAATAGAATATGACGTACCAGATTCCACCTCCATGCGAATCGGCACCCCTTGCAACTGTAGATCAGCAAAAAACTGACCGGACACGTTGGACACGTTGCCGTGAAGTTTCTCTGACGCAGAGATTTTGGATATGGATGTCTCCGGTTTCCACGGGTGCTCTTTAAACGCTGGGGGTACTTTCTCTTCTGGTGGCATACCTTTGCAATGTGCCCTCGCTTGCCGCAGTGGTGGCAATCCGCTTTCCGAAAGGGGCACTTTCGATGGTTGTGTTTGCTCCCACAGCCATCACTCTTTTTCAGGACTTTTGGAGCATGCTTCTCCTTCTTCCTTTGAACCTTTCTGACACCTCCATCCTCATCACTGGACCCAGACGTGGAAGATGACGCTGGCAACACTGACGAAGACGAACAAGATGATTAACAACGGTGGGTCCGTACAGCAGACTCCGGAACCCCGGAGGTGACAGATCATTGCTTGAAGGACTTTACCCCCAACCTGGCCACCTCGGATGCTAACGCTTCTTTTAATATGGACTTGAAAGTGAGCGTATCACGGGTTATCAGCCTGTGTTGGGCCTCTTCATCTCGAAGACTGGCTAGCAGGTAGCCACGGAGAGTGTCCTCAATGTTCGGCCACTGACACAGGGCAGCTGCGAGTCGAAGGGCAGCAGCATATTCGGCCACAGACTCCCTGAGGCATTGGTCACAGTGGTGAAATGTGACCTGGGAGGGGAATATTGAAACCTTCGGCTGGAAATGATTCCTCAGCACAGTCAGGATATCGGTGAGGGGGACATCGTCGATCTCCCTCGGCAACACCAAATGGATGGCCAACTCGAGTGTAGCCAGGCCACATCTCGCCAGGAAACATGAACGCTTCAGGTCCTCTTCTACAACGTTCTCAGCCACCATGGCGTATTTGAACTGCTTCTTGTAGAGGTCCCATTTTTCCGGTGCTGAAATGTCAAAGGGACTGGTGGAATTCTTCTGGGATGCCATCCCATCCTTGTCACCAATTTAGTGTTCTTGAAGTAACGAGTAGCAGCCAGCATAACGGGCCAAACACATAACTTTATTTGGTAATCTGAACACACTTACAACTGCGCCACAACAATTTATAAACAGGTGATAGTAGTTACATTTGTGCGGGAATTAACTGGATTGGTTGATAGCCATCAGGAGAGAATGAAGTGATCCTGAACTAGATACAATTCGTGCTTCTCAGAGCATATTGGCGTGAACCCCCAATCTCACGTTACTTCCAACTGAGGAAGAAGACAAAATGGCGAATACGTTTCATTAAATACACAACAAAGACACAATGTTTTTCTTCCAATAGAGCATGTCCTGAATTTTTATGTCAGTGGCCAGAGTCCTGTTAATTAAGCCAGTGTAAGTGCAGTGGTGTAAATTACATGCCAAATGTCCACCACTTAAGTCACCACTTTTTCCCCTAACACATACCAGCTGTGTGATTGGTTGCAAGTCTACATGGATGTGGGCAGGCAGCTTTCTGTGCAATGTTTCTTTCAGACTAGGAGTAAACTGGGGAGCTGAACAGCAGCAAAGTTTCCAAAGTTTTAGAAGAGAGAGGGTAGCTACTTAAGGGAGAAGATATCCTTCTGTATCTGACCAAAAGCTTGTGCAGTCCAGCACTGTGTTTACACAGTGACCAAGAGTTGCCTATGGCAAGTCCAGGGGCAGAACAAGAGTGCAGTGTTCAAGAAGAGCCCTCTTCTTGCTCCTCAGCATTTATTAGTCAGTGATATACTGCATTTGGTACTGGAAGTGTGATAAAACTATGCTAATAAATCCATATTTGTGTAATGCACTTCTAAAGCTGTCAAAAGTTAGTGGCCATCATTTCACCTCTATGGAGAAAATTCCACAGAATAACTATGCATTATGTGAAGTACTTGGTTTTGTCCTAAATTCCTACATTTCAATGAGTTCATGCACATGGGCTATAGCATTGCGAGGATGATCCCATGGAATGTGCCTAAATTGAAATGATCTGAAATATAATCTATGAAAGACAAATAGCAGTGGCAAGAAGTTAATTTCTACATTTGAGGCCTGTGTCCTTAATACTTGAGTAGCAGAGGAAAAATCAGCCGATTTAGTTTGCATGATAAGACACACCTGTTGAAATTATCCTCTGTGTAATTATAAAAGGTATAAGAATGTTGTCATTCATTTCACGTGGACACTGTAGTTATGAGAAAGAATAAAAAAACACTTCTGTCTGTCCATTTTCTTCACATTATGCATTTAATGCCTCCAATTTTATACACTTTAATAACACTAAATTTAACTCAGTAGTGAGTGGGCTTTTAAAAAGTCCAGTTTTAAAAACTCACAGAAGTCATATTTACCGTTACTCTTCTTGAGAGAGAGAGAGAGAGAGAGAGAGAGAGAGAGAGATGTTATTTTATACATAATGATTCTTGCCATTAATTTATCCAGAATGTTAAAATAAACTGGCTTATAATTTTTTGGATCCTAACCTGGATTTTTAAAAGAGAGCTTTCTTTATATTGGCCACTCTTTTAAAAAAGAAAAAAGAAACTGTCCTTAAACTCGCCACTTGCAAATCCCATGGGGCAGAATTCAATCTTAGGAACGTGTCATATATTTTTGTTGTATATTTGAGTACCTGACCTCTTAGATGGATGTAATCCCAGCTGGATGAATTGTTTGCTTCCAATATGTCACTCAAATGAAGAAATTAACCTCAGGTCACTGCTATTTGCCTTTCATGGATTCTATTTCTGATCATTTTAGTTTAGGCACAGGCAACTGCCCTACAAAATGAATTGGCTGTTCCATTAGCAACAGTGAGGTGGGTGCACAGGTATCCAAGTACCAAGAACAATAAAGTCCCCAAGTGGTCTTCCATAATCAGACTAATTCACAGTATAATCTCCAAGGCACTGTATTTTGAGAGTCTGCCTCTAATCAATGACCCATGAGGGCTGGAACCAGTCCCTTGAGAATTAGCCAGTTCTGAAGCCAATCAGAGGGTGACCAGATATATAAAAGACAAGGTCTACATACCTTTAATGGTTACTCAGAAGGAGAAATTTTAGCAGGTTCAGCTTTTCCATCTATGTTTGTTGAAATTCCTTTCCCAAACAACAATTAGAGGCACAGGAATCCTGTTATCTTTTTAATCTGGTCACTATAGATAACTACATTTACTTTCTAAGACTGGGACTACTCTACACAAGTCCCTCCCACTTCCTGCCTTGCTCTCAGAAGTGAGACTACGGGTGTGTTATGGCAACAGTGGTAAAGAAGAATGAATGCACATATTGATGCAGTAACAGCTGTAATTTAGCTAGACCAAGGATTCTCAACCTGTGGCCCATGGGCCGAATGCAGCCCCGACTGCCTCCACCACACCAGGAAGTGCCATATGGTGGAGGAAGGGCAGAATGGCCATCTGGCCCCTGAAGCAGTCTTGGGGACCGTGAGCCGGCCCCCAGTTTAAAAAGTTGAGAATTCCTGAGCTAGATAGAACAGAGAAATTTACAGTGATAGAGAAGACTGTGACCATGACTGCAGAACAACGATTTTGTTACTGGGACTAAGGCATATGGTTTACACGATATCAAGTGTGCTGATTCCAAATCTGAAATCAGAATTTGCCTATCATTTACAGATTTTAAGTTATAGCCATGCTATGGCAGTTCAAATGGTTGGTAATTGGGTTGACTAACTTAAGATCCTGATGTCCTAGGCAGAAACGGACCTCAGATTTGGATTCAGCGCATTTGATTTAGTATAGGACACATGGATTAGACCAAGTAGCAGACAATAGTGTGTGTGTGTGTGTGTGTGTGTGTGTGTGAGAGAGTGTGTGTGTAAAAAATAGACAGTGCTGTGCAGTTACTAATGGTTAATAGCTAAATTCAAAATCTTGTTCTTTTCTTTTCTCTTTTTTGTCTTTAATGTAAACGTGTAATGGGAAGTCATTCAAATGGAAGGGAGAACTGAGAAATAGAAAAGTGCCATCTGAGAACTGGGTACCCAATGTGGTATAGTAGATAGAGTAATGGGCTAGGACTCAGGAATTGTGGTTGTTCAGTTGCACAGTCGAGTCTGACCCTTTGCGACCCCATGGACCACAGCATGCCAGGCTCCTCTGTCATCTGACATCCTCCGTAGTGCTCCCAGATCTATGCCCACTGGGGAAGGAACTGGCAACCCACTTCAGTGGATTCAGGAGATCTGGATTCAATTTCCTGGCTTCACCATGGAAACTTGCTGTAGGTGTGGAACTGATAAAGTTACTCCTTAAATACCTCATGCAATCATGTACTGCCAGGTGTGCAGTGGTCCATGGAATCTCAAAGAGTAGGACTCGCTTGTGCAACTGAACAGCTTTCTAAATCTTTCATAGTTGAAATTGTTGAAATGGTTGCCATTTTTGTGTGTGTTTCAAGCATATCAGAGAGTAAACAAAACAAAACATCTGAAAAAGTGGACTTGAACCATGAAAGCTAATATTTAGCAGTTAGTTTTTAAAGCAGTACAATGTTTTTTGTCTTTTTGTTTTGTTTACTGTGATATTTCTAAACCCTTTTAGGGTCACTCTAGGGGATGACGTGATGGAACATAACATCAATTTGAGAGATCCTCCAGTAGAGGACTGTTTATTCAAGGTGAGACATAAGGATACTCTAGCCATGAGCCTTGACATCTGAAAATTGTCCTTTACAAATATAGCCACTTAGCTATCTTTCCTCCCACCAGACAAAAATAGAGGATGGTCTAAAGATGCCAAGATCAGCAGGAACAAAATATGGCTTTTTAATTAAAGACTAAACATCACTATAACATTCATTGTGGGAAGCCCTGTCAGGCGTAAATATAATTATAGTCAGCTGGTTTCATGTTGGACTTGCTTTTTTACCAGTCAAGAAAAGGAATAACTGAGGAGATTCATCATGAGATAAACCTCTTCAAGTTCCTTAACAACTCCAAGTAGAATCAACTGTGGCTTATGCTATTATAGGCAGCATCAGTAACCACCACAGGCAGCTTCAACTAACATTATTTCTTACCTTTTTGTTCTTATTTGTTAAGATTTCATGGAATACAGCATAGCATGTCACTTTTTAAAAAAAGCTAGACTTAAGTGAGTAGGTCTGTGGATTCCCCGTGCCCCCATGGGCACGGAACGGCCCGGCAGAGGCCACTTCGGGAGAAAGGACCCCTGGCCCGTGGGCTCTGCGAGCACCCAAATTAAGGGGGGTGGATAAATTATAGGGTTTGATTCACCCAATTCCTTGACCTGACCTAAGACTCTGCCAAGTAAGCAGATCGCTAACTCCAGTAACATAATTAGGCAAACATTCATCTCCGAGCTTAGCGTAAATCTCTGGCGCAAATAGTGGCCATATTTACCCAGCTCCTAAGCCCAAAACAATGGTGTTTTCCCAGTCCATGTTTGCCCGCACTAATTAACTTCCCCCAGAGAGATTCCCAATTAACCTGAGTAAATAGGTGATGTGATTTACTGTCGGGTGATGGTTTTTTCTATCTTGCCTTCTGATCTATAAATGGTTATGCCTTTTCCTCAATAAACCACTGATCTTATCCTCCTCCATACTGCCTCGCATCGTTCTTTGATCAGTCTCCTCCGGGAGCTACGGCCCTCAGCGGCCCCGATTCCTACACCTGGTGACCGCCGACGTGATCTACTCGTGAGTAAGCGACCCCCGAGCGGTCTTCCTCAGAGTAGCGATCACACGGTCCGGTTCTGCGCTTGAACCGTGTCCGAATCATCCCGGAGGACAGCGTGGCACTCCGTCCGGCAGCCAGCCGATCGGAGGGACGGCCTGCGGTGAGGCAGTCCAAAGAGGCATCCTACAGCTTGCTCCCGACTTTCGCGGCGGCTTGCGCCAAAGGGAAAAACGTGTTCCGCTCAGGGCAGCTGTGAGCCCCTGACAGCGCAGTGGCCACCGAGGGCCCGTGGCCGCAGTCCACACTCCGAGCTCTACCCAGAAGCGTCGTCGCCAGAACCTATTGCCTGCCACAGACGCGTCGACTCGTCCCGAGGAGGAAACCTCCGAGGACCCAATCGCAGGTAATATGGGGACCTGTCCTCAGCGACAGTGTCCATCCGCTAGCCAAAGAACTCGTGAGGGAGAGTTCAGAATCCTGGCAAGGGTATTTAAGGTGCATTTTCACAGCGGAGAGCTAGCGAGACTTTTGGTGTACCTAGGGGAACACTGCCTGCTTTACCCAGAAGTAGGTACGTTAACCCTTGAGCTCTGGGATCAGATAGGAGACTGCATTCAGCAACCCCCGAAAGCTCCAGGAGGCGTAATTCGCACATGGAGAAAGTGTAGGAAGCTCTTGGCGGAGATAGAGCCAGTCCGGGTAGAGGCCAAAGAACCCCCAAATCTGCCAGATGCGCCAGCCGAACCAACGGCACCTACGGCGCTCTATCCGTCACTCCAATTTAGGCAGAGTAGTGTAGGGAGCTTTCCCTCGGTGACAGCTGCAGACGTCACCGGCGGAATGCAAGGAATGAGGAGTGCAGGCGCTTCTTGGATAGCAACAGGTTCCCTAGCTACCAAAAGTGCCCTTCAGCGCACAGTAGAGGAAGAACTCAGGAAGGGGGAATTGCCAGTAGAGGAGCTAGCAGAGCTCAGTCAGATATGTCCCATCCGCATGGAGATGGACGCGCTTACAGGCGCCCAGCAGATAGTACATTCCCCAGTCCCGTATAAGCTTCTCATGGCTATACGGAAAGCCATTTCAGAAACAGGGCTCCAAAGTCGCTTTATGAGGGGCACGCTTCAGCAAGTGTGCGAGAACACCATGTGGATTCCCCATGACTGGAAAGCCGTCATGCGGATGATGCTCACCCCTAGCCAGTATTTAATTTGGGACAGCGAGTTTCGCCTTGAGGCGCAGACAAGGGCTGCCAGGATGGGAGGCGCAGTACTTCCTGACCAGTTATATGGTTCAGGTGCCTTCAAATCCATCGATGCCCAAATCAACTTGCCACTCGCCACTCTCCAGATGTCGGCCGAGGCCGCCTTTAGGGCGTTTTTCAAAGTCCCAGCAACTGGCAAAGCGGCCAAAAATTACACCGCTATCAAGCAAGGAGCCCAGGAACCCTATATGGACTTCATCAATCGCCTGGAAGAAGCCATTAGCAGGCAGATTGATAATGAGCAGGCCCAACAAGAGCTCATGATGAAGTTAGCCAAGGACAATGCCAATTTAGACTGCCGTAAAATCTTGCAGTCCCTGGGCAATCGTCCTGATTTGACCCTTACGGACATGATTAGAGCTTGCGCCGACGTTGGCACAGAATCCTATAAGATGGGTTTGCTAGCGGCAGCGGTGCAAGGGGGTAAGAGACCAAAAGGAAAGACCCAAGGAGCATGTCACAATTGTGGCAGGGTTGGTCACTTCGCTAGGGAGTACCGATCCAAGGGAGGCGGACAAAAGTCCGGCCGTCCCAAGGCTCCAAACACCCCATGTCCGAAGTGCAAAAGGGGCTACCATTGGGCCCGAGACTGTCCGAATTCGGGAAACCGGAACGCGGGCATGTCTCTGGCCCCGGTCCAAACAGGGACTCCCCTCACCCAAAGCTCACCAGAGCTAGACTAAATCCCGGTCACATTCCAGACATTGCGAGGGCACAGGCCAGCCCCAAGGGTAGTACAGGGTTAGACTTGACTTGTCAGGCAGACGTTACATGCGACCTGCCAGGCACGGTCTATCTAGTGGACTCCCAGTACATGGGTCCACTGCCCAAGGGCTTTATAGGTTCAGTTTTGCCCCGCAGTGTAGCTGCAGCACGCGGAATTTTCATAATTCCAGGAGTCGTTGACTTGAATTTTTCAGGCGTTCTCCAAGTTCAGCTTTGGACTCACCTGCCCCAAACAATTCACAAAGGAGACACCTTAGCGCAACTTATCATGGTTCCTTGTCACTCGCCAGCAGATAGCCAGGGAAGGCTCAGTGACAGCTCCGAGTCCCGGTCAGAGGACCGCTCGAGCGCCAGTGAGGCAGTACAAGGATACCAGGTCTTAGCGACAGTGGAGACCAACATTGAGTGGAAGCAGCGCCCCGTTATCGAGGTATTTTTGAACAAAAGAGAGTTCTTAGGGTTGCTCGATACCGGAGCGGATGTGAGCGTGATAAGCAGAAGCCAGTGGCCAAGGGAGTGGGCCATTGAGCCGGTCTCCAATGTGTGGGGGGTAGGCGGCATCCAGGAAGCGTTTAGGAGCCGAGAGTGGGTGGAAGTCACAATCCCAAAGGCTGACGGCACAGCGGTAATTCGGCCGCACATTCTTGACGTGCACATCAACCTTTGGGGGCGAGACATCTTACAGCAGTATGGTGCTACCCTTACCTTTGGGTAATGGCGTTGCCACTTAAATGGCTCACCGACACGCCGGTTTGGGTAGAACAATGGCCTGTAGTGGGAGAGAAATTAGTTGCCCTCAAGCAGCTAGTTAAAGAACAGCTAGACGCAGGACATATAGAACGGTCCATAAGTCCTTGGAATTCGCCAGTTTTTGTCATAAAGAAAAAGTCGGGGAAGTGGCGACTCCTCCACGATCTCAGAGAGATCAATAAATGCATACAGCCAATGGGTCCGCTTCAATGCGGCATCCCAAATCCCAACATGATTCCCGAGGGGTGGGAGATTCTAGTCGTAGATCTCAAGGATTGCTTTTATACAATCCCCTTAGACCCCCGGGACCGGGAAAGGCTCGCCTTTACGGTGCCGGTTGTGAACCACGGCGAGCCCACGCAGCGTTACGCGTGGAAATTTTTGCCACAGGGCATGCTCAATTCGCCCACCCTGTGCCAAATTTATGTTCACAACGCACTGGCAAAGTTCTGAAGCCTTTACCCTAAAGCCATAGTTTGCCATTTTATGGATGACATCTTGGTCGCGATGCCACAACTCGGCAGCGAAATGTTTTCTGACCTCCAGGCCGGCCTGGGGGACAAAGGTTTACTCATTGCCCCAGAGAAAGTGCAGAGAACCGAGCCCTTCTCATACTTGGGTCATCGGCTTCTCCGCTCTTTCGCAGAACCAGTTTTGCCTCAGATAAATTTACAGGACTCAGTCACCCTTGTAGAGTTGCAGCAAGTTTTAGGTAACATCAATTGGGCCAGACCGTATTTCCGATTGGATATGGATCTTTTGAAACCGCTCTTCTCGCTGCTAACTTTAGGTAAGCAGCCAGCAGACCGGATAAAGATTTCTCGAGACGCACGCTTGGCTATCGAGAAGGTCAACCAAGTTCTCAGCCAGTGATGGGTAGATAGGATCACCCCAGGGCCATATGCTCCGATCCTGAATTTGTACATCGTACGGTCAGGATCCATGTTTACTGGAGCGCTCGGCGTAGATGCCGAGAAAGGGGCGAGTATCGTGGAGTGGGTGTACCTTCCGAACACCTCTTCACGAAACATCGTTCCTCCCCAAGAATTGGTCTCCGCGGTGGTTTACCGCGGAAGGCTGAGAGCTAGGGACATTTCAGGGCACGATTTGGCCAAAATCGTAGTCCCGTTCACCAAGGAACAAATCCAGCAATTAATGCAGCTCGGTGACTCGCTTCCAATTGCGTTGGAAGGATTCACCGGATGCTTGGCATATCACTTGCCAAAGGACCCCAGACTTGTCTCACTCCAAACACAGACAGTCAGCTTGTTCGAATTGCTCTCGCTGGTTCCACTTCAGGGGGCCAGGACAGTTTTTACTGATGGTGGTCGCACATATGGTGTCTTGACCTGGCAGAAGGGCCAAACTTGGCGCACGCTGCTAACTCTTCCACAAAAGTCCGCGCAGCGGGCAGAGTTGGCAGCGGTGAACCTTGCTTTGCGCACCTTCGCCAAAGAACGTTTAAACATCATTACTGACAGTATGTATGTTAGCAATTTGCTTCACAGTCTACCGGGAGCATACATCACTCCCGCGATAGACAAAAATTTGCTTAGTCTGTTTCTCACTGCTCAATTTCATTTGCAAAACCGCACGGAGCCGCTCTATATTGCCCACATCCGAAGTCATCAAGACCTACCGGGTCCGATTTCTGCGGGCAATAGCAGAGCGGATGCGGCGGCAAAGGAAATTCAGCAACGTTCAGTTTTGGGTGTTTTTACCACTCCAATTCAGAGTCATGCCTTTTTTCACCAAAATGCCAAAGCGCTCGCCAGACAGTTCAATCTGCCACTCTCTCAAGCCCAAGGCATAGTTCGCTCTTGCCAGCATTGTGCAGGGGCACCGGGGGGCCCCTCGTGGGGGGTCAACCCATGAGGGACAGAGGCTAACCAGGTGTGGCAGATGGATGTCACGCATGTTCCGCAGTTTGGCAGATTGCAGTACATGCACGTTTGCATAGACACTTTTTCTCAGTTCGTTTGGGCAACGGCGCAGAAAGGGGAGACTGCTTCCCACGTGGAGCAGCACCTCCTTTCCTGCATTGCAGCCATGGGCAAACCTCGGCACGTTAAAACCGATAACGCCCCGTCCTACAGCTCCAGGCAGCTGGCCGCCTTCATGGCCACTTGGGATATTAAGCATACCTTTGGCATTCCTTACAATCCGCAGGGGCAAGCGATTGTGGAACGGGTCAATCGGACGCTCAAGTCCTATATTGACAAACAAACAGAAAGGGGGGAGCCACCAGCTCTCCCCAAGTCACAGGGCCAGGCACAGCATTGCCTGAATAAGGTATTGTTCACTTACAATCACCTTAATGTTTTTTCGGATTGTACGCCGTAGGAGAAACACTTCCGCCGTTCGGAAGCTCTCCCGCGGCCGATGGTCCGATACCGGGTGCCACCGGACCCTTCTTGGAGGGGCCCGGCGCCGCTCGTAACCTGGGGAAGAGGGTATGCTGCAGTTATGTCCCCTACAGGTGTCGTCTGGATTCCAGCTCGGTGTGTCAAGCCTTACTTGGAACCACATGGCATGGACCCAGACCGACCAGAGTCCGATCCCGGAGATGGAGGACCTCACTCTGACCGAGAGGACCCGTCGGAAGAGACGGCCACCGACGACAGCACCCAAGATCACCTGGGGGATGGTCAAGATCCTTTGTCGTGAGGCCGAGGACACCGTCCGGCGCGAAAGGAAGGAGCCAACGCCGGAGAACCTCACAGCTGCAGTTTTCGCCCAGATTCATGCCAACACCCTGGCGCTCACCATCATCCTGACCCTTTCCCTGCTTTTGGGGGGAGGCGCTCAGGCCGCCTCGTTGGAGGCCAACGATCTGCTGCCCGGCGGAGACCTCTCTGCCCAGATGCAGTACAATATTTGAGAGAGGTTGGCGGGTCTCGTCAACCAGTCCGATTTTTGCCTCAGGCAGGACCTTGGTTCTGCCTCGATCCTCAGCACCTGCCTCATCCCTGTGTGCCATTCTCCAGGCGCGCACCCCAGGGATGGGGACTGGCTTGTGAAAAGACTTTTCAGCCCATACATTCCAGCGGCTTCTTCAGAATATGCCCGCTGGGAGATGCGGCTGACCATGACCTTGCCGGCTGATGCAGCCACCCTCCACACTCCTAGGGTGGCGGTCAGCCCGAACTCTACCTGTGGACAAATGTACGGCTGCGCCTCAGCTGGTCGTACCCGGCGCCGCTGCCTCAATGTTGGCAGTGGCAATTGGACTTGCAATAACCCAGTACCACTTGGCACCATGTACGCTCATGTCACCCTGCCATCTGGTTGGTTCTTCACATGCAACCAGTATACGTGGAACTACATTCCTGCAAATGTTTCAGACTCTATATGCTGTATCAGCCGTTTGACATTGTTACTCCCTACTAAGGACATGGTCACCCCAAGCACAAATGTTACAAATATTTCACATGTTCCCTCACTCATACGGCACACTCGCACCACCCAGTTAGACAGCTCATGTGTGATCAGCTTTAGAGTAATGAGCCCTGCCGAATATCTCTCTTTGGCAGTCAGCATCTTTGGCGTGCCAGGCTTAGCCGTCGGCAACGCAAAGAGGATTGGTCGCTTGGCTTGCGGTCTAGCAAAAGCCATCAACCATACCTCCTCAGCGATAGCGCTCCTTAATCAAGAGCAGGCAGAGCTTCGCCATGCCATTCTTGACAATCGAGCGGCTATCGACTACCTCTTATTGTTGCACCACCTGGGTTGCGAATCCTTTCATGGTATGTGCTGTTTCAACCTTACTGACAACTCCCGCAAAGTACAGAGTCAGCTCACTGATCTCCACACCATAGTCCAGGGCATCACAGAGGGTTCTGCATGGGGAGCTTGGTGGAGTTCATTGTGGAACTGGATGTGGTCATGGATCCCCTGGGGGTGGCTCCAAACGGTACTCAAGGTGGTGGTGGGGGTGATTATACTAGGCATAGCAATCTGCTGCTTTGCGCAATGTATTCCCTCGCTGATCTCAAGGTGCCGCCCCAGAAGGAAACCCCAAGATGTCATTCCCGCTCAACAGCTGGTCCCGCTCCTGCGCAGAGTTGCCGGTCAGGCTCTTAAGAAAAATTAAAAGGGGAGATGTGGATTTCCCGTGCCCCCATGGGCACGGAACGGCCCGGCAGAGGCCACTTCGGGAGAAAGGCTCCCTGGCCCGTGGGCTCTGCGAGCACCCAAATTAAGGGGGGTGGATAAATTATAGGGTTTGATTCACCCAATTCCTTGACCTGACCTAAGACTCTGCCAAGTAAGCAGATCGCTAACTCCTGTAACATAATTAGGCAAACATTCATCTCCGAGCTTAGCGTAAATCTCTGGCGCAAATAGTGGCCATATTTACCCAGCTCCTAAGCCCAAAACAATGGTGTTTTCCCAGTCCATGTTTGCCCGCACTAATTAACTTCCCCCAGAGAGATTCCCAATTAACCTGAGTAAATAGGTGATGTGATTTACTGTCGGGTGATGGTTTTTTCTACCTTGCCTTCTGATCTATAAATGGTTATGCCTTTTCCTCAATAAACCACTGATCTTATCCTCCTCCATACTGCCTCGCATCGTTCTTTGATCAGTCTCTTCCGGGAGCTACGGCCCTCAGCGGCCCCGATTCCTACATAGGTCTAGTTTTGTGCTTGCATGTTAGGGGTGATATAGGCTCCAACTACTCCTACTATCTTCTACCCAAAACTAAAAAGCACTCCTTTTGCTCCCCCCCAGAACACTTTTAAAGGTCACCTTTTAAAGTGGTCTGGCCACTTTAAAAGGTAGTACAAAATGTATGCAGTCAGTGAGGACATTGAGCAGGTACAGCATTGGCAGAGAAATGAGACCCTTTTTTGGCCATCTTTGCTTCTCTAGAATAGCAATCAATTACACTTCTATAGTGTCCCATAGTGCACTCTCTAGGCCAGGGGTTCCCAACTTAAAGCCTGTGGGCCGGATGTGGCCCGTGATGCCATTTAATGTGGCCCCCACCCCCTTCAAGGGCATTTGAGAAACAAATGACCACCCCTTTGAACCTGTTGGGGCAAAATGGTCACCCCTATCGTGTAGGCAGGGCAGAATAGCCATCCGGGCTTCAAAGCTGACTGAAATAGCATGAACCAGCCCACGGCTTGAAAATGTTGGGTACCCCTGCTCTAGGCGGTTCACAAGTAAATTAGCATTTTGCCCCCAACATGCTGGGTACTCATTTTACCAACCCCGAAGGATGGAAGGCTGAGTCAACCTTGAGCCCGGACTTCAAATGGGGACCCTAAGTCATGTTATCTTGGGTTTCCTTTGAACAAGAGCCTAGGAGAGCTTGGAAGACAGACTTTAAATTAACTGGTCATTTATTTATTTACTTACCCATTTTCTCATTTTCAGAGCCACTAGAGGACAGGGAAGGGCTAAATTACGCTTACCCCATTCCCTCCCCCCCATACTCTTGAAGCAACCAGTTTGCCCATATAGTTAATCGACCACTCTATCGTGCACATAAATAATACAGTTTCCCTTCTTCTTTACAAAGGAAAGGAAAATATGTTGTTTTTCTCCCTTGCTGACTTGTTGTAGCATTGTATCAGCAAGAAGGGAGAAATATTGTTTTCCCAATGCTTGGCAAACGAAGTCTCAACTGTCAGTGCTAAGGCAGGTGGTGGTGGTGGTGAATGTTGTGTTCTGATGGTTTTATTGTACACATGGATTACAATGTATCTGAGCCAATGTAACCTTGCCTATAGCAACAATGTAACCTTCAGCTGTATCATATAAACCCTGTAATAGGACGCGAGCTAATGACCACCAGCTGGCAGCAGCGAGCGTCCAAGCTCTCTTGGTCTGAACTCATCAAAGGCAACAGCGCGGGAAGTTTTCCCGCCACCACCTACACCTGGACAAGAAGGGCGTGACCTGCAATGACGTCACGCAGACAGTGGCCAATGGGCTACCATGGCACCACGTTCAAATGTATTACTGCTGTATATAAAGAGCTATCGATCCGCCATTACCTCATGTTCCCTCTGTCCACGATGCAATAAACCTGAGTTAACCCAGCCCGAGGCTGTGTCCTGTGTCTTGGTTTGCATACACCAAATTGGCGACGAAGGTGGGATGATGGATCCCCACGGAACAGCCAGGGCACAGAGCGGGTTCAACATCACCAAACCGCAAGACTGGGAGCTGCTTGAGATGGACTTCCAGGCGGCACTGGTGGAACTCAGAGTCAAAGGAGACGACGAGGAGAGGAAGAGGGCCATCCTCACCAGAATGCTCGGGATGGAAACCAAGCGGACGCTGGTGGGCATCATCGCTCCGAAGAAGGTGAGCGAATTTAAGGCGGGCGACATCATGAAGCTGCTGCGAGAGCGATTCTGCCCCTCGAGGGCAATGTTTCCCGCTCGGAGCGCGTTTTGGAGGCGAGTCCAAGCGCCAGATGAGTCGGTTGAGGCATTCGTGGCCGCCATGAGGATAGCCGCCGCTCCCTGTAAATGGGGCGACATCCTAGAGATGGCCCTCAGGGACGGCGTGTTGTGTGGCCTGAAAGACAAAGAGGTACAGCGCAGTTTGATGAACAAGGAGCCGCCACCCACGCTGGCAGAGGTCGTAGAGGCCGCGGAAGCCGCAGAGTCCACGAATGCTGGAGTGGACGAGATGCACCAGTGGTGTGAGTGGCGTCCTAGAGCCGGCAAGGCGGAAAACTCGGTGCACGGGAAGTCCGGACAGTCGGTGCACGCAACTCGACGGGCCTCAAAGTCGTCTACGGAAGGCAGCGACGGCGAGGAGGTCCAGAAGGTCCGAAAGGGTGGTCGACGCTGCGAGGGTTGCGGAGCGGCCCATGAGCGCGCGAGATGCCCGTTCAGGAAGGCCGAGTGTTACACCTGCGGCCGTCGGGGGCACATCGCCAAGGCATGCAGAAAACGGAAAGAGGGCCGGAGGCAGTCACAAGACCGTGCGGCCAGACCGGACCGTCCAGCGAGGCCCAAAGATGGCGCCCAGACCACGAGGAGGCAGGACGGCGTGGGCCGCGTCTCGGACGACAGCGAGGACGACGCCCCAGTGTTCAGCGTGTCCGCGGGACAGTCCCATTACTTCGTTGAGGTATTAGTACAAGGGGCCCCTATTAAGATGGAAATTGACTCGGGGTCCTCCTATTCCATAATTCCCCAGAAAGAGTTCCTGAAAATCGACCCCCATGTGCGGCCCAAACTTAAAGCGTTGAGGTCCACGCTACGAGACGTACAGGGAAACAGCATTCCGGTGTTGGGGGTCGGGAAATTTCGGGTCAATTTTAAGAGACATTCTGCGGAACTGCCCCTAGTTGTCCTCAAAGGGGGAAGCTGTAGCCTCCTAGGGACACAGTGGTTTCAGCCCTTAGGTTTGTTCATAGGGGGAGTGCATACCGTGGGGGGGGGGACCCAATACAAGCGGTTTGCGATGCGCATCCCGCCGTTTTTAAGAAAGGACTCGGAAAGTTCAAGGGACCCCCTGTAGCTTTCGACATAGACCCGGAGGTCCGCCCGATAAGACTCAAACCGCGCAGGGTGCCGTTCGCACTCAAGGACAAGATAGAGGCGGAACTGGACAAACTGGTGGGCCAGGGGATTCTTATTCCTGTTGATTCCGCGGAGTGGGAAACTCCAATTGTAACGGCTCTAAAGGCTAACGGGGAGGTGCGCATTTGCGCTGATTATAAGTGTACAATTAACAAGGCGATCCGCCCTAATGCATACCCGGTGCCAGTGATCAGCCACCTTTTGGCCAGGCTGAATGGGGGAAAGTGTTTCGCTAAACTCGATTTGGCACAAGCCTATCAGCAACTTCCTGTGACCCCCGCCACGGCCGCGGCACAAACGATAGTTACACATAAAGGAGCGTTCCAGGTGTCGCGGTTACAGTTTGGCGTGAACTCGGCACCCGGCCTTTTTCAGTCGCTGGTGGAACGCCTCCTGAAGGGCCTGGAGGGGGTGTTGCCTTATTTTGATGACGTGTTGATAACAGGGGGGAGTGAGGCTGAACTGGCAAAGAGGTTGGACAAAGTACTGACCGTGTTCGAGAAAGCGGGGCTGAGATTGAGGAAAGACAAATGTGTTTTTTTCGAAACCGAGGTCGAGTTTTTAGGGTTCCGGATCACACCCGAGGGGATTAAGCCGTCTAAATCCAAAGTAGCAGCCATTAAAAAGGCCCCTCGCCCCACATCCAAAACCGAGCTACAGTCCTTCCTGGGGCTCCTCAATTTTTACCATACATTCCTCCCGCGGAAGGCGTCCGTGGCCGAACCGCTCCATCGGTTACTTAAAAAGGAGGAGCCATGGATGTGGGGTGACGAGCACGAGAGGGCGTTCAAAGAGCTAAAGCAACTCCTAACATCTGAGGCAATCCTGACGCACTTCGACCCCAAACGGCCAGTGGTCCTAGTCTGTGATGCATCCCCGGTGGGGGTGGGGGCGGTGCTTTGCCACGTGTTGGAGGACGGAAAGGAGGCCCCGGTAGCGTTTTACTCAAGGTCCCTGTCCCAAGCGGAGCGAAATTACGCACAAACCGACAGGGAGGCGTTAGCGATAGTAGCGGGAACCAAAAAATTTCACGATTTTTTGTATGGCCGCCCGTTCAAAATCGTGACCGATCACAAGCCACTGTTAGGGATTTTCACGGCGGGCAAGCCCACGCCGCAGATCCTGTCCCCGAGAATGCTGCGATGGGCTATTTTCCTCAACGCATACCAACATGAGTTGGAGTACCGGCCCGGAAAGGAGATCAGCCATGCTGATGCACTTTCGAGATCCCCTTTGCCCTTGTCGGATGACCAGAAGGCGAGAGTTGAAAGAGACCGCCAGGTGTTGCTAATTGAGGTTTTAGACGCACCCCCAATAGTACCAGCCGACATTGCTAGGGCGACAGGCAAGGACAGAACGCTGGAGAAAGTTAGTTCATGGGTACAGAAGGGGTGGCCGGCATCGTCCCCGAGTACAGAGTTCGACCCATTTTTTCGGAAAAAGCTAGAGTTGTCCCTAGAAAGGGGGTGCCTTTTGTGGGGCCAACGGGTGGTGGTCCCTACGCCCCTGCGGACGAGGGTGCTCGAACTGCTGCACGTCAGCCACCCGGGCATAGTGCGTTCGAAGGCGCTGGCCCGGAGTTACTTCTGGTGGCCACAGCTGGACGCGGACATTGAGCACATGGTCGGCACTTGCGAGGCATGCCAGGGATCCCGACCTGAGGCGGCCCGTCTTCCGCATAGGGAATGGGATACAGCACGGGGGCCATGGTCCAGAGTGCACGTAGATTTCGCTGGCCCATTCCGAGGAACCATGTTTCTCCTGGTGGTGGATGCGTTCTCCAAGTGGCTGGAGGTTATCCCAGTAAAGAGCACGTCCTCCGCCACGACAATTAGCCGGCTAAGGAGAGTCTTTTCCACGTTCGGTTTACCCGACACTTTAGTCAGCGATAACGCTAGTTGTTTCACCTCCGCTGAGTTCGGAGCATTCATGGAGGCAAACGCCATTCGGCATGTCACATCCACACCGTTTCACCCGGCCACGAATGGCCAAGTGGAACGGCTGGTGCGTACAACAAAGGAGGCGCTGCGGCGCATGGGCCAGGGGGACCTAAATCACCAAGTATGCCAGTTCCTCTTAG
Organism: Bradypodion pumilum; assembly: GCA_035047305.1. Taxonomy (NCBI): domain Eukaryota; kingdom Metazoa; phylum Chordata; class Lepidosauria; order Squamata; family Chamaeleonidae; genus Bradypodion; species Bradypodion pumilum. The sequence goes on along the minus strand of JAWDJD010000004.1, from coordinate 64,999,910 downwards.
CGTATAGGGTAACCCCCTTAGCGTCAGGCTACTCGCCGGCAGAGCTCTTGATGCGGCGAAAACTGACCACGATCCTGTCCAGGCTAGACCCGACGAGAGTCGAGGATAAAGGACAAAACATAGGGTTGGCAGTCTCGAAAGGTTTCGCCGCCGGTGACCCTGTTCACTGCAGGAACTATTCCAGCGCAGGGCCAGCCTGGGTGCCAGGGACGGTTGTAGAACAGACGGGGCCAGTGTCGTACCGGGTCGAGACTAACACCGGCCTCCTCTGGAGGAGGCACGCAGATCAACTGAGGCACCGAGTGAGTGGGCCAGTCAGTGGGGCTCAGCAACAGGATTCAGCGTTAGGGTTCTCCCCCACCCGCTTAACCCAAGGGGGAGACAGCAGTGGACAACAGTCCCAAGCAAGGGGGGAAGGCAGCAGCAGCGGCCCCGACTCATACCCTTTTGATACGCCAGTCCTATCAGGGGCCGGGGAAGGGGGAGAGGAGTTCGCGACCGCTGCCCCCGATTGTAATTTTGATTTTGATTTTGCGAGCCGGGGGGGTTTTCAGGAGTGTTCCCCCACCCATCCAAGCGAGAAGAGGGGTTTTTCGTTAGCCCCCAGTGCCCCCGGTTCCTCCCTAAGAAAGAGCACACCTCCCAACAACGCCGCGGAGCCGCGGCAAGTCACTAACGAGTCTCCCTCTCCAATTACAGGACAGGAAACCAGGGGACAAAGAGAAGGTAGCAAACCCGGGGAGAGGCAGCCCGCATCGAGACCCCAGCGTGTTCGAAATAAGCCATCTTGGCTGAGAGACTTTGTCTCCTAAGGGGGGGGAGTGTGTTTAAGTGTGGGCTCGAGACTTTGTCTCGTCCTAGGGGGGAGGGGTGTTGTGTTCTGATGGTTTTATTGTACACATGGATTACAATGTATCTGAGCCAATGTAACCTTGCCTATAGCAACAATGTAACCTTCAGCTGTATCATATAAACCCTGTAATAGGACGCGAGCTAATGACCACCAGCTGGCAGCAGCGAGCGTCCAAGCTCTCTTGGTCCGAACTCATCAAAGGCAACAGCGCGGGAAGTTTTCCCGCCACCACCTACACCTGGACAAGAAGGGCGTGACCTGCAATGACGTCACGCAGACAGTGGCCAATGGGCTACCATGGCACCACGTTCAAATGTATTACTGCTGTATATAAAGAGCTATCGATCCGCCATTACCTCATGTTCCCTCTGTCCACGATGCAATAAACCTGAGTTAACCCAGCCCGAGGCTGTGTCCTGTGTCTTGGTTTGCATACACCAAACCATTTATACTTTCCCTCCCTCTGTAAAGAAGTGGGGAAAGTGAAAATTGAGAACATCTGGTATGCTGATGGGCTTGTTATCTCTGTCAACAAAGTGGATTCAAAGGAAGCAGTTTTTGAAGGCTGCTGCCTCTGATAAATGGCATCCCAAACGTCACTAGAGACACCATTTTTCTCAGCAAGCTTAAACAACAGAACCCTGACAGAGATTCTAAAAAGTTCAGTGAGGGGAAATTGGAGCACTGGGTGCCTAGAATGACTCCCAAGAGCTTGAACGTGTGCTTTTCCATGTGCTTTGTCATGCACACACATTTGGGGAAGCCTACCCAGAAATACAGAAACATTAATCCTAACATTTAAATACCATTGATATTTACACAGTTCAGCAGTTGTGTGATCACAAGGAGGTGAAGGTGATAAGAAAAGAACAGAGAAGGAAAAGTAATGAAGGGATTTTTTAAAGGTCAAAAACCAACCAGAGGTAACAGGAGGAAAAACAGCCTTTTTTTGCTGAGTAAAGCAAGAGCTGCTCTGGTTGAGTTTCTGAAGTGGGAAGCCACACTCCCAGTAGTTCAGTGGTAAAATTCAGAGTGATTTAATAAAGGAATAATTCTCATATATGTCCTATGTCGAGGTGAAGCAAAAAGATCTATACTGGTGAGTCACAGAGCGCAGCGAATATATATACTTCAGTATACTGAAAGGGTATTGATACTAATAATAATAATAGTGTTTTGCACAAAGGAATACTCAAACCAATAGCACCATAAATCAACCTCAACATACATGCATCATGTGCTAGGACCCCCGTGGCACTACTGTGTACAAATAAAGTCTGACCAAATCAAGATATTAATGACGTAACAATAATGAGATACAATCTCTAAGAGTCCGTGGTCAGACAAGTTTCGCTTGGCTCCAAAGCTGGCGTCGAAGATGGTCGAATATAATTATAAACGAGGGTTCCTAGATGACGAGCATCAGACGCGATGGTAAGTCAGCTGGCGTAGACAAACAACAACGATGCCCTTCCGGTATATGGACATTTCGAATTTCTTCCTCAAGTGTCTACAACAATATGAAATCACTAATTCGTAACGCAATATGCCAAAAATGCTTGAAAAAACACTGGATCTAACAAAAGCATCTATGTACCCAAATACAACTATGATACGAAAGACATACCTGTATGAAAATAACCTGCGCGTATCGCACCTCTGCTTGTGTTTCTCTCCTAGTGTGCACGCGTTAACTTTTTGCTATCAGCAGGTCTACATATACGCATCACATCATGAGAGATGAGGGACAAGTGATTGCATTTACTCATTGATTGTACTTAATTGAGTTACAGCGCACTCCATACCTTAAAGCAACCTAGTGCCTTCCAAAGCCAAAGAGTATATCTATTTAAAGGAACGCCGAAAGATCCCATTCTGTATTAAGCCCATGTGGGGCAAGGGTGTTGAAACGGTGGATGTAATATGCCTCTTTTTGAAGCAGAAAGCGATCTACATTAATTTTCTGGTATCGACTCTGTCGGAATGTTTCTAATACCACTACCTTTATGTCCTTCACTGTGTGTTTTTCTTGAAGGAAATGGTTAACGAGTGGAGCATTAGTGATCTTATTTTTTATCCGAGATACATGCTCGCCCAGGCGTACCTTCAGTGGTTGCCTTGACTGCCCCACATATGCCAACTGACAGGTACAGACCAACATGTAAACGATTTCTTTTGAATTGCAATTAGTGTGACTTCTAAGATCAAGAGTGAAATCGCTGCTCGGAATGTTTACTGTGTTAGTGGTCCACATGTGGCCACAATACTTACAATGGCCACAGGAGTGGTGACCACAGATAATTGGCCGGTTAGCCTCATTGGTATTAATAAGGTCGGTTCGTGAAATAAAGTTAGCTATAGTTTTAGTTCGTCTGAATCCAATGGTGGGTTTGTATTGACAGCCTGGGACAGAGTCTAAGATGTGCCAGTGTCTCAAAATCGCTTGTTTGATTTGATGGGCCATAGGGGTATAATCCACCGACCAAAATAATCCCGGTCGTGTCTTTGGTCTGTCGATATTATAGTTTAGTAAAGAGCTCCTATCTCGCGCTTTAGTCCTGTGTCGAGCGGCTTTAATAACATCATTGGGATAACCTCTACTCTGTAGGATATTAGTAATTTTGTCTTCAGCTGCCAAATAATCATGGGTTCGAGATGAGTTCCTTTTTGCCCTGACTAATAAACTGTAAGGAATGTTAGCTTTAAGGTGATGAGGATGGAAGGATGTGTATTGCAGATAAGCGAACCTGTCAGTTGGTTTATGGTAAAGTTTCATCTTTAAGCGGTTGTTATCGATAAAAATAGTTAGATCCAGAAACGGGATGGAAAAGGCATCTATGGTATGTGTAAATTTGAGGTGTTGATGTTGCATATTGATCCAGGTACAGAAGTTGTCAATAACTGTATGATCTTTAAATATAAAGAAAAGGTCATCTATGTACCTCTTGTAGCACAGAATATTGGAAAAAAATGGATTAACACGTGGATCTAAAATAAAAGTCCTATCAAAATGGCACATGAAAATGTTGGCCACGGAGGGCGCAAAATTCGAACCCATGGCCACTCCCTGAGTTTGTAGAAAAAAAGAATGTTCGAATCGAAAAAAATTATTCTCAAAACATATGTCCAGTAAATCTAATAGAAACGTCGATGAGGGATGATTATCAACTCGACTATCCAGATGGTGGGCGATGAGTGTGCGTACTTCCTCAAGTGGAATGTTTGTATAGAGAGATGTAACGTCTAATGTGATGAGTACTGCGTCATGTGGGACTGGAAATTCTTCCATCATCTGGATAAAATGTGTTGAATCTTGGACATAAGATGGAGAGCGGGTTGCGAATGTTCTTATGTGATGGTCTAAGAATTTAGCCACTGGCTCTAACAAGGAGTTGTTGGCCGAAATAATAGGTCTACATGGAATGATGAGGTCATCACCTGATAGTTTATGTATCTTTGGTAAAAGGTAAAAAATAGGAACTCTAGGGAATTTGTTAAGCAGGCAACGGTAAGTCTTATCATTAATCTCTTCCATAGCTAGACCACCCTGTAATATTACTGTAATAATATTGGTAACGTGTGCAGTGGGATTGTGTTCTAGCCTACGGTAACAATTGGTGTTCGATAACTGAAAATGAGCCGCTGCTAAGTAATCGTTCTTATTGAGGAGAACAACCCCTCCTCCTTTATCGGCTGGTTTAATCACGATGCTAGGGTCATCCCCCAGGTTTTTTAATAGCTGGATGTCGTTTCGGGAGAGGTTAAATTTTCTATTGAACTTAGATTCCGCGGATGTAATATCGCGGATTACCAGCCTTTCGAATACCTTAATGAAGGGATTCTCTATATTCGGAGTGAATGTAGACGGAGGAGTAAACACTCCCGGGACACGTGTGGGATCTGTGTCTTCCTTGAAGAATGCCCGTAATTTTAGTAGCCTGATTAGCTTAAAGATATCAATCTTTGTCTTGAAGGGGGAGTAGTGGGGGGTGGGGACGAAACCTAAGCCTAAGTTCAGTAACTGCAATTCCCTTACCGTGAGCGATCGATTTGACAAATTGAAGACGAGCGAGGGAGTCATGTCTTTCTTGTTCTTTTTTGGGGTCTCCGTCCTAAAAAACTTTCCTGTCTGTTGGTTTTGGATGTGCCGGCCATCGTTGAACTACTTTTATATCTATTTGCCCGAAAGTTATATGGGTCTCTACGTCTTTCATCTGCCGAGGATTCTGGTCCTTCTGAGTCAGTTGTCTCGAAGTCTGTAGTTTCGACTGGTTCTCTCCAGGATACTTGTTTCTGTTTGTTCCGTTTATCAAATATCCATCTGCATACGCGTTCATTTTGGTAGTCACTGCGGTCTCTTTGCAGTTTCTTATTTTTGAACGCAACTATCTCTTCCTTAAAGGTACCTAATTTATTTTCTAACTCTCCTAAGATGGAATGAGAGTCCCCTGGAGTGGTCGTGGACAATACTGTTTTTAAAGTATCAATATCCTTATCTAAGGTACCCATTTCCTGGTGGCATTGGTCGATGATCAATAATATTAAATCAAATGAGCATCGATCTAGGATCGATGTCCATTTCTCCAAGAATTCCTTCTTGTTAGCGAACAAAGTCGGACCTTTGGGTATGCGTAGACCTCTGGGAAGAATGGACGCCTTATAATACTCCGACAAAAAAGAGGAGTGCAAGTCAATGCGTATCCGTTTCTTTTCAAGATATTCAAGTTTGTTAATATATTCATTGTGAGTATTAGTCTCTAGATTCAGTGGAGTCGCTCTGTTTAAAATCCTGTCCTTCTCAGCGGACGAAAAGGAGAAGCCTTTGTCCGTCATACCGTAATCGAAACTAATAGATAGGAGAGACGGCTGGGGATTTTTTAAAGGTAAAAAACCAACCAGAGGTAACAGGAGGAAAAACAGCCTTTTTTTGCTGAGTAAAGCAAGAGCTGCTCTGGTTGAGTTTCTGCCTGTTCAACTGTGAAGGAGGAGTCTTTGGAGACTGTTAAACAGTGCCTGACCTGTTAAGAGCAAAAAAGTCATCAAAATCCAGATCTCCCATGATCTCCTCCTTCAATCCCGAGGTCCTGTACCAGAAAGTAAATTGTGAACTGTTGCTTTCTGGCAGAGTTATAAAATAGCTGTAAAAAGGAGTGGCTTAACTTTTCAATATTTCCATGACCACAGGATGGATTTGTTACAAATAAAAAAAGGAGGGCTAAAGTAATTAGTAAACATTAGTTGTTTGAAATACATTTCAGTTATTTCTTGTCCTCTGGAGAAAAAATTTATTTGTGTCTTCTTCTGCCATATCTGTATCTGAATCCAAATACAGTATTGGTGATCTTCATGGCGATCAGCGATGAAGACTGTCCTGAGAATATAATGCAGTGGCCTTTCATCTGCCTTCCACATCACAGCATTACCCTCATACAACTGATCCAGTTCCGCAAGTCACTTTCTGGTCCTGAGCCCTTTTGGCATGCAAAGTCCTCATCAACCCAGTGGTGGGATTCAAATTTTTTTTTTACTACCTACTCTGTGGGCATGGTATGGTGGGCTTGACCGGTATGGTGGGTTTGGCCAGGGGGAAAGCCCTGCATTGCACCTGAATTAGGACTACTTTATCTCAAAACCAGGATGGGCAGGGCCAGCTGGAATTTCTGTTACCAGTTCTGGCGAACTGGGGCGTGCATGCTAAATCCCACTACTGCATCAACCCCAGGCCAGTATTGATGAAGCTATTGCCCTCCATCAAGATGGATTCAACTGTGATTTAACCCCTTTCCTGTGGACTTTGGCACCCAAGGCCGTTAGTCTTCAGGGTTGTGAGGTTAGTTAACTGTCACCTGACCCTCGGCATTGAGTCATTGACAGTATGGTCTACTCTATTACCATAGCAGGATAATCTGGCCAGACTGGACTTGCTGTGTGTCTGAATGGAAGATAAACCACCTCTAAATTTGAGAAATTATAACTTTAAAACTATTTGACCAGATATCACCAAATTTGGCACATAATAATATCAGTCTGTCTACTTTTACTGTGCCAAATTTCCTGATAATCTGAAGCCCAGTATGAAAGATACGTAATTTTTTTTTGGGGGGGAGGGGGGCTGACTTTATTTTTAGAGTTGCCTTGTAAAATGTTGATTTGATCTGCTGCATCCTATTATCATAATGTTCTGAAATAAGGTACTCTGTCATGTTTTCTTCTACAGTTTATTGAAAATGAATATTTATAGAAAAAAAATAAGCAGAACTCACTGTAGTTTTGTTCCAGCCAAGGAACAGTCAGTTATTTCAGAGCAATGATCTGAGCAGGGCTTTCAGAATGCTCACTCCTAGAAATGACTTCATATCTGAGGTTAATACAGAATTACATACATACATATATTTATTCAACTGTCAGTCAGTACAAAATAATACAGAGATATTTAAACAGTACAGAATTGATATGTCATTCCCAACATTATATTTCCCAACATTCACGAGAATTTATACCCATGTGTACCATTTCCATCTTTTCTTACAAAATGAACCACCTTCAATCTTTTTTACCTGAAAGAGGATTAGTTGATATATTTACCAATCAAAGCTTGTGCTACACACAAAGATCTAACATAATTGATTGTAAGCGACCCAGAGTCGTTTCAGCGAGGGGGCGGTGATATAAATAGAATTAAATAAAAAAATATTCATAATAGTGTAGTTTCAATTTCTAACCAAGATGATTTGGGGGAGTTCCCCCCCATCCATTTTGACAAGTGTAGCTTGATGAAGAGTTTTGTCTCAAAATGTAGCCTGTTTTCATAAATGTTTTTGGTTTAATAAAAGTATCATTCAATAGCCAATGTGGTATACAAAAGCTGGCAGTCCTTGAAATAACCTGATCCAATACCAAGAAGAGCTTATTGGTTAACTAGCAGTTTAAATTGAACCCAGAATTCACAGGAGACAGTAAAACTATTTCAAAGACTTGTGCTTATGGTCAGCCTAGGGACTGTAATTTGGAATTTCCAGAAGGTAGCCCCACATATAACACATTATAATAGTCAACTCTGGATGTTATCAGGACAGAGATTCACATGGCTAGGCTGCCTCTTCACTCTTTGTTTATAACGCTTCTGGGTTTTGAAGGTGATACACCTCAGATAGACAAACTCACCTATTATCACTGCCAGGCCTTCATTGTTAAGTAACAGCATACATCAGATGCCTCTATGAAGGCTTAGAAGCCTCTGAACTACAAATAGTTCATATTTTCATTGAAATTTGTAAAGGCAAGGGCAAGGATTGCTACTTCAGTATATAGAAGATTTTTCTGAACTGTATGAATATAATTTGAAAGGACGCTGAAGTAATATTTATTGAACAATCATAGTAAGAGACCCCCCAAAATGATCTTTCATTGAAACAAACAACAAGTAGCCCTAGAGACATGATAATTTGGTTTCTGTTGCTGTAGTTTGGATAATTAAAAATTGTATCGCATAACTCAGTGAATTGGGGCAGGTTTGGGCAAGCTAAAGTTAAGGTGAAGGTAAAGGTCGCCCTTGCTCGAAAGCCAGTTGTGTCGGATTCTGAGGTTGGTACTCATCTCTGTTTACAGACAAAAATCCAACACTGTCTGCATCAGCAGAGGTTTCCGTGGACTTGTGGCAGGCATGCCCTATTTATCTACTTGCAATTTCTTGCTTTCAAACTGCTAAATTGGCAGGAACTGGGACAGAGACAGGAGCTCACTCCATCATGCAGCACTTGGTTCTCGACCTGCCGACCTGCTGACCTTCCAGTTGTCAAGTTCAGCATCTTAATCACTAAGCCACCCAGCATGCAACCTGGAGGAGAGACTGGTAAAAAGACCCATTTTCTAAGTACAGTACTTATAAATGCTAAGTAATTACAAAAGGGTCAGTTTCTCTGCCAAAGGCTGTTCATTCTGTCTTAAGATGCCAGTTTTTCCATCTCTCAAAAATTAAAAGATAATATATTTTAGTGCTTCATTTCCTAAGAAGACCATTTCCATCAGATTCACCATTTGGGGCAAGAGAAAGGAAAAAAATTCCTTAACCAAGTGTGGGCTTGAATAAATTCTTAGAATTTATTCTAAGAATGGTTTCTTAATTGAGTGGACAGCAGATGGCAGCATTGTTCCATGCAGTAACAATTTTTCTTCATCAGACCATTATTTTAATAATATCCACCTTCTACCTCTGCAAAGAATGATATTGATTGTGAGTGATTAAATCTGATATTCTGTGGAGGCTCCGGGAGATTAGGGAACATTTGTTGTTGTTGTTCTGTCGCACAGCTGATTCCGACTCTTTACGACCCTTTGGACCATGGCCCGCTAGGCACCTCTGTCCTCCACCATCTTTCTCATCCCGCCCAGCTCTGTGCCCATCACATCTACAATACCATCTAGCAATCTCATTTTGGCTGCCCCCTCCTTCTTTTGCCATCCACCTTTCTCAGCATCAAGGCTTTCTCAAGTGAATCTTCTCTTCTCATTTGATGCCCAAAGTATTTTAGCTTCATCTTTACTATTTGACCTTCTAATGAGAAGTCAGGGTTGATTTCTTTTAGGATCAACTTATTTGTTCTCCTCGCTGTCTAGGGTACTCTCAAAACTCTCCTCCAACACCACATTTCAAAGGCGTCTATTCTTCTGCGCTCAGCTTTCCTTATGGTCCAGCTCTCACAACCATACATTACCACTGGAATACCATTGCTTTGATGATGCGAATTTTTGTTTGTAAGGTGATGTCTCTACTTTTAACTAGGTTCCCTAGATTTCTCATAGCTTGTCTCCCAAGTATCAGTAGCCTTTTTATTTCATGGCTGCAATCCCCATCTGCAGTGATCTTGGATCCTAAGAAAGTAAATTCCGTCACTGCTTCTACTTCTTCCGCATCTAATTTCCAGGGACATTTTTTTGCCATTATCTTGGTTTTCTTGATGTTGAGTCTCAAGCCAGATTTTGCACTAAGCAGCAGCTTCTTTTGGTTTTCCTAACCTTCTGCCATTAGGGTAGTATCAGCTGCATAACTCAAGTTGTTGATGTTTCTCCCAGCAATTTTGATCCCAACTTGTGATTCGTCCAACCCTGCATAGCGCATTATGTGCTCTGTATATAAGATGAATAAGCAGGGTGATAAAATGCAGCCTTGTCTTACTCCTTTTCCTATTCAAAACCACTCTGTCATTCCGTATTCTGTCCTAACTGTTGCTTCTTGACTCTTGTACAGATTTCTCATGAGGCATATAAGGTGTTCTGGTATTCCTATCTCTTTAATTACTTGCCACATTTTGTTGTGGTCCACACAGTCAAAGGCTTTGGTGTAGTCAATGAAACAGAAGTAGACTTGTTTCTGATATTCCTTTGTTTTCTCCATGGTCCAACGTATGTTGGCAATGTGGTCTCTTGTTCCCCTGCCTCTTCGGAACCCAGCCTGCACTTCTGGTAATTCTCTCTCCACGTGCTGCTGAAGTCTATCCTGTATTATCTTGAGCATAACCTTGCTAGTGTGTGGGATGAGCGCAATTGTTGGATAATTTGAACATTCTTTGGCATTACCCTCTTTTTGGACTGGAACGTATACTGATCTTTTCCTATCCTGTGGCCATTGTTCTGTTTTCCAAATCTGCTGGCATATAGAATGCAATAATTTGATTCCATCATCTTTTAGGACTGTGAAAAATGCAGCAGGGATACCATCATCTCCACTGGCTTTGTTGTTTGCAGTGCTTTTTAGGGCCTTTCTGACTTCACTCTCTAGGATGTCTGGCTCAAGTTTAACATTCTCATCATTGTGATTATCAGGGGTGTTGAGGTCCTTTTTGTAAAGTTCCTCTGTGTACTCTTGCCATCTTTTCTTAATTTCTTCTGCATCAGCTAAACCCTTGCTGTTTTTGTCCCTTACCATGGTCATTTTTGCTTTAAATGTTCCCTTGATTTCCCTAATATTTTTGAAAAGATCTCTAGTCCTCCCACCTTATGTTGTTTCCCTATATTTCCTTGCATTGTTCATTTAGGTAGGTTTCCTTATCTCTCCTTGCTTTTTTTTGACATTCTGTATTCAATTGGTTGAATTTTTTCCTTTCTCTTTTGCATTTTGCATTCCTTCTTTCCTCTGCTATTTTAAGAGCCTCATCAGACAACCACTTTGCTTTCTTATGCTTCTTTTCTTTTGGTATGGTTTTCCTTGCTGCCTCCTATACGATGTCCCGCGCCTCTGTCCATAATTCTTCTGGTACACTGTCTATCAAGTCCAAGCCATTAAATCTGTTCCACACTTCCACTGTGTATCCCTTAGGGATGTTGTCTAGGTCATAATTGCCTGGCCTAATTGTTTTCCCTATTTTCTTTAGTCTAAGCCTGAATTTTGCAATCAGTAGATTATGATTTGAGCCACAGCCTGCTCCAGGTCTTGTTTTTGCTGATTGTATTGAGGTTCACCATTTTGGCTGCAGAGTATGTATTCAATCTGGTTTCAATGTTGGCCATCTGGTGATGTCCATGTGTAAAGTCTCCTCTTGTGTTGCTGGAAGAGGGTATTTGCTATGACCAGTGCATTCTCTTGGCAGAACTCTATTAGCCTTTGCCCTGCTTCATTCTGTGCTCCAAGACCAAACTTGCCTGTTATTCCATTTACGTTTTGATTCCCTACTTTGGCATTTCAATCTCCTATGATAATGTGGACATCATTTCTTGGTGTCTGTTCTATGAGGTGCTGTAGGTTTCATAGAACTGATCAACTATGGCTTCATCTGCACAGTGGTTGTTGCGTATATTTGGATTACAGTGGTATTGAAAGGTTTGCTTTGGATTCTGACTGAAATCATTCTGTCATTTTAAAGATTATATCCCATTACTGCTTTTCTCACTCTTTTATTGACAATTATGGCTACTCCATTTCTTCTGAGGTATTCTTGTCCACAGTAGTAGATGTGATGGTTTCCAGAGCTGAATTTGCCCTTCGGGAGATGCAGTCTCTTAGGTAGCCTGGCCCACTGTCATTTAGTTGTGAGTTGATTCTGGATTTCAGCCAATGACTAGAATCCTACAAGTGTTTACATAAGGATTGAATAACTTGCCACAACTATCTGCAGCTAAATGACGAGGTGCTCAAATATCATGCATAATTGACATCCTGATATGTCAACAGTTAGCTGCACTTAGCTGTGGCAAGTTACATAAACCTTACATGTTCCCCAATAGGATTCTAGCCATTGCAAATCTATGATTTTCTGGATATATAGATTCCTGGAGAGGTTTTGTGTAAGCTGTATGTATCTGATGCACTGAAAGTGACATGTCCTCTATAAATGGAGTGTGCCTATTAGGGATACAAGAGATTTTTTACCAGAGCTAAATCCACTGTTAAATTTTTTTCTTGTATGGTTTAAGATTTACTATAAACAGAACTTAATTCTGCTGCTTCGCTGCATTCATATTTTTCTTCTAAAAATCCATATACTTTCCTTTTTATAACATATTTGTTTCAATAAATATAAGTGAGATAAAGAAAAAATACTTTAAAATTTAATAATGGGCCTCAAATGATGCTTCTCTATACACCAACTTCTCTAACATGCAACCTGGTGAAGCAGATTTTCGAAGCTTCCTAGAGTGACTGAAACTCGCTATGTGCCCCGAAGACCAAGTTTTTATGGTTTTGTTCTTGTAGCCTTGAGGGTATGCAGAGATCACAGGAATCACCCACAGCATTACCTTTTGATATGTAGCTTCTATGAGACAGCCACAATGTCTTTTGTCTGTCTCTGAGCAAAATGAGCTGTGATTATACATTGTACAATGGGAGTTAGTTCTTCTGAAGTAGCTAGGCAAACAAGAAAGTTTAGGATATGCTCAAGGCAACTAACTTTTGAGTTCTATGCGATGGCTGCAATAACTCAATTCTGCAAGCAAACAAAGAAGGTCACATTGAATATATGATTTTGTTGATTCAGTCATATGAAGTGTGAAGAAACCTAACACAGAACAAAGGTACAGTGGTACCTCGCATAATGAAGCATCGCATAGCGAAAATTTCGCATAATGAAGCATTTGTTATGCAAGTGCGATACCCTGCATAATGAAAAAAAGCATTGGTTTTGGTAACCGGTGTATACCCACTCAATGGGAACCCCAGTTAACGAACTTTTTTTCGTTATGTGGGGTATCTCCCATACAGAACCACATAATGAAAAAAACGCATAGCAAAGAGCTCCATGGAACGGAGTTTTTCCGTTATGTGAGGTTCTACTGTACTTGCAAGACCTTTGATTGAGATAATGGAGTACAGAAATTAACACAGACTGAAATGAAGATTGGTTGGTTAGCTGCTTTTCAAAAATGTAGTATCCTTTTAGTTATCCTGGATTATAATCCTTTAGGAGAAGCGTGGGCAAAATTGGAGCCTGGGGCTCTATCTGCGCTCCCCACCAACATTTCCATAGCCACCATTTAAAAAGAAATACAAATTGCTCAAAAGGCCACGCTCTGCCTTTTAATACGAGGGACAATTATTTCATTACATTCAAAATTGCTCCCTGTAACCATTAGAAGGCATAATGGGGGGGGGGGGGGGCTTGTCGTGTCCGGCCCTTGTAAAGAACAGTCCAGCAATGATAAACAGAACAACAATCAACGGTTTATTGTAAAGTCTTTCTGGTTACTCTTACAAGGATATCCGGACCTTCAGATGGCTACACAAGTCCCATGTAATCGGTCTCTTTGAATTCTACCATAGAGGCAATGTACTAAGGTACACCTTGCGAGAGAGCATATAGAGAAGACCCCAGGTTAGCCTGTCGTGGTCTAACCTGCAGCGGTAATGAGAAGCATAGATCCAGCCCCTGCCCCACCCTTGTTTACCGTGGGGCTTATATAATGTCTCCCCGGCGGTGACTCTTTGATACAATGTAGTAACCCACTGGTCAACCTTAACTAACCAATCATAACATGATATACCAGTTTAATCCAATCAGGAACAGGATCCAAAGTTGCACCCAATCATTGAACTCTAATTAACATAAAGAGTCCACCCAGAAGGGAAGTATATGCACCAAATCTAGCTGTTACTTCTAATGGCAGGAAATCACCATTTTGCCTTTTGCAAGGCATTGCTGGAGCAACCTGCATTTAACTTGAATACACAACACAACCACCCCCAATTTAAAAAGAGATTAAGAAAAATATTTTGATCATGCAAGTGCAGAAATAAGTGTGCCCTTCAAGAGCCGAGGTGTGGGCTCGTGGGGTCCCCAGAACTCTAGAAGGCACAGGGGTTAAACTGCTTTCTTGCAACTAAAAGGTTGTGAGTTCAATCCAGACCAGGGTTCAAGGTTGACTCAGCCTTCCATCCTTCTGAGGTTGGTAAAATGAGTACCCAGCATGTTGGGGGCAAAATGCTAATTAACTTGTGAATTGCCCAGAGAGTGCAGAAAGTGCTATGGGGCAGTATATAAGTGTGATTGCTTTGTTTTAGTTGAAATTTAGTGACATTTAAAGGGTCATGGACTCTTCACAAGTCAGTTGTGATAAATAATTTGGTGTTGTGTGGGAATGCTAATGGGAATAGGGTTGCCATATGTCCCAGAAAACTGGGATTGTCCCGGATTGAAGATCTGAAAAATTGTCCCAGCCAGTTCAATAAAAATCATGTTAAAATTCAGGATTTTTAAAACTTACTGATTGTGTATTATACCACACCATTAAAATAAATTTGAATTCTTGCCATCAGATGAGCAATTTCCTGCCACATTGGAGTTGGAGTATACCCGGAGACAAATCTTAACATCCTTGCCTCACACCACCACCCGATTAGTGTGACCAGTGTGTTTACTGGAACTGAGGATGTTAAAAGTTGACCACAATGCAATTTCTCAGAAGTCCAACAGATCATCTTGCAGTAAGAATTATCTATTGTAAATAAATTCATTTATGTATGGATATATTTAATGTGAAAGTGTTTTATAGCTGTCATTATATTATGTTTGTTTTAAAAAATAACCTACCCATTTTTGTCAAGTATACTTCTGTCTTGGTTTTGTGGGAGAGAATTATGGCAATGCTAAATGAGAAGAATGAATCTTGCCAGTACATGAGAGAACAACATGATAAATGAAAACCTGATGATCAAGACCACTCTGCAATTAAATTGCTCTTTTTGATATCAGCAAGGGTTTAATGATAAACGCTAAAGCAGGGGTTGCCAACCTACAATTTATGGGCTGAATCCTGCCCATGGTGCCAAATAATCCAGCCTCCGGCCTCACTCCAATCGCTGCTGGAAGCGGCCGTGGCCATGTTTATGGTAGCCGTAAATGCATTTACAACAGCCCTGAATGCGTTTACAGCAGCATTTATGGCAGGGGACCACCAGTCCAGCCCCCTCAACTGTCTGAGGGAGTGTGACCCAGCCCCCAATTTAAAAAGGTTGCCGACCCCTGTTCTAAAGTTTAGGAGCCACACAACCAAGTGAAGTCCAGAAATGCAGGCAGATTTGATCCATAGCACCAAATATCTGTATTAGTTTCATCTCTGTCTTTTGTGAAGTCAATGGGTCTAAATGGCACATATAATAATAAAGTACAGTAACCCAAAACTAACACATTACAAGTGATAGCATTATCCTCAAAACTTTATTTTGAAGATCTATCTAAAGAGGGGCAAAATAAACTTCAATACACAATTGGCCCATTGTGTGAAAACACTGGCAATCAACTTGATATCTTCATATGAGAAATCCAGCCATCTTCAGTGTTCACTGCATGAAGGGGTGGAGTATTTGTAGCCTGCCAGATATCACAGTGTATTAATGAATTTCAGATTGGAGTTATTAGCAGACATAGTTACAGCCAGATGGGGAAATCATAAAAGTCTTCAGTCCCTTCAATAAGAAGGATTATTAAGGATTTCCAAAGAAAATAGATTTTACAAAGTAATTGTGGAATAGGCTATTCTACTTTGTATTTATCCTAAACCTCTAAGTAAATATTGACCATTACTCCCAATCTTTGCCAATCTAGAGAGACTATGAACTGGACCATTCCATTCTTTCTAGTCCTACTATAGCCCAAATCCTCCAGCCAGCCCTTGTCATGGTGGCTAGGGAAGTGTGCATACTATAGCCTTAAAAAGTGACTTTTCTAATCTATGACATGGCTGGTTTAGTGAAGTTTTGGAGCAATTAGTAGAAATCTAATCTGACTCATGTTGCTTGGTCAATTCCTGCTGCAGCTAAATGAATAACGCTAAAATAGATTTCTCTCTTGTTTCCTTTCCTTCTTTCTGGAAAAACCAGCCTATTGCAGGAACCAACAGCCTGAAAGAGAAATGAGAACCCATGATCAGCATCCTAATCCCTAAAATTTAGGTCCACAATCTGAGACTAGTAAATGGGCTCTTGAGATGTCACAAGGATGAGAGTCTTGAAATATCACAAAAAGGGCCAGGAGAATGTTGGAATGAGACTGGACTATTTCTGGGTGAGTTCATATTACAGAAATTGGCACTAAGAGAGTCCATGTAAAGGAGCACTGAATCCAAGCAAATTATGGCTGGCAATCAATCAATCAATCAATCAATCAATCAATCAATCAATCAATCAATCAATCAATCAATCAATCAATCAATCCAAGACCAGCATAGTACAGCAAAAGGAACAAAAGTTAAAATGAAGGTATTTAATATATATATGGCTAACTAGTGAATTGGACAAATGGGGACAATGGAAAAATGAGAAGCGCAGCAGAGAGATAATCACTTGTGCAACAAACTAATGAGAGCAGACATCTAAATGGGCAGAAATGGATAGTAAAGGTAAAGGTCGCCCTTGCTTGAAAGCCACTCTATCCGACTCTAGGGTTCAGTGCTCATCTCTGTTTATAGCCAAAGAGCTAGCGCTGTCTGCATTTGTACACATTTCCGTGGTCATGTGGCAGACACTGGAGTGCATTGAACACTGTTTACCTTCCCACCAAAGTGGTCCCTATTTATCACTTGCAATTTCTTGCTTTAAAACTGCTAGGTTGGCAGGAGCTGGGAAAGAGATGGGCACTCACTCCGTCCTGCAGTACTCGGGAATCAAACTCTGACATTCCAGTCATTGAGTTCAGCGTCTTAACAACTTGAGCCACTGCAGCTGACTTTAAAGGCACTTAACACACAAAATTCTCTTCTTCCACTGCTTTTTACCCTAAAATTTGTCTCCCTGCCAGGAGCAGCAGCAGCACAAATCTCGAGAACTTAGTTAGTGATATGGGACCTGGCAACCTTATCAGCCACATGTTTTTCTTTGCATTGTGAGAAAATTAATCATCCAGTTAAAATATATAAGTTATTATTTCTCACAATGCATGAAATATGAAGAGCTGTTTCACAGTGAGTGTCACAGTGCTAACTCATCTAGGCAAATGCTAACTACAGTACAATGATTAGTAGCAATTTGTCAAACCATAGCTAGCCCTACACTTATTCAGTCTGAGGAGGTTGCCTCAAGCAGCGGATTTTAAGGAGTTACGAAAGGGCAGCAAATGGTTGCATATTTAATTTGCCATTGTATTTTTATGGCCAGAGATGAGGAGAAAGACATGTAGAATTTTCCACCTCATGTGCCAAAATAACTTGACTGTCTTGGCAACTGTGTACCTTGAATTGACACTTTGAATAAAACACTTGTTGAATTAGAACAACCCTTGTTTTACCGTTCTTTCCAAATGTATGTTGCAATGGGGAACATAACATTATTCTTTCCACTTCATTTAAATGAGGAACCGGGCCATTGTAGTTTAGAAGAGGAATACCTATAAATCTAAACTAGATAAAGAACAGCATTGCTTTCTCACAGCAGTAGGTAAACTTTTAGAAATTGAGCAGTGTTAAATTGTTATCAGCATAATGACTTTCAAGAGCAAAAGATTAAGGAGGAATTTTTGCAAGGAAGAAATGCACGCAAATTGATAAGGGAGGAGTAATCAGCCTTCAGTGCTGTTCAAGCCAAGCCTGGCTGTGTTTATACACTTGGGGAAGACTTCCTGCAGCTAAGAGCACAGCCTTTCCGGACCTGAGTTCGCCAATGTTCTACACCTCTGTAAGCACCATGCACTATTATTTCCTTTGGTTTAAGATAATTTGGGAACAGCTTTTGTTTTCTTACCCTGTTTAGAGATCAAGAGATATATTTCTCTCTCGTTAAGAGTGTGGCCTGCTTCAGGACACCATTTAATATAATTTCCCAATGAACGAGTAGCAAATAGATGGATATACTGTATAACAAATGAAAGTTGGTGCAGGAAGAATAAGGGCAAAAAGTACCCCATTCCCTATACAAGTGGGGTGTTCCAGAAATATACACAATGCAAGAAAAATGCTGTAGTTTTGCAAGGATTCCCCTGCTTTCCTGTCATGGGATGAAGGCAGGAGAGAGCCATGTGTACACATTGGCAGCAAAGATGCAAATTGTCAGTGAAATGGGGCTAGTTAAAGTTAATTTGTTTCTGTCAGTTTGATAGGACTGGTAGATTATCAACCTCTGAATAGTTACAGATTTCACACTCTTAATCAAACTCTGAAAAAGGATGCATTTCAAAGTTTAAAGGACCAGTATGTGTATTTAGGTGCTGTAAAAGTGCAAACACGTCCTTCATCCTGCCCATGCTCTTCAAGTCCAATTTCTCTACCCTAGAACCTCTATTCAAAATTGCTACGTTTTGCCTTGAAGAGCATGCAGAGAAGCTGTGGAACACTTGAGGCAATGGTTCTTCCCAGAACAAGTGACTGTGGAGAATCTTACTTCAAGATAAATATTTAATGGGTGATCCTATGAGTGGTTCCATCAGAGCCATGAACATTTGAAACTGTGGAGCCCAGCTTTTATGACCCGTTATACTTTTCCTATTTACATTTTATATGTAACTCCTGGTGGCGCAGTGGTTAAATTGTTGTCCTGCAACTAAAAGGTTGTGAGTTCGATCCTGGCCAGAAATCAAGGCTGACTCCATCCTTCCAAGGTCAGTAAAATGATTAGCCAGCATGTTGGGGACAAAATGCTAATTAACTTGTGAACTGCCTGGAGAATGCACTAAGCGCTATGGGATGGTATATGTTAGTGGTGGCGAACCTATGGCACACTTGCCAGAGGTGGCACTCGGAGCCCTCTCTGTAGGAACCCGTGCAGTCACCCCAGCACAGAGTTCACCCTGACCCTCTGCCCAGCAGCCCAACAGGAACGCTTCCTCCCTCCCCCAGCACACAGTTTGCCCTGCCCCTCTACCCAGCAGCCCAATGGGAGCGCTTCCTCCTTTCCCCAGCACAGAGTTCACCCCTCTGCCCAGCAGCCCAATGAGAGCACTTCATCCCTCCCCCCAGCACAGAGTTTGCCCTGCCCCTCTGCCCAACAACTCAATGGAAGAGTTTCCTTCCTCCCCTGTTGCTGTGTTGGCACTGATAAATGAGTGGGTTTTGGTTTGCAGTTTGGACATTCGGTCTCTAAAAGGTTCACCATCACTGGTATATGTGATTGCTTTGCTTAGATATTTATCTTTTCCCTTTGTCTTATACGTGCTGTAGTTCTGAGAAAGACTGCTTAGGTAAGAAGATTCCTAGTGGGAATAAACAAAAGACATCTTGATCCTGCCTGTTCTATAATTTGTAGTTGACTTATCTGTGTGTTTAGCCTCTATTGGTTGCAAAACTGCAATCCTATTGTTTTCTGAACCAGTGTAGTGAAATGGATATAGTGTTGCACTACGTGGATTCACATCCCTGATTAGCCATGGAAACTCACTTTGGGATGGCAATGATAAAATCACTTCTTGGACATCTCTCAAAGCTCAAAAACCTTTTAGGTTTGCTGTTAAGTTAGAAGTGATTCAATGGCATGTGACAACATGACAACAACTGCTCTCTACTTTGTTCATTTGAACTATCTTGATACCTATCCAGACAAAGATGTTACCTTATACGTTTTCCTGTTGGTTGCTGTGATACTATGGAATTTCTATTGTAAATGGCCAAATTCACTGGATAATGGACCTGGGTGAGATACAATGCCAATTTACAACAGCTTCAGTGCCATAATGTGGCAGTTGAATTGTGGGGTGTGAACTTCATTGACTTTTTCAAAGGCATGCTAGGACCCTAAGGGAATTTTGACGAGGTTCTTTAGACTCTTGAGTCAAGCAGATTCCCATGCTCTTAGCTAGTGTTCCTTGCTTACCTCCTCCTTTGAGTTTTCTTGCATCTCTTTGTGTTTGTTGTTTTGCTAGGTTTAGTTAGGTTCCAAGAAGAGAACACATATTCAGCCTCTTTTCTGAACTTCCTTCTATATAATTTTATGGTGCTCTGGGTTCCTTAACAGGAGCTAAGCGAGCTGTTTAACCTCTCAGGTGCTCACAGCAGTCACTAAGTGGTTTCAGTGTGCCGTTAATCCTTAGGAAATTACATTTCCAAATTGCTGGAGCAGTTAGTAGTATTAAAAATCCAGAAGCACTTAACTTGTCACAGTAACACTGAAAATGTTTTTGGTTTTATTATATTTGGAAATAACACAAGCACTTTAGAGTTCTACCTTGAATATCTAAGCAAATTCCATGCTCAAAGCTCTCCTTCTGCAACTAGTGCAATGCAGGATGCTCAGAACTCAGTGGCCTCAACCCCTACTGGCCCCAGCCAACATGTGAAAATTTTGCATGTATAGAGTGCTAAAATAATTAAGGAAGCATAGAAAATGTGATCATGAAAATGTACATTGTACTTTAAAATGGGGTTGAGCTACAAAACAATCAGCCAGTTCTCCAGTCAAGTTTGGTAGTAAGGTTGTTGTATGATAACCTCACCTTGCAAAATAATTTTCCTCCCAGAGAGCTGTGGCCTAAAAAGATAGCTGGGGCATTAGGCTCAACACAACTCACACAATGCAACACCATGCATACTGGAGACATTTATCAGCAGCAACAGTGGAAGCTAACAAGGAAGACATGGATTTTCCTCCACAGATTCAAATTGGCTTTGTTGGATGACCATTTAAGATAATTGTCTGAGTGTTATTATATACTTAAGTCAAAAGATGGTTCAAAGCTATAGTGCTTTTTACTTTCAAATTGTGCATTTTAGAGTGCTTTTTCAATATGCCTTTTAGGCTATAAAACTCTTGTATTTTGAGGAAGTAATTTAAACTTTATTTTATTGTACTTTTTATACTTCTGTAATTTGGATTAAATTATGATATAAATGTTTGCCTGTAACTTTAGTTTTCATATATTTTAAGCATTTGTGCCTACAGTTTTCATAGTTGTAAGACTTTGGGATGTTTCCAGTGGTGGACATCAGCAGGTTCGCACCAGTTCACCAGAACTGATAGCAGAAATTCTGGCTGGCCCCACCCACTCAAGTTTTGAAATAAAGTAGTCCTAATTGGGGTGCAGCGCAGAGCTTTCCCTCTGGCCACGCCCACCATACCATGTCCACAGTGTGGTAGTAAAAAAATTTAGAGCCCACCACTGGATGTTTCTTATATCTTTGAAGTATTTTGGGGCATATGGCACATGGAAGCAATGTAGATAAATAAAATGTATAGAAATAAACAAGCTGATGTCACCAGGAATTATTGCAACAGTGAAAGGACTCATAACGTGATACCCAGATAATTGTTGATATAATTGGAAATGATTGTCTGATTTCATTCTGGACTTAATCCTTTTGGAACAAATGCCAATAGTGATTTGGCATTCTGATTTTTCCTCAAGGTCTAAAATGTTTTGTAGGGCTTCTGGGGCAATAGTCAGACTCCCGTGACCTGAGATGAGCTTCTTATCTTTGAACATTTTTGGCTTTGCTGTTTTGAGCACAAACCAAAGCTGGCTTCACCACTATATCCAATGAGATGATTGTCCTAGGTCGCAGAGTCACCACTACCACCTAGTGCCTATGACCAGAGCTGGTTGTTACCTGAATAATAGCATAGTCTATTTTTGATCACTCTTCCTAAAAAGCCTTAACCTTATGCCTGCTCCTCCTATTCCAGGTATTTTTTGAAATAGTTGACCAAAATGTAGTCAAGCTGGAGAAGTATGATGAAACAACAAAGGCTTTCCTGAGAAAGCACCTGGTTTCCCTTCTTTGCATCATGTGTGGAATGTCCACTCCACTGTCTTTTCTAGCTTTACTGCCTTCTTTGAGTATTTGAGGTGAATTGAGTTGACAGTGGATGACCCTATGTAAGTAAGGAAATATTTTTCTTAATACCTGACTCCCTTGCCCTCTTGATACTAGACTTCTGATTCCCCCTCCAACAATAGGTGAGACTAATTAACCATGCTAATATGATGTACTTTTCGATGTTTTCTATTTATTTATCATTTTCTTCGTGTATAGTTGCAAACATAATGTGATTTTTCTTTATTTTGGAGGATAACTGCCAATACCTATCCCACAAATCCCATTTCACAGGTTTGCTAAAATGCATATACAGTAATCATGAACATTTTTAAAATTTTAGCACAAGAAAGATTGTGTCTCAGAATAAGATGACTTACAGAATAAGATGGCATCCAGGTTTCAGGACGCCAGGTGAAGTCTGAAGGAATTATTATGGTTGGGCCTTTCATGCTATCTAAAACAAGGCAGGGAATGGTGTGGATTTCCCACGCCCGGTGGGCATGGAACGGCCCTGGCAGAGGCCACTACGGTAGAGAAAGCTCCTGGCTCGTGGGCTCTGCGGGCAGAGAAATTAAGGGGGGTGGATAAATGATAGGGTTTGATTCACCCAATTCCTTGACCTGAACGGCGGATCTGCTGAGAGAGACGAATATCTAACTCTGTTACCCATTAGAGTAATCACTCATCTCCGAGTCTCAGCCTAATCTCCGGCACAAATAGATGCCATGTTTACCCCTGCCTAATCCTTGTACAATGGTGCTTCCTATGTCAATGTTTATCCCAGTTAATTAACTCCCCAGAGAGATTCCCAATTAACCCGAGTAAATGGGTGATGTGATTTTCTGTCAGATAACCATCCTACCATGCGCAGCCTTCTGCATAATATATACTGATGATTTTCCCTCAATAAATCACTGGTCTTCGCTCCATCTTGCCTCGTGTCGTTCCTTTGACCAGTCTCCTCCGGGATCCTAAGGGCCTCCTCACGGCCCCAATCCTACAGAATGGTGTTCTTCTGTGATTCCTTTTACCTTCTTGTTGCTCAAGACCTAAGGGTAGTGGCAAATAATCTTTAGAATTTCCTTGTGAATTTGCAAAAATCTCTACACAATCCCTAGCCCTAGTGCAGGACCTTGAAAAAACTTTCTTTGTGTCATGCACTTTCTGCATGATTATCTTTGATTCTAAACTGGCATCTTTGTTTCTTCCCTCCCTCCCTCCCTCCTTCCTTCTTCTGATTTATATTGCCACCCAACTCCGACGACTCTGGACAGCTCACAGAAAATAAAAATATTACTTAATTTAATGCTCCAATAATAATAATAATGGGACATTGTGCTTTTCTATCCACAATTCACAATGCCAGGAGATGGCCCAATGTGGTTCCTACATTGCCAGTACGAAAAGGGAGGCCATACTTTACATAGCAAAGGACAGCCTGAATATTGATAACACCAGTGTTTGCAGTCAAGATGGATTATAAGCAGAGGTCAGCAAACATGGCTCTCCAGATGTTCTTGGACATCAATTCCCAGAAGCCCTGATCAGCAGGTGTACTGACTTGGGTTTCTGGTAACTGAAGTCCAAGAACAACTGGAGAGCTTTGCTGACCCCTGGCCTATAGGATGGTCTCTTATTGTCTTTTTAATTCTACTTGAACTAATTTAACCAGTGTTTTTGGATATAGGCTGAATATCAGGAAAAAATCTTAATTGTTAGAGCCCTAGGACAATGGGACCAATTAATTTGGGAGGTGGTAAGTACTTTGATGCTAGATCTGCTTTGGGCAGAGGGTTGGACTTGATGGCCTCAAAGGCCCCTTCCAACTCAGTGATTCTATAACTTTTGGGGAGAAACAGAGAATGAGAGACATGGAGAAATTCAGGAGGTTGCTTGAGCAATTTTTTCTCTCTTTTATGTACTTATAGTCAAGACCTCACCTACAGGAAAATACAAAAGTCAAAAATGATCAGCAAACTGACCTCCTTTTTATAAACTAGCTGTTTACAATTTATTTCTAAATAGATTTAAAAATGAATTTAAACTATTTTAATTTTCTGTACCTCATTTTAAGGCAGTGCCCACCTATTACTAAATACTTTCCTTAATAAGCATATATCCAGGTCAATCCCAGTCTCATTTTGTCTTCCCCAGACATACTTTCACCTTGATTAAAGTGAATGAGGCAATTTAATTCATGTTAAAAATCTTCCATTATTTCTAATAAGAATCTCCATATTTACATGTAAAAGTACAGGACCTTATTTATTAGCAAAAAGGCCATTCTTTCATAGTCAATAATCCCTAAATTGGCATTCAAGATGTGGCCAGAACAGTAAACACTAAAGCAGGGAAAGATTAAAGACTTCTTAGAAGTTGTGAAAGGATAAAGGAAATGGAAACAATCTATAGAAATGCAAGATGTGATTTAAGCCAAGGATTTGAATTTATATTTACATATTTTTCAAATGTTTTGTTTAAAATCAGATTCAAAAGCTTCAATCCAAAGGTTGTTTTATTTACTTTATAGCACAATCCTATACATGTATGCTTTATAGTAATTGTCACTGAGTTCAAGTTCAAAGTAAGCAATACAGGACTACAATCTTGAGTGACTGACAAACTGATCAGCTTCTTTTGGCAAAATTGCCCACTGATTTCAGTAAAGCTAACTAAATCACAGTCATGGGCAAAGATTTTAAAATTTTGCTTTTTGCTGTACAATCATCAGTCAGTTGTTCTGTGACAGTTGCTGTATGCTCTATGCTTCCTTTTATTTGTTCTTCTGTAAACAATAAAATAAAATCCTGAAGAAGAAACACTGAACTGAAAAAGCAAATGAGAAGAATTTGCAACTTTAGGTTGACTATTGCAGTTTCATGTTGGTAAAGTTACTGTCCATACAGTATTTAACTAACATTCTTCCAGCTAGTTTTCTGTGCAGAAGCAAGTACAGTAATACCTCATACAAAGTCCACTTCATACAACATCGAATTCATACAACATCACCTAATTTCTTGAAAAAAGTTACCTCATACAAAGTCACTCGACTTTGTATGAGGCATTCAGTTTTTCCCAGGTTGCATTGTGCCTGTGCAGTATAAAAGACAGGACACATGCGTGCATTGCTCTTGTGGGTTTTGCACAAGGCAAAGACTGTTTAGGAGTGGTTTTGAGCGTGATTTTGGATTTTTTTCAATTTTTCATCAGAATTTTTAGAAACATTCCTGGGATTTTTGCAGCATTCTTCAGGTTCTTGGACAATCAGGGTTGTTTGACATGTTTTTGTAATGTATTTAGCCTTTAGACAATGTTTTCTTAAAGTTCTGTCAGTTTCCTGTCTGTTTCCCTGACTTTGCCCTGAAGTCTGTGCTGTTACAGTACAATGTATCTCTATGGAAACGATGTTGTACGAGGCATCGCAGCAAGGATTTGGACGTTGCATGAAGCATCGCAGCTAGGATTTTGCATGCCTCATACAAAGTCCAAATCCGTATAAAGTCCAAACTTGTGGAACCAAGTTTGGACGTTGTATGAGGTATCACTGTATAGTAAAGATTTTAAATCTTTGTTGTTCCCAGATTTCAAAGTGATACTTCAGAATAAATCCTGCTCTTCACAATTCCATTGTCCAAAATCCTTTTTTCAATGCAGTACAAAAAGCAGAGTCTTGAGTAGATGTGAGAGTTATCTGGAGGATCACAGCATAACTTTTTAAATCACGTGACATGGTTGACCTTTTCTTGGATTTTAGTGTGGTGAGATGTTTGCTAACATTAAGAATGCTTAAAATAAACAGCCTTTTCTCCTTAAACAGTTGATCTGGTAATCAACCTCCTAGCAATGATAAATGATAAATCCACTCTAAATATCCAGATAACAGCCTTCTTTGCATACATTCATTTGAAGTCCAGTCACCTGAATTATATCCCATTCTGTGGAAAGAAAGAATTTGTCTAGTTCCATTGAAGCAGCTTGCTAAGCACATAAAAGTACACAATCCCAGGGGGCATTTCTTAGAAAACATATGTTTGAGATTAGGATTTTTGAGCTCTCTGAAAAAATAAAGATTATGTTTCCATTTATGATATTTGTGCATCCTAATTTTTCTGTGTCTCCACTTTGTTCTTTCAGGGGATGTTAACAACTCTTTGGTTCACAAGCTTTTCACAATTCAGTGTCAGCAACAACATGGGGCTTGTTTGAATGTCCATTTTTTGAGGATGGCTGACCAGTCCCATTTTCCCGAGCCCCACCATTGAGATTTGGTTTATCCTGCAGATCGGACTGTTCATGAGAGGCCACAGAAGCTGCAGGGTTGCCATGGCCACCATTGTCTGAGTAATATGGATCTTCTCCCTAAATAGTAGGAGGTATAAAGAAAATGTAGAGTTAATCAAGAGATCCATTGACAGCAAAATAGTTTTGATGTCAGACAGGAAAAAGAATATTTAGTCAGGCACCTTTCCTATTAAGAGAAGAGGAGGCAGGCACTAATATCAATTTAAAAGTACAGGAAGATTTAAGAACCTGCTTCATATAAGGTAGAGTTTGCAATATATTGTCTTAAAGTGATTTTAAAATGTTAATAAAGGAAAAGGGATTTAGACCAGGAGCAAGGAAGTAATATACCACATGCAAGTCTGAGAACTCAAGGAGTTGTCTTATATTGAATAGATCTATTTGTCCATCTAGCTCAGTATTGTATACAGGTACTTTGATTAGCATTAGTTCACCAAGGTCCCACAGATTTACAGATCCTTTTAAAACAGGAAATACCAGAATTAAAATTGAGACATTCAAAAATGCATTATAATTCATCTGTGAGTCCTCCCCCTCAGTTGTCTCACTTCATATCTTGACAGTGTGAGGTGCTTTGTGCACATAACTCAAAATAACTATTTTGCTGTCATCAGGGTCTGTCAATACTATGTCACTTAATGTTCCCTACTAGAACGCTACATTCATTCAGTTTATCGTGACTGGCAAATTCTGTTAACAACTTCATAAGAAACTTCCAAACTCCTTCGTATACTTATCTTCTTGGCTATGTAGGAGGCGATACCTGCATCAACTGCAAGATGATAGCTTCATTAGAAAAAGAGGTACCGCTGCTTGAAGCCTGCCTCTCCATGCTTATCAGGTATTTTCTGTATAGATCAGAGAGGAATTTCCCCTTCCAGCAAAACACATTTTAATAACTGGACTATACTACACTAGGTATATTTTTTCCTACCATGTATAATTAGGATTAGAAATAAGTCTAGAAATATTTGAATTAGAAATAGCAATGAAATATTTTTCTGTATGTGAACACACAGCCTGTATTATCAGAAGAGGAAGAAGAGAGGCATGCCTCTTTCATTTCAAAACTGGAATATAATGTACTGTTTTTTTAGAATAGCCAGTTTCTTCAACATTTATAGTCTGATTGCTTAACAAGATAATATCACTGTCACGGCAAGTCCTGAAATAGGTAACATCAATAGATCTCATTTCCATCCACAGTAAAACCTCGTATAAAGAGTGCCTCGCTTAGAGACTCACTTAAAGAGCAGAATTTTCTCTGGTCACCTAACTTAACAACTAAAACCAAACAAAAACTCACTTAACAACTAAATTGGGGTTTGCAATCTCTGCCCACCAGAAATCACAATTGGTCACTTACAATGGTGTTTTGCTTAAAGAGCAAATTTGCTTAAAGAGCAACCCCATGTAACACATTATGCTCTTTAAGTGAGGTACCACTGCATCTCCTTGAAACATTTGAGCAGACATTGCTACTGGCATTCAGAAGTTTTAGGCCATAGATAATTTCTAGAATGCAAGCGCGGTGCCAAAATGGCCGCCGCGCTCTTTGTGGCCCCCTCCACCGGATGAAGACATCCGGGTAGTTAGGGGGCGTGGCCAGCACCCTTATATAAGGGGCAGCCACGAGGCAGCCGAGCTGCCATTTTGCGAAGCGACGGAGCGGAGAAGTTTTTCCCTCTTACCTCCGTCGCTATTGCCTTGCTTAGGGAAGCCTCTGGCTGCTGATTTTCTTGACTTTTTTGGCTTCCCATCGTTTAGCTGCTATGCCCTCGAAGAAGAAGGCGACTGTGAACGCGGCTCGTTCTGCACGGAGGCGCCAGCCGGGTCGGAGGACCGCGGCTGCGCCTCCCCAGCAGCCTCCTTTGCCTGAGCCCACCGGGACCGGTGGGATGGGGTTAATTGCCCCTTGGCCCGAGGCGGGGGGTCCGCGTACCGGCCCAGCTGGGGCCGCGGCCCCCGGCCCGCAAGCAGTGGCCACTGCCTCTGGCATGGCCCATTCTGCGGGGCCTTTTTCCATGGGTGCGCAGCTTCCTGCGGGGGGTTTCAGCCATGGGGGGTGGCTGGGTTCCCTCCCCTGGCAGGGTACCCCCCCGGCCCTGCAGGGGCCGGGCCTGGGGTCGTGGCCGTATATGGGCCCCGGGGTTCAGGGACCTGGACCGGCACCTGCAGCCAGTGGGCCGGCTGGCCCTTTGCCCCCACTTGGCTTAGGGGGCTACGTTAGTGTTGAGGCCCTTCTGGCCCGCGTTGCGGCCCTCGAGGCATCCCTCGCGAGGGTTAACCACCCGGGGGTGCCTTTTGGGGTGCAGGTTGATCCATTGTCTGCCGGTCAGCGGCAGGCGGCAGGACGGGTCGAGCTGCCCGAGGCGCGTGGGCCGGCTTCGGCCACTGCCTCGCAGCTCCCCACTCAACAGGCTGATGCTGGTCAGGCCCCGTCGACGAGCTCAATTGCGGTCGTGAGCTCCGACGCCCCCAGCGGGCCGGAACCCCGGTGGGGGCGGCCCGGAACCCCGGTGGGGGCGGCCCGCGGGGGTGCTGCATGTGAGTATGCGGTTCAATCTAGTGCACCCACACACCTACCCACGTTGGGGGGGGGCATTCCAGTGGCCGTGGCCTCGCAGGGGTGGCGCGACGGTTCAGTCACCAACGTCCCACCCGGCGACTTCACCGCTCACCCAGGGCCCAGTTTTGGGTGGTACCTCTTATTCAGTTGGGAATGTGTTAGGGGTGGCCGGGTTGGTCCAGGCTCCTTTTCAGATCCCCGTGGTTCCCACTGTG
Source organism: Bradypodion pumilum (assembly GCA_035047305.1). Classification (NCBI taxonomy): domain Eukaryota; kingdom Metazoa; phylum Chordata; class Lepidosauria; order Squamata; family Chamaeleonidae; genus Bradypodion; species Bradypodion pumilum. The sequence goes on along the minus strand of JAWDJD010000004.1, from coordinate 64,970,806 downwards.
CCGGTGTCAGCATTGCCGACAGCGGGGTATTCCTTGCCCCTGGGGGACCATTTGGCCCAGGCCACCAAAGAGAAGATCTGGCATGGGGAGTATGTGGACATCTTCTCCCTTCTTAACAGAGAGCCCACCAAAGAGGAGAGGGAGGGGCAGGATGAGAAGGATAAGGAACAGGCACGTCGTCGTAAGCCGCCACGTACGTGGGCCAATTGGTTGCCAGCGTACCTTATATACATGGCGGTCTACCTCAGGGCCCGGCCGGATTTGGCAATTCCAATGGTCCAGTATTTGGACAACATTTACCGGGCGATGGTCGACTTCCCGGGCCCGTCGTGGTTGGCTTATGACGAGGAATTCCGTATGCGGATTCCCCTGCACCCTGAGATGAGGTGGGATGAGCCCTGCCAGAAGCTGTGGCTTCTGTACATGACTCCCACGCACCCTGCGCCTGGGGACAGATACCATTGTGGACATGCGGTCCAGCAAGCGGCCCCAGCACAGACACCCCGCCAGGTGGCGGGGCAGGGGGTTCCAGCCCGCCTGCTGTGCTGGACTTTCTCGTCCAATGGTTCCTGCAGTAGGAAGAATTGCCGGTACAGGCATGAGTGTCCCTCTTGCGCTGGCCCCCATGCGGCCTCCGCCTGCCCCAGGCCTGGAGGGGTGCGGGGCAAAGGTAGGGGCGGACAAGGGGCTGGCAAGACTGCCGCAGAGGGAGCTGGTCCACCGAAAGGCCCCCTCCCCAATTAATGTGGACGTGTTGGAGCGTTGGCTCGCATCGTACCCGAGGGGGGCAGATGCGGTTTACCTGCTTCAAGGTTTTCGACTGGGGTTCTGTATTCCTTTCCAGGGTGATAGGTCCCCCCAAGATGCCCCCAACCTTTTGTCCCTTAAGGGGAGGGAGGAGGTGGCTGCCGCCAGTATTTCTAAGGAGGTTGATGCGGGCAGGGTCGCTGGCCCTTTCCCTGCACCCCCGTTCCCCAACCTTAAAGTGTCACCCTTGGGCTTGGTGCCCAAGAAGTCACCGGGCGAGTTCCGCCTGATCCATCACTTGTCCTACCCAGCCGGCCGATCGGTCAATGATGCTATCCCTGACGACCTTTGCTAGGTCAGGTATACATCTTTTGACCAAGCGCTGTGCATGGTGTGCTCATGTGGCCCGGGTGCGCTGTTGGCTAAGTGCGACATTAAGTCTGCCTTTCGCCTCCTGCCGGTTCACCCGGGTGACTTTGAGTTGCTGGGTTTTAAGTTCCGGGGTGAATATTATTTCGATAAGGCCATGCCTTTTGGCTGTTCCATATCGTGCTCGGCCTTCGAGCGTTTTAGCACCTTCCTACAGTGGGCTTTTGTCCGCAGGTCTGGGTCCCGGTCTGTAGCCCATTACCTGGATGATTTTTTATTCGGGGGTGAACGGGGCTGGGACACGTGCACATATCTCCTCAACACATTTCAGATGCTAATGGAGGAACTGGGTGTCCCTTTAGCGCCCGAAAAGACCGAGGGCCCATCTACACAGCTAGTCTTCCTGGGGGTGGAGATTGACACGGTAGCGCAGGCTTCTAGGTTACCAGGGGATAAGGTGTCAAGGATAGTGGCCCTTATCTCGGACTTGCTTGCTAAACGCAAGGCATCACTGCGGGAACTGCAGGTGTTGCATGGTCATCTCAATTTCGCTTGCAGGGTGGTCGCACCGGACAGGGCATTTGCTCGGCGCTTGTGCGACGCCATGACAGGCTTGTCCAGGCCCCACCATAGGGTCAGACTAACCCAGGGCATTAAGGCAGATATGCTTATCTGGCTCCAGTTCCTGAGGGAGTTCAATGGGGTGTCATTTTGGAGGTCTGACGTTCTGGCTTCCCCTCGTTTCCAGATACAGTCCGATGCCTCTGGGTCCCTGGGTTATGGGATGTACTTCAATGGGAAGTGGGCCTATGGTGGGTGGCCACCAGCCTGGTCAGGTACGGGGCGCCTGCGGGATCTTACGTACCTGGAATTTTTTCCCATCCTGGGGGCCTTGATGCTATGGGGTGAGGAGTGGGCCAACTCGGTCGTTCATTTCTGGTGTGACAATGCGGCTGTTGTCCACATTGTCAACTCACAGACTTCCAAATCACCCAGGGTAATGGACCTGGTGCGCCAGTTTGTATTGCGCAGCCTGCGCCTTAATGTACTGTTCCGGGCCAGGCATGTCCCGGGGGTCAATAATGATATCGCTGACGCTTTGTCCTGTCTGCAGATCTCCCGGTTTCGCACCTTGGCCCCGGATGCAGAGGAATTTCCCTCGCCACTACCGGACGAGATATGGACCTTTGGCAAGGAGAGGTGAACCGGGCGATCGGCATGTCGCTAGCGCCACGCACGCGTAAGGCGTATCAACACGCATTCAATTCTTTCAGGGCATTCTGTGCCCAATTCCAGCTGCCAGATACCTGGCCGATCCCGGTGGCCCATATACTTCAATTCATGGTTGACCTGCATTCCCAGGGCCTTGCATCTCGAACCATAGCATCCAGGCTGTCAGCGCTGGCTTTTATGGCCAAAGTAGGCGGACATGCGGACAGTACCGCTGACTTCCGTGTGAGACACGTTTTGGAGGGGTGGGTACGGGAGCGTGGGCGTAGCCCGGACGACCGCCACCCAATTTCCCCAGGCGTTCTTACCCAACTGGCACGGGGCTGGCAGGACCTATGTTTTGATAGGTATGAGGCAGCCCTGTTTCATGCGGCTACAACGGTGGCCTTTTTTGGAGCGCTCCGCATCAGCGAGCTTGTGATGCTGTCTAAGGCGGATGCTAGTCGTAGGGCACTGGAACTCGAAGATGTCTATGTGGCCAAAGACTGGGCTCAGTTGAGGATACGCTCCTCTAAGACGGATCAGCATGGCGTAGGCAGTGGAGTAAGACTGCTACGGTGTTCTTTGGCAGACATCTGTCCGGTTGGTGCCCTACAGGAGTTCCTTGCACTGCGTGGCATGCACCATGGCCCGTTTTTCTGTCACCAAGATGGGTCTCCCCTTACTAAATTTCAATTTTGGAAGGTGACCGGCAAAGCGCTGGCCGGTGTTGGCCTCCCAGGGGCCTGTTACAGCACCCATTCATTCAGAATAGGGGCGGCTTCCACGGCGGCTGCTTTTGGGTACTCCGGGGCTGAGATACGCCGTATGGGGAGGTGGGGATCGCAATGTTTTCAATTTTATGTCCGCCCTCTTTCACCATGAGTACCAGTCGAGTCACCGCACCTTTTCTCTTACTCGTTTTTTCCTTGACAGACCCTGGGTGTCGTATTACGCCGGTGACAGTATGGCTGGTGGGCCATAGCTACGTGCACAGGGCAGCGCGTTACGCTGCGGCGACAGAGTGGGGACCCCGACTGGGACTGGGTGCATACGCAAGTCTCACATGGTATGGTAAGCCCGGGATGTTGTGGAGGGAGCTGTTGCCATTCCTTTTCTCGGGCCGGAGGGCTGACCCGCCTGACATCCTGATCATACACCTTGGGGGCAATGATTTAGGTCAGGTCACCGGCCTATCGCTGAAGCATGCAATTTGCGGCGACCTCGCCTACCTGCATTACGTGTGGCCCGCCACAACCCTCGTTTGGTCAGACATGGTGCCGCGGCGCGCGTATAGGGGAGGGTTCGACCTCCAGGCCCTGGACCGGGCTAGACGCATGGTAAACAGGGCTGTTGCCCGGTTTATTGTCAGCAGGGGTTGGGGGCGGGTCAGTCGTCACCCCGCCATTAGTCTGCAAAATTATGGCCTGTATGCAGGGGATGGGGTCCATCTGTCGCGAGGAGGTATGGACCTCCTGTTGGGTGATTGGCGAGCAGGCCTGTTGACCGAGCTGACGGTCTGGGGGGGGGCGTCGAGCCTTCTTTGAAGCCCCTCCGTGTGGCGGGTAGCACTGGTAAGGTAAACATTTATGACCCACAGGTATCCGGCAGGTTCGCAATTGACTGGACAACACTAGACAGGTATAAGTTGGTTAAACGTTGTCCGGTCAACGACAAACCAGGCGACGGGGTGATGGCTACAGCTAGACAGCATGCATCACCCCGTGATTTTACGGATACACGTCAGAGGGTGGGGTCATTAGTTAGATATTGACTACGGTCAACAATTTGTTTGTTGTCAACAAACAAATTGATACAAATAGATACATTGTAACAATTGCCGTTGGCAATTTTGGGTGGTACCTTACCAGTGTTACTTCGGCCTGCTTGCCTTAAGAATTATAATTGGTCAATTACCAATAGAAATTTATAATTCGGACTAGGGCATGAATCAATAAATGTGGCCCAATGCCGTTATCCACTTTCATTGGTGTCTGAGTCCTTTATTGGGGGGTGCGCCTGCAAAGCTTCTGGCATGACCTTATTCACATCTCCACTAAATTTAGGTATCTCTCTGCTTGTTTTGCCATTTATAAGCACTAACCAGCCTTTCTCCACGGGGGCTCCAACTTTGTCGCTTCATAAGGTGGTATCCAGCCAATCCAAGAAATGCCAGAAGTAGACCGGAGGTGACCAAGGCAATAAGGGTCTTCCGAGAATAGTCCTTGTGATTTTCAATGTTCTCTGGTTTATGAATTTTTTTAATCCCTAGCTGCAAAGAAGGGGAGAAATATATTACATTCATAGTCTCTTCTGATTACACTCCAAAACCTACATTCACTTTCTAATTTTTACTCTAAGGAAGGAAGGATACAGTGCAGGAAAAATGAAATTGGAATACTTTTCCAGAAGCATTTATTATCTCAGTCATAGAGTCTATTTACTCCTTCTCATATCCCACTCTGTGGCAGGTTGGAAGGCTTTTTTTTGTCCAGTGTATGCACCTGTTGAATGCCGGACCAGAGCAAAGTAGACTTTTTTGAGCCCCCATCAGAGGGTTCCACTATTTTGCAGTGCTCTTTTTATTCCTTTTTTCAGCATATGTAGACACTGATAAAAGAGATGTAGACATCCGACATTGTTCATTGGCCAATGACCTGGTGTTTGATGCTGGCAAATGTTCCCCTTTAATTCATTAGTTGATTGCTGTGTAGTGATACATCAATCATCTTGGAAACAAGAAAAAATTATACAGTATTCCCTCCCCAACTGACCCCAGACAAATGGGAAATGTTTGATTTGTTGTGATTGTATAGCTGCAGCAAGTGTGAATTGTTTACGTTGCAGATATTGTCTATGACTGTGGCAAACTAAATAACAGTGGAACCTTGGTTAACAAATGGCTCGATTAACATAAAAATGGCATAGCAAAAGCAAATCCATAGAAAATAGTGGCTTGGTTTATAGAATTTTTTGGAAATGGATTAATTGGTTTTCAATGCATTTCCTATAGGAAATTCAATTAAAGTAATTTTCGCTGTAAGAAATGTCCTGGAGAATGCATTAATTACGTTAACTGAGGTTCCACTATACAGTACTTCTGCTTGCTGGAGATTAACTGAAGAGGTGTGAGTTTTTTCTCTAGATGATGACTGCAGTGGACTAGCAATCATCTAGTGAACTAAAGTGGGGGGGGGGGGGAGAGACAATTTGCTGACATTGAACACTGGCTTATCTGCCAATGGACTGTACTGGACATTTGCATTGGAAGCATCTCTGACAGGCATCCAACAGGTACATATGCTGGAAGAAAATGCAAACCAGCCTGCTACAAAAATGCCCAGAAGAATGGGATATGGGACTGAGGTATGTTTATGACTGAGGTAATAAATGCTTCTGGAAATGTATTCTCAGCATTTTTGTAAGGGATTAATTTTGCAATATAATTTTAACCATTTCCCCCCCTTTAGGAGAAAATGTAGGAATCTGAATGCACATCCACATATTTTTCCAAGAGCTGAAAGCACTAATCTAGTTCCCAAAATGCAGTTTAGTTCAGGTCTTCTCCCTGAATATGGCTCTTGTGTTTTCCCTTTGTCCTACTCTCTTTCCTAGATTAGCAAAAATATGGGAGACAATCTGCAGGGAGATCCCATTTGGCATCTGATCAGTTCAGTATCTGATATGTTGGCTGGAGATTCTACAAGCAGTAATAAATAGCTAAGACCTCCATTGTTTCAGCACTGGAGTAGAGACATGGACTAGGATTTGGACAGGGGAGTAGAGCAGAAAGAATGTGGGCACAAATTAAGTTTATATGTGTAAAATTGCTCTGAAATAAAAAGTGAGGAATATTACAGTTAAAATGCAAGTTATACTTAACAGAAAGCAGTATGCTATTAATGAGTAAATAAATGCCTGCAAAGTGCCTCAAAATGCTCTTTAAACTAACTTTGGAAAGTAACAAGGTATTACTTATTACATCTTGGAGTCATTTATTAACAATAAAAAGCAAATTTGCAGCTCACAGTTATGCTATTGATTACTTAAAAGTAACCAGTTACAGATAATATGCTAGTTGTAATTATTTGATTCCAAGATTTGACAAACATTTTATGTATCCCAATGGTTCCAGTTAACAATATATATTTGAATTTACAGATTTTATACCTGCGGTGCTTTGAAAGTGAACTTACATGCAAACAAGTGAGCCCTCTCCTACACTTGTTGGCTTGGAGCATAATGAATCTGAAGAGGAAGAGTTCCAGGAGGTGTGGTGCTTTCTACATGAGTCAGCAGTCTAGAACAGGGGTGCCCAAACTATGGCCCAGATCTGGACCCCAATGCCAATTTTTCTGGCCCACGCCACCCTCGTTGCTCCCAGAAGTGGAAGTAAAACACCGACAGGTGCATTTTACTTCTGCTTCTGGGAGCTACGAGGGCGGTGCAGGCCAGATGAATTGGCATTGTGGGCTGGATCTGGCCCAAGGGTTGTAGTTTGGACACCCCTGATTTAAGCAGAGAAACTGGCAGCCTAAAATCTATCTCATCCTGTTGCAATACAAATCTGTTACACAACAGATTGCAAGGCTTGTTTTACTTCTGCTTCCGGTGGGAGGAACCACATGAACAGCCCGCTGAACCACGTGACCAGCCCACAGTCCAAAAAGTTTGGGCATCCCAGGTCTAGAAAATCAGGAACCTGACTTGTATGAAGAACCCTCGTGGACAGCAGAGGATCTGCTTTTCAGACTCATTCCTCCATGTGTAGCAGAATGATGAGATTGGAGACAGAGGGGCTAGGGCCAGTACACTCCCCTGTACAAGGAGCTATAAATGGATGGCTAACACCTGAAAAGAACTGGTGGAAGACCTGCCTTTTAAAAATCAAGTCTGCTTAAGTAAAGGTAAAGGTTGCCCTTGCTCGAAAGCCAGTCGTATATGATTCTAGGGTTCAGTGTTCATCTCTGTTTATAGTCAAGGAGCCAGCACTGTCTATAAGTCTGCTTAGATACATATATATGAATGCCTCAGGTTATGTAATTTTTGGGTTACGAATGAAAATCGATGGAAAATAATGCCTCAGTTTATGAATTTTTTCGTGATACAAAGCAAGTTTCCCTATAAATTACATGGTATACATGTGGCCACATCTGGTAATGCATATTGTTCTGCATTGTGTTTCAGGTTATGAATTTTTCACAATATGAAACATCCCGGAGAATGCATTACATTCGTAACCCAAGGTACCACTGTAAAACCAATGAGTGGAGAGGCAACTGAAAAAATGAAAAGGAAAAATTGGTAGATTGAAGCTTCTCTCTATGCACACCACTCTCAACCCCATAGATTGAGCTTCTGAATTGCTTTTTTAAAAATCTAGGTGAAGTCTCATTCTCAAAATGAAACCATCCTAGAGAAAAACACTTCAGAGGAGGAACAATGTAGAACAACATTCAGCATTCTGGCCACATGTTCTTAAGACATTTGGGGTATGAGGGTTCAAATTTGATGAGATGTTGGAGATTCATATTTAGACAGAGATCATGGTGCAACTTAATCTTTCTCTTCTTCTCTAAGTGCCATATTCAATTCTGTATATTGGCTATCCTGATGGCGATCAGCCATGGAGATTGTCCTGGGAGCAATATGATGCAGTGACCTTCCGTTTGCCTTCCACATTGTAACATGACACCCATACCACTGATCCAATTCCGTGAATCACTTTCTGGTCCTGAACCCTTTTGGCACACAAAGTCCTCATCGGTCCCAGCCAGGCCAGTATTAATGAAGCTGTTGCCCTCCATCAAGTTGGATTCAAATGGGATTTAATCCACTTGGGGATCATCTCACTTCTCTGTGGACTTTGCCACCAAAGCCGTTAGTCCTCAGGGTTGTCAGGATAGTTAACCGCCACCAAAAGATCAGCATTGAGTTGCTGGCAGTATGGTTTATTCTATTACTATAGCAGGATAACCTGGCCAGATATCAAATTTTTCTGGTCAAAATTCCCTTCTACGAACTGACAATTGCCTTGTTATTGTAAATTTACTGATCCACCATATAGGACCACTTTTGGATACTTTGTTCTTGTTTAGTTCTTTAAATTGATAGAACAGATCTAATTATAAGTCTTAAATATCATTTTAAGAGTAGAGACTATCAAAGTCAGGGTGCAAATACCGAGGCAGAAAATACTACAGTATGATTTTTTTCATTGTGAGCCAGTTTTCAACTTTGTGGATAGTGGGAAGGGGAAAATACATTTGGAACACGACATATGGGAAATTGTTAACTGCACCTATTGTATATTATAATTTGATTCCTCCCTTATTTTAACTTTAAAACAACAACATAAGAAATACTGATCATAAATTTCCTGTGCCACATTTATTATGACCCCTGGCCATCAGATAGTGCTGTAAATTGTATAGTCTTAATTCAGAATTTGGTGCCAATCTATTTTTAATCATGAGGATGTCAAATCTCCTGAGAGCAATTTTTCCTTTTAAAAATCTGTCATAGTCAGTGTGGAAAATAGAACTTGGAGACTGTTCAATGCTTTTAAAAAACACATTCAATTTCTGCGCTGGGTTTTGCAATTGCTCCATTCCCAAATGACACCCTTGTGTGTAAAAGAACCTTATGGCTCACAATTTGTTGTTTCCTGTATCACACCCAATTTTGAACTACCGTCAATAGTTAGCCCAGCTTCTATGATATTTACCACATGACAGCTGCAAAAATTATTGGGACATTTAGCTTTTCAGTGCTATTTTTATAGGCTCCTGAAGTCTAACTTTACAAGCAAAGATGGAATCACTGAAGAGTAATGAGGATGAACTAATTAATGCATGATCATGCTCTGAACCTGTAAAGTGCCAGAAAACTTCTAATTTAGCACTTGGAGCCCTTATTTGAAAAACTGTAGAATAGGCTTAGGAACATAATTGTTAAGCCTCCTACATCATATACTTCATACAGTTTTAAAATTCTGCCAGACTGAAAGGTGATGACTATTTATTAGTATAGCATAACTGCCTGAATACAGTTTCATATGCTACAACTATACAGTAAGAGACAAAGCAATTTGTATACAAATGCTGTTTCCCAGACATGTATATACAAACACAAATGGAAAATACATTCAAAAATTTGTAGGATATCATGTCTCTTGGGGGTAGAAGACTTATACCTGTTCTGAATTTCCAGGGAATCAGTTTGGAAATCTCATTTTCAGGGTGTCAGCTATGCAAATTTTCTCAACTGATCACAATTCCCGGGTAGTAGTAATATTATATTTCTTGTCGCAAGGGAAAAAAATGAAAAAGTAAACTCATCTAAACTTGTATCTAAAAAGTATAATGTGGTGAGTTGGAAATTAATCCAAGATGCATTTACATAAGATTAGTCTGGACTTGTTTATTATTAAAATATTGAACACATATGCTGAATCCAGATAAGACAGAGATATTGCTGTTGGGAGGATCCCCTGACAGGTTGGGAGCAAATCAACCCAGTCTTGACTCCCCTTGAAGGATCAGGTTTTACATTATGGGCATTTATTCTGGACCCATCTATCTTGATGGAGAAGCAAATAACTGCTGTGGTCAGGTCTGTCTTTCGTCATCTTAGACAGATTACCCAAATCTGCCAATTTCTCATTGAGAATTCCTTGATTATGCTGGTTCACACCTTTATACTCTCAAGAACAAATTACTGCAATGCTCTCTAAGTGTGGATAAGAAGATAGCATAGAAAATTGTGTAGAAGTTGCAACAGGTGCAGCATGTGGCAGCTAGTTATTGTTTGGGAGTCAGAAGTTTCATCATGTCTTGCCTATCCTGGCCTGCTTGTACTAGCTTCTTATATTTTATTTATTTATTGTATTTCTATACTGCCCATTTGGGTGGTATCCCACTCTGGGTGGTGAACAAACAGATAACAAATAACAACAAAACACACAGCAGATCAAACAAACAACCAACTAATATATCCGTTCGAAAGCAAGAAATTGCAAGTAGATAAATAGGGACCACTTCGGTGGGAAGGTAACAGCGTTCCGTGCGCTCCGGTGTCTAGTCATGCCTGCCACATGACCACGGAAATGTCTGCAGAAGCAGACAGCGCTGGCTCTTCGGCTTAGAAACAGAGATGAGCACTGCACCCTAGAGTCGGATACGACTGGCTTTCGAGCAAGGGGAAACCTTTACCTTTACTTTAAACTAAAATAAAATAATTGGCATCTGAAGGCATAGGTACTCAACCTGACTGACTAATTTATAGGCCTTCATGCCTGATTTAAGGTATTAGAATTACTATTTCAGAAACCAGTGAAGGCCAAACTGAGCTGTTTAATAATATTCTACTCCTCTCCAACCTCATTGTAATTGTTGATTTATTTCTTGGCTATGATTGATTGCTATATTTGGCCCACCTGGAATGGTTGTTTGTTTGTTCGAATTATGTTATTTTATTACCTATTGACTTATGATTGTATTTTCTCATTTGTTTTAATTATGTATGTTAACCACTCAGAGTGGCTTTGGGCAGAAGGATGGTATATAAGTCAAACAAATAAATAAATTATATTCTTTGTTTGCCCTCATAAAATAAAATAAAATAAAATAAAATGAGAACCATACCTTCACATGATATGATAGACACTTACCTTCACATGATATGACAGGCAGTTACAGTACTAGGATTCAGAGCATGTAATACAGATTTTAAACTACTTTAAACATGTTGTGGTTTCTTAGAATAATAGAACTGTAGACCTGGAAGAGACTCAAGGGTCACTGGATCCAGGTCTTTACCAATGTGGAAATCCACAGCTAATACATCCATGTTAAGTGGCCATCCAATCTTTGTTGGAAAATCTCTAGTGTGAGAGAGTCCACCACTCTCTCAGGAAGTTGATTCCATTACAATCTCACCCACCTCCCATATGTAAGTATTGGGGGTTTATTACCTCTTGAAAACCATGCCTCTTCTCATCAAGAACTTTAGCCAGTGCATCTGCACCTGTAGTTTCCAAAACAATCAAAAGTGGAATAATTACAAAGTCAAACTATTTACCTTGGCGCTCATTCCTATAATGCTAAAAGAAACTATGAGGACATCAAGCATTTTCATGAAAATGCCCACTCTTTTTTTCAGTGGGAAAAGTACAATTCATGTTTAATTATCAGGATTTTCTTCTTCCGTGTCTAGGTCAGACATGAAACTGCCAAAATGAAGGTACCTTTTGGTGAGTTCATTCTGCAGTTTCCTTCACCTGATCTAGTGTGAGAAAGATTAGCCAACAATACAAGGTTGATGTTACCAGGGTACGGCTGATTGTGGTTCAGAAATACCACAATCTTTGAGGAGGCTCTTTCTGGATATTGTAATAAGAAGAAACATCTAGAATGGACTATAACAGGAAGAAGCCACCTGTTCAGAATGCTCATAACTATCAATCAGCAACTGTAGGATCAAAGTAAACAAGCCACTCAGCTGGTGTCTAGAAGCTGATTTCATTATTGTCCACGAGTGATAGACTTTCTCTAGAGTTGCATTTGTGAGCAATCAGACTTACTAATCAAACTGGTACAGTATTTGTATCCTAATGGCCAGTCAGAAAGCAAAGCAAGCTAATTCATAGATAAAGAGGTAAGAAAAGCTTTTGCTGGGACAAGACAGTTAACTGCAGTGGCTCAAGTTGCTAAGACGCTGACTGGGAAGCGGAAGGTCAGCAGTTCGATTCCCGAGTACTGCAGGACGGAAATGAGCTCCCGTCTTCATCCCAGCTCCTGCCAACCTAGCAGTTCGAAAGCAAGAAATTGAAGTAGATAAATAGGGACCACTTCGGTGGGAAGGTAACAGCGTTCCTTGCGCTCCGGTGTCTAGTCATGCCTGCCACATGACCACGGAAATGTCTGCAGAAGCAGACAGTGCTGGCTCTTCGGCTTAGAAACAGAGATGAGCACTGCACCCTAGAGTCGGATACGACTGGCTTTTGAGCAAGGGAAACCTTTACCTTTACCTTTACCTAAAGAAGTGATTAATACAATCTGAGCAACTTGTCTAGTTTGAATCTTAGATTAAATCTGGAATGCCTGTTGTGTTATATAACAAACATAAGATCCTGCCTGGGATATGCTCATGCATCAAACAGTTCTATTCTTTTTACAATCTTATGGTTCAGGGTACACATGATGCCATAGAAAAGGAACTGCAGCAACTGGAGAACACTAACATATTCTGAGATTATTTGTATTTATAATTTTTCATTTAATATATATATTTATTTAAAGGACTTTATTTAATGTCCTCTTAAGGCTGCTTGCAACAGACAATTAGTTTGCATAGTAGGATTATCATATTATGGTATACTAACAAATGTTGTTGATATTAAAACCCAATGGTTGAAATACAGTAGTAAGCTACAATTAGTGTAGGTCAATTGAATTGGCAGGGATTTGGTAAATCAGCTCTTCCATAAATTTCATGGCTAATTTTAGTTGTAATTTACTATTGAATTCCAGCCTAGTCTTCCAAATTATTTAAATTTGCTTTTTGGGCTGAAACAGCAGCTACCCAAATTTAACAGACCACACCATCACTATCAATAACACACACACATACAAAACACTATATAAATTGACTCAACTTACCTTTATTGTTAACATCAACCAACAGTATGCAATTGTGCTTCACACTTGATTCTGACAATTTGATGTGACATGTTGTGTTTATCATACATAACACCTTTCTTATGATCACCCCTTTCTGCTTTTCAAACTGTTCCTGCAAAATTTTAAAAGAAAAATTGGCAGCTTTGTGTCACACAAATGCTCTCTTCAATTTGATTTTGTCATAATATCAGTTGGTGAAATTCTCTGCACACTTTGCATAGATTTAAATATTTCTCAGGTGAAATGATGCAATTATTTCTCACAGTATCAATTGCTTATCAACTTCTTGGTCAGGATGGCCACAATAGGTGAGGGAAGCCATATTGATATGGAAAGGTTTTCTAAGCAATACATTTGAAAAGCTTCTTCTGAGGAACCTATTACAGTAAGAGCAAAAGGCAAAAACTCAGTGACCATGTTTCTACTTATGATTTCCCTTCTCCAGTTTATTTTATAATCAGAATTAAATGCACATAGGAATGTTATGTGATAGATGTGAGCTTTCAGAAAGGAGTAAGTATATAAATATGCCATAGAAATTAATAACATCAACATAACAAAGAATAATAATTCTGAGAAATAAGAAGTGTGATATAATGATGAAGAGAACAGTGATGTTATGATAGTGCCTTGGGACACACTCATATTTTTGTGTGTTTAGGTCATTTCATGGTATCAAAGGCAACTGAAGGCAAGACTGCACAGCTTAAGTCTTCTCAGAAAAATAATGCTTTTAATTGTAGGCAGCCCTAGCTCTCCAGATGTTTTGAACTTTACCTCCTATAACTCTTCACAATTGACTAAATAGGGATGATTAGAGTTATAGGTCAAAAACTGGCCACTCCTTCTTTTAGAGCTGGTTTAACCATGTCCGCCTTAATTAGCCCTGTTGTTGCTAAAGTGGATGAACAAGATCAGGCAGCTCTGTGTTATTAAAACATAAATAAACAAAAAAAGGGAATATAAACCAGAACATTGGTGCCAAGTTCATATCTATGATTATTGAACAACAACAAATGATATAAAAGCAATTGTTTAAAGTTTAATTTTACATTATCCAATGATAAGAGTGGGTAATACCTTTATTAGACCTCTAAAATTCTACCAACAGAAGCTAGCTTTTGACTCTGCAGGCATCTTCATCAGGCTGGAAGTCAGTAATTAGCAATTCCTGTAGAGTCAAAAGCTAGTTTCTGCTGGTGACATTTTAGTGGTCTAATAAAGATATCACCCACATTTGTCTTCAGATTGTGAACAACTACCAACAGTAGCTTTCCTTTCTCTCTAATGTTACATTGCAGATTATAATGAACAAATGTTCCATGGACATTTCAAATTGACAAAATGAAATGATAGACTGGAGGATCCTTGGTTGGCAGGGCAGGTGTGGGGCCTTAATGGGAATACGGCTCCAGCCTGTTAGCTCATCCCCAGTTAGTACTTAGTTAATATCCCTCCCTTTGTGTTGTTGTATTCCCCCCCCCCCCATTCCCTTTTATTTCTTTTTCTTTTAATTGAGGTGGGGGTAGTAGGGTGGGAAAGTGAGTACGCGATGTGGGATTTTAAAATCTGTTTTTATACATTTTTAACTGTTGTACGCCACCCTGAGTCAGGTTCTCCTGATTAGGTGGCATATAAATTTAAATAAATAAATAAATGGTTAAAACTGTAAAGTGAAATCAATGCAGCCCTTATTGTTTTGATATTATAAGCACCAGTTCCTTTTTCTTTGTCGCCAGGCAGGAGATGAAGGAAGTAGCACACAAACACTTGGCCTTCCTGTTTTGGCAATGCCTCACATCTGTCAGATGGTGCTTCCAATTGCACATTTCAAAAGGACAAAATCTTCCCACACAGAGACTGAAGATTGTCCCTCTTCTCCAGCAATTGTTATTTGTGGGTAGGAGGAGATGGGGGAGACAGCTAGAGTGCTGCAGCTTTTTCCTCCTTTTGGTCACTTTGTGCGTCAAAAAGGATGAAGTTTCTGGAATTCACTATAGACATGTCCTTTGGGTTGAGGTCATGGCCAGACTTTAGCTTTAAAAAAGAAACAGGTTTCCCAACTTTTAAAGCCAGTTTTAAGAACATAAGAACATAAGAACATAAGAACAGCCTTGCTGGAACAGGCCACAGCCCATCCAGTCCAGCATTCTGTCTCACACAGTGGCTCACCATTTCCTTCAGGGTATTCCCAAGCAGATGCCTTCACCTGCTTAGGATTCCCTGGAAATGATATTGAGAGATATCCTGCCTATCTCTCCAACCCGGAGGTTGTCCTTAAGTATCCATAATTATAGCCATTGATACTCTTCTCCTCCATGAACTTGTCTAATCCTTTCTTAAAGCTGTCAAGACTGACAGCTGTCACCACTTCTTCTGGCAGGGAGTTCCATAGACCAGTAATCCTCTGGGTGAAAAAGTACTTTCTCTTATTTGTTTGAGAACTAGTACCCAAAAGTTTCATGGAGTGTCCCCTAGTTCTAGTATTATGCGATAGGGAAAACAGTTTTTCCTTATCTACTTTGTCCACACCGTGCATGATTTTATAAATTCAATCAGGTCACCTCTTAGACGTCGTCGTTCAAGAGTGAAGAGGCCCAACCGTTGCAGCCTCAGATGGTAAGGAAGGTGTTCCAGTCCCCTAATCATTCTGGTTGCCCTCCTCTGCACTTTTTCCAGCTCCATAATATCCTTCTGGAGGTATGGCGACCAGAACTGTACACAGTATTCCAGATAGGGCCTCACCATAGATTTATAAAGAGGCAAAATGACATTTGCTGACTTATTTTCTATACCCTTCCTAATGATCCCTAGCATTGAGTTTACTTTTTTCACTGCTGAGGCACACTGGGTTGACACCTTCATTGAGTTGTCCACCAGGACACCAAGGTCCCTTTCCTGGTTTGTCTCAGAGAGTTCAGACCCCATCAGTTTATAAATGTAATTGGGGTTCTTTGCCCCAACATGCATCACTCTGCACTTACTAATGTTGAAACTCATTTGCCACTGTTTTGCCCACTCCCCCAGTGTCGAGAGATCCCTCTGGAGCTCCTCACAATCTCTCACAGTTTTCACTACCCTGTATAATTTAGTGTCGTCAGCAAATTTGGCTACCTTGCTTTTTACTCCTACCTCTAGATCATTTATGAAGAGGTTGAAAAGCAGGGGTCCCAGTACTGAACCTTGGGGAACCCCACTCTTTACTTCCCTCCACTTGGAGAAGTGTCCATTTAGTGCTACCCTCTGTTTCCTGTCCCTTAGCCAGTTGCTGATCCAGGACAAGACCTGTCCCTTTATTCCATGACTGGTAAGTTTATTCAAGAGCCTTTGGTGTGGGACCTTGTCAAAAGCCTTCTGAAAGTCCAGATAAACAATGTCAACTGGATCCCCTTTATCCACATGCTTGTTGACACTCTCAAAAAATTCCAACAGATTAGTGAGGCATGATTTGCCCTTGCAAAAGCCATGTTGGCTCTCCTTTAGCAGCGCCTTCTCTTCTATGTGCCTATTAATTCTATCTTTTAGGATGGTTTCCATCACTTTACCTGGGACACATGTCAAACTGACAGGTCGGTAATTTCCTGGATCACCCCTGGATCCTTTTTTGAAAATTGGTGTTACATTCGCTACCTTCCAGTCATCAGGCACAAAGCCTGATTTGAGGGAAAGATTATATATTTTGGCTAGGAGATCAGCAATTTCATCTTTAAGTTTCCTGAGAACTCGTGGATGGATGCCATCTGGTCCTGGTGATTTGTTAGTGTTTAGTTTAACAAGACATGCAAGGACCTCCTCCCTGGTTATTTCTATCTGGCTTAATTCTTCGGTTTCCCTCCCTACGAAGATAGGCTCTGTTTTGGGCATGTGGCCTCTGTCTTCTTCAGTGAATACTGAAGCAAAGAATTCATTGAGTCTCTCTGCAATCTCTGTTTCCTCTTTAATAACCCCTTGCCTTCCATTGTCATCTAATGGTCCAATGGCCTTCCTAGTTGGGTTCTTACTTCTAATGTACTTAAAGAAGTCTTTGTTATTTCTCTGAGTATTTTTAGCTATACGCTCCTCAAAGTCTTGCTTTGCTTTCCTGATTGTTGCCTTGCATTTGTTCTGCCAGAATTTATGTTTCTGCCTGCTGTCCTCATTCGGACAAGCCTTCCATCTTCTAAATGAGCTTTTCTTGCTCTTGATCACTTCCCGAACAGCTCCTGTAAGCCACATCGGAGTCCTCTTGGACCTGGCAGTGCCCCTTTTCCTTTTGGGTATGCATTCCAATTGGGCCTCTGTTATTGTTTTTGTAAACAGCCTCCATGCCTCTTGAAGTGTTTGGACTCTCTCAATTTTCCCTTTCAGCTTCTTTTTTCCTAGTTTCCTCAACTTTGGGAAATTTCCTTTTTGAAAATTTAAGGTCTCTGTGTTAGATTTTATCAGTGACTTGCGGTCTATGATCAAGTTAAACATAATTGAGTTGTGGTCACTGTTCCCTATTGGATCAGTCACATTAACATCTTGCACCAGATCCTGAGTATTACTCAGGATCAAGTCAAGGATTCTTGTACCTCTAGTTGGGTCTTCAACCATCTGTCCCAGGGAACAATCATTTAGCATATCTAAGAACTTTATCTCTTTATCATGTGCTGAACAACAGTTCACCCAGTCTATGTGAGAGTAATTGAAGTCCCCCATTATAACCAGGCTTCCTTTCTTGGATGCCTCCTTTACAACATTCTCCAACTGCCTGTCTCCCTCAAGAGCTTGGGTCGGAGGCCGATAGTATATGCCTACTGTTAGACCATCCTTGTGGCCTGGTACTCTTACCCACAGAGCTTCTAATGGTGACTCCAAATCACCTAGATATTCCAATTCATACGATTTTATCACTTCTTTGACATACAAGGCTACACCACCTCCCGTTTGCCCCTTCCTATCCTTCCTGTACAGTTTGTAGCCTGGGATAACTGTATCCCATTGGTTATCATCCGTCCACCAGGTTTCAGTGATACCAATAATATCAATATTCTTATCTATTGCTAAGTATTCCAGCTCCCCTATTTTGTTCCGGAGGCTTCTGGCATTTGTATACAAGCATTTATATATGCTTTTCTGACACAGTCTTTTGTGTCCAGTTGCATTGTTAGACTGCCTCTTGCATCCTTCTGCTAGAATGCTAGTGACTAGCTCCTCGCTCTGCTCAGTAATTTTTGCATCCTCCTCACTACCCAAGTACACACTTTCCCGAACCGGATGCTGCCCAGCTCCTGTCGGCTTTCCCCCAGTTATCAGTTTAAAAGCTGCTCTGCAGCCTTTTTGATGTTGAGTGCCAGCAATCTGGTCCCATCATGGTTCAAATGCAACCCATCCCTCCTGAACAGATTTGGCTTGTCCCAAAATGTTCTCCAGTTCCTGACAAATCTGAAACCCTCCTCTCGACACCACCGCCTCATCCACGCATTGAGGCTTCTGAGCTCTGCCTGCCTGGTAGGTCCTGCGCGAGGGACAGGCAGCACTTCTGAAAATGCTACCTTGGAAGTCCGGGACTTCAATCTTCTTCCTAACAACCTGAATTTGGCTTCCAGGACAGACCGCTTGGCCTTCCCAACATCATTGGTACCAACGTGTACCATGACAACTGGCTCCCAGTTCTCTCTAACAATCTATCTAGATTTCTTGTGATGTCTGCAACTTTTGCACCTGGCAGGCAAGTCACCATACGGTTATCATGTGCATCACAAATCCATTTCTCTGTATTTCTATTTTCACACAATACTTGTTCTAAAGCAAACTGGGGAATAGAGACTAAAATACTGTAAATAAAAGGAGAATGGTCAGAGCTTTGAACATTTATTTTTCTTTATAGTTAATCGTGATTGCAATCTTTTCTTAAATCAGTAGCAGGCTACATGCTAGTGCTAGGAAGAGGTCTGGTCCTCCCATTTCAGAAAAGGTAGGCAGAACTTTGAAAAATGCACAGAGAATGGATAGTTAACTGAAAGTGATGTTGTACATGTTTGACTGAAAATCCAGAAATGGTCACTCGCCCTTCGCAGCAGATTATTGTGCTAGCCAGATTATTGTTTTGACTGGGAAAGGCCATTCTCGATGGCTGTATCTTATCTAAACTATGGCAATTTCCTGCCTGCTGTACTTCCCCTCTTTAGTTCAATGCTGCATAAATGTGCCATACATTTCTTGGCAGCCCCCTCTTTAAATACAATCAACGTCTTCAGGTGTCTCTTGATCTTTGACTCCCAGGTATACATTCATGCTCCTTTAGCCTCTCACACTAGGTCAGGGGAAAGGAACTGCAGAATGAACTTACCTTTGGTAAATTCACTCTTCCTCAAAAGCCAGTCATATCCGAATCTAGGGTTCAGTGCTCATCTCTGTTTATAGCCAAAGAGCCAGTGCTGTCTGCGTCTGCAGACATTTCCGTGGATGTGTGGCAGGCATGCCTCAACACTGGAGTGCATGGAATGCTGTTTACCTTTCCACCGAAGTGGTCCCTATTTATCTACTTGAAATTTATTGCTTTTGAACTGCTAGGTTGGCAGGAGCTGGGACAGAGAAGGGTGCTCACTCCATCATGCAGTACCCAGGAATCAAACTCCAACCTTCCAGTCAGTGAGCTCAGCATCTTAACCACTTGACCCACCAAAAGGTGCCTATATTTTGGCAGCTTTATGTTTGGTTTAGACATGAAAGAAGAAGCCTCTCTGCCATTCAATCCTGTACCTGTTGTAAGCATTTCCTTTTCTACTTGTGGGATCTGTGTTTTGCAATACAGTAGTACTTACTGTGAAAAATTTTCTTCCCACGCACAGTTCATGAAATATCTTAAGCACTTTTTCACATATTCAGAAGAATTAATTTTTTAGTGGTACAGTACAATGTTTTTACGAGCCATTATGTGGAAGTTCTTATATAGACAGAATATTTATCACTTGTTGGCTGAAATCCAAGTAGGCCTAATCAGTAGGGGTGTGGTGAATCAATTCCTCCATAATTTTCATTGCTCCAACCAGGCTCACTCTAGTTACAACTTATTTTAGCATAGTAAGTCATAACTAGAACAGGTGCATTTGAATTGAAGGAACTTATGGAAAGGTGGACTGATCAAATCCCTCTGATTTAATGCAATTAATACACTAAGCAACAGAATCTCAGCCTTTGAGACCAGAATGGGAGAAACCGTGGGGACAACAAATAACATAAACTAGATTTTTTAAAATAAATTGTTCCAATTTAACTTTACATACTACCCTACTGTCTCCTGATTCCCCTTTATTTTATCCTAATTCTTGTGCTGTCTTATTTACATGTTTCTTACTGACAATGTAACACCGTTGGATAGGACCATTTAAGTTATATGTTATTGAAGACAAGAAAGTGATTTGGTCAGGGCAGCTAGTGGGATTGGAGGGGCACTTTACTACTAAATTTTAGGGTGGTATGGCCCCTTGGTTACTAGCTGGCTAGCTGCAGTTTGTATCACCACTACACAATGACACAGTTCTTCAGAACGTTCGAAGTGTTTTACGTATTTTATCTTGATAACCCTTAGATCTATTGCTAAGGTAGAGCTGCATTGTTAGACCTATATTGCCGATGAGAAGCTGCCAGTTGGACACAGTGGCTTGCTAAGGTCACTTAAGGTAAACCCTTGAGTCTGGAACTTCCTGGTGCAGGGGAGTCTTTTTTGCTTACCCAGTGCCATGCAAAAGCTATGTTACTAGATTTGTGTAAAATACCTCTTGATGTTATTTGCCTTTCACCTGTTTGTTAGGTTTTGCTTTATTCTCATTAAACATCCAGCAAAATTTGGTAAGTGATTTTGTTAGTGTTGCTCCACCTAAGATCAAGAGAGAAGTAGCAGCAGATACTGAGAGAACTAAGCAAGAGAATGACCCTCGATACCCTCTGAATGGATTTGAGCCTCAGGTCCGCTGGCTCAGATCCAGAAAGAGCTTTATGTCAAGAACAAACATTCTTGAGGGTACACAAGAGCAAAACCAAATTAGAAGATGGAAAAGGGAGCTCTCCGGGCAAGGAACAACATTAAAAGTGGACATAGCTGAAGATCTCAATCTCCCCTATGTCACCTGGAGAACCCTGAATAGGCTGAGGGTTGGAGTCCCTAAATGCAAGACCAACATGCTCAAGTGCTGGTGGACAACAACATACGTTGTGAATGTGGAGAGGCACAGAGTCCAGCCCATTTGCTGGTTTGCCGATTGCTGCCAGAGACATGCACCATGAAGACTTGTGTTTGGGCAATGACAAAGCAAAGAAAGTGGCTTCATTTTGGCAGTCCAGGGTTTGATCAGGACACAAAAGAAGAAGAGTTTTTATATACTATGTTACAAAATCCCCAAAATGCTAACATAGTGTAGGACATTTAGTTATCCATTATGATGCTCATCACATTTGCATTAATTATTTTTCCATGGGACCACTATCTGAAATAGAAAATGTTCTAAAACATTCTAAATAGTCCCAAAATGCACCAAATTTTTAACTTTCAAAACTAATAAATGAAAACTAATGAGACAAAGACATAATCATTACATGGGCCAAAAATTAATAAGCCTACTTGTTTGGATTTTTTTATTTGAGAAATAAATGTCATTCCAATGCTTATGAAGCCATTCCGTCTTTCTCTCCTAGAAAAAGTGGCATTTAACAGGCAATATTAATACAGTACTTATATCACATTAGTTCAGAGCACTAGCTTTCACTGAGATGTAGGCCAGGTGTTTCCTGAGAGAACAACAAATAAGTTGCTCTCGAATACCTACCAGGAAAGTTTAAAATGGGAAAAGTTATTTGTTTCTGAAGGGATTAAGTCATTAGCCTATGGACCAGAACAAAAGGCAAAACAAAAGAGGCAAGTTAGATGAAACAGGATGCTTAACACAGATCAAAAAAGGGGAGAGATGGGAGAGGGGGAGGAGAAATACAGTGTTGCAAAGAACAATACTGCATAGGAACATGGAATGTGAGGTCAATGAACCAAGGAAAACTGGAAGTGGTGAAAAATGAGATGGAAAGAATAAACATTGACATCTTGGGAATCAGCGAGCTAAAATGGACAGGGATGGGTGAATTCAACTCGGGAAACCATCACATCTACTACTGTGGTCAAGAAAACTTCAGAAAAAACAGAGTAGCCATAATTGTCAACAAAAGAGTGAGAAAAGCAGTAATGGGATACAATCTCAAAAATGATAGAATGATGTCAGTCAGAATACAAAGCAAACCTTTTAATATCACTGTAATCCAAATATACGCACCAACCATGGGCGCAGATGAAGCCACAGTGGACTAGTTCTATGAGGACCTACAAGACTTCATAGAACAGACACCAAAAAATGATGTCCACATTATCTTGGGAGACTGGAATGCCAAAGTAGGAAATCAAAAAGTAGATGGAATAACAGGCAAGTTTGGTCTTGGAACGCAGAATGAAGCAGGGCTAAGATTGATAGAGTTCTGTCAAGATAACACAATGGTCATAGCAAACACCCTCTTCCAGCAACACAAGAGGCGACTTTACACATGGACATCACTAGATGGCCAACATCGAAACCAGATTGATTACATACTCTGCAGCCAAAGATGGAGAACCTCCATACAGTCAGCAAAAACAAGACCTGGAGGAGACTGTGGCTCAGATCACAACCTACTAATAGCAAAATTCAGACTTAGACTAAAGAAAATAGGGAAAACAATCAGGCCAGACAGATATGACCTAGACAACATCCCTAAGGAATACATGGTGGAGGTGAGGAACAGATTTAATGGTTTGGAATTGATAGACAGAGTGCCAGAAGAATTATGGACAGATGTGTGGGACATCATGCAGGAGGCAACAAGGAAAACCATACCAAAAGAAAAGAAGCATAAGAAAGCAAAGTGGTTGTCTGATGAGACTCTTAAAATAGCAGAGGAAAGAAGGAATGCAAAAAGCAAAGGAAAAAGAAAAAATACAGTCACTTGAACACAGAATTTCAAAGAAAAGCAAGGAGAGACAAGGAAATCTATTTAAATGAACAGTGCAAAGAAATAGAGGAAAGCAACACAAGAAGCCGGACTAGAGATCTTTTCAAAAATATATATGGGGAAATCAAGGGAACTTTCAAAGCAAAAATGACCATGATAAGGGACAAAGACAGCAAGGAGTTAGCTGATGCAGAAGAGATTAAGAAAAGATGGAAAGAATACACAGAGGAACTTTACAAATAGGACCTCAACACCACTGATAATCATAATGAGAAGAACATTGAACATGAGCCAGACATCCTAGAGAGTGAAGTCAGAAAGGCCCTAAAAAGCACTGCAAACAACAAAGCTAGTGGAGATGACAGTATCCCAGTTGAATTTTTCAAAGCTCTAAAAGATGACGGAATCAAATTACTGCATTCGATATGCCAGCAGATCTGGAAATCAAAACAGTGGCCAAAGGATTGGAAAAGATCAATATACGTTCCAATCCCAAAGAAGGGTAGTGCCAAAGAATGTTGAAATTATCGAACAATTGCGCTCATCCCACACGCTAGCAAGGTGATGCTCATGATAATACAGGATAGACTTCAGCAGCACATGGAGAGAGAATTGCCAGAGGTGCAGGCAGGTTTCAGAAGAGGCAGGGGGACTAGAGACCACATTGCTAATATACGGTGGATCATGGAGAAAACAAAAGAATATCAGAAACAAGTATACCTCTGCTTTATTGACTACACCAAGGCCTTTGACTGCGTGGACCACAATAAAATGTGGCAAGTACTTAAAGAAATGGGAATACCAGAACACCTCATATTCCTCATGAGAAATCTGTACAAGAGTCAAGAAGCAACAGTTAGGACAGAACACGGAATGACAGAATGGTTTGGAATAGGAAAAGGAGTAAGACAAGGCTGCATTTTATAACCCTACCTTTTCAACCTATACACAGAGCACATAATGCGCAATGCAGGGATGGAGGAATCACAATATGGGATAAAAATTTCTGGGAGAAACATCAACAATTTGAGATATGCCGACGATACCACCCTAATGGCAGAAAGTGAGGAAGATTTAAAGAAGCTACTGATTAGGTTGAAAGAAGAGAGTGCAAAAGATGGCCTGAGACTTAACATCAAGAAAACCAAGATAATGGCAACAGGCCCTATCAGCACCTGGAAAGTAGACGGGGAAGAAGTAGAAGCAGTGACGGATTTTACTTTCTTGGGATCTAGGATCACTGCAGATGGTGACTGCAGCCATGAAATAAAGAGGCGACTGATTCTAGGGAGACAAGCCATGAGAAACCTGGGGAACTTAGTGAAAAGTAGAGACATCATCTTGCAAATAAAAATCCGTATAGTCAAAGCAATGGTATTCCTGGTGGTAATGTATGGATGCGAGAGCTGGATCATTAGGAAGGCTGAGCGCAGAAGAATAGACGCCTTTGAGATGTGGTGTTGGAGGAGAGTTTTGAGAGTACCCTGGACAGCGAGGAGAACAAATAAGTCAATCTTGAAAGAAATCAGTCCTGACTGCTCCTTAGAAGGTCAAATAGTAAAGATGAAGCTGAAGTACTTTGGACACCAAATGAGAAGAGAGGATTTACTTGAGAAAGCCTTGATGCTGGGAAAGGTGGAGGGCAAAAGAAAAAGGGGACGGCCAAGGATGAGATGGCTGGATGGCATTGTGGACGCAGCGGGCACCGAGCTGAGCGAGCTGAGGAGGATGGTGGAGGACAGGGGTAGCTGGAGATCAATGGTCCATAGGGTCCCAAAGGGTCGGAATCGACTGTGCGACTGAACAACAACAACAACAAACTTTCTTCAGTCATTTTTCCAGTCATGTTCAGGGCTCAGATTTCAATCTCATACCAAAACAAGAGAACATGGAAAAATGGATATCTGCAATTCTCACATTTTTCCCTGAGATAAAGCTGGTCCCTAGGAAACCTTTTAGAATATGGTCTTTTAGATTAATTCTTGAAGTCAGGTATTAAATATACTGTACTTCCATCAACAAATTATGTTGAGCATTAGTTTTTAAAATGAGGTTATAGCACCACCTAAAGGTGTTAGGATATGTGTTGGCATCAGTGGTGGGATTCAGCAGGTTCACCCCAGTTTGCCAGTAATTCTGGATGGCCCTGCCCATCTAGGTTTTGAAATAAAGTAGTCCTAATTCAGGTGCAACACAGGGCTTTCCCCCTGGCCACGCCCACAGAGTAGGTAGTAATTTTTTTTGAATCCCCCCACTGGTTGGAATCTTATCAAATTTGTTGGTAGGGAGGATGAAACAGCCTCCGACAATTGGTGTTCTGGTTAAATTCTTAACATTTTTAGGGACAGGGCTCTTTCATGTCCAATAATAGATGTTTCCTTTGCTCTGCTCTCTCTTTTAAATGCTTACTCTTGTTGAAGCAACATTGACACTCACAGATAAGTCCAGGGTCCTCTGTCAAAAGGAAAAAAAACCAGCCATCCCATTCCCCATGATTGGGTGGGAGAAATGGTCAGTCCCTGTCCAATCAGTCAAACCTCGGAAGGTGTGGCCTTAGATCTTGTCCCTCAGTTTGAGCTAAATTGTTCCAGTGTAAGGACATGATGGAAGGCGGCCTTGGATCTTACTTTATTTCTGTACCTACTTTTGTCACTTTTAGTTCTCAATTCCATTCAGGACCCACAGAGCACAAAAGTCATGCCAAGTAGCTATCCATATAAAGGTGGAAGACTAGTAACCTCTGTTTTCAGTTACAGAGGTGGGCAAGGAATAGTAGTTTTTAATCTTCTGCATATTATACAATAATCCTCATCTTATTTTAAGTGCAAAATAAAACCTATCACATTAAAGCCCAACATATTAAGGGGCTTCAGCCCAAATCATATCTTGATGTATTTGTTTTCTGCTAACAGAGAGCTTTATGGGCAGATAGGCACCAACTCCAGCATTTCCAAATGCCAAGCAATTTAAAGATCTCTTTAATGTTACAGTACAGCTACAACTGGTTTTTGACAAACCTTGCCCCAGTTAGTAATAAATAAATAAATGAATAAATAACAATTTTCAGAATATAATCAATTACAGAACGACTTAAGTCTGGAAAAACAGCAAGTTCAAACTAAGAATCTAGTCAAAGAGTTCCCACAGATATTCACTTGGTAGGCTGTGGAAAATAATAATCCTGAATCGATTTTCCTCTGTTGTGGAAAGAACACTTGACTCTTGAGAGAGTGTCATAGTTTCCTTTGTACTGACCAAAGATACAAACCAATTTACTGGGAAAGAGCAACAGGAAAACAAAGAAAGGATACTGTCCCTTCTATCTGTTCACAACTCAGATGTAATTATCTCTTGTCCTAAAGCTAACAGCTGAGACAAAAAGTTCTCTTCAGGAATGTATAGTGAGAAGCAGACAGTTTGTCTCCTATTGTATGGCTGCGTCATACAACAGGGATTCTGAATACCAATGCAGGATTAGGAAAACCCAATTTGATGAACTTCCACTAGGTCATATTCCTAACTGACTTTAATTTGGACTGATTTGGACTATTTTGACATTCCTAGTGGGTAAATTTGTTGGCCGATTCAGGAGGTCTGGGTTTGAATTGCACTTCCCTTCCCCGCCACATGGAAAGCTACAGTTTCAGAGAGGGTCATTCTTGGGGAAGGGAATATACAAACTTCTTGCTTCCTGCCTTTAGACTGTAAAAGGATATAGCTGTTGTCTGTTTCCGCATTCAACATCTAAGACTAAAGCCTGGCTGGAACTACATAGCCCATGCCATGATATAGCCTGATGAAGTAACTATAAGTTACGAAAGCTTGAAAAAGTTTGAAATTTTTAAAGTGACCTAGAAGAGGTATCAGCTCACTCCTACAATGTAGGCTGAGCCTTACTTTCTGTCCCCCCCCCCCCCGGAGGATAAGTCCTCTAGAGCAGGCCAGTCACATGGTTCCTCCCACCTAGAAGTGGAAGTAAAACACAACTGCACATGTGCAAAAAACTGCCATAAATGCACCCGTGGCTGCCATAAACGCGTTTATGACAGCTGCGGATCATTTACGGCAGTGTTTTGTGCAGGTGCATTTTACTTCCCGTTTCAGTAGTGGCAAGGGTGGCGTGGGCCGAATGATTCTGTGCTGAGGGACGGATCCAGCCCATGGGCCATATATTGGAAACCCCGGCTCTAGAGCAAAGCTGTCCTGAGAGTGCTTTTCCATTTTTCTCACCTTAGCAAATTCCTCACCATGGCTCTTACATGCCTAGTTATTACTTACACATGTACGAGTCTCCGTAAGCTCCAGACATATCACTTGGGTGCCAGTAGTAATTTCTTTGATATTCACACATCTGCTGTCAAACTAATAATGAAAAGATTGAAAAAGCAATAGTCAGTGCACCAAGAGATGTGGCATTTTTACTTTCTAAAAATATTTATTTATGCAGTACACCTATCAACCTATATGCTGTCTGAGAAGCTCACAGAACTGCTGGCAAAGCACATTAATCAAAACACAACAACTGAGATAGCAAATGCATTGAGTAAAGAATAATGGGGGGAGTATAAGGAAAAAGTTCAGCGGAGCTGGAAATTCAGTCTTTATATTCATACTTGGGTATGCAAGGACACTCATATCTCTGAAACATCCCATAAATGTCAATTGCAGATGGAAACTGACTCAGAGATGGAAAAATATCTTCATTCTTCTGGCTGCTAGCTGTTGTGTTGCATATTTTCAAGTATGGCCCAGAATCCTGCTATAAATTTACACCAGTGTAAGCGTAATCAGTGTAAGGGACTGCGGTGGCTTAGTGGTTAAGATGCTGAACTTGACAACTGGAAGGTTGGCAGGTCAGCAGTTGGAGACCTGAGTGCTGCATGATGGAGTGAGCTCCCATCTCTGTCCCAGCTCCTGCCAACCTTGAACTTTGAAAGCAAGAAATTGCAAGTAGTAGGTACCACTTCGGTGGGAAGGTAAACAATGTTCTATGAACTCCAGTCTCGTCATACCTGCCACATGTCGATGGAAACATCTGCAGATACAGACGGCACTGCCTCTTTGGCTATAAACAGCCAAATGAGCACTGAACCTTAGAGTTGGATGCGACTGGTTTTGAGCAAGGGTGACCTTTACTTTTACTAAGTGTAATCACCCAAAATACCATGATAAATTGCTGCAGATTAATGAGTTGCCACTCACATTCTTGGTTGTGTATGACCTGCATGAATTGGTATACAACTAGGAATACAGGTGACAATTTGTTAATTAGTGGCAAGTCACCACCATGCTTAATGCAGCTACACTTATGCTCACGTAAATGCAAAATAGAATTCTGGCATTGGCTCTTAAAAACAAGTGGTACAGCAGTGGCTAACTGTGACTGCAAGGACACTCATACCTCTGCAACACCCCATAAATGTCAACTGCAGAGGGAAACTGACTCAGAGATGGAAAAAGGTACTTTTTTGGAATTTTTGCTATGAAATACTACATGGGACTACAGTGGCTCAAGTGGCTAAGATGCTGACTGGGAAGCGGAAGGTCAGCAGTTTGATTCCCAGGTACTGCAGGATGGAATGAGCTCCCGTCTTTGTCCCAGCTCCTGCCAACCTAGCAGTTCGAAAACAAGAAATTGCAAGTAGATAAATAGGGACCACTTCGGTGGGAAGGTAACAGCGCTCTGTGTGCTCCAGTGTCTAGTCATGCCTGCCACATGACTACGGAAACGTCTGCAGAAGCAGACAGCGCTGGCTCTTCGGCTTAGAAACAGAGATGAGCACTGCACCCTAGAATCGGATACGACTGGCTTTCGAGCAGGGAAACCTTTACTACATGTAGGATTCTGGGAGCAACTAGCTTTGCTTAACACTGACCTTACTATGGTAGGGAGAAAATCTACATTGTTGAACAAGCATGCTGTCAACACTAAAGAATTACCTGGGGCAAGGTGTCTTCACAATCTGGAACTAGGCGACCATAATTTTATTTGACAGAGACCATTATGGAATGGATGGAGAAAAAAGAACACGGTGCTGCAAGTTGCCGATACAGTTCAATAGCAGCAGAGATAACAGGTTGTTTAGTAGGAATAATGTATTGATTGATCACTGATTTAAAATTAGGCTTCCTCAACTAGAACTGACTGACCTCTCCTTTCATTGCATTCAAACCAGCAAGCTGCATTTTACACTCATACCATTAAAGTGTTGTCAGCAGTTTGAGTGGTATTAGATGAGCTGGAGAAATTCTGTTTTGTCTGCTCAGTAGAAGACGCTGTTGGACATGTTGTTGGAGTTATACTTTCAATTGTTCCATTGTGGGTAGCATGTGATGTAGTGTTCTGTGTTGGCAATAACTGCACCATTGTAGTTGTTGAATTAGAGGGGATTGGTAATATTGTATTTGTACTGTTGATGCTTGTCTCATTTTTTGCCTCTGCTGCATTTTCTGGAGATGCTAGAGATACAAAAAAGATTGATTGATTGCCTCTTTGCATATCAGGAAGGTTAAAGCAAAGTAACAAATCAGATTTTAAGGTTTTTTTAAAAAGCAGTTCTAAAGCACATAGAAGCATGCCAGAGATCTTCATAAACCAAACCATAGTGTTACGTTCAGTGGCATGCAATAATAATTTGTTTTGATAAATGGCATGAGCAATGGAGCATGCATAATTTATCAGAAGGGTATGAGGACTCCTTTTTTAACAGAAGTTGCCAGAAGCACAGATGTTAGAATTAACACATTCATTGCTTCAGTCCCTGAAATAAACAGATTTCTAATCTTGGTCCCTGGAATTGCCATTTAAAGGTTTGCATTGCAGTTGAAGGACAGTCAGTGGTGGTCAGTAGGTACAGGGTTAGATGAACAAATGGTCTATCTCAGGGGTCTGCAAACTTGCCTCTCCAGATGTTCTTAGACTTCAATTTGGGTATGCTGACTTGGGCTTCTGGTAATTGAAGTCCAAAAACAACTGAAGAGTCAAGTTTGCAAACTCCTAGTCTATCTGATATATGGTTGCTTCTTGAGTTCAGATGGCTGTCACCCGGGAAACATGTTTGTATTAAGCAAACATGTTTCTCAAGCATGCAATCTAAAGATTATAAGACCCCTTGTGGTGCAGTCGTTAAACTGCTGTAGTGCAGCTGAAACGTTGTGACTTTGATCCTGATGGGACACAAGATTGACTCAGCCTTCCATCCTTCTGAGGTTGGTAAAATGAATACCGAGCATATTGGGGGCAAAATACTAATTAACCTGTGATCTGCCCAGAGAGTGCACTAAGCACAGGATAGAAGTGCGATTGCTATTGCTAAATTGCCTCCAGATCTGCCATGTTTGCACTTCCATAAAGTCCTAGAATTCTTTAGCCTACAAGTTATTGGACAACCTGCATGAGATTCTTAGAAAACCATAATTGGAACTCCATTTTTTAGCTATTAGTAATAGCACTAGAATGTCCATTTTTAATGATTAATATAAACAGCAGCTCTGGGAAAGAAGAGAGTTTAAACTCACAAAATAATTTTAAAAAGGGATTAAAGAGTTCCCCTAAAACTGTTTCTCTGAATAATACCTGCTTATCACCAAAATTCATGCTTATCATCAAAAGAAAAAGTGTTAAATCTCATCACAGAATACTGAGAGCCTCATCCCACTTGATGCTAAGGCCCATGAGTGGAATATCTTGTCTTGGAGATTTTTAGATAACGTTTATACAAAATGAAGGGATTGAGACAACATGTAAGTGAATATCTCCCTCAAACCCATTTCACAATATCTTGCCTGTAAGATGCTACTGTTTTAGTATAGAATTGTGTACTGAAATGTAACATGTGGATCCTGTCAACACTTTCAAATCCTCTCAAAAACTATTTCAAAGATTCATGTTAGTTATATGCTGTTACACATCTCTTGTGTTTGGTTCTTGCGGAAATATAAACATGGCATACCCAGCGGAGAATCCAGATGAATGCCAGAAAATTTATATTGTCATCTTTCTCCTGTAAGCCTTGGAAGTTATCACTGATAAATCTGTTGTTGAACACCAACAATCTCACATTGTTATCTCCTTTCCAAACCTATGCCAAAAGCTTGTGACAGTGTACCTCTTTCAGTGAGAAAATTATGCTGATTAATATCAGGAAGGAATGAAGACAGACATTCAAGAGAAGGAAATATATCTATCTGCCAAATAAAAATCATTTTTTAAAAAACTACAACTACTAAATGTTAGTGGGTGTGATTTAGCAGTGGGGGTAAGAAAGTTCCAATTAAACTCAGCTATCATGGGGGGCAGGGGGGGGGCGGGGAGAAGAACCCATGTGATTCTTCAAGCAAACAAGCCTCTCCCCTAAAATAATTAAGATATTCTATGGTTTAGAAAGAAAATAGAAGAAATCATGGGAGAAAGTACAAATCTGGAAGAGATACTTAATCTTTAACATGGGAGTTAATAACAATTGTCTTTACCTGTTGTTGTTGTTGTTGTAGTTGTTGTTGCAGTTGTTGTTGTTAGAGTTTTATTTGTAGGGGATTCTTCTTTTGGAATCACTGCTAGAGTGGTGGGTTTCAATGTAGCGCTGGTAGTGCTCTGAGTTCCCAAATGTGTTTCATTAGTTCCATAAACTATGTTTTCTAGAAATAAAGGAATTTACAGCTCTTAAGAAAATAATACATTGTGCAGTAGTCTTTGTGGGATCTTAGATTAGAAAAGTTGCAAGAAAATTTGTAAATGCATGCTCATTATGCGATAGAAAAGATAACCTCCATGTACGCATGAGAAATCATAGATTAAACATGTTCGATGGACATCAGTAGCATACCTGTCAACCCACGGCTCCGGAAAAAACGGGACCTGCGCAGATTGCTTGTGCGCAGGTAGCTTTCCACGCATGCGTGGAAGGGTTTTACACTTGTGTAGAACCCTTCCACACATGCGTGGAAGCGCTCCGTCGCTTGCGTAGGGGCTGCGCAAGCGGCATAGCGCTTCCACGCATGCGTGGAAAGCATTTTCCCCTGCTGCCAAATTACGGGGTTTTGGCAGCGCGGGGCGGGTTATGACATCAATCGGCGTCAAATTACGGGGTAATCCCGGCCAAATCGGGATGGTTGACAGGTATGATCAGTAGAGGGCATGACAATAGACAATTAAAATCCAGAAATAAGAGTATGGCTATCAAGGTGAGAAATAACTAGGGCAGGCAAGATCTACAATCTTCATTAACAGAAGATACAAGAAGGGCTGTACTGTATTCTGTAATGCTGTAACTGTATGTGGCCCTGTAATGCCAAGGGCCACAAGCAGAAGTGTTTGGGATGCTTCAAGTATGCATGCCTATGTAGTCCAACTAGTAGGCCATCCTGTCCCTCTTCCTGGTAAGCCAGTTAGGTCACACTCATTCAATCTCTCTAATGCATGTGCACAAAGACACAGATGGGCAGGCACAGACACAGAGAGAGAGAGAGAGGGAGGGAGGGAGGGAGGGAGGGAGAGAGAGAGAGAGAGAGAGAGAGAGAGAGAGAGAGAGAGAGAGAGAGAGAGAGAGAGAGATGGTTTTCAGTAGTTGACTTTGCTGGGGAAAGGAGGGGAGATACTCATCCAAACCATAGAGATACACAAGAAGAGCATATTATAAATGGGGAATAAGTATACTGTATTGTCATTGTTACTCTGGCATAGGTAGAGAAAGCTTGTAGACCAAGCATATGGTTGCAATATGCCATGTCTCCCAATTTGGATAACTTGATTTGCAAATATGCAAAATAAACACCTTAATGTTTACTTTGTGGCATGGTTTTTCTACTTATATCTTTTAGTTTGGGCACTCAGAGAGAGAAAGCATAATGCTGTTATGGCGAACCTTGGCACTCCGCACTGTTCTTGAACTTCAGTTCCCAGAAACCCAGGTCCCTGTGAATCTACACGCATGGGTTTACTGCATGTACACGCAATGGGTTTACTGCATATATGCAGTAAACCCATTCGTGCGGATACACAAGGCATGCACAGAAAACCCATTGTGTGTATGTGCAGTAAACTCATTTGTGTAAATTCACAGGGACTTGGGGTTCTGGGAATTGAAGTTCAAGAACAACTGGAGTGCCAAGGTTCTCCATCACTGGCATAGTGTATTGATAGAGCCTTGCATTTGTTCCAGGGAGACTCAGATTCAAATCCTGTCTTAATCATAAGGTTCACTTAGTGTCATTGAGCCAGGCAGACCTCACAGCCAAACCTTATAGAAACAAGGCTTTCTCACAAATGCCACATTTATCCATGAATGGGAGAGCTTTTAATTTATTTTAATTTTAATTAAAAATATTGCAGAATATCAGAAAGAAAGAAGAGAGTGGGAAAAGAGAAGAAGAGGAAAAGAAAGGGTGAAAACGGGAGGATCACTATAAGTCAGTTTTTACTGGATGACATATTGCACACACAAGCTGACCCTATGTCCAAAGCAAGATTTCATATGGAGTTGGCATCTGTAGAACAGAATTTCATGTGTAGCCCAAATAATATGATCTGACTTTTTAATGATGGATGGTATCATGTTTATCGTTCCAGTCATTAAGTACAAGTCATTTAGTGATGGTAGGCACCTGTAAAATCAAAACACAATGACCCCCAGTTAACTTTAAGACTTGAAGAAAACACTTTGGAAATACATTAATAATAATTACATACCATCAAGTTGAATATGACTCACAACCAACCTTCCCAGGCTTTTCTCAGTAGAGAGTACTCAGAAGTGGTTTACCATTCCCCCCTTTTTAGGAATGCTCTGGGAATGTGCAATTTGCCCAGGGCCACACAATGGGGAATTGAATTGCAATATACATAAATGTAAAGAATTTTTCTAATGCAAAATTAATTTACTGTAATATATCATTTTTATGCGTAAATCTATAAAATCCTGTCAAACTGATTTATTCAATGGCATACTGAAAGGCTTTTTTCCCTTGCCAAATAGCAGACCAAAATAGTGACTGCATGTTTTACTTTATATTTCTAGCTGAAAGAAAGAAAGAAAAGAAGCTGATGGATGTCATTAGCACACATATAACTGCTCCTTGGAAGGATAAATGCTGAAGATGAAGCTCAAATAATTTGGCCACCAAATGAGAAGAGAGGACTCACTGGAGAAGACCCTGTGCTAGGAAAGATCAAAAGGAGAAGAGGGCAGCAAAAGATGAGATGGTTAGACAGCATAGTTGATGCAGTGAGCGTATATCTGGGCAGACTACGGAGGATGGCAGATGACAGTCTGGTGTACTGTGGTCCATGGGGTCACAAAGGGTTGGACTTGACTGTGTCACTAAACAACAACAAATAATAATTTGATAGGGACAATTTCCCAGGAATACTGTGTGCTTATGTGTGTGCAGGTGTCCTTGAGGACAAGGAAAGCAAGTGAGAGTGTAAGAATAAAGCTGACCATTTACAGAGATCTCTGGACTCCTGACAAAGAGCATTCCCCATAGAAGCTTCTGAAATGTGATTACATTGGTAGGAAGACAACTAGAGAGGGTGGTGGAAGATGTAAAAAGGCATCAAAGAAGACAATAATCTTTCATGGTCATGTGGATTTCCTTCTTTATTATAACTATTAAATAGACAAGTAGTAGAAGCAGTAGAAGCAGTGACAGATTTTACTTTCTTAGGATCTAAGATCACTGCAGATGGTGATTGCAGCCATGAAATAAAAAGACAACTGATTCTGCGGAGACAAGCTATGAGAAACCTGGGGAACATAGTGAAAAGTAGAGACATCACCTTGAAAACAAAAATCCGCATAGTCAAAGCAATGGTTTTCCCAGTGGTAATGTATTGGTGTGAGAGCTGGACCATTAGGAAGGCTGAACGCAGAAGAATAGATGCCTTTGAGTTGTGGTGTTGGAGGAGAGTTTTGAGAATCCCCTGGACAGCGAGGAGAACAAATAGGTCGATCTTAGAGGAAATCAACCCTGACTGCTCCTTAGAAGGTCAAATAGTAAAGCTGAAGCTAAAGTACTTTGGACATCAAATGAGAAGAGAGGATTCTCTGGAGAAGGCCTTGATGCTGGAAAAGGTGGAGGGCAAAAGAAAAAGAGGGTGACCAAAGATGAGATGGCTAAATGGCATCATGGACGCAGTGGGCACAGAGCTGGGCGGGCTGAAGAGGATGGTGGAGGAAAGAGGTGCCTGGAGAACAATGGTCTATAGCAGGAGTCAGCAAACATGGCTCTCCAGATGTTCTTTGACTTCAATTCCCAGAAGCCCTGATCAGCAGGTGTACTGACTTGGGCTTCTGGGAACTGAAGTCAAAGAACACCTGGAGAGCCAAGTTTGCTGGCCCTTGGTTTATAGGGTCACAAAGGGTCGGAATCGACTGTGCGACTGAACAACAACAACAGACAAACAAACCATCGCCCACACCATCTTTGGCCCCCTCCTCTGGCCCGGACAGTCAGGGGAGGGAAGAGGAGCCCAGCTGAGCCTCGTCTCTGCAGCGAGGCTTGGAAAAGCCACCGCCAGCGCACCAGAGACGCCCACACCATCTTTGGCCCCCTCCTCTGGCCCGGACAGTCAGGGGAGGGAAGAGGAGCCCAGCTGAGCCTCATCTCTGCAGCGAGGCTTGAAAAAGCCACCGCCAGCGCACCAGAGACGCCCACACCATCTTTGGCCCCCTCCTCTGGCCCGGACAGTCAGGGGAGGGAAGAGGAGCCCAGCTGAGCCTCGTCTCTGCAGCGAGGCTTGAAAAAGCCACCGCCAGCGCACCAGAGACGCCCACACCATCTTTGGCCCCCTCCTCTGGCCCGGACAGTCAGGGGAGGGAAGAGGAGCCCAGCTGAGCCTCGTCTCTGCAGCGAGGCTTGGAAAAGCCACCGCCAGCGCACCAGAGACGCCCACACCATCTTTGGCCCCCTCCTCTGGCCCGGACAGTCAGGGGAGGGAAGAGGAGCCCAGCTGAGCCTCGTCTCTGCAGCGAGGCTTGGAAAAGCCACCGCCAGCGCACCAGAGACGCCCACACCATCTTTGGCCCCCTCCTCTGGCCCGGACAGTCAGGGGAGGGAAGAGGAGCCCAGCTGAGCCTCGTCTCTGCAGCGAGGCTTGAAAAAGCCACCGCCAGCGCACTAGAGACACCCGTACCATCTTTGGCCCCCTCCTCTGGCTCAGACAGTCAGGGGAGGGAAGAGGAGCCCAGCTGAGCCTCTCCCCTTGGCCCGCCGGGCGGGGAGTATAAAGGACCGTGATTCCACCTTTGGCTCCCTCCCCCGCCCTGTCCGGCGGGGGTGGTGGGAACGCAGCTGACCAGTATTGCCGCGGCTGGACTTTTCCACCAAAGTTGTACCACCAGAGTTGCCGGTCCATTTCCTGGCCTTAAAGGCCAGGTCGTCCTCTTCTTTGGCTCCGTCAGGGACGTGCAAGACATGGGGTTCTGTTTTGGGGATATTGGTGGCCGAAGGATTGTGTAATTAATTTTGCTATGTTATAACTTAATTTTTTTTTGAGACTGATGTTTTCTTTTCTGATTTCATTAATGTATTGTATTATTATTGTATTGTTGTTCGATGCATGACTTATGTATCCATGCTCTGATTATTGTATTTATGATGCATCTTTGCCTGATTGCTTTATTTTTGTTACTGTGTTTCAGGGTTTGCTGATACTCAGTTTATATGCTGTTTTTATAGGAATTGTGTTCATTGCATTTTTGTTCCGAATGTATATTTATTTTTATTGACATTTTGTATGTTTATTATATTTTGTTTTGTTGTATTCTTAATTATGTTGGAAGCCGCCCTGAGTTGGCCTACAAGCTGAGTAGGGCGGGGTACAAATTAAAATTTGAATTGAATTTGAATTGAAAACAAAAATCCTGGTTCCTTTAAAAAAATATCTGATTTATTCAAATTTTTCTTGTACTTTCCTTCCTTCTCTTTCTAATATGTTCTGTCTACTTCAGTGTTTCCCAACCTCTGCTTTTTGGACTTCAATTCTCAGAAGCCTAAGTCAGTTCCCTAAAGCACTGATCAGGCTTGAACTATCTCACTTTGCATTTAATGAGTCTATCTCATACATTTGTTTCACCTTTTAAGTTGCATTACTGAACTGAATGAGCATTTGCACGATATTCTAATTTTCCAAGTTTCACCTGTAACGTTTCTACCAGACTTATATACTTTTTGACAAACTACACACTCATGTTCTCAGCCCAGGTGGGGCCAAAGGGCGAAGGCGTTTCATATTTTATCTTGGCATTGCATGTTTCTGAAGTGTTCAGAAATGTACAGTCACACAAGTCTACTCCACTTAGATAAATGACCCTGGACTTCTGTATAACTGTCTTTTCATAACATGGCTTACTCCAGGCCACACAATAGATTAGCACAATTAGTTTATTAAAATGATTATACAAGCTTCATTAACTGCGTGCTTATTTTGTTAAGGGGGAAAGGGTTTAATAATTCATTTTGGGGGTCACGTGTGTGCCTTTGGCCCTCTATACCAAAGTTTCCTCCACCACTGTAAAAAAAAATCCAGCAAATCTGCTGAGAAACATGGAATACTGGGAGCACACACTTTGTTCCCAGCACAGGAAAATCACACTTTCTACACACTGTGTTTTCTATCTTAAAAAGTAGGTTTTTATCAACAACAGTGATGTCAGTGACTAAAATGCTAGCAGCACAGAGATGGATACTTGGGGCAGTGAAATCATATAGTCTAAGACCATGTTTCCCAACCTTTGGTTTTTGGACTTCAATTCTCAGAAGCCCTAATCAGCCAATGTACTGACTTAGGCTTCTGGAGTGGGAATTGAAGTTCCTCTTTGGGGTGTGAGCCCCCATGTTGGGAACCACTGCTCTAGGTAGAGTGCAATATGCCCCCATCTGACCATTTCCATTTCAGCATCTTACTAATACTGTATTGATACTAAAACGAATCTATTAAGGCTGTTCAGACTTGACATTTGATAGCTACGAAGTTCATTTCACACCTCAAATAAGCTTTTCATATTCTGCTACTTTTTTCTTTTTAATCAGATACAGCCTTGTTTCAGATATTGTGATCATAAAATCTCAGGCACTAAGTTAATGGTTTTTACATCTTTCATTCCATGCTCATCCAAAACTATCCTTCTACCCTTTGGCTCCTTTCTGTGGGGAAAAAGGACAATTCTAAGATAATAGCCTGATATATGTTATGGTTTTCACTTGCATAAATGTAAATTATCTGCATTCATTATTAATTTAGTTTCTAAAAGTTTTGGGCGGAATCTGAATTAAGGATCTCCCTTCAGCTGAAAGGCTAGAAGGAGAACAACAACAACAAAAATCAATTGTTTCCCAGTGTTTGGGCAGCTTGTTTGTTGATATCCACCAGCTTTATTAAAAGAACATTCTGTCATGAAAGAGGATATATTTGCTCTGCCAAGAAGCCTGGATTAATTCAAAATTAATCTAGAACAAATATTCAAATCCAAGCATCTGAAATAGCATGGTTGATGTCTCATGTGGCACTACCCAACACGTGAATATTTCATAGGGATTTAGGTTCACTACAAGCCCTGAAGATAGACTTCTTGGTCTGTTAACATAGTATGAACGTTCGTACATGTACTAATGGTTATATAATAATAACACACACACACACACACCTGCATGCACTTATGGTTTAAGTGCCCACATATGATTAAATGTGAGTAAATTTAGGGGCAAAGTCTCACAGTCATTTGTATGTGCATTTATTGGCTCCTTAGTTCACAATGGATCATTGAGAGTAAAAGATCATATGAAATGTAGAATGTATGATAACTGCAAATCCTTTTAATGATGCTAATTTGACATCTGGTACATCCTGAAAATGTTTTCCAACTTGCATTCTCCATTATGGTCATTACAGTCTTGCTATGCTTGATTGCTGCATACTTAAGGGCCCTTACTTTCTCCGATGCCTACCAATTCTTTTTGTCATTCTCTACAAAGAGGAGATTAAAAACATAAATGAATGAAAGATGGTATAAAAGGGTAATATAGTCCTTTATATCATGACAAATAGGGACACATCTTTTGCAGTTCCCTGCTACTATGCTACAGCTACTTAACAAATGGAAATATGTTATTGGTTAAGCTTCATATATAATTCCTGGTGGCTTAGTGTTTAAGACACAACTTGATAACTGGAAGATTGGCAGGTCAGCAGTTAGAGACCCAAGTGCTGCATGATGGAGTGAGCTCCCATCTCTGTCCTAGCTCCTGCCAACCTAGCATTTCGAAAGCAAGAAATTGCAAGTAGATAAATAGGTAACACTTCGGTGGGAAGATAATGCAAGCGCGGCGCCAAAATGGCCGCCGCGCTCTTTGCGGCCCCCCCCACAGGACGAATGATCCGGGTAGTTTAGGGCGTGGCCAGCTCCCTCATAAAAGGGGTGGCCACGAGGCAGCCGAGCTGCCATTTTAGCTAAGCGACGGAGCGGAGAAGTTTTTCCCTGTGTCTCCGTCGCTCCTTACCTGGAAGCCTTTTTGGCGGCGAATCTTCTCTTTCGGCTTCCTTTGCCTTGAGCGAGATGCCTTCGAAGAAGAAGGCACTTTTGGGTGCGGCTCGCACGAGCAGGAGGCGCAATCCGGGTCGGAGGACCACGGTGGCGCCTCCCCAGCAGCCGCCTTTGCCGGCACCCGCCGGGACCGGCGGGATGGGGTCGATCACCCCTTGGCCGGAAGCTGCGGCCCGCGCCCCACACGCGGTGGACACCGCTTCTGGATCTGCTCATTCTGCTGGGCCTGCACCAGCGGTGGCGCAGCTCCCCACGGGGCCTTCTAGCCTCGGGGGGTGGTCTGGCCCTCTGCCTTGGCAGGTGCCGGCACCGACCCTCCCGGGCTTCGGTGCGGGACAATGGCCCTACCCGGGTCCTGGGGTACAGGGCCCTGTACCCGCGCCTCTCACAGGTGGGCCGGCCGGCCCTTGGCCCCAGGTTAGCGTGCAGGCCTTACTGGCCCGTGTGGCGGCCCTTGAGGCCTCTTTGGCTCAGGCCAGCCACGCTGGGGCTACCGGTGGGGTTAGTTTTGAGGCGCCGTCGGTCGGGCAGAAGCAGGCGACGGGACGGGTCGAGCTGCTGCAGGCGCGTGGCGCAACTTCAGCCACTGCCTCGCAGCTCCCCGGCCAGCAAGCAGGTGTGGGTCAGGCCCCGATGATGAGCTCTACGGCGGTCGTGAGCTCCGACGCCCCCGGTGGGCCGGAACCCCCGGTGGGGGCGGCCTGCGGGGGTGCGACATGTGAGTATCCGGTACAAGCCAATACACCTACACACATTGCCACTACTGGGGGGGCCTTTCAATGGCCTTGGCCTCGCGCGGGTGGTGCGGTGGCCCAGCCGCCGGTGCCCCACTCGGCGATGTCGACTGCTGCACAGCTTGCTGGGGTTACAGGTGTTCCCTACCCTGCCGGGAATTTATTGGGGGTGGCGGGGCCAGCACAGGCCCCTTTTCAGATGCCCACGCTGGCTGCGGTCCCAGTTTCGGCCTTGCCAACGGCGGGATATTCTTTGCCACTGGGTGACCACCTAGCGCAAGCCACCAGGGAAAAGATATGGCGGGGGGAGTATGTCGATATCTTCTCACTCTTAAACAGAGAGCCCACCAAGGAGGAGAGGGAGGGGCAGGATGAGAAGGATAAGGAGCAGGCACGTCGTCGCAAGCCATCACGTACCTGGGCCAACTGGCTGCCGGCTTATTTAATTTACATGGCAGTGTACTTGAGAGCGCGGCCAGATTTGGCTATTCCGATGGTCCAATATTTGGACAACATCTATAGGGCGATGGTCGACTTTCCGGGCCCCTCGTGGTTGGCTTATGACGAGGAATTCCGCATGCGGATTCCCCTGCACCCCGAGATGAGGTGGGACGAGCCGTGCCAGAGGCTTTGGCTTCTGTATATGACGCCCACGCGCCCTGCGCCAGGGGAGAGATACCATTGTGGACATGCGGTCCAGCGAGCGGCTCCAGCTCAGGTTCCCCGCCAGGTGGCGGGGCAGGGGGTTCCAGCCCGTCTGCTGTGCTGGACTTTCTCGTCCAATGGTTCCTGCAATAGGAAAAATTGCAAGTACAGGCATGAGTGTCCCACCTGTGCGGGCCCCCACGCAGCCTCTGCCTGTCCCAGGCCTGGAGGGACGCGGGGCAGAGGGAAGGGCGGACAATGGACTGGCAAGCCTGCCGCAGATGGAGCTAGTTCACCGAAAGGCTCCCTCCCCAATTAATGTGGACATGTTGGAGCGTTGGCTCGCATTGTACCCGAAGGGGGAGGATGCAGATTATCTGCTTCGGGGCTTTAGACAGGGGTTCCGTATTCCTTTCATGGGTGACAGGTCCCCTCAGGATGCCCCCAACCTTTTGTCCCTTAGGGGAAGGGAGGAGGTGGCTGCCGCCAGCATTAATAAGGAGGTCAATGCGGGCAGGGTCGCCGGCCCTTTCCCTGCACCCCCGTTCACTAACCTTAAGGTATCGCCCCTGGGCTTGGTTCCCAAGAAATCTCCGGGCGAGTTTCGCCTTATCCATCACTTGTCCTACCCAGCCGGCCGATCGGTCAATGATGCTATACCTGATGACCTTTGCTCAGTCAGGTATACGTCTTTCGACCATGCGCTGCGCATGGTGCGCTCATGTGGCCCGGGTGCGCTACTGGCTAAGTGCGACATTAAGTCGGCTTTTCGCCTCTTGCCTGTGCACCCGGGCGACTTTGAATTGCTGGGTTTTAAATTCCGGGGTGAATATTATTTTGATAAGGCCATGCCTTTTGACTGTTCCATATCATGCTCTGCATTCGAGCGTTTCAGTACCTTCCTGGAGTGGGCGTTCGTGCGCAGGTCAGGGTCCCGGTCTGTAGCCCATTACCTGGATGACTTTTTATTCGGGGGTGAACTGGGCTGGGACACGTGTCCACGTCTCCTCAACACATTTCAGACGCTAATGGAGGAACTCGGTGTCCCTTTAGCGCCCGAAAAGACCGAGGGCCCATCTAACAAGCTAGTATTCCTGGGGGTGGAGATCGACACAGTAGCGCAGGCGTCTAGGTTACCGGGGGATAAGGTGTCCCAGTTAGTGGCCCTCATCTCGGATTTGCTGGCCAAGCGCAAGGCATCGCTGAGGGAACTCCAAGTGTTACATGGTCACCTTAATTTTGCCTGCAGGGTGGTCGCACCGGGCAGGGCTTTTGCCCGGCGCTTATGCGATGCCATGGCAGGGTTATCCAGGCCCCACCATAGAGTCAGGATTACCCGGGGTATCAGGGCAGACATGTTCGTCTGGTTACAGTTCCTGAGGGAGTTCAATGGGGTCTCATTTTGGAGGTCTGACCTCCTGGCTTCCCCGAGTTTTCAGGTCCAGTCTGATGCCTCAGGATCCCTGGGTTATGGGATGTACTTCAATGGGAAGTGGGCCTATGGTGGGTGGCCACCGGCATGGGCAGGCACGGGTCGCCTGCGTGATCTCACATACCTTGAATTTTTTCCTATCCTGGGGGCTTTGATGCTGTGGGGCGAGGAATGGGCCAACTCGGTCGTGCATTTCTGGTGTGACAACGCTGCGGTTGTCCGTATCATCAATGCACAGACTTCTAAATCACCCAGGGTTATGGACCTAGTGCGCCAATTTGTGCTGCGCTGCCTGCGCCTCAACGTTTTGTTCAGGGCTAGGCACGTCCCAGGGGTTAATAATGATATTGCCGACGCTTTGTCCCGCCTGCAGATCTCCCGGTTCCGTGCCTTGGCCCCGGATGCGGAGGAATTTCCCTCGCCACTCCCGGACGAGATATGGACCATTGGCAGGGAGAGGTGAACCGGGCGATCGGCCTGTCACTGGCGCCCCGCACGCGTAAGGCGTATCAACAAGCTTTTAATTCTTATAGGGCATTTTCCGCCCAATTTCACCTGCCAGAGACCTGGCCTATCCCGGTGGACCATGTGCTGCGGTTCATGGTTCACCTGCATTCCCAGGGCCTCGCACCTCGCACCATAGCATCTAAGCTGTCAGCGTTGGCTTTTATGGCCAAGGTGGGGGGTCATGTGGACAGCACCTCTGACTTCCGTGTGAGACATGTTTTGGAGGGGTGGGTGCGCGAGCGCGGGCGTTGCCCGGACGACCGGCACCCTATTTCCCCAGGGGTTCTTACCCAGTTGGCCCGGGGCTGGCCAGGCCTCTGTTTTGATCATTATGAGGCAGCCCTTTTTCATGCAGCCACAACGGTGGCATTTTTTGGAGCGCTCCGCATCAGCGAACTTGTGATTCTGTCTAAGGCGGATGCAAGTTGTAGGGCACCGGAACTCGAAGATGTATATGTTGCCAAAGACTGGGCCCAGTTGAGGATACGCTCCTCTAAGACTGATCAGCAGGGCGTAGGCAGTGGTGTAAGACTGCTACGGTGTTCTTTGGCAGACATCTGTCCGGTTGGTGCCCTACAGGAGTTTCTTGCACTGCGTGGCAC
The DNA here is from genome assembly GCA_035047305.1 of Bradypodion pumilum. NCBI lineage: Eukaryota > Metazoa > Chordata > Lepidosauria > Squamata > Chamaeleonidae > Bradypodion > Bradypodion pumilum. The sequence goes on along the minus strand of JAWDJD010000004.1, from coordinate 64,927,345 downwards.
GCACCATGGCCCGTTTTTCTGTCACCAGGATGGGTCTCCCCTCACTAAATTTCAGTTTTGGAAGGTGACAGGCAGAGCCCTCGCCAGGGTGGGCCTACCAGGTGCCCGTTATGGCACACATTCATTCCGTATCGGGGCAGCCTCTACAGCAGCTGCGTTTGGGTACTCCGGGGCTGACATACGCAGCATGGGAAGGTGGGGTTCACGATGTTTTCAGTTTTATGTGCGCCCGCTCCCCCCGTGAGTACCAACCCAGTCACCTTACATAATTTCCCTCGTTTTTTCCTTACAGACCCTGGGTGTCGTATTACACCGGTGACAGTATGGCTGGTGGGCCACAGCTACGTGCAAAGGGCAGCGCGTTACGCTGCGGCGACAGAGTGGGGACCCCGACTGGGACTGGGTGAACACGCCAGTCTCACATGGCATGGTAAGCCTGGGATGTTGTGGCGGGAGCTGCTGCCTTTTCTGTTTTCAGGCAGAAGTGCTGCCCCGCCTGACATTCTCATCATGCACTTGGGGGGCAACGATTTGGGTCAGGTCACTGGCTTGTCGCTCAAGCATGCGATTTACGAGGACCTCGCCTACTTGCACTACGTCTGGCCTCCCGCAACCCTGGTTTGGTCGGACATTGTCCCGCGCCATTCTTACAGAGGAGGAGTTGACCTCATGGCCATTGACCGCGCTAGGCGCGCGGTCAATAAGGCGGTGGCGCGGTTCCTTGCCGACAAGGCTTGGGGACGGGTCAGTCGTCACCCCGCTATTGGACTAGAAAATTATGATTTGTATGCAGGGGATGGGGTCCATCTGTCGCGAGGAGGTATGGATCTCCTGTTGGGTGATTGGCGAGCAGGCCTGTTGACCGAGCTGACGGTCTGGGGGGGGGGGGCGTCAGGCCTTCTTTGAAGCCCCTCCGTGTGGCGGGTAGCACTGGTAAGGTAAACAGTTATGACCCACAGGTATCCGGCAGGTTCGCAATTGACTGGACAACACTAGATAGGAATAAATTAGTTAAACGTTGTCCGGTCAACGACGAACCAGGCGATGGGGTGATGGCGATAGCTAGCCAGCATGCATCACCCCGTGATTTCACGGATATGAGTCAGAGGGTGGGGTCATCAGTTAGATATTGACTACGGTCAACAATTTGTTTGTTGTCAACAAACAAATTGATACAAATTGATACATTGTAACCAATTGCCGTTGGCAATTTTGGGTGGTACCTTACCAGTGTTACTTCGGCCTGCTTGCCTTAAGAATTATGATTGGTCGTTTTACCAATACAAATTTATAATTCGGACTAGGGCATGAATCAATAAATGTGGCCCAATGCCGTTATCCACTTTCAATGGTGTCTGAGTCCGTTATTGGGGGGTGCGCCTGCAATGCAAGCGCGGCGCCAAAATGGCCGCCGCGCTCTTTGCGGGCCCCCCCCACAGGATGAATGATCCGGGTAGTTTAGGGCGTGGCCAGCTCCCTCATAAAAGGGGTGGCCACGAGGCAGCCGAGCTGCCATTTTAGCTAAGCGACGGAGCGGAGAAGTTTTTCCCCTCCACCCCCTCCCTAGTTAACAGTGTGATATTGTGGTCGCTTCGGGGCCGGGTGGGAATTTTTGGCTGGGACCCACATTGGCTTCCGGGTCCTGGTTTTTTTTTGCCCATCCCACACTGTTGCTATGGTTTGATATAGGGGTTCTGCTATGACTGCTGTTGACTTTGGTCACATGGGCGGGTAGCACTGGTAAGGTAAACAGTTATGACCCACAGGTATCCGGCAGGTTCGCAATTGACTGGACAACACTAGATAGGAATAAATTAGTTAAACGTTGTCCGGTCAACGACGAACCAGGCGATGGGGTGATGGCGATAGCTAGCCAGCATGCATCACCCCGTGATTTCACGGATACGAGTCAGAGGGTGGGGTCATCAGTTAGATATTGACTACGGTCAACAATTTGTTTGTTGTCAACAAACAAATTGATACAAATTGATACATTGTAACCAATTGCCGTTGGCAATTTTGGGTGGTACCTTACCAGTGTTACTTCGGCCTGCTTGCCTTAAGAATTATGATTGGTCGTTTTACCAATACAAATTTATAATTCGGACTAGGGCATGAATCAATAAATGTGGCCCAATGCCGTTATCCACTTTCAATGGTGTCTGAGTCCGTTATTGGGGGGTGCGCCTGCAAACAGCATTCCGTGCACAGTGTTTAGTCATGCCTGTCACATATCCACAGAAATGTCTACAGATACAGACAGCATTGGCTGTTTGTCTAGAAACAGAGATGAGCACTGAACCCTAGAGTTGGATATAAATGGCTTTCGAGCAAGGGCAACTTTTACCTACAATTCCTGGGTGTTAAGTGTGGATACTATGAACCAAACTTGGTGCAAAATCAGGAGGCTCATGGTTAGGTCTTCTGTAATTGTTTAAAAGGTAAATGAAGCCATGCTCACCACTCAAGACAGTAAAGCCACTGCATTTGAAAATTGATACTACCAGTGATGGGCATCAAAAATTTACTACCACACTGTGGGTGGGGCTACCTATGTGGGTGGTCTGGTCTGGTGGCTCTTCCTCCTCCTCCTCTTCTAGGCTCCTGGATGCACCTGGAGTGCAGGGAGAAGAGGCGGAGGTGGGCGGAGCAGGGTGGGGAGGGGGCATGGTCAGCCGGTTTTGCTACCGGTACACCCGTACCGGTGTGCACTGGAAGCAGCACACCACTGAATAATGTAATATTTTAAAAAACCTTCTAAAGGGCAGATCAGTTTTTTTAACTAATACACAAAACATCAAGTACATTACAAAATATCAGGATAATGAACTAAAAGGAATCAATAATATTAGGCAATAATAAGTAAAAGTTCTAAAACCCACAAAACAGGCATGTATAATTCAACAATTAAATAATCAACAATCCCAAAATAACTTCACCCCACCCACCCCACCCAAAAATATCTTTGGCATTGCAAGTTAATATCGGTGACAGAAGAAGAATACACAGAACAATAAGAGCATAAAAATCATGAACAAAGGGCCAGTTCCCACCTGCATCTCATGGACTTGGTTGGCTCTACCCTTTGGCAGATGATCTCTTTGCTGCTCCTCTTCAGATGGCCCTCTCATATTTGGAACCCTAGCTTTCAGCTTTCCCCCCTTTTCTACCATAATTCCACATCTTCAAGGGTTATAGAGCACACACCTGTTTCTGGCCACAACACATCCCCCCCCCCACTCCTCATCCAGTCAGCAAAATGAGAACATTATACCTTCATAGCAGATTCTCTTCCTGCCCTGATCTCACAGGTAGTTGGGCCTCAGCCACTAACCCAAGACTCAAGCTGGCCAAGGTGCATTTCCCTCCACACAGGGATAATTGTTCACCCTCTGGGAGAATCGCAGCCCCTGGGAGAATTGCAGCCCCTGTGCTCTGGCCTCCCCCAGCTCAGAATAGGAAAAGATGCCTTTTGGATGAGCATCTGGACTCCAAACAGCCCTTCTTCCCAGAGCTTCCCTTCCTTTCCACTCACACCTGCTAAACTGCCTCCTGTTCTGCTCTAGGCTGCGGCAGTGCGGGGACAGGGAGGTCTCCCCCTCTACGTCTCTGAACCTCCTTGCTCTGGCTCATGGGAGACTGCTATGGCTATTTTCCCCAAGCTTCCAGGAACCTTTGAGCACCACTACTATTGGGGAACCTGAGAAAAATAGGTGATCAGATGTTGCTGAGCCTCTTCATTTCCCTATTGAGAAATTTGGATTTTAGCAAAGAAACTAGGATCTAGTTTTGAAAGGTAGAACACAAGTGTCTACTGTGTATTCTGCATAGGAGTTGCTAGTTCCCATACAGGTCTAATTTGAACTTGGCAAAATCTGTTCTAACAAGCAGCACCAGAGTTAGCATTTTAAAGCTATTTCTTCAGTTTCCAACTCTTTAATGCTAAGAGAGTATCATTCAATTACACACCATCAGTACAGAAAATACACAAGGTGAGTGGGGATGTTCCCTTAAAATTAAGTTGTGTACAGAAATCTTCTGATTTGGATCTCAAGGCAAAGTTTTATTATGAATTCAAGAGGCATTTCTTGTTCAGCAAAAGTTAGTCTGTGCTTAAGATACTAGGTGCCAACCGGTGTTTGGGGTTTGTTGATACGTTTTTTAAAACTGGAGGCAGCATTAGGACTCTTCTAAAAGTCTGTTAGGATTTCAGAGATCCTAACTGCTGAAGATGCAAGTTGATGGTTCCCTGTATCAGACGTTGATAGGCCACTACAGTTGGCATGGATACAGCTTAGGCCAAACAGAATCACAACTCTGTGATGTCAAAGTGATATCAAACCAAGTGGCAGTTAACAGTCACCTTGGGTCTTAACGTTGTCAAGACATTTCTTCATGAAGGCACAGTGTTCTTGAAGGCTATATTAACCTCTTCCGCAAGAGGAAGGGTTTCTGAAGGATTTGTAACATTTTCATGCTGCTCTTTCATACCTCTTGTAAAGAAGTAGCAGCATTCCTGTATATGGAAGTGTCTTGCAGATAAGGTTAATAATAGTGTTCCCTGCTTAGCATAAGTGCCTGAATCCTTGTAGTTTTACCTCATGTAAAACTGGAGATGTGTCCTAAAATAGGATGATTGGTATAAAGAGATATGGAATATAGTTGTAAATCAAAATTAAAATGTGAGTTGAAGTTTTAAAAAGGGATCAATAAAACCATCTGATTTTATAGAAATATGGGGAGAATTTTTAGATTATATATTAGCAAAAGGGAAAGAAGCAAAGCCAGAGCAAGATGTATTATCTTTTTCGAATGAGGGGACAAATATATAAAACTTTAATGATGCTGAAAACATTTAATTGAGAAGGTTTTAACTCCCACTGGTGGCTGGTGCACATAGTAGCTATATTGTACTATATGTAATTTTGTTAATATTTTTGTATATGTTTTTGTAGTTGTGATCCTTTTGTGTGTGTGGGGTGTTTTGCATTTTTTTTATTTTTTTTAAATAATTTTATTTAAATCTACACATTACATAATAACAAAAAAAAAATACATCAACTTAATAGAGGACATTCACCATGTGCTATTTACATTGCCATATGGGACAGAGTTACTTAATTCTTATATGATTCCTTTCCAAAAGGAATGCTGATCCGGCGTTGGCTTCTGACCTTGATCCTTATGCAGTATATAGTCTGTGAAACATCTCCACGTGTCCTGAAATTTATTTTCTTTTATTAGTCCTTTTCTTAAATTTATTTCCCAGGTAAGCTTATCGTTTAAAGCAATAGTCCATAACTCATTGTACCATTCATCGATTTTTGGAGTGACATCATTCTTTCATTGCCGCGCTATACAGTGTCTGGCACCTGATAACATGACTGCCATTAATTCCCTTTTACTATATTCCACCTTATCAACATCCGTTAGTAATACTATAACTGCATCCAATTTAACCTTTTCATTCAAAATTTTCCCAATTTCATACTCTACACTCGTCCAAAATGGCTTCAACTTCTTACACCCCCACCACATATGCTCATACGTTCCTATATCCTCCTTACACCTCCAACATATATTTAATTTTGTCTTGTCAATTAAATGTAATCGCACAGGGGTCATATACCATTTCCATAATAACTTGTGGTTATGCTCCTTAATCCTTACTGATAACGTTTTCATGATTCTTCTTTTCCACTTTCTATTCCAACATTCATCTGTGATTTTAACATTTAAATCTTGTTCCCATATTCCTCTTAATGCTTTTTGGGATTCGTTAGAATCATCCAATACTTTATATAATTTACTAACTAATCCTTTAATTTCTATTTGACCATTTCTTAACTTATATACTAGCTCCTCAAATTTTGTCATGTTCCTGTCTAAGCCTATTTCTTCCCTATATTTTTTATTCCAACTTTTCATTGCAGCAACTTGAAGCCAATTTAGTTTCAACTGTTTACACATTTCTGACATTTTCTCCTCATCCTCACAAACATCTAACCATTCCTTTAATAAAGTTACTTTATATCCTTTCATTATTTCTTCAGTCCTATGGTCTAAGAGTAGTGGGAATGATTTTAAATCCCTTAACTCCAAAATTGGTGATAACCCTGGGGATAATTTGTTTTTCAATAGTGTCCATGTTCTAAAGAGTGTCTTTAGCATTTTATTCTCGGTATTAATTTTAACAGTTTCTTTGCCTAGAAATATTAGTGATTCATCTCCCAATTTTTCACGTAATTCAATCTCCCCCCATATCAATTTTTTCCTTATTAAAATTTTACAAATATTTTTCAGTTGAAATGCCCAATAATAATTTGTGATGTTCAGGATTCCTAAACCACCCTTTTTTTGTGAAAGATACCACAACGTTTTCGATATTCTAGCTTTTTTCCCGTTATTGCAATAATTATTTATTAAATTTTGAAATACATTTAGTTCCTTCCTTTTAATATTAATTTGGAGAGTATCAAATAAAAAATTTATTTTAGGTAACAATTTCATTTTACACAATGATACTCGACCAAACCAGGACAAATTTAATTTTTTGTATCGTATAATCTTTTCCTTTAACTCCTTTTCCAATTTGTCATAATTCAATCTCTTTAAATCATCGTACTTGTTTGAAATGTTTATTCCTAAATACTTAATACTAGACCTAATCTGTAATTTAAATCTGGATTTTATAACTTCTTGTGCTTCAACATTCCCATTAAAAAAATTGCCTCTGATTTGTCCCAGTTAACTTTAAGCCCCGTAACCCTATAAAATTTTTCTAAGTGTGCATATACTTTTTCCAATGACTTTTCAGGATTTTTTAACGTTAATAATGTGTCATCTGCATACTGGCTAATTTTTATCCCATTTAGACCTATCATGTCTGTATCTTCTCTTACCACGTTAGCAATTAATTCCATGACCATTATAAACAGTGAAGATGATAGTGGATCCCCTTGTCTTGTGCCAGCTTCCAACTTAATTTCCTCTGTTAATTCATCATTTATTTTTACTCTTGCTGATCCCCTTTGATATAACTGCCCAATTACTCCACAAAATTTTGAACCGAATCCATATTTTACTATAATTTGTTTTATGGTAATCCACTGGATGGAATCGAAAGCTTTGAATATATCTAATGAGATAAAACCTGTGTGATCTCTTTGCTGCTGTGCAATGATTGACATGTCAAGTATCCTCCTTGTCAGGTCCGACATGAACCGACCTCACAAAAACCCTGCCTGATCTTTTTGAATATAGTTACCTAAAAATTTATTTAACCTATTGGCCAGAACCGCAGTAAAAATCTTCACATCCTGATTCATCAGCGAGATCGGTCTATATGATTCGATGTTTACACAATTTACACTTGCATACAGGAAATCATGTAATTATTGCTTCCTAATTATAACTTTGTATTGGCTTTCTCAAATGAGTGATTGCTAAATAATAATAATAATAATAATAATAATAATAATAATAATAATAATAATAATAATAATAATAATAATAATAATAATAATAATAATAATAATAATAATAATAATAATAATAATAATAATAATAATAATAATAATAATAATAATAATAATATACCCCGCCATACTCAAGCACAGGGCCTACTCAGGGCGGCTTACGACAAAATGAAAAAATACAATATAATCATACAGAATACAATAGAAAAAAGCAATAAATACAGAATATCAATAATATAATAACAATGACATCTCTCGGTTAAACAATCAAGAAAAAATACAATACAATCCTCCTCCCTCTCATCAAATCGGTCAAGGGCAGGCAGGTGAGCATCCGGGTCCATAACAGCGGCGGCCAGGTCTTAGTATAGCTGCCACACCGCCTATCACAGCTGCAACCAATCCCAACACTAATTTAATTATAATTTAATTTAATTTTCAAACTTCTACACCGCCCACTCAGGCAAACCCGACTCAGGGTGTCTTACATCAATTCTAAAAACATGTAAAACAAATACCCCTCCCAATTATCCCACCCACCCACCCTACCCTATATATAAAAAGAGAAGGAGAGAGAGAAAGGGGCTCCTGATTACTATCTTGGTGTGAGCCAACAGGCGGGGAGCGTATTTCCATTAGGACCCCACACCTGCCCTGCCAGCCAGGTCAAAACCAGCACCTTGAATTGCACCTGGAGACAAACGTAACCAGCGCAGCTCTCGAAGTAGCGGTGAGGTACGGGCATAACGTCCACACCCCATCACCATCCAGGCAGCCACATTCTGGACCAGCTGTAGCCTCCGAATGGTTGTCAAGGGCAGCCCCATGTAGAGCGCATTACAGTAATCTAGCCTGGAAATGACCAGAGCATGAGTGACCATGAGTAAGGAGTCCTGATCTAGGAGTGGTCACAACTGGCGGATTACTCGAAGTTGAGTAAAGGCCCTCCTGGCCACGGCTGCCACCTGATCTTCTAGCAGCAGCTGAGAATCCAGGAGGACCCCCAGATCGTGCACCGGGTCTGACTGGGGCAGCACTGCCCCACCCAGTACCAAAGGTGGCAATTCCCCAGATAATGCGGGCCCCCTAATCCATAGCCACTCAGTCTTGTCAGGATTCAGTTGTAACCCATTGTCCCCCATCCAGACCCCAACGGCCTCCAGGCATCCGGGTAGGACTTCACAGCATCACCTGGATCACCAAGGGCCGAGATGTATAACTGGGTATCATCAGCATATTGATAATACCTCACCTTGTGGGTGAAGTAAAATATATTGGTGCAAAATATATTGGTAAAATATATTGGTACAAAAAATGCAATAATTGATGCATAGTATTGCCAAAAAGGCCATCTAGTTTCTGGGTTCCAATATATGGAGTACTGACATATGGCAGGCATAGTGGTTACAAGCAGTACTGGATAAGAAGAAATACATCACCTGACTTCGGTAGTGGGCTCCAAAATATTTTACTACCACATTGTGGGCGTGGCCAGGGGAAATGCCCTGCATTGCATCCGAATTAAGACTACTTTATTTCAAAACTTGGATGGGCGAGGCTAGCCAGAATTTCTGCTACCAATTCTGGCGAACTGGTGTGAACCTGCTGATGCCCACCACTGGATACTACTGTCTTCGTCTTAAACGATGTCCTAATTCAAATAGCACCTCTGAATATCCTGGTTATTCTGCAGGACAAATCATACAAACATACATAAATATTTCCTCATGGGGGAAGTGATTCAAATATGGAAAATATATTAAGGAGAAAGTATTAATCTTCCTCACATAATTACTGCAGGCTGAATCAGACCCACCCACAGCTGCATTTGTGGTTTTCAAAAGGAGATGGGAGATTGGAACATGGATCTCTTTCCATTTTACATAGTTGCACCCTATAAAATAATATTATCATGTGCTACGTGCTCAAGGCAAATAAACCTGCATAAAATAATAGACATAATTGCTCACAGGGATTTCCTCCAGCAAAAAGAATATGTGTAACTGATAAGTCTTACTCCAAGGACAGTTTCCATGTTTTCTTTAGGGAACAATGACTTCATTTGGAAGCTGCAAGACTCTGAAAATGGTTATCCTGAGCTTTTCTTTTTTTGTTTGTAGGAAATTGATGAAAACTCTCATAGGAATAGTTATTGATCAGTATAAACTTGTGGCACAAATAGCATAAGCTGCAAGAACAGTACCTAGCCTTTTCACTTCTAAAACTAACATATTATGAGTGAATGCTCCTGGGCAAAATCTGGTTGAGATGGAAATTGTCTTCCCAAGTTTCCACGGCAGGGCTATATGAAGGGAGTGGTACTAATGATACTTTGTCCTTCCATAAGGAAAAGCAGACTACTTGAGCGATGTTTCACAAAGGCTTTTTTTTTTTGGGGGGGGGGGGGGATAGCATACCAACAGTGCTACAGATTAGACCATGTCAGACTGAGACCTGGCAACCAGTTTGGTCTTTGTTTACATTTAAATTTAAAACAGCACCTTGAGAATTCTGTCCTGTCTCAAACACAGAGTAGAGGAAAGCCTCAGCTAACACGGCCTTTTTAAAGGAAATACATTATGAAAATAGATTTATCAGTAGCATCAGTTTGGTACATTTTGTTTCAAACAAGACTTTATTAAACCCAAGGAAGGCTAATAAGGTAGTGGCTAAAATAGGATCTGTAGAATGTATTCCTGATTTTTCTTAACGGGGTAGAGGAGATTTCTTCACTGAAGACCTGCTTCCTTCAAACAGGAGAGAATTAATGAACTCACAATGACTCTTTGTTCTTTCCATCTATGAATTTGTTGTTGTTGTTCTGTCACACTGCCGAGTCTGACCCTTTGCAACCTCATGAATCACAGCATGCCAGGATCTTCTGTCATCCGCCGTTTTCTGGAGTCCACCCAGATCCACAACCACTATGGCCACGATGGTGACTAACCATCTCAGTTTCTGCCACCCCTTCTCCTTTTGCTTTAAGAACCCTGGTTAAACAACTATACTGCTGCCAAAACATTGTGAGTTCAATCCTGACTGGATCAGGTTGGCTCAGCCTTCCATTCCTCTGAGGTCTGTAAAATGGGTACCCAGCATGTTGGGGGCAAAATGCTAATTACCTTAAATCACCCCAAGAGTGCACTAAGCGCTAAGAGGTGGCATATAAGTGTAATTGCTACTGCTTTTTGATATTTCCTAACATCAAGGCCTTCTCCAGTGAGTCCTCTCTTTTCATTTAGTGGACAAAGTATTTGAGCTACAGCTTCAGAATCTGTCCTTCCAAGGGGCAGTCAAGGTTGGTTTCCTTTAGGATTAACTGATTTGATCTCATTGCAGTCCAGGTGATTCTAAAAAGTCTTCTCCAGCATCACTGTTCAAAAGTGTCTATTCTTCTGAACTCAATCTTCCTTATGGTCCAGCTGTCACAGCCATATATTATTCCTTGGAAGACCATCACTTTAACTCTGTGGACTTTTGTTGGCAGGGTGATATCTCTACTTTTTATTAAGGTGTCTAGGTTTTCCATAGTTTGCCTCCCAGGAAGTAAATGTATTTTTAATTCATGGCTGCAGCCACAGTCTGCAGTGATTTTACATACCAAGAAGGTAAAGTCTGCCACTGCTTCTATTTCTTTGCCTTCTGTTTGCCAGGGAGTGAGTGATGTGGCGGAATGCAGTGATCTTGATTTTTTGTTGTAGAGTTTCAGGCCAACATTTGCACTCTCCTCTTTCGCTCTCATCAAGAGCTCTTTAGATCTTCACTTTCTGTATTAGAGTGGTGGCATCTGCCTATCTGAGGTTATCGATATTTTCCTGGCAATCTTAATTACAGTTTGCGATTCATCCAGTCCTGTATTATGCATGATGTACTCTGCATATACAGGTAAGTTAAATAAGCAAGGTGAAAATATACAGTCTTGTCATACCCCCTTTCCTATTCTAAACCAATCAGTTGTTCCATATCTGGTCCTAACTGCTTCTTGACCCACATAGAGATTTCTCAGAAGACAGGTAAGGTGGACTGGTACTCCCATCTCTTTAAGGACTTGCCACAGTTTGTTGTGATCCACCCAATGAAAGGCTTCTGACTTGACGGGCTCATCTTCCTACATCATATCTTTTAGCTATTGATATACTTGCCCAAGGGGTTTTATTGGCAAGGATACTGGAACGGGTTGCCATTTCCTTCCCCAGTGGATCTAGTTTTAGACTATAGTTCTTTACTATAGTCTGCCCATCTTGGATGACCCTACACAGCATAGCCTCATCAAAACACACAAAGCCCCTTGCCATGGCAAGGCAACTATCCCTTGGGGGGGGGGGGGTGGCGGCATTAAAAAGATTGTTTACATTTCAAAACATGCTCAACATGCTGCACAATTAATACTCAAGGAAGTCAATATTTTTAGTAAGTACTCTTCTATGATGCCTAATATTTTCAGGCCATTGAGTACAACTCCCTGCTCAATGCACATCATTTAACTCTTTATTTTGGAGAAAACCACTCACAAATACTTTATGATATATGCAGAATGTCTTGCCATAATATACAGTTCCTGACAAAATGCATTCACCTTTTAGCAACTGTAATGGATTTAATAAGCTCAGATAGAAGAAAGAGGTCTTCGAGACCGCGACAGGGCGTCAGCATGGCTTATTTCGCTCCCCGGGCGGTAGACCAGCGCGTGCTGGTACGCGTTTAAGAAAATGGCCCACCGTAGCATCCTAGGGGACAGGATCTGAGGAGTTGGCTTGTCTGCAGTGAAGATGCCCAACAGGGGCTTGTGATCGGTCACAATGGTGAAAGGGCGGCCATAGAGAAAATCGTGGAACTTTTTCGTTCCCGCGATTATGGCGAGCGCCTCCCTGTCTGTTTGGGCGTAATTCCGCTCTGCCTGGGACAGGGATCTCGAGTAGAATGCGACTGGGGCCTCTCTCCCGTTTTCCAACACATGGCACAGCACCGCCCCCACCCCCACTGGGGACGCATCACATATCAGAACCACCGGTCTCTTGGGGTCAAAATGGGTAAGAATAGCGTCAGACGCTAGGAGTTGCTTCAGTTCAACGAATGCCCTCTCTTGATTCTCGCCCCACTTCCACGCCTCGTCTTTCTTAAGTAACTTGTGCAGTGGCTCTGCCACTGATGCCTTCCGCGGTAGGAAGGAATGGTAAAAGTTTAAGAGGCCTAGAAACGATTGCAATTCGTGCTTAGAGGTGGGGCGAGGGGCATTTCGAATGGCGGCTACCTTTGATTTGGAGGGTTTGATCCCCTCGGGGGTTACCCGGAAACCTAAGAACTCAACCTCCTTGGCGAAAAAAACGCATTTGTCTCGCCGCAACCTCAACCCCGCCTTTTCGAACACCGCCAGCACTTTGTCCAGCCTCTCAGCCAGCTCCTCCTCGTTTCCCCCTGTTATCAACACGTCATCAAAGTATGGCAAAACCCCCTCCAAACCCTTTAAGAGGCGTTCCACGAGTGACTGGAAAATACCGGGCGCCGAGTTCACGCCGAACTGTAGGCGCGTCACCTGGAACGCTCCCTTATGAGTGACTATCGTTTGCGCAGCAGCCGCAGCTGGGGTTACAGAGAGTTGCTGATAGGCTTGCGCAAGGTCAAGTTTGGCGAAACACTTTCCCCCGTGTAACCTGGCCAACAGATGGCTGACTACCGGCACCGGATACGCATTTGGGCGGATCGCCTTATTAATGGTGCACTTGTAATCAGCGCAAATGCGAACCTCCCCGTTGGCCTTTAGCGCGGTTACAATCGGAGTTTCCCACTCTGCGGAATCAACAGGAACAAGTATCCCCTGGCCCACCAATTTGTCCAGTTCCGTCTCTATCTTTTCTTTGAGTGCGAAAGGCACTCTGCGTGGCTTGAGTCTGATAGGGCGGACCTCCGGATTCAGGTCGAATGCTACTGGGGGTCCCTTGAACTTTCCCAGTCCTTTCTTGAAAACTTCGGGGTGCGCATCACATACCTCCTGAATTGGGTCAGTCCCGACGGCATGCACCCCCCCAATGAACAACCCCAGGGGCTTGAACCATTGAGTTCCTAGGAGGCTGCAACTTCCCCCTTTGAGAACGACCAGGGGCAGTTCCGCGGCGTGTTGCTTGTATCGGACCTTGACATTTCCAACCCCCAAAACTGGAATGCTATTTCCCTGCACGTCCCGCAGCGTGGACTTCAACGCTTTGAGCTTAGGGCGCACGTGGGGAGAAATTCCCAAAAACTCCCGCTGGGACATAATTGAGTATGAAGAACCCGAGTCTATCTCCATCCTAACAGGGGCCCCTTGCACCAGTACCTCAACAAAATAACGTGGGTGTCCCAAGGACACGCTGTACACGGGGGTCTCGTCGCCGCTGTCGTCGGAGATGCGGCCCACGCCGTCCTGCTTCCTCGCGGGCCAGGCGCCCTCCTTGGTCTTCGGCGGCCGGTCTGATGGGTTTCTCTGGTCTCTGCGCCGTTGTCTGCAAACCTTGGCGATGTGACCCCGGCGTCCGCAGTTGTGGCACTCGGCCTTCCGGAACGGGCACTTGATGCGGTCGTGGGTTGCTCCACAGCCGTCGCAGCGACGGCCGTCCTTCCGCACCTTCCGGACGTCCTCATCATCGCTACTCTCCGTGGAAGACTTCGGCGTGTGCCTGGCTGCCTGCACCGAGGCCGGGGCCTTGTCGGACTGCGGGGGTCTCTCTCTGAATCCCTTAACTCCGGCCCTCGTGGCCTCCGCAGCCTGGGCCGCCTTCATGACCTCGCGTAGCGTCGGCGGCGGCTCCTGGTTCATCAGTTTCCGTTGAACCTCTTCATCCCACAGGCCGCACAGCAAACGGTCCCTGAGGGTGATTTCGAGGTTTTCCCACTTGCATGGGCCGGCGGCCAATCTTAGGGCTGCTGCGAAGGCGGCGATGGATTCACCGGGCGCTTGAACCCTCTTCCAGAATGCGTCTCGAGCCGAAAACATCGAGACCGTAGGCTGGAAATGGTCTCGCATCACCTTTAGAAGCTGTTTGGCCGTCAGCTCGCTCACTTTCTTCGGTGCTACCAGGTCCACCAAGACTCGCTTAGCGGCGTTTCCCAGCATCCGAGTGAGGATGGCCCTCTTCTTCCCCTCATCTGTAATGTCGGACACCACCAGCATATCCTGGAAATCCATTTCAAAGAGCTCCCAGTCTTCCGGCTTGTTGACATCGAAACCGGCATGTGTCTTGGTCTCGTGGGAAGCCATAATCCCACCTTCGTCGCCAATTTAGTATATGAGAGCCAAGACAAAGGAACAGCCGAAGGGTTGGCTTAACACATCTTTATTGCATGAGTGGTCAGAGGGAACATGAGGTAATGGCGGATGAGCAGCTCAATATATACGGTGGTTATACATTTGAATGTGGCTCCACGATAGGCCATTGGCTACCCCTTGGCGTGACGTCATTCTTGGTCACGCCCTTCTTGTCCAGGTGAGGTAGTGGCGGGAACCTTCCCGCGCTGTCGTTCTTTGGTGATTTATGACCTGTGAGCTGGGCGCTCGCTATTGCCACCGAGTGGTCATTAGCTCGCGTCCTGGTTGGAGCGGGTTGCATTGAAGTATGGTTTAAAGGCACAGTATGAAGAAACACAATGCATAGAATTGAAACACAACAATTATGAAAATAGATTTATCAGTAGCATCAGTTTGGTACATTTTGTTTCAAACAAGACTTTATTAAACCCAAGGAAGGCTAATAAGGTAGTGGCTAAAATAGGATCTGTAGAATGTATTCCTGATTTTTCTTAACGGGGTAGAGGAGATTTCTTCACTGAAGACCTGCTTCCTTCAAACAGGAGAGAATTAATGAACTCACAATGACTCTTTGTTCTTTCCATCTATGAATTTGTTGTTGTTGTTCTGTCACACTGCCGAGTCTGACCCTTTGCAACCTCATGAATCACAGCATGCCAGGATCTTCTGTCATCCGCCGTTTTCTGGAGTCCACCCAGATCCACAACCACTATGGCCACGATGGTGACTAACCATCTCAGTTTCTGCCACCCCTTCTCCTTTTGCTTTAAGAACCCTGGTTAAACAACTATACTGCTGCCAAAACATTGTGAGTTCAATCCTGACTGGATCAGGTTGGCTCAGCCTTCCATTCCTCTGAGGTCTGTAAAATGGGTACCCAGCATGTTGGGGGCAAAATGCTAATTACCTTAAATCACCCCAAGAGTGCACTAAGCGCTAAGAGGTGGCATATAAGTGTAATTGCTACTGCTTTTTGATATTTCCTAACATCAAGGCCTTCTCCAGTGAGTCCTCTCTTTTCATTTAGTGGACAAAGTATTTGAGCTACAGCTTCAGAATCTGTCCTTCCAAGGGGCAGTCAAGGTTGGTTTCCTTTAGGATTAACTGATTTGATCTCATTGCAGTCCAGGTGATTCTAAAAAGTCTTCTCCAGCATCACTGTTCAAAAGTGTCTATTCTTCTGAACTCAATCTTCCTTATGGTCCAGCTGTCACAGCCATATATTATTCCTTGGAAGACCATCACTTTAACTCTGTGGACTTTTGTTGGCAGGGTGATATCTCTACTTTTTATTAAGGTGTCTAGGTTTTCCATAGTTTGCCTCCCAGGAAGTAAATGTATTTTTAATTCATGGCTGCAGCCACAGTCTGCAGTGATTTTACATACCAAGAAGGTAAAGTCTGCCACTGCTTCTATTTCTTTGCCTTCTGTTTGCCAGGGAGTGAGTGATGTGGCGGAATGCAGTGATCTTGATTTTTTGTTGTAGAGTTTCAGGCCAACATTTGCACTCTCCTCTTTCGCTCTCATCAAGAGCTCTTTAGATCTTCACTTTCTGTATTAGAGTGGTGGCATCTGCCTATCTGAGGTTATCGATATTTTCCTGGCAATCTTAATTACAGTTTGCGATTCATCCAGTCCTGTATTATGCATGATGTACTCTGCATATACAGGTAAGTTAAATAAGCAAGGTGAAAATATACAGTCTTGTCATACCCCCTTTCCTATTCTAAACCAATCAGTTGTTCCATATCTGGTCCTAACTGCTTCTTGACCCACATAGAGATTTCTCAGAAGACAGGTAAGGTGGACTGGTACTCCCATCTCTTTAAGGACTTGCCACAGTTTGTTGTGATCCACCCAATGAAAGGCTTCTGACTTGACGGGCTCATCTTCCTACATCATATCTTTTAGCTATTGATATACTTGCCCAAGGGGTTTTATTGGCAAGGATACTGGAACGGGTTGCCATTTCCTTCCCCAGTGGATCTAGTTTTAGACTATAGTTCTTTACTATAGTCTGCCCATCTTGGATGACCCTACACAGCATAGCCTCATCAAAACACACAAAGCCCCTTGCCATGGCAAGGCAACTATCCCTTGGGGGGGGGGGTGGCGGCATTAAAAAGATTGTTTACATTTCAAAACATGCTCAACATGCTGCACAATTAATACTCAAGGAAGTCAATATTTTTAGTAAGTACTCTTCTATGATGCCTAATATTTTCAGGCCATTGAGTACAACTCCCTGCTCAATGCACATCATTTAACTCTTTATTTTGGAGAAAACCACTCACAAATACTTTATGATATATGCAGAATGTCTTGCCATAATATACAGTTCCTGACAAAATGCATTCACCTTTTAGCAACTGTAATGGATTTAATAAGCTCAGATAGAAGAAAGAGGTCTTCATAACCACTGGTACTTAAAAATTTCTGGAGCTTTGACTCCGAAAGCCCTGAGTCCACTGCACTTGAATATGGATCATTAATATATCATCCTGTGTTGTACTTTTCCTCACATGCACAAATTTCTGCACAGCTTGTCTTCATTTGTTTTTGAACCTCAATATGAATTTATTAGCACTGGCTTTGCATGATGTCACTGAAACCATGTGGAAATAATAAGTATGATGCAACTGATGTATGGTGCAGCCAGCTTGTGGGAGAATTGTATTAAAACACCCTTATTAAAATCAAATAGTTGTTAGAGAGAGAGGAGGAATGGGACTATGTGCTGCCAATTTCAATATTATCTGTGGTCTTCAAGCTCTGGCCAAATGTCATTCAGCTAGAATATCGAGCCTTGCTGGCTTTCCAAAGACAAACAATTACCTGACAGAACTATTTGTTCCAAATAAAACCAAGTACTCTCTGTGTGACATAACTACATTATAAAGTCAATTTGTCCTCCCACAGTCATAAGAACATAAGAACAGCCTTGCTGGAACAGGCCACAGCCCATCCAGTCCAGCATTCTGTCTCACACAGTGGCTCACCATTTCCTTCAGGGTATTCCCAAACAGATGCCTTCACCTGCTTTGGATTCCCTGGAAATGATATTGAGAGATATCCTGCCTATCTCTCCAACCCGGAGGTTGTCCTTAAGTATCCATAATTATAGCCATTGATACTCTTGTCCTCCATGAACTTGTCTAATCCTTTCTTAAAGCTGTCAAGACTGACAGCTGTCACCACTTCTTCTGGCAGGGAGTTCCATAGACCAGTAATCCTCTGGGTGAAAAAATACTTTCTCTTATTTGTTTGAGAACTAGTACCCAAAAGTTTCATCGAGTGTCCCCTAGTTCTAGTGTTATGCGATAGGGAAAACAGTTTTTCCTTATCTACTTTGTCCACACCGTGCATGATTTTATAAACTTCAATCAGGTCACCTCTTAGACGTCGTCGTTCAAGAGTGAAGAGGCCCAACCGTTGCAGCCTCAGATGGTAAGGAAGGTGTTCCAGTCCCCTAATCATTCTGGTTGCCCTCCTCTGCACTTTTTCCAGCTCCATAATATCCTTCTGGAGGTATGGCGACCAGAACTGTACACAGTATTCCAGATGGGGCCTCACCATAGATTTATAAAGAGGCAAAATGACACTTGCTGACTTATTTTCTATACCCTTCCTAATGATCCCTAGCATTGAGTTTGCTTTTTTCACTGCTGAGGCACACTGGGTTGACACCTTCATTGAGTTGTCCACCAGGACACCAAGGTCCCTTTCCTGGTTTGTCGCAGAGAGTTCAGACCCCATCAGTTTATAAATGTAATTGGGGTTCTTTGCCCCAACATGCATCACTCTGCATTTACTAATGTTGAAACTCATTTGCCACTGTTTTGCCCACTCCCCCAGTGTCGAGAGATCCCTCTGAAGCTCGTCACAATCTCTCACAGTTTTCACTACCCTGTATAATTTAGTGTCGTCAGCAAATTTGGCTACCTTGCTTTTTACTCCTACCTCTAGATCATTTATGAAGAGGTTGAAAAGCAGGGGTCCCAGTACTGAACCTTGGGGGACCCCACTCTTTACTTCCCTCCACTTGGAGAAGTGTCCATTTAGTGCTACCCTCTGTTTCCTGTCCCTTAGCCAGTTGCTGATCCAGGACAAGACCTGTCCCTTTATTCCATGACTGGTAAGTTTATTCAAGAGCCTTTGGTGTGGGACCTTGTCAAAAGCCTTCTGAAAGTCCAGATAAACAATGTCAACTGGATCCCCCTTATCCACATGCTTGTTGACACTCTCAAAAAATTCCAACAGATTAGTGAGGCATGATTTGCCCTTGCAAAAACCATGTTGGCTCTCCTTTAGCAGCGCCTTCTCTTCTATGTGCCTATTAATTCTATCTTTTAGGATGGTTTCCATCACTTTACCTGGGACACATGTCAAACTGACAGGTCGGTAATTTCCTGGATCACCCCTGGATCCTTTTTTGAAAATTGGTGTTACATTCGCTACCTTCCAGTCATCAGGCACAAAGCCTGATTTGAGGGAAAGATTATATATTTTGGCTAGGAGATCAGCAATTTCATCTTTAAGTTCCCTGAGAACTCGTGGATGGATTCCATCTGGTCCTGGTGATTTGTTAGTGTTTAGCTTAACAAGACATGCAAGGACCTCCTCCCTGGTTATTTCTATCTGGCTTAATTCTTCGGTTTCCCTCCCTACGAAGATAGGCTCTGTTTTGGGCATGTGGCCTCTGTCTTCTTCAGTGAATACTGAAGCAAAGAATTCATTGAGTCTCTCTGCAATCTCTGTTTCCTCTTTAATAACCCCTTGCCTTCCATTGTCATCTAATGGTCCAATGGCCTTCCTAGTTGGGTTCTTACTTCTAATGTACTTAAAGAAGTCTTTGTTATTTCTCTGAGTATTTTTAGCTATACGCTCCTCAAAGTCTTGCTTTGCTTTCCTGATTGTTGCCTTGCATTTGTTCTGCCAGAATTTATGTTTCTGCCTGCTGTCCTCATTCGGACAAGCCTTCCATCTTCTAAATGAGCTTTTCTTGCTCTTGATCACTTCCCGAACAGCTCCTGTAAGCCACATTGGAGTCCTCTTGGACCTGGCAGTGCCCTTTTTCCTTTTGGGTATGCATTCCAATTGAGCCTCTGTTATTGTTTTTGTAAACAGCCTCCATGCCTCTTGGAGTGTTTGGACTCTCTCAATTTTCCCTTTCAGCTTCTTTTTTACTAGTTTCCTCAACTTTGGGAAATTTCCTTTTTGAAAATTTAAGGTCTCTGTGTTAGATTTTATCAGTGACTTGCGGTCTATGTTCAAGTTAAACATAATTGAGTTGTGGTCACTGTTCCCTATTGGATCAGTCACATTAACATCTTGCACCAGATCCTGAGTATTACTCAGGATCAAGTCAAGGATTCTTGTACCTCTAGTTGGGTCTTCAACCATCTGTCCCAGGGAACAATCATTTAGCATATCTAGGAACTTTATCTCTTTATCATGTGGTGAACAACAGTTCACCCAGTCTATGTGAGGGTAATTGAAGTCCCCCATTATAACCAGGCTTCCCTTCTTGGATGCCTCCTTTACAACATTCTCCAACTGCCAGTCTCCCTCAAGAGTTTGGGTCGGAGGCCGATAGTATATGCCTACTGTTAGACCATCCTTGTGGCCTGGTACTCTTACCCACAGAGCTTCTAATGGTGACTCCAAATCACCTAGATATTCCAATTCATACGATTTTATCACTTCTTTGACATACAAGGCCACACCACCTCCCACTTGCCCCTTCCTATCCTTCTTGTACAGTTTGTAGCCTGGGATAACTGTATCCCATTGGTTATCATCCGTCCACCAGGTTTCAGTGATACCAATAATATCAATATTCTTATCTATTGCTAAGTATTCCAGCTCCCCTATTTTGTTCCGGAGGCTTCTAGCATTTGTATACAAGCATTTATATATGCTTTTCTGACACAGTCTTTTGTGTCCAGTTGCATTGTTAGACTGCCTCTTGCATCCTTCTGCTAGAATGCTAGTGACTAGCTCCTCGCTCTGGTCAGTAATTTTTGCATCCTCCTCACTACTCAAGTACACACTTTCCCGAACCGGATGCTGCCCAGCTCCTGTCGGCTTTCCCCCAGTTATCAGTTTAAAAGCTGCTCTGCAGCCTTTTTGATGTTGAGTGCCAGCAATCTGGTCCCATCATGGTTCAAATGCAACCCATCCCTCCTGAACAGATTTGGCTTGTCCCAAAATGTTCTCCAGTTCCTGACAAATCTGAAACCCTCCTCTCGACACCACCGCCTCATCCACGCATTGAGGCTTCTGAGCTCTGCCTGCCTGGTAGGTCCTGCGCGAGGGACAGGCAGCACTTCTGAAAATGCTACCTTGGAAGTCCGGGACTTCAATCTTCTTCCTAACAACCTGAATTTGGCTTCCAGGACAGACCGCTTGGCCTTCCCAACATCATTGGTACCAACATGTACCATGACAACTGGCTCGTTCCCAGTTCTCTCTAACAATCTATCTAGATTTCTTGTGATGTCTGCAACTTTTGCACCTGGCAGGCAAGTCACCATACGGTTATCATGTGCATCACAAATCCATTTCTCTGTATTTCTAATTATTGAATCGCCTAGTACAAGGAGCCTCTCTCCTGCAATCTGTTCATCTACATGCACCTCATCAACCATATTAAGGGAGAGAACCTCAGTTTGTTCCTGATGTTCATCTTCCTGGATCTCATCAAGTGTGATGAAGGAGAGATCATCAGGTGGAACCAGCTGTTCCTCTGTGTGTTCCTCGTCAGGTGTGATAAGGGAAAGAGCCTCAAATTTATTCTGTAATTTCAGACTCTCAGAGTGATCCCCTACTCTTCTCCTCCTTTGAGTCACATTCCTCCAAACATCTCCCTCCTGAGTTAGTGAAGGGCCTTCTCCCTCAGAACTGTGCCCTGTCTCTTCTTTGTCCAGCATAGTCTGTTCCGCTCTGTCCAAGAACAGCTCAAGCTCCTTAATTTGTTGATGGTTAGATATGCGGGCCTCTAGCTGCTGGACCTTCTCTTCTAGTAGTGCAACCAGCTTGCACTTGCTGGTCAAAAGGAAATTCTGCATCATTAGCTACCTGCACAAATAACTATCTCCAGAGGCAGAAATGGAAAGCCTTTATCCTTCGTTTAGTGAAACTGCAAGCTTAAAGCTAACAAAGGGACATTTTGTGTATTTAGTTTATTTTGCTCCTTAAATTATGAATTCACTATTTCTTATACTGTCTGAGAGAATAGTGTAAAAGTCTTAGAGGGTAATAGTACTGTTCTGTGCATGTCTGTACAATTGTATCACTTAATGCAGTGGTGGGGTTGCTATAGGGTAAATGGAGATAGGACCCCAGTCTTAAATTATTTTCAAATTTCCAAGTGTTAATAAAAATAACAAACAATGCTGAAATTATTACTATGTGGGAATGCAGTGATTTTTATCCTTGTGCAGAATCAAGTGACTGTTTATGTCCCCAGATTAAGAGATCAAATCAACTGAAAAGACCAATCTTGCTTACCTTGAAGGCAATGAGGCAAAAATCGGTCTGTAGGAATCGGGGCCGCAGAGGGCCGGAGGTCCCGGAGGAGACTGATCAAAGAACGATACGAGGCAGTATGGAGGAGGATAAGATCAGTGGTTTATTGAGGAAAAGGCATAACCATTTATAGATCAGAAGGCAAGGTAGAAAAAACCGTCACCCAACAGTTAATCACATCACCTATTTACTCAGGTTAATTGGGAATCTCTCGGGGGGAAGTTAATTAGTGCGGACAAACACTGGCTGGGACAACACCATTGTTTTGGGCTTAGACTAAGGCAATCATGACTCCTGTTTGCTTCTGGGATGAGACTGAGACTCGGAGATGAGGGATTATTCTAATAGGTAACGTATTCGCTTTCTCAGCAGGTCCGCTGGTCAGGTCAGGTAATTGGGTGAATCAAACCCTATCATTTATCCACCCCCCTTAATTTCTCTCTGCTGGCAAGGGCCAGGGGCCAGGAGCGTGCTCGCTAGGTTTAACCTCTGCCAGAGGCCATGCGTGCCAACTGGGCACGCGGATCCACATCTCCCCTTTTAATTTTTCTTAAGAGCCTGACCGCGACTCTGCGTAGGAGCGGCATCAGCTGTTGAGCGGGAATGACGTCTCGGGGTCTTCTTCTGGGGCGGCACCTTGAGATCAGCGAGGGAATACATTGCGCAAAGCAGCAGATTGCTATGCCTAGTATAATCACCCCCACAACCATCTTGAGTACCGTTTGGAGCCACCCCCAGGGGATCCATGACCACATCCAGTTCCACAATGAACTCCACCAAGCTCCCCATGCAGAACCCTCTGTGATGCCCTGGACTATGGTGTGGAGATCAGTGAGCTGGCTCTGTACTTTGCGGGAGTTGTCAGTAAGGTTGAAACAGCACATACCATGAAAGGATTCGCAACCCAGGTGGTGCAACAATAAGAGGTAGTCGATAGCCGCTCGATTGTCAAGAATGGCATGGCGAAGTTCTGCCTGCTCTTGATTAAGGAGCGCTATCGCTGAGGAGGTGTGGTTGATGGCTTTTGCTAGACCGCAAGCCAAGCGACCAATCCTCTTTGCATTGCTGACGGCTAAGCCTGGCATGCCAAAGATGCTGACTGCCAAAGAGAGATATTCGGCAGGGCTCATTACTCTAAAGCTGCTCTCACATGAGCTGTCTAACTGGGTGGTGCAAATGTGCCGTATGAGTGAGGGAACATTTGAAGCATTTGTAACATTTGTGCTTGGGGTGACCATATCCTTGGTAGGGAGTAACAATGTCAAACGACTGATACAACATATAGAGTCTGAAACATTAGCAGGAATGTAGTTCCACGTGTACTGGTTGCATGTGAAGAACCAACCAGATGGCAGGGTTATATGAGCGTACATGGTGCCAAGTGGTACCGGGTTATTGCAAGTCCAATTGCCACTGCCAACGTTGAGGCAGCGGCGCCGGGTACGACCAGCTGAGGCGCAGCCGTACATTTGTCCACAGGTAGAGTTCGGGCTGACCGCCACCCGAGGAGTGTGGAGGGTGGCTGCATCAGCCGGCAAGGTCATGGTTAGCCGCATCTCCCAACGGGCATACTCTGAAGAAGCCGCTGGGTTGTACGGGCTGAAAAGTCTCTTCACAAGCCAATCCCCATCCCTGGGGTGCGCGCCTGGAGAATGGCACACGGGGATGAGGCAGGTGCTGAGGATCGAAGCAGAACCAAGGTCCTGCCTGAGGCAAAAATCGGACTGGTTGACGAGACCCGCCAACCTCTCCCAAATATTGTACTGCATCCGGGCAGAGAGGTCTCCGCCGGGCAGTAGATCATTGGCCCCCAACGAGGCGGCCTGAGCGCCTCCCCCCAGAAGCAGGGAGAGGGTCAGGATGATGGTGAAGATCACGGTGTTGGCGTCGATCTGGGCGAAGACTGCTGCTACGAAGTTCTCCGGTGTCGGCTCCCTCTCCTCGCGTCGGAGGGTGCCCTGGGCCTCACTGCAAAGGGTCTTGACCATCCCCCAGGTGATCCTCGGTGCTGGCGTCCGCAGCCGTTGCTTCTCCCGGTGGATCTCCTCGGTCAGGGTGAGGTCCTCCATCTCCGGGATTGGACTCGGGTCGGTCTGGGTCCACGCCATGAGGTTCCAAGTGAGGCTTGACACACCGAGCTGGAATCCAAACGACACCTGTAGGAGACATAACTGCAGCATACCCTCGCCCCCAGGTTACGAGCGGCGCCGGGCCCCTCCAAGAAGGGTCTGGTGGCACCCGGTATCGGACCATCAGTCGCGGGAGAGCTTCCGAACGGCGGAAGTGCTTCTCCTGCGGCGTACAATCCGAAAAAACATTAAGGTGATTGTATGTGAACAATACCTTATTCAGGCAATGCTGTGCCTGGCCCTGTGACTTGGGGAGGGCTGGTGGCTCCCCCCTTTCTGTTTGTTTGTCAATATAGGACTTGAGCGTCCGATTGACCCGTTCCACAATCGCTTGCCCCTGCGGATTGTAAGGAACGCCAAATGTATGCTTAATATCCCAAGTGGCCATGAAGGCGGCCAGCTGCCTAGAGCTGTAGGATGGCGCGTTATCGGTTTTAATGTGCCGAGGTTTGCCCATGGCTGCAATGCAGGAGAGGAGGTGCTGCTCCACGTGGGAAGCAGTCTCCCCTTTCTGCGCCGTTGCCCAAACGAACTGAGAAAAAGTATCTATGCAAACGTGCATGTACTGCCATCTGCCAAACTGCGGAACATGCGTGACGTCCATTTGCCACACCTGATTGGCCTCTGTCCCTCGTGGGTTGACCCCCCACGAGGGCCCCCCCGGTGCCCCTGCACAATGCTGGCAAGAGCGAACTATGCCTTGGGCTTGAGAGAGTGGCAAATTGAACTGTCTGGCGAGTGCTTTGGCATTTTGGTGAAAAAAGGCATGACTCTGAATTGGAGTAGTAAAAACACCCAAAACTGAACGTTGCTGAATTTCCTTTGCCGCCGCATCCGCTCTGCTATTGCCCGCTGAAATCGGACCCGGTAGGTCTTGGTGACTTCGGATGTGGGCAATATAGAGCAGCTCCATGCGGTTTCGCAAATGAAATTGAGCAGTGAGAAACAGGCTAAGCAAATTCTTGTCTATCGCGGGAGTAATGTATGCTCCCGGTAGACTGTGAAGCAAATTCCTAACATACTGACTGTCCGTGATGATGTTTAAACGTTCTTTGGAGAAGGTGCGCAAAGCAAGGTTCACCGCTGCCAACTCTGCCCGCTGCGCGGACTTTTGTGGAAGAGTTAGCAGTGTGCGCCAAGCTTGGCCCTCTTGCCAGGTCAAGACACCGTATGTCCGACCACCATCAGTAAAAACTGTCCTGGCTCCCTGAAGCGGAACCAGCGAAAGCAATTCGAACAAGCTGACTGTCTGCGTTTGGAGTGAGACAAGTCTGGGGTCCTTTGGCAAGTGGTATGCCAAGCATCCGGTGAATCCTTCCAACGCAATTGGGAGCGAGTCACTGAGCTGCATTAATTGCTGAACTTGTTCCTTGGTGAATGGAACTACGATTTTGGCCAAATCATGCCCTGAAATGTCCCTAGCTCTCAGCCTTCCGCGGTAAGCCACCGCGGAGACCAATTCTTGGGGAGGAACGATGTTTCGTGAAGAGGTGTTCGGAAGGTACACCCACTCCACGATACTCGCCCCTTTCTCGGCATCTACGCTGAGTGCTCTGGTAAACATGGATCCTGACCGTACGATGTACAAATTCAGGATCGGAGCATATGGCCCTTGGGTGATCCTATCTACCCACCTCTGGCTGAGAACTTGGTTGACTTTCTCGAGAGCCAAGCGCGCTTCTCGAGAAATTTTTATCTGGTCTGCCGGCTGCCTACCTAAAGTTAGCAGCGAGAAAAGCGGTTTTAGAAGATCCGTATCCAATCGGAAATACGGTCTGGCCCAATTGATGTTACCCAAAACTTGCTGCAACTCTACAAGGGTGACTGAGTCCTGTAAATTGATCCGAGGCAAAACTGGTGCTGCGAAAGAGCGGAGAAGCCGATGACCCAAGTATGAGAAGGGCTCGGTTCTCTGCACTTTCTCTGGGGCAATGAGTAAACCTTTGTCCCCCAGGCTGGCCTGGAGGTCAGAAAACATTTCGCTGCCGAGTTGCGGCATCGCGACCAAGATGTCATCCATAAAATGGCAAACTATAGCTTAGGGTAAAGGCTTCGGAACTTTGCCAGTGCGTTGTGAACATAAATTTGGCACAGGGTGGGCGAATTGAGCATGCCATGTGGCAAAAATTTCCACGCGTAACGCTGCGTAGGCTCACTGTGGTTCACAACCGGCACCGTAAAGGCGAACCTTTCCCGGTCCCGGGGGTCTAAGGGGATTGTATAAAAGCAATCCTTGAGATCTACGACTAGAATCTCCCACCCCTCGGGAATCATGTTCGGATTTGGGATGCTGCATTGAAGCGGACCCATTGGCTGTATGCATTTATTGATCTCTCTGAGATCATGGAGGAGTCGCCACTTCCCCGACTTCTTTTTAATCACAAAAATTGGCGAATTCCAAGGACTTGTGGACCGTTCTATATGTCCTGCGTCTAGCTGTTCTTTAACTAGCTGCTTGAGGGCAACTAATTTCTCTCCCACTACCGGCCATTGTTCTACCCAAACCGGCGTATCGGTGAGCCATTTAAGTGGCAACGCCATTACCCAAAGGTAAGCGTAGCACCATACTGCTGTAAGATGTCTCGCCCCCAAAGGTTGATGTGCACGTCAAGAATGTGCGGCCGAATTACCGCCGTGCCGTCAGCCCTTGGGATTGTGACTTCCACCCACTCTCGGCTCCTAAACGCTTCCTGGACGCCGCCTACCCCCCACACATCGGAGACCGGCTCAATGGCCCACTCCCTTGGCCACTGGCTTCTGCTTATCACGCTCACATCCGCTCCGGTATCGAGTAACCCTGAGAACACTCTTTTGTTCAAAAATACCTCGATAACGGGGCGCTGCTTCCACTCAATGTGTGGTCTCCACTGTCGCTAAGACCTGGTATCCTTGTACTGCCTCACTGGCGCTCGAGCGGTCCTCTGACCGGGACTCGGAGCTGTCACTGAGCCTTCCCTGGCTATCTGCTGGCGAGTGACAAGGAACCATAATCAGTTGCGCTAAGGTGTCTCCCTTGTGAATTGTTTGGGGCAGATGAGTCCAAAGCTGAACTTGGAGAACGCCTGAAAAATTCGAGTCAACGACTCCTGGAATTATGAAAATTCCGCGTGCTCCAGCTATACTGCGGGGCAAAACTAAACCTATAAAGCCCTTGGGCAGTGGACCCATGTACTGGGAGTCCACCAGATAGACCGTGCCTGGCAGGTCGCATGTAACGTCCGCCTGACAAGTCAAGTCTAACCCTGTACTACCCTTGGGGCTGGCCTGTGCCCTCGCAATGTCTGGAGTGTGTCCGGGATTTAGTCTAGCTCTGGTGAGCTTTGGGTGAGGGGAGTCCCTGTTTGGACCGGGGCCAGAGACATGCCCACGTTCCGGTTTCCCGAATCCGGACAGTCTCGAGCCCAATGGTAGCCTCTTCTACACTTCGGACACTGGGTTTTCGGAGCCTTGGAGCGGCTGGACTTTTGTCCGCCTCCCTTGGACCGGCACTCCCTAGCGAAGTGACCGACCTTGCCACAACTGTGACATGCTCCTTGGGTCTTTCCTTTTGGTCTCTTACCCCCTTGCACCGCTGCCGCTAGCAATCCCATCTTGTAGGATTCTGTGGCAACATCGGCACAAGCTCTAATCATGTCCGTAAGGGTCAAATCAGGACGATTGCCTAGTGACTGCAAGATTTTACGGCAGTCTAAATTGGCGTTGTCCTTGGCTAACTTCATCATGAGCTCTTGCTGGGCCTGCTCATTATTAATCTGCCTGCTAATGGCTTCTTCCAGGCGATTGATGAAGTCCATATAGGGTTCCTGGGCTCCTTGCTTGATAGCGGTGTAATTTTTAGCCGCTTTGCCAGTTGCTGGGACTTTGAAAAACGCCCTAAAGGCGGCCTCGTCCGACATCTGGAGAGTGGCTAGAGGCAAGTTGATTTGGGCATCGATGGGCTCGAAGGCACCTGAACCATATAACTGGTCAGGAAGTACTGCGCCTCCCATCCTGGCAGCCCTTGTCTGCGCCTCTAGGCGAAACTTGCTGTCCCAAATTAAATACTGGCTAGGGGTGAGCATCATCCGCATGACGGCTTTCCAGTCATGGGGAATCCACATGGTGTTCTCACACACTTGCTGAAGCGTGCCCCTCATAAAACGACTTTGGAGCCCTGTTTCTGAAATGGCTTTCCGTATAGCCATGAGAAGCTTATACGGGACTGGGGAATGTACTATCTGCTGGGCGCCCGTAAGCGCGTCCATCTCCATGCGGATGGGACATATCTGGCTGAGCTCTGCTAGCTCCTCTACTGGTAATTCCCCCTTCCTGAGTTCTTCCTCTACTGTGCGCTGAAGGGCACTTTTGGTAGCTAGGGAACCTGTTGCTCTCTGAGAAGCGCCTGCGCTCCTCATTCCTTGCATTCCGCCGGTGACGTCTGCAGCTGTCAGCGAGGGAAAGCTCCCTACGCTACTCTGCCTAAATTGGAGTGACGGATAGAGCGCCGTAGGCGCCGTTGGTTCGGCTGGCGCATCTGGCAGACTTGGGGGTTCTTTGGCCTCTACCCGGACTGGCTCTATCTCCGCCAAGAGCTTCCTACACTTTCTCCATGTGCGAATTACGCCTCCTGGAGCTTTCGGGGGTTGCTGAATGCAGTCTCCTATCTGATCCCAGAGCTCAAGGGTTAACATACCTACTTCTGGGTAAAGCAGGCAGTGTTCCCCTAGGTACACCAAAAGTCTCACTAGCTCCCCGCTGTGAAAACGCAAATTAAATACCCTGGCCAGGATGTTGAACTCCTCTACACGAGTTCTTTGGCTAGCGGATGGACGCTGTCGCTGAGGACAGGTCCCCATATTACCTGCGATTGGGTCCTCGGAAAATTCCTCCTCGGGACGAGTCGACGTGTCTTTGGCAGGCAATAGGTTCTGGCGACGACGCTTCTGGGTAGAGCTCGGAGCGTGGACTGCGGCCACGGGCCCTCGGTGGCCACTGCGCTGTCAGGGGCTCACAGCTGCCCTGAGCGGAACACGTTTTTCCCTTTGGCGCAAGCCGCCGCGAAAGTCGGGAGCAAGCTGTAGGATGCCTCTTTGGACTGCCTCACCGCAGGCCGTCCCTCCGATCGGCTGGCTGCCGGATGGAGTGCCGCACTGTCCTCCGGGATGATTCGGACACGGTTCAAGCGCAGAACCGGACCGTGTGATCGCTACTCTGAGGAAGACCGCTCTTACTCACGAGTAGATCACGTCGGGGTCACCAGGTGTAGGAATCGGGGCCGCAGAGGGCCGGAGGTCCCGGAGGAGACTGATCAAAGAACGATACGAGGCAGTATGGAGGAGGATAAGATCAGTGGTTTATTGAGGAAAAGGCATAACCATTTATAGATCAGAAGGCAAGGTAGAAAAAACCATCACCCAACAGTTAATCACATCACCTATTTACTCAGGTTAATTGGGAATCTCTCGGGGGGAAGTTAATTAGTGCGGACAAACACTGGCTGGGACAACACCATTGTTTTGGGCTTAGACTAAGGCAATCATGACTCCTGTTTGCTTCTGGGATGAGAGTGAGACTCGGAGATGAGGGATTACTCTAATAGGTAACGTATTCGCTTTCTCAGCAGGTCCGCTGGTCAGGTCAGGTAATTGGGTGAATCAAACCCTATCATTTATCCACCCCCCTTAATTTCTCTCTGCTGGCAAGGGCCAGGGGCCAGGAGCGTGCTCGCTAGGTTTAACCTCTGCCAGAGGCTATGCGTGCCAACTGGGCACGCGGATCCACATTGGTCCCAACTATTTTTCTTTAATTAGGATTCTTGGTTGTTGGAGTTGAAATATTCATCATAAAATGTTTCTCAAAAGACTTTAAAACTGTGCTGGAGGCATACATACCAACAGAAATGTTCAAAAATATTGATACAAGTTGCAAATTCACTGAGCTCTGGCCAATGTGAAATTTTGACCCTGCTAATCACAACCAAACATTCACAAATAAACTTTTCAACTCATTTCTGTCCAAACGGGTATTAAAAAGGGATTCTATTTCTGGTTTCAGAAATATGTAAAAATATACTTTAAAAAGTATACAGAACAAATATTCATTCAGTAGCTCATTCATTTAAATTCATTTCTTTGCTTTGTGGTTGGGGATGGTTTTGCTTATTGTTAGCCAACTGTTAGTACTTATTCCAGCTACTGTATCTTGTTCCTATGCAATTATTTGGTAGTTAAGAAAACACACACCAAAGATAGTATGTGCTGTCAAGTCAACTTCTGATGTATGATGAATATATAAGTTAATGATCTTGAAATGTCCTATCATTAACAGCTCTGTTCATATCTTGCAAATCAACACCATCCTTCCTAGCAATATTGTCTTTTCCAGGAAATTCTGCTCGGATCTTTCAAACTAACAGTTGTGGCTTTCTTTATTGAGGCAACCCATCTCATGCTAGATCTTCCTCTTTTTCCTACTGCTCCCTCTTTCCCCAGCAATACTGTATTGTTTTTTTTGTCTCCTGCATTTTCATTAAATGTACATCGTATGATAGCCCCAATATACTAATTTTTGCCTTAGTGAGAGTTCAGGATTGACGATTGAACACCCACTTTTCTGCTTTTTTGGCTGTCTATGGTATCTCTAAGGCTGTCTTCCAACACCACATTTCAAATGAGTTGATTCCCCACCTGACTTTCTTCTGTGTCATTCTTTTACATAGAATTAATGATTTTGACCAGATCTCTGCCATCCTCCCTTTTTTTCTATTTCAGAAGGTGAGAGAAATTTTTTTGTAAAACATTCACACAACATGGTTGTAGAGCTTTTGGTCTGATATAGTTTTTCTTGCTCAGGTACCTAACCAAAGGAAACAGTTTTAGCATTCTAGTCTACATTCTGTTGAGCAGGCATGGCAACATTAGTTTACTTGAGTGATTAAAGGGTCTGTTTGTTTCTCCACTACATGTGTTGTGCTTACTCATATCTTTGCTTCATCATTTCATTAAGCACAAGATAGCCCTTCAAAATATTTTGGCACAGATGTCCTTGCTTCTGTTCCCACCCAGCAACTATAATAAAAACTTTTTAGCTAAGTTATTGTCTGTTTTTAAAGCTTTTGATCCTTTTTAACCATTTAATGTATTTTAACTACTGTATTATTTTAGTTTAATTGCTTTTCAATGTGTAATTTATTGTGTTTTAATGTGATCTTTTTAACATTGTGAGCCACCTTGAGTCTACCATCAGTAGAAAAGTGGCCCATACATATAATCAATAATTAAACCCACGGGTTGAGTAAAGCGGTATAGAAATTAAACTTGAAATGAAATGAAAATAAAATCATACAGATGATGTGCTCAACTTCTGTGATCCTCTAGGACTGCCTAATTGTACGCAGGGGTAGTTTCTGTTGGAATTTGTGTGTACAGTATGGATACTTAAACTTCTATTTAAAAAAAAACCCAGAAAATTTAATTCATCAAGATATTCTGGATAATGAATGTGGGAGATTGTGCTTCTTTATCTGTGGTTTGAAATGCCAGAGAATCACCTGATATTGCCTCACAATATTATGCTCACATTGCCAGCAGCATGCCAAGGGCAGCCTGAATGCTGACAACACCAGTGGCAATGGCTAAGATGATCTGCCTTCCCATAGAGCAGGGGTGCCCAAACGTTTTGTGCCAGAGGCCTGACCATGCCCCTGGAACAGCTGAGTGGGCTTGACAATGCCCCCAGAAGTGGGTGTGTTTGCACATGCGCATCCAGAACCACTTCCGGGGGTGGCGCGGGTGTGTTTGCACATGCACTAACATGTCCATGCCACTCCCGGAAGTGGTTCTGGATGACCCCGTGCATGCGCTTGCACATTTGTGAATGTGTGGGGACATCCTCATCCACTTCTGGGAGTTGTGCAGATGTATTTGTGCCTGAGCATCTGGAACTACTCCCAGGAGTGGTTCTGGACATGCATGCACATTGGTGGGTGCATCCCCCATCCACTTCTGGGAGCGGCGAGGGTGCCATGGGCTGGATGAATTGGTGTGGTGGGCTATATCTGGTCCTTGGGCCATATTTTGGGCACCCCTGCCATAGAGAATAGTACTATTCACATAGTACCCTTCAGATGAGAGACACCAAGCAAGGGAAAATCCCAGAAACTGATTCCTTTTTTTGTCAGTTTATCACTTCTCATCCACCCGCAATTACAGGTTGGTAGTAGTAATATTGGTGTAGTGTTCTGTCACACAGTTCTTTTACAAAGAATGAAAATTCAAGGTAGGATTATGCAGGTATGATCAGGCTGTACATATTTAATGACTGGAATTGCTAGGGATTGGTATCACCTTTGATGGGTCACTTTATTGATTCCTTTCCTGTGTATATAGGATTTATGCAAAGAAGCAGGTAAAAGCAAATTGTCAACGACTTTATAATATTGGTTCATGACACATACACAATAGGAAATAGTTGTGCTAGCAGAACAAGCATTGAACTTGGAGATTCTGAGCTATGTTACTCATGATTTTTAAGCCTTGCTTTGCTGCAGCCATGTGGCAGGGATTCAAAAGGGTGTAGTCCCCTTCCCTCTGGAAATATCTGATAAAACCATACTCTTTCCTCCTCCCATATCCCTTTTCCTTTTCCACATGGCCCCAGACAGGATAAGGGCGTGGGCTTCTGCAGTCACGAAGAATGCAAAGAAAAGGGTGAAGAGAACGTGGGAAGGAGAGAGAATGACAGTTTAAGCCATTACCTCACCATGTTAAGCAACAAATAACACTCAGTAGACACTTAATCCTGCTTGGCCATAACTGATAGAAGATATTTTTCTTTGGCCATTAGCCTGGTGCATCAATAGTTTATCTTTATGGCCAAGGACTACATAGAATAAAATCTGTGTTTTGTGAAATAGGACTTTCCAAATTTTGAAATCTGACTCTGGAGTTAAAATGAATGTAGTTGATCAAATAATAAAAGGATAATGTTGCTTAAAATTGCATTTCATTTTAGTTTAGGTAAAGTGATGTTTAGATGTTTATTAATTGTTATATTAGCTATGACATTATAACATTTCTGTTCCAGACTGAATTTAAATTCAGTTGAGTGAACACACTGCCAAAGTCATGTTTCAAAAAAATTAATTGTTAAATACAAAGATTAATTTTAATATTCAACTTTTAGCTTGTAGGAAATGTCTGATTCAGATTAC
This sequence comes from Bradypodion pumilum, assembly GCA_035047305.1. NCBI lineage: Eukaryota > Metazoa > Chordata > Lepidosauria > Squamata > Chamaeleonidae > Bradypodion > Bradypodion pumilum. Next base: position 64,893,736 of record JAWDJD010000004.1, on the reverse strand, counting down.
TTGAGTACTGTATTAATCATACTGCAAATTTCATTCCCTCTACAAAAAGTTTAAGACCACACCTAGAATATATCACTAACTGAAAATGTGTGGTTGACTTAATTATTGACACAATTTCCTAATAATGTAATTAATATTGTCTAATGCAAAAAGGGATCTCCAGCAGTCCAAAATATCTGTGTAAAGAGCAAGTGTAAAATCTGGACTGAAATCCTGAAAGTTAGGTTCACTTCAAAGTGACAATCTTTTTATATATAAAATAATATATATAATAATTGGACTTGGCAATCTATGCACCGATGGCATGCATTTTCTACACTGATACTGTTTCTATGTAACAGGGGGTGATACCATGACAAACATGTCTATTACTAAGCATGCTTTCCTCAGTGGGATGTAAGTAATCACACACAGCCACTGGGTAAAAGCCATGTACAATAAAGTCTAGATAGTTAGGATATAATATGTTAAGCAGTTCTAAAAGAACATTAATAAAAATATTCATTTTTATTTCATTTTCTAGTATTCCATGCATATTTTCTCTGCAATACTGGAACATGGAATCTTGGAATGTATTTGCACACACACACACACACACACACACACACACACACACACACACACACACACACACAAGCCTCATGTAGGGAATTTGCAAGCACCATAAGCCTTAAATATGCCAAGTTCTGGTTGACTTCTGGGTGGGGAAATCCTTTCAATGTACCTTTCCTCCTGAAGGCACACAGGGCAACTAAGGAAGTGAAACCCATGAAAAAGATCATATCCTCATTCAATTCAGAAGAATCTAACTGTAGTGTCTCACTACATGTATCTCCCAGAATCTAGCAGGATTAGATCAATATATCACTTGTAGAAGATCACCCAAATTAAAGCCCAACTGTAAAGAAATGAACTCCCCCCACATTTTTATGTTTGATATGGTAAACATATATGGTGAATTAATTCTCGACATGCAAAGAATGTATCAGAACAATGTATGTTGGAAAGGGAGTAGTTCCCAAATATACGTCTACTGTGTGTTTGGAGGCACACCTTCCTTCCTTCCTTCCAGTCCTTTGCATGTTTACCCTAACAAAATTCAAAGATAGCCATGGCATGTTTAATTCTGAAAGTAAATGGGAAAATTGATACTGGATTTTGGTACAAGGTTAACTGTTGTACCAAGCTGATCTTTGTACCAGCAAAATCACATTTCTTCAGCAAGATGAAGATAAGTTCTTGTGTTGTAATGATGGGATTTCTACCCCATAATTTAAAGAGAAGTAGCCTCCACTGGAACTTGCTTTCCCATGCATGTGAGCTTCAACATTTGTAAGTGCAAAGAACCCCAATTACATTTATAAACTGATGGGGTCTGAACTCTCTGCGACAAACCAGGAAAGGGACCTTGGTGTCTTTAGTGTATGGGACCAAAGACAACAGAACAGCCGAAGGGTTGGCTTAACACAGGTTTATTGCATGATGGTCTGGTGGAGCATGAGGTAATAGCGGTGATACATCTCACTATATACAGTAGCCCTATACATTTGAATCTTGTAGCACGGTAGCTCATTGGCTGCTACCGGCGTGGCCTCGCCCAGGCACGCCTCTCTTTCCTGCTGCTGAATGCAGATCTTTCTTCTGCTGCTGAATGCAGATCTTTTTCCTGCTGCTGAATGCGGATCTTTCTTCTGCTGCTGAATGCAGATCTTTTTCCTGCTGCTGAATGCGGGGAAGGTTTTCCCGCGGCTGTCCGTGATTGAGCAATGTGAACCATGTGAGACTGAACGCTCGCAGCTGCCCTCTATGGGCTGCCTGCTCGCGTTCCTTTACAGCTGAGATACCTTGTATTTGGAGTGGTTACATTCTTGCCTTTACAGTACAATGAACATGCAAACATACATACATAACATCCCTCCCCCCTAGGATGGGACGAAGTCCCGCAACCATTGTGGCTTGCCGCACGTGCGCTTGGGGCGTGCTTGCGCCTGACCTAGTGCTGGAGAGCCAGTGATCTCTGGCTCCGCGGGTACTTGTCCTGCAACGGGAAACGGGGATTCGTTAGAGGCTCTGTGGGGCGTCCGTGCCTGCCTTGCACCCGGGGATGGGAATGGAATGAACAGTTGGGAGGTGAACCCCTGCCTGTTGCTCTCGGACCCGGGGAACCCTCCTATTGTGGACCGCGGAACCGATGAGGTCGCCCTTGTGGTTCTGCTACCTTCTGTTCCCCGCTCGGGGGACCTTGAGACTGTGGTGGGCGGACTCGCTGCTGCCTCCTGTCTTGGAGGTGTCGGTCTCCGGGAAATTGGCGCTATGTTGCATTCTAACTCACAGGGGCTACTGGGACTGGAAGTACCAGGGGCTGAACTGAAACCCCTCTTTTCGCTAGGACGGGTGGGGGACCACTCCGCTAACTCCCCCTGGTACTGTAAATCAACGTCTAAACTTCTAGGGGCATCTGTGTTTTGGGGAAACTTCCGAGGGGTATGTGTGAGGTCGGGGCTCTTTCTTTGTGCCGCGAACTCCCGCAAAAGATCTCTGAGGATCGATTCCCTTTCCTCCCCCCTTGGTGGGGACCCATGTCCCCCTTTTCCTCCCCCTTGGGCTAAATGGGTGGGGGAGTACCCTAACGCTGATTCGTGGCTATTTTCGTCTTCGTCTTGCTCTCCGGGGACCCTGCGCCTGAGTTGGTCCGCGTGTCGCCTCCACAGGAGGCCTGTACTGGTCTCCACGCGGTATGAGACGGGGCCGGTTTGTTCTATTACGGTGCCCGGCACCCAGGCTGGCCCCGCGTTGGCGTAGTTCCTGCAATGCACCGGGGCGCCTACGCTCAAACTCTTTGCGGGTTCCACCCCTATGTTCCGCCCTTTGTCCTCTACTCTCGTGGGGTCTAGCTTGGAGATTACCGTGGCCAGCTTCCTGCGCATTAACAGCTCCGCGGGGGAGTACCCTGACGCCAATGGGGTGACCCTGTACCTTAGCAGGAATTGGCACAATTGCAGGTCGAGGTCTCTGGGGCCCATGCGCCGCAGCGCGTCTTTTGTGGTGCGCACGAGGCGCTCTACTTGGCCGTTGGTGGCCGGGTGAAAGGGGGCGGAGGTGACGTGCCGAATGGCATTGCGATCCATGAATACCCCGAACTCGGCGGACGTGAAACAGCTAGCGTTATCGCTGACGAGGGTGTCGGGTAAACCGAACGTGGAAAAGACCCTCCGTAACTGTTTAATTGTAGTGGCCGAGGAGGTGCTCGAGACTGGAATGACCTCCAACCACTTGGAGAACGCGTCCACCACAAGGAGGAAAAGTGTTCCCCTGAACGGGCCAGCAAAGTCTACGTGTACCCGGGACCAGGGCCCCCTTGCTGCGTCCCACTCCCTATGTGGCAAGCGAGCCTCTTCTGGCCTGGAGCTTTGGCACGCTTCGCAAGTGCCGACCATGTGTTCGATGTCGGCGTCTAGCTGGGGCCACCAAAAGTAACTACGGGCTAGTGCCTTAGAGCGGACGATCCCCGGGTGGCTGACGTGCAGCAGTTTAAGCACCCTCGGCCGGAGCGACGTGGGGATCACTACCCGCTGTCCCCACAAAAGGCAACCCCTCTCTAGGGACAACTCTAGTTTCTTTTTGAAAAATGTGTCGAATTCCGCTGCTGGGGAAGACACGGGCCACCCTTTCTGTACCCAGGAGCAAACTGTAGCTAGCGTTTTGTCCTTGCCGGTCGCTTTGGCGATGTCGGCCGGTACTACTGGAGGGGAGTCTAGGACCTCTATCATTAAGACCTGGTGGTCCCTCTCTTCCTCGCCCACGTGGCAGCAATCCCGGGGAATGGGGGACCTCGACAGGGCGTCCGCATGGCTGATCTCCTTTCCGGGCCGGTATACCAATGCGTGCTGATACGCGTTGAGAAAAATGGCCCACCTGAGCATCCTCGGGGACAGGATTTGGGGTGTGGGCTTATCTGCGGTGAAAATGCCTAGCAAGGGCTTATGGTCAGTCACTATGGTGAAGGGGCGGCCGTACACAAAATCATGAAATTTCTTGGTCCCCGCAATTATCGCTAGTGCTTCCCTGTCTGTTGGGCGTAGTTTCTCTCCACTTGGGACAAGGACCTAGAGTAGAACGCTATCGGGGCCTCCCTCCCGTTCTCCAGTACGTGGCATAACACCGCCCCCACCCCCACCGGGGATGCATCACATATTAGGACCACTGGGCGTTTGGGATTGAAGTGGGTCAGTACAGCATCTGATGCCAGGAGTCGCTTCAGGTCATTGAAAGCCTTCTCCTGGACGTCGCCCCACTTCCATGCCTCGTCCTTTTTTAACAATTTGTGTAGCGGTTCCGCCACTGCTGCCTTCCGCGGAAGGAAGGAGTGGTAAAAGTTGAGCAGTCCCAGGAACGACTGCAACTCGGGCTTGGAGGTGGGGCGAGGGGCCTCCTTGATGGCGGCCACCTTGGATTGGGATGGCCTTATTCCCTCGGGAGTAACACGGAACCCTAGGAACTCAACCTCAGTTGCGAAGAAAACGCATTTGTCTTTTCGCAACCGCAACCCCGCCTTTTCGAATATTGCCAGGACCTTTCCCAACCTTGTTGCTAATTCGGCCCGGCTCCCCCCTGTAATCAATACGTCATCAAAGTAGGGTAACACCCCCTCTAACCCCTTCAGGAGGCGTTCCACGAGTGACTGGAAGATCCCGGGTGCCGAATTCACACCGAATTGGAGGCGCGATACCTGGAACGCCCCTTTGTGGGTGACTATGGTCTGCGCAGCAGCTGCGGCGGGGGTCACCGGGAGTTGCTGGTAGGCTTGGGCCAGGTCGAGCTTAGCGAAACACCTCCCCCCGTGTAACCTGGCCAACAAGTGGCTGACTACCGGCACCGGATACGCATTAGGGCGGATCGCCTTATTGATGGTGCACTTGTAATCAGCGCATATGCGGACCTCCCCGTTGGCCTTGAGTGCTGTTACAATTGGAGTTTCCCACTCCGCAGAATCAACAGGGACAAGAATCCCCTGGCCCACCAATTTGTCCAACTCCGCCTCTATTTTGTCTTTTAGTGCGAAGGGCACTGTGCGCGGTTTAAGTCTGATTGGACGTACTCCAGGGTCCAGGTCGAAAGTCACTGGGGGGCCCTTGAATTTCCCGAGCCCCCTTTTGAAAACCTCAGGGTGCGCGTCGCACACGCTCTGTATTGGATCCGTCCCGGCGGCGTGTGCTCCCACGGCGTGCACCCCCCCAATGAACAACCCCAGGGGCTGGAACCATTGAGTCCCGAGGAGGCTGCATTTACCTCCCTTGAGGACGACTAGGGGAAGCGTTGCGGTGTGCTTTTTAAACTGGACCTGGAACTTCCCAACCCCCAACACTGGGATGCGGTTCCCTTGCACGTCCTTCAGTGTGGCCCTCAACGCTTTGAGCTTGGGCCGCACGCGGGGGGCGATTTTCATGAACTCTCCCTGGGAAATGATGGAGTATGAAGAACCCGAGTCCACCTCCATCCTAACAGGGGCCCCTTGTATTACTACCTCAACGAAGTAACGGGGGTGCTCCGTGGAAACGCTGCAAACCGGAGCGTCGTCCTCGCTGTCGTCGGAGATGCGCCCTACTCCGTCCCGCGTCCTCGTGGTCCGGGTGCCGTCCTTTGGCCTCGTGGTGCGGTCCTGCCTCGCCGAGCGGTCTGGAGAACTCCTTGTGGTGCGGTCCTGCCTCGCCGAGTGGTCTGGGGAACTCCTCTTGGCCTCGCGCCGTTTCCGGCAGACCTTGGCGATGTGCCCGCACCGGCCGCAGTTGTGGCACTCGGCCTTGCGGAACGGGCATTCGGCGCGGGCGTGGGCGGCGCCGCAGCCGTCGCAGCGCCGGCCCTCTCTCTGGACCCTCCTGACGTCCTCGTCGTCGCCGCTCTCCGCGGACGAGTTCGAAACTCGCCGGGCCGCACGCACTGAGCTCTCTGCCTTGGCGGGTTTCGGGCGCCAGTCCTGAAGCTCTTGCACCCCGGCAGTCATGGCCTCCGCGGCCCGTGCCGTGTCGAGGACTTGTTGCCACATGGGAGGCGGCTCCTGTTTCATCAGCGCGCGCTGAGTCTCGGTATCCCTCAGACCGCAGAGCAGGCAGTCCCGGAGGGTGACTTCTGGGGTCTCCCACTTGCATGGGCCGGCGGCCAGCCGCAGGGCCGCGGCGAACTCAGCGACTGATTCCCCGGGCGCCTGGACTCGCCTCCAGAACGCGCTCCAAGCGGGGAACATCGCTATCGCGGGCCGGAGGTGGGTGCGCAGCGCCGCCAGGAGCTCTGTGGCCTTGAAGTTGCTCACCCTCCTCGGCGCGATCAGGTCCACCAAGGTCCTCTTGGTCTCGTGTCCGAGCATGCGGACGAAGATGGCCCTCTTCTTGGCCTCATCTGAGACTTCGAGCTCCACTAGCGCTCCATTGAAGTCTATCTCAAACAGCTCCAAGTCCCCCGGCTTCCTGATCTCGTAGCCGGCGCATGTCTTGGTCCCGTGGGCAGCCATATCCCACCTTCGTCGCCAATTTAGTGTATGGGACCAAAGACAACAGAACAGCCGAAGGGTTGGTTTAACACAGGTTTATTGCATGATGGTCTGGTGGAGCATGAGGTAATAGCGGTGATACATCTCACTATATACAGTAGCCCTATACATTTGAATCTTGTAGCACGGTAGCTCATTGGCTGCTACCGGCGTGGCCTCGCCCAGGCACGCCTCTCTTTCCTGCTGCTGAATGCAGATCTTTCTTCTGCTGTTGAATGCAGATCTTTTTCCTGCTGCTGAATGCGGATCTTTCTTCTGCTGCTGAATGCAGATCTTTTTCCTGCTGCTGAATGCGGGGAAGGTTTTCCCGCGGCTGTCCGTGATTGAGCAATGTGAACCATGTGAGACTGAACGCTCGCAGCTGCCCTCTATGGGCTGCCTGCTCGCGTTCCTTTACAGCTGAGATACCTTGTATTTGGAGTGGTTACATTCTTGCCTTTACAGTACAATGAACATGCAAACATACATACATAACAGTGTCCTGGTGGACAACTCAATGAAGGTGTCAACCCAGTGTGCCTCAGCAGTGAAAAAAGCAAACTCAATGCTAGGGATCATTAGGAAGGGTATAGAAAATAAGTCAGCAAGTGTCATTTTGCCTCTTTATAAATCTATGGTGAGGCCCCATCTGGAATACTGTGTACAGTTCTGGTTGCCATACCTCCAGAAGGATATTATGGAGTTGCAGAAAGTACAGAGGAGGGCAACCAGAATGATTAGGGGACTGGAACACCTTCCTTACCATCTGAGGCTGCAACGGTTGGGCCTTTTCACTCTTGAATGACGGCGTCTAAGAGGTGACCTGATTGAAGTTTATAAAATCATGCACGGTGTGGACAAAGTAGATAAGGAAAAACTGTTTTCCCTATCGCATAACACTAGAACTAGGGGACACTCCATGAAACTTTTGGGTACTAGTTCTCAAACAAATAAGAGAAAGTATTTTTTTACCCACAGGATTACTGGTCTATGGAACTCCCTGCCAGAAGAAGTGGTGACAGCTGTCAGTCTTGACAGCTTTAAGAAAGGATTAGACAAGTTCATGGAGGACAAGGGTATCAATGGCTATAATTATGGATACTTAAGGACAACCGCCGGGTTGGAGAGATAGGCAGGATATCTCTCAATGCTATTTCCAGGGAATCCTCGGCAGGTGAAGGCATCTGCTTGGGAATACCCTGAAGGAAATGGTGAGCCACAGTGTGAGACAGAATGCTGGACTGGATGGGCTGTGGCCTGTTCCAGCAAGGCTGTTCTTATGTTCTTATGTTCTTATGCACCTTTACAAACTGCAAGGAATCTTCACAACTTCCAAAGTGCAATGGAGTGCTTTTCCTCCTGCTCAATGGAGATTTATTTATTTATGCACCCGGAGGCATACCGATAACCAATGCAGCTCTCGCAACAAGGGTGAGGCACGGGCATACCATCCATACACCATCACCATGTGGGCAGCTGCGTTGTGAACCAGCTGCAGCCTCCAAATGGTCATCAAGGGCAGCCTCATGTAGAGCGCATTACAATAGTCCAACCAGTAGGTGACCAGTGCATTAGTGACTGTGAGCAAGGAGTCCTGGTCCAGGAATGGGTGCAACTGGTGAATCACACAAACCTGCGCAAAAGCCCTCCTGGCCATGGCTGCCACCTGCTCCTGGAACAGGAGTCGTGAGTCCAGGAGGACCCCCAGATTGTGCACTGGGTCTGCCAGAGGGAAAAGAGCCCCACCCAGTACCAAAGATGGTAACTCCTTGGACAACCTAGGGCCCCCTATCGACAGCCACTCAGTTTTGCCGGTATTCAGATGTAACCCATTGTCCCCCATCCAGACCCTCACAGCCTCCAGGCACCTGGATAGGACATTGACTGCAACACTTGGATCACCATGGTTTTCATGCCGTGGGGCTGACCACACACCCCAGAAGCGGAAGTAAATGCACCTGCTTCCGTGTTTATGACAGCCGCGGGCGCATGTACAGCTGATGTAATTGCGTTTACACATGTGCGGGCATGTTTTACGGCTGTTGGAAACATGCCCACTTCCACTTCCGGGTGCGGAGGTAGCAGCAGGCCACATGTAATGGTGCCATGGGCCAGGGCTGGCCCACGGCCGGTTGGTTGTGAACCCTTGTTCTAAATTATAGAAAATACATTATTTATAGGACTTCTGTAATGTTGGCACCAATCCCACCCTAAATTACACATACTGTACCTTGTGACCCTGAATGCATTCTCCTATGCAGTTTAGAAGGTGCATCCAGAATTTGAATGGAATGTGAGCAAAAATTATAATGCAGTGTAACTTAATTTTTATGTGTTAATCTGTTTCCAAGTCTCTCTCCCTTACTTGGTCAAGTCTGAATCCTATAGACTGTGGTAATTTTTAGATATCATAAAAGTTAAGACAGGTATTCTCTACCTGTGGACTGCGGGTCAGATGCAGCCCATAGCACCATTTCATGTGGTCCACCACCATCTCCACCACACCAGGAAATGCCATGTGGTGGAGGAAGAGCAAGATGGCCATCTGGCCCCTGAAGCTGTCTAAGGGAGCGTGAGCTGGCCTTTGGCTTTAAAAGGTTGAGATCTCCTGAGTTATGCTGTTCTCCAAATGAAAGGATACTTTCCAATAAAGTTCAATGTAATACTGGAGATATTATATAGCAGTTGTAATTCCACAAATGAAAAAAAAAATGAAAACAAACCAACACTAGTTACAGCATGTTTTTCTTTTGATCATTAGAATGTCAGTTACAATACTTTTTTCACATGTTATAGAAAAGTGCATGCGATTTCTCAATTACATTATTGCAGACCAGTTTAAACAGAAGCCAATATAACCTGTCACTGTGATTCCTTATGTACCTTTCTATCTTGTACCTTGTTCTAGCAGAAAATTACATACTATCTCTGGAGCAAAATGCTCTTTACATTAAAGCAATCGAGCCCATTCAAAATTGGTTGCTACTGTATATCTTTCATAAGGTAAAGGTAATGGTAAAGGTAAAGGTCGCCCTTGCTTGAAAGCTAGTCGTATCCGACTCTAGGGTTCAGTGCTCATCTCTGTTTATAGCCAAAGAGCCAACACTATCTGTGTCTGCAGATGTTTCCATGGACATGTGGCAGGTGTGCCTCAACACCGGAGTGCATGGAACGTTGTATACCTTCCCAGCGAAGTGGTCCCTATTTATCTACTTTCAATTTCTTACTTTCAAAAGGATAGGTTGGCAGAAGCTGGGACATAGATGGGAGGTCACTCTGTCATGTAGTACCCGGGAATCAAACTCCGACCTTCCAGTCAGTGAGTTCAGTGTCTTAACCACTTGAGCCACCACAGTCTGGGTATGACCACTTGAGCCACCATTGTCTGTAGGTATGGGTAATTTTGCCAGAAACATGCTGAACATTATCACTCATGTGAAATGGGAATTCTGTTTCCCATCCTTACACAGGAACAGATGAGCTGTCTCTTTGCCAATGAGAGAGAGAAATGGAAGGCTGAAGTTGACATGTTCCACATTAGATTAACATTTTGAAATTTGATTGCTACCACATGAATTACACCTTTGTTTCTCTTGCTCTCCCCTGCTCAAATCATAAATTACTTTGAGTTGTCAACTTAAATGCATACACAAGACTCCAATTATCCATTTAGCAATGACAAAGTTAAACAGAATCCAAAAATTGTTCTGCACAGTTTTCTTGGAAGAACTGATAGAGCCATACAGATATTACAGATGTGTTTAGCCATTTCAAGCATAAAAACTAGACATGAGTTTTCAAACACATACTTGGAATGGATATTTATCAACTTTGTAGATACAAGGTAAGCGTCCCCTGCATGTTTCTGAAAAAGTAGTGATGAAGGCATATCCTTCTCATCTGATGAAGTTAGGCAGCAAATTAAAATGAAATGTGACTTAATTCTAATCAAGAGTCCCAAGTCTTAAATTACTAGGATTTGGTCCTAAGTAGAGGAAATGAAATGAAATGCTGCAAAATAAATAAATATGCCATGTCATGTTGGCTTCAGAGAAGTGTAAACGTACTTCTTTGGGGAGTGCTAAAAATAAAAATAATCATGAAAAAAACAACACAGCACAGCGAATTGTCTGAATGAGATACTATCTCATGCTCCCTTGGATAAAGACAAATTAAAGTAGAATGCACGTTTTAAAACTTGAGTGTTGCACCCACATGTAACATAAGAGATACCAACATAACTTTCCCATTTTTTATTATAAATTTTAAAAAAATCTTCAGAAAGCAATGGTAGCTTTAATAATTTTTTCTAAAGAAAACATTGGCATTTTTATTTACGAATGAGCCTTTTTTTAAGAATAGCAGAATCTCAACCTTGCCATTGAATGCTAAGCTTTTTCAAACAATGTTATATTACAAAACTACCATTTATTAAATAGCTAGTAAGGCTTTCAAATAGCTTTAGTCTTAGCTATATGGCCTGAGATTTTCAGCAAAATAAAAAAAATGCACATGAGCCTCTGGGTTTCTGAGGGATACTAACAATAATTTGGGGTCTCTGGTATGAATCATAACAATACAGTGAATAAGATGTATACATTTTATACACTTCTATACACCATCTCTCAGTTAGGGTGACTCTACAGTTACAGAAAACTGCAGAATATATTTCTATATACCACTAATGAAGGGAGAGGTCCTGCACACATATTCCATCTTATCATAAAACTGAACTTCCAACTCTCTAGCAAAACATACACTACAAAACACAAAATTTCTTTCAATAACCCACAAGGAAGATTAAATTCACAACTTCTTTCTTTTCTGCCTGTGCACAACACATCCAGCAGTTTTTATGTGTTTATTTCATAGTGAATACTCACCCAGCAGGTTTAGCATGCAGAATGCCATCCAGAAGAGGTGTCTCTCTTTCATGATGTTAAAACTCCACCACAGCCTCATTCACACTAGTGAACTGTGCCTAACTACAAATCAAAGTTTCTTTGAGTTCCTCCTGCAGTTTTAGTTTTTATTCAGTACTGGGAGGCTGCAGTGTTGCTTCCTCTTCACTAAAGCCTTTTGAAGTCAGTACATTGTGGGGTAGGATTTCCTTCCAAAAATCATGCTTGTAGCTCAAGATTGTGAGGTGGAGTTTTCTAAAGGCTGACCTCATAGCTTTATATAGTTCAGAGCAATCTCTCAACATCACATTGTTAAACTTCCCCTCACAATATCTTATCAGCTTAACTCTTTCCTCCAAATTGTTTTTTCTTCTTCTGACTTTAAATAGTACATCTCTAGGTTTTAAAACTATGTAAAAATGTGAGAGCAAACTCCACTCTCCCAGATAATCTAATATGAAATCTGCATTATGTGCAGAAAGTAAAGACACACTATTGGAATTCAATTGTGGCATGATGCATGCTAACAATGTGAATGCTGAAAACAAATCGTAAAGCATTACAGGTCTGAGGTACTACAGGAAAATGTTGTTATACTCTTCCACCAACATTCCAATCCTGGCTTCCAATATGACAGAAGTAATAATGACTTGGGTAATAGTAAGGAGGGGGGGAAGCACTTCATGTAGAATAATATTAGAATAATAAAAGAGTATATCTGCTTGTAGCTGAAAACAATAAAAAATGTGAACATATGAAATGAGTCCTGTTAATCTGTAGTTTAAGGAAGGTAGCAGTTTCTCAAACAACAAGAGATTCACTGTCCTGTTGTCTTCATAACCTTAATTAAGTAGAGGACTGCTTGTTTTTGCTGGAGAGGTATTTCTAGATTTGAGAAGGATACAGTTTTATTCTAAACCCACAGGGACTGCAGTTGGTTAGTGGTTAAGATGCTGAGCCTGATGGCTGGAAGTTTGACAGGTCAACACTTTGAGACCAGAGTGCTGCACGATCTCTGTCCCAGCTCCTGCCAACCTAGCAGTTTGAAAGCAAGACATTTCAAGTAGATAAACAGGTACCACTTCGGTGGGAAGGTAAACAGTGTTCTGTGTACTCCGGTGTCTAGTCATACCTGCCACATGTCCATGGAAATGTCTGCAGGCACAGACTCTTTGGCTGTAAACAGAGATGAGCACTAAACCCTAGAGTCAGATACAATTGGCTTTCGAGCAAGGGCGACCTTTACCTAAATAGGTACCACTTCAGTGGGAAGGTAAACAGCATTCCATTCATTTCGGTGTCTAGTCATGCCTACCACATGTCCACAAAAATGGCTGCAGTGCTGGATCTTTGGCTGTACACAGAGAAGCGTACTGAACCCTAGAGTTGGATACAACTGTCTTTCAAACAAGGGCTACCTTTACCTTTCTACCACATGGCTAGCCAGCTGTACCACAGTCACCACGAGGCAGTTGATTTTGGGTAATAGGTTATGTTGCAAGTTATGTGTTATTTCACATACAGTATAACTATGTTTTTAACTAAGGTCACTAATCCATAAAGTGACATCTGTTGTGGGGACTGTTACATTTCCCTGAGTCTCCAGACCTTTACCTTTACCTAAATTGTGCTTTGTTTTGATCATTTTAATATTGTGAGCCACCTTGAGTTGCCTGTTGGGAGATAAGTGGCCTATGAATAAAGCAAATAAATAACTAATACTTGTTTAGAAAGTAGAGCAGGAAATCTACAGTATCTGCATGTCATTCTGCTCTCTTGTGTTGAAAGGCAACAGTTACAGAGAATATTTTCTCTTTCATGCTATTTGATAAAAATGTTCTGTAATGTTCTATGTCAGTGGTGGCGAACCTTGGCACTCCAGCTATTCTTGGACTTCAAAAAACCTGCTGATCAGGGCTTCTAGAAATTGAAGTCCAAGAACAGCTGGGGTACCAAAGCTCACCACCGTGGTTCTATATGCACATTCTAGCCCATCATCTGAGGGAATGAGCATATGCTTGTTGACTAGAGAAGCTTCCACATCTCCAGTGAATCATTGGGTTGCACCACAGATATTCTTAGGGCATAATATTTATGTCATAATCATGATTATCTGAAACAAAAATAAAAGTGAAACCTAAAATTACAGGCATGGTGATCCTGAATATACAGGTATTCCTTGAACAGAGTTTTGTAACATAAGGCCAACAGATCATCAACATCATCATCAGCTTCTTCTTCTCAGCATCTAATCAAAGAGTCTCAGATTGACTAAACACGTGAAGGATATGATTAATTGTAAAAATATAATAACCACAGAGCATACTCATTGCAGGCGCACCCCCCAACAAAGGACTCAGACACCGGTATAAGTGGATAACGGCATTGGGCCACATTTATTGATTCATGCCCTAGTCCGAATTATAAATTTCAATTGGTACTCAGCCAATTATAATTCTTAAGGCAAGCAGGCCGCAGTAACACTGGTAAGGTTCCTCCCAAAATTGCCAATGGCAATTGGCTACAATGTATCCATTTGTATCCATTTGTTTGTTTACAACAAACAAATTGTTGACCGTAGTCAATAAACTAACTACTGACCCCACCCTCTGACGCGTATCCGTAAAATAACGGGGTGATGCATGCTGAATAGCTCCTGCCATCACCCCATTGCTTGGTTCGTCGTTGACCGGACAACGTTAACCAACTTGTGCCTATCTAGTGTTGGCCAGTCAATTGCGAACCTGCCGGATACCTGTGGGTCATAAATATTTACCTTACCAGTGCTACCTGCCACACGGGGAGGCATCCATGATGACTCACCGCCCCCCCCAAGACCGTCAGCTCGGTCGCCAGGCCTGCTTGCATCACACCAAGAACGAGGTACATACCTCTAGCCGACAGGTGGACCCCTTCTCCCGCTTACCAGCAAACTTTTGTCTAATCCTATCAGAACAGTCTGAACTAGGGAGATCCGCATCTCCCCTAAATTGGTGTCTCGGCACGATGTTAGACCATAGCGACCGTATGTAAGCCATACGTGATGTAAAAAGCCAGGTCACAGCCCCCAGACGGTTTAGTAACAGCAGTGATCCGTATCATATTGCTGCCGCCGGGGTGCCTGTAAAACATAGGGCGGTCGAGCATCCCTGGCAGACAGCAGGAATGGCCTCAGTTCACGCCCCCATGTGCCGTGCATACCATACCATAGCCTTCGTGCGGATGCACACAGCCCGGCCGGGGTCCACTCTCTGTCGCTGCAGCCTATACTGCTGCCCAGTGTACATAGCTGCGGCCCACCAGCCCCCTGCCACCGGTGTGTTGAGACCCCTAGGATCTGTAAAAAGGAGAAAAAAAAGGTGAGGGCATAAACAGGTACTCACACAATGAGGGGATGTACATATCTGAAATTGCGCATACACGCATATCCACCTCGTAGTACCCCAAACTTAGCCGCGATCAGCGCGACGCCTACCTTAAGTAAATGGTGCCAAAACGGGCCCCACACCGCGAAACGCGGCACCGGTCACCCTCAGGGACTGTACTATGGTAAGGGTAGACCCATCCTGGTGGCAGAAAACAGGCTGGGGCGCGCAGCAGGCACTGTCAGAAATTATGTAGGGCACCAACCGGACAGATGTCTCGAAAACTTAGTAGCAGTATACACCACTGCCTGCCGTGCTGAAACACCCGTGGGGACCGTATCCCCACTCGAGCCCACTCATGTGTGACAGAGGCATCTTCGAGTTCCAGTGCCCTACGAGACACCCCCGCCTTACACAGTTGGTACCAACTCTGGCACCCTCTCACTGGTGCGGAGCACTCCAAAAGGCTACCGTGGTAGCTGCATGGCTAAGAGCCACCTCCTACCTATCTGTAAATAAGTAATGCCACCTCGTGCAAGGTGTGTCAAAATTCTGGGAAAAGGAGTGACACGTGTAGGGGCAGCGGGCACGTTCCTGTGTCCACCCTACCCTGATACTACACATGAACTCATAGTGATACGCCTTACGCGTGCGAGGTGCCAATGACATGTCCGGTTTCCTTCAGCTCGCCTAACGCCCAGCTATCGGCCAAACGTGGCAAGTGGAATTCCTCTGCTTCGGGAGTAAAGCATGGAAACGGGCGATCCGCTGGTGGGGAAAAGCAGCAGTAAGGTCATTATTCATACCTAGAACATGTCTGGCCTGGAACAGCACATTTAGGCGTAGGCTTCACAAAAGAATAGACAAACTAATGTCAGAACCCGTGGGATTTGCATTTCTGGGTGTTGACAATGTGCACCACTGCCGCATTGTCACGCCGAAATTGGACCACTGAGGAGGCCCACTCGTTGCACCATAGCCTCAGTGCTCTCTAAAATGGGAAAAACCATGATTACGGTGATTGCAGGGACAACCCGTGCACCCGCCCTCAGAGTAAACCCCATAAGTCAGAGAGCCAGCGGTATCTGACCGTACTAGGTATCTAGGGCAGACCACTAGGTCTGATCTCCCATAAGAGACCCCCCGGAACCCAGGAGTAATTTGAGCCAGAGCAAACAAATTAAGGGGGGCAATGAATTAACTACAATTCCCAAGGGCATACTCTATGTTTGGCAATCCATGCCAAAATCACCCTGGACATCCAAGCCACCGTATCAATGGTTAACCTGGATGCCCGCGCGACAGCATCGAGGCGTAAATGTAATGTCAGAATATGGGACCTCGGTCTATTCAGGCGCCAAGGGGACACCCAGTTCCCACCTGAGTGTCTGAATCATGATGAGGAGACGCGTACACGTGTCCAAGCCCCGTTTAACCCCAGACCCAAAGTCGTTGAGGTAATGGGCTGGAGACCGAGGCCCCAACCTGTGAGCGGATGCCCACTGAATGAAAGTCCCACATCGGTCAGGCGCTGAACCTGAACTAACGTGGTCAGAAAGGGGGGGGGTTGGCCGTATCTAATTAAAATTCCCCTCAAAACCCAGAAACCCGATAGGTCTGAATCATGAGGTGCACTGGCAACAAGCTGGAAGCCGAGTGCATATCACACCGTGCCAAAACAGCACCAGAATTGCGTGAGCGCGCCACCCATAGTAGCCGAGGTAACTACAGGTACTTGACTGAACAAGGTCATCAGGAAGGGCATCCCTGAACTGAGCACCCACAAGGTGAGCCGAATGGAGTATTATAGTACATTCACCCTTCTTCTAGCTCGGTATGAGTGGCAAGGGGATACATTTGACTGAGGAAAGGCAGTTCCAAGAAGGGCCCCCCGTTACTCTCATAGCCCCCAACTTCCTAACTGTGGACGGTGGAGCCCCCTCACCGTTACCCTGGAAGGGAACCAGATTAGTAGCATCCTGGGGCCCCCAACACCCCCGAATGGATACAAAGGCCCCATTGAAAACCCTCCAGCAGGTTTCCCGCCCCATCCCTTCTTGGATGAACTGAGTGACATCCCTCCAGGCTAACTAGAATTGGGGCGGGGGGGGGGGGGTTAAGGCAAGGTTAGTTGGTTCAGACGGAGCCCTGATCGCCCCTGTGCACCCCCACCCCTGCCCCGTAACCCACCAAACCGCGGGCACGCGGAGGCGGCGTGAGGCCAGCGCAAAAAGGGGGCGCTAAGTCGGTAACGACCGTGGTGCGTAGTACGCACCTCGTCAGCTGAGCAGGCTGAATACAATAGGCGGGCCGGAACCCCCGCCCACCCAGTTTGCATGGAGCCAGTGTCTGAACCACCCGCTGCTCAGCATGACCCCCATGGAACCCATCACCATGCACCAGTCCCGTGGGACTGATGTACACGAGCACCCTTGCCGACAGGACTCATCCCACCTCCCCTCGGGATATATATAGCCACCCTCGTCCACATTCCTCACCATGAGCCAACTGTCCTGGGCCCATCCGCTCGACATCAGGATGGCCCAAACAGGTCCAATCCTGCGGCATACCACAATACGTACAAGGTATGCCGACAACCAGTTGGCCCCAAGGTGCGCGGTGGCTAACGACTATGGGAGATCTATTTGTCTCAGTCGTCCTGTCCTTCTCTCTCCTCCCAGTGGGCTCGCAGTTCAATAGGGAGAATATCCACATGTCCCCCTCCAGCCCTTGCCCCTCATGGCCTGCGTCCCATAATCAACCGGGGCCAGTAATAGCCGTCCAGCGGGGAAGCCCGTGACGGGACGTTCTGTATGAAGGGGCCCACACAGCAGCATCCAGACAGCCCCCGCTATGCTCAGCCCTGTTCCGGGGGCGGACACCCCAGTGCGTGGTGGCTTACTACGGGGAACCACCCAATGTCACTGTCCTCCTGTCCATACCTCTTATCCCTATTTGGGTCTCAGTTCCTAGGGAGAATATATCCACGTACTCCCCCCCACCGAATCTTTTCCTCCCTGATCTGGGGCAGATGATCACTGGGGGGGGGGCATGAATAAACAGTCGTCGGCAATGCCATTGCTGGTGCATGATGTACACCGGGCATACGCAGCGTGACCCGGACAGCCCCTGTGACACCACGTACCGCCCCGGGAGCGTAAGCCCCTACCCTCAACGTCGTGCCAAAATGCAACCAAGGGGCACTGGGATAGGATGGCGAGTGATGCCCCCCATCCTCAAATTGGCGAGGCAAAGAGCACTGACCCCCACTGCTGGAAATGGACTGTGATGTGTGTGCATTCAACTTGAACCTAATACTCACAAGTTGCACCCCCGTGAGCCGCCCCCACTGGGGGTTCCGGCCCGCGGTGGGCGTCGGAGCTCGCGACTGAAATCGAGCTCTGGGGCGACCTCCAACGCACTCCAGCCGCAGTTCCAGACAAACGGGGAGCTGCGAGACAGCGGCGGGCACAGGCCGGACTGTCGCAGACACAAAGGGGCTCTGTAGTTAGGGAAGGGGCCCCCACCAACTGGTTAGCCAAGGATGCCCCCAGCACAGCCAAACGTGCTAACCAGGCATCCCCTGCCATGAAAAAACCCCTAGTAGGTGGGCCAGGTGGGCCGGACGGCCCGCTAGGGATTGGGCCAATGGCCCTAATTTGAGAGCCTGGGCCAGAATAGGGCCATGCCCAAAAATCCCGGCCCCTGATGTGTAAAACGGGCTGTGAGCCAGCATCAGGCCCTCCCCCCAATCATTCCGGCCCATGGCCGGCAGCCGTGGGCCGAGGGCCGAATCCTCTGAAGGGCCGGCCCGGGGCTGAAAATGGGAGCTAATTCTGTCCTGCAGTACGCAGGAATTGAAACACTGACCTTCCACTCCCCAGCCAGCGTCTGAGGCATTTTACACTCCGTGTCTTAGCCACTTGAGCCACCGTGGTCCCCCTAAGAGCCAGAAAGAAAGATCCCTGTATAGGGATCGCGCAGCCCGGTTACCGGGACGCAAGAAACTTAGGGGAAACCCCAATGAAGGAAAAAAGGGAGGACCAATATATCCGTTCCCACTCTCCTTCTAATTTCAACTCCCCTCAGGGGATTCGAACCAACAACCTCCTGCTTACAAGGCAAAACTGCAACCTCTAAGCCATGGCAGCTCTGCTGTCAGAGGAAGCCTCAAACAGAGGCTAACAGAGGAGGAAGCGATGGAGCAAATTCCTCCGCCCCATCGCTTCTAAAAGGCAAAATCCAGCCTCTTGAAAGAGGCGTAAAGGAGAGGGGGCGACGGAGAAAAACTTCTCCTCTCCGTCGCTTTCGGGAAATGGCAGCTCGGCTGCCTCGTGGCCACCCCTTTTAAAGAGGGATGGCCATGCCCCCTAACTACCCGGATGTCTGAGTCCGGTTGGGGGGAGGCCGCAAAGAGCGCGGCGGCCATTTTGGCGCCGCGCTTTCATTAGATAGAGCAGTCTGTTTCCTGTAAAAGGAAACAGTCATATCTTATTCCAATGTTCTACCTGGTTATTCTGTGGTGCATACTTGGGACACATGCATTAGCATATGAAATTTCACCCATCTGCCTTAATTCTAGTGATTAGAAGCTCCTGCATCAAACAGGAGCCAGATCAGGTTGTTTTCCTCTAAGCTCAAGAGGCTAAAGTGCTTTATCTAGTCAGTCATACATTTCTTCTAAAATGCAATGCAAGAAAACAAATTGATGAAATTGTCAATATCGCTTCCATGGTCGCTACATGTGTTTTTAGACTGCATTTGGACAAAGTGCTAAAGTAGGATTTGTAAGAATTCAGGCTGATGTTTTACTCTGACCACTTGATGCTGTTTGACTCATTCATCCAGGAGACTTGGCAGAGCAGGGATTGTTTATGAATGATTCTTTCTATCTTTCTTTTTATCAGAAGCAATACAATACAATTAATAAATATAGCAAATTATTTTGGCAACGTCAAGAACATCTGGGGAAGCTAGTATCTATCATTCCTTTGAGATGAACAGACGTTCTGAGGGGAAACCCCCCCCCCCATTATTTTTAATCTGGATGGGACACTAAAGAGTCAGAATTCCCAGCAATTCTATCTTATTGAGCAAAATACTATTGCCTTAAAATTACACTGCTTATACTGGATTTGGTGCCAGCAATATTTAATTCAAAGTAACTGAAAGCTTCCTTTCCTTCCCTTTCAGATTCAGAGGCTCCTTAGAAAAGCTTTAGGGAGCCTTGGGTTGGGAGGAGGGAAAATTTAATGGTAAAAATGTGATGGTGAGTTGACAGTGATTTTTGACTATTAAAGATATTGAAAACTGAAAGGGGAAGACATAAGCGTTCAGTTAGTTTAATTTAAATGATTTCCAGTACTGGAACCTGTTTATGCAACTTCATACATCTGGACTTTACCCATGCAATGTGGCTACCAGCCATATTCATAATTTGATCTGATGGCTCATTAACAATCAATCCAATTGCTAAACTCAGTTCAGATTAATCCTGTTTAAAACATTTACTTCTTTTATTCCTTTAAAATTTCATGGAACTTACATTGGTTGTGAATGATCAGAACTTATGAAATGCCATTTTTGAACTATAAATCTTAGAATCCTACAGCAGGTTGAGACTCTTCCCTTTGGTTTAGTGTGATATAATTACAACTAAATGTAGATGAATTGGTGCTCTAATACTTAAGATGTGGAAAAGAAGCCATTCTTTTCAAGACAAATTGGATGAGGGTGTGATTGCACATGAAAATTGACCAAATTTCAGATAATTTGTGGAGTGGTCATGTGATCTATTTCCCAATGATCACAGAACATGTAGAGTTTCTAAAAACAATCTAGCTGTACAGCTACTCCTTTTTGGGACAAGACTGGAATGATTCCTTGACAGACAGAAAAGTTGCTTTATGAGAGATTGTTCTTTGCAAAGCAACCTTTTCCAGTGTTATTGGACATGCACCTTTCCTGCCATTTGAGTATTATAGATGATACAGATTCAAGTCTCAAGATCAATTTATCACCACTATTTAGATGTTGCATTTCTGGTTCTTCAAAAATCCAAATATTTAATTGGCATCTGGAGACAATCTATCTTTTAATTGATAAGAATTATCACAATCTCCCTAAAGAAATTATTTGAAATAGTGGTAAAATAATGTTCTGTTTCTACAATAAATGTTTTACAATAATTAAAAAAACCTAAAAACTATTAACAGAATTATACTTGTCTCATTCTCTGTTTCTTATAAACATGAATAAAACCTTATCAATTTCAGGGAAACACAGCAAACAAATTATTTATTTTATTTTTATTTTATATTCATATTTATATAGCCGCCCAACTCACAAAGACTCACAAAAACAATGGTATTCCTTAATAGATTTTAAAATTTATATTCATTTACTGGCATAATAATTCTTATTTAGGTCCCAACCGGAAACTATCATCAAAGGGGAAACATCTGTTGCTATCTTTTGTTCAAGCTTTTATATATAGAAATAGTTATGCTTCTTAATCCTTTTAAAAATTAGCTGGCTTCATTCAGCAGCAGGAGTAAATGCCACTAAGCCATAAAGTCAGTGAAATATTATTTTTAAACAGAAAAGAGAAACTTTTCTTCTTAGGATGTGTTCCAAATCATTGTTGCATGTGTCTCGAAAATACAATGTCCTAACCTAGTAGTTTTAGAAAGAACACACAAACAGATGTGGAAGATGTTAAAATAGATAAGTATAAAAAAGAATTACTAACCATCATGCTAACAATGGTGAGACAATGCATTGCCCAAAAATGGAAAGAAGAGAGAACGCCAATAATTGAAGAGTGGTATAAAGAAATGTGGACAATTGCACTTAATGATAAACTTACCTCGGAACTACATAAAAAAAGGGAATGATTAAGGAAAACAAATTTTATGAATCTTGGAAATATTTTCTAGAATATACATTAAGTAAGGGTCAGGGAGTAAACCCAGTGTCAGATCAACTTGGATTTTGGAAGTAAAGTAAGAAATAAAGTATTCAGTTAGTCTATAGAGCATTGTAAATATCACCGGGTGTTATAATAATATTGTAAGTTTTCTTTTTCTTTCAATTATTGGTTATGTATGTCTGAATTAATTATTTATTTAATGTCTGTTTGTGTTAAATGTATTGATGCAAGGTTTGCTTAAATTTGTAAAAAATTTTTAGAAAAGAAGAAAGAACACACAAACTTGATTATTTTATTAAAAGAGAAAAAGCATTATACATTCTAGACAAGTAAATATGTCACTATTTAATTTTATTATCTTAATTTAATTTATGCCCCATTTTTCTGCCTGTAGAGGGAATAAAAAAAGTTTCCCTATGCTGAAATAAATTCATGTAAATGAAAACAAAGCTTTATGAACTTTAAGAACTCTTAGAACTTAGACTAACCTGGTGGCTTGTATCTAACCCAACAAGTGTCTGCCCTTCCTCACAAACATAAACATGCTTCTTCTGCTACTCTTCTAAAATAGACACAACCTATTATGATGTTTGCCACATGTATAAGCTATGCATGCAGGAGGTGCTTTCACTATGCTGCTGCTGGCACTGTTGGCTTTCTCCTGGATGGACCTCTGAACATTGGTGCAAGAGCCAAAGGGCCAGGACTAGTGCTGTGCATGACATCATATGGCCAGCATTGTTCTGCCTGATGTACAATAGCTGAAGAAGACATTCCTTTTCTACTGGTTTCTATTGGAAACACTTTTCACATAGGAGACATATGACCAGTGACACAAAATCAATGGATGAAAGAAATCTCAAATCCATGTTAGTCAGCTCCTTGCCCTATGGCAAACACCTGCATTTTATTAACTAGTCCAGTAACTTCACTGACCCCCCCTTCACTATCTGTGGCAGTACCCACCCACGTATTCTCAGTGAACCCTTTACAATCATCAATCCAGCTTCTATTAGTTTGGGAATGTCTGGAGCTGGAAATTAGTTATCTATTCTACACTCTTTGTCCCTGATTCAGGTGGCTTAGTTCAGACAGACAATAGATTTCCAACATTTACATTCACTTAAGTTATGAGGAATGTTCTGTTCCTGGCTCTCCCTCACAAAATTAGTTTTTTTAAAAAAATGTTTTTTATTGATTTTTCAAAAAAAAAATACAAAAAGAAAATAACAGAACAAAGTAAATCACAAAACAAAATAATCAAAACACAATACATTTCATACAATACAAAATACAGAGTACAAAATAATACATAATTGTAGCGATCAGACCCGGGGTTGCGGAGGGCAAGTAACGAGACACGCATGAAGAGGGTCAAGTTGACAGCTTGATTGCTTTATTTTACAGCAAGTATTTATAATCAAACTCCTAGGAGAACCAAACTAGATGCTCACAGAGATTTTCTCTGCCTACGTGATTAATAACTAACAAATGTAATTAGCCATTGATATTGACAGAAAGGCTTTCCTGGCTCCATGGCTCCAGGAAATGTAAAGAAACAAGACTGGTTAATATTTAGGTACAAACCCGAAACAATAGGATTAGTATGACCCATGCCAAAAGGTCGAATGTTGGTCAGTAAGGATTAAGGGACTGTTTGCCCTGTCTAATTAGTTTTTGGGTTCCTCCAAGTTGTGTTCCATGAATGGAATGTCGAGTTAAGAGCATATCATTAACTTCAGAGAAATAGCTGGCCGAGCGATTTTTCTCTGCCCCAACTGATCAGAACCCATATTCTAAATAATAATGTGTATATTTTGAATAATCATGGGGTCACACTAATAACACCACTACACATAATAAAATAAAACTTGTCTTACTCATCATTTTAAACTAATCCCATTTTAAACCCATTCATCAAAAGATAAAGAAAGAAAAAAGAAAAAGAAAAAATTAACAAATTAATACCACCCCGTAATATATACAAAACCCTGAAGACCACAGCTTTATCACAATTCTATCATTTCCAAAAACTCATTTGATCTGGTACTGGTTTATCTCCTTTATCTTTCTCCAATGTATGTTCCACAGAGGGTCTCCATATTTCCCAAAGCTTACTTTCATTAATTATACCCTTCTTTTTGCTCAACTCCCATGTTAGTTTATCATTTAACACAATTTCCCACATTTCTTTATACTATTCTTCCAATTTTAACACAGAGTCACCAAATTAGTTTTAAATCATTTGAACTGTTTGCTTCTTCCTTTTTGGCTTGACCAATTTGCATATCTTTCATGACAGCGGATGGGTTTTAAATTACAGTACTTAATAGACTACATTCGTTCAGCATGGCTCAAATGCTAGGCATGGTAAAAACATACTTATCCACATGAAGAACCAAAACACATTTATATTTTACTCTGAATCTTGTAAAAATGTAACGTGCAAGTCTTCTATCAAATGTAACAATTGTGTACTATAAAATTTCCCATATACTGTAACTGCCTTGTCTTTTTCCAAGCACAGGAACCAGTTTCAGAATATGAACTATATCCTGTAATTTGTTAAATCACAATGAAGAGATGCACATCTGTACATGAACAAGTTTCTTTCTCTGACCTGTGAGTGACATTGTCCTGTTCTGAAACATACACAATTAGGAAAGGTTTCTAGGACATAGATACTTTATAGGCAGGTTTGGGCCCCTTTCTTTAAAAAAATTATTCACTTTGTACAAATGAAACAGGAGGTAACCTTATGAAGTCACAATTCTACAAGGTGTATTCATATATGCAAAAAAAATTTGTGCTGTTTCTTGAAATTATGCAAACTTTATACCGTTAGAAGAGAAAAAATGATGCAATGGTGGCATATTTCTCTTCACAAACTAGATTGATGTGCAGATCTCAAGTACAGCATCCCTATGTATGGTACTCTGCTTTGGTATCTATACCTATAAAATGGTGCATTAACCGTTGGAATGTGACAAAGGATGTTGCACCAGGTCCCACTAGCCCCGTCCGAGCCTCCGTGCACTCACCCGAACGGGGTTCGCAGGTAACTGTCGGGTTGAAATTTGCGCCTGGGGGGCAGGAGCCCCCCGGACGCAAACAAAAAAAGGGAACTTCAATTCCCAACATTCCTTGTGCCGTGCTGCACCAGAGCCAATCAGGCTGAGTGGCACGGCAAAAGGGATGTTCGGAAACGCGCCGCGGCCAATCAAAAATAAGCCGCAGAAAAAAACCGCTGCAGTAACCAAAATCATGCATGCCAAACTACAAGCCCCAGCGTCCTGCACGCCACGAGAGTGCAGAACGCTGAGGCAGCCGGCGCGTGAAAAATAAATGAAACCCCCTGCCACCGCTGCCCTTCCTTTCAACACGCCAGCCGGCATGCAAAAAAACCCCACCACCACCACTGCCCTTCCTTTCGATGGGCCAGCCGGCATGCGAAAAAAAGAAAAAAAACCTGCTGCCGCTGCCCTTCCTTTCGACGGGCCAGCCGGTGCGCAAAAAGAAAAGAACCCCCGCCCTTTTCTTTCCATGGGCCAGGGATAGAGCCTGACCCGTGAAAAAAAAGACCATCCCCCGCCAGTTTCTTTCCACGGGCCAGTGATCGAGCCTGGCCCGTGAAAAAAAAGACCACCACCGCCCAGCCCTTTTCTTTCCATGGGCCAGGGATCGAGCCTGACCCATGAACCCCCCCACACACAAAAAAGTACGCACAAAAACATCCAAAAACAGTCAAAAAAGTCAAAAGAAACACAAAACAACCAAAAAGTAAACACAAAAACATCACACAGACCCCCTCCCACAAAAATCCAAAACACCCCCCCCCCCAAAAAAAAAACCCAGAGAGCTTACCAGGAGACGTCTTCACTCTATGACAACCGGAACTCAACTGAGAAAATAATGAAAATACTCACCAGAAGAAGTGACACCCAGAGGACAGTAGAGAAGAATTGTAGAGTAGAAGAAAAGCTCACCACCCCCACCCAGAGGCCACAAGAGAAAAAACATTCTAAAATATTAAAAATAATAGGATTAATTCCCAAATTAATCAAATAAGTTATCAAAACATTCAAAAATATTCACACTAATCACAAAAAACAAACAAACAAAACCCCAGAAAAAACTTTTCACTCAAAAAAACAAAACATCTAAACACAGTATGGAAACATTGATTTAAAAAACAACAACATATTCTTACACATTTTAAAAATTATCCAAAGCACAACTATTAAAAAAACCCACACACAGTAACACATTATTTGTTTAAATACAATAATTATAAAATATTTTAACATCCTTTCCTCTTTTGAAACCCCCCCAAAAAACAAAAAATAAAAATTGCATAAAAATAAATATTTAAAAAACCAAAATTTAAAAACTAACCTCATTTGCATAAACATAAAACAAAAACCTGCCAAAACCATTTTAAAGAGCCCGGCAATGAGGAAGCCGGTGCGCAAAAAATAAAAATAAAACACACACTGGGAGCGCAAGTCTGCCGCAGGTGGATGCAGCGCCTCAAAGCCACAAAATCACAAAACCTTTCAACACCATTTAAAACAGCCTGGCACCATTTGTTCAAGAAAAAAAAAGAAACCCTTTACTATCCAACAAAATTTTAAAAAGCCCGGCACTGCCGGGCAAAATATGCTAGTTCTCTATAAAACTGCTGTTTGGAGCTGCCCACATATATTTATTTATTGGTGCTTTCATAAATCAAATTGATATTACATAACTGATATTATAAAAGCACCACCATAACATTAAACCACCCAGAGAGCAAACTGATTATACTATAAGTACTTTATAGCTTTCCTGTTTTTGTAGTATAGCAACAGGGAGGAAGTAAGGTTGAGTAAGACCATTAGATTTCTTTTTCCCATAGTTTTCCTACATACATAACACAAATGCTCATGATTTTTGTACATGCCAAAAGGCTTGGCCAACGTATTCACAAGTGACACCCAATGACATAAGTTCCCTACTACATAAAATGCAAAGCCAGTTACAACCCATTAATTTATAGCAGTTTCATAACAAAATACAATATTAATGGAGATCAGTCAGCAAGACCCTGGCTGTGGTGAACTCTAGCCATTTTGGTGTCAGTCCATGTGTCTTTCCTGTTTGGCTTTGCAGGGACAATAAAAAATTAAACTATGGTTACTGAATTTTGGCATTTACAATATACTTGTACAGTTTTAGAAACACGCTTGATTTTAATCCATGACAAATTCTGGATGACCTATCTATACCTATAAACCCAAGCGTTAACCGTTGGAACTTGACAAAGGATCCTACACCCGGCCACACTATCCCATACCAAGCATTCGTGCACTTGCCCGAAATGGGTCCGGAGGTCAAAAATATTTTAGAAATGCACCAGTGGGACAGGAGACCCACAAACGTGAACAAAGAAAAAGAACATCAATACCCAAAATCCTGTGTGTCACGCTGCGCCAGAGCCAATCAGGCTGAGAGGCACGAGCAAAAAGAACGTTGGGAGACACGCCGTGGCCAATCAAAATAAAATGATAGAAAATATTACAATGTAGGATTGGTAAAATCACAAATTAAACTTCATGTCCCAATCAGGCTTAGGGATACGAGTGCAGAGGAGGCTGGGAATGCGCACGCTGACTGAAAAAAAAAAAACCAAACGCTGGGAGCCAGAGGGAAAGACTTTGAAAGACCCAGCTGGAGGGAGCCAGGAAAAGGTAAGTGCGGTCGGTGGGGGTTAGGGAGTGGGTGAGGGAGGCAATGAAAGGGGTCCAGAAGGGTTGGGGGGCAGACCCCTTTTGTAACCCCAACCCTTCTGGTCCCAGGAGACCCGGGAGAGGGGAATGGATCCCCCTCCCAAACACTCCATTTTTAAAGATAAGAAACTGCGTTTTAAAAGAGAAGAAACAGCTTGGTTTCTTCTCTTTAATAGCGGGGTGTCCTGCGGGGGGGGGATCCTCTCTCTGCAGGGTTCCCTGGGTTTGGGGGGGACAATACACACACACACACACACACACACACACACACTGCTTCTCTTTCTCTCTCTCCCCCCCACACACACAGACACACAGACACAGACACAGACACAGACACACAGACACACAGACACACACACACACACACACACACACACACAACTCCTGCCTTGTCAGGAATTTTTAATGTGTGTGTTGGTGGTTGGAGTGGTATTGTATGGGTGGTGGTGGTTGTGCACACCCAAAACCACCCCTAACCACCAACACACACTTTAAAAATGCCCGGCTGGCCAGGCAAACTATGCTATACAATATATTTAACAAATGACAACATAAAAAAATTGTACATAATTTTTTTTAAAAAAAAACAATTACAGACTAACCTCTTTTTAACATAAATTACCAAAAGAATTATCCCTTACAACACAGTTTAAAACAGCCTGGCAACGCCGGGCAAACTATGCTAGTGAAAATATAAGAACCTCTTCTTTAAACAAAACAAAATACTGTAACTCTGTCTGATTGGACATGATTGTTAACTAAATTTCACAGATAGAACAGACCATGAGAATACTTTGAACAAACCAGCAGAACTTGGAAAAAGTAACTTAACTCTCAGAATCTCTCAATTAATATAGCTATGGCTATATTGTTTAACAAAATTCTTCACAAAACATTTTGGACTAAACCGAGGAGTCATAGAGTAAAGGGATTTGATTAAATAATAGTAAGCAGAGAATAAAACTAAATGGATGTTCTTATAGTGGAAAAAGTGGGTTTCCTAAATAACTCCTGTGGAATCTAGGACTTCTAGGGCAAGACAGGTTGTTCTTTTGTATTAAGGAAGCAAAAGAATTAACCTTCTTTGGAAACATTATGCAATGTTGGCCAACATCCAATATTGAATCCCCATTGATTCAATGGATTTGTTTAGCGCAATGGTTCCCAATGTGGGGTACATGCCCCACAGGGGGACTTCAATTCCCAGAAGCCAAAGTCAGTACATTGGCTGATCAGTCCTTTGGGGAATTGGCTTAGGTTTCTGGGAATTGAAGTCCAAAAACCAAAGGTTGGTAAACCCTGGTTTAGTGTGAATTCCCAGCTGATGTGTCAGGTAGGAAGCTGCCCTGGCTCTATATTTTATTTCTGTGAAATCACAGGATATCAGTATCTTTTGTGTGTGTCTTAGTTCTTGCTAAGTTTTTTTAACTGAAACTATTTATCAAACAACTTTCTACCTATTAACCTACAGGTATATAGGAAAGTCCAAGGAGTTGTTATCTGATTGTAGTTACATTGCTGGAGCTGCTGCTCAGTTCTTTTGTAATTGTTTTTCTGGAGAGATGTTTGTGCTGAGACAAAAAAATCAATTTGCAGAAGAGCAGATAGGTTTTAGGAAAGAATGCTGTACAAATTGGGTTTAGGGAAGGATGATTATTGTTTCACCTCTTCACATCTAATTGCTGAGCACTGTTTACTCAGAAAGGTTTACAAACACCATCGATTGGAGGACACAGTTGTTCTCCTAAAGAATAGTCCCTAGCTAGAAAAAAAAGTATTTCATTGGTATTGATCCCTAAGTTATTGTTGCTGTTACAGATTTCAAGATACAATAAAGATGAAACACCCAATCCTAGTGGCCAAAAATAAATTTAAAAAATAAAGTAAAGTAAATCCTCAATCAAAGTTTTTTCTTTCAGGGTTATGTAACATTTTTCTAAAATGTCCTGCCAGGAATTTAATCCACACTGAAAGCTGGTTTAGGATGACTCCAGGCTAGAGGTGAAGATCTATACCAGTAGTGGTACTCTAGTCAGCAGTAACCCTCTAGCAGCATTTTAATGTTGATAGTCATTCCCTACATTATGGAAAAGAGTTAGGCTAGACTCTTTTTAAAAGGAGAAATATACTATCATTGAAAAGCTCATTTCAAATTCTCTCTCTCTCTCTCTCTTTGTGTGTGTGTGTGTGTGTGTGTGTGTGTGTGTGTGTATATATATATATATATATATATACATATATATATATGATAGATAGATATAGATATATAATATGTGTTGATATGTGTCAGTGTTGATTTCTTCTAAGATTGACCTATTTGTTCTGCTCGCTGTCCAGGGTACTCTCAAAACTCTCCTCCAACACCACATTTCAAAGACACATTCAACAGACACATATCTTTGTCTGTACTACCTCTTTCATGCCTTTGACTGGATATATAGCATCATTGCTAATCATATTGGTCTCCTCTGCCTCTAAAGTGTGTGCCGTTACTGAATTGATATCTGTATTTCACTTTACTACCAAATCCTGTCTCTCCAGTATTATATTAAAGAAGGTGTATCTGCAGACATTATTCCTCATCTTCTGAAGGAAACTGTTTTGCAAATATTCAGATAAAATGAAGAAATGTTGAACTCAGACCAAAGTTAAATTATATCCCCAGTTATCCAATGATTATTCTGTGTGACAAATCTGTCAATTTCACTATTTTTTAAATGTCAGGTTATTTCCATTCATTGTGTTCCAATAAAACAGATAATGTATAATGAATGGGAGACAGATTAAAATAAGTACGGTTCAATTTCCTCAGTCAGCCAGTAACAGCTGTTTTGAAGTCATTTTGTTTTTCCTCCTCTTAAAATAGCTTTTGGCCATTTATTATTATGGCTTACATTTTGTTTACAGGAAGAAGTGAACTTGAAAAATCACATTTCTCCTGGTTACATTAAAAGTAGTAATACACAATTAATCAATGTACTGAGAAGCAAACCTACTGGGAAATACACTGCCCAGCTATGAGAACATCAATAATAATGGTAATCAGATAAGAAAAGGTAAGACAAATATTTACACTGAGCTTTTGCAGTGGGCATGCACACTATTGTTCAACAAATATGCAAAAGTGGACTGAGTGTTAGTTATTCCAGGGTGACTACAGAGGAAAGAAGAACCTAAGGCCAGGGCCGGATTTAAGCATAGGCTACCTAGGCTGCAGCCTATGCGCCTGCACCAGGCAGGCAAGAAAAAAGGCGGGTGGGCAACGGAGGGAACAAAGGAGGGATGGGAGTGAGAGTGACAGCCACCCGTCTGACTCAGGGGATTGGCTGGCGCATTGCCCCGGCGACGGAGGAGAGGAGGCAGGAGCCGCATGCGCACCCCTCCCTCCCCCTCCCCTGGCACTCCACATCATCTCCCCCCCTTCTCGGAAGGTGGGAAAACAAAAAAGGGAGGCAGGCGCGAAAAGGCTTGAGGAGAAAAAGAGAGGGAAGAAGGAACATAAATATAAATATTCAGGTGATCTCCTGCTCTGCTCTGCTTAGGTATTGCACAATAGCAGATTAACCTGAAGATATATTAAGTATAGATTTAAGAGGCTAGTCATGTTTAAACTATTTGTAATGGAAACTACTTCTCTGGATTAGATATCAATTTTTGATACTGCTTTCAAATTATTGCTATTTCAGCTCAGACTACTTGATCACCAAAATTAAAATACAAATTTAATAACAATGCTGGCATTTCACATTATTAAATTTGGTGGCATATAATGAAAAGATTTCAGTTTGGTGCCCAAAATTCCTATGGGGTAAGCAGGAAATGAAACAGTTTGATTAAAGACTATGGGATTTTCCAACCTGAATTCTTAACTGCAAAGAAGAAAAATAATCGACATTATCTAATTTTTGATCCTTAAACATAGGAAGCTTTTTAGAGTGACCCAAATTCTCCATTCAGAACATGTTCTCAGCTAGACATTCAAAGGTACAAATATTTAGTGCATAAACAATAGCAATAACAATTACACTCACATACTGCCCCATAGCACTTAGTGCACTCTCTGGGTGGTTCACAAATGAATTAGCATTTTGCCCCCAACATGCTGGGTACTCATTTTACCTACTTTGGAAGGATGGAAGGCTGAGTCAACCTTGATCCCTTTCAGGATGGAACTCACAACAGTTTGGTTGCAGTAGAGAAAAGAGAGAAAGAGAGAGAGAGAGAAAGGGGATGGAGAGAAAGGAAAGAAGGAAGAAGGGATGGGGAGATGAAGAAAGAAAAGGAAGACGTGAAAGAGAGATGGAGAAAGAAAGACCCGCAGCAGACTTTCTCTACAGCAAAAAAAAGTGTTCTGGATTGTGAATTATTAAATGTGGTGGTTTGGGCTGTGTTGATATAAAAGTCTGCTTTGTGGGTATAGTGTGGCACCTTATTTTTCTTATTCATTCATCATTATTTATTCAAGTCATTTTAAAAATATTTTTCGATTTTTCCATTTAATTTAGTATTATGGACACGTTAAAGGTAGTTTTCCTAATATTGAGATTGCCTTAAGAATGTACCTGTCACTTATGGTCACAAACAGCAGTGGAGAAAGGTCATTTTCAAAATTGAAGTTGATCAAAAACAGGCTTCGAACCTCCATTTTAGAAGACAGGCTCAAACATACCTGTCAAGCATCCTGTTTTCCCCGGGGAAACCCCTTATTTTTACCCCTCCCATTTTATTAATTTCCCTGTAATATCCCTTATCTTTTTAAAAAAAATCCTGACCAGAGCCCTCACAGGTGAAGCTGCAGTATGTTTTTCCTGCCACCAGAGGTCGCTGTGTGGCTTTTCGCTTGTGGAAGAGGAGAGAGAAGGTGGAGGGGGCGTTCTGTAGTTTCTCTTTCATTTCCCTTCCCTGCCACATAGTGATGGAGGCTTCGTTTTTGCTGCTGCTGCTGGTCGGAGCCACCATGCTGGGACGGGAGTCTACTCTAGGTGAGCGATATTTCATATATGCAGGGGCAAATCAGCTCTTAGTCTGGGGGCAGAGACTTCTCTCTCACTCTCATGGTAATTGAGCTGTTTCTGCCCTGCCTCCTGGCTGGAGGCTTCTGTTTCTCTTCTAGAGTTAGCTTAGGAGGGGGGCGTGGGGGATGTTGCTTGATCACTCTGTGTGTGTGTGTGTATGTGTGTGTGTGTGTGTGTGTGTGTGAGAGAGAGAGAGAGAGAGAGAGAGAGCACCCCACCTTTTAACATCTGGAGGGAGATTAACTCCTCAGCTGCTGGGAGGCTTTGAAACTACAGAGGTTGCTTTTTACTTCTTTACTAATTCCCTTCCTTAAACTGGATCCGACATTCTCAGGTGTTGGTGCTTCAACTGGTTGCAGTGAGGAACAAATAGATTGGCTAAAAAATTTTTGGGGAGGGATTAATCCCTTGCTCCTCCACCCTAATGGGGGGGGGGGGTGTCTAGCCATGTGCAGAGCTAGTTCATTAAAGCCAAGCTGCTTACAAGCAGTTGGTAACCCTAGGGGGCTGGTTTACTATTCTGCTCTTTCTTTGCTTCCCAGGAAAAAAAATTAATTAAAAATGAGTAAGGTAAAGGTTTCCCTTGCTCGAAAGCCAGTCGCATCCGACTCTAGGGTTCAGTGCTCATCTCTGTTTCAAAAGCCAAAGAGCCAGCGTTGTCTGCGTCTGCAGACATTTCCGTGGTCATGTGGCAGGCATAACTAGACACCAGAGCGCACGGAATGCTGTTACCTTCCCACCAAAGTGGTCCCTATTTATCTACTTGCAATTTCTTGCTTTCAAACTGCTAGGATGGCAGGAGCTGGAACAAAGATGGGAGCTCATTCTGTCCTGCAGTACTCGGGAATCGAACTGCTGACCTTCTGCCTCCCAGTCAGCATCTTAGTCACTTAAGCCACTGAGTAAACAAGAAAGAAAACAAAATAAAAGTCTCCCAAGGGTTCTTTGGCCCACACAGCTTTGTGCCCATTGCATCTACAATACCATCTAGCCATCTTATTTTTGGCCACCCCCTTCTTTTGTGCTCCACCTTTCCCAGCATCAAGGCCTTCTCAAGTGAATCCTTTTTTCTCATTTGATGTCCAAAGTACTTTAGCGTCATCTTTACTATTTGACCTTTAATGAGCAGTCATGGTTGATTTCTTCTAGTATCGACCTATTTCTAATATCACATTTCAAAGGCATCTATTTTTCTGCGCTCAGCTTTCCTAATGGTCCAGCTCTCACACCCATACATTACCACAGGGAATACCATTGCTTTGACTATGCAATTTTTTGTTTGCAAGGTGATGCCTCTACTTTTAACTATGTTCCCCAGGTTTCTCATAGCTTGTTTCCCAAGCATCAGTCGTCTTTTTATTTCATGGCTGCAATCAGCATCTGCAGCGATCTTTGATCCTAAGAAAGTAAAACCTGCCAGTCATATCCAACTCTACAGTGCAGTGCTCATCTCCATTTACAGCCAAAGAGCCAGTACTGTCTGTGTTTGCAGACATTTTCATGGCCATGTGGCAGGCATGACTAGAGCCCAGCAAGTCACATGGCTATATTTGGCCATGCCCACAGATTTGGCCACACCCACAGAGGGGTGTGGCCAACATTTCCCTTATTTTCAAATCCAAAACTTGACATGTACGGGCTCAATGCTTTAGCTTTACTCAGCATTGAAAGTGACATTTTAAGGCAACAAAATTATGAAGATATTATAAGTAGCTTCATTAGTACGAAGTGTAGGTGTAAACTAATTAGCCATTAAGATTATGTAACACTTTCGTTATAGTTAGATTGTTTGGAAAAGTTCTGTATTTGAATTAAATAATATATTATGTATGTTGTATAGTAAATGTTGCTTGTTCATTACATTTCTTTTTGTCATCTTGCATTTTTAACATGTATACTTAAAATTATGATATGTTATTTTTAAAACCGTAATACTCATATTTGCATATTTAGAAACATAGACTTGAATCTCAACTTTGTATTCTTTTTTAATAATATAGTTGTTTGTAGCAATGTTAATAAATCATGTTAAATACCCTTAAGATATATTACCTTAATGATGTTCAGTTCTTTTCATTTTTATCATCTCATGAATTCATCAAATTCTAAATACTGTATAGGAATGTCGTACGTAAAATTTCTATAATTTAATAATAAACTTTAAACGTTTATTTTTCAGGTTTTAATTGGATAATTGCTGAAAATGTGGTTTTTGTAGGTTAATTTTAGAAAAAATACTTTCTACGGTAGGGCCCGCACCACAGGTTCAGCCTAGGGGCCCACAGATCCTAAATCCGGCCCTGCCTAAGGCCACACTCTGTGGCAGAGAAACTGGACTTCATTTCCCAGAAGTACAAGTCAGTAACCTGATGATAAGGGCTTCTGGGAATTGAAGTCCAAGAACACCTGGAGAGCTAAGTTTACTTACCCCTGACCTAGACCAATAATTATATTGATGGACATTTCAAAACATGGATCTTTTCTGTTCTTACCTAGAGATGGATAAAGTGCACACTATACTACAGAGCTGAACTCCAGGGTACTGTGCTTTCCAGATGATCTTTTCCTCTTTTTAGAAAATGATCAGTGAGATAATTTTCTCCTTTTAGAAAATTAACTAGTTGAATTGGGAAAGGATGTTTATTCTTGAAGGAATTCATGACCAAATACAGTACTGTATATACAATAAAACTATGATCAAAGGATATAGCAAGTTTAGTTATCTGGATACAGGTTTTCTGTACCAGAATAACATAAGGCAGTGATTGTGAACCTTTTAGAGACCGGGTGCACAAAAGCAGCCAGGGGATGAGGGCAGGGATAATGCATACCGGTGATGTCATGTGGGTGCATGTGCACGTACACATGTGACATTGACGTAGGGCCCCCCTCGGCTGCTTTTCGCGGGAAGCCAAAAATGCCCCCTGTGACGTTTAAACTCCCGAAGGCATGGCACAGCCCAGGACGTGTTGCCCATTACTTTCAGAGCCAAAAGTGTGCCCTCCATGACAGACAGCCCCCTCCCTCTGACCCCTCTGGGCAGGGAGCTAAAAAGATGTTGGATCCGCGCCGCCTCATCTACAGCCGGATTTTTCTGTGACTGGTTAGACTGTTTTTGATATGCCCTGTGGCTACACTGTTTTGTTGATATGTTTATTGATATGTTTTTTTGTATATGTCCTTTTGATATATTGATTGTTGATATTTTGACTTTTTGTACTAATATATTGTATTACTGTGGAATTTATTGTAAATGAATATGTTGTTAACCGCTTTGAGTTTGTTGCTGACAAAGGAAAGCGGTATATAAGTTTAAATATAACAACAACAACAACAACAACAACAACAACAACAACCACCACCTAATGTCTTTTCTGCATTTGTATGGTGATAAAGATGGTCATTGATTTGAATAAAGGAAAGGCAAAACTGAAAGCAATATAGTAGAGTAAGCTTCTGGCAGGAAAGGAGAAGGTGAGTTACAGCAGAATACACACACACACACACACACACACACACACACACACACACACACACACACACACACACACACACACACACACACACACACACACACACACACACACACACACAAAGCTCAAGATTCCCCCTGGACACACCAACCATTGGTACACCAGAAAGAACTCAAACTGAGGCCACTGCACTTTATGTATGTCCCCCTTCAGCCACATCACCAGCCATTTCACAGAATAGTATGGCAAAGGGAAAGATTGTGTCACTGTTTAGCTAGCCTTTTTGCTTTCTAGAACATACTTTTTCTTCATTGTCTAATTTTTCTTAGTTTACTACATTTTATTGAATCATTATGATACTATTAGGATTGAATATATGTATGATTATTTATTTATTTATTTAGAAGATTTTTACCCCGCCTTCCTCATTTAAAGATGACCCAAGGCAGCTAACATAGAGTTAAAAAACATACATAGCTAAAAAACAAGATGGATAATTGTTGTACAGACCTTGAATGGATACGTCACACATTTAAGATGCTGCATAGCATCTTATAGTTGTTATAGCTGTGTTTCCTTTTCATTGGAGATCTGGAAATGCAAAAATAATGTGATGGATCCATAGTGAGTCAGAATGTCATCTAAACCATAAAGGGCAGATCGGACATGATCTGTTCTGTATTGAGTAGATTGAGAGGCTTGTGCATCCAGGTCACATTAACTCCAACAATACAGAACTGAACATGTCATAGAGGAGAACATTATTTCTTAAAACAAGACATGTGACATTAGATTATCTAATGTAGAAATTCTTCATGTGATCAGGTAACCTCTTTGCAAGCAGATATATAGCACCATTCAGGTCAGGCAGATATGACGCATGTGGGAGATTTCCGCCAGAATGATTGGTTTAAATCACTTTCACTTAAAATTTTCTTTACTGAAATCACCAATGGAGAAAGACTAATCTAAAGTATTAGTAGAGTCAATAGGAGACATTGCTTTACAGTTATATAAAGAAACCTTTCCCAACCTGGTACGTTCTAGATGTCTGGACTACAACACAGCCAGTATGATGAATGGTTACTGCTGATTAAAATCACAATTGCAATTCAGGATATAGGAACAAAGTTGAGAAACTGAGCATAAGACTTTACTTAGTTGCATATTTATCCATTTTCATAATTATATCAGGCACTTTTGTAGTATCCATGGCCAAAATCTTGTTGCTTTGTGTAGTAAATTACATCAGAGTAGGCCCATTGAGTCAAGCAGGATTTGATAAGTAAAGTCTTTCATATTGATATATCTAACTGCAACTTACTTTAAATTGCAGTTAGAATAACTTCATTTGAATCACTAAAACATATAGTACAGGGGTTCACAACCTAAGGCCCGTGGGCCAGATCCAGCCCCTGGCACCATTTCATGCGGCCCCCGCACCCCTCCAATGGCATTCAAGAAACAAAATGGTCACCCCTTTGAAGCTGCTGGGACAAAATGGCCACCCCATTGTGCAGGCAGGGCAAAATGGATGTCCAGCCTTCAAAGCTGA
This sequence comes from Bradypodion pumilum, assembly GCA_035047305.1. Taxonomy (NCBI): domain Eukaryota; kingdom Metazoa; phylum Chordata; class Lepidosauria; order Squamata; family Chamaeleonidae; genus Bradypodion; species Bradypodion pumilum. The sequence goes on along the minus strand of JAWDJD010000004.1, from coordinate 64,856,205 downwards.
CTGAGAGAGTATGACCCAGCCACTGGCTCAGAAAGGTTGAGAACCTCTCATATAGTGGAATTGGCTCACTAAATCATCATTGATTCAGTGGGCCTACTCTAGTGCAATTCATTATAGTAAGCAATAGAATTTTGACCAATATCTTAACTACAAATTTGAAATCTATACCTGTAAAAAGAGCCCTTAACCGTTGGGTTCATTCAAAGGCTCCTGCACAAGGCCCAACCATCCCTGACCTAGCCTTCCGCACTCACCGTAACCCCTGCCTTCCTGGTGCCACAGATTTTTGGTCATTGCCAGTGGGGCAGTAGCCCCATGAATGCGACCAAAAAAATAAAACTACGATTCCCACAGTCCTCTGCGATGTGCAACCGCTCAGCCAATCAGGCTGAGGGATGCGAGTGCAGAGGAGGCTGGGAAAGTGCGGCAGGGTGGTTTTTTTAAAAAAGAAAACTGCTGGGAGGGAAAGACTTTTAAAGACAAGTCAGAGCCAGGAGGTAAGCACGGTTGGTGGGGGTTAGGGAGTAGGGGAAGCGAGGCACAGCCCCGGTAACCATGCCAACCACCCCCACCCCCACCACTTACCCCCTTTTGTCCCCCCAACCCTCCCATACCCCGAAAGGGTATAGCTATAGGGGATTGAATCCACCCCCCTCCCAAACACTTCATTTTTAAAGAGAAGAAACTGCTTGGTTTCTTCTCTTTAATAATGGGGTGTCCTGCAGGGAGGGGATCCCCTCTCTGCCAGGTCCCCTAGCTCTGGAAGGGTTGGGGGACAAACCCCTTTTGTCCCCCCAACCCTCCCATACCCAGGGGACCAGGGAGAGGGAGGGTTGGGGGGGACAAAAGGGGACCAGGGAGAGGGCATCGAATCTACCCCCTCCCAAACACTCCTTTTTTAAAGAGAAGAAACTGCTTGGTTTCTTCTCTTTAATATTGGGGTGTCCTGCGGGGAGGGGATCCCCTCTCTGCCAGGTCCCCTAGCTCTGGAAGGGTTGGGGGGCAAACCCCTTTTGTCCCACCAACCCTCCCATACCCAGGGGACCAGGGAGAGGGAGGGTTGGGGGGGGGACAAAAGGGGACCAGGGAGAGGGGATCGAATCCACCCCTCCCAAACACTCCTTTTTTAAAGAGAAGAAACCGCTTGGTTTCTTCTCTTTAATAATGGGGTGTCCTGCAGGGTGTCCTGCACACACACACACACACACACACACACACACACACACACACACACACACACACACACACACACACACACACACACACACACACACACACACACACACAGCTTCTCTCTCTCTCTCTCACACACACACACACATACAACACACACACACAGCTTCTCTCTCTCTCTCTCACTCACTCTCTCTCTCTCTCTCACACACACACACAAAAGGGGGTTGTGAGCCCCCTCTCCCCTGGCTCCCCTAGGGTTGGGAGGTTTGTGGGGACAAAAGAGGTATGCCCCACCAACCCTTCTGGAGCCAGGAGACCAGGGAGAGTGGATCGATCCCCCCCTCCTAAAAAAACTCTGTCTTTAAAGAGAAGAAACCAAGCGGTTCCTTCTCTTTAAAAACAGAGTTGTTTTAAGGGGGGAATCGATCCACTCTCCCTGGTCTCCTGGCTCCAGAAGGGTTGGGGGGACATATCCCTTTTGTCCCCCCAAACCTCACAACCCCAGGGGAGCCAGCGGAGAGGGGGGTTGCAGCCCCCCACCCACTGATATTAAAGGGGAAACCCCATCTACTTTCACGACTCCACACAATCAAAGCACCATAACACAATAAAGCCCCTCCCCACCACCTAGCCCACCCTTCCTATCCCCCACCGACCATGCTCCCTCCCCACCACCTAGCCCACCCTTCCTATCCCCCAATGACCACGCCCCCTCCCCACCACCTAGGCCACCCTTCCTAACCCCCAATGGCCATGCCCCCTCCCCACCACCTAGCCCACCCTTCCTAACCCCCACCGACCATGCCCCCCTCCCCACCACCTAGCCCACCCTTCCTAACCCCCAATGACCATGCCCCCTCCCCACCACCTAGCCCACCCTTCCTAACCCCCAATGACCACCCCCCTCCCCACCACCAAATATAAAAATAATTTTTAAAAAATTACAAAAAACACAGTCAAAAACATCCAATACACAAAAACAAACAAAAACACCAAAAACAATACAAAGTAAACAAAAATACAATCAAAAACAAAACAAACAGACAAAACATACAAATTCCACCCACCCACCCACACACACACACACACACACAAAAGAAAGAAAACAAGCAAACTTACCAAAAGATGTCCTACCTCCACGAGGACTGGAAAAGAAATGAATAAAGAAAGAGACTACTTACCAGAAGAAGCTCCACCCAGAGGCGAGGACAGAAAAAATAGTCAAAATACAATAACCCCTACCAGCACCACCTGCTGGCCACAATAGTAAAAACAATTCAAAAACACAAAACAGTCCCAAACAAAAGGCCACAAAAGTAAAAACAAATCAAAAACATAACACAAATTCAAAATTTGACACAAAAGGTCACACCAATAAAAACAAATCAAAAAAATTACACTAAAACACACTAAAACACACTTTAACACAAATCACAAACATATGTAAATAAAATACAATAGAAACTTTTAAAAATCCTGTGCTGAGTTTTAACTCAAATTAAAACCCAAAACATCTAAACACATTTTAAAAACATTGAATGTAAAAAACATTTACTTTTACATTACTAAAATTATTACCTACGGTACAGCTAATTAAAAAAATTCAAAAAACTAAAACATTATTCGCTTACATAAAACAATTTGAAAAAATTATATCATACTTTGTTCTTTTATTAATCCTAAAAAAACCCCAAAAAAGCAGATCACAGTTAATAACAGCCAAGCCAAAAAAAAGTTACATAAACATTTTAAAAATTAAAATTACAGACTAAGCAATTTTTAAAAAACATTAACACAATTTAACCTTCCAACACAATTTAAAACAGCCTGGCAACGCCGGGCAACCTCTGCTAGTTTAATATAAAACAAAAAATTCTTTTTGTGATTTAAACCAAGATTTCCTTCTTGGTAATGGGTGGGGGAGGGGGGGACCAGGAACCCAGTTGAACCTTTGGAGTGGAGGAGTCCTATAATAGGGATGCTGTAAACCTATGAGCCTGTCTTATCATCAATGACAGCTGTGTCCTCAAATTCTGGTGGCATGGGGCCACAGTCCCAGAGTACCAGAGAAGGCAAGCATGTTCCTGAAGAACAAAGGGGGGAAACCTGTAGCCTTAATTTAGTTATTGTTGAAGACCAGCTCTCATTGATATTTCCAGCTAATATGGCCAGTAGTCAAGGATTATAGGAATTGTAGTCCAGCAAATTCTGAGGCACCACACATTTCTTATCTTTGATTTAAAAGAGGGCAGTCTTTATGATAGCTAAAGTCCAACACTTTGAGGTGGTTTCATTAAACTACCGATGGGTTCTTCAGCAAATTGGCATTTTTCCTTGGGCAAATGTTAGCGAGGGGTTTTCTCCAGAAAACCCTTCAGTTCTTCCTCCAACTTCCCATACAACAAACCTTTTAAGCCTAGTAACAAATTTATATTGTAAAACAGTCTAAGCATCCTATAGCACAAGCAGCAAATGAAACTTGGAAATTATCTTTATAGATTTTTCTCTCTCAAACAGCTAATGTATCAGAGGAAGTAAATCCTGATAACCACTAGATTCAGAACCTTCCTGTTCTTACATGAGGTGGCTGTGACAGATTTTTCCCTGCGCTAATCTCTCAATCCCCCATAGGCATTTTCTTCCCTTTTGAAAACATTGGAAGAGGAAAATTCCTAGAGGAGGGAAGGGCATTTGATGACAAGTAACAACAACAATGAAACTTCACACATGAATATGTTACAGGGACTCTTTTGCTTATATAACTTTCTGCCAGCATTAGGCAGGAGCCTAAGCTGTTCAAGAGAAAGTTACAATTCTTGTGCAATATCCCTTCTGTATAGGTGCTCCTCGGGTTGCATTAAAATAAAACCTCTCAAAGTATGAAATATTGTAATAAGTTGTGGATTTATAACGGGAGGGGGGAGGGAAAAGAAAGAAAACATAGGGGGATACTGGCTGCGTATAAGCCATAATCATGCCAAATTTCAAGGTTTCTCTCAACAACCCCAAATCACCTACCATCAGTATCACTGATCCATAATTTGATTTTACCAAACTAAAGCATTATACATGGTGCAGAGAAAGTAGATAGTAAGAGCGTTTCCTCCTTTTCTTTTAATGTTGGAACCATGTCTAATTGACTGAAGCTCAAATGATGGTAAATCTAGAACAGGTAAGAGGAAACAGAAAATACATAAACTATGAAATACATTGCTACAGTTAGCTAGGTATCATCTTTAGGATGAAAGGCAGAATGTCTCTGGGTATCAATTGCTAAAGAATGGGTGTTGCATTCACATTCTTCTGGCAGGGTCCCGATTGGTCACCAAGCAGACAGAATTAGGACTGGGTACTCTTTCAGTGTGAACCAATGTAGCTCTTCTAATGGTTTTATGATAGTTCCTAAATTGTCCATGTTTGAGAGATTGCCATTGGGTCACCAGATATTTTCTCTGGTCTTTATTGTACACTCCCAGATTTGTGGGGGAAACTAACCTAGCTAAACCCCTTACCTATTTTCTACTTATGCACTATTACAACACCTCAGTGATATCCATCTAACCTCTTTTTCACAAACCTCTAAGTAAGGAGAATCTGCTCTAACCTCTGAGCAGCAGATAACAAATCAGTGCCATATACATGATGGTGCTTCAAATATTTGGAGATATTTATAATACCACCTCATACCAGTCTCTTCTTCTGTTTGATTACAGTCTGTGAGCCCATACGAATTTGTATGACATTAGATGCTAATTTTACATTCATATGTCTGAGATAATGTGAAAAACTAAAGTCAATGTCAATGTCAATAAACAGTTTGAAGAAAGGGGCAGCTCCATGGAGTAAGCACAGTAGTTGGTCATTTAGAAAGGATATGTTTGTGCAATATGACTCCAATTGGATCACACAAAGAGAGAGAGAGAGAGGACCTTATGAATGAGGGTCAGCACTTGAGTATTAGGTGTGAATGCACCATGCAAAGAGTGACATACCCTCAGAGATACACCGTTATGTCTCACCATGCAAGTAGTAATACTAAAAGCAATAGCAATTACACTTATTTACCACCCCATAGTGTTTAGAGCACTCTCTGGGTGATAGCAATTTGGCCTTAACATTTTTACCAACTTTGGAAGGATAGGAGACTTTGCTAAACATGAGCCCTTTGGGACTGAACTCAGATTGTGAGAAGATTTTTTGCAATAGGGCTGCTGCTTCACCACCGTATCAAACTCCAATACATTTTCTTTTTGTTTCTTCAAAATTTTGACTGATACAGTACCACTACCAGAGTGTCTGTGATTAATTTCCACATGATATGCCCTCATTTGACAATGTCTTTCTTGAACTTCAGTATCCAGAGCTGGACACAGCAGTACAGCTGATGCGTGGCAAAAGCAGAATAGTATAGTCTGGTCTGTATTTATGTTCATTATCAGTTTCCCTGTCTTTAGAATAAAGATGCCCCCCCCCAGCCAGTTTGCCCGTGCATTCTTTTATTGCTGGTTTGTACATGGTAGGAGACCCTTCTTTCCATTATGTACACATTTTTGCATTCAAACTTTTATTTGCCTCATTTTAAAAAGTAATGCAAATGACCCAAAAACCCAAGCTTCAGTTGCTCAGCATTCTGTTCACTTCTGCTGTTCCTTTCCTCTGTTTTTACTTTCCAACATTGGCATGGTTTTCTGTTTTCCAATGTTTTGTTCTGGTTCTCATCATTCTTGTCACTTTCCACAGGACATGCCCTCATTTGACAATGCCCCTTTTGAACTTCAGTATCCAGAACTGGACACAGTAGTCCAGATGATGCCTGGCAAAAGCGGAATAGTATAGTGCTGCTCTAGCTTGAAGTCTGGTCTGTATTTCTGTCCATACAGCCTACAACTGCATCAGCAGTTCTTTCTTAGTGTAACATATGGTAAAATGTTTGGCAAGATCCATTCAAACCTAAAAGAAAGTATTTTTTAAAAAAATAAATAAAAAGAAATGTAAATATTCCACATGCCTTTATTATTGCATTTTATTTATTTATTAAAAATATTTTACCCCCACCTTTCTCCTACAAAAAGGACCTAAGGTGGCTTAAAGGTAAAGGTAAAGGTTCCCCTTGCTTGAAAGCCAGTCGTATCCGACTCTAGGCTTCAGTGCTCATCTATGTTTCAAACTCAAAGAGCCAGTGCTATCTGCTTCTGCAGGCATTTCCATGGTCATGTGGCAGGCATGACTAGACACTGGAGTGCATGGAATGCTGTTACCTTCCCACCGAAGTGGTCCCTGTCAGCACCGCCCCGCCCGCACCATCCCAACGTGGTGTGACCACGTGCTGGCACTCTAACCTGATTTACCCTTGATTAATTTTCTGCTAGCCACCCCGGGTCTCATCAGTTAGGGGAATGGTGGAACTTTCAAAATGCCCAGTGCATTGGCCTCGCCTTGGTAGCTTCTGCCCTGGCCTGTAGTAGATTATTGGGTGAGAGAAGTGGCTCCCCTGCTTCTTTTTATTAGCTGGGAAAAGGGTGGCCCTATAAATGAAGTCAGTTTCCTTTGACTCCTGTAAGTAAATGCCGCCTTCCCTATCATCTTGCTGCACTGGGAAGAATAGAAGGTGAATTAGTATGTCCTTCTGAGATACTTGGGTGCCAAGTTGTGGCCCTGTGCCTTCTTTGAAGTTTCCCCCTTCACTTTGTCCCCTTTCTCTTAAAGGGTGAAGGCAGGCCCATCTACCCTTCTTCTTAGGAGTTCTGGTTTCCAAGTCTTTGGAAATTAAAGGAATAGTCTCTTTGTTTAGAGCTTGTTAAATTTCTTATCTCACCTTCCACTCTCAATTTCTTATTTGCTTTGAAGAAACACATGCTTCATCAGCATAGGATCTCTTTATTAGCAAAAGAGATATTTTCTATAAAATAGGCATTTGAACAACATTTAAAAACTTGCTTCTTAAAATCCTGTCTCTCTCCTCTGAGCATTCAATGAGTGCAAGAAAGAAAAGTAATAAATTCAGCTTTCCTAGCTACCTGTTTTCTCTGGCTAATTGGCTTCTTGGATTGGGCCTGACGTGCCCATGAAGTTTCCATTTTGCATCAAGTCAAATAAGGCATCTTGATAAGGATTCCTCCCTCATCGGAGCTGTGAGCTTCTCCTCAGCTTTCTCCCCCCAGCTGTGGGCTGTCAGCTGCTTGTGTATTTTATAAGATTCTGAGCCAGACCAAGTACGTCATTTATCTTACAGTTAATGTACTCAACAATCTATAGAGTGTTGGCATTAGTCTGTGCCAGACTGGGCCAAATATGGTACATATCAATGCATGGATATCTTAAGGTAAGTGTACCTTGAATTCCCCCTCCCATCTAGTGGATGAGGTCAGACATACATTGCTTCTCGCTTCCCCCCTTTTCAGTTTGAGGTGAAAAGTTCAACTAATTAAATTCTATCAGGTTACTTGCCAAGTACAGTGTGTGTAGGCTTATGCTTGTGCCAACTGTTAGAAAATGCTGGATTCTCAACCTTTAAGCAAAATGATTTCTATAAACTGCAACTAGGCCCTTAATTTATGTTGTCTAAGTCCTAACATAAAGGATTATTTGACAGCCCCTATTTATCTACTTGCAATTTCTTGCTTTCGAACTGCTAGGTTGGAAGGAGCTGGGACAAAGATGGAAGCTCATTCTGATCCTGCAGTACGCAGGAATAGAACTGCTGACCTTCTGACTCCCAGTTAGCGTCTTAGCCACTTGAGCCACTGTTTACATCAGTTTAAAAAAGGCAATATACAAATTAATTTTTTAAAAATATATATATACCAATACCATGTTCGAATAATACATAAAAGCAAATTTAAAAGCAACATTTGTTCCTGGCAATGGTGTCTAGCAGCTAGGCAGTGTCTCAGTGTCATGCCTTAATGATGCATACAGGCTCCAGAGTAATAAAACCCTTCTTGACACATAATGTGAATTTATAATGTGTATCATTTGGGAGCAAGAATGTCTGGCCTCTCAGTAGTTGTCGCTGGAGATAAGAACTGCTCTGGACAATACAGGTGGCCATTTTGTATCATTATTGGCTGCAACTCGTATCCAAGAATGCATTTTTTTCCTTGAAGCAGGAAAAATGCCATTGGTGTGAATTTGTTTAAGGTGGATCCCTGCTTGCCATGAAGTTGACCCCACACACTATGATCTTGGAGCCATCTCCTGTGGCACATATGAAATGAGACATGCAGGACCTAACACTGGGACTGCAATGGACTGCCACAGCCTTGAGGATATGGACAAGGTACACCTTCGCAGCCAGTCCATCTGGCATGGCCTCTTCTGCCTCCATGACTGTTGAGAATCAGACTGCAGCAATAATTCTTGCTAATTTCATTTCCATCAAGCCATCCAATCCCATGTTGACACTTTTTGCTACACCAAATATAGGCTTATGCTAAAGACAATTAAAACAAATCTGTTTCCTGGGAAGTGAAGCAGAGCTGTATCAGCAGCCATGGGAACCAGTTTTGTGGTGTCCATCAAAGTAGGGTGTCAACCATTTTGCATTCCACAAACCAGACATTCCTTTCCTATCTGGAGAAAATAATAACTCCTTCCACATTACGAGCATCTTCTCTCTTTCCTGGCTGGCCTCTTCAGTTGCTCAGATTTTTCTCCTGTCCATGCCGCCCAGTTTCCTGCTATTCTCTCTCACTTCGTAACCTGCAGGCTTGAATGAAAGAGACAGAAGGCCCATCTGGACTAAGGCTACTGACCCTGACTCACACTTCCTATTTTTTTAAATGCTAAAAATAATGCATCATACTAAAAAACGGAGAGGGAGAGAGAAAAAGAGAGAGAGAGGAGGGTAGGATTCAAATTTCTGGAATTTTGTGTGTATGACCTCAACATCTTTTCATTGCTAGTGTGAGTGGGGGCTAAATTTTGATATAGGTGTAATGGTAAATTTAACAAATAAATCAAAAGCAATATTTCTTTAGAAGGTATCTCAATAATGAAAGCGTACAAATAAGGTTTGTTTCCTATTAAGACTTAGAAGGGAAATTCTCGACATTGTAGTCATATTCAGACATACAAGCAAAGAACAGAGGAAATGTAGATACTCCAAAGTCCAGTGCAGTTCTTCCATTGTCTTTAATTCCCATTAAAATTACTTGCTATTGAGTAAATGCATCTGTATACTGACTCCATCATTCCAAGTATGCAAAGAAAAAAAAAAGTCGAGCTCTTTTTCACTTTCCCTATTTTTTCACTCCTGTTTTTGAGCAGAAATGGATCCTATAAGAAATTTAAGAATTAATAATGCGCATTCATAAGGGATGTGATACTTCCCTACTTTCTTCATTCTAAGCCTAAGGTAGCTTATGACCTGAGCCACAGTCAGAGCCAGGTCTCCTTTTTATTTATTTATTTATTTAATCATATTTCTAATGCCGTTCCCTTGCCAAGGTGACTCCGGGCAGATTACAGGTAAAACAGTAAAAACACAAAAACATCAAAAAACATCAAAAAAATTCAATTTAGTAAATTTAAAAAAACTTTAAATTTCTTTCAAAAATCTCTTTTAAAAATCCCACCAGTGCCACGTCACAGACTTCAAGAATCCAACCTCTCAAATGAGCCAGCCTAATGTGGCTATCTCCACGCCCCCCCCACCTGCTGTGCAAGCCAGGTCTTCACGCCCTTGCAAAAGGGTAAAAGCTCTGCCTGGAGATGAAGTTCAGTTGGCAAGAGGTTCCACAGGGCCAGAGCAGACACAGAGAAGGCCCTCTTTCTTGTGCTAGAGAGATGAGCCTCTCTAGCCGATGGAACTATGAGAGAGCCCCTCCGGTCCACTCTAGTGGGACGGGCAGATGTCATTGGGGTGATGCAGTCTCTTAAGTATCCTTTTTACTGACTGTATAGAGCTTCTCCATCTTTGACTGCAGAGTAGATAATCAATCTAATTTCAGTGTTGGCCATCTGGTGATGTCCATGTATAGAGTTGACTCTTAGGTTGATGGAAAAGAGTGTTTACTATAACCAATGCATTTTCTTGACAAAACTCTTTTAGTTTTGTCCAGCTTCATTTTATACTCCAAGCTTGCCCATTGTTCCAGTTACCTTTTGACTTCATACTTTGGCACATCAATCTCCTATGATGATAAGGACATCTTTTTGGGTGTCAATTCCATAAGGTGTTGTAGGTCTTCAAAGAACCAGACTCTTCAGCCTCTTCTGCATCAGTGGTTGGGGCATAGACTTGGATTACTGTGATGTTGAATGGTTTGCCTTGGATTCGGATTGAGATCATTCTGTCATTTTTGAGATTGTATCCCATTATTGCTTTCCTCACTCTTTCATTAACTATAAGGGCCACTCCATATCTTCTAAGGGATTCTTGCCCAAAGTAGTGGATATAATGATCACCTCAATTAATTCACCACTTTAATTAACTGATTCCTGGGATGTCAATATTTTTGCCATCTCATTTTCACCCCATCCATATTACCTTGATTTATAAATCTTACATTCCAGATTTTTATGGAATGCTATTTTTATAGGATCAGACTTTTCTTTCACCATCAGGCACATGAACAGCTGATCATCTTTTTAGCTTTGCTCCAGCTGCTTCACTCTTTCTGTGGCTACTTACATTTGCCCTTTGCTCTTCCTGAGTAGCATATTGGACACCATTTGACTTGAGGGACTCATTTTCCAGCACCATACATTTCTTGGCAAGGTACCTGAGTGAGTTGCCAATTCCTTCTCCAGTGGATTGTGTTTAGTTTGAATCCTCCACTATGGACTGTCTGTCTTTGGGTGGCCCTACATAGCATAGCCTCATCAAGCCATACACACCCATTCACCATGGTAAGGCAATCATCCGGGGGGAGTGGTGGTCTACTCTAGTTGTATTTATTAATCAATCCTTACATAAAGTACACTGCTCTGGTTATTTTTCAGGGTAACATAAGAAAAATTCTAAAGATTTCATCTAAAACTAAGAAGAAGAAAACATGAGGTTGATGGATGACAGATTTGCAAAGTCTCTCTGAGAGACCGAAGGAGGAGGTGTGAATTGCTCATCTTTGTAGTCCTGCTCTTTTGAACACACTGAAATGCTCAATTTGATGTGACAAAAATGAGTAGTCTTTAGAAGTATAGATTGTTCATGGAGAACTCTTCCCAGTGCTGCTGAAGCAAAGAAAGCTATATGTGAATTAAAAAAATGATTTCCTTGTAGGCTAATCCATTACAATTTTTAGAGGGAAAAAATATTTTTATTTCACTGCAGAAACACAACCCTGTTTCAGCTAGATCCATAGCAAAATTATGTACCTACTCACTAGATAATTATTAGGTGGAATCTGCAGAACTGATAAAAAGAAATTTCTTCTTCTTCTTCTTCTTCAGGTGCCATATCCGTTCTGGATATTGGCTATCACCATGGTGATAGTCTTTCTGTTCTTAACTTCCCAGAACAGTTTTTCCAAGGACATGCCACACCAGTCTCTCAGGTTCTTCGGCCTTGAAGTCCGTCTACACTCAGGGCCTCTCTTCCCAGTGATTTTTTCCTTGCAGAGTGAGTTGAAATAGTCTATACTTTATATTGTTCCTTATTATGTGGACAAGGTATTAGAACTTTCTTTGCTTAATGGTTTTAAACAGTTCTTATTCTTTATCCATCCAGAAAAAAGGTGTATGTGTTTTTTTTAAAAATGATGGCAGGTGGAAATCTTCAAAAGACACTGTGGAGCCCTTGCTTCACAGTGTGTGGGATTTTTACCCACTAAAACCACCTCCCATTATGCCACAGCGCCCTGCGGAACCGCTGTCAGGCATTACTTTGGAGGGGGAAGACTAGCTATTAAAAACCCTCCTCCAATTTGGCTACTCGCCCACCTCCTCTATGCCTCTGGCTGCCCTCTTCTCAGTTTCTCCACATGTCTAAGTTCCAAGATGACCCCAGCCACATAATTGGACACCACAACCCAGGTAGTCTCACCAATGATGTCTTCTGGAGACAACTGTCATCGAAGATGCTTCTGTAGAATTTCCCGTTCTGCATCAAAGCGTGGACAGTGAAAAAACACGTGCTCTGCATTTTCCTGCACAGTCTGGCAGATGGCGCACGAAGCATCACCATCCAGCCTAAAGCAGTGTTGGTAGGCTCTGAAGCAGCCATGCCCCGTCAACAGCTGCGTGAATCCATGTTTGCTTTCGGACAATCCACGAGCAACTTTGCTGAACTCCTCCATCCAGTTGCAGATGATCCTCTCAAGTACCTTACCTGCTGTATCCAGCAGACAAATTGCTCGATAAGATTATGGATTGTCCAGCGGCTTTTTCTCTTTTGCGAGAAGGACCAATTTCTGCAGTTTCCACCGGCTTGGGAAGATTCCCTGAGGGAGACACATGTTATACATCTCTAGGAAGATTTCTGGTCAAGACCTGATGGTGGTATTAAGAGCAACATTGCGCCCTTCCTATTGATCTCTCTATTACCCCATTCTGTGGCCCATACATTAAAAAAAAGTCACCTGGAATGTCAGGAGTATTTATGACAAAGGAAAAAGAAATATACACTTTCCCAACAGTCAGAATTCTGCTAGTGTACAGTGCGGAAGCCAGGACTGTAACCTCCACTTCTTAGGTAGAGTCATACTACACTGATTCATAATTTAGGAGGAAAAATACCCACAACTCCTCTCCCCAAAATGCTTCCAAGAAAATTCAAGATGCAGATGCTTTTCTTTAAATGGATCTGGGCCCAAACACATAAAGAAGCACAATCTTCTATACCAGCACATCTGTCTTGTGGTTTAGGATCATCATGGAGGTTTTTTCCCATAATAGCTATAATTGAATTTCTAATTCACAGGGAGCTTCTTTCAGATTACTTCATACTGGCAACATAGAGGCAGCAGTTGTGTTAAAGATAGAAATACAAAGAAAGCAACTAATGTAGATCTTTGCTTGGACTGCAGTGGCTCAAGTGGCTAAGACACTGACTGGAAGGCGGGAGGTCATCAGTTCAATACCCGAATACTGCAGGACAGAATGAGCTCCCGTTTTTTGTCCCAGCTCCTTCCAACCTAGCAGTTCGAAAGCAAGAAATTACAAATAGATAAATAGGGGTCATGTTGTGTATTGAGGCACATTTGCAAGTAGTGTGGGCAGCGCCTTGCAAGAGGAAATGGCAGTTTCCTGCCATCCAAATTAGGAACCTAAAGTGGTGTGAAAACCGCTGCACAGGGCACACTCATTATGCTAATTCAAGCCCTGTGATTGGATACAGTTTTGGATCCCGTTCTCCATTGGTTAAGTACATATATTCCCTGTTATGATTGGTCAGTTACGGTTATCTGGCAGGTCACTACTTTGTACCAAGGAGCCACCGCCGAGGAGACACTATATAAGCCCTATGAGTAAACAAGGGTGGGGCCAGACCGGACTACACTTCCCACTCCATACAGGTAGCCAGATATATGCTAAGCCTGGGTCTCCTCCATTTTGCTACACTTCTATGGTAGCTAGTATTTGTCCCTACAGCAAGAGTCCAGAGGGACTGATTCCACTGGGATTATATAGCCGTCTCTGTGTCCGGAAACATCTTGTAAGCTCATCTCTAAAAGGCTGTTGAATAAAAACTTGTTGCTGTTTTGTTCATTGTTGTCTGGACTGGTACTTATAAGGGCTGGACATAATAGGCCACTTCGGTGGGAAGGTAAACAGCATTCTGTGTGCTCCGGTATCTAGTCATGCCTGCCACATGATCACGGAAACATCTGCAGAAGCAGATAGCGCTGGCTCTTCGACTATGAAACAGAGATGAGCACTGAACCCTAGAGTTGGATACGACTGGCTTTCGAGCAAGGGTGATCTTTACCTTTTGATCTTTGCTTGTTTTGTTTATATGGTGCAATGTGGATCCGCGTGCCCAGTTGGCACGCATGGCCTCTGGCAGAGGTTAAACCTAGCGAGCACGCTCCTGGCCCCTGGCCCTTGCCAGCAGGGAGAAATTAAGGGGGTGGATAAATGATAGGGTTTGATTCACCCAATTACCTGACCTGACCAACGAACCTGCTGAAAGAGCAAATACGTTACCTATTAGAGTAATCCCTCATCCCCGAATCTCAGTCTCATCCCAGAAGCAAACAGGAGCCGTGATTGCCTTAGTCTAAGCCCAAAACAATGGTGTTGTCCCAGCCAGTGTTTGTCCACACTAATTAACTTCCCCCCGAGAGATTCCCAATTAACCTGAGTAAATAGGTGATGTGATTGACTTCTGGATGACGGTTTCTTCTACCTTGCCTTCTGATCTATAAATGGTTATGCCTTTTCCTCAATAAACCACTGATCATATCCTCCTCCATACTGCCTCGTATCGTTCTTTGATCAGTCTCCTCCGGGACCTACGGCCCTCAGCGGCCCCGATTCCTACACCTGGTGACCCCGACGTGATCTACTCGTGAGTAAGAGCGGTCTTCCTCAGAGTAGCGATCACACGGTCCGGTTCTGCGCTTGAACCGTGTCCGAATCATCCCGGAGGACAGCGCGGCACTCCGTCCGGCAGCCAGCCGATCGGAGGGACGGCCTGCAGTGAGGCAGCCCAAAGAGGCATCCTACAGCTTGCTCCCGACTTTCGCGGCGGCTTGCGCCAAAGGGAAACGCGTGTTCCACTCAGGGCAGCTGTGAGCCCCTGACAGCACAGTGGCCACCGAGGGCCCGTGGCCGCAGTCCACGCTCCGAGCTCTACCCAGAAAGCGACGTCGCCAGAACCTATTGCCTGCCAAAGACGCGTCGGCTCGTCCCGAGGAGGAATCTTCCGAGGACCCAATCGCAGGTAATATGGGGACCTGTCCTCAGCGACAGCGTCCATCCGCTAGCCAAAGAACTCGTGTAGAGGAGTTCAACATCCTGGCCAGGGTATTTAATTTGCGTTTTCACAGCGGGGAGCTAGCGAGACTTTTGGTGTACCTAGGGGAACACTGCCTGCTTTACCCAGAAGTAGGTACGTTAACCCTCGAGCGCTGGGATCAGATAGGAGACTGCATTCAGCAACCCCCGAAAGCTCCAGGAGGCGTAATTTGCACATGGAGAAAGTGTAGGAAGCTCTTGGCGGAGATAGAGCCAGTCCGGGTAGAGGCCAAAGAACCCCCAAGTCTGCCAGAAGCGCCAGCCAAACCAACGGCACCTACGGCGCTCTATCCGTCACTCCAATTTAGGCAGAGTAGCGTAGGGAGCTTTCCCCCGGTGACAGCTGCAGACGTCACCGGTGGAATGCAAGGAATGAGGAGCGCAGGCGCTTCTCTAACAGTTCCAAGTTCCCGAGTTACCAAGAGTCCACTTCAGCGCACCATTGAAGAGGAGATTAGGAAGGGGGAATTGCCAGCAGAAGAACTAGCTGAGCTTAGCCAGATATGTCCCATCCGCATGGAGATGGACGCGCTTACAGGCGCACAGCAGATAATACACTCCCCAGTCCCGTATAAGCTTCTCATGGCTATACGGAAAGCCATTTCAGAAACAGGGCTCCAAAGTCGTTTCACAAGGGGCACGCTTCAGCAAGTGTGCGAGAACACCATGTTCATTCCCCATGACTGGAAAGCCGTCATGCGGATGATGCTCAACCCTAGCCAGTACTTAATTTGGGAAAGCGAGTATCGCCTGGAGGCGCAGACAAGGGCTGCCAGGATGGGAGGCGCAGTACTTCCTGACCAGTTATATGGTTCAGGTGCCTTCGAATCCATCGATGCCCAAATCAACTTGCCTCTAGCCACTCTCCAGATGTCGGCCGAGGCCGCCTTTAGGGCGTTTTTCAAAGTCCCAGCAACTGGCAAAGCGGCTAAAAATTACACCGCTATTAAGCAAGGAGCCCAAGAGCCCTATATGGACTTCATCAATCGCCTGGAGGAAGCAATTAGCAGGCAGATTGACAATGAGCAGGCCCAGCAAGAGCTCATGATGAAGTTAGCCAAGGACAATGCCAATTTAGACTGCCGTAAAATCTTGCAGTCACTAGGCAATCGTCCCGATTTGACCCTTACGGACATGATTAGAGCTTGCGCCGACGTTGGCACAGAATCCTACAAGATGGGATTGCTAGCGGCAGCGGTGCAAGGGGGTAAGAGACCTAAAGGAAAGACCCAAGGAGCATGTCACAGTTGTGGCAAGGTCGGTCACTTCGCTAGGGAGTGCCGATCCAAGGGAGGCGGACAAAAGTCCGGCCGTTCCAAGGCTCCGAAAACCCCGTGTCCGAAATGTCAAAGAGGCTACCACTGGGCCCGAGACTGTCCGAATTCGGGAAACCGGAACGCGGGCATGTCTCTGGCCCCGGTCCAAACAGGGACTCCCCTCATTCAGAGCTCACCAGAGCTAGACTAAATCCCGGTCACACTCCAGACATTGCGAGGGCACAGGCCAGCCCCAAGGGTAGTACAGGGCTAGACTTGACTTGTCAGGCGGACGTTACATGCGACCTGCCAGGCACGGTCTATCTGGTGGACTCCCAGTACATGGGTCCACTGCCCAAGGGCTTTATAGGTTTAGTTTTGCCCCGCAGCGCAGCTGGAGCACGCGGAATTTTCATAATTCCAGGAGTCATTGACTCGAATTTTTCAGGCGTTCTCCAAGTTCAGCTTTGGACTCATCTGCCCCAAACAATTCACAAGGGAGACACCTTAGCGCAACTGATCATGGTTCCTTGTCACTCACCAGCAGATAGCCAGGGAAGGCTCAGTGACAGCTCCGAGTCCCGGTCAGAGGACCGCTCGAGCGCCAGTGAGGCAGTACAAGGATACCAGGTCTTAGCGACAGTGGAGACCAACATTGAGTGGAAGCAGCGCCCCGTTATCGAGGTATTTTTGAACAAAAGAGTGTTCTCAGGGTTACTCGATACCGGAGCGGATGTGAGCGTGATAAGCAGAAGCCAGTGGCCAAGGGAGTGGGCCATTGAGCCGGTCTCCGATGTGTGGGGGGTAGGCGGCGTCCAAGAAGCGTTTAGGAGCCGAGAGTGGGTGGAAGTCACAATCCCAAGGGCTGACGGCACGGCGGTAATTCGGCCGCACATTCTTGACGTGCACATCAACCTTTGGGGGTGAGACATCTTGCAGCAGTACGGTGCTACGCTTACCTTTGGGTAATGGCGTTGCCACTTAAATGGCTCACCGATACGCCGGTTTGGGTAGAACAATGGCCGGTAGTGGGAGAGAAATTAGTTGCCCTCAAGCAGCTAGTTAAGGAACAGCTAGACGCAGGACACATAGAACGGTCCACAAGTCCTTGGAATTCGCCAATTTTTGTGATTAAAAAGAAGTCGGGGAAGTGGTGACTCCTCCACGATCTCAGAGAGATCAATATATGCATACAGCCAATGGGTCTGCTCCAATGCGGCATCCCAAATCCCAACATGATTCCCGAGGGGTGGGAGATTCTAGTCGTAGATCTCAAGGATTGCTTTTATACAATCCCCTTAGACCCCCGGGACTGGGAAAGGTTCGCCTTTACGGTGCCGGTTGTGAACCACAGCGAGCCCACGCAGCGTTACGCGTGGAAATTTTTGCCACAGGGCATGCTCAATTCGCCCACCCTGTGCCAAATTTATGTTCACAACGCACTGGCAAAGTTCCGAAGCCTTTACCCTAAAGCTATAGTTTGCCACTTCATGGACGACATCTTGGTCGCGATGCCGCAACTCGGCAGCGAAATGTTTTCTGACCTCCAGGCCAGCCTGGGGGACAAAGGTTTACTCATTGCCCCAGAGAAAGTGCAGAGAACCGAGCCCTTCTCATACTTGGGCCATCGGCTTCTCCGCTCTTTCGCAGCACCAGTTTTGCCCAAGATCAATTTACAGGACTCAGTCACCCTTGTAGAGTTGCAGCAAGTTTTGGGGAACATCAATTGGGCCAGACCGTATTTCCGATTGGATACGGATCTTCTAAAACCACTCTTCTCGCTGCTAACCTTAGGTAAGCAGCCGGCAGACTGGATAAAGATTTCTCGAGACGCACGCTTGGCACTCGAGAAAGTTAACCAAGTTCTCAGCCAGAGGTGGGTAGATAGGATCACCCCAGGGCCATATGCTCCGATCTTGAATTTGTACATCGTACGGTCAGGATCCATGTTTACAGGAGCGCTCGGCGTAGATGCCGAGAAAGGGGCGAGTATCGTGGAGTGGGTGTACCTTCCGAACACCTCCTCACGAAACATCGTTCCTCCCCAAGAATTGGTCTCCGCGGTGGTTTACCGCGGAAGGTTGAGAGCTAGGGACATTTCAGGGCATGATTTGGCAAAAATCGTAGTCCCATTCACCAAGGAACAAGTTCAGCAATTAATGCAGCTCGGTGACTCGCTTCCCATAGCCCTGGAAGGATTCACCGGGAGCTTGGCATACCACTTGCCAAAGGACCCCAGACTTGTCTCACTTCAGACGCAGACAGTTAGCTTATTTGAATTGCTCTCGCTGGTTCCACTCCAGGGAGCCAGGATAGTTTTTACTGATGGTGGTCGGACATACGGTGTCTTGACCTGGCAGGAGGGCCAAGCTTGGCGCACCCTGCTAACTCTTCCACAAAAGTCCGCGCAGCGGGCAGAGTTGGCAGCGGTGAACCTTGCTTTGCGCACTTTCGCCAAAGAACGTTTAAACATCATCACTGACAGCATGTATGTTAGGAATTTGCTTCACAGTCTACAGGGAGCATACATCACTCCCGCGATAGACAAGAATTTGCTTAGCCTGTTTCTCACTGCTCAATTTCATTTGCGAAACCGCACGGAGCCGCTCTATATTGCCCACATCCGAAGTCACCAAGACCTACCGGGTCCGATTTCCGCGGGCAATAGCAGAGCGGACGCGGCGGCAAAGGAAATTCAGCAACGTTCAGTTTTGGGTGTTTTTACTACTCCAATTCAGAGTCATGCCTTCTTTCACCAAAATGCCAAAGCACTTGCCAGACAGTTCAATTTGCCACTCTCTCAAGCCCAGGGCATAGTTCGCTCTTGCCAGCATTGTGCAGGGGCACCGGGGGGGCCCTCGTGGGGGGTCAACCCACGAAGGACAGAGGCCAATCAGGTGTGGCAAATGGACGTCACGCACGCTCCGCAGTTTGGCAGATGGCAGTACATGCACGTTTGCATAGACACTTTTTCTCAGTTCGTTTGGGCAACGGCGCAGAAAGGGGAGACTGCTTCCCACGTGGAGCAGCACCTCCTTTCCTGCATTGCAGCCATGGGCAAACCCAGGCACGTTAAAACCAATAACGCACCATCCTACAGCTCTAGGCAGCTGGCCACCTTCATGGCCACTTGGGATATTAAGCATACTTTTGGCGTTCCTTACAATCCGCAGGGGCAAGCGATTGTGGAACGGGTCAATCGGACGCTCAAGTCCTATATTGACAAACAAACAGAAAGGGGGGAGCCACCAGCCCTCCCCAAGTCACAGGGCCAGGCACAGCATTGCCTGAATAAGGTATTGTTTACTTACAATCACCTTAATGTTTTTTCGGATTGTACGCCGCAGGAGAAGCACTTCCGCCGTTCGGAAGCTCTCCCGCGACCGATGGTCCGATACCGGGTGCCACCGGACCCTTCTTGGAGGGGCCCGGCGCCGCTCGTAACCTGGGGGCGAGGGTATGCTGCAGTTATGTCTCCTACAGGTGTCGTTTGGATTCCAGCTCGGTGTGTCAAGCCGTACTTGGAACCTCATGGCGTGGACCCAGACCGACCCGATCCCGATCCCGGAGATGGAGGACCTCACCCTGACCGAGGAGACCCACCGGGAGAAGCGACGGCCGCGGACGCCAGCACCGAGGATCACCTGGGGGATGGTCAAGACCCTTTGCAGTGAGGCCCAGGGCGCCCTCCGACGCGAGGAGAGGGAGCCGACACCGGAGAACTTCGTAGCAGCAGTCTTCGCCCAGATTGATGTCAACACCGTGATCTTCACCATCATCCTGACCCTTTCCCTGCTTCTGGGGGGAGGCGCTCAGGCCGTCTCGTTGGAGGCCAACGATCTACTGCCCGGCGGAGACCTCTCTGCCCGGATGCAGTACAATATTTGGGAGAGGTTGGCGGGTCTCGTCAACCAGTCCGATTTTTGCCTCAGGCAGGACCTTGGTTCTGCTTCGATCCTCAGCACCTGCCTCATCCCTGTGTGCCATTCTCCAGGCGCGCACCCCAGGGATGGGGACTGGCTTGTGAAGAGACTTTTCAGCCTTTTCCTCACTCATACGGCACACTCGCACCACCCAGTTGGACAGCTCATGTGAGAGCAGCTTTAGAGTAATGAGCCCTGCCGAATATCTCTCCTTGGCAGTCAGCATCTTCGGCGTGCCAGGCTTAGCCGTCGGCAACGCGAAGAGGATTGGTCGCTTGGCTTGCGGTCTAGCAAAAGCCATCAACCACACCTCCTCCGCGATAGCGCTCCTTAATCAAGAGCAGGCAGAGCTTCGCCATGCCATTCTTGACAATCGAGCGGCTATCGACTACCTCTTATTGTTGCACCACCTGGGTTGCAACCACCTGGGTTGCGAATCCTTTCATGGTATGTGCTGTTTCAACCTTACTGACAACTCCCGCAAAGTACAGAGTCAGCTCACTGATCTCCACACCATAGTCCAGGGCATCTCAGAGGGTTCTGCATGGGGAGCTTGGTGGAGTTCATTGTGGAACTGGATGTGGTCATGGATCCCCTGGGGGTGGCTCCAAACGGTACTCAAGGTGGTTGTGGGGGTGATTATACTAGGCATCGCACTCTGCTGCTTTGCACAGTGTATTCCCTCGCTGATCTCAAGGTGCCGCCCCAGAAGGAAACCCCGAGACGTCATTCCCGCTCATCAGCTGGTCCCGCTCCTACGCAGGGTCGCCGGTCAGGCTCTTAAGAAAAATTAAAAGGGGAGATGTGGATCCGCGTGCCCAGTTGGCACGCATGGCCTCTGGCAGAGGTTAAACCTAGCGAGCACGCTCCTGGCCCCTGGCCCTTGCCAGCAGGGAGAAATTAAGGGGGGTGGATAAATGATAGGGTTTGATTCACCCAATTACCTGACCTGACCAACGAACCTGCTGAAAGAGCAAATACGTTACCTATTAGAGTAATCCCTCATCCCCGAATCTCAGTCTCATCCCAGAAGCAAACAGGAGCCGTGATTGCCTTAGTCTAAGCCCAAAACAATGGTGTTGTCCCAGCCAGTGTTTGTCCACACTAATTAACTTCCCCCCGAGAGATTCCCAATTAACCTGAGTAAATAGGTGATGTGATTGACTGCTGGGTGACGGTTTCTTCTACCTTGCCTTCTGATCTATAAATGGTTATGCCTTTTCCTCAATAAACCACTGATCATATCCTCCTCCATACTGCCTCGTATCGTTCTTTGATCAGTCTCCTCCGGGACCTATGGCCCTCAGCGGCCCCGATTCCTACAGTGCAAATGTAAGATTTCAAGAATTTAAATGCCTTTTGGGCCTGATTGTGAAATTTTTTCTGTCTTTTTTTTTAAAAAATGATACTTTTTAGTGAAAAATCCGTGAAAGAGATTTTGGACACACAAAAACTCTGGTATGTTACACAAAACCACACATATTTCACGTAAAATACAAGAGTTAGTGCAAAATATACTTTAAAAACCTCAAGCCTTTTTTCCCTCTAATGTTGAAGCTGATGTAAAAAGTAACTGCCTGCTTTTTTCTTCTTATACTGGAGCAGAACTTTTAAAAAAATCCTAGAGGTTGACCACTTTTTTGACAGGGCATCTTGGGGACACCTTTTGTTGTTGTTGCTGACTAGAATTTTTTTGAGCCATTTTTATATCCTTCGATGCTGTGACCTGCCAGAGTAATAGCTGGACTGGAAATGCTTTCTCATACAGCAGAGCGGGGTGCTTTCAATAATTCTGATCTGCCTGATAGTGTTAGATTTCCTTGGCACTGTTTAGCTTTAGAATCAGCTTGGCCTAGACCTCATGTAACTCCAGTCAGTCTCCAGCTGCGGAAGCAAAGGATGAGATGAGCTTGACTGGGTAGATCTGGGGCCTCCTGAAGGCATTCAAAGAATTCAGAAATAAGCAAAAGGGAATCCCAGGTCTTAAAGTTTATCTACTTAAGCAATGACCATTTTTTCATATCTACTTAAGCAGCCATTAATCAATACTGAGATACAGCAATGAACTAACATTTTTGACCCTTTCCCCCTCAAACACATCAGAGAGGTTTTTGTTTCTGTGGTAGTACCACCCTGTAGAAAGGGTCAGGAGCAAGCTATGGTATTTCCTCAGGTACATGTTCTCATTCTTTTTAATAGTAAATTTTCAAGATTTGACTTTACAGGACAGAGGTTTAGTATTGAATGTTTTATAGCCTAAATCTATTAAGCAGAGGTGTACCAACAACAATAATTTTTAGCTCTAGGATTAAGGTTACAGAAACATTCTCAGAATGCTATGTCTAAAGAAATGGATTTTGATTTATCAAAGTACAAACTGGCTGAAATCCTGTTGTGCAGCTTTGCATGCACAACAGGTGTGGCATTTTCATCAGTGGAAGATCATCACTGATTAAATGCAAATCACAAAAATTAAATATGATTTTGTAGTGGATGTGACTCATACACATGCACCATGAAATACCCAAGTGAAACCTTTAATCAGCAGTAATTTGCTGCTGCTGAAGACAGAATTACTATTATGCATGCAGAGTTGCACCACAGGATTTCAAACAAAGACATTAATTTGCCAGTCTTCGTAGTGTCACAGTATTTTGTCCTTAATAACCCCCCTTCTCTCTCTTCAGTTTTGCCAAATTTCTCAGACTAAGAAAATTAAGAAGGAGACAATTTCAAAACCCATACATTTCTATTGCTCTTTTCAAGATACCAAGGCTAGGCAGAAAGAGTGGGAATTCTAGATATGCCCTGATTCCAAGATGTTCTAAACAAGCCATAGTACCTTTATTGAATGGGCAAAACCCATATTTGATTAACAAAATATCATGAAAAGGTGAGCTGTTTGGTCCTGGTCACTTAAGAATGGATCTGATAGGAAAAAGGGGGGAAAAAATCTAAAAAACATTGTGGCTGGGTGTTTATGTTTATGTTTATTTGATTTATACCCCGCCCGACTCAGGGTGTTGAAACCACAGGGTCTGAAGTCAAGTTGAACATCCAAAATGGAGACTACAAGCTTGAAGAATCAACTTATGATGTGATGGTATTAGGAATCACCTCAGAGAATATAAAACCAATTAGGTTATTTTTTTAAAAAACATGGTGAAAGGGCTGCCAAATGTTTAGTTTTGTCTCTACTGCCCTTTAGCAAAGCAAATCATGATAATTTCCACATCAGTAAATGTGGAATTCAATTTTAGGTGGCATACTAGACAAAGCTAGCCACTTGAAAACACCTTTATCAGCACTACCATGCGATTTGAGGCAGAAAAGACACACTGTATCTTGGTCTGTTGCCAAGTGATACTGCAAGTAGTTGGGACTGGTGCTAAATGTTTTGGCTACTGTAATTAGATGTTACTCAGTCCTATCTAGCATGGTTTTAAATCCATTTACTCAGTGGTAATTCTCATTAAATTTGATGAAACATACTCTCCAATAAGTGTATTTAGGACTATAGCCATGACCACTTTAAAATTGTCTTTAATATTTAAGATAAGCAGTCTAAACATATTCACCAGTTGAGAAGTCTTCGTGCAAGGAGCCTGTTGTATGTGTGTGTATGTGTGTGTTCATCCATGTGTGTGCACAAAGCAATGTTATCTGATTATTCTACTGATTCAGGAAACCTCAGCTGGTAGCCTGGGAGAAGCAGATAAGCATCTGTTTGGAAGGTATGGAACCTCCGGTAATTAGTTATTGTTCTAATGTTCACTTCCTGTTGTTTCTGAAGTGTGAAGGCTGGCTTGGTATTATATAAAAGCATCTTTAAGCAACTGGCTTTGTGTTGAATCACACAACACATTGTCTGGGATCCCTCCTTCTGTATTTTATTTAATCTCTAAAAATGGTATTGTAAAGAAAAGAAAAATATAAGCAAATAATTAAAGGCCACATAATGAATATAGGAAACACTAGATCATGTACAGATATGTCCCCTTCTCCACCTTGTTTTGAGCAAAATCAAGTTTGAGAGGTTGAAAAGCAGCAAACTGGCAACCTATTATTGCCTAAGAAATAGGAAATTAGATCATTGGACAAGATAGGAGGCAGGTGCAGACACTGTCTCTGCCCTCCGGGCTCTGCCCACCTGGAGGGCATGAAAAGCCACTGCCGCTGCTGCCGCCACCACAGCCGCGGACTTTCCTGCCTCTCATCCGGAGGAGGAGGAAGACCTGCTATGGCCGTTTGGGCGGTCGAGAACTCTCCCACCTGCCCTCTCTGGGCCTTACCTGCCCAGAGAGGGATAGATGCCACTGCAGCGAGGACCCATGGATGCTCCCACCCGCTCACCTCTGGGCCTCGTCATTGCCTGGAGGAAGACCAGCTGTGATCGCTTGGCGGTCGAGAATTCTCCGTGTTTTACCTGCCCGGAGAGTGATAGATGCCGCTGCAGTTTGGTTTGGAAATTTTTCCCTGTGTGGTTGGGGTGGGGTTCCACTTTTTGTAGATTGATTTTTTGCTCATTGTATATTGTGGTGTATTTAATTTGTACTGTTGCTTTTTATTTCTACGTTTTGTATAGTATCTATTGTGAACCGCCTTGGGTCGCTCTAGGGTGAGGAATGCGGTATACAAATAAAATTTCTATTCTATTCTAACAATGGCTCTCCCATTTCTCCACAGGAATTCTAAAACTGGACTACCTGCAGTGGTGAAGCACTCACAGTTGCTGTCACTGGAGGAAGTAAATCCTTCACCTTCAGTGAATGTAACTACTGTACTATAAGAAATTAAAATATTATATATAGTGACTTAATCTTACTGTTCCACACAATAAGTTGCCATGAGAGTGGATCAATCAAGGATTTGGTGAGTCAACTCCTTTTTAAGTTCCACTGGTTCATTTGGTCTATTTAGCAATGATCTACTACACTAGGTAACAGAATTTCATCCAGTTTATAGCACTTATATATTTGAAGTATTTATGTTTATTTGAACATTTTTGTTCATCCCATACTGTAACATAGACTTAGAGTCAAAATATTGGGTCCCTTTATTTTATTACCACACATAACCACCAGTCGGCAACCTGCAGCATTCATGGTCTCTACATAGATATCTCTATATGGATAGTATAAGAATTGTGTGCCATCAAGTTAATTTTGACTTATGGTGGCCCTTTCCAGGGGGTTCTAGGTGGAGAATATACAGATGTAGTTGACCATTACCTTCTTCTGGGGATATCCTGGGACTGTGCAGATTGCCCATGACTACATAGGCTGGCTCTTCTCCCAGGAAGACATCGTGGAGAATCGAACTCCCAATAGGGTCCTCTGAAAATATATGTGTACATGAATAAATGAAAATAAATGCTCTGTGCCAAATGGAAAATGCTGAAAGATATGACAATGCATACTGAGGTTTAATTCAATTGGTATGTATTTATCTCATGGCTCAGAGTGATGTCCAAAAGGGTGAACTACTTCTACAAACAATGTTGTGTCAGAGGCCATGTTTGGTAAAATAAATGTTATATTTGGTATCTTCACATATCCAAGTCATAATGATGCTTCGGCCTCTGAGTGGGGAATATATGTATTTGAAGTAACCTTCAAATTCCATGAGGAAATGCAGATCTTGGAAGCAGTTAGTTACAAAAAAACAGTTATTTGCAATTAAGTCCATTTTTAAACAAAGATATGAATGCATTAAATCATGACTGTAAGTTAGGAAGGGAAAAATATACTCCTCTTGTGGTGTAGCTGTAACCTTTTAAAATTACAATGATTTTAATCCATTCCATGGGGCTCGTTGTTGTACGAAACGATTTTCCCTATGGAAAATCATACAACAATTTTTTTTGCTAAGTGGTTTTTCCCATTGAAAAAATGTTGTATGATTTTTTCCATAGGGAAAATTGTTATGTGGGACGCCATTTGTTCCCAAAAGCCAATTGTTATAAGATTTCGTTGCCATACAGGGTGATTATTGTATGAGGTTCCACTGTACTTTTAAAGGAATAGGTATGTGACCTGATTAACTGATAGAAGAGGAATGTGACATATCTATTGATTGTAGGGGAAGGGGACCTTCAGAAATCTGAGGGTTGCATGTGGCTATTTTCCTAGACCTTCGGAAGCTCTACTCCAGGGGTAGCCAACCTTTTCGCGCTGAGGGCTGGACCACACCCCCTCAGACAGGTAAGCGGGCCAGAGTTGTGGTTCCCCCCACTCTCACTACTTCCTGTGGGGGCGGGGGCAGGTGCATTCATGACATGTCTTCAATTGTCTTTGCCACTTCCACTGCTTCCCATGGTGGTGGGAGCAAGGGCAGTGCATTTTTGCTATTTTTGGCACATTGTCATCTGTTTTCAGTGCTTCCAGTGGTGGTGGTAGTGGTGGTGATAGTGGTGGTAGTGGTGGCAGCGGGGTCCTCACCATGGGCCAAATTAATTGGCACCTTGGGATGGCCATCCCTGCTCTACTCAGTTCTACAGCCCAGCCCCCTCCAAATTATTATTTTCTTTTTAAAAAAGCTGAAAACCACCACCACCACCCATACTTAAGTAGCTAAGAAAAGTTTGTAAAAATTTACAAATTTGGGGTATGTCTTTGGGAAGGCCCAGGAGCCCCCAAATATTACAACATTACCTCTCAAGAGGTATTTTGGGAGATGGAGTGCTTGGGAGTTATGAAGACTGGCTCATTTGGGCTCTTGGGTCTGAATGTGCCCATGGCTATTCTTTGCCCAACCCTGAGGGTTTGCATTTCACCTTGTGCTACTAAATAGAAAGGAAAACAGATTATAACTAAAACACATTCCTTACCTATTTAAATACTTATTTTAGGCACTTTTGAGAAACTGGCAATAGTAATATATTTTACTGTGAAACTGCAAGAACAACTAACTACAGTGGGGGCTTGGGACTATAACTGTAAATAATTAATTTTTTAAAGAGCAACTCTCTATGTTCTGGAGAGATGTCACAAGCCTAATTTATCCAGGCACTTCAGTCAGTAATACTCACATAACTGAAATCCCCTTCAGTAGCAATTTGAATTGTGGGAAAACTGATATTGCAGATCCAATTCCTTCTCTTACTCTTACCTTAGGCACAGTAAGAGCCTCTTCTGATTTGGTACAGTGGTCTCCCCCTATTTTCATTGTACTGGAAAGGGAGAAATATCTATGCCAATGCTAGTCTTGCATGCAAAACTGGACTTTCTATGTGTCTGAGTGCAGCAAAGGAAGCAACATCCTTAAATGACACAGATGGATTGTCTTAAAAGATGGCCTCAAGAGAGTATGGCAGGGGAAGAAACTGTGCCAAAAATCCCTATGAGTGTTTCAAAATTCATCTAAATATTCCCACTACATTCAGGGTAAGAGATCTCAGCCACCTGTTTTAAGTGGGTGGGATGAAAAAGGACAAAGCCCCAGAGCATCCAGTTATATTAGATAGCTCTGATCAAAGTGATCTGACTATGCTAACATGTGCTTCACTCCTTCCTACGCATCCTTCCAACAGCTTCATCCAAGGATAGATGGTAACATTCATTTCTAAAGGGAGGGAGAGAGAGAGAATGAATATGCTGAGACAGACAGACGCCCTGGGACTAAAACAAATGAACATAAACCTGCAAGATTATGTCATTCGTTACACAGCTCTATAAACTGGCAAAGATCTGAGAGCATGACTCAAAGCGAATGCAGCAACATGAGGTGGCTTAGTCTGGTCTTCATTCATACGTTAAAGGATTTTTAATAAATAAATAAATCTTGCTGCACAACCTATACCCACAGCTTAATGTGAAAAGTATGAAACTGTGAAACTTACTTATATCACAACACTAATGATTTGTGGCTTATGAAAAGCAGAACTTGGATAAGCTACCATTTTGGACAGTACCTCCCAGAAACAATCCACCAGCATGGCCTTAGTCCAAAAAAATAAATGCTCGTAGTCCAAAGAGCAATATTTTCAAGTTCCTGTACATTCTATGCTACAAGCTCAAGTACACACTCAAATATAATGGAATGTTTTTTTAAAATTTTTAAGAAAGAAATCCCTGCCTAAAGAAAACTATTGGGTCATTATTTCAGAGGAGTAGTCTGAGGGTGCTGGGCGAGCCGCTGCCATGCTCCTGGCCCTGGTGGGGCAAAGAGGCCCTCCCAGCCACTCCACCGGCCGGCGTTCCTGGGCCCCGCCCTCCCCCTTGGACTCAAAAGGTGAGGGGGCGCTGAGCGAGGGGGCATCAGGTGAGCTGCTGCCACCGCCATACTCCTGGCCCTGGTGGGGGCGAAGAGGCCCCTCCTGGCCACTCCACCAGCTGGCATTCCTGGGCCCCGCCCTCCCCCTCGCCCTCAGACTCAAAAGGCAAGAGGGCGTCAGGTAAGCTGCTGCCACCGCCACACTCCTGGCCCCGGTGCAGGTGAAGAGGCCCTCCCAGCCACTCCACCGGCCGGTGTTCCTGGGACCCACCCTCCCCCCTCACCCTCAGACTCAAAAGACTCTAAAGGCAGGGGATTTCAAGGTTGGTCCTGGCTAATTTTTGTTACTTATTATTATTAATGGGTTTATTTTCATATTGTATTAATTTATGTTTATTACTGACAATTGATTATTGTATCGAATTTACTTTTCATGCTTCTTTATTATTGTATTATTGTATGGTATGGTATATACATGTTGTAATGGCTGCCTTGAGTTGGCTTTGGCTGAGAATGTGCGAGATATAAATTATTATTATTATTATTATTATTATTATTATTATTATTATTATTATTATTATTATTATTATTATTATTATTATTATTATTATTATTATTATTATTATTATTATTATTATTATTATTATTATTATTATTATTATTATTATTATTATTATTATTATTATTATTATTATTATTATTATTATTATATAATACACACTAGTCTAAGAATGCCTATGACATAACCACCACATTTCTATTTCCATTTGTTTTTTAGGAGAAAAATTCCAAATTTTAGGAAACAAAGGTACTGTATTAAGAAGCAGAGGCTGAAATCCTGTTGCACAGTTACACAAAGGATGTAACTTTTAGGGGTAAATTGATGTGAGTTAACAAATTTCTGTAGATACTAGCTGCTGTATCTCAGGTTGTGCAACTCAATATATAATGGAAAATGTTTATTAAGATTTCTTAATTTTTGGCAATTTGCTTCCAAAAGTTACTACTTGCATAATTTCACAAGGATTTCAGACAGAAGTTACTCTAAACTAAACCAAGAAGAAGGAAAAAGGGGTAACTAGAGTCAAGAAAAGGAAGATCTTAAATCAACTAGCCATGGTTTCTTAATAATTCATCAGAACATTTGGAAGGTGTCAGACTCCCCCATTAACCTGCTTGGTTTCACTGACTGCTCTCCAATACTTCCCTGTCCAAAGTACTTAACTATAATAAACAGCAGCACAACAAAACACCAATAAAAATCATTAAAGCATAAGCTTCATAATATAGCACATTGCTTAGCTTCTTCATACTTGATGTGCAGATTGCTGATTGCGATTTATTCCACCCATTTATGGATGTCATACAAAGGTATATACTAGATTTATTACTCAAATGCTCCCATCCAACAAGAGTCTGACTAGCAAAAAATGGTAGTTACTATCCAGAGATGGATGCTGGCTGTTAATTTAACCATAGTTTTCAATGAATAAATTCTTTCCCACTCCATATATTTTAAATATTATTTCTTCAAATTGGCAGTTATCATCAAATTTTAAAGCCTAACATATTGAGAAGTATCTTGTCATTAGGAAACCACAGAATTTGAGAAAAATGCATGAGGCACAAATGTTATTGATAATCTGCAACTATTGGAGATGGTTTTAAATGCCTATATTAATGAACAGGGAGTTGGGGAATTTTAGTTATTTCTTTATTTGTTAGCAGAGTGTGGAGTAAAAGGCAAAACAGCAACAGCAGCAAAGAACGCATGAGAGAGTACCTCCAGTCCCAGACTTAACTCCTTTCTCACATTAAGTAGCCATTTATATAAGAAAAATCACTCCAGAAGCATTAAAAGTAGGAAAAGGTATATTTACTTACAGTTACAATCTTTAGTTAAAGTGAGGAGAATAAAAAAAGGGGACGGTTGGAGTCTCAGCCATATGGGAGAGACATTTTTTTAATGCTGCTTCATGGAGTTTAGAATTAACAAGGATAAAGGGCAATGGAGAAGCAAGCAAATGAAGAGGAAGAGGAGAGGGGCAAGCAAGCCTGAGTTGGGAAAAAGAACTTTAGCAATAGGTTAGTGCCAATCACTTTAGATAGTAAAAGCCCCTCCCACAATACCCAGTTCTAATGCATGCAAAATTGTTTTAATGCCAACACAGGGGAGAACAATTTTGCATAGGAAAAGGAAGAAGTGATGCCCCAGTTGTGGCTGTAATGTATTTATTAGTAGACAGGCACCAGGTTGAGGACTAGAATAAGAAAATTTTAAATTGAACTCACAATTAGTAAATAAAGATGACTACAAACCAGGACATATTTTGGAAGATGGTTTGAGAGGTTAACAATATCAAGATTCTGCCTTACTTTCTTGACAGTTCACTTCTCATCAGTAAAAGTGTGTTTGGCCTTGTACAATATCAGCTTGATTTGCCCCACCCCCAAGTACATGTCCCTTGGCTGAACAGATCTACATGTAAGCACTTACATGCCCTTAACAGCTGTCATAATGTGGTTTTAACCGGTTATGCAGTTGATGATCAGTTAATCCCTTCTCTTTATATTATTTTGCATATTTTGCAAGGTATTATTACTGACTGAATGTTTTCCTCTCTTCTTTAACCTCTCTCCACAGACATTTTTGGATTGGTGTCATAAGAACTGGGGATCAATGGATCTCATCTAAAGATCTATTTGCATATTTTTCATTGTACATCCTGTCCACTTACAGTTCTTTCTTTGGCACTTAATAATTATCTATCCCACTGCCTAAATCTACTAAGCTTCCCCCTCCTATTATACAATATTTTAGGCATTAGTTCAGTTACCTAGTATTTGTCTAGAAACTGACTGTAAGGAGAGGAACTGCTGGGTGGAAGTATGAAGGAGGATGGGGTGTTGAATAACCAAGTATCCTAGGAAAAAATCTGGAGGGTATAAAGCTACTCTGAACAGACACAGATCATGTTCCAACATTCCATATCCAGTCTTCCGGTTTGTTTTTAAATAATGTATTTTCTGTGCTCTCAAACTGTGTGACAGACCATTCTTAGTTGTTGTTGTTGTTCAGTCGCACAGTCGATTCCGACCCTTTGTGACCCCATGGACCATTTTCCTCCAGGCACCTCTGTCCTCCTCCATTCTCCTCAGCCTACCAAGCTCTGCGCCCATTGTGTCCACAATACCATCTATCCATCTCATCTTTGGATGCCCCCTTCTTCTCTTGCCCTCCAACTTTCCCAGCATCAAGGCCTTCTCAAGTGAGTACTCCCTTCTCATTTGATGTCCAAAGTACTTTAGCTTCATCTTCACTATTTGTCCCTCCAATGAATAGTCAGGATTGATTTCTTCCAGTATTGATCTATTTGTTCTCTTTGCTGTCCAAGGGACTCTCAGGACTCTCCTCCAACACCACATCTCAAAGGCATCTATTCTTCTGCGCTCAGCCTTCCTAATGGTCCAGCTCTCACACTCATACATTACCACCGGGAATACCATTGCTATATGAATTTTTGTTTTCAAGGTGATGTCTCTGCTTTTCACTATATTCCCCAGGTTTCTCATAGCCTGTCTCTCCCCATAATCAGTCGTCTTTTTATTTCATGGCTACAGTCGCCATCCGCAGTGATCTTAGATCCCAGGAAAGTAAAATCTGTCACTGCTTCTACTTCTTCCCCATCTATTTTCCAGGGACTGATCGGACCTGTTGCCATTATCTTGGTTTTCTTGATATTAAGTCTCAAACCAGCTTTTGCACTCTCCTCCTTCAATCCAATCAAGAGGTTCTTTAGGTCTTCCTCACTTTCTGCCATTAGGGTGGTATCATCTGCATATCTCAAATTGTTGATGTTTCTCCCAGCAATTTTGATCCCATATTGTGATTCCTCCATCCCTAGGATGGAGCAAATTGCAATACAGTACTAACATGAATCACATGCAGCTGTGATAGCTATAGGCATGCAGATCTTGGGAGGTACCCTTTATTCATTTTTCATTGAGCTGGGGAAAGTTATTAATTTGGATTACAACTCTTTGAACACTACAGCTAGCAAGTTGAGTTGCTGCCAAAAAGTTTTCACAAGTTCTGTTTTTAACTCCAAAGTTCCCATCCATAGCACTATTCTAATGACTGCCCTAATCCTCAGATACTATCCAGCACAAGAGAGAAGCTCCCACTACAGACTTGGTTTTTCTACTTGCACCTTAGACTTGAGAAACTAAGTTACAAGAGATGCAGGTAAATAGGTGTTGTGTCTGTAATAATATACCTTTAAGTAATGTAACACTTGAATGAGTGGATATAATAACCACCAGCTGTAACACTGTAACCTTCTGTATCAGGACACGAGCTAGTGACCTCTAGGGGGCAATAGCGAGCGCCCAGCTCACATGGTTCCAATTCCCCAAACAACTACAGCGCGGGAAGATTCCCGCCTCCACCTCACCTGGACAAGAAGGGCATGACGGGGAATGACGTCACGCAGACAGTAGCCAATGGGCTATCGAGGAGCCACTCTCAAATGTATAGTCATAGTATATATTGAGCTGTTCATCCACCATTACCACATGTTCCCCCGGACCATCATGCAATAAAGATGTGTTAAGCCAACTCTTCGGCTGTTTCTATTGTCTTGGTTCTCATACACTAAACTGGCGACGAAGGTGGGATAATGGATCCCCATGGAATCAAGACAACGCAGGCCGGTTTCAACATCAACAAACCGGAAGAATGGGAGCTCTTCGAAATGGACTTCCAAAGCGCACTGATGGTGTCCGACATCTCAGACGAGGGGAAGAAGAGGGCCATGCTCATCAGAATGCTCGGGTTCCCCGCCATGAAGGTATTGGTGGACCTGGTGTCTCCGAAGAAGGTGAACGAAGTGCCGGTCAAGCAGCTCCTGAAAGCAATGTGCGACCATTTCCAGCCCTCGGTTTCGATGTTTTCGGCTTGGGACGCGTTCTGGAAGAGAGTCCAGGCGCCTGGTGAGTCCGTGGCTGCCTTTGCAGCGGCCCTCCGGTTGGCCGCCGGCCCATGCAAATGGGAGAACCTGGAAATCGCCCTCAGGGAC
Source organism: Bradypodion pumilum (assembly GCA_035047305.1). Lineage (NCBI taxonomy): Eukaryota > Metazoa > Chordata > Lepidosauria > Squamata > Chamaeleonidae > Bradypodion > Bradypodion pumilum. Next base: position 64,822,656 of record JAWDJD010000004.1, on the reverse strand, counting down.
CGCATGCTGTGTGGCCTGTGGGACGAGGAGGTTCAGCGAAAGCTGATGAACCAGGAGCCACCCCCGACGCTGCAAGAGGTCGTGAAGGAGGCACAGGCGGCGGAAGCCACGAGGGCCGGGGTTAAGGGGTTCAGAGCAAGGCCCCCACAACCCGACAAGGCAGCGGGCTCGGTGCAAGCGGCCAGGTGGGCACCACACTCCTCCACAGAGAGCAGCGAGGATGAGGACATCCGGAAGGTGCGGAAGGATGGCCGACGCTGCGACGGCTGCGGGGCGGCCCATGACCGCATCAAGTGCCCTTTCCGGAAGGCCGAGTGCCACAACTGTGGGCGTCGAAGGCACATAGCCAAGGTTTGCAGACGGCGGCGCAGAGACCGGAAAGGCTCGACAGACCGCTCACTGAGGATCCAGGAAGGCGTCCGGCCCTCGAGGAAGCAGGACGGCGTGGGCCACATCTCCGACGACAGCAACGACGACAACTCAGTCCACAGCGTGTCCTTAGGACACCCCCGTTATTTTGTTGAGGTACTGGTGCAAGGGGCCCCCGTTAAGATGGAGATAGACTCAGGTTCCTCATATTCAATCATTTCCCAGAGAGAGTTTTTGGGAATTTCCCCCAACATGCGGCCCAAGCTCAGAGCACTGAGGTCTACGCTGCGGGACGTGCAGGGAAATAGCATTCCGGTGTTGGGGGTGGGAAAATTCAAGGTCCAATACAAGCAACGCGCCACGGAACTTCCCCTGGTTGTTCTCAAGGGGGGGAGTTGTTGCCTCCTGGGGACTCAATGGTTTAAGCCCCTGGGTTTGTTCATTGGGGGGGTGCATGCCGTTGGGACTGACCCAATACAGGAGGTGTGTGATGCGCATCCCGAAGTGTTCAAGAAGGGACTCAGAAAATTCAAGGGACCCCCAGTTGCGTTCGACCTGGACCCGGAGGTCCGCCCAATAAGACTCAAACCGCGCAGAGTGCCTTTTGCACTCAAGGACAAGATAGAGGCGGAACTGGACAAATTGGTGGGCCAGGGCATCCTTGTTCCTGTTGATTCTGCGGAGTGGGAAACTCCGATCGTAACAGCGCTGAAGGCCAATGGGGAGGTCCGAATATGCGCTGATTACAAATGTACCATTAATAAGGCGATACGCCCAAATGCGTATCTGGTGCCGGTAGTCAGCCACCTGTTGGCCAGGTTACATGGGGGAAAGTGTTTCGCAAAGCTTGACCTGGCGCAGGCATACCAGCAGCTCTCGGTAACCCCAGCTGCAGCTGCTGCGCAGACGATAGTCACTCATAAGGGGGCGTTCCAGGTGACGCGCCTACAGTTTGGCGTGAACTCGGCGCCAGGCATCTTCCAATCGCTCGTGGAACGCCTCTTAAAGGGTCTGGAGGGGGTCTTACCATACTTTGCTGACGTGTTGATAACGGGGGGGAGCGAGTCAGAATTGGCTGAGAGGTTAGACAAAGTACTGACGGTATTCGAAAAGGCGGGGTTGAGGCTGCGGAAAGACAAATGCGTCTTCTTCGCAAAAGAGGTTGAGTTCTTGGGTTTCCGGGTAACCCCTGCAGGCATCAAACCCTCCAAATCAAAGGTGACCGCTGTTCAAAATGCTCCTCGCCCCACCTCCAAGCCCGAATTGCAGTCGTTCCTGGGGCTCGTAAACTTCTACCATTCCTTCCTGCCTCGGAAGGCATCGGTAGCAGAGCCGCTTCATAAGCTACTAAAAAAGGACGAGGCGTGGAAATGGGGCGAGAGCCAGGAGAGGGCATTCAATGAGCTAAAGCAACTCTTGTCCTCAGACGCCATATTAACTCACTTTGACCCCAAGAGACCGGTGGTTCTGATATGTGATGCATCCCCAGTGGGGGTGGGGGCGGTTCTGTGCCACGTGTTGGAAAACGGGCAGGAGGCCCCAGTGGCATTCTACTCCAGGTCCCTGTCTAAGGCAGAGAGAAACTACGCACAGACAGACAGGGCGGCGTTAGCAATAATCGCTGGGACAAAAAAGTTCCACGACTTTCTTTATGGCCGCCCCTTTACCATTGTGACTGCCGCCCCTGCTAGGCATTTTTACTGCAGACAAGCCCACACCACAGATCCTATCCCCTAGGATGCTCAGGTGGGCCATTTTTTTAAACGTGTACCAGAACGCGTTGGTGTATCGCCCTGGAAAGGACATAAGCCACGCGGACGTCCTGTCGAGGTCACCCCTCCCCCACACTAGCAGCCACGTGTGTGAGGTGGAACACGACCACCAAGTGCTCATGATAGAGGTCTTAGATTCACCCCCCCATAGTGCCCGCAGAGATCGCCAAGGCGACGGGCAAGGAGAAGACGTTGGCCCTGGTCAGTTCTTGGGTGCAGAAAGGGTGGCCAACGTCCTCCCCGGCGGCGGAGTTCGCCCCATTTTTTAGGAAAAAGCTAGAACTGTCGTTGGAGAGGTGGTGCCTCCTGTGGGGCCAGCGGGTAATCGTCCCTGAATCCCTGAGAGCTAGGGTGCTTAAACTGCTGCATGTCAGCCACCCTGGAATTGTCCGCTTCAAGGCATTGGCCAGGAGCTATTTCTGGTGGCCCCAGTTGGACGCCGATATCAAGCACATGGTGGGCACTTGCGAGAGTTGCCAGAGCTCCCGGCCCGAAGAGGCTCGCCTTCCGCACAGGGAATGGGATGCGGCAAAGGGGCCGTGGTCCCGCGTGCACATTGATTTTGCCGGCCCCTTCAGAGGGTCTCTTTTTCCCCTCATAGTGGATGCTTACTCCAAGTGGTTGGAGGTTATCCCAGTTGCAAACACCTCCTCAGCCGCAACAATTAAACAATTGCGCAGGGTGTTCAGCACGTTCGGTATACCCGACACCCTTATTAGTGATAACGCTAGTTGTTTCACGTCCGCCGAGTTCAGGGTATTCACCGACATTAACGCAATCCGGCACATCACCTCCGCGCCTTTCCACCCGGCGACGGATGGCCAGGTAGAATGCCTCGTGCGTACCACCAAAGACGCGCTGAGGCGCATGGGCCCCGGAGATTTAAACCTGCAGTTGTGTCAGTTTTTGCTGGGATACAGGGTGACCCCCCTAGCGTCAGGATACTCGCCCGCGGAGCTCCTAATGCGCAGAAAGCTAACCACGATACTGACAAGGCTAGACCCTACGAGGGTGGAGGACTCTGGGAGGAACATCAGGTTAGCGGGCACGAAGAGTTTCGAAATAGGCGCCCCGGTTCATTGCAGAAACTACGCTAGCGCAGGGCCAGCCTGGGTTCCGGGCGTAGTCATTGGGCAGACAGGTCCCGTGTCGTATTGCATAGAGACCAGCACAGGTCTACTCTGGAGGCGGCACGCAGACCAACTCCGGCGCCGGGTCACCGGAAAACAGAGCGTGGACAGCGCAGAACAGGATTCAACGTTAGGGTTCTCCCCCACCCGTTCAGCCCAAGGGGGAGGAGAGGGGGGCCAGTGGTCCCCACCAAGGGGGGAAGGGCCCCCACCAGGGGGGGAAGGGAATAAGTTTGTCCCCATAGATATCCTGAGGGATACCCCCACAGATACCCCAGTAGATGAATTTGAGTTTGAGTTACAAAACCGGGGGGGGGGGGTCGGAGTGGTCCCCCACCCATCCAAGTGAGAAGCGGGGTTTTTCGTTAGCCCCCAGTGCCCCCGGTTTTCCCACAATGGAGTTTACCCCTACCCCAAAAGCCGCGGAGCCGCGGCAAGTCGTTAACGAGTCTCCCTCTCCCATTGCAGGACAAGAGACCAGGGAACACAGAAGTGATAGCGCCCCCGGGACAAGCCAGCCAGCCTTGCGCCCAAAACGCGCTTGCAATAAACCATATTGGATGAAAGACTTCGTCTCATCCTAGGGGGGAGGGATGTTGTGTCTGTAATAATATACCTTTAAGTAATGTAACACTCGAATGAGTGGATATAATAACCACCAGCTGTAACACTGTAACCTTCTGTATCAGGACGCGAGCTAATGACCTCTAGGGGGCAATAGCGAGCGCCCAGCTCACATGGTTCCAATTCCCCAAACAACTACAGCGCGGGAAGATTCCCGCCTCCACCTCACCTGGACAAGAAGGGCGTGACGGGGAATGATGTAACGCAGACAGTAGCCAATGGGCTATCGAGGAGCCACTCTCAAATGTATAGTCATAGTATATATTGAGCTGTTCATCCACCATTACCACATGTTCCCCCGGACCATCATGCAATAAAGATGTGTTAAGCCAACTCTTCGGCTGTTTCTATTGTCTTGGTTCTCATACACTAAAATAGGGCAATACAAAGCTGGCCTATCCACTGAGTAAATAAGACAACTACCTGTGGTGCCATAATGTAAAGGCCATCTGACTCCACTGGGTGGTGTACCTTAAAGAGAGAAACACAGCTGGCCTGTATGTAAGGGAGGGACAGGCAGACAGGTAATCACCTGATTAATTTATTCAAATTCCTAGGTGATATTCTTGACATTCACCACTTCCATAGAAGTGGTAGACTTTCCTAATCTGCTGCCCTCCAGAATTTTGGACTACAAGATGTTTGGCCTTTAAGCACTGATCCTGATGGATATGTTTAGTTGGAAGATTGGGAGTCTAAAATATTTGGGTTGGGGATGGCTGGCCCAGACACGCTGACACCATTGTAAAAAGAAGACAAGTAACTTATAAAAAAGAGAGAAACACTAAAATATATGTAGAAATATAGTATCGTGGTGACATTTTTGTTCATAAAACATGTTACTGATAGATTGCAAGCGCGGCGCCAAAATGGCCGCCACCGGACTTGGGCATCCGGGTAGTTAGGGGGGCGTGGCCAGCACCCTTTAAAAGGGGTGGCCATGAGGCAGCCGAGCTGCCATTTTGCAAAAGCGACGGAGAGGAGAAGTTTTTGGCTCCGTCGCTCTTCTTGTGCTGGGGAAGCCTCCTTTTGGGCAGCAGTCAGCTTTTCTTCGCCTGCTTATCAGGCTTCCCAGGATCAGCGATGCCTTCCAGGAAAAAGGCGATGGCGAATTCGGTTCGCCCAACAAGGAGGCGGCAGCCGGGTCGGAGGACCACGACTGCGCCCTCTCAGATGGCTCCCTTCGCGGGGGCACCCACCGGGACCGGTGGAATGGGGCAGATTAATCCGTGGCCTGGGGCTGCACAGCCCCAGGCTGACCCAGCGGGGGATGCGGCCCCTGGCCCACAACCCCTCGGCCATGGACCCGGGACAGGGGGGTGGGCATGATGCCGCTGGGCCCCCTGCCCCTGGCCTGCATCACCCAGCCATTGTTTTTACCCAGGAGGGTGGGCTGGGCTCATTTCCTTGGCAGGGTATGCCCCTGCCACCTCAAGGGCCAGAGCTTCGGGCATGGCCATTCCCTGGCCCAAGTGCCTCTGCACCGGCCCCAGGTCTGGCGACCGGTGGGTCGCACGCCCCACTGGCCCCCCTTTGTGTCGGGGGCTCGGTGAACGTGGAAGCCCATCTGGCCCGTGTGGCAGCCTTGGAGGCGTCCATGGGGATATCCTCCTCATCGGGGGCACCGTTTGGCCTACAGTTTACCGCGGCGCCGGCCAATCTTCAGCAGGCGGCCGGCCGGGTCTAGCTGTTTGAGGCCCACAGGCCGGCGCCTGCCGCGGCCTCGCAGCTCCCCACGCAGCAGATACCACCAGCAGGTAGTGGTACGGTGTGTCCGCCGAGATCGATTCCGGTCGCGAGCTCCGACGCCCGCCGTGGGCCGGAACCCCCAGTGGGGGCGGCCCATGGGGGTGCAACTTGTGAGTATCCGGTTCAAACTAATGCACCCACACCACCATCCACTATGGGGGAGGGTCTACAGTGGCCGTGGCCACGTCAGGTTGGGACTGGGGGACAGCAACCCCCGGCGCACCCAGGTGCGGCTTTGCCGATGGCTGGCCCCACATGGGGTGGTGGGCATCAGGTTACAGGGAATGCAGTTGGGGTTCCAGGGCAGGTTGTGGCCCCCTTTTTGCTGCCCCGTACTGTCAACGTGCCGGTCTCGGCACTCCCGACGGCTGGGTACTCTTTGCCCCTAGGGGATCATTTGGCACAAGCCACGAAAGGAAAAATTTGGCAGGGAGAGTACGTGGACATTTTCTCCCTCTTGAACAGGGAACCCACCAAGGAGGAGAGGGAGGGGCAGGACGAAAAGGACAAAGAGCAGTCCCGCTGCCGTAAGCCACCACGCACGTGGCCCAACTGGTTGCCCGCATACCTCATATACATGGCGGTGTACCTTAGGGCCCGGCCTGATCTGGCCATTCCGATGGTCCAGTATTTGGACAACATTTACAGGGCAATGGTTGATTTCCCTGGCCCGTCGTGGTTGGCTTACGATGAGGAATTTCGAATGAGAGTGCCCCTACACCCGGAGATGAGGTGGGATGAGCCCTGTCAGAAGCTGTGGCTTCTGTATATGACCCCCACGCGCCCTGCGCCTGGGGAGAGGTATCATTGTGGACATGCGGTCCAGCGAGCCGCTCCAGCGCAGGCACCCCGCCAAGTGGCGGGGCAGGGGGTTCCAGCCCGCCTGCTGTGCTGGAGCTTCTCGGCCAATGGTACGTGCAATAGAAAACAGTGCCGGTACAAGCATGAGTGCCCCTCTTGCGCTGGCCCCCATGCCACTGCCGCGTGCCCGCAAGCGGGCGGATTTCGGGGCAGGGGTAGAGGTGGACAGGGAGGGGGCAGACCTGCCGCTGAGGGCGCTGGTCAATCAAAAGGCCCCCTCACCAGTTAATGTGGTCATGTTGGAGCGTTGGCTCGCAACATACCCAAGGAGGGGGGATGCAGATTACCTATTGGAAGGTTTTCAGCGGGGGTTTCGCATTCCATTTACAGGGGATAGGTCCCCCCAAGATGCGCCCAACTTATTTTCCCTTAAGGGTAGGGAGGAGGTGGCCGCCCTTAGTATCGCTAAGGAGATTAATGCAGGTAGGGTTGCTGGCCCCTTTCACGCCCCGCCCTTTCCCAATCTGAAGGTTTCCCCTTTGGGGTTGGTGCCCAAAAAGACACTGGGGGAGTTTCATCTGATTCACCACCTGTCATACCCGGCTGGCCATTCGGTCAATGATGCCATACCTGATGACCTTTGTTCGGTCAGGTATACATCATTTGACCAGGCACTGCGCATGGTGCGCTCTTGTGGCCCGGGTGCACTATTAGCAAAGTGCGACATTAAGTCTGCTTTCCGTCTGCTGCCTGTGCACCCGGGCGACTTTGAGTTGTTAGGTTTCAAATTCCAGGGCAAATTCTATTTTGATAAAGCCATGCCTTTTGGCTGCTCCATCTCATGCTCGGCATTTGAGCGCTTTAGCACCTTTCTCCAGTGGGCCTTTGTTCGTAGGTCGGGATCTCGGTCTGTAGCCCATTACCTCGATGATTTTTTGTTCGGGGGTGAACGGGGCTGGGACACGTGTACGCGTCTCCTCAACACATTTCAGACGCTAATGCAGGAACTTGGTGTCCCTTTAGCGCCCGAAAAGACCGAGGGCCCATCCACCAAGCTCACGTTCCTGGGTGTCGAAATTGACACGGTTGCGCAGGCATCCAGGTTACCCATCGACAAGGTGTCCCGGATCACTGTATTGATCTCGGCCTTGCTGGCCAAACGTAGAGTGTCACTCCGTGAGCTCCAGGTACTGCATGGTCACCTTAACTTTGCTTGCAGGGTGGTTGCTCCTGGCAGAGCTTTTGCTCGACGCTTGTGCGATGCCATGGCTGGCTTGTCCAGGCCCTACCATAGGGTCTGACTGAACAGGGGCATGAGGGCTGATTTGCTGATGTGGCTCCAATTCCTTAAAGAGTTCAACGGGGTCTCATTTTGGAGATCTGACCTCCTGGTGTCCCCTCGCTTCCAGGTTCAGTCGGATGCATCAGGGTCCCTGGGTTATGGGATTTACTTCGAGGGGAAGTGGGCATATGGTCGATGGCCACCAGCTTGGAAGGGCACGGATCGTCTACGTGATCTCACGTTCCTTGAGTTCTTTCCCATTCTGGGAGCTTTGATGCTATGGGGTGCGGAGTGGGCCAATTCGGTCGTCCATTTCTGGTGCGACAATGCTGCGGTTGTGCACATTGTCAACTCTCAGACGTCTAAATCACCTAGAGTAATGGAATTGGTGCGCCAGTTTGTTCTGTACAGCCTACGCCTCAATGTGCTATCGGGCTAGGCACATACCAGGTATTAATAACGAAATTGCTGATGCTTTGTCCCGCTTGCAGATCTCCCGGTTCCGTGCCTTGGCCCCGGACGCAGAGGAATTTCCCTCGCCGCTCCCGGACAACATATGGACGTTTGGCAAGGAGAGGTGAACCGGGCGATCGGCATGTCGCTGGCGCCCCGCACGCGTAAGGCGTATCTCCACGCATTCAGTACATTTCGGGCCTTTTGTGCCCAATTTCAATTGCCCGGAATCTGGCCTATCCCAGTGGCACAGATTCTTCAATTCATGGTTTACCTACACAGCCAGGGCCTAGCTCCCCGCACCATAGCATCCAGGCTGTCAGCACTGGCATTCATGGCCAAGGTGAGGGGTTATGCTGACAGCACGACTGACTTCCGTATACGACATGTTTTGGAGGGGTGGGCACGGGAGCGTGGACGCTGCCCGGACAACCGCCACCCAATCTCTCCAGGGGTACTTGCCCACCTTGCACGGGGCTGGCATGACCTGTGCTTTGACAGGTATGAGGCAGCCCTGTTTCATGCGGCTACCACGGTGGCCTTTTTTGGAGTGCTCCGCATCAGTGAGCTTGTGCTACTGTCTAAGGCGGATGCGACGCGTAGGGCACTGGAACTCGAAGATGTCTATGTTTCTCATGAGTGGGCTCAGTTGAGGATACGTTCCTCGAAAGTTGATCAGCACGGTGTAGGCAGTGGTGTAAGACTGCTACGATGTTCAATGGCAGACATCTGTCCGGTTGGTGCCCTACAAGAGTTCCTTGCACTGCGTGGTACGCACCCTGGCCCGTTTTTCTGCCACCAAGATGGGTCTCCCCTTACTAAATTTCAATTTTGGAAGGTGACCGGTAAGGCACTATCCAGTGTTGGCCTCCCCGGGGCTCGTTACGGCACCCATTTTTTTGGAATAGGAGCTGCTTCTACTGCAGCTGCATTTGGGTACTCTGGGGCTGAGATATGCCAGATGGGAAGGTGGGGATCGCAGTGTTTTCAGATATATGTTTGCCCACTTCAATTGTGAGTACCAAGTAAGTCACTGTACTGTTTCCTTTTTTCTTTAACAGACCCTGGGTGTCGACTTGCACCGGTGGCAGTATGGCTGGTGGGCCATAGCTACGTGCACAGGGCAGCGCAGTATGCTGCGGCGACAGAGTGGGGACCCCAGCTGGGACTACGTGCGTCCGCATATCTAAGGTGGTACGGTAAGCATGGGATGTTATGGCGGGAACTGTTGCCATTCCTTTTTTCCATAAGGGATGCTGACCCGCCTGATGTCCTGGTTATACACCTCGGGGGCAATGATTTGGGCCAGGTCACCGGCTTGTCGTTGAAACATGCGATTTGCAGTGACCTGGCTTACTTACATTATGTGTGGCCTGCCACAACCCTGATTTGGTCGGACATCATACCGTGTCACGCTTACAGGGGGGCATTAACCTCCAGGCCCTTGACCGTGCTCGTCGCTCGGTGAACAGGGCAGTAGCCCGGTTCTTGATAGACAAGGGTTGGGGGCGCGTCGTCCGACACCCCGACATTAGTCTTCAAAATTGTGAACTTTACGCAGGGGATGGGGTCCATCTGTCGCCAGGAGGTATGAACCTCTTTTTAGAAGATCTGCAAGCAGGCCTGTTGACCGAGCTGACGGTCTGGGGGGGGGGCGGTGAGCCTTTATTGAAGCCTCCCCGTGTGGCGGGTAGCACTGGTAAGGTAAATATTTATGACCCACAGGTATCCGGCAGGTTCGCAATTGACTGGACAACACTAGATAGGCACAAGTTCGTTAACGTTGTCCGGTCAACAACGAACCAGGCAATGGGGTGATGGCACGAGCTAGGCAGCATGCATCACCCCGTGATTTTACGGATACACGTCAGAGGGTGGGGTCAGTAGTTAGTTTATTGACTACGGTCAACAATTTGTTTGTTGCCAACAAACAAATTGATACAAATGGATACATTGTAACCAATTGCCGTTGGCAATTTTGGGAGGTACCTTACCAGTGTTACTGCGGCCTGCTTGCCTTAAGAATTATAATTGGTTAAGTACCAATCGAAATTTACAATTCGGACTAGGGCATGAATCAATAAATGTGGCCCAATGCCGTTATCCACTTTCACCAGTGTCTGAGTCCTTTTTTGGGGGGTGCGCCTGCAATGCAAGCGCGGCGCCAAAATGGCCGCCGCGCTCTTTGCAGGCCCCCCCACCGGACTTGGGCATCCGGGTAGTTAGGGGGGCGTGGCCAGCACCCTTTAAAAGGGGTGGCCACGAGGCAGCCGAGCTGCCATTTTGCAAAAGTGACGGAGAGGAAAGGTTTTTCCCTCCACCCCCTCCCTAGTTAACAGTGTGATATTTTGGTCGCTTCGGGGCCGGGTGGGAATTTTTGGCTGGAACCTACAATTGGCTCTTGGGTTCTGGCTTTTTTGCCCATCCCACACTGTTGCTATGGTTTGGTACAGGGGTTTATGCTGTTGACTTTGGTCACATGGGCGGGTAGCACTGGTAAGGTAAATATTTATGACCCACAGGTATCCGGCAGGTTCGCAATTGACTGGACAACACTAGATAGGCACAAGTTCGTTAACGTTGTCCGGTCAACGACGAACAAGGCAATGGGGTGATGGCATGAGCTAGGCAGCATGCATCACCCCGTGATTTTACGGATACGCGTCAGAGGGTGGGGTCAGTAGTTAGTTTATTGACTACGGTCAACAATTTGTTTGTTGCCAACAAACAAATTGATACAAATGGATACATTGTAACCAATTTCCATTGGCAATTTTGGGAGGTACCTTACCAGTGTTACTGCGGCCTGCTTGCCTTAAGAATAATAATTGGTTAAGTACCAATCAAAATTTATAATTCGGACTAGGGCATGAATCAATAAATTGGCCCAATGCCGTTATCCACTTTCACCAGTGTCTGAGTCCTTTTTTGGGGGGTGCGCCTGCAATGTCCCTCCTGCAACGTTTGGAAAGTTATACTTAGGGGCTGCAACCCTTACAACCCTCTGACTAGATGCATATTCTTAGAATTGTTGAAAAGCTTCTATAGCATGCAATTAAACACACACACACACACACACACACACACACCTGTCAACCTTCCCGATTTGGCCGGGATTACCCCGTAAATTGACGTTGATTGACGTCATAACCCGGCCCCCGCTGCCAAAACCCCGTAATTTGGCAACAGGGGAAATGCTTTCCACGCATGCGCGGAAGGGTTTTACCCCTTCCACGCATGCGCAGAAGCGCTACGTCACTTGCGTAAGTGCTGCGCAAGCAGCGTAGCGCTTCCGCGCATGCATGGAAGGTGTAAAACCTTTTCACGCATGCGTGGAACGCGACCTGCGCACAAGCGATGTGCGCAGGTCCCGTTTTTCTAGAGCCGCGGGTTGACAGGTATGACACACACACACACACACACACACACACACACACACACACACACACACACACACACACACACACACACACACACACACACACACACTTTATTTTTCAATTTGTATGCCCCCCATATAGGCTTGCTGGATCCATGTCAATGGACAAACTGACCTATATAATGTCTGCGGATTAAGTTTTGAAAACTGTAGTTGAGCATATATTATACATATTATGATGTAATAATTGATACTGATTTTGAGCAAAAATGACTGCCTTTTTAATAGTCTAAACAGTGACACAAAAACCCTCCTCCCATCACATCAAATACAAAGGCTCTTGCATTTCTTCTTACTGAAAATCAGGTAATGGGAACCTATGTTCTGAACGTTACCAGTCATTTAACAAAATCATCTTCTGATCCCAATATTGCCATAATCAATGGGCAAAAACATTATATAAATAGTCAGTTTGAACTCACCAAATTTAAACAGCAAGCATTGTACTATCTATCTAGGTTTCATTTTCAGAACACAGTTTTCAGATGTCTGGTGTTAAGAATAATTTCAGATTGAGGATTATGTGGTGCAACATTTCCCCCTTGTGGCAGATATTGCTATGATTTGAATGTCACCATCACAGTGGAATGCATTACATGGTTTTAAGAAAGAAAGAAAGAAAGAAAGAAAGAAAGAAAGAAAGAAAGAAAGAAAGAAAGAAAGGTTAGCTGTAAAGAAGAATACATAATATCATAATATTGGAATTAACACAACATGAACACAACACCATTAAGAAGATTACATACCACATGAGATTAATTTTGTGCGGCTCTCCTTTTATTCTCACATTTTGAATAGTATTTCTGGATTGATTGTGACCATAAAGGTTTACTGTAATAGATGGGTCTTTCTAAAATTCTATTTAACATAACAAAGTGAGGAAAGTGAAAGAGAGGGGAAACAATATTTAGTGCTTGGTCACATTGTGAGAAAAAATGTGAATCTTTCCCTGCCCCATCTCAGACCCAGAGCTTTGAAAGATTACATTATGGACTACAACTGCTTTTATGTTTTTAATTTTTGCTGATGAAAAAACAATTTTTAAAATTAATTTGATCTGCCTCCGCAGCAGCGTTAGTTGGACCATTATACGAGGAACCATAGTAATTGAAGAATGCTTGTTTTCCATTAATCGACAACCTCTGTGGTAGGCCATTGTTCAATGGGTTAACTACGATCTAGTAAATATAGTGTTAAATCACAGAACAGCTTAGTATTATTTAACTAGATCACAACCACAGGAGAATTTGGCAGATGGGAACAGACAACTGGAAAAGCAGATGCCTCCAACTCTTCTTCATCTGTTTGCCATCTGTATCTTCATTCCTATTCTATTGTTCCCACCCAGTATGAACAATCCGTCTGTCTCTAGACCAGTGAAACCCCTTTCCTACTCCTTTCTTACATCTTTCCTTCCAGTTTTTTTTGAAACGCACAGTTAAGTCCAACTCTTTGCAACCCCATGGACCACAGCACACCAGGCTCCTCTGTCATCTGCTATCCTTCAGAGTCTGCCCAGATTCATGCCCACTGTGTCAACATCCCACCATCTGTCACACCCTTCTCCTTTGCCTTCCAACTTTCTTAGCATCATGGTCTTCTCCAGTGAGTCCTTTCTTCTCATTTGGTGGCCAAAGTACTTGAGCTTAAGTATTTGTCCTTCCAAGAATCACTCAGGGTTTTTCCCCTTCAGGAGTTACTGATTTGATCTCCTTGCAGTCCAGGGGACTCTCAAAAGTCTTCTCCAGCACCACAGTTTGAAAGTATATTCTTCCGCGCTCAGCCTTCCTTATGGTCCAGCTCTCACATCCATACATTACTACTGGGAAGACCATTGCTTTAACAATGCAGACTTTTGTTGGCAGGGTGATGTCTCTACTTTTTTATTATGCTGCTTAGGTTTGCCATAGCTTGTCTCCGAAGGAGTAAACATCTTTTTATTTCATAGTTGCAGTCACCATCTGCAGTGATCTTAGATCCCAAGAAGGTAAAGTCTGCCACTGTTTCCATTTCTTCCCCTTTCTTCCAATTATGATTCCTTTATTAAATGAGAGGATGAAACAAATATTAAACTCGCTCTTACTGTTTTCCTTCATAAGAAACATCCCCTTTCATTATTTTGTGTTTTTCTTGGGACTCAGCACATATCACATTGCCCACCTCCTCCCATTTGAGGTTCTCTGTGCCTGTGTCTATCACAGAGGAATGACAAAGCTGGGGCTAATTCATGGACATTTCCTCTAAATCTAATTCCCTAAGGACTAGGTAGGGAAAAAAAGACAGAGACTTGGCCCACTTGTCTCTCACTTCCATATTTTAGTATGTACCCTTCTGTTTTAGCCACACAGAAACTCACTGACGGAGAGGAAACAAAATTATTATTTTGCTATATGCAGACAACATGCTATAGTAGAGACATATTATATACACCTTTATGGACTGGAGTTCTGGTAACATGGACAAATATCTCAAAGGGACTCTGGAGCTCATTCATGTTTCTTGGGAAACCCAGGGCGATCTTAGCCATCTAGTCTATGAAGCAAAAGCATGCGTAAAACTAGAGCCCCATAATTTTGAAGTAGTAAAATAACAGATGACACTGCAGGTAGGGATAAGCCTATACTTCCATGAAGATTATACTTGCCTTTCTTCACTTTTCTATTTTTATAGTCTGCCTGTATGAGGATGAACATACTGTATAAGAAAGCAAAAACAATACATTGCTGATTAAGGGAAGAACTATAGAGGGTGCTAGAATCCTGGTTAAAACAACATAAGAGCTTTCCATTGTTATAACTGCTATTACCAAAAGTATTTGTATAAAAGCATATGTCGTGTTAACAATTGAGATCTGCACAACTGCTTTTAAGATGGAAGAGACTGAAGACAGGCAGACTGTTCATGATGTGGTTTGCTGACCTGAAGGCATATTTTATCTCTGCTTATTTAATAAGCTAAATAAATTAATCGTCTGTCTTAGTCTGCTTAATATTGTTAAAATAAGTATCACAGTCATATATATGGTTGAGTAATGAGAATAATGATGATCATAAACCAGATGAAGCAATTCCAGTGTGACTACCATGAGGGTAATGAAAAAATAATAAATTAAACATTGCAAAAATATTTGAAACGTGACAACTATATATAGGGGATTTGAGAGTATGGGTTTTACAGTAGAAACTAATTGTCATTCTTACAAGCACAACAACTAGTCAGACATAGGTTTTCTTTCATAGTAATAATCTTATCTTGTTTTTGTCTCTCTTTTTTGTCATATTTTGATTAACGGTTCCTGATAGGGCTCGGTTAATCAAAGAATCTTGGTCCAGTATTATCTGAACATTTCAGAGGTCTTACTCCACTATAGCCTAGGCTCAGGTGATTGAATCCCTTCTGTTCAGATGTCCATGCTAAATCTCCCTGGTAAATATATAGATAATTCAGAGCCTTTTTTGTGCTGAGAAGATGTAATGTAAAGCATTTTTGCAGAGTTAAAGCAATTGAATCAGTCTGCCATGTGTGACGTTGTTGTTAAATAAAGAGCAGGAAGAGTAAGAGTGAGTTACAGAAGAGTAACAAAGTTAATTTTGGAACAAATTTCGAAGCTACCATTTGAAAATTCTATAATGAGCAGGATCATCAGTGCAATGAATAGTGTTCTCCAGTTACCATCAAAAGTTACTATTAAAGGGCACTGTAAGACATTTTTAGAGGTAGTTTGGCATTTCGCCCATGTTCTATAACATATAAAAAATAATCTTGTGTTTCACCTCTCAAAACTAACAGAAAATTATTAAGTTCTACAAGCCATAGAATGAATTATTATTTCAACATTACTCAAAGAGATGATAACAGGTCACATTTGAAATATTGTTAACAAGTAAAATAAGTGAATGACTTAAAAACCCAATCTCAATTTTAATGAAAGATTAAAACAAAGAACATTCTTCACCGTTTTCTATCCAATCCATATTCTTCTACATCTGAATATTCCTTCATATATTACTCACCCAACTAGTACACTGGTCCAGAAAAAAGCAGACAGATTGCTGAGAGATACTTGCAGAACAGGGACAGATTAAGTTTGAGAGGCACTATGGTGTTTATTTTTTAAAAAGTGCATGGTTCTAATTACAATACATGAAATTATTTTATGAGACATGAGTAGGTCCTAAACTATGTGATGTTTAAGAGGCCCCATTGTGTCATCAAAATCATGTCTGGAATCCCATTTTTGTTCACATAAGCTGCTGAGGTTAATTGACAAGGTGCTGAGAAGTATCTCAGTTATATGCCTGGGAAGCAATCAGATTGTACAAATGACAGGGCCCATACTTTGTAATCACACTTGGTAATGATGGAAGATCACTGACTGATATTCAGATTTATTTCTGTGAAACATATTTCTGTTAAGTGGTAAATAAATGCAACATAATCATTGTGGTGTCAAGGGCACTTTTACATGTTCTTTTGCCAATATGATCTATGCCATTCTTCACCTTCAACAATGCTCCTCTGCACTCTTCATAATACAAATGCGACAATATCTGTGCAAAAGAATTGATGGACAAAAATCAGGCCTGTTATTTTTATGGAGTGCAATTATGACCAGTTTTAGCTCGTTTTGGACTACAGACCCTCAATTGGTGACATCCCATAACAGTTCTATAGAAGAATACAGCAAGCAGAGAATAAACAAATTTGCAATGCCCTCCCATTTTAGAAACAAAACCACATATTCTTCCTTTAAGTACACCAATTATAAAACTGTGGGCTTTAAAAGCCAGTTTTATTGTGGAATGTTGATACTCAATGTGATGTAGACTAGCATCTGCATAATGTTAGTACAATATTTCTCTATCTTTGTTTACATCGTGGCTTGCGGTCAAGAGATGTCTCACAAATTGCTGGTATGTTTTCCATCTTATCACTGGTGAGAGCCATGAAAATGATGATAGGCCTGCCAGAATATATAGTTCATTATGTTTTACTCACTGTAGACCACCCAGAGCATTCTGGGATATGGTCCAAGACTTTATGACTAGTTCATAAAGGATTTGTTCATAACAGCAAATCCTCAATGGCATAGCAGCTTACTGCACTTTTGATTTAGTTACAGAAACTGGTGCTAAGGTTACTAGCTTTGACTTAGAGATTTACAGATCCTCATACATACTGTCTGCTGTTGATGGCTTATGAATGACCCTTGTACTTTTTAGGATGGTGCTGGGGAGCCATAACTCACTAGTAGAGCAGAACATATACTTAGAATGTAGGTCTGAAGTTCAATTGCTTGCATTTCCAGTTAAAAGTATCAGATATATGATAATGTATGAGACCTGTTCCTGTGTGCCTGAGAACGGCAGCAGTCAGAAGCCAGTCAGAACATCCAATACAGGCAAGATAGACAAATAATTTGGCAATCTATAAAGACATTTCTTGCATTCCCATATCTAATTTCTAGAGTTTGGAAAAGTAGCTTTGTTTAGGCCAACAAACTAATTTGTTGGTGTATTCACTTGTACTGTCAAATCAATGTTGATGTAGGGCAACTCTTTGCAGGTAAAGAATACTCAGAAGTGGTTTACCATTTCTTTCTTCTGCCTCTGTAGCCAGATGCCTAAACCACTGAGCTATCCAAAAAGCTTGTTATTCATTGAATTTAAAAAAGCAACTTGTACTAATCATTTTGAACATTATTTTTATCTTTAAAAATTAAATAGTCAAAGTTATAGTCTGTGAAGAATCTAAAGTCTAAGAAATTCTTTATTTTCCTAGCTGACAATCCCATTTTTCAGATCATGCAGACTAAAGTAAGCTCATGCTAGGACAACCACGCAATTATCACAGCATCATATGTGCTGCCAAGTCTTCACTGGGGACTGGGCCATGACAGAGGTTCATTGGACCTGACAAACGAAATGGAATCAAAGCTTGTTTTACAACTCAATTTAAATGAACAGGTTAAAAAAAGTATCAACTACTCAAGCAGAGCGCAGAATAATAGATGCCTTTGAAATATGGTGTTGGAGTAGAGTTTTGAGAGTACCCTGGACAGCGAGGAGAACAAATAGGTCAATCTTAGAAGGAATCAACCCTGACTGCTCCTTGGGAGGTCAAATATTGAAGATGAAGCTAAAGTACTTTGGGCATCAAATGAGAAGAGAGGACTCACTTGAGAAAGCCTTGATGCTAGGAAAGGTGGAGGGCAAAAGAAGAAGGGGTGGCAAAAAATGAGATGGCAAGATTGTATTGTTGATGCAATGGACACAGAGTTGGGTGGATTGGGCGGGATGGTGGAGGATAGAAGTGCCTGGCATGCAAGGGTCCATGGGGTCACAGGGGGTCGGAATTGACTGTGCGACTCAACAACAACAAACTCAAGCAATATGAATTGTCCAGTACTTTGTACTGATACTATCATGTTAATTAAGTATATTTTTATATGTGTTAACATATTCCTTTACAAAGCAAAGCATACAAAAGCATAAGCAGAGCCATCTTGGAATTAAGAAGGCCTCTCTAGTTGAAAGCTGTTTACTGCTAAGCTTGTGAGGAACACACCCAAAAGGGTCTTATCTGAAATAAGCAGACATGTTTACCACTGCTATATACGTTAGGATGTACAGTACGTCATTGCATATATAAGTTAGAATGTATGTGACAAACACGAACATCAAGATAAAGGTGAAAACACCTAACACCCAGAGTGACCATCTGGACTGGAGAACACTTGTGCAGGCTTCGTGAAAAGTATAAGAAGCTGGCTGTATCTTTGATGGGGGTCCTTGGATTTGATGGATCCAAGACCATGCATATATGCATTATTATGATGTACCATGATGATGTGTAATTGTATTTTGTTGTGCTTTGACAGAAAAACTTAGATAAAATTCTCTTTTTCCATTTCAAAATCCCTCTGGCTGATTTATTTACTTAAAAACGGTTTTCTTCTTGGAGAGTGTGAGTGACAGTACAGTTGCTTTCTTCCAGGGGTAGGACAGTCCAGATGAAGTTACTTGGGGGATGATCAGGGTGGAAGTCACAGAGGGCAGCTCTGGGACTCCTCACAGCCACGTTGGTTCATTCAACATTGGCATACCAATGCCGCTGACATCTTGTTGTATTTTGCTGCTGAAATTTATCCCCGTGTAAACTCCAGCCAGTGAAATTTATCCCCATATAGAACTCCAGTAGGTGTCTTCCATTAAAGGGAGCACTATTCTTAATGATGTGATGATTGTATCATCAATCTTGACCCTAGGTTACTTTTAGTTTATGCCTTCCAAGCTCTGCTCTCTCCAATGTTCCTTCAGCTTCACATGATTGTGTGTAAGTTTGGTTCCTCCCTATTCATTACTCTTTCCAAGATATAAATAGAATATATAAGAGGTACCTCCCAGGTAAAGAAGAGACATTTATCTCACTTTTAAATAGTGTAAGCAATTTGTCTTGTTGTGCCACTGCAAATAATAAGTGAATACATTTTTTCCAACATGTAGGTGGCTGGGATTTCCAGAAGTGCAAATGCAATGCCTCAGGAAACCCTGACTGCTTGCATGTTGATTTGTCTTTATAAAACACATTTAAAAATGCTTGAACATGAAGTGTAATGAAATGAAAAGTACAGAGCAACAATACTCTGAACAATAACTGCTTGGCAACATTCCTGCCTTTGCTGGGCTTTATTTACATGTAAAAAACACTCTGAGCAATAGACGTTGCCTGTTGAGTAGTGCACCCTATGCACACCCTTTGTGATTAAACTTTCTCAGAACCAAACACTGAATAAAACCCATTTTCTTGAAAAACCTTCTGAAAGTTGAGAGACATGTGACTGTCTTGCTTGTGAGAAAAGAGCTACAGTGGAAGAATTCAGTCTGTTCATTTAGCCTGCAAAAGCTGCAGACTGGAAGAGACTTTAATTTAACACTTATGTGTGTGCATTTTTAAAAAGGAAGAAAGCAGATGAAAAAACCAAGCACTTGAATGTGCTAGTGCTTGTAACTGATCATTAGGCCTAATTGGATAGTCACAGGCATAGTTAGAAAAGTAACATTAACAAGGATTATGGGGTGAAAAACACCCTTTGAATTTCATCATTCAAAAAGGGGGGGACCCCTCCAGCTGTAGTTTATTTAAAGTAAGCACAGTCTAAAAACAGCAGTAATATCTTTTAATTGGGAAGAAAGCATAGCTGTTCTACAGTAGATTTACTGTTTGGAATCAATTCAATGTGAAGCCACTAAAATTTAGAGCACAACAAATTGGAGTTTATGTAGCTGCACAACCAAGAATGACAGTGTTTGCAAATAAAACCTAGTAGAAGCTGACAGTGCTAATGAAAGCGCGGCACCAAAATGGCCGCCATGCTCTTTGCGGGCCCCCACCACCCGGACTCAGACATAAAAGGGGTGGCCACGAGGCAGCCGAGCTGCCATTTTGTAAAAGCGACGGAGAGGAGAAGTTTTCTCCGTCGCTCTTCGTCTTTTCTGGGGAAGCCGTTTTTGGCTGCAGAACATTAGCGGGATCTTTCCTTCTTATCTTCGGCTTCCCTGCCATCGGGTTTGATGCCTCCTAAGAGGATGGCTATTGCGACTAAGGCTCGCCCGAATAGGAGGCAGCAGTCGGGTCGGAGGACCGCGACTGCGCCCCCCAACAGGATCTTACGGAGGCACCCACCGGGACCGGTGGGATGAGGCAGCTTTGGCCGTGGCCCGCGGCTCTACAGCCTCAGACCGGCCCTGCAGGGGCTTCGGCCCCCGGCCCGCAATTGCCGGCCATGGGCTTTGGGCATGGGGGAGGGCCTGGTGCGGTTGGGCTTAGGCCCCCGGCCCGCACTTACCGGCCATGGGCTTTGAGCATGGGGGAGGGCCTGGTGCGGTTGCACAGCAGGGCTTACTCCCGGCCCCTCATGGGCCGGAGTTTTGGCCGTGGCCCTGTTTGGGGCCTGGCTCTCAAGTCGGGGGCTCTGGACCATTGCCCAGTGGGCCGTCTGGCCCACCTGGCCCCCTTTATGCAGGGGGATCTGCAACGGTGGATGCATTACCAGCCCGCGTAGCGGCGCTAGAGGCATCCCTAGGGATCTCCAATAACCCCATTGGGGGGGCTTCATTGCCATCTGGGGCCCCCTTTTTTGCCAGCACCTTTGCCCACCGTTAATGGTGGGATGGGGCAGATTGCGATAGGGCCCTCGGCTCTCAGCCTCAGGCCGGCCCTTCAGGGGATTCGGCCCTCGGCCCGCAGTTGCCGGCCATGGGCCGGAACGATTGGGGGGGAGGGCCTGGTGCTGGCACACAGCACGTTTTACCCCCTCAGGGGCCGGATTTTTGGGCATGGCCCTATTCTGGCCCAGGATCTCAAATTGGGGCCCCTGGCCCACTACCTAGCCGGCCGGCCGGCCCACCTGGCCCACCTTATACTAGGGGTTTCCGTGGCAGGGGATGCCTGGTTAGCATGTTTTGCTGTGCTGGAGGCATCCTGGGAAATCCAGTGGGAGGGGGCCCTTCCCTACCTACCGGGGCCCTTCATGTTCGCCGGCTACTTCGACTGCTGCCACTCTGCAACAGGCGGCCAGCCAGGTCGAGCTGCTTGGGACACTCCGGCCTGTGCCTGCTGCCATCCCGCAGCTCCCTGTTCGTCCAGAAATGCAACCGGAGTGTGGTTGGATGTGGCTCCAGAGCTCGATTTCGGTTGTGAGCTCCGACGCCGCCATGGGCCGGAACCCCCAGTGGGGGCGGCTCATGGGGGTGCAACTGGTGAGTATTAGGTTCAAGTTGAATGCACCCACATCACAGTCCACTTCCAGCGGTGGGGGTTCAGTGGTCATGGCTTCGCCAATTTGAGGCTAGTGGGCATCACTTGCCAGTCTATCCCAGTGCCCCTTGGTTGCATTCCGGCACGACGTTGGGGGGAGTACGTGGATATATATTCTCCCTATGAATCGAGATCCCAATAAGGATAGGCGGTGCGGACAGGAGGACACAGACATGTGCGGTCCTGTAGTAGTAAGCCACCACACACTGGGGTGTCCGCCCCCGGGACAGTGCTGAGCATCGTGGGGGCTGTCCGGGTCCTGCTGCGCAGGCCCCTTTATGCAGACTGTCCCGTCGAGGGCTTTGCCGGTGGCCGGCTATTACTTGCCCCTGGGTGTTATTGGCCGCAGGCCATGAGGGGTAAGGACTGGAGGGGGACATGTGTATATTCTCCCTATTGAACTGCAAGCCCACTAGGAGTAGAGAGAGGGACAGGGCGACTGAGCCAATGAGATGTCCCATCGTAGTGAGCCACCGCGCACCTTGGGCCAACTGGTTGGCGGCAGACCTTGTACGTATGGTGGTATGCCGCAGGGCTTGCCCTGCTTGGGCCGTCCTGGTGCTAATATTTGCAGGGCGATGGTTGATTAGATGGGCCCATGGCAGTTGGCTTACGGTGAGGCATGTGGATGAGGGTGGCTCTATACCCTGAGGGGAGGTGGGATGAGCCCTGTCAGCAAGTGTGCTCTCGTACATCGCGCCCACGTGGCTGGTGCATGGTGATAGGTACCATGGTGGTCATGCTGAGCAGCGGACTGCTCAGACACAGGCTCCACGCTAACTGGTTGGGCGGGGGGTTCCAGCTCGCCTGCTGTGTTCGGCCTGCTCAGCTGATGATACGTGTACTAAGCACCAAGGTCGTTACCGACTTCGTGTTCCCTTTTGCGCTGGCCCTCACGCCGCCTCCGCGTGCCCGCGGGTTGGTGGGTTACGGGGCAGAGGTAGGGGTGCACAGGGGCGATCAGAGCTCCATCTGAAGCAACTAACCTTGTCACAAGCCCCCCCTCCGCCCCAATTAGTATAGTCAACCTGGAGAGATGGCACTCAGTTCATCCAAGAAGGGATGGGGCGGGATACCTGCCGGTGGGTTTTTTCTATGGGGGTTTTTGTATCCATTCGGGGGCATTGGGGGTCCCAGGATGCTACTACTCTGGTTCCCTTGCAGGGTAACGAAGAGGGGGCTCCACTGTCCACAGCTAAGGGAGTTGGGGCTATGGGAGTAGTGGGGGCCCTTCTTGGAACCACCTTTCCTAAATCGACTGTCTCCCCCATGAAGCGCATACTGAGCTAGAACTAGGGGACGTCATTTAATTCTCCAGTCAGTTTACCCTGTGGGTTCTCCATTCAGGGCTGCCATTCCTGATGACCTGGTTCAGTCAGGTGCTCGTAGTTGGTTCGGCTACTATGGGTGGCACGCTCACGCAGTTCTGGTGCTGTTTTGGCACAGTGTGATATGCACTCGGCTTTCAGATTATTGCCAGTGCACCCATTGATTTAGACCTATTGGGTTTTTTTAGGTTCCGAGGGGAATTTTACTTAGATAAGACCAACCCCCTTCTGACTGTGTTAAGTCATGTTCAGCACTCGACCGATTGGGGACTTCACTCAGTGGCCATTTGTTCACAGGTCGGGGTCTCGGTCTCTAGCCCATTACCTCGACGGCTTTTGGTTCGGGGGTGAACGGGGCTTGGACACGTGCACGCGTCTCCTCATTACCATTCAGACACTCGGGTGGGAACTGAGTGTCCCCTTGCCGCCTGAATAGACCGAGGTCCCATCTACTAAGCTCACATTTCAGAATCGACTCTGTCGCGCGGGCATCCGGGTTACCCATGCATACGGTGGCTTGAATCTCCGCGGCGAGTTTGCCATTGAGTGCCAAACATAAAGTGTGCCCTCGTGAGCTGCGGCCACCTTAATTTGGACTTATGGGGTTTACTCCGAGGGTGGGTGCACGGATCGACCCGCGATCTTACCTTCCTTGCGTTTTTTACCATTTCTGGAGAGCACTGATGCTATGGTGCAAGGAGTGGGCCTACTCAGTGGTCCGATTTCGGTGTGATAATGCGGCAGTGGTGCACATTGTCAACACCCAGACATGCGAATCCCCCGGGGTCATGACATTAGTTTGTCTATTCTTGTTGAGGAGCCTACGCCTAAATGTGCTGTTCAGGGCCAGACATGTTACAGGTATTAATAACGACGTTGCTGCTGCTTTATCCTGCCTGCAGATCCCCCAGTTCCGTGCCTTACTCCGGAAGCAGATGAATTCCACTCGCCACTCCCGGCCGATATTTGGACGTTTGGCGAGGAGAGGTGAACCGGGCATGTCATTGGCACCTCGCACGCATAAGGCGTATCATGCTATTTAGAACTTTTTGCAAGTAACTACAGTTACCTCAAGTGTGGTCAATATCGGTGGACCAGATTCTACAATGCATGTTTATCTTCGCAGTCAGGGTTTGGCCCCTTTACCTTTACTCTAACCTTCAGACTTTCGGCACCGGCATTTATGGCCGACGTTGGGGGGGTTCAATGACTACGTGAGTTACTTCCGCATGCGTCGTGTTTTGGAGGGGTGGACACGTGAACGTGTCCGCCGCCCGGACACGCGTCACCCCAGTTTGCCAGAGTTTCTGACCCACCTTGCACGAGGCTGGCATTACTTATGTTCGGATAGGTGTGAAGTGGCTCTTGTCACGCAGCTACCACGGTAGCCTTTTTGGAGCGCTCCGCATCAGTGAGTGGGTGCCAGAGTTGGTACCATCTGTGTAAGGCGTTTCGTAGGGCACTGGAACTCGACGATGTCTCTGTTACACATGAGTGGGCTCAATTGGGGATACGGTCCTCAAAGGTTGTTCAGCACGGCGTAGGCAGTGGAGTCAGACTGCTACGAAGTTTTATTGGAGACATCTGTCCGTTTGGTGCCCTACATGAATTTTCAACAGTGCCTGCTGTGCGCCCCAGCCTGTTTTTCTGCCACCAGGATAGGTCTACCCTTGCCAAAGTAAAGTTACTGAGGGTGACCGGTGCCGCGCTTCGCGGTGTGGGGGCCCGTTTTGGCACCCATTTATTTAAGATAGGTGTCGCGTTGATCGCGGCTACGTTTGGGGTACTCAGAGGCGGACATGCGTGTACGCGCAATTTCTTATATGTACGTCCCTTCACTGTACGAGTACCTAGTTATGTCCTTAACCTCTTCTCCTCTTTTACAGATCCTGTGTGTCTCTACACACAGGTGGCAGTGGGGCTGGTGGGCCTCAGCTATGTACACTGGGCAGCAGTATATGCTGCGGCGACAGAGAGTGGACCCCGACTTGGGCTGTGTGCATCTGCACGTATGCGATGGTATGGTATGCGTGGCACAAGGGGGCGGAAACTGTGGCCATTCCTGATGTCCGTCAGGGATGCTGGACCGCTCGATGTTCTTAATTGGCACCTCGGCGACAACGATCTTATACGGATCACTGCTGTTCCTAAACTGTCGAGGGGCTGTGACCTGGCGTTTTATATCATGTATGGCTTACACACGGTCGCTATGGTCTAACATCGTGTCGAGACACCAATTTAGGGGAGACGTGGATCTCCGTGGTTCGGACTGTTCTGGCAGTCAGTGGACAGGGCTGTTGCTCGGTTCCTTGCTGAGTATGGCTGGGAGATAGCCATTGGACACCTGAGGATAGGATTACAAAATTTTTGCTGGTAGGCAGGAGAAGGGGTCCACCTGTTGGCTGGAGGTATGTACCTCTTTCTGGGTGTGTTGCAAGCAGGCCTGGTAACCAAGCTGACGGTCTGGGGGGGCGGTGTGTCATCATGGACGCCTCCCCGTGTGGCGGGTAGCACTGGTAAGGTAAAGATTTATGACCCAGAGGTATGCGGCAAGTTCGCAATTGACTGGCCAACACTTAGACAGGTACAGGTGTAATAGCTTTGACCGGTCAACGACGAACCAGGCAAGGGGTGATGGCAGGAGCTTTTCAGCATGCATCACCCCGTGATTTGACGGATACACGTCATAGGGTGGGGTCAGTAGATAGTTTATTGACTCCGGTCAACAATTTGTTTGTATCAACAAACAAATTGATACAAATGGATACATTGTAGCCAATTGCCATTGGCAATTTTGGGAGGAACCTTACCAGTGTTACTGTGGCCTGCTTGCCTTAAGAATTACAATTGGATGAATACACCAATTGAAAGTTATAATTCGGACTAGGGCATTATTCAATAAAAGTGGCACAATGCCTTTATCCATATACCGGTGTTTGAGTCTTTCTTTGGGGGGTGCGCCTGCAAAGTAGTATGTTGGCATAATTTTCTGATCACCAGAAGCTCAATAGGATACGAGCCAGTGTCCAGTTTAATGCAGTAAACAAACTAAGGGCAGCAAATTTGAAAAGCAAAGATATAACAAAGGACAACTATTAGTAAGATTTTAAAATATCAAAGATGAAAGCAGGTCTACAACACAATTTATATATACAGTACTGTATATCCACAAAGTAAGGGCCAGGATAAAGAAGATCTCTTCATAAACTACTGACTCTAAGCATATAGGATGGTTATCATCTGGTGATCATCTAAGATCATGAACAGGACTCTGATAAAAGTATGGTATTGCTCCACATGCAAATACAAAAGATCATAGGCTAAAGACACTAGCAAAACAACCAAATCTAGCTGTAGGATGTGATTCCAAGTTATGAGAAAACAAACCCCTGTTCAGAATTTCAGGCACCAAAATTGTGGATGCCTACCTAAACTCTACCCTGAAATGCTGTTCCTGGAAACACATTAGCTGAATATGAAGGTACTGTATGAAGAAAGTTATGTAACCTTTTGTCTGAATGTGGTTACAGAGCTCCTGTGAATGGGAGTTCTGATATCAGGTCTGTGATCCAAAGTGGCTGGTAAGCAGCTTCAAGCAAATGACCCTCTTCAGACAAATGTGTTCAAGGCACAAAACCCCAACATATCTCTGGGTGCTTAATGCTCTTTGAGGGTGGGGCTTATTACACATTCGTATCCCTGTCTCCACTTGCAGGCATATGTGCATTGTCACACTAGAGCTAATGTGTGATAAGAAACTGGCTGAAAGATTTCAGTGAAAAAGTTGCTTGAATTCCTCTAGAACAAGAATAACACTGCAACAGACAGCATAAGCCTTGCAAATTTGGGTAAAAACACCTCAAACGGTGATGTTCAGAGATCCCACAGTAGTCACATTTTTCATTATGTGCTGACTGCCAAGGCCCAGAAAACAGAGGGTGTAAAAGAGGAGGCAAAAATGACAATGCTGAAGCTGTCCTACTTTGTGACACATCATAAGAAAGCAAGACTCTCTCAAAAAGACATTGCTGGGAAAAGGGGAAGGTGGGGGAGAAGAGGAAGACCAAACATGAGACTTGGGTTTGGAAGAACTGAGCAGGATTGGTGAGGACAGGATATTTTGGAGATCTCTCATTTATAAGATCACCATAAGTTGGAGATGCCTTAATAGTACATGATTGCCAACGCCTCCCTGTCTGTCTGAGTGTAATTTTTCTCAGGCTTTGAGAGTGAATGAGAATAGAATGCTATGGGGGCTTCCCTCCTGTCATTTAGTACATGGCATAACACAGCTCCCACCTCACACACAAGTACAACTTCCTTGTTAGGATCAAAATGAGTTAATACAGCATCCGAAGATAGCAGCCTTTTAAGTTCTAGGAACGCTTTCTCCTGGCAATGGCCCCAGTGCCAAACAGTATCTTTCTTAAGAAGCCGATGTAATGGTTTGGCAACTGAGGCTTTGCGATGGAGAAAAGTGTGATAGAAGTTTAACAATCCTAGAAATGTTTGCAATTCAGCTTTACATTTTGGCCTGGGTGCATTTCGCATGGCTGCCACCTTGGAGTCAGAGGGCATGATAACTTGGGATGTAATTTGGTACCCCAGGAACTCCACTTCCTGTGCCAAAAATACACATTTGTCTCTTCTGAGACATAGACCAGCCCTCTTGAAATGTGAGAGGATTCGTTCGAGCCTGGCCGGTGTTCAACGGTGTCCTTAGCGGTGATCAGGACATTGTCAAAATATGGCAGGACACTGGGCAAACCTTTTAAAATATGTTCTACAAGAGATTGAAATATTCTGGGGGCCGCATTCATCCCGAATTGTAGTCGAGTTATCTTAAATGCCCCCCTATGCGTTACTATGGTCTGGGCTATGGCAGCAGCAGGAGACAGTCAATTGTTGGTAAGCCTGGGCAAGGTCAAGTTTTGCGAAGCAATTTCCTCCATGCCAGGAGGCAAGAAGGTGGCTTATCATGGACACAGGATATGCGTTTGGGAGAATGGCTTTATTGATGGTACACTTGTAGTCAGTGCATATCCTGACCTCCCTGTTACTTTTTAAAGCTTGATGCTGGACCATGCGGCCTCTGACGCTACCGCCTCTTCTAGGACAGCCTTGAAAGTTAGCGTCTTGTGGGAAGGCATCTGGTTTCCGTCTTCCTGTCTGCCTTCACATTGTGTAAACAAAAGTCCTCTTTGTCTGCATGAGAGATAACACTGGATTTTGGGCATGCGTAGAATATGAGAAGAATTCTCCTTTCTTCTCCTTATTTGGGCTCTGACACTTCTGATTGGCTGTATGCCCTAAGTTTTGTTTCTGTTAAGTTTCGTTTCTGGGATATTCTGCTTGCTTAAGTTTCGTTTCTGAGATACTCTGCTTGGAATAAAGAGAAGCCATTAGTATCCTTTGTTCAGCCAAAGACTGGAGTCGTGTTTTCTGTCTCTCTCTGTTCGTTCCTTACTCTGAGCCTAATGAAGCTGGACTTCGTGGACTCTTAAGTTTCTATCTTAAAAGATCTGATGATATAAACTGCTGCTTCATGAGACTGATTGAGACATGAATCAGATTTCTACAGCGTCTGCCTGATCATGAGGCGACATTGAGCATCTTCATCCCTCATGCCAGCCAGCAGACGGTCCTGGAGTGCTTCTTCGATGTTGTCCCACTTGCACGGGGCAGCAGCAATGCACAGAGTGACGGCGTAGTCTGCAATGGACTTCCCAGGACGCTGCTCCCTTCTGTGGAAGGCCACTCTGGCCGGGAAAATCGAGACCTCTGGCTGCAGGTGTTTCCTCAGTGCAGACATGATTTCTGCAAGCGGCACCACATCCACGTCCCTTGGGAGAACAAGGTGAGTTGCCAGCTCAAGTGTCTCAGAACCGCACTGAGCGAGGAAACAGGAGCACTTCTGGTCTTCGTCGGTGATCTTCTGCGAGGCCATTGCATGGCGGAATCAGCGTTCGTATATTGCCCATTTCTCAGGATGCACTGGGTCAAATGGGCCGATGTTGCTGCCATGTGGGGACGCCATCCCATCCTCATCACCAGTTTCGTGTTCAGAGAATGAAGAAGCAGACAAGTGAAGTAGTGAAATTGAGCTCTTTAATAGTGGGGTTTGAACACAGTTTGGATGGGGCAAAACTCTGACTTATATACACTATAAACAGTAACAGTAACAATAATACAACAAGCCCATTGGCTAACAGAGTGTGCACATTTTTTGATCCACTTATTTGCATAAGAATAGATACATGAGAAATGATACATTCCGCTCCTGTCAGAAAACACAGTTAACATACATAACAACTACTTAGAGACCACATTGCCAACATATGTTAGATCATGGAGAAAACAAAGGAATATCAGAAACAAGTCTACTTCTGTTTCATTGATTGACTACACCAAGGCCTTTGACTGTGTGAACCACAACAAAATGTGGCAAGTAATTAAAGAGATGGGAATACCAGAACACCTTATATGCCTCATGAAAAATCTGTACATGAGCTAAGAAGGAACAGTTAGGACAGAATACAGAATGACGGAGTGGTTTGGAATAGGAAAAGGAGTAAGACAAGGCTGCATTTTGTCACCCTGCTTATTCAACTTATACACAGAGCACATAATATGCAGTGTAGGGTTGGATGAATCACAAGTTGGGATCAAAATTGCTGGGAGAAACATCAACAACTTGAGATATGCAGATGGTACTACCCTAATGACAGAAAGTGAGGAAGACCAAAATAAGCTGCTGCTTAGGTTGAATGAAGAGAGTGCAAAAGCTGGCTTGAGACTCAACATCAAGAAAACCAAGATAACGGCAACAGGCACTATCAGTTCCTGGAAAATAGATGGGGAAGAAGTAAAAGCAGTGACAGATTTTACTTTCTTAGGATCCAAGATCACTGCATATGGTGATTGCAGCCATGAAGTAAAAAGGTGACTGATGCTTGGGAGACAAACTATGAGAAACCTGTGGGACATAGTTAAAAGTAGAGACATTACCTTGCAAACAAAAATCCACATAGTCAAAGTAATGGTATCCCTGCTGGTAATGTATGGTTGTAGGAGCTGGACCATTAGGAAAGCTGAGCGCAGAAGAATAGATGCCTTTGAGATGTGGTATTGGAGGAGAGTTTTGAGATTACCTTGGACAGTGAGGAGAACAAATAGTTGGGTCCTAGAAGAAATCAACCCTGACTGCTCATTAGAAGGTCAAATAGTAAAGATGAAGCTAAAGTACTTTGGACATCAATTGAGAAGAGAGGATTCACTTGAGAAAGCCTTGATTCTGGGAAAGGTGGAGGGCAAAAGAAGAAGGGGGTGGCCAAGGATGAGATGGCTAGATGGTATTATAGACGCAATGGGCACAAAGCTGGGTGGGCTGAGGAGGATGGTGGAAGACAAAAGTGTCTGTCATGTAATGGTCCATAGGGTCGCGAAGGGTCGGAATCGACTGTGTGACTGAACAACAACATAAGAATATTAGACCTCCAAATAGAAAGTCTGAAGAGCAATACACAGACAATACAGGATAACCACTTAACAGCTGAGCACACCTCCAACAGTAGCTGCTTACATCTCCATTATAGCATTCTTTGAATTGCTGGTGTTCTGTATCCCTAGCAATTCTGTCAGCATAGTCAACTTTTTAAACTGTCTTCCTGCCCTGGGAAGTTAAAACCACTCACTCATCTCTTCTTTGATTACAGAAGTAAATGAGAAAAATAAAAGCACTCAAGTGCATTGTTGGATGACCTGAAAAAAATGTGTCTCTGACAGCAGTTACAAGCATGATACTAACTTAAGAAACTGCTTATTTATTCACCTGTTGTAGGTATGAGACACTTGGCAAGACTGCAAACGCACCTCTGATAATACAGAAGCATTTTCTAATGACACGTAAGAAAAAGAGACATGCATACATTGGCCTGTGGCGCATCGCAGAACAGGATCGAATCCCACGTATCAAAGTACTTAGAAGCAAGTAGCCAATCGTCATCTCAGGAGAATGTCAAGAGGCAAGAAAGGAGGAGATCAGTGTTTTTTGTAAAGGCGATTGAGATGAACCCAAGTCTTTGTATTAAAAATGTGAAAATTTTACAGCGTTTTAATTAACTTGTTTATTCTTTTTTATTGATTCCCCCATTCTACGTGGAACAGTTTAAAAATAGTTCTCTGTCATTTTTTGGCTGCATTTTCCCATTTTCTTGTGAACTCTCGCATATCCGTCTGTTCTTAATCTATTTTCTTTGATGAGAACATGCTCTTTCTTAGCTGGTCTCACTTTATACTTTCTGCCTTCGTTATGAGCCAAGCCTGGCAGGACTTCCAGTCAGTATGATACAAGTCATTTATTTGCTGCTATTTGCTTCTCTCTTTCTCTCTCCCCACACCCTTTCTAAGAATCTCTTGCCCTTTGTTTTCAATGGCTGATATCTCCTGCTAGTTCACCTTTACCTGCAATCCTAACCATTCAACTAAAACAAATTTTAATGTATAACTTGTGCTTTTTGTGTGTGCATAGTAACATCAGCCTACTTCTTCTTCATCATTATCTAGGCCAAATGTGAAACTGCCAAAATAACGACACCCTTTGGTGAGTTCATTCTGCAGTTCCTTTTGCCTGACCTAGCGTGAGAAAGATTAGCCAGCAACACAAGGTTGCCATTACCAGGGTATGCCTGACTGTGGTTTAAAAATGCCTCAATCTACAAGGAGGCTCTTTCTGTGTATCCCACCATTGTACTGTTCATTAGAGTACTGTTGTTTCTGTCCAAGGACTTGCACAGCTGATGGGGTTCTCAAAGGATTACTAAAGGGGAGGTTGGAGTGCTCCAGTATCCACAAAATGTGCACACCCAGAATGACCCTTGAGAACCTGAAATAATGCATTAAGCACTCTTTTAGACAGGTTCTCAGATGTCTTACACTTTTATTTAACCGGATTGGCAAAAGATTGTGACATGAGTCACCAGCAAAGATAGTAAATTTCTAATGTAATCGTCTGAAGCCAAGGGATGGAAATCAGTCAGATTCTGTATACATACAGCAACATTGTAAAACAACTATTAGCAGAACCAGTCAAGGAAGATTACAGTCAACAAAACAGAGCAGGGGTTCCCAACCTTTTCAAGCCGGGGGCCAGGTCACACTCTCTCAGTCAGCTTTGAGAGCTGGACGGCCATTTTGCCCTGCGTGCATGATTGAAGGGGGGGGGGATTTTGTCCCAACAGTTTTAAAGGGGTGGCCATTTTGTTTCTCAAATGTTCTTGGAGGGGTGTGGTGCCACATGAAATGGTGCTGTGGGCCAGATCTGGCCCATCGGCCTAGGGCTGGGAAACATGGAATAGAGGGATATGCTTGGTGTTTCAAATGTACTTTGAAACAATGGAATATTCACCTGATAGCTGAGATAACTCTTGAATGGAAGAGAAATTCCTGGTTTAGCTGTTACTACTGAGTATGGTTTATCTTGCATAGTCATGGCTCAATCACATTATGGGGACACACAGATATAAGTCCTCAAACTAGTTGGATCTCTCTCTTTGATCCAAGGCCACCCCAGACAACATTTTTACTGTGTTAATGTCCTGACTTGTTAGTGAAACAGGACAGAGACCCAGGCCTCACAATCCTTCAATTGTGACCTTTTCTGTATTTCCCTGCCAGTTCTTCCAAGTTTGTCTTATAACACAAAATGTATTAAGAAGAGAAGGACAGCTAACTACAATGCCTTTTTCTAATTCAAACATGAATACAATAACTTTTTATTGGTTTTTATGGTTTATCAGCTGAAGAAACTATGGAACATTGGCATATATTGCTCCCTCCCCACCACCTAGCCCACCCTTCCTAACCCCCACCGACCACGCCCCCCTCCCCACCACCTGGCCCACCCTTCCTAACCCCCACCGACCACACACCCCTCCCCACCACCTAACCCACCCTTCCTAACCCCCACCGACCACACACCCCTCCACACGACCTAGCCCACCCTTCCTAATCCCCACCGACCACGCCCCCCTCCCCGCCACCTAGCCCACCCTTCCTAACCCCCAACGACCACGCCCCCTCCCCACCACCAAATAAATAAATAATTTTTAAAAATTACTAAAAACACAGTCAAAAACATCCAAAAATACACAAAAACAAACAAAAACAACACCAAAAAAACAATATGAAGTAAATAAAAACACAATAAAAAACAAAACAAACAGACAAAAAATACAAATTCCAACACTCCCCCCCCCACGCACACACACAAAAGAAAGAAAACAAGCAAACTTACCAAAAGATGTCCTACCTCCACGAGGACTGGAAAAGAAATGAATAAAGAAAGAGACTACTTACCAGAAGAAGCTCCACCCAGAGGCCAGGAGAGAAAAAACAGTCAAAATACAATAACCCCTAACAGCACCACCTGCTGGCCACAATAGTAAAAACAATTCAAAAACACACAACAGCCCCAAACAAAAGGCCACAAGAGTAAAAACAAATCAAAAACATAACACAAATTCACAATTTTACACAAAAGATCACACCAATAAAAACAAGTCAAAAAAATTACACTAAAACACACTTTAACACAAATCACAAACATATGTCAATAAAATACAATAGAAACTTTTAAAAATCCTGTGCTGAGTTTTAACTCAAATTAAAACACAAAACATCTAAACACATTTTAAAAACATTGAATGTAAAAAACATTTACTTTTACATTATCAAAATTGTTACCTACGGTACAACTAAATCAACTAAACTAATTCAAAAAACTAAAACATTATTCGCTTACATAAAACAATTTGAAAAAATTTATATCATACTTTGTTCTTTTATTAATCCTAAAAAAAACCAAAAAAGCAGATCACAGTTAATAACAGTCAAGCCAATTTTTTTTACATAAATAAACATTTCTAAAATTAAAATTACAGACTAAGCAATTTTTAAAAAACATTAACACAATTTAACCTTCTAACACATTCAAAACAGCCCGGCAACGCCAGGCAAACTCTGCTAGTATGGTATATGGACTGAAGTGGAACTTGAAGAAACAGAAGCTGGTGCAACCACTCTTGTGCTGGCTAGCCTCAGATTGGCTGGTGCAACCACATCTGCCATTGCAATGTTGACTGAGACCAACTGACAGAAGAGTTTTCACAAAAGGTCAGAGAAGGGAAGGAATGAGGAAAGAAATGAATTATATCAGATTCAACCCCCCCCATCTCACACACCATGCCAGCACAAATTTAGCAGTATAATAATAAATTCCAGCTTCTGATGATCTCTTCAAGGATTTTTAAAAAGTACTCAGAAGTGGTTTGCCATTCACCTTCTTATGTGGGCTTTCTGGGAATGTATAGCTTGCACAAGGCTATCCTGGGATAAAGAGTCAATCAATTTCCCAATCTTTGATTCCATAGCCAGATACTTAACTTACTGAGTCATCTAACCAGCTCAGGATCTGAGCTGTCTAAAGTAATTTCCTAATTTCCTAAACTGAGGGCTGTTGGATTCGTCCCAACTGGTTAAGTGCCAGCTCAGCCAGCCCTCAGCCATCCTGGATAGTTAAGGCTGCACCCTTGAAATTCACTTTCAGTAATAATTGTCTTACATGAAGCAATTTTGTAAAGTGGGGTTGAATAAGTGGGGTTAAAAAATTTCTAGTGGGCTGCATAGATAAGTAGTTGAAGTATCTGGCTTCAGAGACAGTAGTTGGGTGTTTAATTCCTCACTATGCCTCCAGGGAGATGAGCCATCCATAACAAAGCTCCACAGTCCTAGGGTGCCCACCTGGAAGAAAGGAATGGTAACCCATTTGTTTTGTATTCTCTCTCTAGAAAATCCTAAAAAGGGTTGCTATAAATTAGAATTGACTTGACAGCACGCAAGGATTATTATCAAGAAATGTCTAGTAGAACAGTTCTATCATTCTTACCAAATAATTCTTCTCAAGTTTTATGACAGAAGCTTATCAAACATATACTGTAACTATACAACATAATTATAGCAACTTGATATGACATTCATTGGAAGCTTAGTCCTATGTTTTGGTGAGATGTTCAAAATCCTCTGTCAGATAGCTTTATTGCACTTGAGTGAATTACAGCTTTAGCACTCTACCAGAGAAGGCTAAGTACTCATCAGACTAAAAATTCCAGGGTTCCACTGCATGAACTCATAGTGATTACAGTATTATGAAACTATTATTATTGTCTACTGTATATTCATTGTGCAAAAATGGTATATGTTGCATAGCTATATCTCTTTTGTCTTGGAAGCAACACTGTCCAAATCGTGTTACATAATGTAACAATTATAAAGAGCTCCAAGCCTGATTCTCAGATACTGTGGGAGGTGTAGATAGTTTACAATTACAACAGGGGCATTTTTAGGCAGAACATCCAACTGAAATTTCATTATCATGACTTGCACAATGTTAAATTAATGTTAAAAGTGTCTTGCATAACAGCATAATGTTTAGATGATATGAAGCAGCCAGTAGTCAATTTTTTCTCCTGCCATGTTATGGGAAATAGGTGTCCAAGGATTTCAGAGGTATTCTTTCCATCTGGCCTGTCTTCCCACTTTGCTTCCTTGGAATGAATAAGTGGTTTTCCTAGTACAAAAGAATTAGCTGAAAAAGGAATAGGAAGGGGTGTTGGAGACAGACATGCTTTGTTTCACATCTGAGGATAAATTAAAGCTATTTAGGCAAAACCAAAATGCAGTAGTTTAAATTGGTTTCACTCAGCAACAGTGCAAAAGTTAGCTAAAGGTGAATGAAAGTAGTGGACTAGCTTTTAAAATGTAGCCTTTTGGATAGAAAATTATCATAAAACCCATATGCGAAGTGATAGTTTTTCTTCACTACCCATCTATTTCTCTATGATCATCTGCATACATAAGATGCACTTTGCTTGAATCTTTTGCATTCAGTCTTCCATCTAACAACTTCCATGTTAAGTGAGACAATCACAAGGTGCCAAATATTTCATTATAACAAGATTCAGACTTGGAGAATGCTGGAATAATTTTGCAATAAAACATAACATTCAGGGCCTATGCACTGTAATGAGACATGTGAAGTACCATTAACTTGCCCCATTCATCTGGCTGCCATCTACCTTGATGTCCCATGGCCTTAAGGTTAACTATATTTGCAGTGGGTGACTATAATAGGCACATTAGGAATACCCAAGGTAGAATAAGTCTCCACAGCATAATGAAGAATTAATGACACCTAATTTGTCCAGAGATGCAGAATGGATGTCAGAACTGATAGATCCTGGCTGGGTGAAACAGATTTGTCCTTTCTTTGCTCATGTTGGCACTTTGTCAGAAGCTAAATAAAATTACAATCAGATCTGTACCTGCAGTCATATAGAATATATTTTATTGACATCAATGTTCTGGTTCTGCCTTCTGCAAGGGTTACAGTGACAAAGTCTTATCAGTCAGGAATAGCTTCCTACAGAGAAAAGGTTAATTGTTTTTTCTGTATGACTTCACTCAAAGGAATTTGTCTCTAGACTGATTTGGATGAACCATATCTGATGATGCATGAGAAAGACAGCCAGATGTTTCTTATTTGATAGGGCTGCCTTTAATTTGAGAGCCCTACTGCTCCTCCAGCCTATTGCTGTCTGTTCAAACACTTTGGCTCTACTCAAGTCAACACTAGAGGTTTCTAAACTGTATTCTTTTTAAAATACCAAAATAACATTGAGACATGACAGTTGGCTAGTGAGACTCATCAAAAAATTCCAATACACTAGGTGTGTATGGCTATCCATTTTAGTGATGGTCATTAATTCTAGGGATGTCTGAAAGAAGAGCCTATCTTGTGGATAATGAAAAAAACCCATCCTCAGATTTAAAGGATTGTTTCACTGTTCCAGTCTCACAATATTTGGTGAATAGCAAACTCAATCTGGTCATTTTGCATTCCCTCATGACCAGTGTAACACATTTTGGAGCATTTTGAAAATTATGTGGTGTAGATAAGTGACATATTAAATGTGAATATAACAACAAGGTTTTACTTATTGAAAAATTCTGATTAATCAAACCTGTGGATAAAAGGCAAGTGATTAACTGATCACATTTAATCATTTAATATGATAAAGGTGATCCAGTCCAAATTGATCACTCCCATATCTTACTTTCAGGGTCAACAGGATTGTATTCAGTATTTGTGGAGTTGAGGCAGTACCTGCCAACTTTGATTGTTATTATCTCTATCACAGTCAGAAGTAGAGTAGTTGAGTTGCTCAAGTCAAACCAGCAGGAAAAAATGTATCATGGTTTTCATGGTTATGGAGCTGAATTAGACTGTGACTACACTGGTAAACAGCATTCCATGGACTCCAGTGTTGAGGCATGTCTGCCATATGTCCATGGAAAGATCTGTAGACACAGTGCTGGTTCTTTGGCTATAAACAGAGATAAGACTAGCGTCGGATACGACTGGCTTTCGAGCAAGGGCAACCTTTACTTTTACTTTACACTGGTAAACTGAATTGGAGTGATTTGACTTTATTTTGCTTTATAGTAAGCATGATATTTGAAATTGCAGCCAATGCACTTACAGGGGCTATGAATGATTTGGGAGTTCATCGTTCGTACTGGATAACTACACACACACTTCCTTCCTCCCTTTCTCTGGTCCTACCTGGGCCAATCCTTCCTTCCTCTGGTCCTGCCTCTTACAATCCTTTTATGTGGGCATAAAGACAGGAAATCATAACAGTGATGAAACAGTGATAATGCAAGCGCGGCGCCAAAATGGCCACAGCGCTCTTTGCGGGAGCCCCCCCACAGGACGAAGGCATCCGGGTAGTTAGGGGCGTGGCCAGCTCCCTTATAAAAGGGGTGGCCACGAGGCAGCCGAGCTGCCATTTTGCGAAGCGACGGAGCGGAGAAGTTTTTCCTCTTACTCCGTCGCTTTTTACCTCGAGCGGGAAGCCTTTTGGCTGCTTATTTTCCTCTTTTTCGGCTTCCCTTAGGTCCATCTGAGATGCCTTCGAAGAAGAAGGCGGCCGCGAGCGCGGCCCGGGCGGTGCGGCGGCGCAATCCAGGTCGGAGGACCGCAGCTGCGCCTTCCCACCAGCCGCCTTTGCTGGCTCCCACCGGGACCGGTGGGATGGGGTCTATTACCCCCTGGCCGGAGGCCGGGGACCCGAGTAGGGGTCCGGTATGGGCTGTGGCCCGCGGCCCGCAAGCGGCGGACGCCGCTCCTGCTGCTCATTCTGGGCCTTCCTCCATCGGGGCCCAGCTCACTTCGGGGCCTTCCAGCCTTGGGGGGTGGGGTGGTCCCCTCCCTTGGCAGATGCCCACGCCGGCCCTGCCGGGCCTGGGTGTGGGGTCATGGCCTTATTCGGGCCCCGGGGTGCAAGGGCCTGTACCCACGCCCGTAACGGGCGGGCCGGCTGGCCCGTGGCCCCAGGCCAGTGTCGAGGCCTTGCTGGCCCGCGTGGCGGCACTTGAGGCTTCCCTCGCTCGGGCCAGCCACGCAGGCGCTCCTTTTGGGGTGCGCTTGGACGCGTCGTCTGCTGGGCAGCGGCAGGCGACGGGACGGGTCGAGCAGCTTGAGGCGCGTGGCGCGACTTCGGCCACTGCCTCGCAGCTCCCCGACCAACAAGCCGGCGCGGGTCAAGCTCCGGCGGCGAGCTCTATGGCGGTCGTGAGCTCCGACGCCCCCAGTGGGCCGGAACCCCCCGTGGGGGCGGCCCACGGGGGTGCAGCATGTGAGTATGCGGTACAAACTAGTGCACCTACACATGTGGCTATGTTGGGGGGGGCTTTCCAATGGCCTTGGCCTCGCATGGGTGGTCCGGCGGTACAGCCGCCGACGCACCAACAGGCGATGCCAACCACCACCCAGGGCCCCGGGGTGGGTAGCATTTCCTACCCTGTGGGGAATGTTTTGGGGGTGGCTGGGTTAGTTCAAGCCCCTTTCCAGATGCCCGCAGTTTCTGCTGTGCCTGTCTCGGCCTTGCCAACAGCGGGCTATTCCTTGCCACTGGGTGACCATTTGGCACAGGCCACCAGAGAGAAAATATGGCAAGGGGAGTATGTGGATATCTTCTCACTCCTGAACAGGGAGCCCACCAAGGAAGAGAGGGAGGGGCAGGATGAGAAGGATAAGGAACAGGCACGTCGTCGCAAGCCGCCACGGACGTGGGCCAACTGGCTGCCGGCTTACCTCATCTACATGGCGGTGTACCTGAGGGCCCGGCCGGATCTGGCAATTCCTATGGTCCAGTATTTGGACAATATCTACCAGGCGATGGTTGATTTTCCGGGCCCGTCGTGGTTGGCTTATGACGCGGAATTCCGTATGAGAATTCCACTGCACCCTGAGATGAGGTGGGACGAGCCATGTCAGAGACTTTGGCTGCTGTACATGACGCCCACGCGCCCCGCACCAGGGGAAAGGTACCAATGTGGACATGCGGTCCAGCGAGTGGCTCCAGCACAGGCTCCCCGCCAAGTGGCGGGGCAGGGGGTTCCAGCCCGACTGCTGTGCTGGGCTTTCTCGTCGAATGGTTCATGCAGTAAGAAGAATTGCAAGTACAGACATGAGTGTCCCACCTGTGCGTGCCCCCATGCGTCCTCTGCCTGTCCCAGGCCTGGAGGGACGCGGGGCAGAGGGAGGGGCGGACAGTGGGCTGGCAAGACTGCCACAGATGGAGCTGGTTCGCCGAAAGGCTCCCTCCCCAATTAATGTGGACATGCTGGAGCGTTGGCTCGCATTGTACCCGAAGGGGGAGGATGCAGATTATCTACTTCAGGGCTTTAGACAGGGGTTCCGTATTCCTTTCATGGGTGATAGGTCCCCTCAGGATGCCCCCAATCTTTTGTCCCTTAGGGGAAGGGAGGAAGTGGCTGCCGCCAGCATTAATAAGGAGGTCAATGCGGGCAGGGTCGCTGGCCCTTTCCCTGCACCCCCGTTCACTAACCTCAAGGTATCGCCCCTGGGCTTGGTTCCCAAGAAGTCACCAGGCGAGTTTCGCCTAATCCATCACTTGTCCTACCCAGCCGGCCGATCGGTCAATGATGCTATCCCTGATGACCTTTGCTCAGTCAGGTATACATCCTTTGACCACGCGCTGCGCATGGTGCGCTCATGTGGCCCGGGTGCGCTGCTGTCTAAGTGCGACATTAAGTCGGCTTTTCGCCTCTTGCCAGTGCACCCGGGTGACTTTGAATTGCTGGGTTTCAAATTTCGGGGCGAATATTATTTTGATAGGGCCATGCCTTTTGGCTGTTCCATATCATGCTCGGCTTTCGAGCGTTTCAGTACCTTCCTAGAGTGGGCTTCGTCCGCAGGTCAGGGTCCCGGTCTGTAGCCCATTACCTGGATGACTTTTTATTCGGGGGTGAACGGGGCTGGGACACGTGTACACGTCTCCTCAACACATTTCAGACGCTAATGGAGGAACTCGGTGTCCCTTTAGCGCCCGAAAAGACCGAGGGCCCATCTACACAGCTAGTCTTCCTGGGGGTGGAGATTGACACGATAGCGCAGGCATCTAGGTTACCGCGGGATAAGGTGTCGAGGATAGTGGCCCTTATCTCGGACTTGTTGGCCAAGCGCAAGGCATCACTGAGGGAACTGCAGGTGCTGCATGGTCACCTTAATTTTGCCTGCAGAGTGGTCGCACCGGGCAGGGCTTTTGCCCGGCGCTTGTGCGACGCTATGGCAGGATTATCCAGGCCTCACCATAGGGTTCGGCTTACCCGGGGTATCAGGGCAGACATGCTTGTCTGGTTACAGTTCCTGAGGGACTTCAATGGGGTCTCATTTTGGAGGCATGACCTCCTGGCTTCCCCTCAATTTCAGATTCAGTCTGATGCCTCGGGATCCCTCGGTTATGGGATGTACTTCAATGGGAAGTGGGCCTATGGTGGGTGGCCACCGGCCTGGGCAGGCACGGGTCGCCTGCGTGATCTCACGTATCTGGAATTTTCCCTATTCTGGGTGCTTTGATGCTATGGGGCCAGGAGTGGTCCAACTCGGTCGTGCATTTCTGGTGTGACAATGCGGCCGTGGTCCACATTGTAAATGCACAGACTTCTAAATCGCCCAGGGTTATGGATCTAGTGCGCCAATTTGTGTTGCGCAGCCTGCGCCTCAATGTACTGTTCAGGGCCAGGCACGTCCCAGGGGTTAATAATGATATTGCTGACGCTTTGTCCCGCCTACAGATCTCCCGGTTCCGTGCCTTGGCCCCGGATGCGGAGGAATTTCCCTCGCCACTCCCGGAGGAGATATGGACCATTGGCAAGGAGAGGTGAACCGGGCGATTGGCCTGTCACTAGCCCCACGCACCCGTAAGGCGTATCACCACGCAATTAATTCTTTCAGGGCATTTTGTACTCAATTTCAATTGCCAGTAACCTGGCCAATCCCGGTAACCCATGTTCTGCGGTTCATGGTTTACCTGCATTCTCAGGGCCTTGCACCTCGCACCATAGCATCCAAGCTTTCAGCGTTGGCTTTTATGGCCAAGGTGGGGGGTCATGTGGACAGCACCTCTGACTTCCGTGTGAGACATGTTTTGGAGGGGTGGGTGCGCGAGCGCGGGCGTTGCCCGGACGACCGCCACCCGATTTCCCCAGGGGTCCTTACCCGGTTGGCTCGGGGCTGGCCTTGCCTCTGTTTTGATGCATATGAGGCAGCCCTGTTCCATGCAGCCACAACGGTGGCATTTTTTGGAGCGCTCCGCATCAGCGAGCTTGTGATGCTGTCTAAGGCGGATGCAAGTCATAGGGCACTGGAACTCGAGGATGTCTGTGTAGCCAAAGACTGGGCTCAGTTGAGGATACGTTCCTCTAAGACCGTTCAGCATGGCGTCGGCAGTGGTGTGCGACTGCTACGGTGTTCTTTGGCAGACATCTGTCTGGTTGGTGCCCTACAGGAATTCCTGGCACTGCGTGGCACGCACCATGGCCCGTTTTTCTGTCACCAAGATGGGTCTCCCCTTACTAAATTTCAATTTTGGAGGGTGACGGGCAAAGCACTGGCCAGTGTGGGCCTCCCAGGCGCCCGCTATGGCACTCATTCATTCCTTATAGGGGCGGCCTCGACCGCTGCAGCTTTTGGGTACTCAGGGGCTGACATACGTAGCATGGGACGGTGGGGATCGCAATGTTTTCAATTTTATGTGCGCCCACTCCCCCCGTGAGTACCGACCCGGTCACCTTACCTATTTCCCTCATTTTTTCCTTTACAGACCCGGGGTGTCGTATTACACCGGTGACAGTATGGCTGGTGGGCCATAGCTACGTGCACAGGGCAGCGCGTTATGCTGCGGCGACAGAGTGGGGACCCCAACTGGGACTGGGTGCATACGCAAGTCTCACATGGCATGGTAAGCCTGGGATGTTATGGCGGGAGCTGCTGCCTTTCCTTTTTTCAGGCCTGAATGCTGACCCGCCTGACATTCTGATCATACACCTAGGGGGCAATGATTTGGGCCAGGTCACCGGCTTGTCGCTGAAGCACGCGATTTGCGAGGACCTCGCCTACCTGCATTACGTCTGGCCCGCCACAACCCTTGTTTGGTCGGACATGGTCCCGCGTCATGCCTACAGGGGGGGCGTTGACCTCCTGGCCCTTGACCGCGCTAGACGCATGGTGAATAGGGCAGTGGCGCGTTTCCTTGTCGACAGGGCTTGGGGGAGGTTCAGTCGTCACCCCGCTATTAGCCTCCAAAGTTATGACCTGTATGCAGGGGATGGGGTCCATCTGTCGCGAGGAGGTATGGACCTCCTGTTGGGTGATTGGTGAGCAGGCCTGTTGACCGAGCTGACGGTCTGGGGGGGGCGTCGAGCCTTCTTTGAAGCCCCTCCGTGTGGCGGGTAGCACTGGTAAGGTAAACATTATGACCCACAGGTATCCGGCAAGTTCGCAATTGACTGGACAACACTAGACAGGCATAAGTTGGTTAAACGTTGTCCGGTCAACGACGAATTAGGCGACGGGGTGATGGCTATAGCTAGACAGCATGCATCACCCCGTGATTTTACGGATACGCGTCAGAGGGTGGGGTCATTAGTGAGATATTGACTACGGTCAACAATTTGTTTGTTGTTAACAAACAAATTGATACAAATGGATACATTGTAGTAATTGCCGTTGGCAATTTTGGGTGGTACCTTACCAGTGTTACTTCGGCCTGCTTGCCTTAAGAATTATGATTGGTTATTACCAATAGAAATTTATAATTCGGACTAGGGCATGAATCAATAAATGTGGCCCAATGCCGTTATCCACTTTCACTGGTGTCTGAGTCCTTTATTGGGGGGTGCGCCTGCAAAGTGATAGGGTGATCTGGTGCTAAGCTCACATATGTAATTAAAACATTTTATTTTTTTAAAGTTTAGATAATGTTTTCCCAGCCCTAAACATCCCCCCTCCCCCACAACCGACTACATCATAGAAACACCTCTGTCTTTACAAGAATGTATTACAACTAACCACATGGGGGAAATTTGGTTTGAATTGTTCCAGACCTGGAGGGGGGGATAGAAGCCCCACAGCAGAAGGGAGGAGCAGATTTAGGAGTAAAATATGACTGGACAAATTCCAATCAGCCTTTGAATCATGTGGTCAGTAAAAATACTTAGAATTAACTCATTTTGTAAGTAGAGCAAATCCAGCACTATTTTACCATGTAGTTACAACTCTATGAAAAATGCCAGATATCATTTGAGAATGAGGACAGCAAGAGGTTCATGACATATAGTATTTAAAAGGAAGTGGAGGAAAGCACAAGAAGAAATATGTTCATGGCCTTGTGGTGAGCTTGGAGAAGAGAAAATATATAAGGGTACAAGCAAGCTCTCTAAGACTGGCAACAGAATGAAAGCACGGCACCAAAATGGCCACCACGCTCTTTGCGGGGCCCCCCACCCAGACTCAGACATCCGGGTGAGTTAGGGGGCATGGCCACCCCTCTATAACCAGAGCCAACCAGAGCGGACCGGAGAGGCTCTCTGGTGGTGCCATCAACGAGGGGTGCACATTTGACTAGCACCCGAAGGAGGGCCTTCTCTGTGTCCGCACCAACCCTCTGGAACCTCCTACCAACAGATCTAAGACTGCAAAGTGAACTGCTGCCCTTCAGGAAAGGAGTAAAGACCTGGCTGGCAGGGCAGGTATGGGGCCCGAACGGGACTATGGCCCCCGCCGGCTGGCTTTTATAAGACTCTCTCTCTTTCCCTCTGTGTGGTAGGTGGGACGGGTGATTGGGATATGGGTTTTAAATGGGGGTGGATGTTGGTTTTTTCTTATTGGGTGGGTTTTTTATTGGGTGGGTTTTATAAGGTTTTATAATGTTTTTATGTATTTTTTGGAGTTGTTGTAATGCCGCCCTGAGTCGGGTTCTGCCTGAGTGGGCGGCATTTACAAATGTGAATGATAAATAAATAAATAAATATAAAAGGGGTGGCCACGAGGCAGCCAAGCTGCCATTTTAGATACGCGACGGAGAGGAGAAGTTTTCCCCCTCCACCCCCT
This sequence comes from Bradypodion pumilum, assembly GCA_035047305.1. Lineage (NCBI taxonomy): Eukaryota > Metazoa > Chordata > Lepidosauria > Squamata > Chamaeleonidae > Bradypodion > Bradypodion pumilum. The sequence goes on along the minus strand of JAWDJD010000004.1, from coordinate 64,778,355 downwards.
GCCTAGTGAACAGTGTGATTTTTTGGTCCCTTCGGGGCCGGGTGGGAATTTTTGGCCTGAACCTACAATTGGCCCTTTGGTTCTGGCTTTTTTGCCCATCCCACACTGTTGCTAGTGTTTGAGAAAAGGGGTAAGTTGACTTTGGTCACTTTGGCGGGTAGCACTGGTAAGGTAAAGATTTATGACCCATAGGTATCCGGCAGGTTCGCAATTGACTGGCCAACACTTAGACAGGTACAGGGGTAATAGTTTTGGCTGGTCAATTACGAACCAGGCAAGTGGTGATGGCAGGAGCTTAACAGCCTGCATCACCTTGATATTTAATGGATACACATCATAGGGTGGGGTCAGTAGATAGTTTATTGACTCCGCTCAACAATTTGTTTGTGTCAACAAACAAATTGATACAAATAGTTACATGTAGCCAATTGCCATTGGCATTTTGGGAGGAACCTTACCAGTGTTACTTCGGCCTGCTTGCCTTAAAGAATTACAATTGGATGATTACACCAATTGAAAGTTATAATTCGGACTAGGGCATTATTCAATAAAAGTGGCCCGATGCCTTTATCCATATACTGATGTCTGAGTCTTTCTTTGGGGTGTGTGCCTGCAAAGGGGATTTTAGAAGGCAAGAAAGGAAAGGTTGCTGAGAATCCTAGACATTAGCCCCTGAGATACTGACACACTATATTTGGTAAGACAACTTAAAATCACAATAAACAAAATTTTGATTCAAGGTTAAAAAGAAAGGCCATCTTTGATATGTATTTTCTGTTTCCAATTATACCAACATGCTCAAAGTACATAACTCTGCCCTTAATTTTCAGCTTCATTGGTTAAAATTTAACCAGTTAATTGGATTTAATTTACCAATTAAAGTAATGAAAGTTTACAGCCCATATACATAGTAACACTATGACATTGTACATAAAGTATCAATAGTGTTGTTACATTATGAAAAATATACTAGTAAAATAGATTTAAAAGTAAAATAGGCATAGATGAAAGTTAAAATTTACTATGGAACAGAAATTTGAAGAAAAAAACAATACCTGTTAACATGCTACTTTTAGGGAATTACAGTGCCTTAAGTTTTGCAAAATAACATAGAAATGAATAATTGTGTTTGTTCTGTTTATCATTAATACTGTTTACACTCTACATTGAAAATACCTGTTTGGTGGATCAATTGTGGGGGAATTAAGCATGGTTTTTATTTTATTTTAATCGGTATTTTTTTTATTTTAAATATGAGGGTATTTTGAAACATGTAATCTAATGACCATGACTATATTTTGAAGGAATAATAGATAATACATTGGTTTTTTTAATTAAAAAAAAACACAATGTTCCAAGCTCTGTTATGAATGAGAACTGAAGTTATGAGACCTGACCTTGAGCAAGTCACTGTTTCTTCAGATTTCCCATGCATAAAGATGAGAATAGTGACCAGCTTCACAGATTAATTGTGCATTCAAGCAGGATGTAAACAGGATGATTAAAATTACAAATGAAAAGAACAGCGGCCCCATTGTATCCCTAATGTTTTTTGTTGTTAAAAACAACTTAGTAAACTTTTTTTAAAAAAGAAAAAGAACACTTCTTTCTTTAAAATGCTACTTCTCTGTATCTGAAATCCAAACTATTTCAGAAACTTAGTTTGATTTCAAGGGCCCAGATGCCATTGAACTACAATTCACATTCATCACAGTGAGCATTTCCAATGGTCAATAATGCTGGGAATTTCAGCACAAACATCTGGAGGCTCAAGAGCTGTCTACCTCTTTTTATAATGCAGCCCAAGAAACATAGAACCAGAAGATTCACTGTTATCCTTCTCCAAAATACCCCCAGTTGTTTTTTTGTTTTTTTTAAAAAAAAAGATATATGTGCACCACAATTGTTTTTTTTATTGTGGGGCAAAAAGCAACCCACAAATTCTTGGCAGAAAACTGAAGAAGAAGGAAAGGCCAAAGAAACTTCCCATCATAAATCTGTTTTCCAGTCTCTGAAGTTGTATTTAGTACAACAAAGCAAAGCAAAAGAAGAAGAAAATGCCAGGAACCAAATAACACCTCGTTGGATGTCATAGTTGGAGCAGCTTAATTCAAAAGCTTTTATTTATTTCTTCCTGCCAATATTATACTAGTTAAGATAACAAATGTTACCAAAGATTCCAAAGTTTCATTTGAAACCAAACACTTTTAATTTCTAGGTGACAGCAAAGGACTGAAACAATTCAAAAAGAGCCAACTATGTCTAAAAAAATATGCTGCATTCCCCCCATTTCACTTTGTTTGCTCCTGAACACCTATCTGACTTTGTCAGTCTGTTTATTTTCATGTCTGATCCAATGTTACAATCAGTACAAGCGTGCATGTGCTCTGCTCTGCTGCACAGAGTCCTGGAGTGCCATTTCCACCAACTTTGACCTGCTGTAAGCCATAAACCTCTGGTGAGGCCTGCCTGCTTGTGTTACATACAGTTGCTGCAGAGAAGTGGGGAGGGAAAACCTCAGGAAAGCATGTTTATTCTTCCAGAGGGACTTATGGATGGCTTATCCCAATGTTACTCTAAATAGGAACCAGAATCTATTCAATTGCATTGGCTGTCTACTGCGATACATTTCAGAGGCATTACTTTTCTTTTGCAACCAAAAAGTGCACATCTGTTTACCAGGGTTTCAGCCTGACTGGGTAAATTGTTTCTGCTGAAGAGATGGTTGTAGGAATCGGGGCCGCAGAGGGCCGGAGGTCCCGGAGGAGACTGATCAAAGAACGATACGAGGCAGTATGGAGGAGGATAAGATCAGTGGTTTATTGAGGAAAAGGCATAACCATTTATAGATCAGAAGGCAAGGTAGAAAAAACCGTCACCCAACAGTCAATCACATCACCTATTTACTCAGGTTAATTGGGAATCTCTCGGGGGGAAGTTAATTAGTGCGGACAAACACTGGCTGGGACAACACCATTGTTTTGGGCTTAGACTAAGGCAATCATGACTCCTGTTTGCTTCTGGGATGAGACTGAGACTCGGAGATGAGGGATTACTCTAATAGGTAACGTATTTGCTCTCTCAGCAGGTTCGTTGGTCAGGTCAGGTAATTGGGTGAATCAAACCCTATCATTTATCCACCCCCCTTAATTTGGGTGCTCGCAGAGCCCACGGGCCAGGGAGCCTTTCTCCCGAAAGTGGCCTCTGCCGGGCTGTTCCGTGCCCACGGGGGCACAGGGAATCCACATCTCCCCTTTTAATTTTTCTTAAGAGCCTGACCGGCGACCCTGCGTAGGAGCGGGACCAGCTGATGAGCGGGAATGACGTCTCGGGGTTTCCTTCTGGGGCGGCACCTTGAGATCAGCGAGGGAATACATTGTGCAAAGCAGCAGAGTGCGATGCCTAGTATAATCACCCCCACAACCACCTTGAGTACCGTTTGGAGCCACCCCCAGGGGATCCAGGACCACATCCAGTTCCACAATGAACTCCACCAAGCTCCCCATGCAGAACCCTCTGTGATGCCCTGGACTATGGTGTGGAGATCAGTGAGCTGACTCTGTACTTTGCAGGAGTTGTCAGTAAGGTTGAAACAGCACATACCATGAAAGGATTCGCAACCCAGGTGGTGCAACAATAAGAGGTAGTTGATAGCCGCTCGATTGTCAAGAATGGCATGGCGAAGCTCTGCCTGCTCTTGATTAAGGAGCGCTATCGCTGAGGAGGTATGGTTGATGGCTTTTGCTAGACCGCAAGCCAAGCAACCAATCCTCTTTGCGTTGCCGATGGCTAAGCCTGGCACGCCAAAGATGCTGACTGCCAACGAGAGATATTCGGCAGGGCTCATTACTCTAAAGCTGCTCTCACATGAGCTGTCTAACTGGGTGGTGGGAGTGTGCCGTATGAGTGAGGGAACATTTGAAACATTTGTAACATTTGTGCTTGGGGTGACCATGTCCTTAGTAGGGAGTAACAATGTCAAACGACTGATACAACATATAGAGTCTGAAACATTTGCAGGAATGTAGTTCCACGTATACTGGTTGCATGTGAAGAACCAACCAGATGGCAGGGTGATATGAGCGCACATGGTGCCAAGTGGTACTGGGTTATTGCAAGTCCAATTGCCACTGCCAACGTTGAGGCAGCGGCGCCGGGTACGACCAGCTGAAGCGCAGCCGTACATTCGTCCACAGGTAGAGTTCGGGCTGACCGCCACGCGAGGAGGGTGGAGGGTGGCTGCATCAGCCGGCAAAGTCATGGTTAGCCGCATCTCCCAACGGGCATACTCTGAAGAAGCCGCTGGGTTGTACGGGCTGAAAAGTCTTTTCACAAGCCAATCCCCATCCCTGGGGTGCGCGCCTGGAGAATGGCACACAGGGATGAGGCAGGTGCTGAGGATCGAAGCAGAACCAAGGTCCTGCCTGAGGCAAAAATCGGACTGGTTGACGAGACCCGCCAACCTCTCCCAAATGTTGTACTGCATCCGGGCAGAGAGGTCTCCGCCGGGCAGCAGGTCGTTGGCCTCCAACGAAGCGGCCTGAGCGCCTCCCCCCAAAAGCAGGGAAAGGGTCAGGATGATGGCGAGCGCCAGGGTGTTGGCATGAATCTGGGTGAAAACTGCAGCTGTGAGGTTCTCCGGCGTCGGCTCCTTCCTTTCGCGCCGGACGGTGTCCTCGGCCTCACGGCAAAGGATCTTGACCATCCCCCAGGTGATCTTGGGTGCTGTCGTCGGTGGCCGTCTCTTCCGACGGGTCCTCTCGTTCAGAGTGAGGTCCTCCATCTCCGGGATCGGACTCTGGTCGGTCTGGGTCCACGCCATGTGGTTCCAAATAAGGCTTGACACACCGAGCTAGAATCCAAATGACACCTGTAGGAGACATAACTGCAGCATACCCTCTTCCCCAGGTTATGAGCGGCGCCGGGCCCCTCCAAGAAGGGTCCGGTGGCACCCGGTATCGGACCATCGGTCGCGGGAGAGCTTCCGAGCGGCGGAAGTGCTTCTCCTGCGGCGTACAATCCGAAAAAACATTAAGGTGATTGTAAGTGAACAATACCTTATTCAGGCAATGCTGTGCCTGGGCCTGTGACTTGGGGAGGGCTGGTGGCTCCCCCCTTTCTGTTTGTTTGTCAATATAGGACTTGAGTGTCCGATTGACCCGTTCCACAATCGCTTGCCCCTGCGGATTGTAAGGAACGCCAAAAGTATGCTTAATATCCCAAGTGGCCATGAAGGCGGCCAGCTGCCTAGAGCTGTAGGATGGCGCGTTATCGGTTTTAACGTGCCGAGGTTTGCCCATGGCTGCAATGCAGGAAAGGAGGTGCTGCTCCACGTGGGAAGCAGTCTCCCCTTTCTGCGCCGTTGCCCAAACGAACTGAGAAAAAGTGTCTATGCAAACGTGCATGTACTGCCATCTGCCGAACTGCGGAACATGCGTGACGTCCATTTGCCACACCTGATTGGCCTCTGTCCCTCGTGGTTTGACCCCCCACGAGGCCCCCCCGGTGCCCCTGCACAATGCTGGCAAGAGCGAACTATGCCTTGGGCTTGAGAGAGTGGCAAATTGAACTGTCTGGCAAGCGCTTTGGCATTTTGGTGAAAAAATGCATGGCTCTGAATTGGAGTAGTAAAAACACCCAAAACTGAACGTTGCTGAATTTCCTTTGCCGCCGCATCCGCTCTGCTATTGCCCGCGGAAATCGGACCCGGTAGGTCTTGATGACTTCGGATGTGGGCAATATAGAGCGGCTCCATGCGGTTTCGCAAATGAAATTGAGCAGTGAGAAACAGACTAAGCAAATTCTTGTCTATCGCGGGAGTAATGTATGCTCCCGGTAGACTGTGAAGCAAGTTCCTAACATACATGCTGTCCGTGATGATGTTTAAATGTTCTTTGGCGAAGGTGTGCAAAGCAAGGTTCACCGCTGCCAACTCTGCCCGCTGCGCGGACTTTTGTGGAAGAGTTAGCAGGGTGCGCCAAGCTTGGCCCTCCTGCCAGGTCAAGACACCGTATGTGCGACCACCATCCGTAAAAACTGTCCTGGCTCCCTGAAGTGGAACCAGCGAAAGCAATTCAAACAAGCTGACTGTCTGCGTTTGGAGTGAGACAAGTCTGGGGTCCTTTGGCAAGTGGTATGCCAAGCTCCCGGTGAATCCTTCCAGGGCTATTGGAAGCGAGTCACCGAGCTGCATTAATTGCTGAACTTGTTCCTTGGTGAACGGGACTACGATTTTGGCCAAATCATGCCCTGAAATGTCCCTAGCTCTCAGCCTTCCGCAGTAAACCACCGCGGAGACCAATTCTTGGGGAGGAACGATGTTTCGTGAAGAGGTGTTCGGAAGGTACACCCACTCCACGATACTCGCCCCTTTCTCGGCATCTACGCCGAGCGCTCCAGTGAACATGGATCCTGACCGTACAATGTACAAATTCAGGATCGGAGCATATGGCCCTGGGGTGATCCTATCTACCCACCGCTAGCTGAGAACTTGGTTAACTTTCTCGAGAGCTAAACGCGCTTCTCGAGAAATTTTTATCCGGTCTGCTGGCTGCTTACCTAAAGTTAGCAGCGAGAAGAGCGGTTTCAAAAGATCCGTATCCAATTGGAAATACGGTCTGGCCCAATTGATGTTCCCCAAAACTTGCTGCAACTCTACAAGGGTGACTGAGTCCTGTAAATTGATCTTAGGCAAAACTGGGGCTGCGAAAGAGCGGAGAAGCCGATGACCCAAGTATGAGAAGGGCTCGGTTCTCTGCACTTTCTCTGAGGCAATGAGTAAACCTTTGTCCCCCAGGCTGGCCTGGAGGTCAGAAAACATTTCGCCGCCGAGTTGCGGCATCGCGACCAAGATGTCATCCATAAAATGGCAAACTATGGCTTTAGGGTAAAGGCTTCGGAACCTTGCCAGTGCGTTGTGAACATAAATTTGGCACAGGGTGGGCGAATTGAGCATGCCCTGTGGCAAAAATTTCCACGCGTAACGCTGCGTAGGCTCACTGTGGTTCACAACTGGCACCGTAAAGGTGAACCTTTCCCGGTCCCGGGGGTCTAAGGGGATTGTATAAAAGCAATCCTTGAGATCTACGACTAGAATCTCCCACCCCTCGGGAATCATGTTTGGATTTGGGATGCCGCATTGAAGCGGGCCCATTGGCTGTATGCATTTATTGATCTCTCTGAGATCGTGGAGGAGTCGCCACTTCCCCGACTTCTTTTTAATCACAAAAATTGGCGAATTCCAAGGACTTGTGGACCATTCTATATGTCCTGCGTCTAGCTGTTCTTTAACTAGCTGCTTGAGGGCAACTAATTTCTCTCCCACTACCGGCCATTGTTCTACCCAAACCGGCGTATCGGTGAGCCATTTAAGTGGCAACGCCATTACCCAAAGGTAAGCGTAGCACCGTACTGCTGCAAGATGTCTCGCCCCCAAAGGTTGATGTGCACGTCAAGAATGTGCGGCCGAATTACCGCCGTGCTGTCAGCCCTTGGGATTGTGACTTCCACCCACTCTCGGCTCCTAAACGCTTCCTGGACGCCGCCTACCCCCCACACATCGGAGACCGGCTCAATGGCCCACTCTCTTGGCCACTGGCTTCTGCTTATCACGCTCACATCCGCTCCGGTATCGAGTAACCCTGAGAACGCTCTTTTGTTCAAAAATACCTCGATAACGGGGCGCTGCTTCCACTCAATGTTGGTCTCCACTGTCGCTAAGACCTGGTATCCTTGTACTGCCTCACTGGCGCTCGAGCGGTCCTCTGACCGGGACTCGGAGCTGTCACTGAGCCTTCCCTGGCTATCTGCTGGCGAGTGACAAGGAACCATGATCAGTTGTGCTAAGGTGTCTCCCTTGTGAATCGTTTGGGGCAGATGAGTCCAAAGCTGAACTTGGAGAACGCCTGAAAAATTCGAGTCAACGACTCCTGGAATTATGAAAATTCCGCGTGCTCCAGCTACGCTGCGGGGCAAAACTAAACCTATAAAGCCCTTGGGCAGTGGACCCATGTACTGGGAGTCCACCAGATAGACCGTGCCTGGCAGGTCACATGTAACGTCCACCTGACAAGTCAAGTCTAACCCTGTACTACCCTTGGGGCTGGCCTGTGCCCTCGCAATGTCTGGAGTGTGACCGGGATTTAGTCTAGCTCTGGTGAGCTTTGGGTGAGGGGAGTCCCTGTTTGGACCGGGGCCAGAGACATGCCCGCGTTCCGGTTTCCCAAATTCGGACAGTCTCGAGCCCAGTGGTAGCCTCTTTTGCACTTCAGACATGGGGTGTTCGGAGCCTTGGAACGGCCAGACTTTTGTCCGCCTCCCTTGGATCGGCACTCCCTAGTGAAGTGACCGACCTTGCCACAACTGTGACATGCTCCTTGGGTCTTTCCTTTTGGTCTCTTACCCCCTTGCACCGCTGCCGCTAGCAATCCCATCTTGTAGGATTCTGTGCCAACGTCGGCGCAAGCTCTAATCATGTCTGTAAGGGTCAAATCAGGACGATTGCCCAGTGACTGCAAGATTTTACGGCAGTCTAAATTGGCGTTGTCCTTGGCTAACTTCATCATGAGCTCTTGTTGGGCCTGCTCATTATCAATCTGCCTGCTAATGGCTTCTTCCAGGCGATTGATGAAGTCCATATAGGGTTGCTGGGCTCCTTGCTTGATAGCGGTGTAATTTTTAGCCACTTTGCCAGTTGCTGGGACTTTGAAAAACGCCCAAAAGGCGGCCTCGGCCGACATCTGGACAGTGGCTAGAGGCAAGTTGATTTGGGCATCAATGGGCTCGAAGGCACCCGAACCATATAAATGGTCAGGAAGTACTGCGCCTCCCATCCTGGCAGCCCTCGTGTGCGCCTCTAGGCGAAACTCGCTGTCCCAAATTAAATACTGGCTAGGGGTGAGCATCATCCGCATGACGGCTTTCCAGTCATGGGGAATCCACATGGTGTTCTCGCACACTTGCTGAAGCATGCCCCTTGTAAAGCGACTTTGGAGCCCTGTTTCTGAAATGGCTTTCCGTATAGCCATGAGAAGCTTATACGGGACTGGGGAATGTACGATGTGCTGGGCGCCCGTAAGCGCGTCCATCTCCATGTGGATGGGACATATCTGGCTGAGCTCTGCTAGCTCCTCTACTGGTAATTCCCCCTTCCTGAGTTCTTCCTCTACTGTGCGCTGAAGGGCACTTTTGGTAGCTAGGGAACCTGTTGCTCTCTGAGAAGCGCCTGCGCTCCTCATTCCTTGCATTCCGCCGGTGACGTCTGCAGCTGTCACCGGGGGAAAGCTCCCTACACTACTCTGCCTAAATTGGAGTGACGGATAGAGCGCCGTAGGCGCCGTTGGTTCGGCTGGCGCATCTGGCAGACTTGGGGGTTCTTTGGCCTCTACCCGGACTGGCTCTATCTCCGCCAAGAGCTTCCTACACTTTCTCCATGTGCGAATTACACCTCCTGGAGCTTTCGGGGGTTGCTGAATGCAGTCTCCTATCTGATCCCAGAGCTCAAGGGTTAACGTACCTACTTCTGGGTAAAGCAGGCAGTGTTCCCCTAGGTACACCAAAAGTCTCGCTAGCTCCCCGCTGTGAAAACGCAAATTAAATACCCTGGCCAGGATGTTGAACTCCTCTACATGAGTTCTTTGGCTAGCGGATGGACGCTGTCGCTGAGGACAGGTCCCCATATTACCTGCGATTGGGTCCTCGGAAGATTCCTCCTCGGGACGAGTCGACGCGTCTTGGGCAGGCAATAGGTTCTGGCGACGACGCTTCTGGGTAGAGCTCGGAGCATGGACTGCGGCCACGGGCCCTCGGTGGCCACTGCGCTGTCAGGGGCTCACAGCTGCCCTGAGCGGAACGCGTTTTTCCCTTTGGCACAAGCCGCCGCGAAAGTCGGGAGCAAGCTGTAGGATGCCTCTTTGGACTGCCTCACCGCAGGCCGTCCCTCCGATCGGCTGGCTGCCGGACGGAGTGCCGCGCTGTCCTCCGGGATGATTCGGACACGGTTCAAGCGCAGAACCGGACCGTGTGATCGCTACTCTGAGGAAGACCGCTCGGGGGTCGCTTACTCACGAGTAGATCACGTCGGGGTCACCAGGTGTAGGAATCGTGGCCGCAGAGGGCCGGAGGTCCCGGAGGAGACTGATCAAAGAATGATACGAGGCAGTATGGAGGAGGATAAGATCAGTGGTTTATTGAGGAAAAGGCATAACCATTTATAGATCAGAAGGCAAGGTAGAAAAAACCGTCACCCAACAGTCAATCACATCACCTATTTACTCAGGTTAATTGGGAATCTCTCGGGCGGAAGTTAATTAGTGCGGACAAACACTGGCTGGGACAACACCATTGTTTTGGGCTTAGACTAAGGCAATCATGACTCCTGTTTGCTTCTGGGATGAGACTGAGACTCGGAGATGAGGGATTACTCTAATAGGTAACGTATTTGCTCTCTCAGCAGGTTCGTTGGTCAGGTCAGGTAATTGGGTGAATCAAACCCTATCATTTATCCACCCCCCTTAATTTGGGCGCTCGCAGAGCCCACGGGCCAGGGAGTCTTTCTCCCAAAAGTGGCCTCTGCCGGGCCGTTCCGTGCCCACGGGGGCACGGGGAATCCACAGATGTTGAAATCAGTTTCTTTTCTGTAGACCAAAATGTTCCTTGTTGTACCTGTAATTTCCTGAAACAATAACTGTTAGTAATAATGCAATTGCCATGTTTGTTTTGTTTGCCATTACAGTGGAACCTCGGTTAAGGTAATTAATGCATTCTCCGGGACATTTCTTAAAGCAAAACTTACTTTAACTGAATTTCCCACAGGAATGCATTGAATGCAATTTCCCATTGGAATGCATTGAAAACCAAAATACATTAACTGAAATGCGGTTTCCCATAGAAACACATTGAAAACCAATTAATCCATTCCAGAAAAAAACTTTGTAAACCTAGCCACTATTTTCTTTGGGTTTCCTTTTGTTATGTGATTTTTATGTTAACCAAGCTGTTTGTTAACTAAGGTTCCACTGTAATTTTTCAGTGACCTCACTGTCTGCAATCTTACCTCCACTCATATCATGTATATACATTATATATACTTGAAATTCCAAGGATATGGTTCTGGGCAACATTCTTTAAGATGGGAATCAATCAGCTGAAACATGCCCAGATGTGGACAAAAAGATGGTGTAATCCAGGGGTTAGGACCTGAACTTAATACATTCAAATTATTTGAAAGGTTATTTTTGAGTAAACCCCACTAGGTGAAAGCCTTGTTGGGGTGCGGGGACTTGAGCAGCCTAACTAGGTAGTGTTGCCTATCTCTTGTCAATGATATTAGGCCAGGGCTAAATCTCACCAAAGTATCCTCTGTTGGGCTCAGATCCCTTGGGCAAGGTGAAAGTGGAGGGCACACGTCATAGTCCACCTAGTCAGCAGGTGATGTGATATCCAAATGTCTAAAAAATTGCATGCAAATGGACTTGATTTCCCAGGTCTTTTGGCATGTGCAGAATGTTGTTGTGGAGACATCTACCAATGCACGGATTCCTCCCTGAATAAGGACTCCAAGGTTTCCAAAGTAAGGGATAAAGCTGCTCACTAGTGGTAAACAGCTCCTCTGAACATGGTAGACTCTCCTTTGTTGGGGTCTTGAATGGTTCAGAAATGGCTCAGTTGTGGATTTTCTACATCAGCAAGAATTAAACTATCTGGTCCTCAGGATATCTTTCAGCTCTGGAGTTATGTTATTCTGTGAAAAGTCTCTCTTTTAAATGCACTGGCATGCTCACCTGGATGTACACAGATGCAAGGATGCACACAAACTTTTTACCAGCCCCAATTCCCTTCGGTTTAATACAGTTAAAGACAAAAATAACTTCCAATGTCTTTGCAGGCGCACCCCCCAAAGAAAGACTCAGACACCGGTATTGGATTAAAGGCATTGGGCCACTTTTATTGAATAATGCCCTAGTCCGAATTATCACTTTCAATTGGTGTATCATCCAATTGTAATTCTTTAAGGCAAGCAGGCCGCAGTAACACTGGTAAGGTTCCTCCCAAAATGCCAATGGAAATTGGCAACATGTATCTATTTGTATCAATTTGTTTGTTGACACAAACAAATTGTTGACCGGAGTCAATATACTATCTACTGACCCCACCCTATGACGTGTATCCATTCAAATATCAAGGTGATGCAGGCTGTGAAGCTCCTGACATCACCCCTTGCATGGTTCGCCCTTGACCGGCCAATCCTATTTCCCCTGTACCTGTCTACGTGTTGGCCAGTCAATTGCGAACCTGCCAGATACCTATGGGTCATAAATCTTTACCTTACCAGTGCTACCCGCCAAAAGTGACCAAAGTCAACTTACCCCTTTTCTCAAACACTAGCAACAGTGTGGGATGGGCGAAAAAGCCAAGAACCAAAGAGCCAATTGTAGGTTCAAGCAAAAATTCCCACCCGGCCCAAAGCGACCAGAAAATCACACTGTCCACTAGGGAGGGGGGGGAGGGAAAAACTTCTCCGCTCCATCGCATTCAAAATGGCAGCTCGGCTGCCTTGTGGCCACCCCTTTTAAAGAGGGTGGCCACGCCCCCTAACTCACCCGGATGTCTGAGTCCAGGTGGGGGGGGGGCACAAAGTGTGCAGTGGCCATTTTGGCGCCGTGCTTGCATTGCAGGCGCACCCCCCAAAGAAAGACTCGGACACCGGTATTGGATTAAAGGCATCGGGCCACTTTTATTGAATAATGCCCTAGTCCGAATTATCACTTTCAATTGGTGTATGACCCCACCCTATGACATGTATCCGTTCAAATATCAAGGTGATGCAGGCTGTGAAGCTCCTGACATCACCCCTTGCATGGTTTGCCCTTGACCGGCCAATCCTATTTCCACTGTACCTGTCTACGTGTTGGCCAGTCAATTGCGAACCTGCCGGATACCTATGGGTTACCTTACCAGTGCTACCCGCCACATGGGGAGAAGTCCATGATGACTCACCACCACCACCCCTACCGTCAGCTTGGTCACCAGGCCTGCTTGCACATCCTCAAGAAAGAGGTCCATACCTCTGGCCAACAAGTGGACCCCATCTCCTGCATAGAGATCAAAATCCTGCAAGCCTATTCTAGGATGTCGAATGGCTGTCCCAAAGCCATTGTCCACAAGGAACCGGTCAACAGCCCTGTTCACCGACCGTCGAGCACGTATCCTCAACTGGGCCTACTCTTGGGTGATATAGACATCGTCGAGTTCCAGTGCCCTACGAGACACATTCCCTTTTGACAATGGGACCAGCTCACTGATACAGAGCGCTCCAAAAAAGGCTACGGTGGTAGCTGCATGAAAGAGAGCCTCCTCATACCTATCGTAACACAGGCCATGCCAACCTCGTGCAAGGTGGGTCAGAACACCAGGTGAAACTGGGTGATGTGTGTCCGGGTGGTGGCCACGTTCACGTGTCCACCCTTCTAATACGTGGCGTATGCGGAAGTCATTCACGCAGTCAGTGAAGCCCCGTGCCTTGGCCATAAATGCCAATGCTGAAAGCCTAGTGGCGATGGTGCGAGGGGCCAACCCTTGACTGTGAAGGTAAACCATATACTGCAAAATCTGGTCGACTGGTATCGGCTACACCTCGGGCAACTGCCTTTGCCCGCAAAAAGTTCTAAATTGGAGGAAAGCATGTAGATACGCCTTACGCGTGCGAGGTGCCAAAGACATGCCGATCGCCCAGTTCACCTCTCCTCGCCAAATGTCCAGATCTCGGCCGGGAGTGGAGAGGAAAATTCCTCTGCTTCTGGAGCCAAGGCACGGAACTGGGAGATCTGCAGGCGGGATAAAGCATCAGCAATATCATTATTAATGCCTGGCACATGTCTGGCCCTGAATAGCACATTAAGGCGTAGGAATCTCAAAACAAATTGATGAACCAATGCCATGACTCTGGGGGATTTGGATGTCTGGGCGTTGACGATGTGCACCACTGCAGCATTGTCACACCAAAAGTGAACCACCGAATTGGCCCACCTGTTGCCCCATAGCATTAGTGCTCCCAAGATGGGGAAAAATTCTAGGAAAGTAAGATCGCGTAAGCGATCCGTGCCTTGCCATGCGTGAGGCCATTGACCATAGGCCCACCGTCCCTCAAAATAAATCCCATAACCCAGAGAGCTGGAGGCATCCGACTGTACTTGGAACTGAGGGCTGACCTTAAGCTCTGATCTCCAGAAAGAGACACCATTAAAGTCCTGTAGGAATGTGAGCCAAACTGAAAGGTCTGCCCATAAACCTCTGGTCAGCCGCACCCTGTGGTGGCATTTTAATAGGCCAGCCATGGCGTCACATAAATGCCTGGCAAGGGCTCTGCCTGGCGTTACTACCCTACAGGCGAAGTTGAAGTGGCCGTGAAGCACCTGTAACTCTCGGAGAGACACCTTACGCTTGGCAAGCATTGCCAAAATCGCAGCCAAGATCCGAGTCACCTTTTCCATGGGTAACCTGGATGTCTGGGCGACGGTGTCAATTTTAATACCTAAAAAGGTGAGAGTGGTGGCTGGGCCCTCCATCTTTTCAGGTGCTAAGGGGACACCCAGTTCCCGCATAAGCACCTGAAATGTGGCGAGGAGATAGGCACACGTATCCGAGCCTTGTTCACCCCTGAACAAAAAGTCGTCGAGGTAGTGGGCTACAGAACGGGACCCCGACCTACAAACAAAAGCCCAGTGAAAGAAGGTGCTAAACCGTTAGAAGGCCGAACATGATATAGAACAGCCAAAAGGCATGGCCATGTCTACGTAAAAATTGCCCCCAAAACAAAAACCTAACAGCTCAAAGTCATCCGGGTGCACTGGCAGTAATCGGAATGACGATTTGATATCGCGCTTTGCCAGTAGCGCCCCGTGACCACACGAGCGTACCATCTGTAAGGCCTGGTCAAAGGACGTATACCTGACCGAGCAAAGGTCGTCAGGTATCGCGTCATTGACCGAAGAACCCGCAGGGTAAGAAAGGTGGTGAATTAGGTGAAATTCACCCGGGGACTTCTTAGGGACTAAACCCAGAGGAGATACTTTTAAGTTAGGGAATGGTGGGTCAGCAAATGGCCCAGCGACCCTCATTGCAGCTACCTCCTTGGCTATACTTTGGGCAGCAATATCCTCATTACCCCTAAGAGAAAGTAAGTTCGGGGCATCCTGAGGCCTGCAAACACCCTTAAATGGTATACGAAAGCCAAACTGGAAACCTTCAAGTAGGTACCTCGCATCATCTCGTCTAGGATAAGTGGTAAGCCATCGTTCCAGCACCAGGACATTAATTGGGGAGGGGGCCTTTTGAATGCATAGCACCATCAGAGGGAGCTCTGACCGCCCCTGCCCACCCCTACCTCTGCCTCGTGACCCACCAGCCCGTGGGCATGCGGAGGCGGCGTGAGGGCCAGAACAAGAGGGACACTCGTGCCAGAATCAACACTGACACTTGTTGCACACTCCGCTGGCAGAGAAGCTCCAACACAGCAGGTGGGCTGGAACCCCCTGCCCCGCCGGCTGGCGGGGAGCCTGTGTAGCAGCAGCCCGCTGCACGGCGTGGCCGCAATGGTACCGGTCACCAGGCGCTGGCCGCATGGGGGTCATGTACAAGAGCCACAATTGCTGGCAGGGCTCGTCCCACCTCAACTCAGGATGGAGGGCCACTCTCATCCTAAACTCCTCATCGTAAGCCAACCATAACGGGCCAGGAAAATCCACCACCTCCCAATAAATATTATCCAGGTATTGTACCATCGGAATGGCCAAGTCAGGCTGGGCCCTCAGATATACCGCCATATAAATGAGATAGGCCGGTAACCAATTGGCCCAGGTACGCGGTGGCTTACGACGATGGGACAACTCCTTGTCCCTATCGTCCTGCCCCTCCCTCTCTTCCTTGGTGGGCTCACGGTTTAGGAGGGAGAAGATATCCACATATTTCCCCCGCCAAATCTTCTCCCTCGTGGCCTGGGAGAGATGATCGCCCTGGGGTAATGAATAACCAGCCGTCGGCAGGGCCGCCGTCGGCACAGATTGGATTGAGGGTGTGTGCAGTGGGCCCTGAATAACCCCTGAAACATTAGGCATACCCATAGGGGTGGTCACCCCTGCCATAACCGGGGGGTAATTAGACAACCAAGAATTAACTGGACAGTGTGGATACAACTGTCCTCCCACAGTAACCTGTCGTGGCCATGGCCACTGAACCCCCCCAGTGTTACTAGGTAGTGTCACTGGTGTACTTAATTGACCAGGATACTCACCTGGTGCACCCCCGTGGGCCGCCCCCACTGGGGGTTCCGGCCCACGGCGGTCGTTGGAGCTCGCGATGGATATCGAGCTCTGCATGCCGCTGCACCCCTGCCACACAGGACTGGTCCCCGGCGGCAAGCCCCGCTGCGATGTTCTGGCAGGGAGCTACGAGGCGCCAGCTTGGGCTGGCCTGATAGCCTCAAGCAGCTTGACCCTGTTGGCAGCCCTCTGTACAGTCGTGGCCGACGTGCGGGCCGGAATTGCAGGATTTGCAAGCCCGCCATCAGAAGGTGGCGGGGCAATGCCCATTGATGCCTCCAGCACCAAAATGCATGCGAGGAGGGCATCAACAGTCTCCAACCCACCTGGATAAGGTGGGCTGGATGGGCCGGATGGCCCACCGGGCAATTGTGGCGGGATAAACCTGAATGGGGATCCTGGGCCCGAATAGGGCCATGACCAGTAATCCGGCCCGTGTGGGGCCGGGGGAATGGTGGGGTGGAAACCCGCACCAGGCCCAAATGGGCCATCCTGCCCCGAGCTGAGCAAAGGCCCTACAGGAGTAGAAACCCCAGAGGGGCGAGCCTGTGCCGGCCCTGCTTGAATCCCCTGACCGGGCGGGCAGGCATCAGCCTGCTCACTTGCATGGGTAGTGGTGGGCAAACCAACCCCACCACCCGGTTGCGGGGGTGCCGCCTGAGCCCTCCTGCCCAGTGGCAGCCCCCTAGATGAGGAGGGGGTGGGCAGAGCCCTCCCCCTCGGCCGCAGCTTGGTAGCCATTGCCTTTCACTTGGGAGCCATGCCTCCCAAGCAGAGACTGAAGAGCGAAGGGGAAAAATCCCCTTTAAAAGAGAAAAGGCACAAAAACCGCAGAGAAAACGGCGGAGCGAACTTCTCCGCTCCGTCGCATTCAAAATGGCAGCTCGGCTGCCTCATGGCCACCCTTTTTAAAGAGCGTGACCATGCCCCCTAACTCACCCGGATGTCTGAGTCCGGGTGGGGGGGACCGCAAAGAGCGTGGTGGCCATTTTGGCGCTGCGCTTGCATTTATTACATGGAATTGAGATACTAAGTTTCAGAGGACCTATAAAATTAATCAAACAAGCACCACTACAACCCTCCAGAATTCTTTCCCTTCTCTAGTATTTTGGCAGGCACTTGTAACAAAAAGAGCAGAGCTCCACTGCTACAGGAGACAGGAGCTTGGGAGGAAGGGAGACTGCCACATATTTACAACCCTGCCTTGCTTAGATGTCAAGAAATTTGCTGTTTTGCACTTCATAAACCCTTGGAAGTAGGAGGCTGTGTGTATGTGGGGGAAGCTCTCTTGCCTTCAAAAGAAACAGAACAGAGAAATGTCAAAAGGTACTCTGGAATTGAAATGGCAGTATATTTTAATTCAAACAAAAACAAAGGATACAAAAGTCATCAACTTCCTTATTTAAACACAGCAACGTCTAACATCCAAAGTAGCCTTGATTAACTAAGAGACATTAATAGCGAGCAAAGGTGTGTCGCTCACTCTGCAATAGACACCATTGTGGCTGTTGACATTCTTTTCCTCATGTCTCACTTCCCCCATCAATTGGGGCATACAATGGACCATCCAAATGATAATTGCATTTGGAGATAAATGTAGGCTTTCTCCGTAGAAAATACGAGCAATTTAAAAATTCAGCATGAGCACAGTCCCACATGAAGCGATTCTTTGAAATAATGCATTCAAATCCTGCTCTTCCTAAAGGCAGACAAAACTAATTAAGAAGCTAATCAAAATATATTTTCAAAGCTGCAGAGGATATGGTTAGACCTTTAAAAAAATTCATACAGTGCAGGAGGGTGGAAATAAAAACTGTCTACATTGCCATAGAAAATACTTTAAAGACCTTGCAATGTTCTTGAAAGTCTCAAAAGGAATAGAAAAATATTGAGGAATTCTATGATTCTGTCCATCTGTCAAGAACACTTTTGCAATCAGTTCCTTACATTTATAAGAGTATGGCTTTTTATGTAAAACAGAACTAGTAAGGATGAAAAGCTCAGAGTTGGTGTCATTCAGTTGTGATATACCCATGGTTCAGGCTGCAGTTTGGAATTTTGATAGGTTTGCTACCACAGGGAGAAAATTAGTATAATTGTTTTCTCCCATGCCTTCCTTCTGTTTCCTCAAAAAACTAGCCCCTTTCTGTCTTGCCTTTTCCTTTCTGTGTATCAGTTCAGTTCTGTGAAACTCTTTTCATTTAGGACATTTATCGTTCCTGCCCATTCCTTATGCCATGATGTCATGTCTGGAGTTTAAATAGACATAAATTATCTGCAATTTTCCAGTTTTTGGCATTCAATGGAAAAATGTTCTCCTTCAATCAGTGTCTATTCTGACTTGATAAAGTATGTAAACCAAGCATATGCCCTGCATTCCTACCTTAAGATTGACCTCTTACCAAACAAGTTAGACACTGGCTCCTCATTACGAAAGCAAAATATGCATGTGGAGTCCACCACTGACAGAAACAGTACTGGTGGGAGGTAGGTAGCCTTATTGAAAGAGGCTTATTTCAGCTAATGTGCAGTTCTAGATCAATAGTATATAAGTTATTTAATGCACATATTTTGGCACTGTTTTTAAAAGTGTACTGTTAATTCAAAAGGTGTGAGAGGTGTAGAGTGGACATGGGGCCCTGTTCTCATGGGAATCAACACATAAAATGTAAGCAGTGAAATGGAAAGGGCCAGCGGAAATTGTTTCATTTTTTGGTTGTTGTTTTTTGTCCCAAAGAGGTCAAGAAGTAAACTCTCAGGGAACTGAAAAGTCAAGAGGATGGGATAAGAGATTTGGAAAATACTATCTTTCTCTATTTCAAAATTTCTCTTAAGGACTTTGATTACAAAGGCAATATTTCAAAGCCAATGGTACAACTGCTGTTTACTGTTCTAATAGCTGGAGCTTCTTGGTTTTGATTTCTGAACTGTAATGGAAAAAACTCAATTTTAGATTAACAAAGAACTACAGGCATTTGGGGGCCAACCATACCACATATATTTTTAAAGAGTCTTATTTCATCAGTACTCGTAAGTACTCACAGTCCTTGATGAAGTCAAGTTCTTCAATGCCTTGAAAAAAATACTTGGAAATTTTATTAGAAATAGTTTGATTTATTATTATTATTATTATTATTATTATTATTATTATTATTATTATTATTATTATTATTATTATTATTATTATTATTATTATTATTATTATTATTATTATTATTATGTTGGCCTGTTCCACTCCTAGCATCTGGCACAGACAAAAATTCTGTGTTTATATGGCATTGTTTAAAGCACTACTCATGCAATTTTACTTTAATCCTTAAACCTCTCTTTCTTAAAATTAATTTTTATTGAACGTATAAAAATACAGTAAAATACAATTAAAGGGGGCAAAGGAAAAAGAAGGGGAGGGGAAGGAAATAAGCAGAAAGAGATCAGTTATGTGCCCTCTTCACTAATGCAGGGAACCAATTGTATTATTTAAATATGATATTGTTATCTTTCTTCATTTTCGCCTCTCCAGAATTTCAAACTTTCCTGGACAGGTTTTCGTCCACAATTCTTTTCCATTGCAAATTCAATAAAATATTTCCAAATGCCCCAAAAATGATTATATTTAATCAAACCTTTTTTATCATTACTCTCCCATGTTAATTTATCATTTAATGCAATATCCCATACCTCATTGGGAACAATTTTCCATTGTTTGGCTATCATTAATCTTGCAAGAGTCAAAAAAGTCATCAATAGATCCTTTTTTTGTTCAATATTTTCAACATATCCATCTCCATTAACAATACTATTTGGGGATTTAACTCTATTTTTGTCACTAAAATCTTACTAACTTCTTCTTCTACCCTTGCCCAAAATTTAGTTATATGTTTTCATTCCCACCACAGATGGATGTATGACTCAATTGCAGCTTGACATCTCCAACAGTTCTTCAGTTTAGAATGATCTTACTGGAGGTAGGTACCACTTCCATAATAATTTGTAGTTATGCTTCTTAATTCATATAGATATGCTTCACATTATCCTATTTGTCCATTTACTATTCCAAGCCTTGCATGTAATAATCCTTAAACCTCTCTGACATGGATTTCTTGTATGATCCCTTTTTCCTCTGCCAATTGAAATAGTAGATGGGTTTTCAAAGTTTATGAGTTTATAGGTGAGATATTAATCAAGGACACGTGGCTGGTTGTCTCATTAGGCACAATGAGGTGTTTGCCTCAAGCAGTGAAGCATGAGGAGTGCTGCCTGATATACTTCTTATCCCACCTGGGAGGAATACCCACTTTAGAGGCCTTTGCTGGCCACTTCCCAGCCACTCTAAATGCAAAGCTTGGCAGATTTTGAGAAACCACATCAGTTATTGTTCCTGCTATTGAAGTGTTGTAGTAGAAACAACACTTTGTATTTAGCTCTGTAGAGCTGGCCCAGCATCAAATGTCTTTGTTTAAAATATCCTCAGAACAAGGTGCTGGACTGGAATACCCTGGGAAAACTCTTCTCCCACTTTGGCACAGAAAGTCTTCCAGGATACTCCACCTATAAACAGCTGGCTCTGAGTCTGCTATTTAAATCAAGTTGAACCAGTGAAAAGCACAGATCCCGTTTGTTCATTTTCTGTCTCACTGAGATGAGCAGCAGTTCTTTCATCTCAAATGACTCAGTTGCATGTTTGCTGGTGTTCAGTACGACTCAGGTTGTCTAGTTTGCTTCTAAATTTTATAGCAAACTCTCTGCTCCAAACCTCTTTTCTCTCTTTTTGTTGTTGCTGTTGTCACCATCTCAACCTGGCAGCTGTGAAATATTAATTGTCTCATTTGAGGCCTGTCATAGCTGTCAGAAAACATCAAGCTGGCATTCACTGGGAGCAAAGCCATTTCCAAACATGATGCTGAGATCACCTTTTACAACAGGGGAAGAAAATTGTGGCTTTGTTTAGAAGCCTCCATTCCTCCCTTTATGCCTATGTGCTGCTTAACCTGGCCTGTAAAAAAACCTATAAGCAAGAGGGGGCATTTAACCAGGAGTGCCGTCAAAACCTATATGCTGCCAGTTATGATTCTGCGTTAGGAAATTGGCCCAGAAGACTTCCCCTTATAGGCGCCTAGCAGGGAGCAAAGGGTACTATTTATTCTGTTTGTGTTCTCTATAGCCACCTTGCTGCGAGCATAGCCTAGAATTACAATGATGGCTGATGAGCCCTGACTGCTACAGAGATTGTCAAAAGCCAGGTACCAGGATACCAATGAGAGATTTCTGGGCAAAGTCAAGAGTGACAGGGACAACTTTCTCATCTAACCTGACCTTGCAGAGATGCCAAATGACATTTATGTGTCAGAGATGTGCCATCTGGGAAAGGCAGAGTGGCTCTGTTTATCAAATCCTCATAGATTACGTCTCTCTCTTTCTACTCGCGTCTCTATGAAGAGTGTACTTAACTGAAGGTTTGTTGATATTCATCTTGAGAATTCAGGCACGGGAGAGGCAGTTGTTTAGCAAATCCATGTGGTTTGAAATGATAAAACATACAAGTAGTGCTTGAATTATAACCAGTGATGGGTTAATGAATTCCACAAGCCTCGCCCCAACTTTTCCTAATTTTAGCCAAATCATTTCCCCAAAGTTCCTAAAAACCACCATTTTAAAGAGATGACATAAAATGTAGGGGGGTGTTATGTATGTATGCATGTTCATTATACTGTAAAGGCAAGAATGTAACCACTCCAGATACAAACGACACCAGCTGTAAAAGAACGCGAGCAGACAGCCCATAGAGGGCAGCTGCGAGCGTTCAGCCTCACATGGTTCACATTGCTCAATCACGGACAGCCGCGGGAAAACCTTCCCCGCATTCAGCAGCAGAAGAAAGAGGCGTGCCTGGGCGAGGCCACGCCGGTAGCAGCCAATCAGCTACCGTGCTACAAGATTCAAATGTAGAGAGCTACTGTATATATTGAGATGTATCACCGCCATTACCTCATGCTTCACTGGAACCTCATGCAATAAACCTGAGTTAAACCAACCCTTCGGTTGTTCTGTTGTCTTTGGTCCCATACACTAAATTGGCGACGAAGGTGGGATCAATGGCTGCCCACGGGACCAAGACATGCGCCGGCTACGTGATCAAGAAGCCGGGAGACTTGGAGCTGTTTGAGATAGACTTCAACGCAGCGCTGGTGGAGCTCGAAGTCTCAGATGAGGCCAAAAAGAGGGCCATTTTCGTCCGCATGCTCGGACACGAGACCAAGAGGACCTTGGTGGACCTGATTGCGCCAAGGAAGGTGAGCGACCTCAAAGCCACAGAGCTCCTGGCGGCGTTGCGCGCCCATCTCCGGCCAGCAATAGCGATGTTCCCCGCTCGGAGCGCGTTCTGGAGGCGAGTCCAGGCACCTGGGGAATCGGTCGATGAGTTCGCCGCGGCCCTGCGGTTGGCCGCCGGCCCATGCAAGTGGGAGCTCCCCAAAATCACCCTCCGGGACTGCCTGCTCTGCGGTCTGAGGGACACAGAGACTCAGCGCGCGCTGATGAAAAGGGAGCCGCCTCCCTCGTGGCAACAAGTCCTCGACACGGCACAGGCCGCGGAGGCCACTTCTGCCGGGGTGCACGAGCTCTAGGACTGGCGCCCGAAGACCGCCAAGGCGGAGAGCTTGGTGCGCGCGGCCCGGCGAGTTTCGAACTCGTCTGCGGAGAGCGGCGACGACGAGGACGTCCGGAGGGTCCAGAGAGAGGGCCGGCGCTGCGACGGCTGCGGCGCCGCCCACGCCCGCGCCAAATGCCCATTCCGCAAGGCCGAGTGCCACAACTGCGGCCGGCGCGGGCACATCGCCAAGGTCTGCCGGAAACGGCGCGAGGCCACCAGGAGTTCTCCAGACCGCTCGGCGAGGCAGGACCGCACCACGAGGCCAAAGGACGGCACCCGGACCACGAGGACGCGGGACGAAGTAGGGCGCATCTCCGACGACAGCGAGGACGACGCGCCGGTTTGCAGCGTTTCCACGGAGCACCCCCGTTACTTCGTTGAGGTAGTAATACAAGGGGCCCCTGTTAGAATGGAGGTGGACTCGGGTTCTTCATACTCCATTATTTCCCAGGGGGAGTTTATGAAAATCGCCCCCCACATGCGGCCCAAGCTCAAGGCGTTGAGGGCCACACTGAAGGACGTGCAAGGGAACCGCATCCCAGTGTTGGGGGTTGGGAAGTTCCGGGTTCAGTTTAAAAAGCACACCGCAACGCTTCCCCTAGTCGTCCTCAAGGGAGGTAAATGCAGCCTCCTCGGGACTCAATGGTTCCAGCCCCTGGGATTGTTCATTGGGGGGGTTCACGCCGTGAAAGCACACGCCGCCGGGACTGATCCAATACAGAGCGTGTGCGATGCGCACCCCGAGGTCTTTAAAAAAGGGCTCGGGAAATTCAAGGGCCCCCCAGTGACTTTCGACCTGGACCCTGCAGTACGTCCAATCAGACTTAAACCGCGCAGAGTGCCTTTCGCACTAAAGGACAAAATAGAGGCGGAGTTGGACAAGTTGGTGGGCCAGGGGATTCTTGTTCCTGTTGATTCTGCGGAGTGGGAAACTCCGATTGTAACAGCGCTCAAGGCCAACGGGGAGGTCCGCATATGCGCTGATTACAAGTGCACCATCAATAAGGCGATCCGCCCTAATGCGTATCCGGTGCCGGTAGTCAGCCACTTGTTGGCCAGGTTACACGGGGGGAGGTGTTTCGCTAAACTCGACCTGGCCCAAGCCTACCAGCAACTCCCAGTGACCCCCGCCGCAGCTGCTGCGCAGACCATAGTCACCCACAAAGGGGCGTTCCAGGTATCGCGCCTCCAATTCGGCGTGAATTCGGCGCCCGGGATCTTCCAGTCACTTGTGGAATGCCTCCTGAAGGGGTTAGAGGGGGTGTTGCCCTATTTTGATGACGTATTGATTACAGGGGGGAGCCGGGCCGAGTTAGCAACAAGGTTGGGAAAGGTCCTGACTATATTCGAAAAGGCGGGGTTGCGGTTGCGAAAAGACAAATGCGTCTTCTTCGCTACAGAAGTTGAGTTCCTAGGGTTCCGTGTCACGCCCGAGGGAATAAGGCCAGCACAATCCAAGGTAGCCGCCATCAAGAAGGCCCCTCGCCCCACCTCCAAGCCCGAGTTGCAGTCGTTCCTCGGACTGCTCAATTTCTACCACTCCTTCCTCCCGCGGAAGGCAGCCGTGGCAGAGCCGCTACACAAATTGTTAAAAAAGGACGAGGCATGGAAGTGGGGCGACGACCAGGAGAAGGCTTTCAATGACCTGAAGCGACTCCTGGCATCAGATGCCGTACTGACCCACTTCAATCCCAAACGCCCAGTGGTCCTGATTTGCGATGCATCCCCGGTGGGGGGTGGGGGCGGTGTTATGCCATGTGCTGGAGAACGGTAGGGAGGCCCCGATAGCGTTCTACTCTAGGTCTTTGTCCCAAGCGGAGAGAAACTATGCCCAGACAGACAGGGAAGCACTAGCAATAATTGCGGGGACCAAGAAATTTCATGATTTTGTGTACGGCCGCCCCTTCACCATAGTGACTGACCATAAGCCTTTGTTAGGCATCTTCACCGCAGATAAGCCCACACCCCAAATCCTGTCCCCGAGAATGCTCAGGTGGGCCATCTTTCTCAACGCGTATCAGCACGCGTTGGTATACCGGCCCGGGAAGGAGATCAGCCATGCCGACGCCCTGTCGAGGTCCCCCATTCCCCGGGATGGCTGCCACGTGGGCGGAGTAGAGAGGGACCATCAGGTCTTAATGATAGAGGTTCTAGACTCCCCTCCAGTAGTGCCGGCCGACATCGCCCAAGCGACAGGCAAGGACAAGACGCTGGCCACAGTTTGCTCCTGGGTACAGAAAGGGTGGCCCGTGTCTTCCCCAGCAGCGGAATTCGACACATTTTTCAAAAAGAAACTAGAGTTGTCCCTAGAGAGGGGTTGCCTTCTGTGGGGACAGCGGGTAGTGATCCCCACGCCTCTCCGGCCGAGGGTGCTTAAACTGCTGCACGTCAGCCACCCGGGGATCGTCCGCTCAAAGGCGCTGGCCCGCAGTTACTTTTGGTGGCCCCAGCTAGACGCCGACATTGAACACATGGTCGGCACTTGCGAAGCGTGCCAAAGCTCAAGGCCAGAAGAGGCTCGCTCGCCACCTAGGGAGTGGGACACGGCTAGGGGGCCCTGGTCCCGGATACATGTAGACTTTGCTGGCCCGTTCAGGGGAACGCTTTTCCTCCTCGTGGTGGACGCGTTCTCCAAGTGGTTGGAGGTCATTCCAGTCTCGAGCACCTCCTCGGCCACAACAATTAAACAGTTAAGGAGGGTCTTTTCCACGTTCGGTTTACCCGACACCCTCGTCAGCGATAACGCTAGCTGTTTCACATCCGCCGAGTTCGGGGCATTCATGGAGCGAAACGCCATTCGGCACGTCACCTCTGCCCCTTTTCACCCGGCCACCAACGGCCAAGTAGAGCGCCTCGTGCGCACCACGAAAGACGCCCTGCTGCGCATGGGCCCCGGAGACCTCGACCTGAAATTGTGCCAATTCCTGCTTAGATACAGGGTCACCCCATTAGCATCAGGGTACTCCCCTGCGGAGCTATTGATGCGCAGGAAGCTGGCCACGGGAATCTCCAAGCTAGACCCCACGAGAGTAGAGGACAAAGGGCGGAACATAGGGGTGGTACCCACAAAGAGTTTCAGCGTAGGCGCCCCGGTGCATTGCAGGAACTACGCCAGCGCGGGGCCAGCCTGGGTGCCGGGCACCGTAGTAGAACAAACCGGCCCCGTCTCATACCGCGTAGAGACCAGTACAGGCTTCCTGTGGAGGCGGCACGTGGACCAACTCAGGCGCAGGGTCCCCGGAGAGCAGGACGAAGACGAGAATAGTATCGAGTCAGCGTTAGGGTACTCCCCCACCCGCTTAACCCAAGGGGGAGGAAAAGGGGAGCATGGGTCCCCACCAAGGGGGGAGGAAAGGGAATCGATCCACAGAAATCTTTTGCGGGAGTCCCCGAAAAAATGGAAGAGCCCCGACCACACACATACCCCGCGGGAGTTTCCCCGAAACACAGAGGCCCATAGAAGCTTAGACGTTGATTTACAGTACCAGGGGGAGTTAGCGGAGTGGTCCCCCACCCGTCCTAGCGAAAAGAGGGGTTTCAGTTCAGCCCCTGGTACCTCCAGTCCCAGTAGCCCCTGTGAGTCAGAATGCGATATAGCGCCATTTCCCCGGAGACCGACACCCCCAAGACGGGAGGCGTCAGCGAGTCCGCCCACCACAGTCTCAAGGTCCCCCGAGCAGGAATCAGAAGGTAGCCGAACCACAAGGGCGACCTCATCGGTTCCGCGGTTCACAATAGGAGGGTCCCCGGGGTCAGAGAGCAACAGGCAGGGGTTCACCTCCCAACTATTCATTCCCTTCCCATCCCCGGGCGCGAGGCAGGCACGGACACCCCACAGAGCCACTAACGAATCCCCATTTCCTGTTGCAGGACAAGCACCCGCGGAGTCAGGGATCACAGGCTCTCCAGTACTAGGTCAGACGCACGCGCGTCCCAAGCGCACGTGCGGCAAGCCACAATGGTTGCGGGACTTCGTCCCATCCTAGGGGGGAGGGATGTTATGTATGTATGCATGTTCATTATACTGTAAAGGCAAGAATGTAACCACTCCAGATACAAACGACACCAGCTGTAAAAGAACGCGAGCAGACAGCCCATAGAGGGCAGCTGCGAGCGTTCAGCCTCACATGGTTCACATTGCTCAATCACGGACAGCCGCGGGAAAACCTTCCCCGCATTCAGCAGCAGAAGAAAGAGGCGTGCCTGGGCGAGGCCACGCCGGTAGCAGCCAATCAGCTACCGTGCTACAAGATTCAAATGTAGAGAGCTACTGTATATATTGAGATGTATCACCACCATTACCTCATGCTTCACTGGAACCTCATGCAATAAACCTGAGTTAAACCAACCCTTCGGTTGTTCTGTTGTCTTTGGTCCCATACACTAAAGGGGGGTACTTTTCTCCTCCCTTCCTCTGCTTAAACACTGCACTAGGAGTAGCTGTTGTATTCCCTCAACTATTAATTTGTAGTTTGTCCAGATTTGAGGGCCTACAGGGTAGTGGGGTAGTGTAGGGGGAGGAGAAAAAGCCAAGTGAAAAAAGAGGCAGCTATTTGGCAGAGGGCTCCCAATCCAGATCCTCAGAGAAATGCCAAAATTGCTTTCTTGTAGATGAAAAATCAGATACAAACAAGCCAAAGACATTTTTCTGTCTGAGGTGAAAGACATGTCCTTCCAAAGCCCATAGATGAAATCTGACTTCAGCCCTGAGATATTCTCCACTTTCCCTCCAGGTAGGGTAATTTGAGAGATTAGGGAGAATGGTGAAGATTGTCTGTCCTACACTACTTACAGTAATGGTGGGGCTGGTCCAACATTGCCTGCAAGAACACTTTCAAGTGTCTTATATTTTCCAAGCTTTTGGATTGCTAATGAACATGTGCCTCATGCCACAGGCAAAACAGGAAAGATGAGAGTGTGGCCTTTCTTGTTTAAGTGTAGTGGAACTGGACAGCCATTTCTGAACTGTCTCTGTTGCATCTGTCAAAAACTGGTGAAACAGAACAGTGCAGGGCAAGAATATGGCATAACAGGCGATGCTTCTGAAGATTTGTACTCAGAGCTGCTCATATATAATTCTGTATTATTTCCTGAACAAAATTACTCTAGGATTTATTTGTTTATGTTTCTTCTATCCCACCTTTGTCATTTAGTTGGGAATTACAGTTTACACAGGAAATATAACAAAACAGTAGGTCACATAAGGGGTTGTAAAAGGGACTGTGCAGCCTCTCCTGCAGAATGGTGGTCTTGGGCCAGAGAATTGGATGGTATTGGGTCAGGCAAGCTAATAATTTTCCACTCCCATCCCTGCAATTTCAAAACTGCTGACCAATTTTGGGATTGCAGCCAATATTCAAAAATAAGGAAAGACAAAAAAGGTTCAGATTAATGGGAAATTAACCACCACCACCGCCCCAACCAACTACTGGTTTGTGCTTCAAAGTGATTCCAAGATTTGGGAAGAAGGGAAGAAGGAGAACATATCCATAAATGCTGCAAAAAATAGAACTACTGAAGTTTCATTCTACTTGAATTGAGTGTAGAAAGAATCTATTCCACTGAGCAACGGAGCAGCAGAATTGAAGACTAAAAATCTTGATATTGGACCTTGAGATGTGGTGAATCATGGTTTCAGAATACTAAAGTTTATTATAGGTAAAGGTCGCCCTTGCTCAAAAGCCTGTTGTATCCAATTCTAGGGTTCAGTGCTCATCTCCGTTTATAGCCAAAAAGCCAGTGCTGTCTGTGTCTGTAGACATTTCCATGGACATGTGGCAGACATGACTAAACACCAGAATGCACGGAATGCTGTTTACCTTCCCATTGAAGTGCTACCTATTTGTCTACTTGCATTTTTTTTGCTTTCGAAATGTTAGGTTGGCAGGAGCTGGGACAGAGACGGGAGCTCACTCCATTGTGCAGCACTCGGGTCTCGAACTGCTGACCTGCTGACCTTCCACTCATCAAGTTTAACATCTTTGGCAGGTATGCAACAGTTGTAGTATTAGCTGAAAGTAGATTAGACATTCACGGGCCTTTTCCTGGTGGCTATTTACACACCTGTATCAATTGGGCGCAGGATGTGCAATAAAATGTAAACCTGCAGTGGCATCATATGTTTCTTTTGACACATCCACAGATGGATTCTTGCCCTCTCCCTTCTTGGCACATTGGCCTTGTTTGAGGAGTTATGGTCAGGAAAGAACCACCTTTTAATTGTCAAGGATGGGAAGAAGTGTTTTACTTGCTTTTAAGGAGGCCAAAATCAGAACACAACATGGTCCCAAGTCACCTTCACATGTCTTGAACTACAACCCCCACCATCTCCAACTAGAGTGATCTTAATCCGTATTTGTGGGGCACCAGGTTGAGAAGATTGGCTTACATAACAGAAGTAAAAGCTTTTCTCAGCATTTGTCATCCAACTATTAACTGATTATTATTGCTCCTATTGGAGAATTCTTTTCCTGACATAAAATGTGACTGCACAATGAGGAACAGCCATTTTGCTCTGATAATTTAAAAACAATGTCTGTGGTAGCTTCTGTTGCTGAAACTGCTGTAGTCATTCACACCCACATGGTTAAATATTGCTTTTCAAGATTTCCATACTGCACTTCCCACTTGGTTCAATTTCTACTGCAAACACAGCCCCAGTTAGTCAGTCAGTCAGTCAGTCAGAATTGACAGAAATTATCTGATACAGCACTAAATAGAGAAATTGGTCAGAGGAAAGGAGTCAGCAGGTGCTCAGCTGTCAGACGTTATCCCCTGGCATCTCATTGAAGGTGTCACTGAGATAGGATTGAGGTAGGCAACCATACATATTGGAAACATGAAAAAAATAATATCAGCCAAAACAATACAAAATAAGCCACCTCCTCCCACTTCACAAAATGAAACTAATGTCCATAGAAAAAGACTAGCCTTTAACATGCATAGCTTTATGTGATGTGGTTTTTGGTAAATACAGTACTCTTATTTTAGCCACACTAACTTTGTTTCCAGAGAGATTGATGGAGAGAGTAAGAAGATTTAATTTTAATTTAATTTAATTGTCACATTTATATACCGCTCACTCGGCCAAAGCCAACTCAGGGCGGTTCACAATAAAAATTAAAAAACACATGTTAAAAACAGTTAAAACTACCCACCCCCTAAAAACAAGGGCTGCAGGATCCAAAGGCACCATGGGGAAGAGTTCTTCTACACCAACCACCCAATGGAGGTTACCCTTCCACCTGCACTCCACACTTGACCCGCCAGCCAGGTTTTAAGTTCTTTTCTGAAAGGCAGCAATTCCGTCCGGAGACGTAGCTCTGTTGGCAGGAGGTTCCAGAGGGCCGGCGCAGACACGGAGAAGGCTCTCCTCCTTGTGCCAGAGAGGCGAGCCCCTCTGGCTGATGGAACAATTAGAGAGCCCTTCCGGTCCGCTCTGGTTGGACGGACAGACGTCCTCAGGGCGATGCGGTCTCTTAGGTAACCCGGCCCACTACCATATAGGGCTTTAAAGGTCAAAACCAGCACCTTGAATGTCTTTCACAACATTTTTATTCTTTAGATCAGGAGTTCTCAACCTTTTAAAGCCAGGGGCTGGGTCACGTGCCCTCAAACAGCTACGGGGGCTGGACTGCCATTTTGCCTTTCCTCCACCACATGGCACTTCTGGGTGGGGTCAGGGCCCACACAAAATGCTGCTGTGGGCCGCAGGTTGAGAATCCCTGCTTTAGATACATGGAATATACTATATCCTGACATTCTGTGGGGAATTTTTTTTTGCTCTAGTAAGAACAGAAGTAGTGAAGGAATTGGATTTTTATAAGATACTAGTATATTGGTGCCCGGCCTTGCCGGGCAGATTCTTGAGTGTTGTTTTTTTGTTTGTTGATAGGGGTGGTTTGGGTGGTGGTGTTTTGAATTTTTTTGTTTTTGACTTTCTTTAAATTTGTTTATTTATTGTATTGTTTATTTTTGACTGTTTTTACTCTTGTGGCCTCTAGGTGGGGCTGTGTTTAAGAGTACTGTGTTTTGTGTTTTTTAAAATTGTTTTTGATTGTTTTTACTTTTATGGCCTGAAGGTGGTGCTGTGGTAAGAGTTTTCAGTTGGTTTTTTTAAAATTCAGTTCGTTTAAGTCGGCATGGAGGGAAGATGTCTCCGTAAGTGCTCCCGTGTTTTTTTGTGGGTGGGAGGGTTTTATGTTTGTGTGTGTGTGTATGAGTGTGAGTGGGGTGGGGGTTGGGTGGGTGGGTTAGGAGGGTTTAATGTGGCCTTGCCTTCCTGGCCAGGCTGCGTTAAATCCTTGCGTTGGGGTGGGGGGTTTATTATTTATTTATTTATTTGGTGTTTTATTTTTTACAGGGTGGCCAGCCGTAGCCTGGGTTGGTGGGGGAAAGAGGGGGTAACCCTCTCCCCCCAAGCTATGGGCTGGCTTGTGCTAGGCTCTGACTCTGTGGGGGAAAACATCATTTTCCCCCACTGCCTCGCCGAAGCATGGGTCGGGGGGGAGGGGTATTCTCTTTCCCCACCCCCATGCTACGGTGCCTTTGCCTCCTGAAGAGAAGGACTCATTTCTCTCTGGGTTGGTTGGGAAGTTCCCAGCCAACCCAGAGGGAAGCAAAGCCTCTCCGTGATGTAGATTCCTTCTCTCCGGGAGGCAAAGGTGCCTTTGCCTCCCGAAGAGAAGGACTCGCTTTTCTCTGGGTTGGCTGTGAACAGAATGGAGAAGCACTAGCCTGTCCTTCCTCCCTATTGGCATCGAGGCCACGGTGCCCGCAAAGACGAAGGAGAAGCCACTGCTTCTCCCTACGTAGAAGGCCGCACTGGGAGGGAAAGACTTTTAAACACCCAGCCGGAGCCAGGAGGTAAGTGCGGTCAGTGGGGGTTAGGAAAGGGGGGCTAGGTGGTGTGGCCAGGGTGGCGGCAGCATGGTTACCAGGGCCATGCCTCCCCCTCCCTGCTGACCGTGCTTACCTCTTGGCTCCGGCTGGGTATTTCAAAGTCTTTCCCTCCCGGCGGTTGTTTTTTTTTAAAGTCAGCGTGCCACGCTTTCCCAGCCTCCTCTGCGCTTGTGTCCCTCAGACTGATTGGCTGAGGGGTTGCGCAGCACAGAGGATTCTGGGACTCATAGTTTTATTTTTTTGGTCACGTTCGTGGGGCGGCTGCCCCACTGGCAACCACCGGACCCCCAAGGTGTTGGGAAGGTGGGGGTTATGGAGAGTGCAGAGGGCTAGGTCAGGGCTGGTTGGGCTGGTTGCGGGAGCCTTTGAATGAACCCAATGGTTAAGGCCACTTTTTATAGGTATAGATGAGGCTACAGCACACCTCTCTCCTACAGTATGTATTAAGTCCATAGATCATGGAAGTTATCTCAGAACTGTTAATTTAGTATTATAAATCTGGGATAAATTACTATAGCTGATTTACATTTTCATAAGGAAAATTGTGTTAAGTCACAGGCAACAGTTACTCATTAACAAAGTGCTAGGAATGATCCTAGTGCAGGCCTGATCATGCAATTGAGTGAGTATCCAGGAATACAAACAAGACCTCCTTAATGTAAGTCAATTTGTCACCAAAAATGATGTAATTATCCTCCTCCAAGCATACCTTTTCAGTAGGAATCTCACCATGGTCCCCCCCCCCAATTCTTATTATCCCTTCCCTGCCATCTTACCTCTCTGATCCATTTGTTTTATAGCTTTAGTTTTCAGATTGTTAGATTTGATCATACTTGTATTTTATGAACATGGTGAAACAGTTCAGGAATACTGCCTGTAAAGTAAGATACCAATCCAGATGTAAATAAGATACCTTTGAATGAAACAAGTTAAAATTGGCACCTTCCAGATGTATTGTTTGCTCGTTTATTCCCTGTACCCTGCTGTTTCCAACTCTCTACAGAATGTCCAGCTAACTTTTTGCAGGCATTATGTATAGATGTGTAATAAATAATATGAACCAAAAATTAGGATGCAGATGTGGGATTAGACAATCATCTGTGAATCTGTTTCCTGGCGCTCAATGGGAGTCTCTCCAATCATTCTGCTTAGAATAGAAATTCCCTAAAGGGTTGTGTGAATTGTCATTTGATGAGGCTTTCAGCACTTCCCACATCACGAGGCATTTGTGAACACTATGAGTTACCTGTGACCTGAGAAGAAAGGGTTATCTCAAATCCCAAGGCACTCAAACAGTGTGGTAAAGTGAAGCAAGAAGAACAAAGGGACCCCAGGGACCACAAAGGGACCACAAACAGTTATTTTAATTGATCCCAAAACCTACTTTCAGAAGGCTTTCAGAGCTCTTTCATTTCAGAGACAATGCTCTTTCTGATCTTAACAGATGCTGTAGTTTACTGGCCATTTCATCCCAAATCACTATTTCACAGATGTTCTATTTTTACAAAGTTCCTTCCACTGTATCCAGGTTTCAGGAACAATTTTATTACCTCACTGTTCACTAAGTGACAAAAGAAGTTTTGGTGTGTGGTTTTGTTTTGTTTTTGTGTGTGGCTTCACATTTTAAACCACCACCAGCTTTGGACTCTTTGTGGTACAAACTCCTCTTTTAAACGCTATTCCCCTCTCTCCATTTGTCTCTCCTCTGCTTAGCAGGTGTGAAATATTAATTGCTACACTTGGGACTGGATGTTCAGTCTGCTGAATCTGACTTAAATATCATTCTCCAATGGAAGTATTATTGTGTGTGAGGGGGAGGCAGTTGCATTAACAAAAAGTAACTTCCTGCTTTCCTCTTAATTAATAGCCATGCTTTGTTTGATGCAAAGATATTTTGGCTAATTATAAAAGGAAGGGGGATTCTCAATTTGTCACCTCTTTTGTTTTTGTTCCACTACATCCCCAGTGACAGCTTCACCAAGATATGATGTACTGCTCAGCCGACAGTTCCAGATGTGCTCTCACAAAGCTTCTGTTTAAAATTCAAAATTATACATTTCATTACATGAAATCTAAAGTAGTTTCCACACCACCTTCTCCTACCACCACCACCACCACCACCAACCACCACTCCAGGTATTGAGGAAGATACCAGGTTCTTGTTCTTGCAGTGATCTCTGCTGGCATTATTTGGTGTTTATTATTTGGTGTTAATATGTCTTTGATTTTGTCTCTCCCCTCTCCTCAGGATCTGCCACATACTCTTTGTCCTTCTCTTCCTTTCACATATGCTTTGTATGGTATGGAATAACAAGACATTCTCTCTGAATGGGCAAAGCCCTTTATTTATTGTCTCTGTATATAGTTCAAAATTGGTTTTGTTTCAATGTTTCCCCTTATAATCTCATTCCTGATTTTATCCCATCTAGTCACTCCAGCAGCCTTCCTCAGACATCTCATTTCCTTGGTGACCAACTTTCATTTATCTTTTGTTGTAAGTATCCATGTTTGGCACTGGTAGCATAAGATGGCAATGAATATGCTTTGTGAATATGCTTTGTATGAGGCGTTTCTTTGTGCTGGTTGGTATTGACTTAAGTTGGAAGAGCAGAGCTAACTAATATTTGGTTTGCCTTACTACACCATAATGTAATCTCTTCGTCCATTTATCATCTTCAGTAAATGTTGTTCCTAGGTTAGTGATGGTGAATCTTGGCACTCGAGCTGTTCTTGAACTTCAATTCCCAGAAGCCTTGATCAGCAGGAGTGCTGACTTGGGCTTCTGGTAATTGAAGTCCAAGAACACCTGGAGTGCCTAGATTCACCATCACGGTCCTAGGAATTTGAACTCTTCCACCTGTTTTATACTTGTTCCCTCTATTACAATATTTAAAATATGTTGCTTCTTTCTAATTGTCATTAATTCATTGCAGGCGCACCCCCCAATAAAGGACTCAGACACTGATGAAAGTGGATAACAGCATTGGGCCACATTTATTGATTCATGCCCTAGTCCGAATTATAAATTTCTATTGGTAATTGACCAATCATAATTCTTAAGGCAAGCAGGCCGAAGTAACACTGGTAAGGTACCACCCAAAATTGCCAACGGCAATTGTTACAATGTATCTATTTGTATCAATTTGTTTGTTGACAACAAACAAATTGTTGACCGTAGTCAATATCTAACTAATGACCCCACCCTCTGACGCGTATCCGTAAAATCACGGGGTGATGCATGCTGTCTAGCTGTAGCCATCACCCCGTCGCCTAGTTCATCGTTGACCGGACAACGTTTAACCAACTTATGCCTGTCTAGTGTTGTCCAGTCAATTGTGAACTTGCCGGATACCTGTGGGTCATAATGTTTACCTTACCAGTGCTACCCGCCCATGTAACCAAAGTCAACAGCGGCAACAGAAAACCCCTATGTCAAACCATAGCAACAGTGTGGGATGGGCGAAAAAACCAGGACCCGAGAGCCAATATGGGTCCCAGCCAAAAATTCCCACCCGGCCCCGAAGCGACCAAAATATCACACTGTTAACTAGGGAGGGGGTGGAGGGGAAAAACTTCTCCTCTCCGTCTTTTCGCAAAATGGCAGCACGGCTGCCTCGTGGCCACCCCTTTTATAAGGGAGCTGGCCACGCCCCCTAACTACCCGGATGCCTTCGTCCGGTGGGGGGGGGGGCCCGCAAAGAGCGTGGCGGCCATTTTGGCACCGCGCTTGCATTGCAGGCGCACCCCCCAATAAAGGACTCAGACACTGATGAAAGTGGATAACGGCATTGGGCCACATTTATTGATTCATGCCCTAGTCCGAATTATAAATTTCTATTGGTAATTGACCAATCATAATTCTTAAGGCAAGCAGGCCGAAGTAACACTGGTAAGGTACCACCCAAAATTGCCAACGGCAATTGTTACAATGTATCTATTTGTATCAATTTGTTTGTTGACAACAAACAAATTGTTGACCGTAGTCAATATCTAACTAATGACCCCACCCTCTGACGCGTATCCGTAAAATCACGGGGTGATGCATGCTGTCTAGCTGTAGCCATCACCCCGTCGCCTAGTTCGTCGTTGACCGGACAACGTTTAACCAACTTATGCCTGTCTAGTGTTGTCCAGCCAATTGCAAACTTGCCGGATACCTGTGGGTCATAATGTTTACCTTACCAGTGCTACCCGCCACATGGAGGGGCTTCAAAGAAGGCTCGACGCCCCCCCAGACCGTCAGCTCGGTCAACAGGCCTGCTCGCCAATCACCCAACAGGAGGTCCATACCTCCTCGCGACAGATGGACCCCATCCCCTGCATAAAGATCATAATTTTGCAGACTAATGGCGGGGTGAGGACTGAGCCGCCCCCAACCCCTGCTGACAATGAACCGGGCCACAGCCCTGTTCACCATGCGTCTAGCCCGGTCAAGGGATGGGAGGTCGAACCCTCCCCTATACATGTGCCGCGGCACCATGTCCGATCAAACAAGGGTGGTGGCGGGCCACACGTAATGCAAGTAGGCGAGGTCGCCGCAAATCGCATGCTTTAGTGATAAGCCGGTGACCTGGCCTAAATCATTGCCCCCAAGGTGTATGATCAGAATGTCAGGCGGGTCAGCATTCCGTCCTGAAAAAGGAACGGCAACAGCTCCCGCCATAACATCCCAGGCTTACCATACCATGTGAGACTTGCGTATGCACCCAGTCCCAGTCGGGGTCCCCACTCTGTCGCCGCAGCGTAATGCGCTGCCCTGTGCACGTAGCTATGGCCCACCAGCCATACTGTCACCGGTGTAATACGACACCCAGGGTCTGTCGAGGAAAAAACGAGGGAGAGAAAAGATGTGGTGACCAGGCTGGTACTCACTGTGGGAGAGGGCGGACATAAAATTGAAAACACTGCGAACCCCACCTCCCCATACGGCGTATTTCAGCCCAGGAGTACCCAAAAGCAGCAGCAGTGGAGGCCGCCCCTATTCTGAACGAATGGGTGCCATAACGGGCCCCCGGGAGGCCTACACTGGCGAGCGCTTTGCCTGTCACCTTCCAAAATTGAAACTTAGTAAGGGGAGACCCATCCTGGTGACAGAAAAACGGGCCATGGTGCGTGCCACGCAGTGCAATAAACTCCTGTAGGGCACCAACCGGACAGATGTCTGCCAAAGAACACCGTAGCAGTCTTACACCACTGCCTACACCATGCTGATCTGTCTTAGAGGAGCGTATCCTCAACTGAGCCCAGTCTTTGGCAACATAGACATCCTCGAGTTCCAGTGCCCTACGACTTGCATCCGCCTTAGACAGCATCACAAGCTCGCTGATGCGGAGCGCTAAAAAAAAAGGCCACCGTTGTGGCTGCATGAAATAGGGCTGCCTCATATCTATCAAAACAGAGGCCAGGCCAGCCCCTGGCCAATTGGGTAAGAACCCCTGGGGAAATCGGGTGGCGGTCGTCCAGGCAACGCCCACGCTCCCGCACCCACCCCTCCAAAACATGTCTCACACAGAAGTCAGCAGTACTATCCACATGACCTCCCACCTTGGCCATAAAAGCCAACGCTGACAGCCTAGATGCTATGGTGCGAGGTGCAAGGCCCTGGGCATGCAGGTAAACCATGAACCGAAGTACATGGGTCACTGGGATCGGCCAGGATTCTGGCAGCCGGAATTTGGTACAGAAGGCTCTGAAAGAATTGAATGCATGGTGATACGCCTTACGCGTGCGTGGTGCCAGTGACAAGCCAATCGCCCGGTTCACCTCTCCTTGCCAATGGTCCATATCCCGTCCGGGAGTGGCGAGGGAAATTCCTCCACATCCGGGGCCAAGGCACGGAACCGGGAGATCTGCAGGCGGGACAAAGCGTCAGCGATATCATTATTGACCCCCGGGACATGCCTGGCCCTGAAGAGGACGTTGAGGCGCAGGCTGCGCAACACAAACTGGCGCATTAGGTCCATTACCCTGGGCGATTTGGAAGTCTGTGAGTTGACAATGTGGACAACGGCCGCATTGTCACACCAGAAATGGACGACTGAGTTGGCCCACTCCTCGCCCCATAGCATCAAAGCCCCCAGGATAGGGAAAAATTCCAGATACGTGAGATCACGCAGGCGACCCGTGCCTGCCCAGGCTGGTGGCCACCCACCATAGGCCCACTTCCCATTGAAGTACATCCCATAACCCAGGGACCCCGAGGCATCAGACTGTATCTGAAAGCGAGGGGAAGCCAGGAGGTCAGACCTCCAAAATGATACTCCATTGAACTCCCTCAGGAACTGGAGCCAGATAAGCATATCTGCCCTGATACCCCGGGTGAGTCTAACCCTATGGTGGGGCCTAGATAAGCCTGCCATGGCATCGCACAAGCGCCGAGCAAATGCCCTGCCCGGTGCGACCACCCTTCAAGAGAAATTGAGGTGACCATGCAGCACCTGCAGTTCCCTCAGGGATGCCTTGCGTTTAGCAAGCAAATCCGAGATAAGGGCCACTATCCTTGACAACTTATCCCCCGGTAACCTAGAAGCCTGCGCTACCGTGTCAATCTCCACCCCCAGGAATACTAGCTTAGTAGATGGGCCCTCGGTCTTTTCGGGCGCTAAAGGGACACCGAGTTCCTCCATTAGCGTCTGAAATGTGTTGAGGAGACGTGTGCACGTGTCCCAGCCCTGTTCACCCCCGAATAAAAAATCATCCAGGTAATGGGCTACAGACTGGGACCCTGACCTGCGGACGAAAGCCCACTGTAGGAACGTGCTGAAACGCTCGAAGGCCGAGCATGATATGGAACAGCCAAAAGGCATGGCCTTATCAAAGTAATATTCACCCTGGAACTTGAAACCCAGCAACTCAAAATCGCCCGGGTGCACCGGCAAGAGGCGAAACGCCGACTTAATGTCGCCCTTAGCCAACAGCGCACCCGGGCCACATGAGCGCACCATGCGCAGCGCGTTGTCAAAAGATGCATACCTGACTGAGCAAAGGTCATCAGGGATAGCATCATTGACCGATCGGCCGGCTGGGTAGGACAAGTGATGAATCAGGCGAAACTCGCCCGGTGACTTTTTGGGCACTAAGCCCAAGGGTGATACCTTAAGATTGGGAAACGGGGGTGTAGGGAAAGGGCCAGCGACCCTGCCCGCATCGACCTCCTTATTAATGCTGGCAGCAGCCACCTCCTCCCTCCCCCTTAGGGACAAAAGGTTGGGGGCATCCTGGGGGAACCTATCACCCACAAAAGGAATACGGAACCCCCGTCTAAAACCCTAAAGGAGGTAAACCGCGTCCGCCTCCCTCGGGTACAATGCGAGCCAATGCTCCAACATGTCCACATTAATTGGGGAGGGGGCCTTTCGGTGAACCAGCTCCCTCTGTGGCAGTCTTGCCAGCCCCCTGTCCGCCCTTCCCTCTGCCCCGCATCCCTCCAGGCCTGGGACAGGCGGAGGCCGCATGGGGGCCAGCACAGGAGGGACACTCATGCCTGTACTTGCAATTCTTCCTATTGCAGGAACCATTGGACGAGAAAGTCCAGCACAGCAGGCGGGCTGGAACCCCCTGCCCCGCCACCTGGCGGGGTGCCTGTGCTGGGGCCGCTCGCTGGACCGCATGTCCACAATGGTATCTCTCCCCGGGCGCGTGGCGCGTGGGAGTCATGTACAGAAGCCACAGCCTCTGGCAGGGCTCGTCCCACCTCATCTCGGGGTGCAGGGGAATCCACATATGGAATTCCTCGTCATAAGCCAACCACGACGGGCCCGGGAAGTCAACCATCGCCCGGTAGATGTTGTCCAAATACTGGACCATGGGAATCACCAAATCCGGCCGGGCCCTGAGGTAGACCGCCATGTATATGAGGTAGGCCGGCAACCAGTTGGCCCACGTACGCGGTGGCTTGCGACGACACGCCTGCTCCTTATCCTTCTCATCTTGCCCCTCCCTCTCCTCCTTGGTGGGCTCTCTGTTAAGGAGTGAGAAGATGTCCACATACTCCCCCCGCCAGATCTTTTCCTTGGTGGCCTGGGCCAAATGGTCCCCCAGTGGCAAGGAACACCCTGCTGTCGGCAAAGCCGACACAGGTACGGTGGAAACTGCGGGCAACTGGAAAGGAGCCTGGACTAACCCGGTCACCCCTAGAACATTCCCGACTGGGTAAGAAGCACCCCCCACCACGGGGCCCTGGGTGATAGTTGAAGTCACCGGGTGGGGCGTCGGCGACTGGACCGCCGCACCACCCGTGCGAGGCCAAGGCCATTGAAAAGCCCCCCCCAACGTGGCCATGTGTGTAGGTGCACTAGTTTGGACCGCATACTCACATGCTGCACCCCCATGGGCCGCCACCACCGGGGGTTCCGGCCCACTGGGGGCGTCGGAGCTCACGACCGCCGTAGAGCTCGTCGACGGGGCCTGACCCACACCAGCCTGTTGGTTGGGGAGCTGCGAGGCAGTGGCCGATGCCGGGCCACGCGCCTCAGGCAGCTCGACCCGTCCCGCTGCCCAGCAGACGACGCATCGAACTGCACCCCAAACGGGGCCCCTGGGTGACTAACCCGGGCCAGGGATGCCTCAAGGGCCGCAACGCAGGCCAGGAGGGCCTCAATGCTGACATAGCCACCTAAACCAAGGGGGGGGGGCAAAGGGCCAGCCGGCCCACTAACTACAGGCGTCGGTACAGGTCCCTGTATCCCGCGGCCTGAATAGGGCCACGACCCTAAGCCCGGGCCCGGTAGGGCCGATGGAGTACCCTGCCAGGGAAGGGGACCACACCACCCCCCAAGGTTAGAAACCCCCGCAGTAAGCTGCGCCCCAACGGAGGAAGGCCCAGCGGAATGGGCCACGCCAGGAGCAGTGGCCACCGCTTGCAGGCCGAGGGCCGCGGCCCCTACTGGGCCTGTATGCGGACCCCCCGCCTCCGGCCAAGGGGGAATTAACCCCATCCCACCAGTCCCGGTGGGCTCGGGCATAAGAGGCTGCTGGGGAGGCGCAGCCGCGGTCCTCCGACCCGGATTGCGCCTCCGCACAGAACGAGCTGCGCTCGCAGCCGCCTTCTTCTTTGAGGGCATCGCAGCTAACCGATGGGAAGCCGAAAAGGAGGAAAATCAGCAGCCAAGAGGCTTCCCAGTGAAGGTAAAAGCGACGGAGGTAAGAGGGGAAAAACTTCTCCTCTCCGTCGCTTCGCAAAATGGCAGCACGGCTGCCTCGTGGCCACCCCTTTTATAAGGGAGCTGACCATGCCCCCTAACTACCCGGATGCCTTCGTCCGGTGGGGGGGGGGCACAAAGAGCGCGGTGGCCATTTTGGAGCCGTGCTTGCATTTGTCTCTTTACTGATTAGTTGCACTTGCTATCAATACCTGATCATCATCTAAAAGTAATTCATTGATATTGTTTCCATTCATATGCATAGCTTTTTTTTGCTTATGCTGTCTACATAGGTGATAAATAATAATGAAGATACTGTAGTACACATTCCTGCCTCACTCCAGATATTACTGCAAAGGGTTCCAATATTCCTTGATTTGTTGTAACTACACTTCTGCAGTCGCTATATACGCTTTTACATAATCTAATAAGATGTTCGCTTACTTCATATTGTACCAATGTTTGCCATAGTGATTTCCTGTCAACTCTTTCAAATGCCTTCTCTTGGTCTACAAATGCAACAATGCAAGCGCGGCGCCAAAATGTCCGCCACGCTCTTTGCGGGCCCCCCCACCGGACTTGGACATCCGGGTAGTTAGGGGGGCGTGGCCAGCACCCTTTAAAAGGGGTGGCCACGAGGCAGCCGCACTGCCATTTTGCAAAGCGACGGAGAGGAGAAGTTTTTCCCCAATCGCTCCGTCGCTCTTCCCTTTAGCCGGGAAGCCTCTTTCGAGCAGCGGTTTCTTCTGCGCTTCTTTTCTTCGGCTTCCCAGCGAATTGCAGCAATGCCTTCCAAAAAGAAGGTGATGGTGAACGCGGTTCGCACTTCAAGGAGGCGCCAGCCGGGTCGGAGGACCGCGACTGCACCCCCTCAGCAGGCCCCCTTTCCGGGGGCGCCCACCGTGACCGGCGGGATGGGGTCGATTGCTCCCTGGCCCGAGGCTGGGCAGCCTCAGACCGGCCCTGCAGGGGCTGCGGCCCCCGGCCCGCAATTAGCGGCCACCGGCCCGGGCCTGGCGCATAGCCAGGCTGGGCCTTCAGGCCTTGGCATGCAGCTTCCAGCGGTGGGCTTTAACCAAGGGGGTTGGCTGGGTTCCCTTCCCTGGCAGGGCATGCCCTCCGGGGCCGGTGGTCGGGGCATGGCCGTATTTGGGCCCTGGGGTCCAGAGACCTGGCCCGGTGCCAGCAACCGGTGGGCCGGCCGGCCCTTTGCCCCCCATCAGCGTTGGGGGCTATGTAAACGTTGATGCCCTACTGGCCCGCGTAGCGGCCCTCGAGGCATCTTTGGGGATAGTTAATCCATCAGGGGCACCCTTTGGTTTACAGGTCAACTCAGCGTCTGCCAGTCCTCGGCAGGCGGCCGAAAGGGTTGAGCTGCCTGAGGCAAGTAGGTCGGCGACTGCCGCAGCCTCGCAGCTCCCCACTCAGCAGATGCCGCCAGCAGGTAGTGGTCAGGCCCCGTCTACGAGCTCGGTTGCGGTCGCGAGCTCCGACGCCCGCAGTGGGCCGGAACCCCCGGTGGGGGCGGCCCATGGGGGTGCAACTTGTGAGTATACGGTCCAAGCTAGTGCACCCACACCACAACCCACTACGGGGGGAGGTTTGCAGTGGCCGTGGCCTCGCCTGGCTGGGGCGGCTGGTCAGCCGCCTCTGGCCCATCCGGGAACAGCTCTAACACTCCAAGGCCCCTCTTGGGGCGGGGCACCCTGTCCTGCAGGGAACTTATTGGGGGTGGCGGGGCTGGTCCAGGCTCCTTTCATGGTGCCCAGCACGGTCAGTGTTCCGGTGTCGGCCTTGCCGACAGCAGGTTATTCTTTACCCCTTGGGGATCATTTGGCCCAGGCTACCAAGGAAAAGATCTGGCGGGGGGAGTATGTGGACATTTTCTCCCTCTTGAATAGAGAACCCACCAAAGAGGAGAGGGAGGGGCAGGACGAGAAGGACAAGGAGCAGTCTCGTCGACGTAAGCCGCCACGTACGTGGGCCAACTGGTTACCCGCATACCTTATATACATGGCGGTGTACCTCAGGGCCCGGCCCGACCTGGCAATTCCGATGGTCCAGTATTTGGACAACATATACCGGGCGATGGTTGATTTCCCTGGCCCGTCGTGGTTGACTTACGATGAGGAATTCCGCATGAGAGTGCCCCTACATCCAGAGATGAGGTGGGATGAGCCCTGCCAGAAGCTGTGGCTTCTGTATATGACCCCCACGCGCCCGGCGCCAGGGGAGAGGTACCATTGTGGACATGCGGTCCAGCGAGCTACTCCGGCCCAGGCACCCCGCCAGGTGGCGGGGCAGGGGGTTCCAGCCCGCCTGCTGTGTTGGAGTTTCTCGGCCAATGGTGCGTGTAACAGGAAGCAGTGCCGTTACAGGCATGAGTGTCCCTCTTGTGCTGGCCCCCATGCCGCCTCCGCGTGTCCTAGGGCAGGCGGACTGCGGGGCAGAGGTAGAGGTGGACAGGGAGCGGGCAGAACTGCCGCGGAGGGAGCTGGTCAAGCAAAAGGCCCCCTCCCCAATTAATGTGGACATGCTGGAGCGTTGGCTCGCAATGTACCCGAGGAGGGCAGACGCAGCTTACCTGCTTGAGGGTTTCCAGCAGGGGTTTCACATTCCTTTCACAGGGGACAGGTCACCTCAAGATGCACCCAACCTGTTATCACTCAGGGGAAGGGAGGAGGTGGCTGCCATGAGCATTGCTAAGGAGGTTGCTGCTGGCAGGGTCGCTGGCCCTTTCCCTGTCCCACCATTTCCCAATCTCAAGGTTTCCCCGTTGGGGTTAGTGCCCAAGAAGTCACCGGGGGAGTTCCGTTTGATACACCACTTGTCTTACCCGGCTGGCCGTTCGGTCAACGATGCTATCCCTGACGACCTTTGTTCGGTTAGGTATATATCTTTTGACCAGGCCCTGCGCATGGTGCGCTCATGCGGCCCGGGTGCACTACTGGCTCAGTGCGACATTAAGTCCGCGTTCCGTCTCCTGCCAGTGCACCCGGGCGACTTTGAGTTGCTGGGTTTCAAGTTCCGGGGTGAATTTTATTTCGACAAAGCCATGCCTTTTGGCTGCTCCATTTCATGCTCGGCATTTGAGCGCTTCAGCATTTTCCTGCAATGGGCCTTTGTTCACAGGTCAGGGCCCCGGTCTGTAGCCCACTACCTCGACGATTTCCTATTCGGGGGTCAACGGGGCTGGGACACGTGCACGCGTCTCCTACATACATTTCAGATGTTAATGAAGGAACTCGGTGTCCCTTTAGCGCCCGAAAAGACCGAGGGCCCTTCAACTAAGCTCACATTCCTGGGGGTTGAGATTGACACGGTTGTGCAAGCATCCAGGTTACCTGTTGATAAGGTTTCCCGGATCGTTGCACTCATTTTGGACTTGCTGGCAAAACGCAAGGTGTCCCTGCGGGAGCTCCAGGTGTTACATGGTCACCTCAATTTCGCTTGCAGGGTCATCGCACCTGGCAGAGCGTTTGCTCGACGCTTGTGCGACGCCATGACTGGCTTGGCCAGGCCTCACCACAGGGTCCGACTGAACAAGGGCATGAGGGCTGATATGCTCATCTGGCTTCAGTTCCTGAGGGAATTCAACGGGGTGTCCTTTTGGAGGTCCGACCTTTTGCTTTCCCCTCGTTTTCAGGTTCAGTCGGATGCATCAGGGTCCCTGGGTTATGGGATTTACTTCAAAGGGAAGTGGGCCTACGGCACATGGCCGCCAGCCTGGTGGGGTTCGGATCGTTTGCGCGATCTCACGTACCTGGAATTTTTCCCCATTCTGGGAGCTTTGATGCTATGGGGCGAGGAGTGGGCCAATTCGGTCGTCCATTTCTAGTGTGACAATGCGGCAGTTGTCCACATTGTCAACTCACAGACGTCTAAATCTCCCAGGGTCATGGAACTGGTTCGCCAGTTTGTGTTGCGCAGCCTATGCCT
Organism: Bradypodion pumilum; assembly: GCA_035047305.1. Classification (NCBI taxonomy): domain Eukaryota; kingdom Metazoa; phylum Chordata; class Lepidosauria; order Squamata; family Chamaeleonidae; genus Bradypodion; species Bradypodion pumilum. Next base: position 64,733,410 of record JAWDJD010000004.1, on the reverse strand, counting down.
CAATGTGCTTTTTAGGGCCAGGCATATTCCAGGTATTAATAATGATATTGCTGATGCTTTGTCCCGCCTGCAGATCCCCCGGTTCCGTGCCTTGGCCCCGGACGCAGAGGAATTTCCCTCGCCGCTCCCGGACGAGATATGGACGCTTGGCGAGGAGAAGTGAACCAGGCGATCGGCATGTCGCTCACCCCCCGCACGCGTAAGGCATATAACCATGCATTTAGTTCATTCAGGGTCTTTTGTGCCCAATCACGCCTGCCTGAAAGTTGGCCCATCCCGGTAGCTCACATCCTTCGATTTATGGTTTACTTACATGCCCAGGGCTTAGCCCCCCACACCATAGCATCCAGGCTGTCAGCGCTGGCATTCATGGCCAAGGTGGGTGGTTTTGCTGACAGCACAAGTGATTTTCGCATACGACATGTTTTGGAAGGGTGGGTGCGGGAACGTGGGCGCAGCCCGAACGACCGCCACCCTATTTCTCCAGGGGTGCTTACCCACCTTGCACGGGGTTGGCATGACCTGTGTTTCGACAGGTATGAGGCAACCCTGTTTCACGTGGCTACTACGGTGGCCTTTTTTGGGGCGCTCCGCATCAGTGAGCTGGTGCTACTGTCTAAGGCGGATGCGAGTCGTAGGGCACTGGAACTCGAAGATGTCTATGTTTCTTCTGATTGGGCTCAGCTGAGGATACGCTCCTCTAAGGTTGATCAGCACGGTGTAGGCAGTGGTGTAAGACTGCTACGATGTTCCTTGGCAGACATCTGTCCGGTTGGTGCCCTACAGGAGTTCCTTGCACTACGTGGTACGCACCCTGGCCCGTTTTTCTGTCACCAAGATGGGTCTCCCCTTACTAAATTTCAATTTTGGAAGGTGACCGGTAAGGCACTAGCCAGTGTTGGCCTCCTTGGGGCTCGTTACAGCACCCATTCATTCAGGACAGGGGCGGCTTCCACCGCAGTGGCGTTTGGGTACTCTGGGGCTGAAATATGCAACATGGGAAGGTGGGGATCACGATGTTTTCAGTTGTATGTTCGCCCTCTTCAACAGTGAGTACCAGTTAAGTCACTACCCTGTTTCCTTTTTTCCTTGACAGATCCTGGGTGTCGTCTTACACCGGTGACAGTATGGCTGGTGGGCCACAGCTATGTGCACAGGGCAGCGCAGTTTGCTGCGGCGACAGAGTGGGGACCCCGACTGGAACTGGATGCGTCCGCAAGTCTCAGGTGGTACGGTAAGCGCGGAATGTTATGGCGGGAACTGTTGCCATTCCTTTTCTCCATCAGGGATGCTGACCCGCCTGATGTCCTTATTATACACCTCGGGGGTAATGATTTGGGACAGGTCACGGGCCTATCGCTGAAGCATGCGATTTGCGGTGACCTGGCCTACTTGCATGTTGGGGCAAAAAACCCCAATTACATTTATAAACTGATGGGGTCTGAACTCTCTGCGACAAACCAGGAAAGGGACCTTGGTGTCCTGGTGGACAGCTCAATGAAGGTGTCAACCCAGTGTGCCTCAGCAGTGAAAAAAGCAAACTCAATGTTAGGGATCATTAGGAAGGGTATAGAAAATAAGTCAGCAAGTGTCATTTTGCCTCTTTATAAATCTATGGTGAGGCCCCATCTGGAATACTGTGTACAGTTCTGGTCGCCATACCTCCAGAAGGATATTATGGAGTTGGAGAAAGTACAGAGGAGGGCAACCAGAATGATTAGGGGACTGGAACACCTTCCTTACCATCTGAGGCTGCAACGTTTGGGCCTTTTCACTCTTGAACGACGGCGTTTAAGAGGTGACCTGATTGAAGTTTATAAAATCATGCACGGTGTGGACAAAGTGGATAAGGAAAAACTGTTTTCCCTATCGCACAACACTAGAACTAGGGGACACTCCATGAAACTTTTGGGTACTAGTTCTCAAACAAATAAGAGAAAGTACTTTTTCACCCAGAGGATTACTGGTCTATGGAACTCCCTGCCAGAAGAAGTGGTGACAGCTGTCAGTCTTGACAGCTTTAAGAAAGGATTAGACAAGTTCATGGAGGACAAGGCTATCAATGGCTATAATTATGGCTACCTAAGGACAACCTCCGGGTTGGAGAGATAGGCAGGATATCTCTCAATGCCATTTCCAGGGAATCCTAAGCAGGTGAAGGCATCTCCTTGGGAATACCCTGAAGGAAATGGTGAGCCACTGTGTGAGACAGAATGCTGGACTGGATGGGCTGTGGCCTGTTCCAGCAAGGCTGTTCTTATGTTCTTATGTTCTTATGTTCATTATGTGTGGCCTGCCACAACCCTAATTTGGTCGGACATGATACCGCGGCACGCTTACAGGGGAGGGTTTAACCTCCAGGCCCTTGATCGGGCTCGGCGCTCGGTGAACAGGGCTATTGCCCGGTTCTTTCTGGACAAGGGTTGGGGGCGCGTCGTATGACACCCCACCATCAGTCTACAAAATTATGAGCTTTACACAGGGGATGGGGTACATCTGTCGCCGGGAGGTATGGACCTCTTGTTGGGAGATTGGCGAGCAGGCCTGTTGACCGAGCTGACAGTCTGGGGGGGGGGGCGGTGAGCCTTTATTGAAGCCTCCCCGTGTGGCGGGTAGCACTGGTAAGGTAAACATTTATGACCCACAGGTATCCGGCAGGTTCGCAATTGACTGGACAACACTAGACAGGCACAAGTTGGTTAACGTTGTCCGGTCAACGATGAACCAGGCAATGGGGTGATGGCACGAGCTAGGCAGCATGCATCACCCCGTTATTTTACGGATACGCGTCAGAGGGTGGGGTCAGTAGTTAGATTATTGACTACGGTCAACAATTTGTTTGTTGTCAACAAACAAATTGATACAAATTGATACATTGTAGCCAATTGCCATTGGCAATTTTGGGTGGAACCTTACCAGTGTTACTTCGGCCTGCTTGCCTTAAGAATTATAATTGGTGGAATACCAATAGAAATTTATAATTCGGACTAGAGCATGAATCAATAAATGTGGCCCAATGCCGTTATCCACTTTTACCGGTGTCTGAGTCCTTTATTGGGGGGTGCGCCTGCAAAGTAATTCTTATTGTATTCTATATTTTTCTCTATTAGTTGTTTAAGTATAATACTTGCATCTGTGCAACTTCTGTTTTTTTCTGAAGCCCATCTGTTCTTTTCTGGGGCATCATCCCCACTCCTCCTCAACTTCTTCCTCCTTTCAGATCTCTGGTGCAGGCACTCATGTCTATACTCCTCTGCCACTTTCTGTTCTCTTCTCCGTCTCCAAGGGTTTCTTTTATATCCCTCAACTTATAAACCCACTCCTTGTGTACTACCTTCTTGCACCTTCTTTTGTGCATCCTTTTCTAGGGATTCCAGATCTTGTTGGCTAGGCCCTTCAGGAGGGCTGTCAGGCACCATGTGTACCCCAATGTCCAAAGGGGAGCTGTGTGAAACTCTGGAACTCATGAGCTAAGGGGCGATATTCTCATAATATTTTTCTCAGCTTTCTGCCCCCTTCAGGAGAAACAAATGCCATTTCTTCATTTATTACTTTTACCTGCAGTCATTACATATTTGTATGTGTTTCCTAGAAAATGACTATGTTGATTGGAAAGTTTCTTTTTTAAATCTTGAAGAGGAGAGTTTCCTGATCATGGTGCTATCTGATATGGGATAGTTCTAAATGTAGCTTTGGGTTCAGAACCATATTTCTGTTCAGTTGGATGAACAAATAATTTTTATGGTTTCACTCAAATAAGGAGTTAGCAGACTTTTAACTGACTTGAAAAGTCATCCCTTAAGGGATGTTATATTGGTTGAATTAAAGAGAATATGTTTAAATGGTTTTAATAGGATGGTTTTTCAAATTGTTGTTTAAATGTTTTTAATACTATATTTTGCGTTGTAAATGTGTTTTTCATTTTTAAAAAATAAAAATCCACAACAAACTGCTTTGTATCCCTTATGGAGAAAAATAAAATACTGTATAAATATAAATAAAATACATGGATAAGTATGTATAAACAGGCCAACAAATACACAAACAAACTTCAGCATTTTTTCGATGTGCAAAATCACTAGATTTTACAAGAAGTCCTGCAACAATTACACTGATTAAAAATTTGAAGGGATAATGTTGGCCATTAAAACCCTGAGCAGTCTGAGACCTAGTTATCTGAAAGTCAGTGCAGCCTACATTGATCTATTCCAGAAAGACACTCCATCATGTGTATTCTATTTAGGAGTGTCTTTTAACATGCAGCTAGAATCTTGTGTCTAGAATCTTGTGGCTGCAGAGGTTCAAGCGGTTAAGACGCTGAACTCAATGACTGGAAGGTCGGAGTTTGATTCCTGAGTACTGCACGATGGAGTGGGCTCCCGTCTCTGTCCCAGTTCCTGCCAACCTAGCAGTTCGAAAGCAAGAAATTGCAAGTAGATAAATAGGTAACACTTCAGTGGGAAGACAAACAGTGCTCCGTGCACTCCGGTGTTTAGGTATGCCTGCCACATGTCCACAGAAACGTTTGCAGATGCAGACAGTGCTGACTCCTTGGCTAGTTTATTTATTTATTTTATTTTATTAGTTACACTTATATCCCACTCCTCTAGGGAACAGTATATTCCTACATGAGGCACCTAAAATAATAAAATAAACAGAGATGAGCACTGAACCCTAGAATCGGATACGACTGGCTTTCGAGCAAGGGCAACCTTTACCTTTACTAGAATCTTGCTGAAAATTTACTTGGTTGTAAATTAAATTGTGTAACTCAATGTGTAAATTGGCATTAACTAATACTGTAAGACACCAGTTGTATTACTAGGTACATGCCAATTGTAGAATGTGGAATGTGCCTTATAATACAATTGGATACTTATTCGCCAGTGCAATTCACCACAGTGAATTATTGAGTTTTAAAAGTCATTTCAGGTCACTGCCTCTTTCTGTCTTTAAGATGGTGTCCTGTATATCTTAAATCGTTGATGTTTCTTCCACAACTTCCACTCCTTCATCTGAATCTAGCCTGGCTTTTCATTAGATATGATCTGCACACAGATTAAACAGACAGGGAGATAAAATGCACTCTTTGCTGACATCTTTGCCTGGAGGAAACCATTTCAATATTCTGTCCTAATGGCAGCTTCTTGTCCAGATTAAACATCTGGAAAATCAAGAGATGTGGTACACCAATTTCTTTCAGGACAATCCATATCTTCCCATGAGCTATGGGGTTTAACATAGACACGTGTAAATTGGCAGCAGGATTCTAGCAAGAATCAGGATTATATTGGCACGATGTTTAAGAAAACTATCTGAGTTGTTTGATATTGTTTTGTTATATTTTGCTATACTGTAGTTTTATCGTCTCCCCCACTTTTATTGGCAAGATATAGAACTAGTATCTTTCCACATATTCTTGTGTTCCAACTGACATCATCCCTAAATTTTTTAGGCAAAGATAACAGGAAAAATAGCTCAATAATGTTGGGCTAAACATGTTTAACCACCCATGATTTAGTTTTACATTTTTGTAAGCCAGTTTAGAAGAAATTTAACTCCAAGAAATTTATTTATGAAAGAAACAAAGATAAAATTGTCGATTAATATGTTGTTTTTAAACAGATTTTGACTTTCACACACTGCCTTCCATCAAGGCAAATAATTCCCCACTGTAGCTGCATGCATTTTCCACTAAAATAGCTAATAAAAGTTCACTATGAATGTAAATGTACCAAATAAGCTGGTTTATCCATTGAGATCAATGCAATCAACCATTAAAAATTTAAGAGTAATTTTAAAACTTCTAAACAAATAGGATCTTAGTTGGATCTCACTAATGCTTCAGGCAATCCTTGTATAGAGAAACAGGGTGATGGGCTTTACTTCAAGGTCTGGTGCGTCCTTTCTTTCTGTAGTCGGATTTGCTTGTAATAGAGGGTGGAGCTGTTTTCTCTCTGTCCTGCCACCCACAGTTCTTCATTTCAGAAATCTAATTCTTATTTCTGTGTTTGTGAATAAAAAAAGGATTAGCAACTATGTTCTGCATTAAGCTGCCATTTTGTACAAGGCTGATAATTATTTATGGAATTATCCAGCATTTCAAAGTTTCTCTGATAACAACTCAAATTGATGCATTAAACAGGCACAGTAATTATTTTAACAATATTAAATGTGTCTCTGTCAAATAATCATTTCATAAATATGAAGACAGCATTTCTAAGTGGTGCCATCACTTAAGACCTTACCAGATTAGTGACACAAAAATCATGTATCCTTTTTCTTCTAGACAGATGGAGCTCCCTTATCTGGCTGTGAGCTTCCTATTTCTTGAAAAATGAAAATGAATTTTTAAATTAAAAAATATATATGTTATAGAGGCAATTTGGCAGCGAACTGGAAAAAATAGAAAGAAAGATAAATGAAGATATTTCTTTATCCAAGAATAAATTGTGTAAACCTTGTTCTATTATAGACAGGCCCCCAAAGGGGCAAAGGAATAATTTATTTTCTGTCATCCATGTAACACTCACAGTTTAAACTGTGTGTGTTAGCTAGAGGTGTCTGAACAAAAAGAACAACAACAACAACAAAACCAACAACCAACCACAAACACACCCTCAAAACAAAACCCTCCGAAAAACAACAACAACCCACAACCCAACCCCATAAATTTAAATTATCCCATTCTCTGGATAAAACATACATGGTAATGCTGCTTATACCCTAAGGATATTCTATTCCAGATGTTCACGACCTGAGCAGATATAGCATTTAGGATTTTTTTTAACCTCCCTTTCCCATTTCCTCCCCATGCCTTAACATTAGAAAAAAAATATCAAGAACTCAATATTTTTGGTTGATGGAGAAAATATTATTATGCAGAAGTAGGTGCCAGAGTTCTGATTAAGGAATATAGTTTGTGATGTAGGCAATCATGCCATTGAGAGTTTTTACTTTCAATAAAACTACAGGTGTGTTGGGAGGCCTGGGGCCTTCCACATAAAAAGTATGTGCTCTACTAATACAGTACAACTCCTTTTCTACTTCAGACATGACATGTACAATTGAGGGCAGATGTTTAGCCAAACGTTATGACACCCCGGCCATACCACCATGTGGTATATATTTTTCAGACTAAACTTTCCTTATTGCCCATAGCATAAGCTATTTTGCAGCAATGAGACATGAAAATTCTTCAGAAATATTGAGCCTGTAGCTCATTATAAATGATGAAGTGATTCTTTATTTTCAGTAAGTGGTTTGACCCTATAAAAAGTCAGCATAATGTTGTTAGGTGGAGCAATTGTTTCCTCCTGATAGGATACAATCAAGTCTATCACTTTGATAACTGCCCAGGATTTTTGATGGTATTTTCTCCTTCCAGATTATAGAGTAATAAATCTCAGTTGAGAGGATTTCAAGACTTATTTTTGTTCTTTCTCCATCCGAGGCGTACCACCTATTATAGGACAAAAGATATGGCAGACTATACATATAATTAAAATATAATTCCAATAATTTTCTGATGGGAATTTATAAAGTCCTCCATGTTGTACAACAATGGCTGAAATCCAGTAGTATGACACTATTAAAGTAGGCCCAATGAATCAGTTAGGATTTGGCAAGTCAACTCTTTCATTATTTCCTTTGATTCAACAAATCTCTCTAGTTGTGACCCACTCCTGGATTTCAGCCATTGATTACAAACATTTAACAGGTTGTTGGTCAATAGGAAAGGCATACAGAAGTACCAACAGTGCAATTGCAACACACATGAGATTTTTGACCTTACAGCATACCTGTCAAGTTTGGGTTTTAAAAATAAGTGAAATTTTGGCCACACCCCTCTGTGGGTGTGGCCAAATCTGTGGACGTGGCAAAATCTGGCCATGTGACTTGCTGGGCTCTAGTCATGCCTGCCACATGACCATGAAAACGTCTGCAAACACAGACAACACTGGCTCTTTGGCTGTAAATGGAGATGAGCACTGCACCCTAGAATCAGATATGACTGGCTTTCGAGCAAGGGCTACCTTTACCTATTGTTAGATCCAATGCTCCCTGTCATATCTGACTCTAGGGTTCAATGCTCATTACTGTTTATAGCCAAAGAGCCAGCACTGCCTGTTTGTAGATGTTTCTGTGGACATGTGGCAGGCATTACTAGACACCAGAATGTTGTTACCTTTCCCACCAAAGTGGTCTCTATTTATCTACTTGTAATTTCTTTCTTTTGAACTGCTAGGTTGCCAGGAGCTGGGAGCTCAAACCATCATGTTGGCCTTCCAGCTAATAAGGTGAGCTTCTTAACCACTGAGCTGCAGTGGCTCAAGTGGCTAAGGTGCTGACTGGAAGGTGGCAGGTCAGCAGCTCGATACCCGAGTATTGCAAGATGGAGTGAGCTTCTGCCTCTGTCACAGCTCCTGCCAACCCAGCAGTTCAAAACCAAGAAAATTTAGAAAAACAAATAGGGTATCTGGATTAGTCCAAGCCCCTTCCTCTCATCTTCCTGTTTGTTTAAGCTTAAGTCTCACCAACCTAGTGGGGCCTCCATCCCACCACACAGAAGTGGCTCATCTTCTTCTGCCTCTTTCCTCCCATCTAGGGCCTTATTTTTTCACTCTCAGACGTCTCTTTCCCTAGGGTCTGCCTTATGTTTATCAAACCACCACCTCATGATGTCATTATTTGTACTTTCACTGTTATTTTTGCAGTTCTGAAGACATGTTACCTGTATTATATTGAAACTAGCAAGGTTTGCCCGGCGTTGCCGGGCTTCCCCCCCCCCCCCGTGTTGTATTAAAAAAGATGCATTTTATTTTTTGGTAATTTTTTTAAATTTTCTAAAAATTTTGTTTTTTTCCCTTTCAAAAACATGTTTAACAATTAACAATATTTTTTTAAACTGGTTGTGTCATTACTGTTAGCTGCACAGTAAAGTATGTTACTTTTTTATTTTTTAAACATATATTAAAAATTTAACTATTTATAAGTTTTTTTTCTCTTTTGTGGTCCAGCGATGTGTCTTTCGCATCTGTAAAACATAATACACAGGGAGAGATATTGATATTTGTCTATTGTTTTTTTTTTTGGAATGTAGTATTTGTGATCCATAAAAATTTTTCATTTATGTTTAACTGTAAATATTGTTGTTAGTTAATATAATTTTATAAATTTTTATGCAAAAGTTTATATTTACCTTCATTAACAGATGTTTTTGTGGTTCAGTTACTTGAGTGTTGATTTGTTGGGGTATCTGTTTAATGAGAATAATGACAAAGTTATATATATTTGTTTTTCACAATATTTGACAATTAAATTGTTTTGGTTATTTACCTGTTTTTTTCTGGCTCTGTTCACATTTGCTTTTCAGAAAATGGTGGAGCATTAATTCAGCGAGTGGCTGGTTGAATGGACATGGTGGATGAGTCATGATGAGTAGATGTCATTGTATGATGGAGTCTATGTCTACCTCATTATTCATTTGCAGCTGTGGGTGTCTTTGTTGTGGTTGTTGCTGGTTGTCATGTTGTTTTTCATAGGTTGAGTGTTTTGTTTCTTGTTGCTCTATTTGTTTGTTGTTTATTTGCTGTATTATTTCTTCTAATGTTTTTTTCTTTGGGTGTTGTTTTAATTCAGTGTTCTTCTCTTGTAATTCTGCATTTTCTTTTGTTTGTTCTTTGAAGTGCAATATGGAGTGTTGTTTGGAGATTGTTGGTATTTCTTTTTTTCTGACAATTTGCATTTCTGGTTGTTTATTTTTGTTGTCTTCTTGTTTGTAATTGTTTTTGTTTGTGGTTGTTTCTGTTTCCTTTGTTGAGTTGTTTTTGTGATTTGTGATGTCATTGCCTGTTATTTCTGTTGTTTGTTGTTTCCATGGCAATATTAATTTTGGTTTTGTTATGGTTTGTATTTCTTTTTTCCTGACAATTAGCATTTCTGTTTGTTTATTGTGTGGCTCCTCTTTTTTGATAATTTGTTTGTTTGTGTTTGTTTGTTCTTGTTCGTCTGTTGTGTTTGTTCTGTTGTTTTTTGAGCAATTGTCTGTTATTTCTGTTGTTTGTTGTTTCCATGGTAATATTAGTTTTGGTTTTGTTATGGCTTGTATTTCTTTTTTCTTGATAATTGGCATTTCTGGTTGTTTATTTTCTGCCTCTTCTTTTTGGATAATTTGTTTGTTTGTGTTTGTTTTTTCTTGTTCCTCTGTTGTGTTTTTTCTGTAAATTTTGGAGACATTCTCTGTTATTTCTGTTGTTTGTTGTTTCCATGGTAATATTTTTCCATGGTGATATTCCATGGAGTGATGCATAGTTAGTTTACCGGCGGTGAATGGTCCTTTGGGGTCCTGGATTTTTGAACGTTTGTCTTCGTCCAGATTTTCGCATTCTGAGGGTTTTTGGTTTGGTGATTTGTTGCTTTCTTTCTCCATCTCAAGTTCTTTTTTTTTCTTCGCTGTTGTTTTCCGTGGGTAAGATTTCACTCACGTCTTTGGCAACTCTCCGTTGATCGATTAGTTTCATTTCTAAGCTGTGTGTTTCCCGTATGTTTGGAAAATCTCGTTATCGCGTTATTTTCCCTCGCTGCTTTTGGAATTAGGGAGAGCTAGGTGAGCTAAGTGGATTTGCATGTTTTGAGGTGTGTCTGTGTTCCGCGTTGCTGTTTCGCTGGGGAGAAGGCATGGCTGTAAGGGAGTGCGTATTTTCCTTTAAAGTTTTTCGTGTCTTGCTTCTTCTTGAAGCGTCTGTGAGTGTATTTTGGCTGGCTTTTTGAAAGTTTAGGACACGCGATGCTTACTGTCGTTGACTTTGGGTGCTCCGTTTGCTCGTGTTTTGGTAAGTGTAACTGTTTTCATGCTATTTTTTGTAATGCTGTTGTAGTATTTCTATTTATAACTGTCTGCTTTTATTTAAATTGTTTTATGTGTTATGTTTGAAAAGTACGTAACTATGAGGGGTTTGCAAGGCAATGGAGCTCCTTTTGTACCATTGGGTCATCATTTCTTACTTCATGTTTGACGTGTTCGCTCCGAAGCTGATGATTGGCGATAGTACTGTGAAAACGTTGCATGGTGTGATTTCTGTTGTAACGCCTTATATGGTGTTAAAGTGAATAGGACACTGGGATCTGTATTTTTCCCTGTGGTTTCAGCATCCGTTGCTCGGCAAGGTTTTAATACGCATGTTTGGATTGGCTGCGGCGCGGCACAGAAAGACTGAGAGCGTTGTTTTTGACCTCGTAATTGGCTGCCGCTCGGAGAAGCATGGCGAAACGCAATGCTTTTGGGGTAATGAAGTTCTTTCCGTTTCTTGCCATTTGTGGGGCTGAGGCCCCCGTTCCGGTTTTCTAAAACCTTCGTTGACCTGCGTAGCCACTTCGGCTGTGCGCACGAAGGGTGGGTGCGGGTCAGTAGGGCGACGCATAGAAACCTATAGCCAGTTCCAACGGTTAACCCTTGGATTTATAGGTTAAGATTTGTCAGTTTGAGTGATGATCTATACAAAATGCATTCAAACCATGTCTCACATTCCACTTTATATAATTGTAAGTAGATAAATAGGGAACGCTTTGGTGGGAAGGTAAACAGCATTCGGTGTGCTCCTGTAGTCATGCCTGCCACATGACCATGGAAATATCTGCAGAAGCAGACAGCGCTGGCAGTTCAGCTTTGAAACAAAGATGAGCACTGAACCCTAAAGTCAGATGCGACTGGTTTTCAAGCAAGGTAAAGGTATCCCTTGCTTGAAAGCAAGTCATATCTGACTCTAGGGTTCAGTGGTCATCTCTGTTTAACCTGGTCTGGACCCTGGACCCTCACCCACAACACACACACAAACACACACACCATCGCTCTCCACACCCACACCCACACCCACACACAAAGGTGAGTCTCTCTCTCTCTCTCTCTCTCGCTCTCACACACACACAGAGCAAAGTAAACAAAACAAAAAGACATAGACTTACCCAGAAGGGGCAAGCCCCGGGGCATTCATGCTGGCCCTCCCTGGCCCAGGGGCAGTCACGTGGGCAGCTCTTTTCTTCCTTTCCCTCCTCCGCTGTCCCCTCGCATGGGCCCACCATCACGGAGGACTCAAAGGAAGTTGGAACGGAAGCAGAGAGATGAAGGCCCTGCCCCAAACCACCTTCTCTCTCCCCTTCCACAAGCGAAAAGCCACAGTGGCCTCTGGTGGCAAGAAAAGAAACTGCAGCTTTGGTATTTTTTTTTTAAAAAAACGTGATGTTATGGGAAAATTAATAAAATGGGAGGGGGCGGGAAGAGGGGTAAAATACGGGGTTTTCCCGGCCAATAAGGGATACTTGACAGGTCTACCTTACAGACATCTGTGCTTTTAAAAATGACACAAATGATAGCAGAATGCTCCAAAAATGGTGTTATAGCCTTTGATATAGACATGATATAGTTTGATATAGACATGATTCCTGCCAGATGACTAGGAAAAAGACAATTTTGCTGTTTTTGTTGTTTTGCTGCCCCACCCCACTCCCCACCTCTGGTCAGATGCCAGAGAACAAAGGACTTTTACTCTTTACCCAACCCTTAGAACTATTTCTTATTTTATGTCAGTAGACAGTCTTTTTGCTATGATTAGATTTGTTAGCTAGCAATCAATCAATCAATCAATCAATCAATCAATCAATCAATCAATCTGCAGTCTAGCCTATTTTGCCCATAAAAGAGGAATGTTATGCCCTTCTGCTTAAATGCCTTAATATGTTCACATTTCTAAGGAATGGGATAATGCTTGACTTGGTAGCCCTGAACTGCCAAGGCCAAAATCTGGCAGGTCCAAATTTAGTTTTGCCTCACCTTTGGTGGTTTTTTTTTTTTGCAATGCACTTACTTATAACTATTTGTTACCTTCTTCATCATCTCTCCCACCAAATGGTGTATAGGAAGCCTTTGGTAGCACTAATTCATTGGCTTTTATATTTAATTGTATCTCCACATTGTCTGTCTGTCATGCATATATATCATTTTGGAATTGTTGCTGGAGATTCCAAGGTCTCACCTGCTGTGCCATCAGAAGGACACTCCTTTAAATCTATGGGTTTGGCCCTGAAATTCCAGGAATGAGATGCTGCTGACCAGGATACCCAAACTGAATTTGTGCCCAATGCTATTTACTTTACAAATTAGTAAGGAGGACTGCAGTGTTCAAAGATGGGTGAGTGATGGCTGTGCAGTTCCTACTGCTGAATGAGTAACCAAAAAACAAAACAAAACAAACAAACCAATCAAAAAACACTGAAGTAGTGGCTTTCTTGTCCAAATGAGCTCCCTCTACCCCCACCTCTGCCATTTCTTTCTTCTGCTGTCTCAGCAGGAGCTTCTTGTAATGCCATGGCTGCTATCCAGAGAAGCTTTCATTGAGTACAGGACTGAGTTTATCTGTCGTGCTGGTGAAATATTTATGTCTAGGCATGGCCACTTAAACATCTGCTCAAATATTGATACCACTGCATAATGACATTTGGCTGGTCCCAAAATAGCTGGACAATTATAAGGACATGCTTCGATATTTTCCAGAGGAGTGTGCCTTCTTAGTAGCTTTGCAGAACCAGCCAATAACTTATGCATTAGATTTATAAACATGCAGAGATAAGTTACAATAGGCCAATGATCATAGGAAAAGGAACATAGTATTTGGGTGCTGGGGTTATAACATAGTGGTCAGTTTCTATCCCCCTACCCTCATTCTATCTCTTTCTGCGACCAGTCTCTATATATTTGCATATGAACTGAACATAGGCCTGATTCAGGTATCCATTAATAGAGCTTTCTGAAAATTTTGGTGCCCAAAGAAAGAGTGGAATGTGTTAGGAGAATTAAGGTGCTCATTTTGTTCTGCTTTTCCCTAGCTGGAGTCCAAAAGTTTCAGCTCAGTAACAAAATATGACAGAATTTTTAAAAGAGCCATCCTCCGGGACGGGTGGGATTAATATCTGTTTTCGATATGCATTCTTCTTACACAGTACAGAAATAACAGTGGATTTTAAACTCTCAAAACAAACTGGCAAGATAGACTCTCCTTTTTCAGACCATTCCGTGTTCAAAGCAAACCCAACTGTATTGAATCTTATTTCAGTACTGGCAGTAGGACAGCACCATTTCTTATACCTCATATAGTAGGATATACTGTAGTTCAGAAAATACACAACAGTTCATGTGATCTATACAGCTCTATACATTCTGCATTTCTCAGCATCTGCTGCCTGAGGTGGTTTCCACATTCTACCAAATTGTAGGTTCAGTTCTGTCTGAGAGGGCAAGGTCAGTGCATTGCATCTGAATATGGTCAGCATGTCTCACTAGCATTTGGAGCAGGGGTTTCCAACCTAAGGCCTGTGGGCCGGATCCAGCCTGTGGTGCCATTTCATGTGGCTCCCACCCCTCCAAGGGCATTTGAGAAACAAAATGGCCACAGCTTTGAAGCTGTTGGGACAAAATAGCCATCCCACCGTGAAGGCGGGGCAAAATGGCCATCCAGCCCTCGAAGCTAACTGAGAGAGCGTGACCCAGCCCACGGCTTTAAAAGTTTGGGAACCCCTGATTTGGAGAGTTCTTCTGCAATTTATAAATTTATATATTCCTTTGATTCACCATCTACCACTGATTCCTATGAAGTTGTAAAAGAATCTAGAATTAAACAAAGATCGCATTACTTATGCAGTAGAAATGCAGAACAGGGCAGCAGTCAATATATTACAGAAGTTTCTGGTTTATGCAAATGAGCTCATAATTCAGTTGCTACTTTTTTCTTTTAAAAGTAGCAGTCCAAAAACTAGGAAATTGTTTCTTGACTCTTGCCCCTAAACTGTTGTGGAATTGGGTCAGTTGTTTCTATATCACTTATATCCAAATGTGCACTGTCATACTGTTTTGGAATTCTCTTCTATACAAAATGCTTCAAATTTTCTCTCTCACAAGGGATGGACCCGTTAGATGCAATCACATTCAAAACATGTAGTTGCAGTACAAAGGACATAAGAGGGAAAATTGTAGGTTTATGCAGAGATGCAGAGAAGTGCAAAGGTAAAAAAAGCAATGACTAAGGCAAGGTCTCGCCATAATATTTCACAGCAAGAAGAGAAAATAAAAGGAGTATTTAATGGATGGATAATATTTTAAAGAGAGTGAACAATGGGGAATGCTCACAATGATATTCCACAAATGGAAACAAAAGATCTCTTAAAAGTGCTAACATTTGAGCTGAGTGGCACACTCATTTCTGAAGCACTTAAGGCTTAAATTTCCCACAGATAAAAGTTCTGTCACTCTAGCAAAGTGCCTCATGATGACATATAATGTGGGCAAAGAGGCATAATACACAAATGTACAGGAGAGCAGGAACAGAATCATTAAAAAGAGGATTTTCTGTTGATACGAGATAATAGGGAATGATAACTATAACTCTGCTTGCAAATGTATCACCCTCTAAGAGGCTTGCTCCTTGTCCCATATTTTGCAAAGAACTGTTTTGTAGAAAAGTGCAGCATTTGTTGTTCACACTTAAATTATATAGATTGAAAGGAAATCTCATCTACTTGGATCAAAGACCTGTGAAAAGATTAGTTAGATTTTTGACTACTGCTATTTCATGTGAGACAGCTGTCTCCCCTTTACAATAGGGAAGGACACTTCAGTGCTGCAGGATGGAAAGATGCAAAGATCAATTGGTGGACATACAGACATAATTGAGGGTCATATGCAAATATGACTTACATTTATATTCAAGTGCCTGGCTGTGGATTCACAGCTTGACTAAATCAGCAGATCTCAGCCTAGGTGTTCTCATACATAACCATGAATAGTATTGTCTTGTTTTACTGTTCTTCATTTACAAATTCCTTTTAATATGTTACCCGGATCTATATTTATGCAGACATCTGTGCAATGAACAATATATATTGTGCCTTTATTACAATCGGTAAAATTTTCAAGCACAAATAGTATGATGCATTAAACTCAACTATAGAGATGTACATATTATCATTCCAGGACCACAGTTAGATGAGAGGTTGTTTTGAAAAACAATAAGCCAGTTGAGTCATGAGATAATTTAATTGCTAGAACCTTCTGTTGTGTATTAAGGCAGAATTGCAAGTTGCTCAGGCAATGCTTTTGCAAAGAGAAAATGGTGGTTTCCCGCCATCCAAAATAGGAGCTAAAGTTGGTGAGAAATTTCCCTCTCGGGGCACGCTCATTATGTTAATCAGAGTTATGTGATTGGGTACACTTTTGGATCCTGTTCCTCATTGGTTAATACTTGTATATCCTGTGATGATTGGTTGGTTATGATTGTCCGGTGGGCCAAAGATGCACCACCGGGGAGACACTATATAAGCCCCAAGGGTAAACAAGGGTGGGGCCGGACCGGATCTATACTTCCCTTATGCACAGGTTAGCCAGCAACATGCTAAGCCTGGGTCTCCTCTAAATGCTATCACTCAAAGGGTGTAGCTTAGGCATTGCCTCTTCTATGGCAGAATCCAGAGGGACTGATTTCATGGGATTTGTATAGCCATCTTATGTCCGGAGCGCCTTGTCCTGAAAGACTGTTGAATAAACACCAGTTGTTGTTCTGTTTATTGTTGCCTTGACTAGTGCTTATAAGGGCCTGACGCGACTTTGGCGACGAAGGTGGGATTGTAGAAAAATGAGATGGCTGACCAAATCCCATTATGGCTGCAACCATTTGACACGTCCAAGCCTTGACTGTGGCCTTACTATGAAGTCCAGCTGGAGGGGCCCCCCAACTGATTCAGTTGCTGTGGGGTGGACTCTTTGGCTTCTTAGACAAGATGCAAAGGTAAAGACAAAGATAGATGCCTCTGAAGAGATTTTTAAAAAAAGTCTAACTAGGTACCTAGAGAAAGAAGCAATGAAATATCTATAAATCTGGCATTAGGACGGGTTTGCTAACTGGGAGAGAATACAACAGAGTTGCTGCAGTTGGTTTAGAACAGGGGTGCCAAAACTTTTTGTGCTGTGGGTCAGTCACATGGTTCAGTGGGTCAGTCATGTGGTTCAGTGGGCTGTTCACATGGTTCCTCCCACCGGAAGCAGAAGTAAAATGCACCTTGCAATCTCTTTTGCAACAGGATAAAATAGATTTTAAGCTGCCATTTTTCTCTGCTTAAAAAAGTGGTATCCAAACTACAGCTTGTGGGCCAGATCCGGCCCCTGACACCAATTAATCTAGCTTGTGTCACCCTCATCACTCTCGGGAGCAACAAGGGTGGTGTGGGCTAGATAAACTGACGTTAGGGGCTGGATCTGGCTCATGGGCCATAGTTTGAGCACCCCTGGTTTAGAAAGAAGAGAGATACCTATTTATGAATCACTTTTCTTAAACTGTATTTGAGATACATTACTGTGTAGTAATGTAGTACCTATGTCTTAGGCTACCACCAGCTGGTTAGAGAAAAATTCAATGAGTGATTTGGAGAGCCATAATTTGGATACCCTAACTCCAAACTTCACCAAACGTGGAGATGTTTGAGAGGAGAATCAAAAGAAGACTCTTGCCAATCTTGGTGTGTCTAGGTTGCTGAGGGCCTGAGGTATTTCACCCAACCAATCATGTACAACATAAAAGCAGGTTCAAGTCCAGACTGCAGCAGTTTCACGATCCAGATTGCAACTCTGAACTGTGTCAGATTTAGACTTGCCTTCTATGAACCACAAATTTAGCTGGTCCAAGAGCCTTGCTATTGGGATATGGCTCAGAGATTGGAGGGCATAGCCAAAACTTAGCTAAAGTCCCCTGTCAAGCAATCCATCAACTCTGAGATAGCCATCATAAAAGCATCTAACACAACCCAAACTCTAGCAGGAGCACAAGCAGAAAATAGGAACAAATAGTGTGCAAAGTCAAATAGCTGAGTTAGCTAGAGCCTCCACATCACTGCACCACTCTGATCTGGGGTGTTAATGCACTTTTTGGCTCTATATTTTAACTGCATTGCTGGCCAGCTCTGAACTCTTATCAATGCAAACACTTCCTCTCCTTTTCTTGAGTGGGTGTCTCTCTTTTGCTGAGTGAGCGTTTGCGTAACTGTGAGGAGAGATTGACCTTCAATTCGCTAAACTAGCTCTTTTCCTTTTCTCTACCCATCCCCTTTCTTCTTCTCTTCCTCCTTCATTTTCCTTTATCCAAAATGCAATAAGGAGCATGAGCAGTACAGAAATACAGGAATTATTCTTTAAGGTGCCACAACATTTTTGGGGAGGGTCTTTCTGTTTTTCTTTCTGTCTTGTTTATTCTCTGATATGCTTGCACAGACTAATGCGGCTAACAATTTTAAAAAATCAAGCATAAGCAGTGTGAAATATAGTAGCCACTAGCTCTGGGTTAACTGTATTTCACTGGTGGGTGCCCATTTGAATTTTGCAGTGGCTACTGTCTACATGGAAGCATGCAAAGAGGCATTCTGGTCCTCTTTATATTCTTCTTGTTCTGCCATATCCAAATCCAAATACACTATTGGCAATCATCATGATGATCAGCCATGAAGACTGTCCTGATAATATAATGCAGTGGCCTTTCATCTGCCTTCCGCATCACAGTATGACACCTGTACCACTGATCCAGCTCCATGAGTCACTTTCTGGTCTGGAGCCCTTTTGGCACATAAAGTCCTCATCAGCCCCAGGCCATTATTGATGAAGTTGCTGCCCTCCATAAAGACAGATTCAAGTGGGATTTAATCCAGTGGGGACCATCACCCTTCCCTGTGGACTTCAGCACCCAAGCTGTTAGTCCTCAGGGTTGTCAGTTAGTTAACCACTGCCTCACACTCGGTGTTGACTTGCTGGCAGTATGGTCTACTCTATTACCACAGGAGGATAACCTTGGATAAAAGAATTGGTGAGAATGCTCTTGCCAATTTTATACATATAGGAATTTTATTTCATTTTCTCTTGATAAGACATCTTTTTGGCAATGGCTAATTGATCAACCTGAGGTCTTTGGTGACTTACTGCTTAAGACACTGAGCTTGATGACCAGATGGTGAGTAGGTCAGCAGTTTGAGACCCAAGGGTTGTGCAATGGAGTGAGTGCCCGTCATCTGTTCCAACTCCTGCTAACCAAGCAGTTACCACTGGGGGGTGGGAGGGGGTAGGTAGCAGCATCTTGAGTGCTCTGATGTCTAGTTATGCCTTCCACATGATCACAGAAATGTCTGCAGATACCAACAGTGCTGGCTCTTTGGCTATAACTTGAGATGATCTCCACTCCCTAGAGTCAGACACAACTGGTTTTTTGAGTAATGGAGACTTTTACCTTTATTAATTGATCAACCTAATCTTTTTGACTGCAGCTCAGTAATGCTTCTGTAGCTTTTGAGACTTTGAGCCTGTTACTATTAAATAAAAGACGGAAAGGATGAAAAAAAATTTTCACAGGGGAAAAAATGTACTTGGATACTCAAAACCCGTAATATGTCTCAGTTGCTGCTCCCTTACTTCCATTTCCGCCATTGTGGACAATATTCAGAAATCAGTTGGCTAAATCCAGCTGGTATTCCTAACAAGAGTCAATGGAATTTACATAAGTGTTACTTCACCATTCAGCAATTAAATCAATGAGTCAGTCTTACATGAGGATACCGGTTGGATTTAGGCCAGTATTTAGTGTTACACTCAATGAATTTTGATATTCAAATTGGCACTGATTTGAATAGAGCAGAAATTAAATGGTCATTGGTGGAATGCAAAAATAGCCTCAGTAATCACAAGGGCTATGAATGGTACTGTATTCGTCACATCATTGTGCCAATTACTCTCTCCTCTTCACCAACATGCAAAGGAAAGTCTCTACATGCCAGTGAGCCCCAGTGCTTGTGAATTAGTAATTTCTCCTCCCTGCTCCATTTTTTCCTGCTCAGAATTTGTTTGGTAGTGGGTTTGGGCAGTGCTGTGAAAAATGGCAGTAATTAACCCAGCTGCAGAAGGCATCAAGCTGAGAAAATCCCTATCATTTTCTGGAATGGGGGCGTTTGCAGGAGGAGCCTTCTTGTTGCAGCCATTTTCTATTGTAATTGCAATAACAGATGCTGAAGGAGAGCTAATTTTCCCCACCATTCTTGGGCCTCTTTCTCCTTGTTACCACCTGTGAAGACAGTCACTTTTCCCCCTCAAAAGCTAGTGTTTAATAAGCTTTTCTCAGTGGCACGTATCAATTATTGCTCAAGTACCTTGGCTCAGGCTGAGTAACTGTGAAGCTATTGAGTTAAAGAAATAATGAGTGGAAAGCCAACCCACACCATGGGGCAGCCACAACAAACTGGGGGCTCTGTTGTTAAGTGAAATTCGCCCTTTTCATGCTGGGCTTTCAGACCTGAAACCAGAAGATGCTCCCCCCCCCCCTGCCAACCATCTGCAGCATTTCAGATGGCTTCTTTATAAAATGTGTGGTGAGAAGGAAATTAAAAACCCAACTGTATGTAAATAGGAACCTGAGCAAATGCACTCAGCAGCTCTAGGGAGTGAGCAGCTGTGATTTGCCAAGCCAACCAGAAAATTAAAAAGATTGTTTTACAAACAGGCAAAGGAGGTGTGTCGGAACATGAAACTCTGGGAGAACACACAGCTTACTGAAGGCAGCTTTGTGAGGATTTCCTGTGATTTAAACTCAACTTCTCGTCCTTTTGGCAGGCACCAAGCCATTGGAAGAAAAAGATTTACCAAGGACTTAATCCCTTGAAGCATCCTCATTCATTTATGGCCTATACACTGAGAGAAAGAATGCCAGCTTCCAAAGAATATATGTTTTCTGGGCCTTGAGCCCAAGATGACCACCTATATTATATCCAGCAGGTTGGTCAGATCTCAGCCAGAGCATCTGTTTAGATTTCTGACTTTCTAGGTAGCATCTTAGGAAAGATCACAAGACTTTTTGTGTGTGATGATGGACCTATGCATTCAAGGCTGCAGTGTCTTGGTAATAATCTGTTGTGGACTGTGTAAACAGGACTGAAATCTGCTGGGGGTTTAGAATTCACAGGTCAGCACTGCCTCATTCCTGAAGACATCAGGGCCATATCCTGAAAGCAGAGACGGGCCCTTATGATGGCAAGCAATTTTGGGAAGGATGACCTAGAACTGTTTTTTTGTGTACCAGTTGCTTATGGAAATATCAGGTATCTAGATGTAGTAGGCCAAAATGGAAGCAATCTACTTTTGCCCTTCTTCCTCTCAATATGTCATTGAAAGTGTCAGGCCAGAAAATTCACCAGTATAAATCAGATATTTTCTGCATTTGCCTCCTTCCCTTTATTGTAGAACAAGCCACGATTGGTGGTTCACAAATCACTCTCCATTCTTGTCTTGAGAAAGATGCAAAAAACTGTACTTTATGATAGCATTTAATGGTCTTACACCTGAAAACTCTTGAACATTTGTCATAGCAATTGCCATATTATTCTTGTTTCATCATTATTATATTTTATCTATTTGTTGATTATTAATATATTATTTGCTGATTTTGTTGTTCTCTGTAATATGATATTTTGGCTGTTTGTACACCACTCAGAGAGTGTTTGCTTTCTATGGGGTGGTACAAAAATATAATCAATAAATACAATTTAGCTAAAAAAGAGCTAAACAGATAAAACAACCACAGATTACCAGGAAAAAGGTGAATGTTTTAACAGCTGGCCATGTAGCAAAATGCTGGTGAGTCATGGTAGTAATGAAACAAGTAGCATATCATCTTCTGAAATCAAGATAGTTATATTAAATTTTTAAAAAACCAGATTAATATCCTAACCACTAGAATAATATGGCAATTGCTATGACAAATGTTCATGAGTTTTCAGGTGTAAATGCTATCATAAAGTAAAGTACATTCACGACAGTTCAGCAGGAATAAAAGCCAAGACTCATTCCAGCTTCAACTTCTCAAGTTCAATGGCATAAGCAGTTCAGTTATTTCAAGCACAAACACACACAAACATACACACACTCTGGCAAAAGAGATTAGTTAGTGCTTACTGAATGCTTCTAGGTACCAGTGCAAGTTTAGTTGTAGAAGAGTTTCAGCCTGAGCTCCTCCCCAGCAACTTCAGCAAGAGTTGCAGAAACAGTCCTTCTGTATTCTCTCTTCTTGCTCTAGTAAATCCAGCATGAGTTCCAGCAAGATTATTTAAATCATTTTAAAATGTTGCACTAAAATGCCTTTTTATTTAACGGCTGTTATTTGAAAGTTTTACTATATTTTACAAGAGGCAATCCCACCAATCAAATTAGAACATGGACAGAATAACGCAGAACCAGTAAAAAGAGGCTTTTAAAATAAAATTAAATATCCAAAATGTAACTGTGGAGTGTAGTGACACATATATGTACTTTGGAATGTGGTTGAATGAACAAGAGAGTCATAGCCATGCACTGAAAGGCCAAACAGAAATTACTGGAAACAGCTTCCTTAAAATGAAGAATGAATATGCAATAAAGACTTAAAAGTGGCTTTGAGAGCTTGCATTTTAAGGAGCTCTGGTGATGCAATGGTTAAACTGCTGTACTGGAACAAAAAGCTTGTGAGTTTGATCCTGTCAAGGATTCAAGGTTGACTCATCCTTCTGCTGAGTCCCCAGTATGTTGGGAGCAAAATGCTAATTAAGTTGTGAACCGCCTAGAGGGTGCACTGAGCGCAATGGGGCGTTATATAAGTGTGATTTGCTTTGCTTCTGTATATTCTTAGTTTTGCTGTAATAATGGAATAATCAAATTTTGTACAGGCCACTCTAAGAAGAGAGAAAGAATAAAGAAATATACCACAACCAATTAAGAAGCACTAAGGCCAAAACCAACAAATTGTAATAAAGTAAGTAAGAGAAAACTAGAATCTCATGTTTGGTTTTCCTCTTTTCTTCCTGTCTTCCACCTTTGGAACTATTATTGTATTTTCCAGAGATCCCTGCCTTCTCATGATATACCCAAAGCCAAAGCGGAACAGCCTCAGCTTCATAATTTTTATTTCCAGAGACAGTTCAGGCTTAATTTTCTCTAGAGCCCACCTGTGTTTTTCTCGAAGACCAGGGTATCCTCAGAAGTCTCCACCAGTCCTGTACTCTAAATAAATCAAGTCTTTTTCTTTAACATTATTGTTTACAGCTGCCATATTTAAAGTCAGGAAAGCTGTGATGGTGCCCAACCTCTTATAAAGGAGAAACAAGAAGAAGGAATAGAAATTGTGCCCACTGGGAAAGGTAATAATGAAGACATAGTGATGGCTTGCCTTCCTGATACGTCATTGTATTTTTTAAAGCCACATAAAATAAAGTTCAAGGACCCTGCTGTGCAAGGAAATCATTTGAATGAATAAAAGGATGCTGCACTATATGACATAGTCATACAATTGAATACCATGAGGAGTCAAAACTCACTGAATAAAATGGTAATCCTTGGAAAATTTGAAGGAGACAGGAAAAGAAGAGAGATTGGAGAGATTTGATTGGTGGGATGAATAATTAAATGATTGACTCAACAAAGTTATCAAAACATTGACTTTCTAAGACTTAAAGATAGGACCTTATGAGGGTCACCAACTCAAAGGATTACCCTAAATTGAGACTTGGACAACAACCAGTACATGTCTGTATAAAAATAAGAAATTCAGTGCAACTTACTCATAAATAAGTAATCGAACTGACAAAAGCTGACAGCAAGATCAAACTGTATTTACTGCAGCTTAGTTTCACTTAATTCATACTGTATTAAGATTGGGCTAGATAGGAAAATTTCAAGCAAGTTCTCTCTCCCACCCCTCACTTATTTTAGTCAGTAGCCCAATTCTATTTGAGTTTACTAAGAGGGCATCCTGGTTCTGTTTTAACGTGTCCTTTGCAGTGGCTCAAGTGGCTAAGATGCTGACTGGGAGGCAGAAGGTCAGCAGTTCAATTCCTGAGTACTTCAGGACCACTTTGGTGGGAAGGTAACAGCACTCCGTCCGCTCCGGTGTCTAGTCATGCCTGCCACATGGCTCTTCGGCTTACAGAGATGAGCACTGAACCCTAGAGTCAGATACGACTGGCTTTCGAGCAAGGAAACTTTTACCTTTACCTTTCAATGAAGCACTCAAAAATGTGACATATGACTGGGTAAATAGAGAGTCTGCTTATAGGAGTACACTGTTTTCATAGCCCTGGGATTCCTCTGTTAACCTCAATTTTAAGTCCTAGTAAACCTCATATTTGTTTTCTTGGGTGCTTATTTGCTCTTGCAAATGACATAGATTATACTCTTTCTTTTCCATGTGCAACATCCCCCTGGCCTACAACTGCCTGGCAAAGGCAAAAGGGCCATTTGAGAGTACTTGTAAAATATGCACCGGGATCCCTGACCTGGAGTATAAACGCCTGTACTGCCAGAGGCAATTCCTCTGAGGTGAGTGCAGACAGTGGGTTCTAGTTTCAAAAATCAAATGATTTTGTTAAAAGACTGCTTAAAAATTTCATTTGGGAGTTCTCCCATTCAACTCCTTTCCCCTGCTTCCTCTCCAGTCCCTTTGGAGAAGATGAACAGGGTTTGAAAAAAAGAAAAGAAAAAAGTGAGCCTAAGCGTTTTATATCTTCCCTTCAAAGCCAAATCTAATTGAGATCTAACAAGGGAGAAAAATGCTTTCCTCTGTCTTTCAAGACCAGCAGCAGCTGGACTGGAATGGCAATTTGGAGAGCATTAAGGGATGAGCCTCATCTGAGAAGAGAAAGAAGGGTGGACACATAAGACTTAAATAAGCTTTGGGGTTTAAAAAAGGTTTGCAAATAATAAATATAACAGGATAAACATAATAATTTTTCTATTTTTTTATTGTAAATGATTTTTTGTATCTTAACCAAAAATGGTCTCACTTGCTCAAAAGGCAGTCGTGTTTGACTCTAGGGGGTGGTACTTGTCTCTGCTTATAGTCAAAGAGCCAGTGCTCTCTGTGTCTGCAGACGTTTCCATCGTCATGTGGCAGCCTTGACTAGATGCTGGAGCACATGGAACGCTGTTGCCTTTCCTGATGAAGAGATACCTATTTTTCTACTTGCAATTTCTTGCTTTAGAACTGCTAGTTTGGCAGGACAGAGATGGGAGTTCATTCCATTGTGCAGTGCTTGGGTCTCAAACTGCTGACATGCTGACCTTCCAGTCATCAATTCCAGCATTTTAACCACTAAGCCAACACAGTAACAACCTATCCATACAAAAATAAATAAGGTAAACCAATAAAGCACACCTTTACTGGGACCATTAGAGCTAACATACCTCATTGGCTCCCTTACTTTGCAGCCCCATATCTCCTATAAAACCTCATCTTTAGGATTTTTTAAAAATGTGAATGTGGAATAGAGGCAGTTGCAATTTTAATATTAGGCAATGAGCTTTCAAGAGTGTTCAAGTTGTTCCTGATATCTAGTGGAGAAACTCCCAAATCAGAAGCAAAGGCTTAGACTTTTGTGTTAAAACAATGGAAAGCTAGTATTTTGCAAAACAGGAAGTATGCAAGCCTTATTGACCTCAATGGGTATGTACAACAGCAATTAGAATTTTAGTCAACACTAAAATTAATTAATGCCTATAACTTTCAAAATATCATAGGCCAATTAAATGTGCCACTTATTTTTTACTATTAAAATCTAAAGAGTGGGACTTATATTGGACTTTAGTCGTATTATAACAAAATAATATGTGGTAACTCTGGAATTTCATTTTTAAAATAATAGTTCCTTATGAGCATATAACTACATAATTATAAACGGTCTCATTTAAGATACGTAGTTGATCAAAATAGCAAATGTTTCCTTTAGAATTTACAAAAATAATGATGGATGGCTCATTATTATTCCTCAAAATTAACTTTTTATGGTTAGCCTATAGTAAAAGATAACAATTTTCAAGAGTAACAAGGGTGAAATGGTGCTCATAAACTCCAGTAATTGAATGTAAAAATAATAGCCCAATTCATTAATACAATGACACACTAATGGAGATGTCTGTCTTAATTATCAGATAGAGCCATGGATGTAATTTTAATGTAATTGTTGTTTAAACTTGGCTATACCTCCTCAGTTATAGCTGTTTTGCTTCAGGGCGTTTTGGTCAACAACTGAAACAGGATTCCATCATTAGGTTTAATTACAGAGGCACAATAAATGTCAACATACTTCTATTTTAGTATTTGTTTCAGTTGAGAAACTTTCTTTTAGGATGTGGAGATTTTCAGTTTAAACATAAGTTTAAATCCAGTTTTTCCCCCCCTATCTGGAGTAAAAGCCAGTGTAGTGTAGAGGATCGAGTGAGAGATTAGGATTCGGGGATCTAGATTCAAAACCCTGCTTGGCCATTGTTGTGTGGAAATAAAAAAAAGTATGTCTTAAATACATCACATACAGTACCTTGTAAATGCTGAGCCTTAACTCAGATGCAATTTAATGGCACATAATAACAAGGGCAACAACAAAAGAGACAACTGAAATCAATATGGTCTAATTTAGTTGTGAGTAATGTGACTCAATAATTTCACACATTGAAATTATTGGTCTAAGACTGGATTTAGCCACTTGTGAATTGCCTCATTTTTTCATGCATGTTTATACAAAGGAGCACAATAAACTAGTATGAATCCTTATTTGGGATTAAGTCCTACTAAGTCCAGAAAGTGTTACTTCCAAATAAATTTGTACTGTATAATGTAGACAATCACTCAGAAAATCTGGCTTCAAATTGCTGCTTGCCCATAGAAACTCACTGGGCGTGTGGCAAAGGTATCTTCTTCCTTGAAAATCACATTACAGGTATCATATGTTGGAATCCACTTGGCAGCACATATTAACCAAAAAAATGCATAGCTGTTGTAATTCCATTTTTGGTGGTTTGTTCTTTTTGTAATTTCATTATTGATTGTTTATTCATTCTCATTCTCATCTGGACTGTTTGAGTACCTGGAAGAAAATCCCCAACCCAACTGATCAGTGGTAAGAATTCCTGACTCAAGATTAATAGAGAATTTGTAAAGAGATGTGGAGGAGCCAGTGCTTGTAGAATCAAGCAACAGGATTGATATCATTTGCCTCCTCTCTGGAGTTCATCTGTTCTCTTTGGGCGTTTCTGCAGTTCTTACAGTTGCTATTGATGGAATGGTTTTCAGCAGTAACAATATGGTGATGTGAATAGGACTGCAACATCCTAAGGCATTTGCTGAAGCCTCAGGGAATTTCTGTGGTTCCCTAGGTCTCTAAGGGGTGCAGTTCTGAAGGAGTATAATGCTGGAGAGAGTGAAATCTTGATTTGGATATGTAGTGTGCCTTTGAAGCCTGGTCACCTATTTCCACTCATTCTCAAACGGTACCAAGACTCCATTGCTTGTGTCTATGGAGCATCAGAATATCAAAATACCAAATGCAAAAGGAAAGAGTGATAAATATAAGTACCTGGGTCCATTGTGTACATAAAGTATGACAATGAGAGGAGTTGCATAAACCTTTTCCTTATTTGAGTCCTGGCAATGGACACCCTCCTGAAGAGGCCATCCCTTGATCCAGCAGTCATAAACAACTACAGACCTGTTTCCAACCTCCCCTTTTTGGGGAAAGTATTGGAAAAGGCAGTGGTGCATCAGTTGCAGGGGGTACTGGATGAAGCAGAATATCTGGACCCCTTCCAGTCAGGATTCAGACCTGGATATGGTACTGAGACTGCATTGGTCGCGCTGATGGATGATCTCTGGCGAGAGCGGGATGGCGGTCATCCATCCGTCCTTGCTCTTCTTGACCTCTCAGCAGCTTTCGATACCATCAACCACGGTATACTTCTGGAACGGCTCCGAGGATTGGGGATCCAGGGCACTGTGTGGTCCTGGTTTTCCTCATTTCTGAGGGGCCGGACCCAGTCGGTGTGGTTGGAGAGCGAGATGTCCAGTCCTGGGTCCCTAAAATATGGGGTGCCTCAGGGCTCGGTACTCTCGCCTCTCCTGTTTAACATCTACATGAAGCCGCTGGGTGAGATCATCCGTTCCCACGGGGTGCGGTACCATCAGTACGCGGATGATACACAGTTGTACATCTCGGCCCATGGGGACCCCAGTGATGCAGTCAAAGTCCTTTCCAGTTGTCTGGAGGCGGTTGGGGTCTGGATGGGGGCGAATGGGTTATAGCTGAATCCTAATAAGACTGAGTGGCTGTGGATGCGGGGTCCTGTGCTATCCTGGGAGCTACCATCTTTGGTTTGGGATGGGGCTATTTTGCCCCAGACCGACCCGGTGCACAACTTGGGGGTCCTCCTGGATTCACGGCTGCTGCTAGAAGAACAGGTGGCGGCTGTGGCCAGGAGGGCCTTCGCCCAACTTCAGGTGATTTTCCAGTTGCGCACGCTCCTGGACCGGGACTCTTTGCTCATGGTCACTCATGCTCTGGTGACCTCCAGACTAGATTATTGTAATGCGCTCTACATGGGGCTGCCCTTGATGACCATTCGGAGGCTGCAGCTGGTCCAGAATGCGGTGGCCCAGGTGGTGATGGGATGTGGACATTATGCCCATGCCTCACCACTGCTGCGGGAGCTGCACTGGTTACCCGTTTGCCTCCGGGTGCAATTCAAGGTGCTGGTTTTGACCTTTAAAGCCCTATATGGTAGTGGGCCAGGTTACCTTAGAGACCGCATCGCCCCAAGGACGTCTGTCCATCCAACCAGAGCGGACCGGAGGGGCTCTCTAATTGGCCAGGGGGGCTCACCTCTCTGGCACAAGGAGGAGAGCCTTCTCTGTGTCCGCACCGGCCCTTTGGAACCTCCTGCCTGTGGAACTGCATCTCCAGACGGAGTTGTTGCCCTTTAGAAAAGAACTAAAAACCTGGCTGGCGGGCCAAGTTTGTGGTGCAGGTGGAGGGGTGGCTTCTGTTGGATGGTTAATATAGGGGAGGATGCCTGCCCCATGGTTTCTTCAGTTCCTGCAACTCTCTCTTTTTAGGGGTGGGTTCTTATTTCTGGTTTTTATCTGTTTTATTTGTTTTTATCTGTTTTTACCCACTGTTGTGAACCGCCCGGAGTCGGCTTTGGCTGAGTGGGTGGTATAAAACAAACAAACAAACAAACATAGGAGCTAGGCCATGCCCCACCTAAGCATCTCTAAAATCCCGATGCCACCTCTTGTGACATATAATTCTCATTCAAAAAGTGAACTATTATTCATGTGGAAAAAACCCAAAGGGTATTAACTTGGTCTAAACAAGCTTCCAATTGCCTCCCTCAAAAATCAAATCCCCTTCTCGCTGTGTAGTGTGTACTGAAAGTTGGGAACCACGGACCTAGGGGGAAAGAAAACTGGTTGGGGAAAAATGACTTGTTTGATATGTGGTCCTGGAAGAGAGCTTTGTGGATACCTCCAGATAAGAGGGGTTTTCTCTTGTTGTTACATATCATCAAGTTGTCTCCAACCTATGACAAGATTTACCTTAGGACTTACCTGTTGTCTTTCTGGCAGTCCAGGGTATTTTTTCCCCAATTTCTACCCCGCCCTGAGTCAGCTTTGGCTGATTGGTTGGGGTAGAAATTGAACAAATAAATAAATAAATAAATAAATAAATAAATAAATAAATAAATAAATAAATAAATACCCTGGGCTGCCAGAAAGACAAGAGGTAAGTCCTAAGGTAAATCATGTCATAAGTTGGAGACAACTTGATGACATGTAACAACAAGAGAAAACGCCTCTTATCTGGAGTTGAGGGTGAATTTTCTACAGGCTCTACTGGGTCAGAAGGATGTAGGAAAAGTTCCTATTTGTCATGCTTACTATATGTAAGGCTGGAAAAGATGAGACATGTAGCAGGAAAGGTGGTAGCTACTGTAGCTGCTGGACAGCTTCCTGACTCATGGACCTAAAAAAACCCCTACTACAGTAAAACCTCATATAATGAAATTCATCCATTCCATGAGGTTTTTCGTACAACGAAAATTTTGTTATACTGTATGAATTTCCCATAAGAATGCATTGAATGAGATTTCCCATAGGAATGCATTGAAAATGAAAAATCATAGTGAAGCGTAGTTTCCCTTAGGAATACAATGAAGAGGAAAAAAAATTCCGAAAGATTTGCATTATAGAAGGCACCATTTTTCTTCAATTTCCTTTCGCTGTACGTTTTTTTTCGCACTTAGAGCCCTTCATTATATGGTGATTTACTGTACAGTATCTGCATTGCCATAGTATCTGGCTGGCCGTGTTTTCTCCTAGATTCTCTTATCTCATATTTCCTCAACAAGTAGATGCAGAAATAGTCCTGCACTAGAAAGTTTCCTGCAATTATTTGAAAACAGAAGAACCTGCTGCTGTTCTTTCACTGTTTATATAAGTAACAAAGTAAACTGCAAGACATGGAAAGTCATGTTAAAAATTAAAGTGCAATCACTTATACCATATTCATTGCCAAAAAAGGCATTAATTGCAAATTACTCATTAGTTGACTCATTACTGACTATGCCATATTGGTTTTTTCAGAAGAAGATAAAATGTAAATTACAAGAATTTCACAGACTGTCATATAGATGAAAGACGTTCCAGAAATCAGGTAACTAGGGGTGGTGCATGGCAGAAAAGAAGTTAAGTATTTTCCATAACAAAGGCTGTTCAGAAGACAGCACAGGAACCAGAGGAGGTTTTCAGATGTACCATTTTGTGTTCAAATATTGTATTTGGAAGGACAAATATTGAAGATGAAGGACAAATATTTAAGATGAAGGACAAATATTGGACAAACATTGAAGATGAACCTAAAGTACTTTGGCTACCAAATGAGAAGAGAGGACTGACATGAGAAGGCCTTGATGCTGGGAAAGATTGAAGGCAAAAGGAGAAGAGGATGGCAGAGGATGAGATGGTTAGATGGCATTGTTGACGCAATGGGTGTAGAGCTGAGTGGGCTGCAAAAGATGGAAGATGGGTGCCTGGCATGCAGTGGTACATGGAATTGCAAGGGGTTGGAGTCAACTATGCAGCTGAACAACAACAAGGGTAGAGTTCCCTTGCTGATGAGTTCAAGGTTTCCCACATTCTTTCTGACATCCATATGACATTCCTATTATCTTGTTTAACATTGAGTATTTTCCCCTTGAATCCCCTACTTTTCCTTTCCTCATGAAATGCAGAGCTTGTGTTTGTTCTGGTACAATCTGTGCCAATTCAGTCAATACGTATCTTTCTAGCAATACTTGCAAAATTATTTTGCTGTGTGGTTGCTTTTAAGAATTTTGGGCTGTGAGTACATCCTACCTTTATCTCCTTCCATATGTCTTCTCATTCTTTGACTGCTTTTTCATTCTTCTTTTCATTGCATTATCTTTTCCAAACTCATAATTGCTTCATTTCTGCCTCAAACCATCTTGTTCCCAGTTTTCTTTTGTGTCATACAATATGAAAATTACAGCATCTTGTATTTTGTGGTTCTAACATTAATTGTGGCATTCCTGGATCCAAAAAATACATTCCAATCTCTGGTGGCCTACCTTTAAAAAAATTATTTTGAATTTCCCTTAATTCTTTACCTCTGACCCATTTTTCAAGAGAGAATTTTTATCTGCCTATATCATAGACCAGTGATGGCGAACCTTGGTAGTCCAGTTGTTCTTGAACTTCAATTCCCAGAAGCCCTGATCAGTAGTAGTGCTGACTTTGGCTTCTGGTAATTGAAGTCCAAGAACACTTGGAGTGCTAAGGTTAGCCATCATGGTCATAGGCAAATGATGGGCTTACGAAAGGATTTGAAACCAATCAGTGTGTAGTATGGTAAAACCCCGAGCTACGGAATTAGTCCATTCCAGGACTTTTTCTGTAACTCAGTTTTTCCATAAGTTGAAGCATGATTTTCCATAGGAATGCACTGAAAAATTTAAAAATGGTCCCGATCGGACAAAATAATAATTTGAAAAATGCCCTCAAATCCAATAAATAAATAAGTATGCCAGACACGATCCTCTCCCACCCCACGATTGATCCCACCAGCTGGTGAGGGGCTCGGGTGGAGAAAAGGGGGTGTTATTAAAGGATTGCCATTTTTTAACCTGCACCTCCACACCTTGATAAATTGAACTCCCCAGCTGATTAACGGTTGGGGTGCAGAAGAGGTGTGGGAGAGAAAGGAAAAGCCCCTAAGAACACTCCCTCTTCCCTCAGCTGACCCCCAGATGGTGAGATCACTCGACCTAAAAAAAAGTAAAAGCATACAGATCACACAGTAAAAGGGGACAATGAAGCTAAGTTCCCCATCTTTTCCATGCTGGTACTTCTTCCTGAGGGTCAGCAACAAACAGGAGTGGTTTGTCCAGCCACTGAGGGAGTCCATGTGAGGCGGCCATTTTAGAGTCTAAAATGGTGGGACTATCATTTTAGACTCTCCCAGACGGAATGAACTCTAGGGAAACCCGTTCTGTAACATGAGTTTCCCCCCCCATAAATTGGGATGTGATTTCCCAATAATTTTCTTCCGTAAGTTAAGTTTTCCGTAGAACAAGGCTTCTGTAAGTTTTACTGTATCCGTATTTGCTGATTGTTTTGTGATCACCCAGTTCTGGTCTTCTGTACTTGGTAAACTGTACTGTATGTCTAAATAAACTACAAAGATTATTTGTGCATACTTGCTTCAATCCACATCTGTAAAGTCAATACAAAAACTTGCCCTCTGTGTCTCCCTTTTTGGCGACACAGTGCCCTCCTTTTTGGCAATGTTTTTCCTCTACATCCTCCTTTCTGGGGATGCATCAATGACCACCCTAGCCATTTCTAATTTGAATGGCTCCCTTAGCCATGTGTAAATTGGATTTAAGTGCTGAATTGAGAGAAGCATTTTGCTTCAGTTTGCTTTGGATGAAATTTCCAAATTGTAGGATGGAAAAGGATTAGAATTTTAAAAAATCTGAATACATCAGAAGACAAAACCAATTTTTCCCACTTCCATGGGGGCATTGCTCTCACTGAGTGAGAGGATTTATGAAGAATAGCTCCTTTCTTCATGTTTTAACCAATGAAATGAAGAGGTAAACAACTTCCATTCAGACACAGCTGGAATGGTATAGTTAGGACTACTTCCAGCTACAGGAAGCCTCTGCAAACTAGATCCTACAGTGTACATGCATTATAGTGGAAATAATCATTCTGGTCCTTCTGCCAGGCAGCCTGAACATGAACACTCCCTCCCCAGCTTCTCAAAAGAGACTTGTAGGATTGAAAAAAATTCATGCAGAGTAAGTAGGCTTTTCTTCTTTTATTGCAAAATAATCCTTTCAAATTCCGAGAAAGCATTTCTATTGATATTGTCTTAAAGAGCAGTGTTTCCTGGGTGACAGATTCTGTATTAGGCTGCCAAATACCATAATCTTCTGCCACAAAACATCTGCAGATGTGAGTCCATTTGATGTGCCCAGGAAAATAGAATATCTGTTTGGATCTATGCTTACCAAGAGAATCATCAGCTTATTTTCAGTCAGTCAGTCAGTCAGTCAGTCAGCCTGTCTGTCAGTCTGTCTATCTGCCTGCCTGCCTGCCTGCCTCTCTCTCTCTGTCTATAGGTCTGTCTAGATTCTGTTTTTCCTATCTCCTAAGGAAAGCTTAATTGTGAGAAAACTGTGCCATACAAAATAAGTTTTCAGTTTGTTCAAGTTAGAATGTTGCTTTCATCACTAGATATAGCTGTCTTGAGTCTCAGTTTTGGGAGAAATTTAAGATATAGATGAGCCAGTTATCCAATCAGATACTCAAATAAATATATAAATATCTGAAACTTCCTTATTCCTGAAAGTGAGATGACTGTTAGATGAAGAAAAGCCAATTATAGTTCTGAACTTTGGGGTACACAGAAAGCCTTCTTGAAGATTAAGGTGTTTTTGAACCACAATTGGGCATACCGTGATAACGACAACCTTGTGTTGCTGGCTTATCTTTCCCACACTAGGTCAGGCAAAAGGAAGTGCAGAATGGGCTCACCCAAAGGTGCCTTCATTTTGGCAGTTTTACATCTGGCCTAGATGCAGAAGAAGAATGCCTGAACTGAAGTTATTTGCCTTGTTTTGGGTTTCTTGTAAAAGTGCGTTCACATTCGTTATAGGTTCGTATATACAAGTACTGTACTGTATGTGGTTTTTAAGGTATGGTCCCATGAGGTCTTTCGCTACTAGACATGAAGGCACTTAAAATATGCACTGAAGTAATGACAACATTACTTGAAACATATCCATCTGATTTACATGGGATTGTAGGCCAGAAATTAGGAGTTAGGATATCCCACTGTAAA
This sequence comes from Bradypodion pumilum, assembly GCA_035047305.1. Lineage (NCBI taxonomy): Eukaryota > Metazoa > Chordata > Lepidosauria > Squamata > Chamaeleonidae > Bradypodion > Bradypodion pumilum. Next base: position 64,699,120 of record JAWDJD010000004.1, on the reverse strand, counting down.
TAATAATAATAATAATAATAATAATAATAATAATAATAATAATAATAATAATAATAATAATAATAATAATAATAATAATAATAATAATAATAATAATAATAATTTATATCCCGCCCTTCTCAAGCACAGGCCAACTGTACAACAAAATGAAAAATGCAATACAATCACACAAAATACAATAGAAAAAGCAGAAATACAAAATATCAACAATACAATAACAATAGCAACTTTCAGTTAAGCAATCAGAAAAAATACAACACAATCCTCCTCCCTCCCATCAAAACCGGCCAAGGTGGGCAGCCGAGGGTCCAAGATCCACACAATGAGGAGGAAACATCCATGGCCAGCCAGACCCAAGAAGGCACCAAATGTCTCAGTCCCCCCAGGTGCACCCACTTCCCCCAGCTGGCGAGACTGGGGGAAGGAGCTCGCGGTGGCAACTACCTCCCAACCCCAGGGCTGATGGAGTGAGCCCTGGGGTGAGGCAACGCAGCAGCAGTGGCAGAGGGTTCCAGCGACGTCTCCCTTTTGAAGCCCTCCAGGCAGGCGGGGCTCGTTGGGGCTAAGGGGGCGCACCTGCCTCCCAACCCCAGGGCCAATGAAGTAAGCCCTGGGGCGAGGCAATGCAGTGGCAGCGGGCTCCAGCGTCATCTCCCTTTTGAAGCCCTCCAAGCGGGTGGGGCTCGTTGGGGCTAAGGGGGCGCACCTGCCTCCCAACCCCAGGGCTGATGGAGTGAGTCCTGGGGTGAGGCAATGCAGTGGCAGTGGGCTCCAGTGACGTCTCCCTTTTGAAGCCCTCCAGGATCCCAAAAGAGCGAGCTATGTGGCTTTGAAAAAGCAGCACAGTTCAGGACACCCCTAATGCAAGCGCGGCGCCAAAATGGCCGCCACGCTCTTTGCGCCCCCCCCCCACTGGACTTGGACATCCGGGTAGTTAGGGGGCGTGGCCAGCACCCTTTAAAAGGGGTGGCCACGAGGCAGCCGCGCTGCCATTTTGCGAAGCGACGGAGAGGAGAAGTTTTTCCGTCGCTCTCTCTCTTTTTCGCCTCCTTCAAGAGGCTGGCTTTTGCTAGCCTCTGTCGAGGCTTTGGTTTCGAGCCCTAGAGGCACGATTGGCTTTAGAAGCGACGGGGCGGAGGAATTTGCTCCGTTGCTTCCTCCTTTGTTAGCCTCTGCTTGAGGCTTCTTTTCTGCAAGCTGCTGGCTAGCTCAGTGGTTTAAGTGTTTGGCTTTGAAACCAAAGGTAGGGAGTTCGATTCCCCACTATTCCTTCCAGAAAGGTAGGACTTTGCCCCTCATTTACGCATCCTTGAAAGAAGGCTATGGCGGCCAGCAGTTGGGTCGGAGGACCGCGACTGCACCCCCTCGACTAGGCTATGGCCCGCGGCCCCCCGGCCTCAGACCGGCCCTACAGAGGCTTCGGCCCCCGGCCCGCAATTCCCGGCCATGGGTTTGGAGCAGGGGGGGCCTGGTGCGGTTGCACAGCAGGGCTTACCCCGGCCCTTCATGGGCCGGAGTTTGGGCATGCCCCCTTTTTTAGGGCCTGGCTCTCAAGTAGGGGTCCCCGGACCACTGCCCGGTGGGCCGTCTGGCCCACCTGGCCCCCCTTATGCAGGGGGATTAGCATGCATTACTGGCCCGCGTAGCGGCGCTAGAGGCATCCCTAGGGATCGGCCCTTCAGAGGATCCGGCCCTCGGCCCACGGCTGCCGGCCACGGGCCGGAACGATTGGGGGGAGGGCCTGGTGCTGGCTCACAGCGCATTTGCCCATTAGGGGCTGGAGTTTTGGACAGGGCCCTATTCTGGCCCAGGCTCTCATATTGGGGGCCTCTGGCCTGATACCGAACGGGCCGTCCGGCCCACCTGGCCCACCTACTAGGGGTTTTTCGTGGGGGTCGAGCTTCTCTGACACGCCGGCCTGCGTCCGCCGCTGTCTCGCAGCTCCCCATGTGTCTGGATCTGCGGCTGGAGCGCCTTGGAGATTGCCCCAGAGCTCGATTTCGGTCGCGAGCTCCGACGCCCACTGTGGGCTGGAACCCCCAGTGGGGGCGGCTCACGGGGGTGCAACTTGTGAGTATTACGTTCAAGTTGAATGCACACACAGCACAGTCCACTCCCGGTTGGGGGCAGTGCTCTTGGCCTTGCCAATTTGAGGCTGGGGGGCAACACTCGCCATCCTATCCCAGTGCCCCTTGGTTGCATTCTGGCACGACGTTGGGGGTGGGGTTTACGCTCCCGGGGAGGTACGTGGTGTCACAGGGGCTGTCTAGGTCCTGCTGTGTATGTCCGCTGTACATCATGTACCGGCAAGGGCACTGCCGACGACTCTTTCTTCATGCCCCCCCCCGGTGATCATCTGCTCCAGATCATGAGGGGAAAGATTTGGTGGGGGGTGGGGGGAATACGTGGATATATATTATCCCTATGAACTGAGACCCAAATAGCGATAAGGGGTACGGGCAGGATGATAGAGACATCGTGTGGTCCCCCGTAGTAAGCCACCACGCACTGGGGCGTTCGCCCTCGGAACAGTGTGGAGCATTGCAGGGGCTGTCTGGATCCTGCTGTGTAGGCCTCTCTCTTCCTTTTTTAGAGTGGGTGGAATGGATGGGTGGGATAAGGGGTTTTTAAAGTGTTTTTATATGTTTTTAGAATTTGTTGTAATGCCGCCCTGAGTCGGGTTCTGCCTGAGTGGGTGGCATATATAAATACGACTAACTAACTAACTAACTAACTAACTAAATACAGAACGTCCCATCAAGGGCTTTGCCGATGGACGGCTATTACTGGCCCCGGTTGATTTTGGCCGCAGGCCATCAGGGGCAAAGGCCGGAGGGGGACATGTGGATATTCTCCCTACTGAACTGCGAGCCCACTGGGTGGAGAGAGAAGGACGGGACAGCTGAGACAATGAGATGTCCCACCGTCGTTAGCCACCGCGCACCTTGGGACCCACCGGTTGTCGGCATACCTTGTATATGTTGTGGTATGCCGCGGGGCTTGACCGGTCTGGGACATCCTGGTGTCGATCGGATGGGCCCATGACAGTTGGCTCATGGTGGGGAATGTGGACGAGGGTGGCTATATATATATCCTGAGGGAGGTGGGACGAGTTCTGTCAACAAGGGTGCTCGTGTACATCAGTACCACGGGACTGGTGCCTGGTGATGGGCACCATGGTGGTCATGCTGAGCAGCGGGCTGTTCAGACACTGGCGCCAATCATACTGGTCGGGCGGGGGGTTCCGGCCCGCCTACTGTATTCGGCCTGCTCAGCTGATGATGTGTGTACTAAGCATCATGGTCGTTACCGACTTAGTGCCCCCCTTTTGCGCTGGCACTCACGCCGCCCCCGAGTGCCCGCATTCTGGTGGGTTACGGGGCGGAGGTGGGGGTGCACAGGGGTGATCAGAGCTCCGTCCGAACCAACTAATCTTGTCATAAGCCCCCCCCGCCCCAAATTATAGTCAGCCTGGAGGGATGTCACTCAGTTCATCCAGGAAGGGATGGGGCGGGAAACCTGCTGGGGGGTTTTCAATGGGGGTGCTCCTTTCAGGGATGCCCTTCCTGTTGGCCTTGTTCGGTCAGGTACTCGTAGTTGCCTCGGCTGCTATGGGTGGCGTGCTCACGCAATTCTGGTGCTGTTTTGGCACAGTGTGATATCCACTCTGCTTTCAGCTTTGGCCGGTGCACCCCACGATTTAGCCTTATCGGGTTTTAGGTTCGATGGCAAGTTTAATTAGTTAAGCCTAACCCCCTTCTGACAGCGTTCATTCAGGTTCAGCACCCGGCCGATGTGGGACTTTCATTCAGTGGGCATTTGCTCACAGGTTGGGGTCTCGGTCTCCAGACCATCGCCTCGACGACTTGGGGTTCGGGGTTAAACGGGGCTTGGACACGTGTGCGCGTCTCCTCATCACAATTCAGACACTCAGGTGGGACCTGGGTGTCCCCTTGGCGCCTGAATAGACCGAGGCCCCATCTTCCAACCTCACATTTCTGCCTTGAGGCTGTCGCGCGGGCATCCAGGTTCACCATTGATACTGTGGCTTGGATGTCCATGGCGATTTTGGCATTGATTGCCTAACATAGAGTATGCCCTTGGGGATTGTAGTTAATTTATTGCCTCCTTAATTAGATTGCTCTGACTCAAATTAATCCTGGGTTTTGGGGGGGTCACTTATTGGAGATCGGACCTGGTGGTCTGCCTTAGATATCTAGCACGGTCAGATAGCGCCGGCTCTCTCAATTATGGGGTTTACTATGAGGGTGGGTGCACGGATTGTCCCCGCAATCACCGTGATCGCGTTTTCCCCCGTTCTAGAGAGCACTGCGGCTATGGTGCAAGGAGTGGGCCTACTCAGTGGTCCGATTGCGGCGTGACAATGCGGCAGTGGTGCACATTGTCAACACCCAGAAATGCAATTCCCCCGGGTTCTGACATTAGTTTGTCTATTCGTTTGTGAAGCCAACGCCTAAATGTGCTGTTCCGGGTCAGACATGTTCTAGGTATGAATAATGACCTTACTGCTGCTTTTCCCCACCAGCGGATCGCCCGTTTCCGTGCTTACTCCCGAAGCGGAGGAATTCCACTTGCCACGTTTGGCCGATAGCTGGACGTTAGGCGCGCTGAAGGGAACCGGACATGTCATTGGCACCTCGCATGCGTAAGGCGTATCACTACGAATTCATGTGTCGTGTCAGAGAAGGGTAGACACGGGAACACGTCCACCGCCCGTACACGCGTCACCCCTTTTCCCAGGGTTTCTAACCCACCTTGCGCGAGGTGGCATTACTTATGCACAGATAGGTGGGAGGTGGCTCTTAGCCCCGTAGCTACCACGGTAGCCTTTTGGAGCGCCCCACATCAGTGAGAGGGTGCCAGAGTTGGTACCACATGTGTAAGGCGGAGGTGTCTCGTAGCGCACTGGAACTCGAAGATGTCTCTGTCACACGAGTGGGCTCGAGTGGGGATACGGTCCTCACGGGTGTTTTAGCACAGTGGGCAGTGGTGTATACTGCTCCTAAGTTTTCGAGACATCTGTCCGGTTGGTGCCCTACATGATTACTTATGCACAGATAGGTGGGAGGTGGCTCTTAGCCACGTAGCTACCACGGTAGCCTTTTAGAGCGCCCCGCATCAGTGAGAGGGTGCCAGAGTTGGTTCCACCTGTGTAAGGTGGAGGTGTCTCGTAGCGCACTGGAACTCGAAGATGTCTCTGTCACACGAGTGGGCTCGAGTGGGGATACGGTCCTCACGGGTGTTTTAGCACAGTAGGCAGTGGTGTATACTGCTACTAAGTTTTCGAGACATCTGTCCGGTTGGTGCCCTACATGATTTTTCGACAGTGCCTGCTGCGCGCCCCAGCCTGTTTTCTGCCACCGGGATGGGTCTACCCTTACTATAGTACAGTCCCTGAGGGTGACCGGTGCCGCGTTTCGCGGTGTGGGGCCCATTTTGGCACCATTTACTTAAGGTAGGTGTCGTGCTGGTAGCGGCTACGTTTGGGGTACTCCGAGGTGGATATGCGTCTACGCACAATTTCAGATATGTCTTTCCCCTCATTGTACGAGTACCTGTTTATGCCCTTCACCTTTTTTCTCCTCTTTTGCAGATCCTAAGGGTCTCAACACACCGGTGGTGGGGGGGCTGGTGGGCCGCAGCTATGTACACTATGGGCAGCGGTATAGGCTGCAGCGACAGAGAGTGGACCCCGGCCGGGCTGTGTGCATCCGCACGAAGGCTATGGTATGGTATGCGCGGCACATGGGGGCGGGAACTGAGGCCATTCCTGCTGTCTGACAGGGATGCTCGGCCACCCTATGTTTTGCAGGCACCCCGGTGGCAGTGATATTATACGGATCACTGCTGTTACTAAACCGTTGGGGGGCTGTGACCTGGCTTTTTACATCACCTATGGCTTACATACGGTCGCTATGGTCTAACATCGTGCCGAGACACCAATTTAGGGGAGATGCGGATCTCCCTAGTTCGGACTGCTAGACAAATATTTTGCTGGTAAGCGGGAGAAGGGGTCCACCTGTCGGCTAGAGGTATGTACCTCGTTCTTGGTGTGATGCAAGCAGGCCTGGTGACCGAGTTGTCGGTCTTGGGGGGGGCGGTGAGTCATCATGAATGCCTCCCCGTGTGGCGGGTACCACTGGTAAGGTAAACATTTATGACCCACAGGTATCCGGCAGGTTCGCAATTGACTGGACAACACTAGACAGGCACAAGTTGGTTAACGTTGTCCGGTCAACGATGAACCAGGCAATGGGGTGATAGCATGAGCTGGGCAGCAGGCATCACCCCGTTATTTTACGGATACGCGTCAGAGGGTGGGGTCACTAGTTAGATTATTGACTACGGTCAACAATTTGTTTGTTGTCAACAAACAAATTGATACAAATGGATACATTGTAACCAATTGCCGTTGGCAATTTTGGGTGGAACCTTACCAGTGTTACTTCGGCCTGCTTGCCTTAAGAATTATAATTGGTTGAATACCAATAGAAATTTATAATTCGGACTAGGGCATGAATCAATAAATGTGGCCCAATGCCGTTATCCACTTTTACCAGTATCTGAGTCCTTTATTGGGGGGTGTGCTTGCAATAGAAGGAATGATAAACCATTTCTGAGAATTCACTGCATTGAAAACCATGAAAAGGGACATTATAAGTCGATAAATCAAGACGCCAAGATATTTACTGCAATAATTGCAAATAGATTGAATGAGTTCATGGGTAATTATATAATCAAGCTGGATTCTTGAAAGTAAGACATATGTCTGATCTGATAAGGAGAGTTCTGGACTTGATTGATTTAGTAGGGCAAACAAAAGAGAAAGTTGGATTACTGTTGTTAGATATATTTAAGGCTTTCGATTCTTTGCAATGGGTTACAATTAAAGAGATAATTCGATGTTATGGATTTGGAGATAGATTTTGTAATACGATTGAACAGTTATACCAATTTGGATTTGCTAAAGTCAGGGTAAATTACGAAAATACAGAAGAAATAAAATTGGAGGCAGGAATGAGACAGGGTTGTCCATTATCTCCAATATTGATTATAATGGCTATGGAGTTGTTAGCGAATGTTATGAGGGGATAAAGGTATTGAAGGGATATTTGAAAATAAAATAAGTTTGTACACAGATGATACCTTGGTAATAATGAAGCACCCTAGAAAGGCACTAGAAAAAATACATGGCCATCTGAATGATTTTGAAGAGATGACAGGTCTGAGAATTAATTGGGACAAATCAGAAATGATATTCTGTAATGTTGAGAAGGAGGAACAAGAGAAAATTAAGGATAAGTTTAAACTTCAAGTTAAAAATTGTTTGAGATATTTAGGAATAAGTATTTCAAATAAAATTGAAGACCTTAAGCGATTAAATTATGATAAACAGAAAAAGGAAATTAAAGAGAAAATAGAATTGTATAAAAAGATCAAACTGTCCTGGTTTGGCAGGATAGCATTAAGTAAAATGATGCTGTTGCCAAAAACATTTTTTTTATTTGATGCATTGCCAATTATATCAATTGAAAAGGAAATTAAAGATTATCAAAATATAATAAATAATTATTGTAATGCAGGAAGAAAGCCTAGAATAGCTATATTTTTTGGTATTTACTTCAGAAAGGAGGATTGGGGATACCCAATTTGAGGAATTATTATAGAGCCTTCCAAATTAAAAATATTGTGAAATGGTAATATGGGAAGAAATAGAGATGAAGGAGCTAAGTCAAGTGGGTAAAGGGATATTCCTAGGTAATAATAAAGGGAAAATAACTGTTAAAAACAAGATGATGAAGACAATGTTGGATGTTTGGAATAAGGTCAAAAAGGAATTGAGTTCAGAAGTATCTCCAATAATAGAATTAGAGGATATTAAAAACTTTCCGGAAAAAATAGATGAAAGGCTGAAGGAGATATTGGAAAGAAATAATGTTTTCCTGCTGAAAGACTGGATTCGAGCCTGTAAGGATAGAGAGAATAAAGCAGAAATCTACTCTCAGCTGAATTTGAATTGGTTTCAAATGGTGTTGTTGGATAGATGGAATGGTAAATATAAGGGTGAAACTAGTTTAGAGATGATAAAACAGAATTTGAGGAGATGGTGCTAAAGATAAGAAAAGGGGATATGGGATTAAAGGGTATAGTAAGTAGAATATATGAAAATCCTAAATAAAGAAGGTAATCCTCAAGAAACTTTGAAATCGTGTTGGGAACAGGATTTGAATATAAAATTCCCGGAAAGTATTTGGAAAAATAAATGGAGAAAAAGATATATGAGAACTATGTCGGTTAGAATGAAGGAGCATAATTACAAAATGTTATGGAAGTGGTATTTGACCTCAGAGAGATTATTTCAAATGGATAATACTAAAGGTAAAATGTGTTGGAGATGCAAAAACTCCTTGGGGACATATGAACACATGTGGTGGAAATGTAATGTGGTAAAAGAGTTTTGGGGAAAAATTGAGTAAAAAATATGCGACATTACGGGGTTAAAATGTAAATTGGACTTAAATATTGTGTTGCTAACAGATGTGGAAAATTTAAAGGTAAAATAAGATAATAAGAAGTTAATAGCTATTATGCTGATAACAGGTAGAATGTGCATAGCAAGGAATTGGAAACTTGATAAAGTTTTAAAAGTAGAGGAATGGTATAAAGAGATGTGGGATCTTGCATTGAATGATAAATTGACATGGGAGATAAATAGATATAAGGGAAAAATCAAAGAAAATAGATTTTGGAAAATTTGGCAACCATTTGTGGATCACTCATTGAAAGGAGACCAGAGTGATAGCCATGTACCAGAATAAATACATTTTTGGAAATGGTGAAAAATGTGACATCCTGCAGACTCCTACAAATTGTAAATACACAGCGTGACTATTGTAATTGTATGTGTTTTGTTTAATGTAATTTTATTTATGAATTGTATTTTTTTCAACTATGTTCTTTTTCTTTTGTATTGTTTTTTATAACTAATAAAAATTAAATATATATATTTAAAAAAATAAGTCGAATTGACTTGATTGCATACAGTTATTATTAGAGTTTTCTGAGAATTTTCTGCTCCATCTGGCACTCACCAAAGGTGTCGCCATCCCTAATCTGCATATCAACTGCTTGGAAATAATGAGAGGCAGTCCAGCACATCTGGTACGTACCAGATTAGGAAAACCTTGGTCTAGTCTGACTTTGCCAATTCTGATAGCCAGTGGTTTTCTATAGTCTCAGATTTTCCCCATTATCAGAAAAAAGAGATAGTGATGGCTCATTTTTTTACTCCATCATGGCATATGGAGCATCACATAAATATCACATAAACAGTAATAATAATTATTCTTTATTTATTACATATATATCCTGACTTTCCACTACATCAGGTAAGCAGTTTACAATCTTCATAAAACAAGAAAAAAATTAAACAAATTCAACCATAAAATTTGAAATCAAATAAAATCAAAATCACCATAAAAACGATTAAAATAAACTAAGTCAGTTCACACCAAACTGTTGAGGGGCCAGACTGGTGGTCCCACCACTGGCGGCGGAACCATCCCAAGCCCCTCATTCCCCCACCGCTGCTGCCAGTGGGACCACCTCAAACCACCCACCATTCCCCCCCACTGCTGCCACAGGTGAGACCACCCCGAGCCACCCCCCTCCCCCCCACTGCTGCCACCACCATCAATGACTACCCTGAGTACCCCCCCCCTCGCTGCTTACCGGCCTGGAGGAGCTGCATGGTGTGGGTGAAGATGGAGCCCAGGCTACCCTTCTCACCCAAGGTTGGCCAGCACACCCCCTGGAAAGACATGCTCAGCCAGATCAGCCCCCAGGAAAGATGTGTGTGGCTGTGTGTGTCTACTGGGAGTGACACGTGAAGTTGCATGCAGCAGAGGCAGCGGAAGCAGTGGCTGGAGCAAGGGCAAGGGCAGGATGAATTGGTGCTGTGGCCTGATCTGGCCAACGGGCCGTAGGTTGAGGATCTCTGTATTAGGGGATATCTAATCCCTTCAAGAACAGGTTCATCTATTCCTGAGTATAGGTTTCTGCTGACCAGCAGCATCTCCATCTTGTCAGGATTTAATTTCAGCTTGCTCACTCTTAGCTAACCCATTATTATGCTCAGCCAATATTCAAGAGTCCTGATTTCTTCCTCGGTATTGCACATTAGTCAGCACATAGGTGGCATCTTTCTCCAAAATGTCACATTGCCTCTCCCAACCATCTCATGCTGATGTTAATTGATAGATGAGATAAGATGGCTATAGTGTTGAACATATAATGTCAGTGAACTCTCACGCTAGCTGGACATAGGAAGGGGTAGAGGTGTGTACCCAGGCCTCAAAGCCAGCTGACAAATAAAAATGAAACATTCCTCCTTCTCCTGTACTCACCCTGCAATTTATCTTCCTTTGTGGGCAAGAGTAGCAAGTGCCCAAAACTTCAGGCAGCACCCCGAGACTTGGAAACCCTATTGTCTACTTGTAGTGACAGTTAAACAGGCAATTTCAGGGGCAAATACTGGATGGTGGGAGTGTGCTGAGACATATGTACTAAGATGTGTGTGTGTGTGTTTGTAGAAAAAATGCTCATTCATTTATTTGTGTGCATGGATGAGTACATGTAAACATGTAAAAGAAAGATTGTATGACTCATATCCACAGCTGGGGCCCTATATTAGACAGTTACGTCTCTCTCTCACACACACTTTAGGCTGTGAGTCTACAGAAGGATAAGTTTGTGATCTAAATTGCTCCATGAGTCTGTGATAGTTCAGAGATGGTTAAAATTGTACAGTAGTGTACAATTTTAGGTAAAGGTAAAGGTTTCCCTTGCTTGAAAGCTAGTCGTATCCGACTCTAGGGTGCAGTGCTCATCTCTGTTTCCAAGCCGAATAGCCCAGTGCTGTCTGCTTCTGCAGACATTTCCGTGGTCATGTGGCAGGCATGACTAGACACCGGAGCACACGGAACGCTGTTACCTTCCCACCGAAGTGGTCCCTATTTATCTACTTGCAATTTCTTGCTTTCGAACTGCTAGGTTGGCAGGATGTACCTTAAAAAAATTATGATCTATAGACTATTGTGAATAGGAAGATTGGACCCACAATCACTAGCAAAGTCTTGCAAGAATAGATTTTAAATGGCATATTAGGAAGTCAGCAAACCAACAAATATTTAATGCTCCAAACAGAACATCTTCTCGGGGGAAACTGGAGACTTTAGAGCTACTTTATTTGGAAGGAAAAGTGCTTGGAATCTACTGACCTTGTGGATGGTTAAGTCACCCTTGAGTCTGAGTACTCAAATTGGCATGATGCACACAGCAGAATGAAACCAGCAATAGGCCTACTTTCATTGTAGAGTCTCTGTGGGATAAACAGAAGCACATCCCCATCAGCTGATTCTCTTGCTAATGATGTCCTCTGTGCATCCCAGTTGCTGAATCAGTTTGGAATTGCCCACATGGGAATACAAATAATCAGATTCCATAAATAAGCCATTTTAGCTTGCACTTGAGAATTCATTCATTAGGCCTCAGAAGAGGCCTACATGTTGGTCCAAAAGCTAAACCCATGATTGGGAGAATAAAATATTCCACTTGTGAACCTTTTCCTCAGCAGAAGCAAGCAAACTCAGGAGATCTGTATGTGCAGACTACTGTGGAATGCATTGAGCTGTCTGTCACTCACTACTTCTCCACCATATATTTAAATTTCAAACATAGTTCCCAGCTATACAGGTTAACTGAAAAGAATAAATTGGATTTGATCGTTGTGTTTATTATCACCAATTTAAAACAACAGTTCTGTGATTAAATCCAATTATGTGACATGCTCTGCTGAAGTGTTAGTGGAGATGGAAGGATGTAAAGATATCAACAATTACAGATCAAAATTAAGGTAGTGACTATGTTTGACAAATAGAAGTGTACATACATTGTGTTATCTTGGAAAGCAGGCAAGTAGAGAGATTAAACACAGGGATGTTTTTGATATGATGCAGTCTCGAAATGAAAATGCTCAGATCAGAAAGAATGACCAAAGATTCCTATGCAACAAATTCATATTACATCAGATGTATTGAGAACAGAAGTCTAGTAGTATCTTAAAGAATAACAATTTATTGTGGCATAGCCTAATGCCTAGTTTGAAGACAATGTTCCTACCATTCATCTGTTAGTTCTTTACTATTTTCCCCCAAGGAAGTAACTGCAAAAACAAAAAAGAAATCAATGGCATGTTTACGGCTGTTGCATCAAAAAGCACAAAGAAACCTGCAGCATCCTTAAACCTACCATGTTTCATTTGATGCATATGTTTATGGACTGTAGCACACTTCTTCAAATACTGTACATGTAGTCTACCCTCAGTAGACAGATATTTATGCAATGGTGGGGAGAAAAGAAGATGAAATGTATTGGAACTGCAAAAGATCTGCCATGTTCAGATGGTGACCCTTTGTACAAAAATGGTGCACATCCATAATAATCACTGTGCAACCTAAGAGGAGTGCTGTGATCTTGTTGGGTCATTCTCCTTAAATATAATTTCCATAGATGCCACATATATTATTCAAAAAGTATCTCTGGATGTAAGTTTTGGGCTTACTACGTTAGACGGGAGAGGTTGATAAGGGGAGGATTTTGAGCGCAGTGTATTATCTACATTTTATATTAACTTTTCTGAGTATTGGTTGACCTTGTCAGTGTAGATAAAGCCCTGTGAAGTGCTCACCAGACAAAAAATGTAATTTTAATTAAGTATAGTTATATACAGCCAAGGTGGCATGGAATATAAATGACCCTGCCACCAATGAATCCTTCCGATTCAGATTAAAATTTCCTTTGTAACCCATAAAGCTGAAAGGGACAACGACCTCCCTGAGGAAGGGTTTAGAGAAGGAATTCTTCATCTTCTGATATCTGATTGCCTGCACAACTGAGATGTCCTGAAACCCCCCGCAATGCATTCTGGGGAGTAGCAGCATTGCAGACAATTCTATTTCTCTCCCCCCCCCCAACTATCCTTTCTCTATTAGAATGGCTATCAGAGCTCGTTGTGTGACAACTGTTTCTGCACTCCCACACAGTGGGTTGTGAAGCTATGAAGGTTGAGTGATAGTGTCAGCAACTGTAACCATGAAAATGATTTCAGAAATTCATTTTATCCATCAAGTGGCATATGTTTTCAAATGTTTCCTTAAAACAGCAGCACAAGATGAACATTTTAAAAGGGGTAATATAAAATCTGGGTCCATCTATCTATCTTGTCTGCTTTTGGAAATTAAGCAGAGTCAGGCCTGTTTAGCAGTTAGATGGGAAAGTATCAGGTTGCCAGGGATTTCCATAGATCAGGCATTAACAACCTATGGCCTGTGGGCTTAATCCAGCCCATGGAGCTCATTAATACAGCCCACGGAGGCCACCCTGGTACCTCCAGAAGCTCCCACCACCACCGGAAATTCAAAAAGTCACTTACTGTGGTGGTGGCGGCAGTGGGAATCACACTGTTTTTCCAGTTTCTTGCACACCCTCCACTGCTCACCATGGCAGCGGGAGGTTTTTGCAGCATTTTTGCTCCATTTTGCAGATTTCCCACTGCTTTCCCACTGCTTTTTGGCAGCTAGAATTCAACTTTTGGGCAGTTCCGGTGCCAGGCAGAGTTTACGGCAGTGCCTAGGTTCCCAGCGTGGAACCAGGAAGTCCCCAACTGCTGCATTCTAACTGCCAAAATGCAGGAGAAAAGCAGCAAAAAATTCCCAAAATGGATCGAAAATGGTTCAAAAAGCCTCCCACCACTGTGGGGAGTGGCAGAAGCTGGGCAAAAAGCCGGAAAAATGACATGATTCCTGCTGGTACCAGCACCACCAGCACTGGGAGCAACCATGCAGCTGACCCCCATAGCTGTGGTTCGGGGTTAGGTCTGGCCCGTGGTAGGAAAACATTGTGAGCCCCTGCCATAGATTGTTAAGAAAGAATGCTGCATGAAACCCAAAGCACTACTGCCAGTCAGAATAGATAGTACCAAGTGAGCTGGACCTGTGTACTGACTTGGTATCAGGCAGCTTCCTAAGTTTCTGTGTACTGTGTTTGGAAGAATGAAAAGTTATAGTGATCAAAATGAACACTCAGTTCTTCTTGTGTCATAGTTCACCACTAAGAGCATTCAGAAATAATGAACTGTAGGTTAAAATGGAATATATCGTTATACGAAAATCCTCAAAGTGATTTGATTTCTTGGCAATGATGGTGCCCAATAATATAATAAGCCATTGATGTTCGAGAGCAGCACCTTATAGGCCCTGAGAATATGATTTCAAAATTGACAGCCACAGGGCTAGTTACTTAGAGCTAACAACATGCCTGTCCTGTCAGGTAGCGTTGCAACAACATTCACTCAAAAAATACCAAAATAGTCAGTAGCCTGGTTGAGTCTAGACATTGATTTAGTACAACAGTCCTCCGAGACAAAAACCTAGGCAGCTGTTTGAAGATTTTTTGTATTTTATAAAAATGAAAAGGAGATGCAGAACCAAACCAGACAATTATAGAGGTGCAGATGATGGATTCTATGATCCCTCTGCAGAACTGGATCAACAACTCTTTAGGCAACTTGAGCTTTCTGAGTTGGCAGAGAAAGAACAGTCTCCGATGTGCTTTCTTAATGATGTTCCTAATATTAGATGACCACTTTAAATCTTGAGATATGGCAATACCTAAGAACTTGAAGGACTCCACTATTAATACACTATTAATTATAGAGAAGATTATGATATTTGAGAGTAACACACTGTAAAAATAACAAAAAGTTAATCTACCCTACGTGATAGTCACATCTAAACAGAGAGATTGGGTGGTTCTGTGGCAGCATCAAAGATTACAATCTTCACATTCTTCCATATCTCCCATGTAACTGTGTCCTTGTTAGTGATTTGTGTATGGGGTAAAAAAAGCATATGATGTGTGTGTGGGTAGAAACAATATAATAATAATTGTTTATCATCTGGGACTGTCTCAGCTCCTGCCAACTTAGCACTATGAAAGCAAGAAATTTTATTTATTTATTTGCGCTATTGCTATACCACCTTCCTCACTTAAAAAAGTGATCCAAAGTGGTTTACAAAGATAATAAAATATCACATAAAAACAATTACATAAAACATCAAATAAAATCTATATATATTTAAAACTGCCATATTAAAATCACATAAAATTATCAGAATTAAAACTATCCTTACCCTCCCTGCACACATGTTAAATAGCTGACATGGCCCCAACCTCCCAACATGGGCTAGACAAGCCAGTGGTAGTGAGAGGTCATACCATTCACACCCCACACCCGCTGGCATAGTCATGTCTTTAGTGCTCTTCTAAAGGGGAGCAGCTCCGTCTGGAGGTGTAACTCCAATGGCAGGAGGTTCCAAGTAGATATATAGGTACCATTTCGGTGGGAAGGTAAACAGCGTTCCATGCACTCCAGTGTCTAGTCATGCCTGCCACATGTCCCTGGAAACATCTGCAGACACAGACAGCACTGGCTCTTTGGCTATAAGCAGAGATGAGCACTGAACCCTAGAGTCGGGTACGACTGCCTTTTGAGCAAGGGCAATCTTTACCTTTATCTTACCATCAGGTCAGTTTTGACTTATAGCATTCCTTTCCAGGGTGTTCAAGGAAGAGAGCACACAGTAGGGGTTACTATTTACTTCTAGACTGACTTTTCTGGGATGGACAGTGAGAGAGAACTATCCATAATGGAAACTCTCCAGAGTAGTGTTCAGCAGGCGGAAGAGCACAACTTAGCTGCCGGCCATTTCCCCTCTTTCTCTTTATGCCACACCCTCCTTTCTTGTAGGGCTCTGGTTGAGGGGAAGGACCACTGGTTGCCCACTCTTGCTATAGTCAACTGCTCTCCCCCACTTCCTGGTCTAATGACAGAAAAGAGACAGGTTACTCTTGCCATAAATCTGAGCTGATCACTGGCAGTATGCTTTTGAAACTAGGTAGAGAGCCAGGGCCACCTGTTGCTGTAGCTGCCTGTTGTCTCTTTCTCTCTCCTCCTACTCTGTTTCCTTCCCTTGGTGCTGTGAGATGCAGCCACAGCAATAGAGATGATGGGTGAACTGGGGACAGGGAGAAAAAGGAGAAGGATTTCATGGCTGTCTTTTCTCCTGTGTTGTCCAGGAGGCAGCCTATTATGAGGCAGAGTGAGCAGCTGTCTCAAGCAACAGATTTGGGTTGCTACACAAGATGCTAGGTTATTTTGTTTGCTGCCATTGCATTTTTTTGCTGCTATGAATTGGGGAAAGGGTGCTTGTGGGATTTTCTGTCTCATGGTTTTGATTATTGTGTATCTTGACTTTGGTGGATATGGGGTACTAGTCTTTCCCAAAAGGGCCAGTATGGTTAGTTATGTGCTGTCAAGTTGGAACTGACTGATAGGAATCCTAATAGGCTTTTAAGGTAAGTGAGATATTCAAGCTTGATGCTCCCAGTAAGTTTTCACAGCCAAGCAGGGATTTGAACTTTGGTCTCCAGAGTTTTAGTTCATCACTCTATCCACTATGCCACAATCAGTATTTTCAGATAATCTTGTGTAGGTTATCGGGAAAAACATGTAATTCCTATTTTAAGGGCTGTTTATTTGGGAAGTGGAGTCTGGCAATTACAAATCAATTCAAACTTTTAGGATGAGAAACTTTTCCCAGCTATTTTCAACCTTCTTCATTTGTAAATTCTGGTTTCAATCTCAATCAGTCTGGGGCAGTTTATGAATCCCTATACTGGTCTGAAAAAAAAGCTGAACGTTTATGTTCCAAATGAAGTCATCTCTATATTATGAAAATTGGACAGTATCCTTAAATAAAGCAATGTTCCCATCACGCTTAAAGCCATATCTTCTGATTTATTCCCCAAAGTGCAAGTACATCAGTATTAGCCAGTAGGGTATCCATCCCTACACTTATGAGTGGAAAAAGTCCCTTTTCAAGATGAACAAATGACACCTCACCCCCAACATTGTCTCAGATCAGCATATTTCCTCTCTAGTGTCCCCGATGGGTCCCCATTTCTCTGTCTCTTCTCATCATCCAGAGTAATTTGGGACTGTTAGAGAAAGTTCATTGCTGTAATTGCAACCAGATTGGTCATTAAAGTTGACAGGCAGCTGTTGAAAAAGTCGCTTATTGAATCCTGCCATTCAGTTTCTGTTCCTGGTGTTCACTCTAAGGCAAACTTGAATGACAGGGAAAAGTAGGGTGTCAATTCTATTTCTATTGTTTCAGGGAAAAGAAAAATGGTTTTCAGAACTCCTGCCTTTAGCTGTAAATATGGACCACATGTATTTTCTCTATATCCATTCAGTCTATTTTAGAGTTGAAAGATCCCCCTAGAGACTGCTCTTATGGCCAACATCTGTAATACTTGCAGCTGAGACAGCCTTTGAACACACCAGGTCTTTAGAATATCTTTCTGGTGCATTTTTAAAAATACAGTTTTAAATACATCTCATCTGGAGATTGTCAGGTGCAACATGGGCAGAAATATTATATTTTAATTAGTAGACAAAGTTCTGAAATGAAGGCCATCAGAGGCTAATAGTCATTGTGGCTGCATGTTAAGGTCAAAGGCAGTGTCAGATGTCAGAGGCAGTACATTAGTGAATGCTAAGGGCTAGGAAATATGAGTAGGAGAATGCTTTTGTGCTCATGTCTTATTGGTGAGATTCCAATTGTCAATGCTTGACCACAATAGGTACAGAAAAGTAGGCTACCTATGTTTTCAGGGCTGGGATATGAACTTAAGTTCACTCATGTTCATTTTGTTATTTAAACTAGATGCAAGTTATAACTGCAACACAGGTGTCGAGAGAGTGGGCAAGGGGATGGGTGCCAAATATATGTAAGAAATATATGTAAGAAATTTGACCAGTATTCAAGCGTTCTTTTGTCAGGCCTTCTATATTTATGAATTAATTTTGACCTGGAGGTTTGAGGCAGAATGCTACTGCACAGAAGAAAGTCATCCTAAATTTTCTTTACTATCCAAGAAAATTCTCGTAAGCTAGAAGCTTACTTGGGCAGGTCTTTCAATGTAATGCCCTGAAGATAATGTATATGAAGTGGAATCTAGTGGCACTCTTATGTCTGGGTAAGGAGAGAAACAAAATATAATCTGTGGAAACCACTACAGCAAAACTCTAGCCCAACAATCTAGCTTCACATGCTTACAGCACCGTCAGAGGCATAGTACAAGTAGGACCGGTTGGTGAGCATTGTCAAAGTCTTGTCAGTACAGAAAAAGGAGGTGCTTCAAAGAGTCGGAGTCGACTGTGTGACTGAACAACAACAACAAATCTACCCCATCTTGCCCTCCCAAACAACTGATTTTCTGACAGAGGTTACTTTGCATTTCACAATGCATAGATTATGTATAACATATTCCCAGCCCTTTCAGTGGATTGGGGAGTATGATGAAGGAAGGTATAAAGCTCTTGACAGTAAAGATTAAGTGCGATCCTGTCTATTCTATAGAAATGGAAACAACAGAGCGATATTCTGAAAGTGTGAAAATTTTTCCAAGGGTCCAGTCAGCAGGAACAGACTCTAATGTCTTTGTATCCATCCCCTTAAAATGAAACCCCCATAAGATATTCCAATACATTTACTGCTCTTGTGAAATATTATTCTACAACCTGAACAATAATGTTCTATTCACTGTTGAATTGATACATTATTGCTCAATAGAAGAATTAATACATGCTTGCACATAGTTATTATCATGAGAAAAATTTTCTTTGTTAAACATGTTGAATATGTACATTTCCCCTCCAGTACCTGAAACTAGATGGCAGTGTTTAACCTTCTTCTTCAGCCTCTGAGGTTTAAGTCCTTGCATCTTACAAAAACATATTGGACATTAAATATTTCATTTTGGCTCTCTTGTTGTTGATTTATTACTGGTGCAACACAGCAAATAAATATCCCTTACTAGTTTAACAAGTGAATGAAGTAATAAATCCCACCTATTCCAAGCCAAGCCCACTCAGGAACTAGATATAAATGTATTTTTATCCAGTAAACTTTATTTATATATAACAACAGTACAAAGTGAGTCCTTGGATTGCAAAATAGGAGTGTTTCATATTTACAATAGGTACACAATAATATATTAGAATAATAACAAAAAAACCTTCCCCCTCATGGAACATTTTTAAATACTTCAGCTTTCTTACATTCCCCCCACAACACTTGTAAAAACAACAAAACCCAGACAACCATCTTAAAAATATATATACTACAGAACTCCAGTGTGTCAAGTATAAAGGAGGAGGAAGAGATGAGGAAATCTCTTGAGTAGTCTAGAAAGATTAAACGGTGACTTTGCCAGCTTCCTGTGGCAACTTGGTTCAATGGTTGGACAGATTAAATAAAATCCCATTCTCAGGCCCCCTCAAATCTTCCTCATAGTACTTAACTGGACTTTATTAGAAATTCAACAAAGTTTAGGTTTTGTCTTATTATTATTTTGGATATTTGTGTGCTTGCTAAAACAACACTGATTAAGAATCAGGTCATCATAGTATTGCACTAGGAAGAGATCCACCAAGCACCACCTTTGGACTTCCAGCCATTTCTACAAGGCTTGGTGGTAGCTCATCAATGAACTCCAACTTCAAGTGCCCTCAGAACACACTCATTTTGTCAGTAACCCCCATTAAATGGTTGGGCACAATGAAAGATTGTGCACAAGTTCTATATCGTGTTCATGATGGCTGAAATCCTGATACTTTTTTATGCATGTAGAAAGAAAACCTTATGACAGTCACTTGCTTCTAACTGGCAACTAATGAGTTACTACCACAATTCTCAGAATCTCAGAAGAAACATATTAATTACTGGCTAGAAGTGAAGGTGTGTTTGCTTTCCACCTGCGTAAAAAAACATAACAAGACAGGAGTTCAACAGTAAATCAAGAAAGTGTTTTGAAATTCCCAAAACAAACAAACCATTTCAGAAACTGTGCAAAGTTTAGCTCCCAGAAACATTCTGAAATCTCACTGCAACATTGCCTGGATGTTTTCTAAGCAGAACGTTGACAGCAAAATTTAAAATGTCAACTATTTCAATCTTTCAGAAACAATAGGTCAACAATGAGAATAAACACTGGCAGGTACCAAAGTCCCATCTTTCCCTTTTAAAAAAATAATATAAAGAAGGTGTAGAGTGTATCATTTCTCTTTCTCCTCTCCCAGTCCATAGCTTTATCTCAAAAAAAGAAAAAAGTTGAATGTTTGGCTAACAAGATTTTTTTAAAAGAGGGATTAAAAAGCTAGATTTAAAATGTTGGTGACTTTTCTGGAGCACCCCTTGTTTTATAAACAAGATTAAAAGCAAGCAAGCAACCAAACAAAAAGGTATGGAAAGTTAAGTATCCACACTTCTGCTTGTTTATTAAGAAAATTCATTTTTATCTCATCCTCATCTTTCTTCAGGGAAAAGGGGAGGGTGTGGGAACAGACAGAGCAAAAGGCAAAATACAGACAACATAAAGGGAGATTCTGTTAAAAACAAAAACAAACAAGAGACAAACACAGACACTGAAGCACAAACACAATTCAAAACAAACTACTTGTCATTTCAGTTAAGTGACCTGTTATATTGGCTATAATATGCTGAGGAAAACATCAGTCTCAAATGAGCAGTAGATTTTCCAGGGAAAAGATTTTCTATGCTCTTTCCTTGTGTAAATTTCTTCCGAAGGGCCACCAGCTCAGAAAACCTGTTTATGGGCAAACACATGGTTAGTCCATTTGGTTCTGTTCTCTGGTTGCATCATTATGGATTTTTTTTTTTGCACACTAAGAAAGCATGCATTTGGAGAATGTATTGCACTTTCTCTTTTTGTGTGTCTGACGAAATGTGTTTGATGTCTTTGCATTCCTTTTCTGGTGAGGTATGCAAGTCTGGGATACAGGAGGAATTCATTCTTCTAATTGCTGGGGAAAATTGAAAAATATATATCCCTATTTGTATGTTATATGAGAAAAGCAAACTGGAGATGGCTCATTTATGCTTCTGCTTCCCCTGCTTCATCGTACTACTCAATATTGCTGTATAAATTTTTACACTTAGACAATATAAAAACACTATATGTAAATCATTGCCACATTCCTTAGACTTGGAAATTAAACAGAAATTGTTTCCTTTTAAATAGTTTAAAAAGTAACATATTAAAAATATTCTTAATTTTTGGAAAAAATGAATACTTTGTCTGTTACTGGAATGATTTGAAAGACATACTTCCTCAGACCATATGTTTATGATCAATGCCCCCCCCCCGAAATTCTCAATGGTTGTTTGTGTTTTGAACTCAGATTTAAACCTCTTTATATAGATTATTGTCCAAGTGCCTTATCTGCTCATATTTGGCCATTAACAGGATTGATTGTTTACATATAGATGTAACAGAAGGTTCTTGCAGCACATTCAAGGCTAATAGGTTCTATTTATAAATGAAAGGTGATTTCCGGTATCTTTCAGCATGAGGCTTGGAAAATCCAAACTATCTTTAAAACTAATTGTCAATGAATTCCCACTACTGAGTTCAGTGGGTGGATCTAGAACTGATAGGTTTAATTTGATGGGATACAGGATTGTGAGGGCAGGCAGTTATCTCTGGAGACACATTCAGTATCAGATCATTTGCCTATTTCTAACTAGCAAGTAAATATATATAGAGGGTAACATCTCTCTGTATTGTTACCGGTTTGTGGTTTATAATACAAATGGGATTCTGAAATCTGATAAACTCTAGCTCGACTGGAGTTTAAATGGCTCTTTCATGTTGGCTATTTATCTTTTGCCAACTACTTTTGCTGCTGCTGCCTTTTTCTCCAGGGTTCAGTTTCTGCTCTGCCTCTTTGCCTTTCCTTTCCCCCCAGAGCCTATCTGAGTGAGGCTATCTTTGTTTCATTTTGTCTACTCAACTGAATGCCCTCAACAAGTGAACGAAGATAACTCTTCTAGAGCCTAAAAGGAGGCCCAATAGGAAAGTTAAGTGCTGAAACTTTTCAGGCTGCGGGCCAGTCATATGGGCATATTTTACTTCCACTTCCAGGAGTGTCAAGGGCGTTGTGGGCTGGATAAATTGGCATCGGGGGCCAGATCTGGCCTACGGGCTGTAGTTTGGGCACTTCTGTTCTAGGTGCTGTGACTGGGAAATATCCTTGTTCCTATGGCAAGCTGAATTTGACTGAACTCAAAATAGACTCAGAAAATTCTCAATCATCTGTTAGTTCTACAGTTAAGGGAGCCCATTTCAGCAGCTACTTGATAGGAGTTCTCTTCCTGTGACATTTACACATGGTCAACCAGAATATTGATCTGTTCCTGAGTCAGACAAACTCTCCACCTCAGTATTGCGTTATTCCTTACTCAACGAA
Organism: Bradypodion pumilum; assembly: GCA_035047305.1. Taxonomy (NCBI): domain Eukaryota; kingdom Metazoa; phylum Chordata; class Lepidosauria; order Squamata; family Chamaeleonidae; genus Bradypodion; species Bradypodion pumilum. Next base: position 64,676,643 of record JAWDJD010000004.1, on the reverse strand, counting down.
ATGACGTTAAAGAAAATAAAAGGTAAAGTTTACTGAAAAAATCCCAAAGTACAAGGCTAAACTATCTATGCTGCTGCTGTGGGCAGCCATTTTGCTAGGCTTTCTGCATTTCCAAACCTTGGCACTCCAGGTGTTCTTGGACTTCAATTGTCAGAAGCCAAAGTCAGCACTCCTGCTGATCAGGGCTTCTGGGAATTGAAGTTCAAGTACACCTGGAGTGCCAACGTTAGCCATCACTGACATAGATTAACAAAATGGCAAGCATGTCATGATGTAAATACTGTGTCAAATGAAGACTGGAAGCCTTGAGAACAGGCTGCCTCACTCTAACTGGAGTTGTTACAGATTAGTCCCATTCATTTTAGCACGTCACAGGTGACCATACATGACTGTTCAGTGAAGTGGTTAAGCAGAGTACAGGTGTCATTAGAGAAAACCTCGTAACTCCATGGGACCAGTTCCAAAAGAAGCCTTGACTGAAGGATGATGTTTTGGTAAAAACAGAATGTATGGGGGTGGGGGTGGTTGTACACAAAGTGTCTTTGTTTGGCTAATTAAGTTTTGGATCACTTTGTCCTGAGGATGCAGTGTAAATGGAGTTCCTTAGACTGAAATGAACTTAAATGAACTGCCCAGTAGTAGGTCCATTCTTGTGAATCCTCCCAACTGTTAAAAAGGTCTGGCACCCCTTTTGCTACTCTGAGAGAGAACAGAGATTTCTTCTGACCCTGTGACCTACTTAATAACATTTACTGCAGCATGGAATGAGGACAGGGATATTTCAATAAAAAGACCCACTTCACAATGTGAAAATCTAAGATAGATGCTAGATATTATATGGTTTCTTGGCTGGCATACAAAAGATATTTCATATAATGAGAGAGAGAGCATGGGACCTTGGCAGCTCATATACATAGTTTCCCGAGTAAGGCTAAGACCCTCACTTTTATGAATACTATGGAGAATCTTTAATAATATGGAGAATCTTGAGATATTTCCAACTAGCGAGGTGCAAGCATTTTAATTTCCAGAATAGTTTTGTCCTGTTCCTACAGATTGGTGGCTGTTACAATTCAGCTCTTTATGGTTTCTACCATTTTGACATGCTCACAGAACCTGTAATGAAAGATGCTATGCAGACTGAAAAGGCCTGTTGCTCAGGCTAGTGATATGGCTGCACAAATTTTGTGCTAAGGGGGATAAGACAACAAGGGCAGGCAAGTGTGCTAACAAGATGGAATTTTTTTAAAAAAGTACAGGCCTTCAAAGGAAAAGCAGCGCATCACTTTGATTAGCACAGCACTACCCCTTACAGTGGGCTCTTTGATGGCTCTAGATAGCACTCATCAGTGGAAGATTAAATGGAATTATTCAAACAGCAGTGCCAGGCACAAAAATTCCAGAAATGACATCTCTGGCTTTGATGTGAAAACACCTGAAACAGAGCAAGTTGGGAAGGAGAAAGAGGCACGACATGGAGGGAGACTTTCACTTACAGCAATTGCCAGGTCTTTTGAAAGACAACAGGATTTGAAACTTAGTCAATGACATAAAATGGAACCAGGCATGAAGTAGGCAACTTAGTTAGGACTAGCTATTTGGTTTTTAGTTTTTAAAAAATTATAAATTTTTAAACTTGTTACACAGCTCGGATTCACTGTAAGGCAAGCAGACAATGGGAAATTCAAATGGAAAAGTCACTTGACAGACCTTCAAGGTTTTAAAACTGCAGCCAAAAGCCTATTCAGGTTTTATGTGTGTGTAAAAAGCACCCTTTGCACAATTAGTTGCACAATTGATTTCACAATCAGTGCCTGTCTGTTTGTGTGAAGGAGAACCAACCAAGGGAAGAGAAACACTTTCTTAATCACAGTGGTAGATTCTAAGTAAACAGAATTCTAGCTTATGTGGGGAACCTAGCAGTCTGCTATAGTAAAACCATGACTGTGGTGATAGTTAGGGAGATGCTGCTGGATCTGTCTGCTACCTGCTAGCTACTGTACCTCTGGACTCTTCCATTCTTCTGTGGCCTGCCACTAACTGCCACAGACCAGTGAGATAACAGATAGTGGTACCTCTTAATTCAGCAAATGTGCCAAATTATTCTTACTGCTTTGCATTTTGGGGTCAGTTACCTTTTTGTCCATTTTTGACTAAGGATATAGGGATGTAAACAGCCTCAGCTCATCTTTCACAATCATAAAAGCTAGTAAGGGAAGCACACTAAAAAAGAGACCTAACAAGATTGTAATTGTGAGCTGCCTGTATTTTAGTGATGTGGGAATTCTTCTCACAGAAATTGGGCTTACCACATACATCAATGAAATGTAGATACAGATAAGATGAATGTGGTTTTCCAATTAACTTGCCACACTGCAGAAGGGTAGAGAGGTATTTCCCTGGAAATTGGGCTACCCCTTCTCATAACATGCTCCTTGCATTTGGAGCTCGGTCCCAGCTCTGCCAAGTCCATGCAAATCAGACTATTTTTTGGCTGCAAAGCTTTGGCTGCTGTGACTGTCAAAGGCTTTGGTTTACTGCACAAGGTCAGTCATTAGTATTTCTTACAGTCTATTACTAGGGCCTAGGGAAACTTAGGAAAGTGAATTACCACAGGGATATGGGCTTGCCATAGCTTTTAATGAATTATAATTAAAGCAGCAACTTGCTCCTTTCCTTTTCCCTTTTGCTGGGAGCATTAGAATTTTTTCTTTAAAAAATAAGATTCTCACAGAGTAGGTAATTCAGTGTAAACCTATACATGTGCAGCCTTTTGTGGAAGCAGAACCCTCTCCTTTTTGATGCAGGACGTGGGGAATGGAAGTGCACACATTGGAAATGGAGGATATGACCTTATGCATCCAAACAAGCAAGAAATGCCTGTTCTGTCAGGGAAGAAGTAAAATCCATTTCCTGGCATGGTGATTGGCTAGCTAGATCTCAGACGCACTTTCCTCCATACAGCATTCCATCCATCAAACTACTTTACTCAGTTAAAGGAAAATGAAAAACATTGGCAGCTCTTCCCGTGATGCTGCAAAATTCTTTCTCCTCTAATGGAATATAGACATTTGGGTAGAGAGGGTATGTACACAGAGAGTTTTTCACACTCTATATAAATGTGAAGGTTGCCTTCCAGATTAAGAATGTAAATTTGTATTGCAGGTGAGAATAAAAAAGAAATTCCAAATGAAATTCCACAGAGATTATGAAAGTTTCTATGCTTTTTTGTTTTTTGTTCCTTTTTCCAAAAAAATTGCAGAACCGTTTGGCATAAAACACCTGTATTTTGCACAGAAAACAATAATTCTAATACAAAATACAATTTTAATGGAAAAATAGGGTGTTTTTTTGAGGGGTGGGTGGGCTGAATGTTGCTGATGAAGTGCCAGCCTTTTTGCTCCTGTGTAGAAGCTAAAAATCCCCCAGAGGCTGCCCCCCTGGTAGTATGTCGAAATGTAATGTGAAATTATTATTTTTATCAAAGAAAATAAAATAGCCACATATTATTATTTGCATTCTCATTCTAGAATACTTCATCCCAGAATACCTCCAGAAAACTGATTTGGACTAATGCAGGAAGGACAAAATTTAAGATACTGTATTGACATGGAGCTGTGGATACATATGGGGGAGAAGCAGAAGGTTTGGTCTTCTTGACTCTTGAGATTAACCTCCATTGAACAATTATAAAGTACCTGTACTATGAAATGTGTTCCCAGAATACCTCCAGAAAACTGATTTGGACTAATGCAGGAAGGACAAAATTTAAGATACTGGATTGACATGGAGCTGTGGATATATATGGGGGAGAAGCAGAAGGTTTGGTCTTCTTGACTCTTGAGATTAACCTCCATTGAACAATTATAAAGTACCTGTACTATGAAATGTGTTCCCAGAATACCTCCAGAAAACTGATTTGGACTAATGCAGGAAGGACAAAATTTAAGATACTGGATTGACATGGAGCTGTGGATACATATGGGGGAGAAGCAGAAGGTTTGGTCTTCTTGATTCTTGAGATTAACCTCCATTGAACAATTATAGAGTACCTGTACTATGAAATGTGTACCCTAAAACAACATTGACTCCCAAACACTTCTAGATTTTCTGTGCTGTTGCTATGACACTCACATTCCTAATACAGTATGGGAGAATATGTAGAGGATCCATTTAAAAGGCACAGGTAACAGAAAAATGTTGCACAAGTGGGGAAAAACCTGTGCTATTATTGTTACACAAGTCAGAGGTCTAAACTCCTTCCTTGAATTAGCTATTTCACGGTTCTTACATATAAGTCTAGTCTCAGGGTCTAAAAATCATGTGGTCGATATTATGCTTCCCATTAAGCTTAATCACTTTGCCCTCTAATCACCCCTCTTAACTGCAGCCTGCACAAATATCAATATTTATTACAGAGAGATATATTTACAGTGTCTCACCTGCTACTTGGCATTCTCAAAAGGGATAAGAAAGCTTTGGTCTTTTATTCTCTCTCTCTCTCTCTTAAAGAACAACTCATAGATAACAGCCTTCCTCAGATCACTGAGAAATGGACTACTGGGGTCAGCTAAAAAATCTTACCCAAAACAAAACACATGGACAAAAACAAAGAAGACAGCCATTAGGAGGCATGGAGAGTATACCCTTTCCTTTTGTCTAGAGAGAAGGTCCCCCTCATGCCCCCTCCCAATGGACGCAGACTTCTAATGCTTGACCGTTGCATGACCTTGTAGAGGGTGTAAGAAACATTCTTTATTCTGATCACCTAAACATCAGTGGGAGTGAATGTAATAAACATCTTATCTCATTAGATCTACTCTGTTCAAGTTATCCTTGTTGTAAACCCTTTTTGCTTTTCTCTTTTTTACTGCAAGAAATCAGAGTGCAACCTCAACCCCAAAGCTGAACACATCCAAATCAGGTAAAAAGGCCAATAAGTTTTTACACAGCTTGCATTTGGAGAAGCACACGATGCATCAGTTTAAATCACTCACAGCTTCCTTAACTTCAAAAGGACAAGGCATTCCTAAGGAACATTGTTGTCAAACACACAGAAACAGGGAGGAATCACTGAAACAAGAGGAGTTTGAACTAGAAGAGGAATGAAAGACTTCCAGAAAATCATAGTGTTCCTTAAGTGGTAAATGAGTATTATTAAAAAAATATCCATACTCTATAAATACATAGCTGAAGTTGATTTTCAAAGACAGATGAGAGGTTGCTTGACTAGATGGCTTTTCAACACACATATTATTCCCAGGTGCCCTTGAAGACACAAGCGGTGGGATTTTCATCCCCAGCTCCATTCTATAAAGGTTGGATTCAAATTAGTGATTATGGGGTTTTCTATATGTTCCCAGGAAAACAAATCATGGCACCCCCATTTTTTCTATAGGTGGTAAAAGTTTGCTTACAAGCCATTCATCTGAGCAAGGAACAACAGGGACCTTATGAGATGGGTCAGGGAGTGTGTGTGTGTGTGTGTGTGTGTGTGTGTGTGTGTGTGTGTGTGTGTGTGTGTGTGTGTGTGTGTGTTGTGGAATCTTTTCAACGCAATAGTTGATGTGGCCACTGTGGTTTTTGTTACATTTCATTTTTTCTCTCACTTTCCTTTTTCTTTAAAAAACGAAAAAAAAACTTTAAATAGTTTTTTTGTTATTTCCTAATATACATTAAACAACTTTCATGCAAAGCAGCAGTCATGGAGGAATTTAGCTTCCCACGATCTTTCTACATTACGACTTGAAGAGCTGGACGTCTTGGCAAAACCAACTGGTTTTTGAGATGCACTGTTGGTATTGGCTTTCCTCTGTCTTTTCAATTGGAATTGGATGTGTGGGTTCTGAGTCTGCTTATTCTTGAATGTTCTCACAGTACCTCAGATATGGTTCCCTGTGGCCTCCTTTACCGGCTGTACTTTTTATGCCCCAAAGTCATTGCAGTAGCCACTTCCTTTCCTTTGTTCTAAGAGTTCCTGCTCCATTCTTCAGCTTTCCATGGCCATGGCACCAATAAGCTGTTCTACTTTGTATGCTAAGCGCTGCCGGCGCGCCTGCTCATCCTGCTCAAGAGCCCCAATGATCTGGAATCAAAGGCAATATCAACAGCTCACAAAAAACAGCTTTAGTTGACAACATTTCTCATTAAATGGAGAGAGGAATGACGGGTCCTGTATCTACACATACAGTACTGTGCAAACGTCTTAGGCCACCATCAGCTGGTGTGGGGAAAATTCAAGGATTGATTTGGGGGGCATAATTTGGACACCCTAACCCCAAACTTCATCAAAAGTGGAGAGGGTTGAAAGGACAGTCAGCCAAAGACCCCTTTCCCAATTTTGGTGTGTTTAGGTGGCATGGAGGCTCAGTTATGCTTTCCCTCACCCTCAATGGATTTTCTCCCAAACCAGATGGTGCTGGCCTAAAGCTTTCACACAGTACTGTGTATTGATAAGACATGTTGGCCTGTTTTCATGATGGTCTAACATTTCAAACTTATTTTATTAATGCTCACTCATTATCTGGTAAATCTTTTCCAAAGATAGAAAGACCAATGCTGAGGCCACAACATTTTTTGTCTTTTTTCTGTTCTGTTTTCTCTCAGATATGCTTGCACAGACTAACACAGCTATCACTTCAAACATTTTAACTCTGAAATATGGATTCAATCTAGTGAATATAATCAGAAATAAGGAAACCTCGCTCCTGGAGTAGACAGTGGTCTTTTCTTTTTCTTACTTTACAGTTTAAAAAAAATCAGCATCAGAATATAAACAATACACTCCTAATTGATTAAATTCAGTATGGCAGATTCCCAAGGATGTAGATATATGATTACAACCTAAATTAAATTATTTTGATAAAAAGAAATATATATATTTTTTAAAAAACATTGAAGTTGCATCTGTACATTCATCTAAATGGATGGGCAAATCTCACAGTATCACTGATACAATGTGGATGATACAAACCCATTTAGATACAAAGTGAATTCTAGAACTTTTATAGTAATAATATTACTATTGTGAGAATAACTGAATCTAGACCACAATCCTACACCTACGTACCCAGAAATATGTCCCTCCGGATTCAGTGGAACTTATACATACTGTATTTTCTGGCGTATAAACTACTTTTTAACCCCGAAAAATCTGTGCCAAAGTCGGGGGTCGTCTTATAGGACAGGTACTTAACTGCAGCTTGTTTCCCCTTGCTTCATATGTCCGGCGCATATGGTGGGGGGTGCTGTGGCCAGGCCCCTGCTCTGTGCAGGGAGTATGAAGCAAGGGGAAGCAAGCTGCACACATCTTCCTGTACCTCGAGGAGGAGAACGTGAGCGTGGATTGGCTCTCCACCAGAACCTGCCCATTCGACTCAGAGGGCTGTGCGTCTTTTGGTTGAGTGTGGGTTAATTTTATTTGGTGTGCATTGGAAGAGAGGTAGTCTTATACGGCAAGTATATTCCAAACTCTATATTTTAACTGGAAAAGTTGGGGGTCGTCTTATACACCCAGTCGTCTTATACGCCGGAAAATACGGTAATTGCAATCTTAGTGTTCATTTGTATTTGCATATAAATTTTAGCAGGCCATGTTTTCTCTAACAAAACATTTGTTATATCATATGCTAATAAACATGGCTTGCACTGTGCAAGCCCAGGTACAGTCCTGGATGACAGAAGAATCCCAGTAATAGATTTTGTTGTGTAAGGAAGGATTTAACATTTCTTCTTTCAGGCCAAAGTCAGACTGTAACTATTAGCTACTAAACAAATACCTTCACTGGATTTTAAAAAAGTGTTGTTGCTGTTTTTGCACTTTCCTCTAGAGCACTGTGATCTGACCACAGTTAAAGACAAGTAGGTAGCCAAGAACAAAGTTCTTCTAAGTCAAACTTTAACTCACATGTATGTCATGAAATTTTTCAGTGCTATAATCAGGGGACCCAAATATCATAAGAATGGGCATAAAACCAAAAGATCTTCCTGCCAACTTGTTTCTTATAGGTCTTATGATGCTGACAACACACAAAGAAGTTTCTGATACAAATGTCTAAAATAAGTATGACTTCATTACCTCCTCACTGTATTTGCTGACATAGGAGTAGATTTCATTCAGTGCACTCAGCATATTGAAATCAACAGAGTGCAGACGGGACTGTTCTGCGAGGTAGGCATTCATGTCTTGGTCACTAATGGCTGGTAGTTTTGCAATGTCTGCATAATACCTGCCAAACAAACAAACAACAAAAAGGGGAGAAATGTGGTAACTGAAAGACTGAATGGGTTGATTCTGGATTTTTGCATGAGCAACCTGGCTAAGGGCTCCATTTTTGCACACCAGCTTCTCCAGCTCTCCATGAATGCTATACAGAGAGACAGGGCTCTGAGTTTGGTGAAGGTGGGGAAGAGTATCTCTGAAAACTGGGTAGTGGCACCTTATGTGAACAAAGATCTCCTTTGTTCACAGAAGGGAGATTGCGGATCCAGTCCATGAAAGGTGCTGAAGTTTAATAGTTACTATATATAGATAGACAGATCAAATATGAATTACGCTAGCAATCAGCAGGCAAATTTAAGCAAAGGTCTATCTCTTAAGATATTAAATAAAACTGATGAATCTTGTAAGTTAGACCATGAATATTAAAGTGACTTGTATTTCTTCTGTTTCACATTATAGTCATTATATACTTTGCAGCAATAATAGCCTGTTGTTGAAGAAAGCTGTGTCTAGTAAAAGGAAATCAATCCAGCAATTTAACTTCTTAAACAAACAAAACAACAACAAGAAAACCACTTTTGGAAAGGGAGAAGGGAGGGAATTATTTTACGGTATAATACTGAACTCTCACTCAAAAGAATCTTAAAGGCATACCTGATTTAATGTAGAATAATTAAATCCATAATGTTATTTATATTTGATGTGTTGTCAAATCACATTCATCTTACAGCAAACCTAATAAGGTTTTCAAGTTAATTGGGAATTTAAAGACTGGTTTTACCAATGCCATCCTGCTCCCAGTGGGTTTCCATGGCTGAGTGGGGACTCAGACCCATGTCTCCTGCTTCCTAGTTCGTCACTATGTCCAAGACTACATAACGCAACAATACAAAAATCCTGTTGGTATAAATTTACACCATGGAAGCTGCATGATGTCATCATTAAGAGCAATGAAATTTGGTTTAAATTAATTGAAAGATTCCTAGTTCCCCTTGCAGGTTCCAATACTCCTTAGAGCTCCTTTTTTTAACTGAGAAAGTCTTTGGGAAACTCGGGAGTTGAGGAGAAGAAGCCTTTAAAAGCCAAAGATCACTAACAGATTGCCCAATCATGGTGGTAGAGATCCTGACACTGCCTTGTGTAAACCTCATTGCTTATTTCAAAATTAATGATTTAGTTAAGTTAATTGGTTAAAAAAATTAATTCAGCAAATTAATTTCTTTGTTGCAAACATTAACAGCAATGGTTTAATTCCTAAACTTCTAACATTTTGCCTTAACAATTTTTTAAAACTCTGATATCCAAACTCTGGATATCCAGGGAAAGCCCTATGGCCTGTATTATGGCCTACACATTTCAATTTGGCAAAGAGATAACCCTTTTCTGCAGGGCCCTGAGGAATGATCTTTCCTCTCTGGTATGTTTAGGCCCCAATATAGGCATGCCTTTAACTTTTATTGAAAGCACATCTTTTCAATTGTCTTCCCCCAACATGAACTGTTTTGAACTCTTTCAAAATTTTGTATCATTTTGTTTTTATTGCTTTATTGTCTTGTGGTATTGTTATGTACCACTTCATTAGCTGTACATAAATCCAACTATGGCATGTGGCTATTTTCATCTGTAATATTGTTCTTATTATGATGTTTGTGATTTTTTTTTTATAAATAGTATTAAAAACATACAAATAAGAAAATGAATGAGAGATGATTGGGTGTAACACTTCCAGGCTGTTCAAATGGATCCTGAGTGGGAATATTTATGTGTACAGTAATGGAGAGAGAGAGAAAAAAAACTCTTTCTTAATTCAACCCAGTTCACAGATTGCAATGAAAATAGCAATAGCTGTATGTGCAAATATGGGGATTTTTTTTACAAAGAGCAGTATGATATAGTAGTTGCTTACTAGCCCATACACTGACCTCTCTACCCAGCTCTTATAACTAGGTATGTCCTTGGCATAAAGCAGTTTGTTGGAGGGAGAATCCTTGCCCAGACGATGCTCTGAAGTGGAACATGAATCCATAAAAGTCTGGGCTACAACTGAGAGGCAGGCATCTGTGATACTTCCCTTGTGGATGTCAAAGACAAACTGTGGGTTTTTAATTACATTCACCCAGAAGCGGAGAGGAAGACTGTAAAAAAGAGGGACATAAACACACATCAGAACTTCAGAAAAGGGCTGTCATTTCTCTCACCTCATCACATCTTTGCACTCTTTTCATAAAACAGCATGCAAAAGTGGCAATTACAATAACATTAAATATTTGGTAATAATCACTGCAACCAATACAGATGAAAAAGAATCAGAGCCACATTATATGGGTCCCAAATTCCAGCCAGGTGAGAATCCTTTTCCTCTAGGACAGGGGTGCCCAACCTTTTTATGCTATTGGCCTGACCATGCCCCCTGGACAGCTGAGCAGGCCAGACCACACCCCCAGAAGCAGAAGTAAATGCACCTATTTCCATGTTTATGACAGCCGGGGGTGCATATATGGCTGACATAATGGAGTTTATGCATGTGTGAGTGCATTTTATGGCTGGTGTAAATGCTGTTGTAAATGCTGTTGTAACAGTGTTCCATGCGCTCTGCCTGCCACATGACCACAGAAACGTCTGCAGAAGCAGACAGCGCTGGCTCTTCATCTTAGAAACAGAGATGAACACTGCATCCTAGAGTCGGATATGACTAGCTTTCGAGCAAGGGAAACCTTTACCTTTACCTTTAAACATGCCTGCTTTCACTTCCGGGTGCAGCGTCGGTGGGCCACGGCCCAGGGCCATAGGTTGGGAACCCCTACTCTAAGATGTCATGAGAGGTACACAGAATCTGTGTTATTCTACATCTTGTTCAGAGTTTATCTGGTGCTTTTGGTAATTTGTGCCTGAGCCCTACCAGAGTGAAAATTTGTTTGGCAGTTCAGAGTACAGTATTTACTTTATGATACTTCTGTTATGTGGCAGCTCTCTGTAGGGATGTATTTTTGTTCTTAACATGTTAATGAGCATACTGTGTACATGGCTTTCTATTTCAAGGTATCTACAATACTGTGCTTCAAACTACGGTAGGTAAGCTTTTGAGTGAGGACCAGTCTTAGATTTTTTTCTTTGTTCTCGTGAGTTCACTGTGATCTTAATAGAATCAGTGCAACTTTCACTTAGAAGGCATTCTGTCAGTAGGTGCCACTGTTTGTTGCTTTTGGTCACAAAGGCCACTCACTATTTTGCTCAACAAACAGATAAAAGCTCAGTTTTCTTATCCAACCAATGCATATCCAAAATCCAGATAACTAGCTGGAAAAAGAGGACCTTTTCTATTGAGCATGTAAACCTGAGATGGGCAACTAGGGATCTCCAGATGTTGCTGAAATAAAATCTCCATGACTATCCCTACTTGTTAGGGAGAACAAAGGAGCACAAATATGTGTGGTCTCTCTGATGCAAATGTATGTTCCTGAACTCTGAAAAACATGGCTTCCCCAGACACATTATGTGCAATTCCCTCCTTTATGGATGTAAGTGGCTGGAAATGCAATACAAATAATATCCTTTTTTTCTTTGTGTGTAATCAAATGCTAAAATGAGGCATCTTCCCTGCAAGTTTACCAGAGACATTTTCCATTGCCCATGGTCTCAGACATGCATCTTTCAGTTTGCACGCTAAAAGCCATTGGCTACTCATAACCATTTTATTGTGCTACACACTTATCTGCAGAGAATACCTATCTGCTGCCCATCACCTTTGAAAAGTGTGTTAGAACCTTTGTTTCTGCAGCCTAGGTATCAAGAGGAAATTATCAAAAGGAAGTTATTGTTCTCTGTGGACAAATTACAAGACCACAGTACCTTCCTTATTAGCTATCCAATGTGTGAGATCTGGCTTCAACATGGAGTTAAATTCTGCTCTAAGAACTGTTCTGTACACTCAAATGCTAGCTTGATTCCCCTCTGATGTTGCTTTTGTGCAACTGTCTTTCTCCTTTTCTGTAAGAGTTCCCAGTCAGCTATTTCACTAAATACTTCACTTGACTGATGTTCAACCACAGAGCAAAACATTTCAGTTGTAGTTACTATAAGAGACTTGTTTTTTGCCCTTTTGGGAACTTCAAGCTATGGATTTGTCCCCAGTGTGGTGTTATCCCCTATTGTTCTGGAGTTGCTCTGCATCATTCAGGTTTTTTTTATTCCAGATTTGAATAGATCATCCTGGTACTGGTATCCATGCATGGAGAAGATATTTGCTGGTAGATAAATTGGGATACACCTGTCTACAAACATCCAGAATTGCTCTCTGAGGTTTCAGTCCAAGTGCAGATTATTTACCCCCTCCCTTTTCTGCTTTCTCCCTGCCTGTTTTGTTTCTTCTTCTTTGCCTTCTTTTTCTTACCTGACCACCATTTCAAAATCTTCACATTTTTGCCCAAATAGTTTAGTCTTTAATTTGTTTTAGTTTTCACTTTTGTGCTATGGATCTAACATGAGAACATTAAAAAACCCTTAAAACCCAGAATGTCGAAATATATGTTATCTTCTTTGCCTATTCTTAGCTTTCTTTTCCATGCTCACTTTGTCTCACCACCATTCTGAAACCTTCAGGTTTTTGTCTTAATCATTCTGATTCTCTTTAAAAAAATGTTTAGTTTTCACTTTTGTGTCATGGTAAAAAATATGGTGTATTAAAAAAGCAAAATGCAGGAATAGCTGATAACCCATGGAAACTGAACAGGAGTGGCAATAAGGCCTGGAATGATAGAGACAGCTCATTGGAACCATACCCATAAGTAAATGTCATCAATTGATATATAGCGACAAAGGGTGATCAGCTTACATCAATATGCTACTGGGTCCCATACCAGCAGATTGCGGACTGGAGAGAATTGGAGCAAAACAGAACAAAAATGTATCACCTGTCACTTTATGGTATAGGAGAAAAAACAACTCTATCACCAGGGCCACAGCCAGGATTCTAGATGTGGATGGCGAATATTTTTTCAAGTGGGCCACAAAGGCTCTTTTCAATGCATTCCTATGGGAAACTGCACTTTGCCAGGGTGGGCAAACTGTTAACTCAGGGTGGGTCACCCTGGCCACCCCATGGCTATGACCCTGTCTATCACACGCACATACAGTAAGAAGGAGTCCTTGCCATGATTCAAAAAGATATGAATGGAGATTGGAAAAGCCCGAGGAGGTTTGCTATTAGCTGTACATCGTGTAGTTGTCACAAAATAGATTGAACTTGACCAGTCCAACAAGGGACAAAACAGAGAAAAAATTGCAACAGGGCTGTGTCTGCTCATTGCTTATTTTTAAGAGCTGCAGACAGAGATCAGCAACAGTTGTATTAGAAGCCCATGTGGTCTGGCAGCCAGAGGTGGGGAGAATCTTTGTGCATCAGTAACACTTGTTAGCTTTAAGAAGTGTCATTTTATTCAGGATTCCAACATTTTATCCTAATAACTCATGCTTCTAAAGCTTCTGCTAAATTGTTTTTAGCTCTCTACAGCCTTAGCAGGGAATCTGGCTTTGGCAGACAGGATGATTAGAGGCTTTTCAAACCACAAGGGATTGAAGAATTGAAGAACTCTCTCTCTCTCTCTGTGTGTGTGTGTCTTTCTCTATGCACACACATGCACGCATATGCATGCACACACAGAGAGAGACCTGAGCTGGCAATTTGAGTATGTATGAGCTTTATTCCTCCAGTCAGTGATAAATTTCTAACCCTAGGGAACTTTTAATCCTAAAATAGCAGGCATGGGAAAGATGCATCAGCAGCAATTGTTCTGAAAACGTAGAATATGATCAGCTGGTATTGTCAGTTGTACTTGGTTGAAGCATCATCTCTTCTTACCCTATCTATCTTCTAAGCAAGATATTAATTGGAGATACAGTATTGTAAAACTTTTGGGAACTGGCTTATTCACCAGTCACTGATGTATAGGTGCTTTTACAATTGAGGTAAGCAACTAATACCCATCCAAGCAGTTTTGTCAATGATGTGGGCTGCTGTTGGCATTTTTTTTGTCATTGTTGTGTTTCACTTCGTCCTCTGAGAATGTTTTGCTTTGTCAAAATGTTTAACACAATGCAAGAAATATTTTGAACACTTGGATGGTTCTGGTCCAAGTTAGGGAATACTTCCAAAGTACAAGTAGCTTATGGAATGAGGAAGCATGTGTGTGCTTTTTATGGGGTGAGGGTCCATGAGCCATGAGGGTCTAAACTCAAGCAATCTACATAGTGTAATGGGTTACATAGAGTTAAAGGAAGAATGTAAGTAATTCATGACTCTTTCATCAAATCCTAGTTTCAACAAAATTTGCTTGCAGCCCCTAATGAGAATGTCCTGCAACCATGAAACAATGACAAAATCAAGATAATGCAACATACAAGTATGACACATTATCATGTACAGAAAAACAGTAATGGTGAGTGGCCACTCCTTTGTAGTTGCTCAGCACACCAGAAGGAAAATCTGCTCTCTTTGCACTGCCTGGAATCTCTTCGCTACATATTAGCCAGCCAGAACCCCACTAGCTGGCTACTTCTTCTCCCTATGCTACCCTTTTCATGTTCAAATCAGCCTGGGAAGGAGCCAGTGGTTGTGGCTGGGAAAAACATGGTGGCTGGCTCCCATGCTCCAGGCTACAAACAGGGCCCTCAGGTATGTGTCCTGGGATGACTTGTGCTTGTTGCTTTCACACTGGCTTTCCTCAGGGACTCCTGCTCAGCCTTTTAAAAAACTTCCTTTCAGTGTCATAGCCTGTATGTTGCCTTTGTCCTTTAGGTGCTTCTCTGAAGTTCAGAAAACATGGATTATGTTCAGGAAACATGGCCACAGGAAGTGGGAGCAGCTGGCCTGCAGTGACGGGGCTATAAACAGCTGCCCCGCCACTGCCACTGATACCCAAGCTCCTTCCCTGGCCTGGCCTGGCTGCGGGAAGTGGGAGCAGCTGGCCTTCAGTGACAGGGCTATAAACAGCCGCCCCACTGCTGCTGCTGATGCCTGAGCTCCTTACCCGGCCCGGCCTGGCTGTGGGAAGTGGGAGCAGCTGGCCTTGCAGTGACGGGGCTATAAACAGCCGCACCGCTGCTGCTGCCCGAGCTCCTTCTCCGGCCCGGCCTGGCCGTGGGAAGTGGGAGCAGCTGGTCTCGCAATGGCACCCCCGGACTTCTCTGTGGCCGGAGCGGAGGGACCTTTGCGGAGCTGGATGCCGGGACCCACCATCATTGTCGGACTCTCTCCCTGGTCAGCTCTTGGCCTGAGAAAGATGCGGATCAGCTGGCGGTTCTGATGGGTGGCTATAGGAGCCGCTGCCGATGCAACTGATACCACCAGACTTTCTCCCTCGGCCAGCCCTTGGCTTGAGGGAGATGAGGACATGCCGGACTTTTCCCTTGGCTGTTTAGCCTGGAGGGATGTGGATAAATTGGAGTTATTGTAACATATTCTGTAATGTATTTCTGCTTGGGGTTTTTACTTTGAAATGGTATTGTTTTGAAATGTGTATTGCATTGTTGTGAATGGTTTTTATACTATGTCTGCTATATTGTATTTTTGTTCTTTGTCATACTGTATATTTAAATATCTGTAAAGCACTTTGGGTTGCCCACAGGGTGAGGAAGGCAGTATAGAAATATAATAATAATAATAATAATAATAATAATAATAATAATAATAATAATAATAATAATAATAATAATAATAATAATAATAATAATAATAATAATAATAATAATAATAATAATGATGATGATGATGATGATGATGATGATGATGATGATGATGATGTTTGTTTTGACTGAGAGTATATCATTCAATCAGCTCTAGATGTAATAACATGATCAAGTAATGGAATAATAAATAAGGCTAGAATGAATGAGAGAGGGATATGCATTGGTCACATGTCTTCTTACTGAGAATAAATGGTTACATACCAAGGGAGTTTGAGGTCAAATTATTCTACACCTACCCAGCACAAATCTTGTGCTTTCTTTGAAGTGTTAGGTTTTACCACTGTCAATCACAATTCTGGCGGAAATCAATCCACTGAGGGATGGCAATTTGCCATACAGAACAATTCTTACAGAACTGGGATTGTCTCTTTTCCTTGCTTTGAACAATGACACATCCCATTCCTAATTCACTATTCTCCATTTGCAATTTTTCCACTCACTTTGGTTGCTGGGCAAGATGGCCACTGTAGTTTCAGGCAAAACAAGCCACTGCCAGTTTAAATGCCTGCAGGTTTGCTCTTTACAAAGAACGTATTAAAGAGATAATTGTGACCATGTAAATATGATGCCTGTGGTTCCATATAAGAAATAGTACTCTGTTGTGCCAAGAGATCTGTTCTGTAGATGTGGCAGTACTGATCAAAAGCTGTTTATGAAAAACCTGGTTAGTGTTTATGAGACTGCTGTTGAGTAAATCTGATCACTATATTCTAAAGTATTTTTTTTTAAAAAAATTACACTAAAATTTCGTACAAGATTGACATAATTTATGTTACTATTTGGGGAAAGAAGGTGGTGCTTGTTTGCAAAAGTGACTACCTAGAAAATATTAAAGAAAAGGTTGGTCAGTAAAGGCGCTACCTACTGCCTAGCTAGAATGAACACAATAAAATTCTGTTTTAAAAACTGAGAAGTATATTCAGGAGATAGTGTTTTTTTTTGTTATTGAAAGCCTTTTCAGAAAACACATCTTCCTGGAGGACAAACATGAATCTGAATCTCTAATGTCACCTTTCCCTAGCTGAGTCGTGTTCAACTGTAGCATGAATTTCAATGCTTCATTTCATTGCAATCCAGGTTTATTAAGAATTACCCAACTAGATCTAGCAGAACACATTCTGCCTCAGTTTATCTTCTTATTATCTCTGGCAAACAGCAGAGACAGTTTGCAGTTTCTCTGATGCTCCATACTTTAAAAAGTAACCAGATGTTTAAGAGATTATGATTTTGAATAAGAAAGACAAAATGCTTTATGGAAGATTCAGCTGCAGGGACATCTACTGTGACACTGTTTAAGCTTCTGCAAATTAGGGGATGTAGGGTGGCACCAGCATAGCTGTTGATGAAACGAAAGAGCAAAGCTTAGCAACTCAAAGATTAAATGGACTTACATATAGAAGATGGATCCTAAAATTCAAGGAATGTATGTGACTGTGGGGAAAATAGCAAGGCAGAAACCACATAAAATGATCAGGTCAGGGGCCCAGCAGCATTGCCTGTACAATCATACAGAACAGGGGTGCTCAAACTATGGCACTTGGGCTGGATTCAGCCCACGGCACCAATTAATTCAGCCCACACTGCTCCAGGAAGCGGAAGTAAACCGTGCATGCATGGGTGGCAAATGCGCTCACTCTTGCACAGAACACTACAGTAAATGGCCCCATGCATTTACGACAGCCATGGGTCATTTACAGGAGTGTTCTGTGCATGTGCATTTTACTTCTGCTTCTGGGTGGAAGGAACCACATGACCACCATATAATAACATGATGTTAAGAGTTCAGAAATAAGATACTAGCAAAAGAGGTAACACACTGACAAAGCAGCGTATATGTCAGAGACATTAAATATGACAATTACATAGGCTTAGGCAGTCATGGCTTGATTTGCACAAACCCCTGACCTTCCAATATATTTTTCTACTTTTTGGCTGTTTCTCCATTGGTTTAAACTTAGACTCCTTACCAGTTGCTCTTCCAGGTGTGCCTCACATCCGTATCATGGATGCTATGCTTGTCTGCTTGCTCATCCAAGAAATCAAACATGTATTTGATAGCCAGTGGGAGGGCACTGCCTCGGTGCACAGTGCTGAACAAGGTCTCAAACAAATCATCCACAAACTTCTGCAGAGTACCCTGGTGGAAGCAGAAACCAGAGATTGAGGTCATTTGACAGAACAGGGCAGCTACTTTACTGACAGAGCTGAAGTAGCCTTGGCAATTTAACAGCCTTACTCACAGATTGTGGTGTTTTTAATTTATAATAACAGGATGAAGAGAGGAAACTGGGCAATGATCACACACTGTGCAGTGAAAAAGTAAATGTCCCTATCACCCTGGATGTGTTTCTGGTGAAAAAGTGGACTTTCCTCTAAATTAATAATAAAATATGCAAATAAGAGCAGTATTTATCTTTACTCATGCTACTCTTTGTTTGAAATGACTAATTTGTATATTCTTTACTCTACCTGTTACGTCACTGGAGGGCTGATCTTCTATTCCTTATTGTAAATTTAATTATTAAGAACATAAGAACAGCCTTGCTGGAACAGGCCACAGGCCATCCAGTCCAGCATTCTGTCTCACACAGTGGCTCACCATTTCCTTCAGGGTATTCCCAAGGAGATACCTTCACCTGCTTAGGATTCCCTGGAAATGGCATTGAGAGATATTCTACCTATCTCTCCAACCCCGAGGTTGTCCTTAAGTATCCATAATTATAGCCATTGATACCCTTGTCTTCCATGAACTTGTCTAATCCTTTCTTAAAGCTGTCAAGACTGACAGCTGTCACCACTTCTTCTGGCAGAGAGTTCCATAGACCAGTAATCCTCTGGGTGAAAAAGTACTTTTTCTTATTTGTTTGAGAACTAGTACCCAAAAGTTTCATCGAGTGTCCCTTAGTTCTAGTGTTGTGTGATAGGGAAAACAGTTTTTCCTTATCTACTTTGTCCACACCGTGCATGATTTTATAAACTTCAATCAGGTCACCTCTTAGACGCCGTCGTTCTAGAGTGAAGAGGCCCAACCGTTGCAGCCTCAGATGGTAAGGAAGGTGTTCCAGTCCCCTAATCATTCTGGTTGCCCTCCTCTACACTTTCTCCAACTCCATAATATCCTTCTGGAGGTATGGCGACCAGAATTGTACACAGTATTCCAGATGGGGCCTCATCATAGATTTATAAGGAGGCAAAATGACACTTGCTGACTTATTTTCTATGCCCTTCCTAATGATCCCTAACATTGAGTTTGCTTTTTTCACTGCTGAGGCACACTGGGTTGACACCTTCATTGAGTTGTCCACCAGGACACCAAGGTCCCTTTCCTGGCTTGTCGCAGAGAGTTCAGACCCCATCAGTTTATAAATGTAATTGGGGTTTTTTGCCCCAACAAAAAGTGCATTACTCTGCACTTACTAATGTTGAAGCTCATTTGCCACTGTTTTGCCCACTCCCCCAGTGTCAAGAGATCCCTCTGGAGCTCCTCACAATCTCTCACAGTTTTCACTACCCTGTATAATTTAGTGTCGTCAGCAAATTTGGCTACCTTGCTTTTTACTCCTACCTCTAGATCATTATGAAGAGGTTGAAAAGCAGGGGTCCCAGTACTGAACCTTGGGGGACCCCACTCTTTACTTCCCTCCACTTGGAGAAGTCTCCATTTAGTGCTACCCTCTGTTTCCTGTCCCTTAGCCAGTTGCTGATCCAGGACAAGACCTGTCCCTTTATTCCATTACTGGTAAGTTTATTCAAGAGCCTTTGGTGTGGGACCTTGTCAAAAGCCTTCTGAAAGTCCAGATAAACAATGTCAACTGCATCTCCCTTTTCCAATTATTGATTTCATTATTTCCCTGCAGAAAACAGGACAGTAACAAATATCACATTCAGCAGTTGAAAAGCAGAAACATGGTAATACCTTTGTAGCTAGCAGTCTTGTTAGGTAGATCTCCGATACCATCTTACTGCCCCGATCACCCTCCTTCTGGTCACCATGATCATGGTTCTTGACTAAGTGCCATACTTTCACCCCACTCTCTAGGTCTGGAGTTATCATAGGTGCTCTGGAACGCAGACTGTCTGGACTGCCTGTGTACCGAAATGTAGAATCTGGGCAGGATGAAAAAGAAGCTGGTAATGCACAAAAGGAAAACAGACTTGGTTACACCTCTGTCTGACTTTGTTCACCAGTTCTTTAACAGTGAAATCATATTTAATAGAGGGCGATAATAAACATATAAACACAATAGGCAGAATCCTATTGGTTTTTTAAAAAATGTGCATGCAAGTGGAATCACAGTATTTGACATGGCTAACGGATCCGGTGCTTGGTACATAAAAAGACATATTAGATTGGCACCTTGTTAATTAGCAGGTATAGCTTCCATGATTCCTCTGATGTATGTAAAAAACCAAGATGATTCTGGCCACAAATGAGCCACTATTAAGCCACAGGTTTTCTCAAACATTGTATTTCTGGCTCATTGCTCTAATCTTTGAAATGATACAAAATGAACTAATTTCTTTATTGTGATTCATAGAGATGTGATGTCGGCAATATAATACATACCTACACCTTCTGCACATAATTTTCTTTAATCAGATGACTGAACAGAGATGACTGTCCAGTTAGAAATGAAAACAAAAATCATTTTAACTGCAAAACAATGTGCAGTAGAAACTTAAGATAAAAGGACACACGGGATTCCTCTCACCCCAGGAGAGGAATCTGTCATTACCCACCAAAGGATTCAAGCAGGTTTTTTTTTAAAAAGTCAACTCTGCAATCTTTCTTCCTTCTCATTCTCCAGCCAACGCTTCTTTGGCTATGACCAGTTCAGACTGGTTTCCTAATTTGTCACTCTTCCCTTCTGTCTGACAGAAGGATTAAGGAGATTCCTGTAAATTAGTAGGAGAATGAGTGAATTATGACTTTTCCCCCTAAAGCTTCACTCTTGATTAATGCTCAGATACATATGAATATTCCTGTGGATGTAATTAAGGCATAAGAGCATTGAATCATTCTATTTTTAAAACAAGCTCTGTACTCATACCTAATGCAAATGGAGAGAGTAAATATGCAGTATCATTTGCATCCCATCTGTGTAATCAGAGATATCAATATCAATGTGAAGAACAACTGTATAGACTCATTTCAGGCAAATGTTCTTTTGGCAACTTCTCTCAATTGTGAAACAATATAACAATGATACTATCTGTTATAACTCTTTCCCAAATGTAACAGAAGAATTGTTGGTTGAAAGAACATTCAAGGCTGGTGATTTCTAGCAACTTGTATGCAAAAATGTGTTGTTTCTGAAAGTTATAAGGATGGTATCCCTCCACAAAGCATTCTCCATACTTAGAAAAGTTGTCTTCTGATAAGAAATTATTTGAGAGTTAGAGGAATAAAATTGCATGATGCTTAGATGCCCTTCTAATAAGCCAGTATGCAGAATGAAAGAGCTGAAAATCTATTCTGCCTAAAACATCAGCAAAACATCCCAGTGCTTTATTACCTAATACAAGGTGCAAACGTATTTCAACCAAAAACATTTTTGACTAGTAATATAAGACAAAAAAACAAACAAAATTTTAATCTGAGATGAGATTTTCAGCATAGGTACCTGAATTGCATTTTCAAATTATTACTTTTATTTAAAATCTTATGGCATACACAATAGCAAATACAGTAATTAAACTGTGTCATAAAGCCAAAAATAAATATAATGACATAAGATATGCAGTTGGTAAAGGAAACAGAATGTAAGAACTATAGTTTAAGTTGGTTCAAAAATAAATTTTAATCAAATAGATATGTAGCTATTTTTAGTGAAAATTGACACTGGGACTTTCTAAACATTACTAACAGTAAGTATACTTATTCTAAAATGGAAGTAGAATCTTCTGAACAGTTCTTTCCAGTTGAGGTAATGACAGAGAGCATGCACAAGCCAAACATTACTCTAGTCTCATTTCTCATAAAGGCAAACTGCAGTTTAATGTTATCTATGAACCAGCCAAATGAGTATATATTTGACAGTGAACTGCAACTCAGGCAGCTCCTTGTGAGGTATGACTTATAATAAACAGCTTTTCTACTTCAGGGTTGAGACAGAGTTACTCACCCTTGTTAACATTAATGGCAGCACCATGAAAAAAATTTCTCAATAGTTTATTGAGTAATTATTTCAAATGCAGACCCTTATTCAGGAAGCACAGACCCTGTTATGAGGTAGTGCTTTGCCAATATCTTATCAGGTCTGATATTTGCTGTGAATTTTTTGCTTCAGAGAACAAAAATATTCATTAAAAAAACCTCCAGCTTCCACTCTTTCTTGCTTTTGTCAAAACCAGTTTGTGGCAGTCATTCTTTTGATTACTATTCTTTATGGAGAGACAAAAAGAAAACACATTCTCTTTGCCTAGTCAGCCATGTCAATATGGGGATGTATCTTTATATGCACAATCTATTGAAAAATAATACATGCCAGAGGAATGGCACCCAAATTTTGATATACTGTACATCAAACTGTGTATTTGAATGTACATTTAAATGTGGAGGAGAGAGATTTGACTACTTTGTACAATGGGAAGTGATTGCTTGTCTCAAAACAGCTATTTCTTCATAAACAGTTTTGTATTCCTTTGCAAGATATGACAAACCTAGTCAGCATAATAAAAAGTAGAGACATCACCGTGCCAACAAAAGTCCACATAGTTAAAGCAATGGTCTTCCCAATAGTAGTAATGTTTAGCTGTGAGAGCTGGACCACAAAGGCTGAGAGCAGAAGAATAGACCCCTTTGAACTGTGGTGCTGGAGGAGACTCTTGAGAGTCTCCTGGACTGCAAGGAGATCAAACCAGTCAATCCTAAAGGAAATTAAACCTGACTGCTCCTTGGAAGGACAAATACTGAAGCTGAAGCTCAAGGACTTTGGCCACCAAAAGAGAAGCAAGGACTAACTTGAGAAGGCCCTGATGCTAGAAAAGATTGAAGACAAAAGGAGAAGGGGGCAGCAGAGGATGAAATGGCTAGATGGCATCGTTGATGCAGTGGTTTAGATCTGGGTGGGCTACGGAAGATGGCAGATGACAGAGGAGCCTGGCATGTGGTGGTCCATGGGGTCACAAAGGGTCGGACTCGACTGTGCGACTGAACAACAAATTCCTTTGCAAAGGGACATGAAAAGTGCTGAAAATTTTTGTTTCTTCCACAAATGGCATTTGAATCAGTATTATTTTAAAACCTGATTTGTCCTCTCCAAAGTCAATGCACAACCCAATCTGATCTGTAGAAGAAAATGGAGCCTCAACACTCAGGCTTCCAGTATAATTTTGATTCAGACCACCTTACCAGCACTGCATTTAGAAGCACACAAACAGGGAATTGTGGAAGGATCCCTACGGTTCATCTAGTCTAACTCCCATCAATGCAAGACATCCACGGCTAACAGATGGTTGTGAAATTAATGTCAAAAATTTCCCACAAGAGAAAGTCTACTACACTGCAAATTAACCTGTTTCACTGCTGAACAGCTCTTACTGTGAGGAGGTTCTATATAACATTTAATCAAATTCTCTATTGGTTCAAATTCTATCCACAGAAAAGAAGCTTGCTCCATTTTGAATTGTACCATACTAAATAAATAAATACTAAATAAATAAATGCATTTCTCAGATTTCAGTGAGAAGAGATCTATAGAGCTTGCTTGCCAATGCACAACACAATGTTATCAGATTCAACCATTAATCTGGATAGTGAGCTAAATAAAAACTTTATGTTTGCATAATATAGGTTTCCTTCTTACCATATCTGCTAATTGAGGTCCGTGATATGCTGGCAGAGGCAGGAATGTTGTAAGAAGAGGTCTGCTTAGGAACAAGGGCCACTACAGAGCGATCAGATACCTGATGGAGGAGAAGGGCACAGAATATAAATAAATCAAAGAGAACATTACAAAAAAAAATTCTATTCTAAAGGATATCCATAGTGTATGGCTTACTAAAACACTGAAAACTTTAAAACATACAATTCAGTATTCTCAGAAAGATATGGAATAACATAGAATGTCAGAAAACTAAGGAAAATATAGGATATATTTCTCTGTTGGCCTGCTCTGTCCCTGAAGCAAAGGACTTTGGAATAAAAAGACATATTGAAGGCATTCTCTGTCATTTCAATTTAGGATTATGTTTGACCCAATAAAAAGGGAGATTCCCAAGAATTGTAGCAATCCAATTAAAGCAATAACACACTGGGAATAAAACAGCTATAATAATGTTATGGACCATAAAACATTCCTATTAAACCATTCTTTTTTTAATTTTAACCATTTTTATGAACCTTAAAAGTTTGATTTATAATAGAACCAGTCATAAAATCATATTTCAGTATCTTAAATTACCTACAATTTCAGTGAAGGGGGGGGGGATAAACCTGAGGAAGTCAAAGTATAAATGAACATTAGCACTAACGAGATTTTGTTACAGCAGGTTTTAGTGGTACTGTTTAATTTTACCCTCCCTATAAATCTGAGAGTCACACAATTTTTAACTTATCTTCATTAACAGACCTTTACATCTTTGAGACTTTATTAACAACTTGGTAGTGTGTTATGGTTGAGGGAATTGTAATAGCACATTCTTTTGGCTGAAAAAGATATCCAACTTTTGTTTGACTTAAACTGACTTTGTAAGAGTACTGACCATCTTCAAATTATCTGTTACCCATGTTAAGTTAAGATATTGTTAATTTTGAAGATGGACAAAATTTGTTCTGGATCTAGTTAAGCAAATAAACATAATGCATGAATACTTTTCTTAAAATTCCTACATGTATTTTAAATATTTGTTTTCTTGAAACAGACAAATCTGTCTTGAGTCAGCTATGTTTTAAAGAAAAACAGCAGAGATAAAACCAGTTCCTTAAGATTTCTTTCCCCACTCTATTGAATCTTCATGCAGATTGTACAGAACATCCGCCATGAGTTTGTAGTCCTGTTTTGTACAAACAGCATGTCTTAGCTCTATTTTAGACAAATTATTTTGCCCCAAGGAATGCCGCTAATGCTTTCAGTGCTGAGACAATTTCCTCTATCATTCTCAAAGTTGCTTCCATTTTTGTATAATATTCATTTCCACTTTTTAAGATATTAGCAGTTATTTTACCTTCTATGTTTCTACCAAAAAGCTTCTTTATGACAGTGTCTTATTTGCTAATATTTTAGTCCTTTTATTACAGGCTTGGAGAAACTGAAGGCCATCCATGTAATGCTACTCAGTTTTTAAGACCTTCAGAGGCCCATTTCTGACACCAAAATCTGAAAATATATATTCTTTGGGGAAACAGTTTCCATATGATTGAAATTGAATAACCCAGAAGTTTTACTTCTAAGCACTGGGGAGAGGCATTTTTTAAAGTTTATTTTTTACAGATGGCTTTGTTGTGACAAGATAAGACTTTCTGAGGTAGTTTACTGAGTTTGTTTTTACTTATTGGCCTAAGAGGAACAACTGAGTTCTGTGTCAGCACTGATATTCCTTGTTTGTTGGGGGGAAAATGGCCCACATGGACTGAAAGTCACTGACCACTATGGAAATTCAAGATATGCATTTTAAAGGGAGTAAAAGGAGAGGAGTGACATTAGGAGCCTAGAAACTCTCTAAAGATGTCAAATGTGAGCCAGTCTGAACATATTTATTGTCAGGAGTTTTAAAGATCAAACTGTAATATTATTTTTATAATTTTATAAAATGTAGTTTGTCTACTTTTCAAAAAAAAATATCTGAATGATAAATGATTATTATTTTTTTGCAAACTTTGAAGGCAGAGCTTAGAGTGTTACATTTTAAACATGATTCTTTGGCTGAAGATCTGCTGCTTAGTGTAATAAGTTGCTAGAGTAAGCCTATTGAATCAGTGGGAATTTGGTGAGTCAACTCCTCAGTAAGATCCATTGATTCATGGGTGTACTCTGTGACTTATTGTGCTAAGCAACAGGATTTCAGCGATTGTATTACTCATTAATTCTCAGTACCTAAGCTGTTTTATCATAATTGTGGAAGTAGTACATTGTGTTGAATGTTATTAGTGCATTGAATTGTTGTTTCAAACAGGCCTGGTGAACACAAATGAAAATACTCTCTGGTGGACCCTGATGTCCATTTCTGATGTTGCACCTTGGAAATATTTATGAGAATTACAAAAGATAAAAGCAAAGAATACTTTCTACAACACTGTGAATTAGAAAGAAAATGGCATAACAGTTGAAAAATTCCTGTCAAAATCATTCCCAAAGTAACTTTTGAAACCAGATTTTACTTGTGAAGTTATATCTGATAAGTAATGGTGTGGCTCATACTGCAGTGGCTCAAGTAGGTAAGACGCTGACTGGGAAGCGGAAGGTCAGCAGTTCGATTCCCGAGTACTGCAGGACGGAATGAGCTCCCGTCTTCGTCCCAGCTCCTGCCAACCTAGCAGTTCGAAAGCAAGAAATTGCAAGTAGATAATTAGGGACCACTTCGGTGGGAAGGTAACAGCATTCCGTGCGCTCCGGTGTCTAGTCATGCCTGCCACATGACCACGGAAATGTCTGCAGAAGCAGACAGCACTGGGCTATTCGGCTTGGAAACAGAGATGAGCACTGCACCCTAGAGTCGGATACGACTAGCTTTCGAGCAAGGGAAACCTTTACCTTAATGGTGTTATCAACATTACTTATTAGCAAAAGGCATCCGGGAGTGGAGACAGGTGGGAGCCGCCGGAGCCGCCGCCGGAGCCGTCGCAGCTGCCTTCGCTCTCCGGGCCCGCCCGCCCGGAGAGCAGAAAAGGACGCCGCCGACGCCGGCCCTCGAGGAGCTCCCTGTCTCGCCCGGAGCCACGCCATCGGCCCCGGGAGTGGAGACAGGTGGGAGCCGCCGGAGCCGCCGCTGGAGCCGTCGCAGCTGCCTTCGCTCTCCGGGCCCGCCCGCCCGGAGAGCAGAAAAGGACGCCGCCGACGCCGGCCCTCGAGGAGCTCCCTGTCTCGCCCGGAGCCCACGCCATCGGCCCCGGGAGTGGAGACAGGTGGGAGCCGCCGGAGCTGCCGCCGGAGCCGTCGCAGCTGCCTTCGCTCTCCGGGCCCGCCCGCCCAGAGAGCAGAAAAGGACGCCGCCGACGCCGGCCCTCGAGGAGCTCCCTGTCTCGCCCGGAGCCATGCCATCGGCCCGGGAGTGGAGACAGGTGGGAGCCGCCGGAGCCGCCGCCAGAGCCGTCGCAGCTGCCTTCGCTCTCCGGGCCCGCCCGCCCGGAGAGCAGAAAAGGACGCCGCCGACGCCGGCCCTCGAGGAGCTCCCTGTCTCGCCCGGAGCCATGCCATCGGCCCGGGAGTGGAGACAGGTGGGAGCCGCTGCAGCGATTCTTGGACCTTGCTGGGTCGGCGTGGGGAAGGAATGGGTGGCACATGCGGACATTGTTCCCTCACCCCTGGTCCTGTCCAGCCAGTGGTCAGAAGAGGGACGCTTGCAATTATGGGGGAGGGTAGCTGCCATCACCCGAGCCTTTCCCTGCTCCGGCATTGGCTGTGGGGATGTGGGGAAGTGGGAGCTTTTGGGTGCTCCCACTGGAGGGGGGGTAGTATGGGGCTTGCGTTTTTTGAGATTAACTGTATGGGATTTTCTTTTCTTTTTTCTTGTAATGTGTTAATTTTCAATCTGTTCTTGTAATTATGTAATTATATTTGTAACATTGTATTTATATGTGTTGTAAGCCGCTTTGAGTGGCACTTGTGCTATGAAAGCGGGGTAGAAATTAAACTTATTATTATTATTATTATTATTACAGGCAACTACGTGACTTATAACTAGTTACTCTATTTCTAAACTCGGATTGAAGTGTAGTAGATAATTCAATCAATCAATCAAGTGGGATCCCAAGAACCCTGCCAAAGATAGATAGATAGATAGATAGATAGATAGATAGATAGATAGATAGATAGATAGATAGATAGATAGATAGATAGATAATTTGTCAGGAAGGAGGGGCATGTGATGCAGCAATTATGCTGTAGAAAGATTTGCTCACATAGAAGCATGGATGGGAAAGAGAGAGAAAATGAAGCTTGCATCATAAGGACTAATCAATGCAAAGTGAGATGTGTAATTTAGCTGCACACACAAGCACATTATATGTTAGACATGCCAAGGAGTCTTTACATAACAACCAGAAAATGAGGTTCAACTTCTTCCCACCACATAAATGCATTAGTTGTGTGTGATTGTTTAGGGTTTCACCTCCTGTAGAATTTTTATGATAAATATGATATGATATGATAAATCTTTATTGTCATTGTCCTGCACAGAACAATGAGATTGGGGGAAAAAACCAATTATCAACTCAACAAACCCTAAACAAAATACAACTATACAAAATTATCAACATACTCCCACCCCACATATACACATTTAACCCCTAAAAAGCTCTAAAACTCTAAAAACCTAAAACTCTAAAACTATATACAGAAGCTCCCTCATAGACTGAATTGCACTGCATTCAAAGCCAGAATCGCTTTTATT
This sequence comes from Bradypodion pumilum, assembly GCA_035047305.1. Lineage (NCBI taxonomy): Eukaryota > Metazoa > Chordata > Lepidosauria > Squamata > Chamaeleonidae > Bradypodion > Bradypodion pumilum. The sequence continues at coordinate 64,648,127 of JAWDJD010000004.1, read as the reverse complement.
TATTTATTTATTTATTTATTTATTTATTTATTTATTTATAGTCATATTTGTATATGCCGCCCACTCAGGCAGAACCCGACTCAGGGCGGCATTACAAAAATTCTAAAAATACATAAAAACATTATAAAAACCTTATAAAAACCCACATCCACCCCATTTAAAAACCCATATCCCACCCACCCATCCCACCTACTATACAAAGGGAAGAAGAGAGAGCTCTTATTTTATAAAAGCCAGCCTGCGGGAACCATAGTCCCGTTCGGGCCCCACACCTGCCCTGCCAGCCAGGTCTTTACTCCTTTCCTGAAGGGCAGCAGTTCACTTTGAAGTCTTATATCTATTGGCAGGAGGTTCCAGAGGGTTGGTGCGGACACGGAGAAGGCCCTCCTGCGGGTACTAGACAGATGTGCACCCCTAGTGGACGGCACCATTAGAGAGCCCCTCCGGTCCGCTCTGGTTGGACGGGCAGTCACTCTTGGGACGATGCGGTCTCTAAGGTATCCTGGCCCCCTGCCATATAGGGCTTTAAAGGTCAAAACCAGCACCTTAAATTGCACCCGGAGACAAACTGGTAACCAGTGCAGCTCCCGAAGCAGCGGTGAGGCATGGGCATATCGCCCACACCCCATCACCACCCGGGCCGCCGCATTCTGGACCAGCTGCAGCCTCCGAATGGTGTCAAGGGCAGCCCCATGTAGAGCGCATTACAATAATCTAGTCGGGAAGTAACCAGAGCATGAGTGACCATAAACAAGGAGCCCCAGTCCAGGAGTGTGCGCAGTTGGCGAATCACCCGAAGTTGGGCAAAAGCCCTCCTGGCCACAGCCGCCACTTGTTCTTCTAGCAGCAGCCGTGAGTCCAGAAGGACCCCCAAGTTGCGCACTGGGTCTGTCTGGGGCAAAACAGCCCCATCCAATACCAAAGATGGTAACTCCTTGGATAACATGGGGCCCCTTATCCACAGCCACTCTGTCTTGCTGGGCTTCAGCCGAAGCCCATTGGCCCCCATCCAGACCCCAACGGCCTCCAGGCAACCGGATAGGATTTCAACAGCATCACTGGGGTCCCCACGGGCCGAGATGTACAGCTGAGTATCATCCGCGTACTGATGGTACCGCACCCCGTGGGAACGAATGATCTCACCCAGTGGCTTCATGTAGATGTTAAATAAGAGAGGAGAGAGCACAGAGCCCTGAGGCACCCCATACTTGAGGGGCCTAGGACTGGACCTCTCACTCTCTAACCACACCGACTGGGTACGGCCCTCCAGAAAAGAGGAAAACCAGGACAACACAGTGCCCTGGATCCCCAGTCCTTCGAGCCGTTCCAGCAGGATACCGTGGTCGACGGTATCGAAGGCCGCTGAGAGGTCAAGAAGAGCGAGGACGGATGGACAACCCCCGTCCCGCTCCCGCCAGAGATCATCCATCAGTGCGACCAATGCCGTCTCCGTTCCATACCCGGGCCTGAATCCTGATTGAAAGGGGTCTAGATAATCCGCTTCCTCCAGGACACTCTGCAGCTGGCGCGCCACCGCCTTCTCCAAAACCTTACCCAGAAAGGGCAGGTTGGAGACCGGCCTGTAGTTGTTAAGGACAGCTGGGTCGAGGGACATTTTCTTCAGGAGGGGGCGCACCAAAGCAAGTTTTAGCTGTGCAGGGAATACCCCCTCCCGTAAAGAAGCATTTATTATCCCCCCAACCCAGCCCCCTGTTACCTCCTTGGAGGCTTTCACCAACTTTTGGGTAGAAACTATTTCTCAAGCGGCTGTTCCTGGTCTTTATGACCCTATACCTTCTTCTAGAAGGCAGAAGCTGAAAGAGATCATTTCCGGGGTGCGTACTATCTTGTACAATATAAAAAAAGATAAAAAAATATTTTAAAAAATAGAAATATGAAAAATATAAAATATAAAAATATATATAATATAAAAAATAAAAAAGATAAAAAAGATAAAGTATGCTAGATAAATAGCCATCTAACCTCCTGAATCATCCATGAAGGGCAGTTCACCTTGTGAAACAGTCCAATGTACTGTACTGTTGAATAGCTTTCACAATCTGGATGTTCCTCCTGATATTTACTGTAGTTTAAATGTTATTTCTTGTAATGTGCATCATTGCTTCAGGTAATACCCTCTTGAACCATTGAAAACAAACTTGCTCTATCTTCCATGTTAAATATCTAAAGATGGCTATTATATCATTGGTTAACCTGGGTACTCAGAAAGAGCCTCTGCGAAGATTGTGTTATTTCTAAACCACAATAGGGCATACCCTGCTAACAGCAACCTTGTGTTGCCAACTAATCTTTCTCACACTAGATCAGGCAAAGGAAACTGCACAATGAACCCACCCAAAGGTGGCTTCATTTTGGCAGTTTCACATCTGGCCTAGACACAGAAGAAGACTGATCAGTCTTTTATTTCCCTGGCTAAACATACCTAACTCCTTCAACCATTGTCTTTGGGCTTGGATTCCGCACCTTTTGTCATACTGCTCACCGACCCCAACATGCTTGTCAATATTTTCTTCAAACTGTGGTGCCCCTAAATAGGATATAGTATTCCAGATGATATTTAACTAAAACTGCATACATTGACATGATTCCTTCATTTCATGCAAGTTAATTACTTCCCTTGAAGTTTTGCCTTGATCTTCAACTCAGCAAAGCCCAAATACTTCCATTTAATAGAGTGACAACACAGTGGTGGATGGAATATATGTTTCATAATGGAGAATCGTGTGTCTAACTTGAGCCCTGTACACTATAACATGCTGACTGGAATGGAAAAAAAAATACTTTCTAAACTTTAGAAGCTCATTATGGATGATGTTCATTTCATATACAAAGTGAATCAACATTAATGGGTGCTACAACATTTATGGGTGTTTCACTCTCTTCTAAGCTCATTAGCCAATTTCTGTTTTACAACAGCAAACAAGAGTCTTAGTTAGTCAATTATTAAGTTCTCTCCTAATCCTTAATTTCTGCACCACTGGTTTAGGAAACAAGAGAATTGTATTGCTTGTATGTAATTTAAGAATGTTTTATACTGTTTTAATGATGTTTGTAAGTTGTCTTGGGAGAGCTTTTTCTTGAATGGCAGCACATGAATTTTTAAATAAACAAACAAATTACTGGCCAATACTTTTTTGTTGCTGTGAGTGGAACAATGAGAATAGACTGTTGGATGAAGCATCTGGCTTTTGTTATGAATACAGTAAAACCTCGCATAAAGAGCGCCTCACTTAGAGACTAACTCGCATAAAGAGCAGGATTTTCTCCAAATGGTCGCATCATGGAACAACTAAAAACTTGCTTAACAACTAAATTGGGGTTTGCAATCCCCCTGCCAGAAGTCACAATCCATCACTTACCATGGTGGCGGCACTTTTTCCAAGTGTTTCGCTTAAAGAGCAACTCGCTAAAAGAGCAATCCCATGGGACACATTATGCTCTTTAAGCGAGGTACCACTGTACTGCTTATTTTCCCCCAGCCCAAATTTTTAGCTGACATTAGTCTGTCACTTACAATAGCCCTTTCAACTTCCTACTGGTATGGTTTGCCACAGAACTTAACACATGAAATTCTCTATTATCCAACCTCAAGTTGAGACTGAATTGTGGTTTTTTTGGGGTGGGGGGGTGGGACATAATTATGGAAGATATATTTCCCCCTCCTTCCTCAATCTTTCTGAGTTTTCAATTTGCTTTCACAGCTGACTTGCATTTTCAGTTTTATTTACTGTAAGTACTAAAAAGCTACAGTATGTATCATTCAAGGCACAGCTAATCTGAAATGAACTGACATGGTTGGGATATGATGGCCTTTGAAATAGTAAATAGGGATCTTGTTGGTTTCTACTCTTTTTATCTAAACTATTGTTGTGTTCTGTAAAGCTGTGGCTTTAACAATGTAACCTTTCTGTGTGCAACATTATAACCTTCAGCTGTATCAATGTAAACCTGATAAGGGGACGCGAGCTAGTGACCACTAGATGGCAATAGCGAGCGTCCAGCTCTCATGGCTCAGATTCAACTGGTTCAGCAGCGCGGGAAGATTCCCCGCCCCCTCTTCACCTGGTCAAGAAGGGCGTGACCTTCTAGACGTCACGCAGGCAGCAACCAATAATCTGTCGACGAGCCACATTCAAATGTATAGCCAGCTGTATATATTGAGCTACCCATCCGCCATTACCACATGTTCCTCCGGATCATCATGCAATAAACCTGTGTTAAGCCAACCCTTCGGCTGTTTCATTGTCTTTGGTCCCTTACACTAAATTGGCGACGAAGGTGGGATATGGCAGCCCACGGGACCAAGACATGCGCCGGTTTCGAAATCAGGAAACCGGGCGACTGGGAGATCTTCGAGATGGACTTCCAGGCAGCACTGATTGAGTCCGAAGTCACGGAAGAGGCAAAGAAAAGGGCCATCTTCACCAGGATGCTCGGACAAGAAACCAAAAGGACCTTGGTGGACCTGATTGCACCGAGGAGGGTGAGCGAATTCAAGGCCAAGGAACTCATGCAGATGCTGCGTGAGCACGTCCGGCCCGCCACGGCGATGTTTCCCGCTCGGAGTGCGTTCTGGAGGCGAGTCCAAGCGCCCGGGGAGACGGTCGCCGCATTCGTGGCGGCCCTGCGGCTGGCGGCCGGCTCGTGCAAATGGGAGAATGCCAAAATCACCCTCCGGGACTGTGTGCTGTGCGGCCTGAATGACGCCGAAACCCAGCGCACATTAATGAACCAAGAGCCGCCTCCCACGTTGCAGGAGGTCGTCAGAGCGGCCCAGGCCGCAGAAGCTACAAAGGCTGGGGTCCAAGAACTCCAGGACTGGCGGCCGAAGTCGAGCAAGGCAGAGTCTCCGGTACAGGCGGCCCGGCGAGCTTCGAGGTCGTCCACAGAGAGCAGCGACGACGAGGACGTCCGGAGGGTCCGGAAAGAGAGCCGGCGGTGCGACGGCTGTGGAGCGGCCCACGACCGCGTAAAGTGCCCGTTCCGGAAGGCCGAGTGCCACAACTGCGGCCGCCGCGGGCACATCGCCAAGGTGTGCAGGAAGAGGCGCGAGACCCGGAGGAGCTCAGCAGACCGTTCCGCGGGACAAGACCGCTCAACGAGACCCAAGGATGGCGCTCAGGCCACGCGGAAGCAGGACGACGTGGGCCGCATCTCCGACGGCAGTGAGGACGACGCCCCAGTGTTCAGCGTGTCTGCAGGACACCCCCGCTACTTTGTTGAGGTACTAGTCCAAGGGGTTCCCATTAGGATGGAAATTGACTCGGGGTCCTCATATTCAATCATTTCCCAGAGGGAGTTTTTGGGAATTGCCCCCCACAAGCGACCCAAGCTCAAAGCGTTGAGGTCCACACTACGGGATGTGCAAGGGAACAGCATTCCAGTGTTGGGGGTTGGAGAATTTCAGGTTAAATTCAAGAAGCACGCCGCGTCCCTCCCCCTAGTCGTGCTTAAAGGGGGAGATTGCAGCCTCCTCGGAACTCAATGGTTCCAGCCCCTGGGTTTGTTTATTGGGGGGTGCACGCCGTTGGGATGCACGCCGTTGGGACTGATCCAATTCAGGAGGTGTGCGAGGCGCACCCCGAAGTTTTCAAAAAAGGACTGGGGAAATTCAAGGGGCCCCCAGTGACATTCGACCTGGACCCGGAGGTCCGCCCGATTCGTCTTAAACCACGCCGGGTGCCGTTCGCACTTAAGGACAAGATAGAGGCGGAACTGGACAAATTGGTGGGCCAGGGAATCCTTGTGCCTGTTGATTCTGCAGAGTGGGAAACTCCAATTGTAACCGCACTAAAGGCCAATGGGGAGGTCCGCATATGCGCCGACTACAAGTGCACCATCAACAAGGCGATCCGCCCGAATGCATATCCGGTGCCGGTAGTCAGCCATCTGCTGGCCAGGTTACACGGGGGAAAGTGTTTCGCTAAGCTCGACTTAGCACAGGCCTACCAGCAGCTTACGGTGTCCCCTGCCGCAGCTGCTGCGCAGACCATAGTCACCCATAAGGGGGCGTTCCAGGTGACGCGCCTCCAGTTCGGCGTGAATTCGGCGCCTGGAATTTTCCAGTCACTCGTGGAACACCTCCTGAAGGGACTGGAGGGGGTGTTGCCTTATTTTGATGACGTGTTAATAATGGGGGGGAGTCGGGTTGAATTGGCCAAGAGGTTGGGGAAGGTCCTGACAATATTCGAAAAAGCGGGGCTGAGACTGCGAAAGGACAAATGCGTCTTCTTCGCAACCGAGGTTGAGTTCCTAGGGTTTTGTGTGACTCCTGAGGGAATAAAACCATCCAAGTCCAAGGTGGCAGCCATTAAGAAAGCCCCCCGCCCCACCTCCAAGCCCGAGCTGCAGTCGTTCCTAGGGCTGCTCAACTTTTACCACTCCTTCCTCCCCCGGAAGGCAGCGGTGGCTGAACCGCTACACAAACTGCTAAAGAAAGACCAGGCATGGAAGTGGGGCGATGACCAAGAAAGGGCATTTAGTGAGCTAAAAAGCCTCCTAGCGTCCGATGCCATACTGACCCACTTCAACCCCAAATGCCCGGTAGTTCTGACCTGTGATGCATCCCCGGTGGGGGTGGGGGCGGTGCTGTGCCACATGCTGGAAAACAGAAGGGAGGCCCCGATAGCATTTTACTCCAGGTCCCTGTCCCAAGCGGAGAGAAACTACGCACAGACAGACAGGGAGGCACTAGCAATAGTTGCGGGGACGAAAAAATTTCACGATTTTCTGTATGGCCGCCCCTTCACCATTGTAACGGACCACAAGCCCCTGCTAGGCATCTTTACCGCAGATAAGCCCACCCCACAGATCCTGTCCCCGAGGATGCTCAGGTGGGCCATTTTTCTCAACGCGTACCAGCACGCGTTGGTCTACCGGCCCGGGAAAGAGATCAGCCATGCGGACGCTCTATCAAGGTCTCCCCTCCCCCTAACGCCCAGCCAGGTGAGCAAGGGGGAGCGGGACCATCAGGTTCTTATGATAGAGGTGCTGGATTCGCCCCCCGTAATGCCCGCCGACATTGCCAAAGCGACAGAGAAGGAAAAGACGTTAGCGGCAGTTAGCTCCTGGGTGCAGAAAGGGTGGCCGGCGTCCTCCCCAGCGGAGGAGTTCGCCCCATTTTTCAGGAAAAAGCTAGAGCTGTCCCTAGAGAGGGGGTGCCTCTTGTGGGGGCAGCGGGTGGTGATTCCCACTTCCCTTCGGCCGCGGGTGCTCAAACTGCTGCACGTCAGCCACCCCGGCATCATGCGATCCAAGGCGCTGGCCCGGAGTTACTTCTGGTGGCCCCAGCTGGACGCCGACATCGAGCACATGGTCGGCACTTGTGAAAGTTGCCAATGCTCCAGACCAGAGGAGGCCCGCCTTCCCCACAGGGAATGGGACACGGCTAAGGGGCCGTGGTCCCGGGTGCACGTTGATTTCGCGGGCCCGTTCAGAGGCACCCTGTTCCTTCTTGTAGTGGACGCTTTCTCCAAGTGGTTGGAGGTTATCCCAGTCACGAGCACCTCCTCGGCCCAGACCATTAGGCATTTGCGGAGGCTCTTTTCCACGTTCGGCATACCCGACACATTAATTAGCGACAACGCTAGTTGTTTCACGTCCTCCGAGTTTAGGGCATTCATGGAGATTAACGCCGTCCGGCACATCACCTCCGCCCCGTTTCACCCAGCCACCAATGGCCAAGTAGAGCGCCTCGTCCGCACCACAAAGGACGCGTTGCGGCGCATGGGCCCCGGGGATCTGAACCTACAAGTGTGCCAGTTTCTGCTAGGGTACAGGGTGACCCCGTTGGCGTCAGGATACTCCCCCGCAGAGCTCTTAATGCGTAGGAAACTGACCACCATCCTTACTAGGCTAGACCCCACGAGGGTAGAGGACAAAGGAAGGAACATCGGGCTAGAAGCCACAAAGAGTTTCAGTGTAGGCGCCCCCGTGCATTGCAGGAATTATGCCAGCACGGGCCCAGCCTGGGTACCGGGCGTAGTTGTGGAGCAAACCGGCCCCGTGTCGTACCGCGTGGAAACCAGCACAGGGCTCCTGTGGAGGCGGCACGCGGACCAGCTCCGACGCAGGGTCTCCGATGAGCAGGGCACAGACCAAACAGAGGAAAAATCAGCGTTAGGGTTCTCCCCCACCCGTTCAGCCCAAGGGGGAGGGAAAGGGGGCTGCGGGTCCCCACCAAGGGGGGAGGAGGATGTTCTCGTAGATATCCTAGGGGATCTTTCTGAGGAGGAGGAGGAACCCGACCCCATAATATCTCGCGGAATGTCCCCACAAATGCGGATACCCCTACTAAGTTAGATTTTGATTTTCAGAACCGGGGGGGGGGGTTTCGGAGTGGTCCCCCACCCGTCCAAGCGAGAAGAGGGGTTTTTCGTTAGCCCCGATTGCCCCCGGTCTGCCCACAATGGAGTTCTTCCCTTCCCCTAAGGCCGCCAGACCGCGGCAAGCCACTAACGAGTCTCCCTCTCCCATTTCAGGACAAGGGACCAGGGAACAAAGAAGCAGTAGCGCCCCCGGGGGGGGGTCAGCCCTCTTCACGGCCCAAACGCACATGCAACAGCCATCTTGGCTGAGAGACTTCGTCTCATCCTAGGGGGGAGGGATGTTGTGTTCTGTAAAGCTGTGCCTTTAACAATGTAACCTTTCTGTGTGCAACATTATAACCTTCAGCTGTATCAATGTAAACCTGATAAGGGGACGCGAGCTAGTGACCACTAGATGGCAATAGCGAGCGTCCAGCTCTCATGGCTCAGATTCACCTGGTTCAGCAGCGCGGGAAGATTCCCCGCCACCTCTTCACCTGGTCAAGAAGGGCGTGACCTTCTAGACGTCACGCAGGCAGCAACCAATAATCTGTCGACGAGCCACATTCAAATGTATAGCCAGCTGTATATATTGAGCTACCCATCCGCCATTACCACATGTTCCTCCAGATCATCATGCAATAAACCTGTGTTAAGCCAACCCTTCGGCTGTTTCATTGTCTTTGGTCCCTTACACTAAAACTATATGAGCTTCTGTACAGTATTTGGGTTACATTTATATTCAGAGAGTCAGGCCACTATAACCATGTGGCAGCAGAGATGTGTGGGTCAACATTACAACCATTATAAAAGTATTTAGTAATGCAATTCTGTGCTATTATCAGTTTTTAGGTACTATTGATTTCTGTGGGAGAAAAGTTATGTAGCTGCACTATGTACTTCAGCCTATTCTGATTTAATAAACCAACTGTGTATATGAACACTGGATGCTATAGTTTTGTTGATCTTAAAAAATCATAATCTTAATCTGTAAAACTATTTTGCAGAAATTATATTCTGCCTGACCAGTAAACACTCCTGTTAGAAGTTTCAGCTTTTGACTAGACCAGTGATGGCTAACCTTTTAGAGACTGAGTGCCCAAACTGCAACTCAAAACCCACTTATTTATCACAAAGTGCCAACACAGCAATTTAACCTGAATACTGAGGGATCAACTCTGTGCTGGAGGAGAAAGGAAGCACTCCCATTGGGCTGCTGGGCAGAGGGGCAGGGTGCTTGGTGCTGGGACAATGGCGCGTGCACCCACAGAGAGGCCTCTGAGTGCCCCCTTTGACACACGTGCCATAGGTTCACCACCACTGGACTAGACCATTGTAAAGACACCTTGGGTTTGGGGGCAGAGTCATCCTGCTGCTGTGTGAGGGGAAAGGGAACATGGCCATGTGTCTGGTGCAAGAGAGTTATCTCATGATTTTGCACCACTGCCACTGCTAGAGTAGCCTTCTTGTCTAGTCCTGCATATTTCAAAAAAGATACCCATATCCATAATGAGGCCAATAAGAACTATTCAAGCCTTCAAGATCACCTCTTAGTTAAACAAGGTAAACAGGGGAGCAGCAGAAGGAAAAGAGCTTTGATCTTCATGCCATGTAATTTGCATAGTGGGGTACACAGAAGGAGCCTCCTCGAAGAGTGTGGTATTTTTAAACCACAATCGGGTATACCTGGTAACGGCAACCTTGTGTTGCCGGCTAATCTTTCTCACACTAGGTCAGGCGAAGGGAACTGCAGAATGAACTCACCAAAAGGTGCCTTCATTTTGGCAGTTTCACGTCTGACCTAGACACAGAAGAAGAAGAATTTGCATATTGAGTTGAGACATAATAGAGAAATATGCTGCATTCAAATAGGGACCATGCTAGTGTGTTAGATTTCAGGATTCAAGCAGACTTTATGTTAAATATGTACAGTACTGTAGCTAACAGCTTGATTTTTTTTCTTGTATACCAGAAGTATATGATAGGGGACATATAGTTGTAGCTTTGTCTTTAAATGTCTACTTTTTCTTTTAATGTCTACTTTGACCATCAGATTATGCATCTGGTCTTACAAAAAATACCATTTTAAAAAAAAAGGTAGTTGGTTTTAAGTGTTACAGAATTCATTTATGACTGATGATCATCCCTTTTTAGTTACACCTGTATTGACTGTACTGTTCAGCCCTGACAAATCTGTAATTTGGATAATTTAAAGGAATGATTATTGTAGAAAAAAATCTGTAAGACATAAATACAAAATTGTGGCTTCTGTTTGGTTGGAAAACTACTACTTTTGTAAGACCTCTAATGCAGGAAGGCCAGCTGCTCCCTGCAGCTTAAGCAGTCAAGAGCTGGGCTGCCAAATGATCTCGTATGAGCTAAGAAAAGATTGAGTACATTTGGCAGCAAATTATTTCTTTTTCATACCCATGAAATGGAAACCGCTATTGCCGTCAGTTGGAGCAACAGTCTGATTAATGTAAAGGACAAACCGGGGGCACAGCAAAATGCTATCGCTTCAAGTGCATGCCCTAAACAACTGCTCTTCAATACATACATACTACATTTACACATTCTCCCATTCTACACAGAGGCTGCATGACAAAAGAACAGGGTGCTTACTATTTACATGATCCTTGTTTTATGGATGACAGTCTCACTCTATATCTCTACATGAAGACTTTTTACATTACCCAAAAGATCTGGATATTCAGATTTCTAATCATTTTAAAATGAAAACTGTACTGGGATTTTTGAAGTGAAAGGGAATTTGTGCCTCTTAGCTGCTTGTGAAAATCCTCATTTCTCCACTTCCTTTAATAACACTGAGATGGCTTTGCAAATCGTAGGCTACATGTGCATTATATTATACCAGTCTGCAAATCAAGGACTATAGTCTGCATTTTGATCTGTGGACAAAAATGTTGGGTTTAGACAGACAGATAAAAACCCAAGCCCTGCTTAGCCATGAAGATCAAAGGGTGAATATAGGAAAATCATGATCTCTTAGCTGCACCAACTTCTCAAAGCAGCTATGAGGATAATTGAGAGAACATGTACTTTGAAATGTAAAGTGCTTTGTACCTTGAAAAATGCTGGATAATTTTACAAATTAGATAAATGACAGAATAGCTTGCAAAGTATGATATTCTGCCTCCACCCAAATATGGTTTTTAACAAGGAAGGATTAATCTTATCTACAGTGAAGGTTTGAAAAAATATCCAGCAAAACCACATTCAACTCAAAAGGTGTCATAGGCAAAAAAGCTTCTGCTTCCCAGGTTGTAATATTCAGAAATGATTCTTGTAAGGAAAAAAGTTGTACTGCAGACAATTTGAACATATGAGTTCTAGCTATTCAATGGCAGATTCTTCATCATAGGATTTCTCTGAAAAAGATTCTATAGAATCCAGCTCATTTGCTGGTCTGCCAATTAGTATCAGAAACATGTACTGATGAAGATTTAAGTTTGGTCCATGACAAAGCCAAGAGTGTGGCTTCATTTTGGCAGTTTAAAGTTTGGTCTGTACATGAAAGAATATGAATCTGCAAAGAAGTCTGTCATCTTCTTATTGCTTCTGTATATCTCTTTAGCATACCTTTTCCTTCTCTTTATTTTTTTAATTTTAAGTGTTTCTTATGTCTTTCTAGGATTTTCTGTGCTCCTGGGCTGTTTTTGGCAGAAAGATTACAGCTTCTCCATCTCCAGCTACCAATTACATAGTCTATTTGATTTCTATAGTGTCCATCTGGTCATGTCTACATGGACAGTTGTTTGTAGGTTGCTTGAACCATGCATTTGCAGTAAACAGATTGTTAGATTTTTAGAACTCTATAGGCCTGTGCAACATCTTGCCTCAGTGTTGGAGCTACTCCATTTCCTCTGGTTTGGCCATTTCCAAAGTAGAACACTTTGTCTGACTGAAAATACAGTGAAACCCTGCTTTATGTGTAGCGATCTACTACATGGGATTCTTGAACCAGCAAGAATGGAGGACAAGAGATTTGTGGGGTGCTAGCTGGGTACTTCAGAGTCTCATCTCCCCTTCATCTTCTCTCCCTCTCCTTCTCCCAGCAGTGCTCTTTATTAACAGTTTCACATAAGCATACAGCATATAGCACTCAATGACATGATCCATCATCCTTCACCAGTTTTCTATGCCTGATTATGCTAGCCTTAATCTAAACAGTACTTGGATATGCCTAGGTGACTCTGGTAGACATTTACACAATCACATAATTAATGATATCCTGTATTTCTAGATCCTTACAATGCCTTACAATGGTGTATGCTTATAACTAAGAGGAAAGGAATGTTCTCTGCCTGTGAGCATTGTACCGAATTGAAGAGCAGCTTTACCTATAAGCATGGAAAAATCTTGGGTAAAGCATAGGAAGAGAATCAACCTATGCTTATTGATCTAGTTTATCGGAGAATGGGTTCTACATGATTTAACCATGGGTTCTACATGGTTTTTGCCACCACCTTCGGCTCTCCCGGTGGGGCGGGGAGGCTCCCGTGAGGATGGACGCCGAGCCAACCCACCACCAGCTGGCGTCCCAAGCTCCGCCTCCAGCCCGGGACTTTTAAAAGGCTGTCGAGGCAGCTGAGCCTTTGCCACCACCTTCGGCTCTCCCGGTGGGGCGGAGAGGCTCCCGTGAGGATGGACGCCGAGCCAACCCACCACCAGCTGGCGTCCCAAGCCCCGCCTCCAGCCCGGGACTTTTAAAAGGCTGTCGAGGCAGCTGAGCCTTCGCCACCACCTTCGGCTCTCCCGGTGGGGCGGGGAGGCGCCCGTGAGGATGGACGCCGAGCCAACCCACCACCAGCTGGCGTCCCAAGCTCCGCCTCCAGCCCGGGACTTTTAAAAGGCTGTCGAGGCAGCTGAGCCTTTGCCACCACCTTCGGCTCTCCCGGTGGGGCGGGGAGGCTCCCGTGAGGATGGACACCGAGCCAACCCACCACCAGCTGGCGTCCCAAGCTCCGCCTCCAGCCCGGGACTTTTAAAAGGCTGTTGAGGCAGCTGAGCCTTTGCCACCACCTTCGGCTGTTGAGGCAGCTGAGCCTTTGCCACCACCTTCGGCTCTCCCGGTGGGGCGGGGAGGCTCCCGTGAGGATGGACGCCGAGCCAACCCACCACCAGCTGGCGTCCCAAGCTCCGCCTCCAGCCCGGGACTTTTAAAAGGCTGTCGAGGCAGCTGAGCCTTCGCCACCAGCTGGCATCCCAGGTGCTGCCACCACCAGGACCTTCATGACTGCTATTTTCCTTCTGCGAATTTGTCGTCGGGAGAGGGAGTGAGTCATGGGTTATTCTGTTATTTTTCATTGCATTTTGTATCTATTGTACCGGATTTTGCATCTATTGTATTTTGCACCGTGTTTTCTATAGTGTATCTTTTGCTTTTTGTGATATTGGATGGCTGTGGGGATGTGGGGAAGTGGGAGCTTTTGGGTGCTCCCACTGGAGGGGGGGGTAGTATGGGGCTTGCGTTTTTTGAGATTAACTGTATGGGATTTTCTTTTCTTTTTTCTTGTAATGTGTTAATTTTCAATCTGTTCTTGTAATTATGTAATTATATTTGTAACATTGTATTTATATGTGTTGTAAGCCGCTTTGAGTGGCACTTGTGCTATGAAAGCGGGGTAGAAATTAAAACTTATTATTATTATTATTATTATTAAGCTGATCAATAGGGATGCAACATTTACAGAATTAATCCATTGCACTTGGTTTTCCTTATAGCAAAAATTCCTTAAAGCAAAGTGTGGTTTCCCATAGGAATGCATTGGGGGAAAAACTGTCCCGGATCTTAGGGGAAAAAACAAACAAACAAAAAACAAAACAAAACCCCAACATATTTTTTTCTGTTCCAAACTCTTTATAAAGTGCACTTTGGAAATTTTCGCTGTGTTTCTGCCACTTTATAAAAAGATTTGAACAGATAAAAGACTTTTTTCCACTTTTTCTGACCTCCGGAAGGATTTCAATGCATTCCTATGAATTTTTTGCAGTTCCAACAATGGCCCCAGTGGCCAGGTCTAGTAATGTCCTGACAATCAGCTGTTAAGCTACCCGGCCACCAGGAAGTGTTGAATTTCATCCTTTAGCTGCTGAAATGCAGCAGAAATGCAAAGAAAAATCCCAGAAATGGAGTTAACATGCTCTGAAAACCCTCCCGCCATTGTGAGATGTGGTGGAGGCTGCCAAAGCAACCAAAAAAGGCACAATTTCACCCGCTATGCCAAAAACTGTTTGTATGGTGTAAAACCCACATAAGTTGAGGCATCCTTTTCTCAGGATCTCCTTCCATATCGTGAGTTTTCCATTGTGCGAGGCATCTGTAAAGTGGGGCTCCACTGTATCCCAATCCAATCTACTTTAGTTTATGAAAGCCAATCACTCCAATGTTTACATGTTACATTTCTTACTTTATGGTTTCCAATTTGATTCATACTTCTCATGTTCCAATTATATGTGTTGTACAACACAAGATTTTCACTTCTGTGCATGTCAGCCACTAGACATCCTTTCATCTTTAATCTAGTGTCCTTAGTGACAGTGCTATTTGCACTTGTTCTTTGCTCCCTTCTGACATGGGATTCTCATCTTCCAGCATCATCTCGTTTCATTTTGGACTATCTCATTATAGAGTTTACAAGTTAAGAAAGGTTCTTCAAAGGTTTACCACTGTTGTCTCTTGTGCAGTATCAACAAAAGTTAGCTCTAATGTCACATTTGTTGCTTCCTCTGACGGTTTCACCTTCAGCTACTGTGTATATATGTGATTAGTTTTATGGTGACTTCCTTCCTTCCTTATTCATAACAGAGAGTTACATGATTTAAAATTACAGACATAAATGAAATACAGATAAAATTCAAACAAATTAAAATGTTAAGATAATTAGCAGGCTACCTCAGTAATGTTATCTTGGCCATTCTTATCTTACTTTGTACACATGGTGAGGCATAAATTGCATACACCCATTGTGTATTCCCATTGGGTCGAGGAAAGTGGGGTATAAATAATATATGAAATGAAATAAAAATGAAATACACATAAATGCTGCCTTGATTGAATTTCTCCATATTCACAGAAAATTTATCTGGAACCCAAGTTGTCCCATTTTACTAGGTTACTCTTTGTTCCTCCAACTTTGATTCAAGATCTATTAAATGACATCCAAATGGTTTAGCCCAGGGGTCAGCAAACCTGGATCTCCAGGTGTTCTTAGACTTCAGTTACCAAAAGCACAAGTCAGTACACCTGCTGATATGGGCATTTGAGAATTGAAGTATAAGAACATCTGGAGAGCCAAGTTTGCAGACCCCTGGTCTAGCCTGAATCTTGTCTTGGTGATCTTGAAATAGGTACAGAAAACTTTTATTTAATTTTAGCCATCATAGGGGCTAGTGCCTATAAAATTAATAGCATTGGAGCTAGATTAAATTATTTTGCTCATTATTTGCTAGTATTTTTCAATGTCCTCCTTAGAGGGGCAATGCCAGGCAAATAATAGACTTCATTAGTGGGGTAGTTTTCAGGTCATCCTGACCTGAGCTACATCCATTCATTTGGCATATGCTGATTTATATCATATGGTGTGGGCATATTTTCCTGTGGAGTAGCATAGGGACAAAGCTGTTATCCTTATTATTTGTAGGTGTGCATCCCACTCTGACTCAGCCAGTTTTCTGTGTTATTTCTGTTGACTAATTTCTGCTTGATGTCTAGACAGTTTATTTTGTATGTAACAGTTCAATCCAGAATTACTCTTAAATACTTGGTTCCAAAATCTTTTCTTCTCAGCTAACTCTGAACTCCCTTTCCACATCTGTGCTCTTCAAGTGGAAGGCACAGCTCTGTGTTTGTAATATGTTTGGTTTAAACTAATATAAGAAATTTTATAATATATTATTGAATAATATAAGGAATAAAAAACTACACTGGCTGTCCTTCCAGCATACATCTCTTAATATGATATATTGAAATTTCAAGAACTGAAAACACTGGATCCTTTTCAAGAAACTATCCAGCCTCCTTGTGGCGGCCTGACACAGTTACTTAATTATGTTCCCTTCATGGATGCTCATAGGACAAAAGAGCCCTCTCAAGGTGGCTTACAAAATCCATAAAGCATCAATAACATAAAATTTAAAAGCCAATTAGCAGTTTAAGCACTAATAAAAAACCAAATAGTAAGACTAAAACTAATGAAATGCAAACATTAAAATCAATCACACACTAGAAGAATTTCTACTGAGAAATCTCATAAAAGAACTAAGACAAGGCCACTGAGAATGAAGGATTTTTTTTTGAAGGACTGCAAAGATGTGGCCTGATATACTCTGGTTGATAATGCAAGCGCGGTGCCAAAATGGCCGCCGCGCTCTTTGCGGGGCCCCCCCCACAGGACGAAGGCATCCGGGTAGTTAGGGGCGTGGCCAGCTCCCTTATAAAAGGGGTGGCCACGAGGCAGCCGAGCTGCCATTTTGCGAAGCGACGGAGCGGAGAAGTTTTTCCCTCTTACCTCCGTCGCTTTTGGCTTTTACCGGGAAGCCTTTTGGCTGCTGAATTCTCTCGTTTCGGCTTCCCATCGATTGGCTGAGAGGCCTGCGAAGAAGAAGGCGGCTGCGAGCGCGGCTCGTGCGGTTCGGAGGCGCAATCTGGGTTGGAAGACCGCGGCTGCGCCTCCCCAGCAGCCACATTTCCTTGCACCCACCGGGACCGGTGGAATGGGGTCTATTCCCCCTGGCCCAGTAGGGGCTGCGGCCCTCGGCCCGCAAGCGGTGGACACCTCTCATGGTGTTGCCCATTCCGCTGGGCCTCCCTTTATAGGAGCGTAGCTCGCTCCGAGGCCTTCCAGCCTTGGGGGGTGGTCCGGTCCCCTTCCCTGGCAGGTTGCTACATCGGCCCTAACGGGCCCGGGTGTGGGGTTGTTGCCCTATTCGGGCCCCGGGGTGCAGGGACCTGTACCCATGCCTGTAGTAGGCGGGCCGGCTGGTCCTTTGCCCCATGTCAGCGTGGAAGCCTTATTGGCCCGCGTTGCGGCCCTTGAGACATCCCTGGCCCGGGCTAGCCACTCTTGGTCTCCATTTGGGGTTCGTTTCGACGCGTCGTCTGCTGGGCAGCGGCAGGCGACGGGACAGGTCGAGCTGCTTGAGGCGCGTGGCACGACCTGGGCCACTGCCTCGCAGCTCCCCATTCAACAGACCGGTGCGGGTCAGGCCCCATCGACGAGCTCGACGGCGGTTGTGAGCTCCGACGCCCCCAGTGGGCCGGAACCCCCGGTGGGGGTGGCCTACGGGGGTGCAGCACGTGAGTATGCGGTCCAAGCTAGTGCACCTACACACGTGGCCACGTTGGGGGGGTTTCCAATGGCCTGGCCTCGCGCGGGTGGGGCGGCGGTCCAGCCGCTGACGCCCCACCTGGCGACGATAACTACCACTCAGGGCCCCGTGGTGGGGGGTGTTTTCTACCCTGTGGGGAATGTTTTGGGGGTGGCTGGGTTAGTACAGGCCCCCTTTCAGATGCCAGCAGTTCCTGTTGTGCCCGTGTCGGCCTTGCTGACGGTGGGGTATTCCTTACCGCTGGGTGTCCATTTGGCACAGACCACCAAAGAGAAGATCTGGCGGGGGGATTACGTGGATACCTTCTCACTCCTCAACAGAGGGCCCACCAAGGAGTAGGGGGGGCAGGATGAGAAGGATAAGGAGCAGGCACGTCGTAGCAAGCCACCACGTACGTGGGCCGACTGGTTGCCGGCCTACCTCATATACATGGCGGTGTACCTTAGGGCCCGGCCGGATTTGGCAATTTCGATGGTCCAGTATTTGGACAACATCTACCGGGCGATGGTTGACTTTCCGGGCCCATCGTGGTTGGCTTATGACGTGTAATTCCATATGCGGATTCCCCGGCACCCCGACATTAGGTGGGTTGAGCCATGCCAGGCTGTGGCTTTTGTACATGATGCCCACGCGCCCCGCGCCCGGGGAGAGATACCATTGTGGACATGCGGTCCAGCGGGCGGCCCCAGCACAGGTCCACTGCCAGGGGGCGAGGCGGGGGGTTTCAGCCCGCCTGCTGTGCTGGACTTTCTCGTCCAATGGTTCCTGCAATAGGAAGAATGGCAAATACAGACATTAGTGTCCCCCCTGTGCTGGCCCCCATGCGGCCTCTGGCTGTCCCAGGCCTGGAGGGATGCGGGGCAGAGGGAGGGGTGGACAGGGGACTGGCAAGACTGCCGCATATGGATCTAGTTCACCAAAGGGCTCCCTCCCCAATTAATGTGGACATGTTGGAGCGCTGGCTCACATTGTTCCCGAAGGGAGAGGATGCGGATATCTCCTTCAGGGTTTTAGGCAGGGGTTAAGTATCCCTTTCATGGGTGATAGGTCCCCTCAGGATGCCCCCAATCTTTATCCCTTAGGGGGAGGGAGGAGGTGGCTCCTGCCAGCAATGATAAGGAGGTCTATGCGGGCAGGGTCGTTGGCCCTGTCCCTGCGCCCCCGTTCCGGGGAGCATATTATTGCACTGATGCCATGCCTTTTGGCTGTTCCAATTCGGGCTCGGCATTCGAGCGTTACTCCATTTTCCTAGAGCGGGCTTTTGTTCGCAGATCAGGGTCCCGGTCTGTAGCCCATTCCCTGGATGATTTTATTCGGGGCTGAACGGGGCTGGGACACGTCCACACGTCTCCTCAACACATTTCAGACGCTAATGGAGGAACTTGGTGTCCCTTTAGCGCCCGAAAAGACCGAGGGCCCGCCTACACAGCTAGTATTCCTGGGGGTGGAGATTGACACGGTAGCACAGGCTTCTAGGTTGCAGTGGGATAAGGTGTCAAAGCTAGTGGCCCTTATCTCGGACTTGCTGGCCAAGCGCATGGCATTACCGAGGGACCTGCTGGTGCTATATGGTCACCTCAATTTCGCTGGCAGGGTCGTCGCACCGGGCAGGGCATTTGCGCGGCGCTTGTGCGACGCCATGGCAGGACTATCCAGGCCCCACCATAGGGTTAGACTTACCCGGGGTATCAGGGCAGACGTGCTTGTCTGGCTACAGATCCTGAGGGATTTCAATGGGGTGTCATTTTGGAGGTCTGAGCTCCTGGCTTCCCCTTGCTTTAAGATACAGCCCGATGCCCGGGATCCCTGAGTTATGGGATGTACTTCAATTGGAAGTGGGCCTATGGTGGGTGGCCACCATCCTGGGCAGGCACGGGTCGTCTGCGTGGTCTCATGTATCTGGAATTTTCCCTATACTGGGTGCTTTGATGCTATGGGGCGAGGAGGAGGCCAACTCGGTTGTCCACTTTGGTGTGACAATGCGGCTGTTGTCCACTTTGTCAATGCACAGAGCTCTAAATCGCCCAGGGTTATTGACCCAGTGCGCCAGTTTGCGTTGCGCAGCCTGCGCCTCAACGTTCTTTTCAGGGCCAGGCATGTCCCAGGGGTTACTAATGATATTGCTGATGCTTTGTCCCGCCTGCAGATCTCCCGGTTCCGTGCCTTGGCCCCGGATGCGGAGGAATTTCCCTCGCCACTCCCGGACGGGATATGGAACATCGGCAAGGAGAGGTGAACCGGGCGATTGGCCTGTCACTAGCGCCACGCACGCGTAAGGTGTATCACCACGCATTTCATTCTTTCAGAGCATTCTGTACCCAATTCCAAATGCCAGGAACCTGGCCGATCCCGGTAACCCATGTTCTGCGGTTCATGGTTTACCTGCATGCCCAGGGCTTTGCACCTCGCACCATAGCATCTAAGCTGTCAGCGTTGGCTTTTATGGCCTAAGTGGGAGGTCATGTGGACAGCACCACTGACTTCCGTGTGAGACATGTTTTGGAGGGGTGGGTGCGCGCGCGTGGGCGTTGCCCGGACGACCGCCACCCGATTTCCCCAGGGGTTTTTACCCAATTGGCCCGGGGTTGGCCTGGCCTCTGTTTTGATAAGATGAGGCAGCCCATTTTATGCGGCTACAACGGTCGCCTTTTTTGGAGCGCTCCGCATCGGCGAGCTTGAGATGCTGTATAAGGTGGATGCAAGTCGTGGACAGCACCACTCACTTCCGTGTGAGACATGTTTTGGAGGGGTGGGTGCGCGCGCGTGGGCGTTGCCCAGACGACCGCCACCCGATTTCCCCAGGGGTTTTTACCCAATTGGCCCGGGGCTGGCCTTGCCTCTGTTTTGATAAGATGAGGCAGCCCATTTCATGCGGCTACAACGGTGGCCTTTTTTGGAGTGCTCCGCATCGGCGAGCTTGAGATGCTGTATAAGGCGGATGCAAGTCGTAGGGCACTGGAACTCGAAGATGTCTGAGTGAACAATATTTGGCTCAGTTGGGGATACGCTCCTCTAAAACGTATCAGCACGGCGTAGGCAGTGGAGTAGACTGCTACGATGTTCCTCGGCAGACATCTGTCCGGTTGGTGCCCTACAGGATTTCCTTGCACTGTATGGCACGCACCATGGCCCGTTTTTCTGTCACCAAGATGGGTCTCCCCTTACTAAATTTCAATTTTGGAAGGTGACGGGCAAAGCGCTGGCCAGTGTGGGCCTCCCAGGCGCCCGCTATGGCACTCATTCATTCCGTATAGGGGCGGCCTCAACCGCAGCTGCTTTTGGGTACTCAGGGGCTGACATACGTAGCATGGGACGGTGGGGTTCGCAATGTTTTCAGTTTTATGTGCGCCCACTCCCGCCGTGAGTACCAACCCAGTCACCTTACCTACTTTCCCTCAATTTTCCTTACAGACCCGGGGTGTCGTATTACACCGGTGACAGTAAGGCTGGTAGGCCATAGCTACGTGCACAGGGCAGCGCGTTATGCTGCGGCGACAGAGTGGGGACCCCGACTGGGACTTGGTGCATACGCAAGTCTCACATGGCATGGTAAGCCCGGGATGTTGTGGGGGGAGCTGCTGCCTTTCCTTTTTTCAGGCCAGAATGCTGACCTGCCTGACATTCTGATCGTACACCTGGGGGGCAATGATTTGGGCCAGGTCACCGGCTTGTCGCTGAAACATGCGATTTGCGAGGACCTCGCCTACCTGCATTACGTCTGGCCCGCCACAACCCTTGTTTGGTCGGACATGGTCCCGCACCATTCCTACAGAGGGGGTGTTGACCTCCTGGCCCTTGACCGTGATAGACGCATGGTGAATAGGGCAGTGGCGCGTTTCCTTGTCTACAGGGCTTGGGGGAGGGTCAGTCGTCACCCCGCTATTAGCCTCCAAAGTTACGACTTGTATGCAGGGGATGGGGCCCATCTGTCGCGAGGAGGTGTGGACCTCCTGTTGGGTGATTGGCGAGCAGGCCTGTCGACCGAGCTGACGGTCTGGGGGGGGGGCGTCGAGCCTTCTTTGAAGCCCCTCCGTGTGGCGGGTAGCACTGGTAAGGTAAACATTATGACCCACAGGTATCCGGCAAGTTCGCAATTGACTGGACAACACTAGACAGGCATAAGTTGGTTAAACGTTGTCCGGTCAACGATGAACTAGGCGACGGGGTAATGGCTATAGCTAGACAGCATGCATCACCCCGTGATTTTACGGATACGCGTCAGAGGGTGGGGTCATTAGTTAGATATTGACTACGGTCAACAATTTGTTTGTGGTCAACAAACAAATTGATACAAATGGATACATTGTAGCAATTGCCGTTGGCAATTTTAGGTGGTACCTTACCAGTGTTACTTCGGCCTGCTTGCCTTAAGAATTATGATTGGTCAATTACCAATAGAAATTTATAATTCGGACTAGGGCATGAATCAATAAATGTGGCCCAATGCCGTTATCCACTTTCATTGGTGTCTGAGTCCTTTATTGGGGGGTGCGCCTGCAATGCAAGCGCGGCGCCAAAATGGCCGCCGCGCTCTTTGCGGGGGCCCCCCCACAGGACGAAGGCATCTGGGTAGTTAGGGGCGTGGCCAGCTCCCTTATAAAAGGGGTGGCCACGAGGCAGCCGAGCTGCCATTTTGCGAAGCGACGGAGCAGAGAAGTTTTTCCCCTCCACCCCCTCCCTAGTTAACAGTGTGATATTTTGGTCGCTTCGGGGCCGGGTGGGAATTTTTGGCTGGGACCCACATTGGCTTCCGGGTCCTGGTTTTTTCGCCCATCCCACACTGTTGGTATGGTTTGACATAGGGGTTTTTCTGCTGCTGCTGTTGACTTTGGTCACATGGGCGGGTAGCACTGGTAAGGTAAACATTATGACCCACAGGTATCCGGCAAGTTCGCAATTGACTGGACAACACTAGACAGGCATAAGTTGGTTAAACGTTGTCCGGTCAACGATGAACTAGGCGATGGGGTGATGGCTATAGCTAGACAGCATGCATCACCCCGTGATTTTATGGATACGCGTCAGAGGGTGGGGTCATTAGTTAGATATTGACTACGGTCAACAATTTGTTTGTGGTCAACAAACAAATTGATACAAATGGATACATTGTAGCAATTGCCGTTGGCAATTTTGGGTGGTACCTTACCAGTGTTACTTCGGCCTGCTTGCCTTAAGAATTATGATTGGTCAATTACCAATAGAAATTTATAATTCGGACTAGGGCATGAATCAATAAATGTGGCCCAATGCCGTTATCCACTTTCATTGGTGTCTGAGTCCTTTATTGGGGGGTGCGCCTGCAAATAGTTTCATACCAGTGAAGCTACCACTGAGAATGTCCTTTCAGTTATGCTTGAAAGCCTGATTGTTCTCAGAAGCACAAAAGTGAGAGGAACTAGCCAAGAATGTCAGAATGTGGACAGGCTGATAATGAAGGGCCCTTCAGTTTGTTTGGCCCAAGATCATTTGTCAAGTTAAGAATGGCACATTTTTAAAACTTGCAAATAATGTGGCTGTGCTGGTGTCAAAACTGCCTTGTACCACTAGCACACATGTGGTTATATCTTGTATCATCTCAAGCAGGGGTTCGCAACCTACAGCCCATGGGCTGGCCCTGGGCCCCGACACAATTCCATCCAGCCCGTGGTAACAGCCCCGGAAGCGGTCGTGTTTACAACAGCCATAAATGTGCCCGTACATGTGCAAACGCACCCATGCATGTGCAAATGAGTCTGCCGTTATTTACAGCAGTATTTGAGGCAGGGGAAAACCACGTGTCCGGCCCACTTAGCTATCTGAGGGGAGTTGTCTGGCCCATGGTGCAGTAAGATTGAGAACCCCTGATCTAAAGCTTCCAAATACAGTAATCATTTTTCTCCTCCACAGTTTTTACTTCCTCTTTTACCACTTCGGGTGTCAAGGGAGATACAAGGCTCTTGTTCTTGGACTTCTTGTGGCCTCAACCAGTGTTATTTGGTGTTTGTGTAATATGTCTTTGCTGTTATCTCTCCATCTTCCTTTGGAGTCTCATGCTCTTTGTCCTTCTCCTTGTATATGCCTCATATGGTATGGAATTCCAAGGCATTCTCTACAACTGAATAAACCACTTTATTTCTGTCTCTACATATAGTTTAAAATTGGTTCTATTCCAATTCTTTCCCTTATGATCTCATTCCTGATTTTAGCTCTTCTAGTTACTCTGCAGCCTTCACCAGATATCTCATTTCCATGGTTACCAACTTTCATTTATATTTTGCTGTAAGTGTCCATGTTTGGCATTGGTAACAAAAGGTGGGGATGAAGGTGTTTGTATGAGGTGTTTTTGTGTGTTGGTTGGTATTGCCTTATGTGTAAGAGTGGAGTTAACTTTCCCAATATTTAGTTTGCCTTACTACACTATATGTTAATCCCTTCATCCATTTTGTCATCTTCAATAAATGTTGTTCCTAGATATTTGAACTCTCCCACTTGTTTGATATTTGTTAATAATGATTAAAGGCCTTATATGGCCTTTCGTGTCATAGTGTATGAACTCTATTATTTAGTAAGACTTACTGTTGAAATCTGATGCTGCTGGTAGTTGGTATGTAAATGCTATGGAGATGTGTGAGGGCGTTCCTAGCAGCCATACCTGGAGAGCCTCAATGTGTTCCTTCCTTGATGACGTTCAAAAGCTTTGTTTTCTAGTTGAAAACCTTGCTTTTTTTTTCTTCAAGGATGCACCAAGAGAATATATATTTCTCCAGGGTTCAATGCTAATGCTAGCTCTAGTATTTATGTATTTATAAAGGCATTTATATCCCAACTTTCCACTTAAAATAAAACATTCAAGGCGGTGCTTGCAAAGCTGATCAATAAAGTGAGCTGAATGATTCTCCAAAATGCATCAGGGAGTAGGAGAACCACCTTCTGTTAACTTTAATGAGAAGAAAAGCATAGCTTGACTGATTGCATTAAGAAAAGTGAAGAGCCTATGCTTAAGGAAGTTAATAAAGGAGGTTTCTTGAAAACAGTGGTGCAGAAAGGTAAATACAGAAAGGGAATGAGTGAAAGGTGAGCTGCAATTTGTAAAAATAAGCCTATCTATGGTCAATACTTGGAAAAACCTAGAAGGAAAGGCTGACCAAAAGTTGACATAGAGCTAGTTGAAAGCAGGAGTTTGGAAGGAAACTGAAGGATTTATCTTGGCAGCTGAAGTAAAAGTGTTGCCAACAAGTTTCATGAAGGCTAAACAACATGTATCCAACAACAGCAAATTTTGACTTTGGAAAGAAAAGAATGAAACAATAGATCATCTGATCAGCAGATGCAACAAAATTTTACAGACTGATTATTTGCAATGCCATGACAGGGTTCTGTAAGGCTTTAAAATTCCAACAAATAGACATCTTACTCATAACATACCTGATCTAACTGTTGTGGGAAAGAAGAGGGTGTGTTTTATTGACATTGCTATATCAAGGGATGAATGAATTAAGGACAAATAGATGTAGAACATCACAAAACATCATGATTTACAAATTGAAGCTGAGTGTTTACGGAAAAAGAAATCTGTTGTTGTGCCCATAGTGATCAGAGTTTTTGGAACAGCACCTAAAGGGCCCCCTAGATATTTAGAAATTGTGGATTTATTTGACTTGAATATCCTAAATTTAAAAACAACAAACAAACA
Source organism: Bradypodion pumilum (assembly GCA_035047305.1). Classification (NCBI taxonomy): domain Eukaryota; kingdom Metazoa; phylum Chordata; class Lepidosauria; order Squamata; family Chamaeleonidae; genus Bradypodion; species Bradypodion pumilum. Next base: position 64,622,777 of record JAWDJD010000004.1, on the reverse strand, counting down.
CAAAAACCAACAACTAGGAACTGCCTAAATATTTAGATATTACCTTAATAGCTCTTAGGTCCTTGGTTAGGTCTTGAACAGCTAATTTTATACCAGTCTTTGACTGTGAATATAATGATAGATTTTTATTTAACAAGAACCCTTCCCCTGCCTCTCTGCAGAGGAAGTGTTCTATTTGCTGATATCCTGAAGCATCTTATTAATTGTTACAGTACTTCACAATGATGGAAATTCAAACTGGAAGGAGCCCTGTCAGCCTGATAATTGCAAGGCTTGACTTTAGTCCATTTTCAGCAAGTGAAAGTGGACTGTATCACTTGCCTCATCCCAGGCTTCTTTGATAGAGCCACCTATCCACAAGCTTTTGTTTGAGAGCATCTTTCCTTTTCCATAAAAAATCTGAAGCATTTCTGACATGCCAATCTACTTCAAACTTTCTGTTCGCCCCTCACCTGTGAAATATTCCCAGCCACTGGTGTACAAGTAATGAGCTACCCCCAGCTCAGCACAAGTTAAATTTACTCCTTCAGTCTAGTGCACTCTCTATTTTACCTTAATCAACACCTGCAATTGAAAATTCATTGAATTCCTTTACCATGCAATCCTTGTCTGGACAATGTCATTTGCACATATTACGAGGCTCGGTCCTTTGGGGAAATGGGGTTATCAAGCAACAAATTGCAAAGGCTGCAGAGGTCTCCGGAGCTGCATCTAGGAGCCAGCTCTTTATTTGCTGACTGAAGATAAATAAATAGTTTATGTATGTGACATGAAGAGCATCTGTACCTTAGACATATCACCAATGAGCAGAAAACTAGCATATAACATAGGTACGGGTAGTTTATATTTCATAGAATTGGAAACTTAGGTTGCAGTCTCTTAAATGAACTTACTAGGAAGTATCTCTTAACATAGTTGAGTTTAGTCTTATGTCTAAGCTAACATGCTTAAAACTGCATTGGACTCTCATCATGTGTGCTTTTAGGTTACCACAGAATCACTTGAAATGGCAAAATTTATGGGAAACTTGTTTGAAGGATTATTCAGTATGCATTAAGTCTTTCAAAGAAAACAGACTTGCCAAAAGTCATCTTAATGTTTTCTGAGTACAGCAGAGTGCCATATATTTGTCAGATGAAATTTATAATCCATGTATATGTAATTTAATTGCCATGTGTAAGCGAACAATATACATGCTCATGAAAGTGTGTGATGTGGTATCAAACAAAAATCACCATCATTGTGCTCTATGCTCACCTGGCTGGTTTCCAGAGGGCATAGTGGTTTCAGCACCACAATGCCTTTTGTAAATCCAATAGGAAGAACAATGCCAGATGAAAACAACATAGTAGTTCAGGGAAATTGTTTGCTGATATCATGTCCTATCAAGTTGCTTTTCTCTTATTAATGCAACCTTAGTAAGATTTTCAGGGTATGTGAAATATTCAAGGAGCGGCTTATTGCTGCCCAATGAGTTTCTAGGGCAGAGCAGGGATTTGAACCCAGTTCTCCTTAGTATTATTCCAATATTATACACCACACTCTCTCCATTACATACAGTATGTTTATTAACTTTTTAATGATGAGGGCTCCAAAACCAGGTCAAATCTGCTAAAGTAATGTAATTTTACAGCAAATGGGGAAATGTTTTGGATTATTCTTGTTATTCTTGTTGGTGCAGATGATACTACTACTACTACTACTACTACTACTACTACTACTACTACTACTACTACTACTACTACTACTACTACTACTACTACTACTACTACTACTACTACTACTTAGTTGTTGCTGTCCTAAGAATGGAGCTGAGGGATGAACTAACATGGGGAGCAAACACCAAAGATCTGATGAAGAGAGAACAGCAGAGGTTATACTTCTTGAGAATCCCTAGGAAGAACAATCTTTCAAAGGACCTGATGTTGACATTCTACCACTGTACCATAGAGAGTGTGTTAACCTATGGTCTGTGTGTATGGTTTGGGAGTTGTACAGCTAGGGAAAGAACAATGCTGTCCAGGGTCGTAAAGATTGCGGAGGGAATAATCGGATGTACTCTTCCCACTCTAGATCAAATCTATGCCTCCAGGTGTTATAAGAAAGCTGTAGAGAATGTGCAGGATAGTACGCGACCCTGGAAATAATCTCTTTCAGCTTCTGCCTTCTAGAAGAAGGTATAGGGTCATAGAGACCAGGACCAGTCGCTTGAGAAATAGTTTCTACCCAAAAGTGGTTCTGGCTTTGAATGCAGTGCAATGCAGTCTATGAGGGAGCTTCTGTACATAGTTTTTAGAGCTTTTAGAGTTTTAGAGCTTTTTAGGAGTTAAATGTGTATATGTGGGGTGGGAGTATGTTGATAATTTTGTATAGTTGTATTATGTTTAGATTTTGTTGGGCTGATAAATGTTTTTCCCCCAATCTCGTTCTGTGCAGGACAATGGCAATAAAGATTTATCATATCATATTTATCATAAAAATTCCACAGGAGGTGAAACCCTAAACAATCACACACAACTAATGCATTTATGTGGTGGGAAGAAGTTGAACCTCATTTTCTGGTTGTTATGTAAAGACCCCTTGGCATGTCTAACATATAATGTGCTTGTGTGTGCAGCTAAATTACACATCTCACTTTGCATTGATTAGTCCTTATGATGCAAGCTTCATTTTTTCTCTCTTTCCCATCCATGCTTCTATGTGAGCAAATCTTTCTACAGCATAATTGCTGTATCACATGCCCCTCCTTCCTGACAAATTACCTGAAGCAATGGCATTTTCATTGAGGATAGTTGATTACTGATGCCTACCCCGGACACACTCCAATGGAAGGCCATCACATAGCTGTGTGATTAACTACATTTAACACAAACGTAAAGGAGCTGGGGGGGGGATCCTAAAGGAGCAAATGTTGACTTTCTCCACCGCATTAGAAGATACTACACCCAGAAGAATGGATAAATTTGGCAGAGATTATGACTAAGAGGGGATTGAGTATGTTCTTCTGCATAATGCAGATCTGGTAAAAATCACAGGGATTGTCTAAATTAAATTCCAATCATTTGGCTGGGCAGGAGTCAACCTCTTATTCTTTTCTGGGCAAAGAATAAGAAATGTTATAAAGTGAGAGGCTTCCCTGGTTAGAGATGAAAAGTTCACTGAGAAAATAGATACCACAGATTTCACAGACAGCACACTTGCTCTTTGGAATGCTCTTCCACTTACATATACCCATTTCCTATGTAGTACTCTGGGCTTGGATATACAGATGGGCCTAGCAAAATACTCACCCCAATAAATCTGCAACACATCACTAACTTATTTTTTTTAGTAAACAAAAATAAAGTGACCTAAAAAAGGTATAATCTTTCTCCTGCATTTTTCATTTTTTTAGCTCATACATCTTCTGTTTATTCAATCAATGGTGTAGCAAATGGGACTATAACTCAATGAATCTACAGAAGATCACAGATTGATTCAGTGACAGAGCAGGGAGCAGAGTTCAGATGTTCAGTGTACAGAGAAAGTGACATGTGAAATGAGCCAATCTTCCCAGACTGAACTATAGTACAGGCTTGTAAGCAAATTGGTAGAAAACCAATTGCAAATGCAAACTTTCCCCATTTGTTCTGACTACCACTCTATCTTGTGTTTAATCCACAGCATGGGAGAAGACTTTCTCTTGACAAGACACCACTCTTTCATACTTCAGACCTGGGCTTCGGAAACACTCGCTGTTGTACTGGCTTCTACATTCTTAGCTACTGAGAGCTCAGCTCCTTTGCATGTGCTGTCGTCTTACAAACACAGCTGGCATTTTTAATTTAGTCAATTTTCATCTCTGCTTGTTCCTGTAAAATGGATGTCAGGCCTGTTTTCCTTTTTGATAAATTAACATATTGAATCATTCTGCTTTTTCACAAGAATCTGACTCTCTCTGACTGTCTGATTAGAAAAAATGAAGAGGAATTGAATTTCTGGGCTATTTGTGTTCTGGTTTAGGTTTTGCGCTGTCTCTCACTTAACCAATGTATGGTATATGAACATGTATGCTAGGTTTTGCTTGCTCACCTGATAATGAATCAAGGTGTTTAGTCGCTTCCAGTCACCCTCAATTTTGGTGGTGATGTCTTCATCCTGAAGCACCACTCGTGCTATACGGCCCTGGCGCCACTCTACAGGGAAAACAAGAGCTTATGAGGAAATCAAGGTGAGGTGGGAGGAGAGGATTCTGAAATGCTGATCTTCCAGGAAAACAAGAATAGTTTAAAATATTCTGCACTTCTGAGCAAAAGCAGTTGATGCCATTACTGTAGGCTAGCTTCATGATGCTGAGATGAACAAATTCCCAGATTACATACCCTGGCCTGTTTTCTCACACCTGTATGGAAAGCTGACTGAAAAGGTCTCATTGGATTAGACAGTATATTTAAAGGTCATAATAAGTTAATATTCAGACACTTTTAAAATTGAATGGAGGAGAAAGGATTTCTAAGAAAACAATGCCAAACACCAGTCCAGTCTTTAATGATCCTACAGATCCAACATTTATATAATAGAACATGGGTGCCCAATCTACGGCCTGGGGGCTGGATGCGGGCCCCGATGCCAATTCATCTGGCCCACAAAGCCCTTGTCATACGGGCACATTTTACTTCCATTTCCAGGAGTGACAAGGGCTTTGTGGGCCAGATGAATTGGCATTGGAGGCCACATCCAGCCCCTGGGCCTTAGTGACCAGCTCCCTGAACCACGTGATCACCCCACGGCCTGAAATGTTTAGGCACCTGTGTTATAGATGCTATCATACTTGTTAAGATCCAAGATCACTGCAGATGGTGACTGCAGCCATGAAATAAAAAGGTGACTAATTTTTGTAAGGCAAGCTATGAGAAACCTAAGGAGCATAATAAAAAGTAGAGACATCACGCTTCCAATAAAAGTCCGCATAGTCAACGCAATGGTATTCCCAGTAGTAATGTATGGTTGTGAGAGCTGGACCATAAGGAAGGCTGAGCGCAGAACAGACGCCTTTGAAATGTGGTGCTGGAGGAGAATTTTGAGAGTTCCCTGGATAGCAAGGAGATCAAATAAGTTGATCCTGAAGGAAATCAACCCTGACTGCTCCTTAGAAGGACAAATATTGAAGATGAAGCTAAAATATTTTGGACACTAAATGAGAAGAGAGGACTCACTCAAAAAGGCCTTGATGCTGGGAAAAATCAAAGGCAAAAGGAAAAGGGGGCAGCAGAGGATAAAATGGCTAGATGGCATTGTTGACACAATGGGCGTAGAGCTGAGCGGGCTGTGGAGGACGGTGGAGGATAGGGGTGCCTGGCGTGCAGTGGTCTATGGAGTCGCAAAGGGTCAGACTCTAGTGTGCGACTGAACAACAACAAAAATCATACAAATACTATATAGTATGCTGTAAGTTCCTGTATAATTATTCTCAGCAAGAAAAGTTCTCCTTGAGTATGCTAAATCTCTCAAAGACACCTTGCAGTGTCATCTGTAAATCTGTTGAAAGAGACATGGTCATACCCAAGTCCATATCAACAGCTCGTGGCCTTTGTGAGTACGGGACATTTTTATACACAGCATCCAGAATCTTCTCTTTGACCTGAGTGATGGTGTCACAGTTCAGCACTTTCACAGGAATCTCAGGACTGTTCTCATTGTCAGGATTCACACAGTTCAAGATCTAGATAGAAGATATAATGAGTATGTTAAGCAAATTCCACGAAAGGTAAGGAAATACTTATCTGCATATAACTATAGTAATTTTTGCTGGAGACATTTTTTTTCACAATGAAGTTCACAACGCAGATTATCTTAAAACATGATAATAATTTATGATCACACAGATAGTATATGGAATTGTAGACCTAGAAGTATATGCATCAGCTACTACTACTAATAATTCTATACCTTCAGGTCAATTCTGATTTCTGATAATCATTTCCAGGGCATTACAGCTAGAGAATATACAAAAAAAGTTTGACACTCCCATTTTCTGGCTGATGTCCTGGGACTTTGCATCTTGCATGACTACCACAGGCTGGGTCTACTTTTGGAAGGCACAGTTGGGGAATCAAAATCTCTACATCTGGCTCTGCAGCCAGATACCTAAACCACTGAGCTACCCAACCAGCTCCAAAGAAAGTATGACAATTGAAACTGACTTAAAAATATGAGAACTTATTCATAGCAATAGTAATCACATTTATATACCACCCCCTAGTGCTTAGTGCACTCTCTGAGCAGTTCACAAGTTAATTAGCACATGAAAGAAGAGAAAAACAAAAGTTGCATAGATTTAAAAATGAAGTGTATTCAGTCTATAGTTGTGTAATCTGCTACTATTTTGTATACACAAGGAAGTTGTACAGACCACTTCACAGTTTCTGTTGCTGTTTTATTTCTCCATTTCCTAACCCGTCCACTAACAGAATGTTTTTAAAAGGATTATTCTTGCAATATGCCTTGACAGAAACTTTACATACTCCTTCCAACATCACTCAATGTCCCTTCCTTCCTCTTTCAGTAATAAACAATATTTTATTTTACCTTGTCTTTCTGCTAAAAAGATGCTAAACAGCTAACCAATATTACTGATTCCACTGCACCCAATGATTCATTGACTCTCTCTGGAAAGGTGCTTCTGACAGTCTAGGTCATTTTATATAAGAATAAGTGATTATTCACTTATGGACATTATATGATGATTAACAATGAAAAAGGCCCATAGTTATACAAAGGTTATGGAACAACAGAAAATGTGTTTCCTGGCTTAATCCATATTCTGACCTGGGCAATATGGAAAAGAGCCAATGATGTACTTCACTATTCAGTGCCAGTGAAATTGGGACTTCACCCATCCCTTTCTCTCACATTGCAGGGATTTGAGGCACCAACAGCCTACTCCAGAAGATCTTTAGCCCTCTGGATAAGGTATTTAGGAAACATAATGGGCTGCAGGAAGGAGGAGTCACCTCGATCCAGTGGACGTACACCATTGGATCCTGGCCTGATTTCTCTGGATGTTTCTGATGATGATAGTTGGCTGCTGATGCTAGCATAAGCTGTTCAGAGAAGGCACCCACTCACTAGAGTTTTGTACTCAATCTGCTGCCGGATCAGCTTGTCCTCGCTCAGGGAATAACGTGCCTCCCCCGTAATAGCATCAATTGGGCCTTTTTCCATCTGTTGCTTGATGGCACAGTATAGCATGAAGAGTGGCTCTCCAGCACATTCCTGTTGAACATAGAACACAACAGAACTCATATACTGAGAGAAACAGAATGTATCTAAAGTAGACAAAGGTTGCCACATAAACTGAATGTTTTTAAACTGTGCTACTGTGCTAGCATTTTTCTTTCTTTATCTAGCTTTATAAACAGTATAGGCTGAACTGAACTCGTATATCCTTCCTAAGGATTATGTGCTGTTGTTCAGTCGCACAGTCGATTCCGACCTTTTGGGACCCTATGGACCATTGTCCTCCAGGCGCCTCTGTCCTCCACCATCCCCCTCAGCCTTCCCAGTTCTGTGCCCATTGTGTCTACAATACCATCTAGCCATCTCATCTTTGGCCTCCCCCTTTTTCTTTTGCCCGCCACCTTTCCCAGCATCAAGGCCTTCTCAAGTGAGTCCTCCCTTCTCATTTGATGTCCAAAGTACTTTAACTTCATTTTTACTATTTGACTTTCCAATGAGCAGTCCGGGTTGATTTCTTCTAAGATTGACCTATTTGTTCTCCTCGCTGTCCAGGGGACTCTCAAAACTCTCCTCCAACACCACATTTCAAAGGCATCTATTCTTCTGCGTTCAGCTTTCCTAATTGTCCAGCTCTCGCATCCATACATTACCACTGGGAATACCATTGCTTTGACTATTCTAATTTTTGTTTGCAATGTGATGTCCCTGCTTTTCACTATGTTCCCCAGGTTTCTCATTGCTTGTCTCCCAAGAATCAGTCGCCTTTTTATTTCATGGCTACAATCCCCATCCGCAGTGATCTTTGATCCTAAGAATGTAAAGTCTGTCACTGCTTCTACTTCTTCCCCATCTATTTTCCAGGAACTGATTGGGCCTGTTGTCATTATCTTGGTTTTCTTGATATTGAGTCTCAAGCCAGCTTTTGCACTCTCTTCCTTCAGCCCAATCAAGAGGTTCTTTAGGTCTTCCTCACTTTCTGCCATTAGGGTAGTATCGTCTGCATATCTCAGATTATTGATGTTTCTCCCAGCAATTTTAATCCCATATTGTGATTCCTCCATCCCTGCATTGCGCATTATGTGCTCTGTGTATAAGTTGAATAAGCAGGGTGACAAAATGCAGCCTTGTCTTACTCCTTTTCCTATTCCAAACCACTCTGTCATTCCATGTTCTGTCCTGTTGCTTCTTGACTCATGTACAGATTTCTCAGGAGGCATATGAGGTGCTCTGGTATTCCCATCTCTTTAATTACTTGCCACATCTTGTTATGGTCCACACAATCAAATGCCTTAGTGTAGTCAATACACTAAGTAAACTTGTTTCTGGTATTCCTTTGTTTTCTCCATGATCCAACGTATGTTGGCAATGTGGTCTCTAGTCCCCCTGCCTCTTCTGGTAATTCTCTCTCCACATGCTGCTGAAGTCTATCCTGTATTATCTTGAGCATCACCTTGCTGGCGTGTGGGATGAGTGCAATTGTTTGGTAATTTGAACATTCTTTGGCATTGCCCTTTTTTGGGATTGGGACATATACTGATCTTTTCCAATCCTGTGGCCACTGTTTTGTTTTCCAGATCTGCTGGCATATTGCATGCAGTAATTTGACGCCATCATCTTTTAGAGCTTTGAAAAATTCAACTGGGATACCATCATCTCAACTAGCTTTGTTGTTTGCAGTGCTCTTTAGGGTCTTTCTGACTTTGCTCTCCAGGATGTCTGGCTCAAGTTCAATTTCTTCATCATTGTGATTATCAGGAGTGTTGAGGTCCTTTTTGTAGAGTTCCTCTGTGTACTCTTTCCATCTTTTCTTAATTTCTTCTGCATCAGCTAGCTCCTTTCCGTCTTTGTCCCTTATCATGGTCATTTTTGCTTTGAATGTTCCCTTGATTTCCCTAATTTTTCTGAAAAGATCTCTAGTCCTGCCTTTTTTGTTGTTTTCCTTCATTTCTTTGCACTGTTCTTTTAGGTAGTTTTCCTTGTCTCTCCTTGATTTTCTTTGAAATTCTGTGTTCAAATGATTGTATTTTTTCCTTTCTCCTTTGATTTTTGCGTTCCTTCTTTCCTCTGCTATTTTAAGAGCCTCATCAGACAACCACTTTGCTTTCTTGCGCTTCTTTTCTTTTGGTATGGTTTTCTTTGCTGTTTCTTGCATAATGTCCCTCATCTCTGTCCATAATTCTTCTGGCACTCTGTCTATAGAGTCTAATCCATTAAATCTGTTCATCACCTCCACCGTGCAGTCTTTAGGGATGCTGTGGTAGAGAAATTGTGCACTGTCTAGAAAAGTTGTATCACTGGGTGGTTTTTTGCAGCATTTAGTAAATTAAAAATGAAGTATGAATTTAAGGATTGTACTAGATAATTTTTTTATAGTTACTGCAACTATAAAATTAATAAATTGTGGAAGTCAGTTGTACCAAAGTTCATGATGTTGTTCCATTCACTAGGTTAGGGTCATGCCAAATAATGTTCAAACATGCTTCTGATGTAGAAGTAGTGTACAAAATCGATGGAGAGATGGACTGAGATTCAGAAGACTTGGGTTTAAATTTCCCTCAGCCATGGATACATTTCTAGCCATTTCTTTCTTGTCCCTGACTAAAATCTGTGGTCAAGACCAGCCTTGACTACCACCACCCTCTTTTCCCCACCTTTCTTTTTCCTGCTTGCATTTTCAATCCTCTTTTCAGTTCTTTCCTACCAAAACTATTTACCTATTCTATAGCCTCACTATAGATTCCTTAATTTTCTAAAGATCTCTTGGATTCCTACATGACTGCGCTTATTCTTCCTTGCTACCTGCTTATGCAGAAAATTTCTTATCTCTTTCTCTTCCTAAAACTCCTTCATCAAAATCCATCTCCAGTAACTTTTAACATGTGGATTTGTCCATATTCATGCCTATTCTTGTTTTCCTCTGCTCACTTTGTTTTCTTTTAAACCTAATAACTTGACATATCACCATGTTTGATAAAGTATTTGCTCTGAGCTGTTGTTTAGCACCTCCTCCTGACTGTTGAATATTAGCCTGCCCATGAGCAGAATGGGAAATATTTGGCCAATTCCTGTGCTGAATTCTAAAATAGCCAGAATCCTGCTGACTGTGTATGCATGTGTATGTTAAATTATTTAACTCACTGTGGTGAATGGCTACTAATGAACAAGGTGCCACTCACCAGGTAGATCAGTAGGTAGATCAGACTATCATTCCACCCCCATCCCCCACCCCGCCAAAGAACAGGTTATGACGTCTCTGCAGACTCCCAAACCTCTATGTTGTTTACTTGAGTCTATCCAGGAGAAAGTTTAAAAATGGGAAGTGTCCCTAATAACAGAGGTAACAACAGAATGTATGATCAAAGTTATACATTGGTTGGTACCTGGAAGGCTCCTTGGGAGGTATTAAAGGATCAGTGTGGAATGGGTAAGTTAACTTCTTCATAAATTCTTTTGATTGAAATGAGCCTACTCTAGTTGTGACTTACAATTCTAAGGTAAGTCACAATTAGACTAGGCCCATTTGAATTTTAAAAAAATTGGAAAAAGCTGATGGTGAGTAATATTTTCTCATGACCTCTCCAAAGCACACTCATCCACTAACTCAATGGACTTACTCTAGTATGGCTTACTACACTAAGCAACAGGATTTCAGCTAATGTCTCTTGATTGAGCCCCATCAACCAAGCAAAAAGTTAAACACGGTAATGAACAAGGATCAGAAAAGTATGCAATAAACAAAGGAAATGGGATAAAGTTTGAAATAAGAGTTCTTTTACCTTTAGAAATTTGTGGAGCAGGAAAGCAAACCAATTTGTCAACATCTTCTCAGCTACTGATTCAGTCCTGGGGAAAAATTAGAACATTAAGCTGAAGAGAATAACAGCAAATGTCTATACTCTGCTCAGAAGAACTATCCATTTGACTGAGTATTATATACTGAGAATGGTTGCGAAATAATGCATGTCTTTAGATTAGTTTAAATTCTTCCTCCCTTATAAATGAAGGACACTATCTGATTGTCAGGCTTCACTCCCATTACTTATTCTCCTCTTTAAAAATATTTTTCATAATACAAAAAAAGAAAAATTAACATAAAACAACAAATGATAAGAAAACTACAACAACATACAATCTTAATAAAAACACAATCATAACATATGATATACTAATATGCGCACCCATCACCCAGTGGGACAATATATATACAGTATTATATTATCTACAAAGATATAAACAACTTTTTTAAAAAAGAAGATCTGATCCTATTCAGAAATTACACTGTGTTCAGTATGGTTTATCCACAGGATTACAACTCCAGTTGGTGATCCTTCTCTGGACATTGCTGTATGGTTTTGTTATCTGTCTGGCAAATGATTATAGTAAAAAGTGCTTTGTTGCAGGCACAGAGCTAGTTCATTTATTTCTCCATTAGAGAAACCCAATCCACATGTGCAAAAGTTTTCATTTATTCATTCATTCATTCATTTATTCGATTTATACCCCGCCCTACTTAGCCAGGGCCAACTCAGGGCGGCTTACAACAGGAAAATTAAATACAATATAATAAATTAACACACCAAATACAATAGCATACAATAAAAGATTACAAGTTACAACTTTACAAATTAGTGCAAAAAAATATATACCATAATATCATAACATTACAGAGCAAAACTCAATGTACTTAACATCAGCAAAGGGAGCCGGCAAAGGAACCATGGCTCTGGTGGTGTTGCCGGCGCGGCTTTTGAAAGTCCCGCCGCGTAACGCCAGTCAGCTGCGCTCCTACCTCCCCCCCAGGCAGGGCAGGGGAGGGAGCCGGCGAAGGAACCATGGCTCTGGTGGTGTTGGCGGTGCGGCTTTTGAAAGTCCCGCCACGTAACGCCAGTCAGCTGCGCTCCTACCTCCCCCCCAGGCAGGGCAGGGGAGGGAGCCGGCGAAGGAACCATGGCTCTGGTGGTGTTGCCGGCGCGGCTTTTGAAAGTCCCGCCGCGTAACGCCAGTCAGCTGCGTTCCTACCTCCCCCCCAGGCAGGGCAGGGGAGGGAGCCGGCGAAGGAACCATGGCTCTGGTGGTGTTGGCGGTGCGGCTTTTGAAAGTCCTGCCGCGTAACGCCAGTCAGCTGCGCTCCTACCTCCCCCCCAGGCAGGGCAGGGGGGGGAGGTAGGAGCATTGGTCCATTCACTGAACTGGATGAGACTTGTGGATATCAAAGTATGAAAACATTCATCGATCTAGACTAAGGTAAAGGTTTCCCTTGCTCAAAAACCAGTTGTATCCGACTCTAGGGTGCAGTGCTCATCTCTGTTTCAAAGCTGAAGAGCCAGTGTTGTCTGCTTCTGTAGATGTTTCCATGGTCATGTGGCAGGTATAACTAGACACGGAACGCTGTTTACCTTCCCACTGAAGTGATCCCTATTTATCTACTTGCAATTTCTTGCTTTCAAACTGCTAGGTTGGCAGGAGTTGTGACAAAGACAGGAGCTCATTCTGTCCTGCAGTACTCGGGAATCGAACAGATCTAGACTAAGACTCAATTTTGCAGTGAACAAAGAAACAAACAAGTTCAGTTCATTACTTTAGCACACAGGACGTCACAGGTTACATAATAAAAAAATACAACACAACATAATACAATCTAAGAAATATTAAATTTGTGCTCATGTTTTTTTAAAAAATGCATCCTACATACCTAAACACAAACATTAATAAAGTAGTAAAGTTATCTATAAAATAATAAGTTAGTGATGAATATTTGTCAGCTTGGTTAGCAGCAGAGGATACAGGCTTTTTTTAAAAATAAAAATGGAAATAAACCTTCCCATTTGAAATTTAATGAACATATCTTAATCTGAAAGTAACATCATACACTGTAAATTTGTCTTGGTCAGATCTTCTGGAGAATTGCTCCAAAATAGACCTCAGTAGTCTTGCACTTATGCAAACATGGGACAGTAAAGACTAATATACACTAAAATCTCAATTGGTTTTTGATCACAAGAGCAGACTCTTTCATTATATGGAATTAATTTTGCACCAAATTTCTAAGACAGCAAATTGCTGCATACCTAGGCATGCATTATTGAAGGCTTCTTTAAATGATCAAAGCTCATGAGATCAGCAACATAAGGTGGAGATATTTCTGTAAAGAGTGGAATTCTTGAGGAGCCTATACCTGTTTGAGCACAGAGATCTAAAGGATAGGCTTCAGCAGCACGCGGATAGAGAATTACCAGAAGTGTAGGCTGGTGTAGGCTGGTTTCCGAAAAGGCAGGGGAACTAGAGACCACATTGCCAACATACACTGGATCTTGGAGAAAACAAAGGAATATCAGAAACAAGTCTATTTCTGTTTCATTGACTACACCAAGGCTTTTGACTGTGTGGACCACAATAAAATATGGCAAGTAGTTAAAGAAATGGGAATACCAGAACATCTTATATGTCTTATGAACAGTTAGGACAGGATACGGAATGATGGAGTGGTTTGGAATAGGAAAAGGAGTAAGACAAGGCTGCTCATTTAACTTATATACAGAGCACATAATGTGAAATGCAGGGCTGAACGAATCACAAGTATGAATTAAAATTGCTGGGAGAAACATCAACAATTTGAGATATGCAGCTGAAACTACCCTAATGGCAGAAAGTGAAGAAGACCTAAAGAAGCTCCTGCTTAGTTTGAAAGAAGAGAGTGCAAAAGCTGGCTTGAGACTCAGCATCAAGAAAACCAAGACAATGGTAACAGGCCCTATCACTCCCTAGAAAATAGATGGGGAAGAAGTAGAAGCAGTGACAGACTTTACATTCCTAGGAGCAAAGATCACTGCAGATGGTGACTGCAGCCATAAAATAAAAAGGCAACTGATTCTTGGGAGACAAACTATGAGAAACCTGGGGAACATAGTTAAAAGTAGAGACATCACCTTGCAAACAAAAGTCCACATAGTCAAAGCAATAGTACAGTATTCTCGGTAGTAATGTATAGTTGTGAGAGCTGGAACATAAGGAAAGCTGAGTGCAGAAGAATAGACGCCTTTGGAATATGGTGCTGGAGAAGAATTTTTAAGAGTACCTTGGACAGCAAGGAGAACAAATAGGTTGGTCTTAAAAGAAATCAACCCCAAATGCTTCTTGGTAGGTCAAATATTGAAGAAGTAGTTAAAGTACTTTGGATGCCAAATGAGAAGAGAGGACTCACTTGAGAAGGCCTTGATGCTGAGAAAGGTTGAAGGCAAAAGAAGAAGGGGGCATCAGAGAATGAGATGGCTAGATGGTATTGTTGACACAATGGGCACAGAGCTGGGCAGTTTGCGGAGGACAGAGGTGCCTGGCGTGTGGTGGTCGATGGGGTCATAAAGGGTCGGACTTGACTATGCGACTGAACATATAGAGAAACCAAGGTTCTTCACACAGTCTTCTGAAAAACCAGGCTTAACAACAGCATTCAGTACAAAGGATTTCCATAACTCAAGTTCTATCTATCTGTATGACATTGTTTAAAAGTCTGAAGGAGCACGGAATAAGTTTTTCAACCATTAGTTAATGATTGCTTAGAAGCTAATGTCATTACTGTTATTACTGCCATGTCTGGTCTGATTAGAGTTGTAGGGGTTGGGGGAAGGGATGGCTAGCTGTATTTGGGCAAATTTATTTTGGATTATTTCTAATTGATATAAATTCCCAAGTCTCCAAATTTCAGCTCCATTCAGTATTTGAGGGAGTAATTTGAAAATTGGGAGTAACCAAATATCCTCCTCTACTTCTGTAGAAGCGGATTATACCAAGCATGGCCTTTTCAAATTTATGTTTAGGAAAATCAATTGAAGAATATCAATTAGGTGGAATATCCCTCATGTATACTTGAAATGATATGTCTATTCTAATATCTTACTATTTATTATCCATTTATGAGGGTGGGATTTTCTGTTAGACCATAATTTTGGTTTTCTTATAATTTGCACCAAGAAGATTCTTATTACAATAAATGGTGAATTATTACAGCAATCTTGAGGCCTAATAAAGTATTGGATATTAGCAAAGTGTAATTGGCATAAAGTATTATTGAAATGCCCTTTCCACCAACTTTCACTGGGAGGAATCGCAATCTTGTTAAACATTCCACTACAAAAAAAAAGGGGCCAGGATACAACCTTGATGTATCCCTGTGGATGTTTTAACTGAAGGAGAAAATTGGGCAGAAATGCCAACTTTGACCTTGAAGGAAGTATCAGTTTGTTGGTCTTTAATTCTCTCAAGCAACCTAAGATCTATATTAAGATTTATCAGTTTTCCTCAAGTGATCTCTTGGAATAGAGTCAATTATGCTTCAAGATCAATAAAATTATACATATATATTCACCCTGATGATCCTTCAGTATATTTGCTAATTAGATATTGTAATAGAAAGACAAAGTAGAATGCCTCACTCTAAAGCCAATTTGTTCAGGGACTAATACATTGTTTTAAGTTACCTGTTGTAAAAGCACTGCAGTGTCTTAGTGGTTAAGATGCTGAGCTTGGAGACTGGGAGGTAGGGGTTCAATACCTGAGTGCTGCACAATGGATCCTGGGGAGATGAAAGGAGCCTCATTTGGGTGTCCCCTGAGTGGAGTTTCTCCAGCAAAAATCCTTTCAACTCAGAGTAAATTCTGACATGAAATTTATTTAGTTACCTTTCCTTCCAATCACCAAGATCTTGGTAGTGTCTTATATTGATTTTGCTTTCACAGCCTAAGAGCTCCTTCTTCGCATTCATTAGCAAGCTAGATGTAATTAGTTTGTTTCCTTCTGGGTGCTTATCTTACATTCTTAATCAAGAAAGATCTTAAAGCATTAAACAGTTTGCTGTATATTGCCAAGGAAATTTTAATGTTTTTGGCTGCTAAAATTTTCTTCTCAATTCAAGCATTGGGTCACTGTTCAGAATTTATATTTCTAGCTGATGTATAGAAGAAGACTACAGTATTTCAGTCTAATGTCCCCAGTCATTTTCACCTGATCTATGGGAAGGAAGCCAACTGCCCCATTATGTAATTAAACTTTGAGAATATAGACATAAAATATAAAGGGTTGGTGGATGCTTTCTAGTTGTGACCCCACTGTAAAATATGAAATACCAGCTAATAAAGGAGGAGTAATTGCTAAAAAAATCAATTAAACTAGCTCCCTTTTGGCTAAAAAACATAATTTTCCCATGCTTATTGCCTTCAGAGTTGCCATTTAGTATTATTAAATTAGGTTTACCAATCAGGTGTCAAAAAATCACCAGATTTATTCAT
Organism: Bradypodion pumilum; assembly: GCA_035047305.1. Taxonomy (NCBI): domain Eukaryota; kingdom Metazoa; phylum Chordata; class Lepidosauria; order Squamata; family Chamaeleonidae; genus Bradypodion; species Bradypodion pumilum. Next base: position 64,606,278 of record JAWDJD010000004.1, on the reverse strand, counting down.
TAGGTGATATTTTGTATTCTCAGCTGATGAGACATCACCAATGTGTTCAGCAGAAGGGGAGCTAAAGTGGCTATTGCCTATACAGGTATGTACACTAAAGTCTTCTAGCAGTATTATTTGTGCCTTGGGGTATTTTGCTCCAAGATCATGGATATACATTTCTAAATCAGACTAGCAATGCTAATAATAATAATTTCATGTCAGAAATTATTCTGGGTTGAAAGGATTTTTGCTGGAGGAACTCCGCTCAGGGGACCCCTGAATGAGGCTCCTTTCATGTCCCCGAGTTCTAATAATAAAAAAGAGACAAATGGTATGGACGGTAGACATTCACTGCAAAGATTTCTTGATTCCTGAGAAACAAGAGAAGCCATTGCTAAGGGTTTTAAAGATGGCAGCATTGATACCGCACAAGCTAGTGATGTTGATATTAGGGTAGCCAATCTCACATTTGTGCAACCTTTTGTAACTGAACAGGTAGCAGTAAGAATACATGATGACTCCACATTAGCACTTAGTTATCTTCTAGGACAACAGTTCCAAAGCTTGGGACTCCAAATGTTCTTGGACTACAGCTCCTAGCAGCCTTCACTGTTGGCTATGCTGGCCAAGATTCTGGGAACTGTTGTCGTCAGCTGCAACTCATATCCAAGAATACATTTTTTCCTGAAGCAGGAAAAATGCCACTGGCGTGAATTTGTTTAAGGTGGATCCCAGCTTGCCATGAATTGACCCACATACTATGATCATGGAGTCATCTCCTGCAGCACATATGAAATGAGACATGCAGGAATTAACACCAGGACTGCAATGGACTGCCACAGCCTTGAAGATATTAACAAGGTGTGCCTTCACAGCCAGTCTATCTGGCATGGCCTCTTCCACTTCCATGACTGTTGGGAATCAGAAGTGGTTCCTCCTCTGCTCATTTTGCTGCTGGGCCTGATATGAGACTCTGGGAACTGTAGTACAAGTACATCTGAAGCCTCAAGATTGGTAACTACTGATCTAGGGCATGGCATTGGTCCATATTTGCTGATGTGGGGGCAACAGGTATTTACTGTACTGTGATCCTAAAGAAGAAGGCGTGTCAGTGTCTGGCAAGCTGCTAGAAATTGGGTAGTACTGTTCTGTGTTAGTCAGGGCAACAATGTACTACTGCAAAACCATCTATTGTTTCAGTGTTGTTAAAGATATAGGTTTCAACTGGGATACAGTGGAACTTTGGTTAACAAATGGCTCAGTTAACATAAAAATTGTATAACACTTTATGGAATTTTTTTCCGGAAAGGATTAATTGGTTTTCAATGCATTCCTATGGGAAACCATGTTTTGGTTAATGTATTTTTATTTTCAATGCAATCCTATGGGAGATTGCATTCAATGCCTTCCTATGGGAAATTTGGTTAAAGTAATTTTCACTGTAAGAAACGTCCCAGAGAATGCATTGATTATGCTAACCGAGGTTCTACTGTACCTCCAATATTAATTGGGTTATCTGAGGATATCTTCTACTTTTGGCAAGCCTTGGCTCTTTGAAATAGAATTTAATGCAGAATTTGTCTCAGTCTTATTTAGAACAATTGTTTTACCAGAATAGTGAGTCAGTTTCAAAGATTTTGGTTAACATTTTGGACTATTCTTCTTATAAGTGTTAAAATTATTTCTAGTAGCCAGTAGATTGATGTGGCAGCTATAATTGTTTACTAGTTGTATATTTAGGCATTTTCTTCCTTAAGTGAAGATGGTTAAGAATCCAACTACAGGGCTTGCATTTTGCCTAGCATTTTTGAGATTAGACATTTCAGTATTAGACTTTTGCTGATTGTCCAAGATAAGTCTCTGTCTTCCAGTAAATTAGACACTCTTGGCAGTTGTGTTGCTCTTTTATCAACATTTTGAGAATAAGGCTGGTGTTTTTTCAAAAGTAATCTACCTATTTACAATGAGTTGTTAGGTCAGAGATTTTCAACCTGCAGCCCATGGGCCAGATGCAGCCCATGGTGCCATTTTATGTGGCCCCCCACTGCCTCCATCACACCAGGAAGTTCCATGTGGTGGAGGAAGGGCAAAATGGCCGTCCGGCCCCTGAAGCTGTCTGAAGGAGCATGACCCAGCCCCCAGCTTTAAAAAGGTTGAGAACTCCTGTCCTAGATGCAGCTATACCAAAGAAAGAAAATAACCTTTTCATTTTTAATAACATCAAGGGTATTATTTTTTGAAATAGTAGCTGTGTTAGTCTGTATTTCAAGCATGTCTGAGAGTAAATGAAACAAAAAAACAACATCATTGTGGCACCATAGCTGTTAAGTATCCCATTTTGGCCAGGAAATACCATAACTCACCCCTCTTCCCCCCCCTTTCCTGCCATCTTCCTGTATTAGAACAGCCAGAAAAAGGGGTTACTGCGCATGCACGCCCATCAGAGGCAGCGGTGCACATGCACGAATGCCTAGAAAAGGGGTTACTGTGCATGCGCGCCCATCAGAGGCAGCGGTGTGCATGCACAAACACCCAGAAAAGGAGTTACTACGCATGCACGGATGTCAGAGGCAGCGTTGCACACGCGTGGACGCCTGTACCCGGAAAATGTCCCTTATTTCCACAACCAAAACTTGACAGGTATGTGTGGCACTTTAATGACTAACTGCTGTATTTTAATGTTAGCTCAGGTCCACTTCATCAAACATGGGAGTGAGACTTCACGGCATAAATGTATACACATCCTGTACAGATATGCTAACCATTCTGAATCTCTGTACCTGATATGCATAAATTTATGCCATTAAGCCTCACTCTCCATGTCTGATGAAGTGGACCTGACCCAGGAAAGCTAATGTTAAAATACAGCAGTTAGTCTTTAAAGTGCCAGAACATTTTTTGTTTTCTTTACTCTTTGATATGATCAAGTGTATTATTATTTGATTAAAAGGAACACCCTTCATCCAGGATGATAATCTTGGCAGTTTCTAAATTTTCCAGAGATCAATATGACATTCAGTGGAGTAATTGGCTCAGTGAATACCAAATTGTTTTTTTTTTAAATTTGTACATCATTCCGAGTTTAGCTGGTTGTTTGCAATATACAGTTACAGTACTATTTGATTGAGCTGCAGAACATTCCTATCTCCAAGTATTAGCCCTTCCTAAAGTAGAATATTGTAAGGTTTATATGCCTTTGAGACAAGCAGTTTGGAGTTGGATACAACACAACTCCTCTGAGAAGTCAGTGGAGGCAGACTTGCAAGCTTCAAATGTTTCTCTTAATGAGTCAAATTTGCGAGAGAAGAGATTGGATTGCTGGAAGATATTTTTAATAGTGTCAACAGTAAGGAAAAAGTACTCTGATATTAAGCACATCGACACTTCCTTTTGGCAATTTCGATTCACTTCTGCATTGAGGTAACTTTCTTTCTGAAATCTCCAGTGACAATTGAGGCCTTAAGGACTCAGTCCTTGACTGCAGTTCATTCTTAGGAGGGGAAATTTCACCTTTGGTGCATTGATTTCCAAACTGTTTGTCTAAGATCTCACATTAGAGCAGTTTAATGCAGAGAGATCACTCACCAAGTCCTTTTGTGGTATCAAGTCTGTAGTTGTTTAACAAGCTTTGATGAAGAACTAGAATTGGATCTTGCTCTTAGTCTTGTCCCCCCCCCTTTCATATGCTTTGTCATTACAGTTTGAGTCTCTAAACAAGTTTACTCTGATAATCTAATTTGCTGTCAGGAATGTTCCAAATAGATAAACTGAATGTAAGAAAACACTTCAAGCAGATACAGTATGTCCAGAAAAAATAACAGAAAAAAAATAAAACAAGACTAGTGGAGCATCTAATTGCAGCTGTTCACACACCACCATCTTGAATCCTCTTGTAATCAAGAAGAACTGTTAACCTCATAAATCCTGCCTTTCTGCTCAATACAAACTTGTTATTGTGTGTCATTTTAGGTCAGAGATCCTCAACCTGCGGCCTGTGGCACCACTTCATGTGGGTCCACCACCACCTCTACCACACCAGGACGTGCCATGTGGTGGAGGAAGGGCAAAATGAATGTCCGGCCCCTGAAGCTGTCTGAGGTAGTGTGACCCAGCCTCAGGCTTAAAAAGGTTGAGAACACCTGTTCTAGGTGTTTCCCAATAATTTATAACCTCCAAGCTGTATAATTGACAGCTCTGCTCATGCATTGCATGCTTCCTTTAGTGAGTCAATCAATTTCATTTTAGATTTTCCTCTTTTCCTCTTTTGCTGGCAAGGATTATTGTATTTTCCAATGAGTAATATTTTCTCATGACCTCTCCAAAGCACAATAGCCACATTTTAGTCATTTTCACTTCTAGTGACAGTTCAGGTTTTATCTAGAACCCAATTTGTCTTTCTCATGGTCTGTGGTATCTGCAAAGCTTTCCTCGAACCCCATATTCTGAATGATCTCATTTTCTGTCTTATTTCTTATTTATTTATTTATTTATAGTCGCATTTCTATACCCCTTTTTTCGCTCGAAAGTGACTCAAAGCGGTTTACAGAGTCATCATAAATAACAAGAGCATATCAATAAATAGCCAGACATCATTCAGAAACACAATAAAAAATTAAATACAATTCAGCATATCACAAAAAATTCCAATACAGTTCAACATCATAATATCAATTACAGTGCAGTGCAGCCCAGGTGCTCCGAATTCCCCACGGCCAATGCCGGAATGAGGAAGGAGCTCAAAAAGAAGTGACGGTGGTGGGAGTTCATATACCCGCAGCATTGCAAGCCCAGGAATTTCGACTTCCCCGCAGCCAATGCCAGACCGGGGAAGCTGCACTGATCGCCCCACAGTTAGAGCCAGTCTCTCCAGGACTAGCCAGCTTCCACTTCTGTACATAGCAATTGGGAACACCACAGCATGGGCAACTGGAGATTAATTAGTCTTCACTTGTCTTCTCCTTGCTGGCAAGAATGTCATCTCCAGTCAAGAGCAAGACATATTACATATAATTAGACCCAGTGGTCACTGGAATGTTGGACAATATACATATCTCATGTTTCTCATGAATTTAACAACTCTTTAATAACCTTTGGAGATAGAAAAGGCAAGCTATGAGAAACCTAGGTAGTACAATAAAAAGTAGAGGCATCACCCTGCCAACAAAAGTCCACACAGCAATGATCTTCCCAGTAGTAATGTATGGCTGTGAGAGCTGGACCATAAGGAAGGTTGAGTGCAGAAGAATAGACAACTTTGAACTGTGGTGCTGGAGGAGACTCTTGAGAATCCCCTGGACTGCAAGGAGATCAAATCAGTCAATCCTGAAGGAAATTAAACCTGACTGCTCCTTGGAAGGACAAATATTGAAGCTGAAGCTCAAGTACTTTGGCCACCAAAAGAGAAGAGAGGACTAACTTGAGAAGGCCCTGATGCTGGGAAAGATTGAAGGCAAAAGCAGAAGGGGTGGTAGAAAATGAGATGTATAGATGACATTGTTGGTGCAGTGGGTGTAGATCTGGGTGGGCTACGGAGGATGGCAGATGACAGAGGAGCCTGGTGTGCGGTGTGATCCATGGGGTCGCAAAGTGTTGGACTTGACTGTGCGACTGAAGAACAACACACCTATAAGCCGTAGGACTTCTCATAAATCATGTCCCTGACATGACTGAGATATTTCTTCAATAACCAGTGCTAAATTTAGGAACAACCTACATTAACCAGATATTGCCAGGTAATGGTTAGTATGCTGGGTTGTTCATTTGGAGGAACCCTGGTTCAAATTATCATCAAATTATCATTGGCACTGTCAATAGACAAGTCATGTTTTACCAGCCTAAGTTATCTCATAGTAATTATCAGAAAATTTCAATTTCTTCCTGTCAGGATCTTTGTAAATGTGACTGCAATGTATTCCGAAAGAGAACAAAGAAAAATTGACTTTAATGCCATATAAATTATTAATATTGGATGGTCCCACTCTTGATTTCTGATCAAATGAAATTGGAAGTCAATTTGGTGCTTTTGTCCCCTGCCCCTCCCATTCTTCCAGCAAGAGAAGTAAATGAAGATTACTCATGAGAGCAACAAAGCCCAGCTGACAGCCCATCAGCAGCCCATTTTAAGGAAGATGTCTTGTGGAGGTCTAACTCCCCACATATGGTGCAAATTATACACTGTGACTCAGTAAATCACTTGAATTTGTGGCTGGTGGCAATCAAGGACAGCAGAGTGACAATGCCAGAGGAAATTGCTAGTTTTCTCATGGGCTCCACCCAGCTTAGCTCATCACATTGGACCCAAGATTATCTCTAATTTAAATACAATGGTTCTTAATGATAGTTTTTCCCTGCCTGCTCAGCAGGAGTGTGGATTCCTATTTATAAATCATATGGATTAGGAAACAGGAATGTTTCTGAATGATACATCAAAGAAAGGAATATAGCTCCTGTTCCCACTGTGTTGTTGAGCCAGTGTTCACATTCACATAAAGCATCTGCATTGTTGTTCCAGCCAAAACCAAATTAATCTTTTACCAGACAGGCTGATACTCTCCTGTAGACTGTATTTCCTATAGACATTTGTTCACAAAATATTGGTCAGCAGCAATGCTTATACATCTGCTCCAGCCATAATATAACAAACAAAATCACTATGCATCATTCAGTTCAACATTATCTTCAGATGTATGTTAGGGTGCATTTCTCACAGGAAGAAAAAGAAGGCAGTAATGTAGTAGAAGCCCTTAATGGTCACTGGAGAGCATGCAAATGCTTTTTAAAACCTGATTATGCATCCATTTACCACAATCAATATGACCATCTTTCAACTAAAGTGTCATGTAGACTCTTGCTACTTGATGGGTGAATCTTAGTGCCTAGAGGTTTTCTCTTCCAAGAATCAAATGACTGACAAAGTAAAAGTATCTTGAAATGAAACACAATGAATTAATAGAAAGCCCAGCAACAGACCAACAAAGTCGATCACTTAAACCAGCTGGGGTAGCTGGTGATACTAGCATTAAACAATCAAGCAAATAAACAAACAATTTTAGCTGTCCACATTATGAAATAAATATCCTTTAAAGGGCAGATAATTCTACATAGGTACCACAATGCAGGCCATTCTTGTTCCATAACCAAAGACACATAATAGCTATAGTATGAAAGCAGTGTAGTCTTTTTATTTTTGATGTTATTTTGAAATTATTTCAAAAGGATTCTACATCTTAACAAAATTGGGGTAACTGCTAATTTATTGTATTTTTAGTTTTTTAACATAGCTTGTTTAAATATTGTAAGTGCCTTGAGGAGAAAGGTAGACCACAAATAATAAAAAAGAAGGAAGGAAAGGTAGCCACCTCCCTTGAATATAGAGACAATTGCTTGGCTAACTTAGTTTTTCACTCTTCAGAGTCTTATAAACTAACACATTGAACATGGCTGGATTGCTAATTGGCAGTGAGCTTTAGAGCTTCCAGCATGAGTCATAAATATGTTCATGAACATATACTGAACAACTGTGTTGTTATACTCTGCATTAGTTTCCAAACTCAATGGCAGCAATATTACAATATTGTTGAGGCTATCAAAGCATACATCACTGTGGCCAAGCTATAGACAATCAAAGAACTATAGAGGAATAGAACTATGGTATATCTAAAGAGGTAGACTGTTGAAACAATCAATATTAGCCAGGATCTGAAGAACCATGAAATTGATTCTGCCAATCCAAAAGAACTTTTCCTGTCAACCATTCTGCATGGCAAGCTGCTTTTGCAACAAAGGTTATTTTATAAACACTTTTAAAAATTGTACTCTGTGCATCTCTCTCTTTCTCAGTGTGTGTTTCTATGACCTTGTCCGAAGACAAAATGTCATAAACTGAGGCCAACTCAAAGCTTCTTGAGTTGCCCTGAGCATTTCCTTTGGAGGTTGTCTATCAACATAAATATTTAAGTAATGTTATGGTCAATTTTGCCATCTACAAAGGAACTCCCAAATCTGTGTTCAATGCTGAATTCAAGCAAAACATACATACCATTGTCCAATACCAATGGTACTCACTCTCTCAGGAAGTTTTAATCCCACTGTGCATCATTTTGCCAACCACATCTCACTGCGGCTAATAATCTCTGACATTAAGGCTGACCAGGAGGCCCTATAAGTATTCTCCTAATGCTTGCCTATCATGTGCAGGCAAGCCCTCTGCTATTTTCTCCTGTACTAAAGAGGGTATTCTGAACTGCAGAGATAGTTCCTTAGGAGCACAATATTGACCTCCACAGCAGGTATGCTTTTTCTCTGAAGATGCTGAAAAAGCTGTTACAGACCTGCCTCTAAAAATATTAAATACGTTCCAAAGGATTAAAGCAGCAGGAGACTATCCCAAGATTTGAAGAAAATCCTTTTGATATTGACCACATAATGAGGGAAAATCACACTCTAGGGATGAGAAAGCTTTTTTTTTTTTAAAAAAAAAAAGAAGTGCAGGAGGCCTGACGCCAGAAACCAAAGCCCTCTGGCTGGATGGAGGCAAGATAAATAAATCCAAACTAAACAAAGAGGTTTAGGAGAAACCTGAAAAATCAATGTGTATTTTATTAATTTTTCCTGGTTTAACTAGAACTCTGAATGGCCTGTCTGATTCTTGCTCTAGGGAGGAGCAGAGCAATTTCATTTAATATCAACTTTCCCTTGATTCTCCAGGGGGAAAAGCACAATATGAGAGACAGAGAGGGAGGATTGAGCATCAAACAAAAAGTCCTTGCATTTGAGATCTCCAAAATACAGTAAAATAATCACTCTTTTCGTGGCTGCTCATTCATTATTAACTTGAAACAAACTGTTCTATCTCACAATATTTTGCATATTAAATAAAACTCAAGGAGTCTACCAATCCACAAAGCTGGGACAGACCTTTATTTGATCTTCACACAATAAAGCAGACTTTCAAGTTGTTTTGCTCTTCTCTGGCTCCCTTGAATCTTGGCCTCGCCTTATGAATAAAACTGCTAGTTCTCATTAGCTCTTCTGAGGCTCCTGCTGTGGCTTCATCATTCTACACAGCTCCCTCCAAAACCTCCACAGCCTGCCATCTATCAAAGTCAATAATACAGCAAGGAGAGGGGCCAGAATGGTAGAGCACTGAAGGCTCTGTAGTTCTGCGACAGAACATAGATGCAAAAGGCAACATGCTGCTCACTGAAGTGCAGGAGAAAGGAACTGTACTAACTATAAAGGTAGAGAGTGTTGCCTAAAACACCATTTGGGGCTGGACGATTCAGATGTTACCTGCCCTGCCTTTGTTGTGAACTCTGCATTCTCCTACAGTTGAATCCCTAGCAATATACCTTAGATCAGTGGTTCTCAACATGGGGCCTATGCCCCACAGAGGGGCTTCATTTCCCAGAAGCCTAAGTCAGTACATTGGTTGATCAGTGCTCTGGGGAATTGAATTAGGCTTCTGGGAATTTAAGTTCAAAAACCAAAGGTTGGGAAACACTGCCTTAGATGGTGTAAGGCAGGGGTAACCAATCTTGGTGCCCAGGTATTCTTGGACTTCAATTCCCAGAAGCCCAGCTCAGCAGGTGTGCTTACTTGGGCTTCTGGTAATTAAAGTCCATGAACACCTGGGGCACCAAAGTTGGCCACCTTGTTGTAAAGTAAAGGTCTCCCTTGCTCGAACATCTTTGAACTCTAGCATTTAGTGCTCATTTCTGTTTATAGCCAAAGAGCCAGCGCTGTCTGCATTTGTAGACATTTCCGTGGACATGTGGCAGGCATGATTAAGACACTGGAGTGCATGGAATGCTATTTATTTTCCCACCAAAGTGGTACCTAGTTATCTACTTGCAATGTGATGCTTTCAAATTGCTAGGTTAGCAGGAGCTGGGGCTCACTCCATTGTGCAGCACTTGGGTCTCAAACTGCTGACGTTCTGACATTCCAGTTGTCAAGTTGAGTGTCTTAACCACTAAGCCACCGCAGTCCTTTACAGGACTTCAAAAAGAAGTATGGTGGCTGCACTTTGCCCCCTCCGGTCTAGAAAAACCACTGAAATTTTTGCAATGGCACTCAGAAATCAAATACCATACAGCACATTTTGCAGTAGTGATGATCTCATATTTTGGTAACAATGATGCGCTTAATAACTCCTGGCTTGAGCACTGACCTCTGATGTTCATTTACATTCCTTAAATTCTTAGCAGCACTATTCTCCTGATTGCACACAGAATAAAAGGATGAGGAAAGGTTATTTTTCAGCACCAAATCTATGTAGAGCCCACCCCAAGATTCCTAATACAATTAAAGATCTCCTTGGAAACACATGAACGCAAGAATATCATGACTAACATCTAGCAGACAGCTCCCCACCTCAATATGTGGGGTTTTGCCTGGTCAAATGTTGGGTGATATTTTAGGGATTGGTGCATCATACAAGCTTAACCTCTTTGCCCTCAGTCTATTTACAGCTCAAAACAGATGTCTGAGAAGTAGCACTGTTTATCCAGAAGGTAACTTCTTGTCTGACCTTTTCATATGCTGTAGCTCTCGCAAGAATCTTGGAACAATCTACTCAGTATGATAAACACTAAAAAAATTACATCATATTTCTCCCATACATAACATGCAAGGAAACTCTCCTATGTCTTGATTTAATTATGCTTTACATTTTGCCGTCCAGTACTACTTCCTTAAGTGCCCCTGGCAGAGATGGGAAAAGACATAGCTGAATAACATTGAACGTGGATAGGCAAATATGTTGTGCTTTAAAGGTATGGAGGTAGAAATGGAAAGCTGACACATCACCTTTCACAGGTACCAGGACTGGACAACTAGAGATTAACTCTTTCCAGAAGCCATCCCCAACTTGGCATCTGGCAGAAGTATTCAACTTGTCGTTCAGTCGCACAGTCGATTCCGACCCTTTGCGACCCTATAGACCATTGTCCTCCAGGCACCTCTGTCCTCCACCATCCTCCTCAGCCCGCCCAGCTCTGTGCCCACTGTGTCTACCACACCATCCATCCATCTCATCTTTGGCTGCCCCCTTCTTCTTTTGCCCTCCACCTTTCCAAGCATCAGGGCCTTCTCAAGTGAATCCTCCCTTCTCATTTGATGTCCAAAGTATTTAAGCTTCATCTTTACTATTTGACCTTCTAAGGAGCAGTCAGGGTGGATTTCTTCTAAGATTGACCTATTTGTTCTCCTTGCTGTCCAGGGGACTCTCAAAACTCTCCTCCAACACCACATTTCAAAGGCATCTATTCTTCTGCGCTCAGCTTTCCTAATGGTCCAGCTCTCACACCCATACATTACCACCGAGAAAACCATTGCTTTGACTATGTGGATTTTTGTCTTCAAGGTGATGTCTCTACTTTTCACTATGTTTCCCAGGTTTCTCATAGCTTATCTCCCCAGAATCAGTCATCCTGGTCATGCTGTTCAGGGATAATGAGAGATGTGATTAAAATATTGGATGGGTGCCAAGTGAAGGGGAGTTTGGCTCATAAGAATTGAGCTATACCTACCCAATACAGTTAGAACACTATATTTCTAAGCATCCACAAGGATAGCAACAAAAATAAAACAATTTTAGAGGCTGGAAAAGTTAAAGACTATGATATCTTTGACCCCAGTGAGCCAACTGAGCCATTATGAGAGCTATAGTGAAAAGTATGATCACACAAGGAAATAGATTACAATTTGGATGGATTATGGCAGGCATTCACAAACTATGGCTCATTGGCATAATCCAGTTTGCAGCACCAATTAATCCAGAAGGCAGTGAGAACCCGGGCACTGCTGGAAATTCCCTGCTGCCACTGGAAGTGCAAAAATGTAGTGAAAAATTACAAAAACAGAGCGGAAATGCCCTGCACACCCTCCCACTGCCATGGGAAGCAGCAGAGGCTGCAAAAGCAGCCAGAAAAAATGTGGTTGCGATGGTGACCACTGAACCTGGAAGTGGTGGGAAGAACCACACCTCTGGGCCCCCACCTGTGTGAGGGGGCATGACTGGCCCATTGCACAAAAACGTTGTGAACCCCTGGCTTATGGAGTGGTCCACTGTGAATTATTTCCCAGCAATCACACAATGCATGAAGGACTGTACTCCAGTAAAATCCTATCTGTGCCCAAGCTGTCCTTTTTTGATCCAGCTGTAGGTTTTCTACTTTTGGGGGGCAGGTTGGAGTGATTTTCTGGCAGACAAAAGGATTAATTTAAGGGAGACAACATCTGTTAAAGCAACCCTGCCCAGTTCAATCAGACCCACACATTTGTAGCTGTATGTTCACACCTTAAAGTTTTTATGCTCAGGCTACTCCCTAAATTTTTGGAAACTTTCTAAGAAACAAAATATATCACCTATATATTGTTTTACAGTATGTCTGACAGTCCAGACCACTCTAGGCATGTGGAAGATCTGAATAGCTCTGTCCAGAGTTAAGGATTCTTGTTCTGCCTCTGCTACAGTAGTTATAATTTTACTCTAAGCAACAATAGTGTTTATATTCTAGTGTTAAATCTGAAAGTTTAGTTTCCCACCATCTGGCGCTTGCCACAACAAAGGCTACCAGAGGGTTTTTTCCTAAGTCTTCTTTGGGCAGCAAAACATCTGCTTCTGACTTAATTCCTTTCCCTTTTCAGCTCAGAGACGCCTTCCCAGCTCACAACTGGTTGAATTCAAGATTTTGGGTTTGGCAAAGAGAAGTCAAATAAAACATGCCATGTACACTTTAAGCAGGCAAGAGACAACAAGAACAGGACCACAGCTTGCCACACACAGCCTCTGTGGATTTGTTGTTCTTGCTTCCTCCATTTTTCTAGGAATCAGCCTGTAATGCTGCCAATCTGAATCTGATGTGGTGCATTGGATTACAAGGAGAGACTGGTGCTGCTGCTGGTAGCACAACACTGGGAAATGCTAGAGATTTAATAACCTCCCCTTTCACCAGATGAAAGTCTTGGGTATGTGTGAACAGACTTCTTCACTGGTCTGAGAACAATTTCTGTCTGTTTGAATATGATCTGGGACTGTGCAGCTTGCAAAGGTTACATGGGGTGGCTTTTCTACTGGGAGGCATAGCTAGGAATGCAACTCAGTTCCAACCTCTGAGGCTGAAGCTAAAGGAGTCTCTAAATAGTCTTCTAAATATTCTTCACAATCTCTTGATTTCCCTGTCTGATCAAGCATTGTAGTGTGTTTTGGTGTGTGCTGTTGAAAACGTTTCATAAGTCTTTTAATGTAGTGAACCAGCGACAGCTTAACAGTTTTCGGATGCAATTCTAACATGGTAAAATAATTTTCTGTTTAGTGTCAGCACAGATTGTTTTTCAAAATGTTCCTGTAAAAAGCAATGGACTCACTATTTTAGGTGGTGTCTGGGGATTCTAGAGAGAAGTTTGTCTAAGATGAATCAATCCGAAAAGTATATATTTCCTTAAATCCATATTTTTTTAATTAAAAAATGCTTATGTAAGCTATATACCCCACCCCACCCAAAGTAGATTATGAATTGCCTCTGACACATGGAGAGGAACTAGAAACAGAATTAGTCAATTTCAGATAGATAGCTCCTGGTATCTTGAGGGGAATAGGAAACCTGATCTGGAAAACCTGCTGCAATATTTACTAGTGGTTTGCATAACCATCTGTCAATAGGTGAGATTTTGGAGGTGTGCATAAAGCACAGTACGAGGAAACACTCCTTGGTCTAATACAGAATTGTTCCTTCAGGATTCCTTGCTCAAACTCCAGCATGAAAACTGATCTTTATTGTTTTCACTTTTGCAGCTCTTCCTACTAAATATAAATCTGTGGTGGAACCCTTCCTTCAAGACAGCTAATACCTTTTGACTCCAGGAGTTTGGGTCCATTATGGCCACAGATGCTACACCTACAATAGACATATGCCAAAATACTATATGCACTAGTAAGGACAACCAAAGTAAAGTTTAACAGTAACATACAAGTTTGCCTAATAACTTTACTTCTGTGAAGGGTAGAGATGCTATTTAAGGGGGGAAATGGTAAAAGATTATATTAGGCTAGCTAATGATGTAAATGGGTACCAGCTGTCATAGTGAGACTCTAGGGAAAACAAAGCCACATGGCAAACTTAGTTTATTCCTCTAATTTTGTTATGACCTGGCCTGGTAGCACACAACAGTAACAGAGGTTGATGAAAGGTTCTGGAGAATGTAAAAGCTTGCACAGATTCATACCTGTCAAGTTTTGGATTTGGAAATAAGGGAAATTTCCCGGCAAATACAGGATACTTGACAGCTATGCTTATCCTGTGCTGCCCTCCAATGGTGGCAATAGGGCATTGCAGTCTAATTAATAAGGGATGATGGCAGGAAAAAGCGTAAAATAAGGGGTTTTCCCGGCCAATAAGGGATACTTAGCTATGCACAGATTTGTGGCATTTGAACTAGTGTTGAGAAAGATACTGCCTCTCTGAAAACAGTTAGAAAATTCTGGAAACAAATGTTTCAGGAAGTGTCCTAAAATTGTACCACTTCATTGACTTTAGCAAGAAATCAAAATCTAAACAAATGAGAATCCAAGGACTTGCCCAATCCACTTTGAAATGGGTGAGTTGTATTAGGAATATTCTACTATCAAATTGAAACAAGCAACACTAATAGTCAACTTCAAGCAAGAATACTAGTCCCATGCTATTAGCATGAATGTCACTCTCTTTAAAACATGCAAACATTTAAAACATGGAAATGTTTTAAAGTAGGTGAGAGTGGTGATCTAGTGGGCGGCGAATAAATTTCAAAATTAAATTAAAGTTATAAATATCTAAATATGAATTTATGTTGCATTTTGTATAGTTCTTTGGGAAAACAGGACCACAATAGTTTTTACAGGCTGAGATGTTCCTATTCTGTTTATCCAATTTTCCATTTGCATGGAAAATTGAGACAGCAGCAAAGAGCAACTAGAACTGGAATAAGAATAATTGAGGGTAGGATTGCCTCATTTTTATTACTATATTGTACTGTTTTATTCAGTGACTACTGAAACATCAGGTTAAATTGGAACATAGAGTTCTTGAGAAGAAGCCAGTGTGCCAATTTTAAATAGCAGCAACACCAACATCAGCCCTCCCTTAGTAATACAGGCTATCATGTCTAAATTGTAATTATACCATAGGGAAAATATGAAAATGTCATAGTGGCTTTGAAATGCATCTTCTAGATGTACATTGAAATCACTCCTGTCTTACTCAAACTCTTGTTCTGCAGAACTCTATCTGCAAAAAAGAATCTCCAGGGGCAGAGTGTTAACTACAACAAAAAAGTTAGGTAACGGCACTCCAGGATAGTGTCCAAACCTATCCAGATTCAAACAGAAAAGTTCGGCTACTTTCAGGCAAACAAGAAAGTCAGTCAAGAATGGTCTAAAAGCAGTCCAGGCAATCATATCAGGCAAAGACATGTGCAGTCTTGAGACAAAAGACTGCTCCTGTTTCACAGTCTTCCTTTACAGATGGTTACTTGAGGACATCCTAGCTCAGGGTACTCAAGCCAGTCCTTGCAGTGGATTCTTCCAGCAAAGGCATGACAGTAAGGAGAAAGAGGATAAAATCTAGCTCCTCTATTTAAGAACCTTTATGTCTTATTCACAACATTGGGTAATCATATTTACGCATATTTGAGTCAAATATGCAATGCAATATGACATTTAGAAGTCTTGCTCTTATGGTGCCGTTGCTATGGAGAAAATGGGCATGCATCAACATATGGGAAAATTAATTTTTCTGCTGAGATTGCTTTCCATGCAGTAACTTGTATAATTAAGTTATGCAAGGACAACTAATATGTGGTTTCACACAGAAAATCTTGCCTTTCAGGACTGCTATGTGGAATATCACTAGCTGGATGCTCATGGGATTGGTAATTGGATGTGGAGCCAGAGGTTGGGAGTTAAACTCCCTACTGTGCATCCTGGGAAAAGAGCCAGCCAGTGTAGTTGTCAGCAAGCTACACAGTCCTACTGTGGTAAATCGCTTCTGTGTATTCTTTACCTAGAAAGCCCAGGAAAGGGTCTCCATAAATCAGAATAAACTTGATAGCATACATAAACATCATTCAGATAGGTGACTGAAAGATCAGAACTGACTGTAAAAAGTATCTCAAGTTTCACTGCTCTTTTTGAAACAGATCAGAGAAGTGTAATACCAATTGGCATTGTCATAAAGACTATTTAATTTCTATTCAGATTGCTCTCCTGTCCTTTCCTAACTCCTGAAGGAACATGGTTACCCTCCATCTTATTTCTCTCTTTTTGACAACTACTTCTTCACCATTCCAAATAGATGAAGCTGGCTGGAGAGAAGAGTGGAGTCATCGGAGACAGTGTTTAGCATTCACAACCCCACGTACTGTGACAATGGTGGTTTTGTGCTGTTTTTAAACCTCCTGTATGGAAAGAAAAGTCTGTATTTGGGAAAATACAAAACCCATCTGATTCACATTGAAATTCCCCTTGTCAGTATATCAAGCAAACCTGTGCAAAGGACAGCAGCTAGTATGTTATAATATCCCAGTGTGCCATATGGCTAGTGGTATGAAGAAAAATGTGATTCTCCATCAGGGGTCTGGGACAGCCAACTCATTTCTTTCTTCCATCTCTGATAATAGAAGTTAATTCAATCATATGATTTTATGGGTGGCTATGCAATGACTTAAATTGGATAAGAGACAATATTTTGGGCTCTACTGTTCCCTTCCCCTCTTAATACAGAGAATACAACAACCACATCAACTTTGTAGGATTCCTAGACAATACTTTCATTTCAGGAAAACTGGAAGAGATCAGATCAGGCTGCAGACAAAGCCATCAATAACAAGAGCATACCATAATGTAAAATTGGAAATGAGTTGGTCTCTAACCTTCTACAGCAATAACAATACATTTAGTTAGGAAGTATAGGGAAATGCTCTTGCTAGGTGATACCAAAGCACTGAAAAACTACAACCTTCTATCAACTGTAGTGTTCCATCTATAACTGTATATGTTTTCTACAATTTGGATGCATAAGCTATCTACACAGGGTTTGGAATATACGCTCAGAAGACCTACTGAACTAACACCTAGATCAGGGGTTCTCAATCTTTTCATGCCACAGGCCTGACCACGTCCTTTTAGACAGCTGAGTGGGCTGGACATGTGGGTTCCTCCTGCCATAAATGCTGCTGTAGACCACGGCAGATGCATTTGCACAGGCACGTTTATGGCTGTTGTAAATGCATCTGCTTCTGCTTCCAGGGTCACTGCCATGGGCTGGATGATTTGCTGCCATGGGCCGGGTCTGGCCCATGGGCTGTAGGTTGTGATCCTTGATTTTTGGATAGTACAATGAGTTTGGTACCTGGTTGCAGAGCTGGAGGTTGGAAGTTAGATTCCCTACTATGTCCCCCATGAAAAGAGCTAGCCTAGCTAGGGCAAGCTGCACACCCTCAAAACACGAGCAGAAGAAGGGAATGGTAAATCACTTCTGAGAACTCTATATTTAAAAAATCTTGGAAGGGGTGGGTTTCAATAAGT
Organism: Bradypodion pumilum; assembly: GCA_035047305.1. Taxonomy (NCBI): domain Eukaryota; kingdom Metazoa; phylum Chordata; class Lepidosauria; order Squamata; family Chamaeleonidae; genus Bradypodion; species Bradypodion pumilum. The sequence continues at coordinate 64,588,730 of JAWDJD010000004.1, read as the reverse complement.
GAAAATTGACCTGGCATCATATAGTTAGTATTAAAATGAAAACATTAGAAAACATTCACTAGACCTAACTGGTTGATATGTTTTCTTTTCTGTTAAAAATAACTAGTGATAGTGATTGGTAGTTTGCCAGTCTATCAGGTAAACTAGAAATGGTGTGAGCTGTGAATAAAACTTGACATCTGGAAAATGTAGAGTAACATGGTTAATGTTCCTGTAGGTCAGGGTCATGGTAACAATGCTGAGTTGTGCATTTAATCTGTCAACCTGTCAAAACCTATAACATATATTCTTACTTATTACTGTCACACTAGGTCACTCGTACAGAGTTGCTCTTTGACAATGCTAAGACCTCTAAGTATTCCAGGTGCAGGTTGGGTGAAAAGCTCAGGCAAGGATTCACAGCTTAGACTCTCAGATACCAAAGGTGACATGAAGAAGTAATTAATAGAAGAATGAGAAAGTCTCATGGGGTCTTTGTGTGTTCTTAGTGAAACTTAGTAGAATGGAAATTTTCTGCACTTTATTGCTTATCTCAGATATATAGCATTACACTTTTATTTGTGTGCAACATAGCTAAAATTCCACATTTCAAGGAGTAGTTGACTTCTGGTTTCAGGAAGGCTTCCAAACACCCTGCATCTAATATTCTACTTTCCTTACTCTTAAGACCTTAATTACAGACAATTTGTCCTTCTATACTAATTATCGTTTGGGGGAGGGGGTTGTTGGTTTAAAGGGCTTCAAAATGAAGTCTTTTAAGTCAGTCTGCCTGAATGTAAATCTCATTTGTAAAATTGGTTATCCTAGCACTATTATGCAGATCCGCAAAATATAATTTTACACAGGAATTGAAAGGATATTGTTGACTGAGTTTACAGATAACTAAATCAGTGCAGGTCTTTAGAGAAGATCTTTTTGTTTGTTACTTTCCTTCTAAAATTCAGTGTCCAAATTAGGCAAGTGGCCTAAAGCATCAACTGTGGCCAGGAGACTAACAACAAATTGTTGGTGTAGTCAACCAATCATTCACCACTCCTATAACTATGTCTGAACTATGCTACTTTGGGTAATTTTTATTCTATGTACAGTGGAAGCTCTTTTATTTTATTATTTGCTTCTGTTTAGCCAAAATAAAAAAGCAAAAAGAGTCTAAAAGCAGAAACTGCATAACTTCCTATAGTCACATTTTCCTAGTCATCACTAGGAAAGAAGAATAGGAACAGCAATCTGGAAATTCCAAAAAAAAAAGAACTTGGAATAATCAGACACTCTGAGCCTCAAGATTTGCTAGGAACTAACTGAAATGACATGACAAAGCTTTTTGAAACGTAACTTGCAGCATTTGGCACTGTGACTTTAGGAGCAGTAGGAAGCAATCACATTTCTATCCCTTCCCCACATATTTGCAAGCTGTGCTATTTTATTCTTGAATTACAACCCTTTCATGGAATGTGTCAACATTCACCTTCTTTGTAGACTCTTACCTACGTAGGAGGAGTTTGGGATGATTTTTGTTCTCTAGGTTCTTCTCAATCAGGTCAGAGAGCAGCTGCTTCAAGACATCAGTGGCATATTCTAGCTTTCCCTGAAGACCTGTCATGATAAGGGAAGCCACGTTGCCCCTGTCCCGCATGGAGAAACTGCGCTGCATCTCAAGGGTACGGATGAATGTCAACAGAAAGACCTTGTTGTTGATCAGCTGGGCAAAGAGTTTCAAGGCCTTTTCAACATTCTGCTGCCCATTCCCTTGTACCTATAAGAAATTGAAGAGCGTTTTTAAGTATCAAGTGAAAAAGATGATGTACCTTATTTCCAGGCTGGCTTGGGCTTTCTGACAATTCAGAGTGATGGTCTTCTGAAGTATATTATATCACCACTGGACTGTTGTTAACTTGAAAGCCCAATAAGTAGCACCTGAATTATTTGCACAGATGTTACCCTCATCATCACACCAGTCCCGTGGTGGGTAGAGAATTTACCAGGATGGATCGGTGCATGCTGCTGCTCAAAGCCCATACCTTAAAGGGAAACACCACCTCGGCATTTTCCACTTCACTTCCTCTTGCCAGTCTCTGCTCTGTTCTGTGGGAGAAAGTCCGAATATCTTCAGGCAGCTTCGGGAGAAGCTGCCCAAGCTGCCTGAAGTGCTTCAGACTTTCTCCCACGGAGCAGAGCGGAGACTGGCTAGAGGAACAGAAGGGGGAATGCCAATGTGATGTTTCCCCTTAAGGTATGGACTTTGAGCAGTGGCACACGTGTGCCTGTCCCGGTAAATTCTCTCCCCACCATGGACCTGCATCACACACTGATTACTGATTTTGGGTATGGTGTAGCTCAGTTGTGAAGCATCAGTAAACACAAAAGCAAAAAATACAAAATCTCAGATATTCAGGCTTTTGCACTAGTCCTACTGGGTGCGCAATTCATTATTGTACAAGACAAAATGACAAAGCATTCAGTGATTTCTTTTACCTACATTTTCAAGGCCTTGTATATTCAAATGGTTCACATTATAGAACTAAACAGTTATGTAACTGGCACCATATACATTTACTATAGCTTTTCAGAGAAAGAGAGAGACAAAATAAGCATTACATATCAATATTTACTTGCTGTTTGCTGATATAAAGCAAGAGGTGGTCAACTATTTAGATGCCAATTTCCACATGTATAATCCCAATGAGACAGCATTCATGCAAATAAATCAATTGGTTTTTAATTTGTGAAATTGGAAATGTAAAGACAGACATGAACCTTACATGACTACAAGCTATTAACTTGCAGTTAAGTTTCTAGACCTTAACGCTGATTTATAACATGAGTTTCAAATTATCCAGCTGAAAAATATTCTGCTCATCACTGAATAAAACCTCCTGACTTTGAAAAAGCTATTGCCAAATGTAAGGTGTGAAGAGATTGAGAAAACACAGGGCATAGAAATCTTCCATTAGAAGCTCCAGAGGCTTCTATGTATGTGCCTGGAAACAGCTGACTTGTCCAGGTGTGAACTGAACAGTCAGCAGGTGCCATGAACAAAGGGAACAATTAACATCTTCAATTAACAATTGACAATCAGCAGAAGAGGAACTTCAAAGAAGGTCTGAGATGAGGTTACTACTTCAGGCTTATCTGTGCCTTCAAAGGCCATCTGGCTTCCTTGCCTGGAGATATGCAGATTACTGTTCTATGAAAGGAAGAATCTGAAAGGATATTTGACAGTCTATACAACTCTTGTATATATAACTCTTGTATATATATGGTGGCTCAAGTGTTTAAGATGCTGAACTCACTGACTGGAAGGTTGGAGATTGATTCCCAGGTACTACATGACGGAGTGAGCTCTGGTCTCTGGCCCAGCTCCTGCCAACCTAGCAGTTTGAAAGCAAGAAATTGCAAGTAGATAAATAACAGCGTCCGTGTACTCTGGTGTTGAGGCATACCTGCCACATGTCCACAGAAATGTCTGCAAATGCAGACAGTGCTGGCTCTTTGGCTATTATTATTATTATTATTATTATTATTATTATTATTATTATTATTATTATTATTATTATTATTATTATTATTATTATTATTATTATTATTATTATTATTATTATTATTATTATTATTATTATTATTATTATTTATATCAAGCTCTCCTGGCACAAGCGGCACCCAGAGCGGCTTACACCATGAAGGGAAAAAGCTTTCTACTACACACGAAAGTTTTCTCACAATACATAATACAATTACATACCAATGTTAAACACAGCAATAAAAAAATACATATACAATACAATTTCAGTTCCAAGGCAAGGTACACAGTTCAATATACCATAGTTGCCCCACTAGTGCAAAATACAGCATACATATCACTTCACCCCAACCCCCACAAAAGTCCCCAAATGGTAAGCAATGAACCTGCTGTCACCATGGCCCCAAGTCCTGGCCAGCGGCGTGGTGGCGGCTATAAACAGAGCTGAGCACTAGAGTCGGATATGACTGGCTTTTGAGCATGGGTGGCCTTTACCTTTAACTTACAACTCTTGTATTTCAAGGTGTAAAACTGAATGCCTCCTTAAGATATACAATGCAACTGGTTACCTATTAAGTAGGTTTTGTCTTATTCATTTACTGTCCATAAGCCACACTTGCCTTTTAATAGACTTCAAGCAAAGAAAGAAAATAAAAGAATAACCAAGTAAAATGAGGCTACTTGGATTCAAGACAAATTTTTTGTTCAACATTTATGTGTGTGCAGTTTATACCTCTCCATGTGTAAAAAATAATATCTGATAAATAGTTGAGAAAATGCTGTTGAAGAAGCCCATTTCTGGTTTTAAAAAGTTCAATAATTTTAACATTTTAATTTGTTTTGAATTTTACCTACATTTCATCCATAATTTTAAATTGTGCAATGCTCTTATACATAGAAAAAAGAATGTACTACAATACTGTGTACTATCCAGAATTTGGAAGGCAATTTGTGAATTACAAACACTGCACTAGAATCCCTGACAAGGGTGGCCAGTAGCCATTTGCTGTGACAGCTGGGAGATTATGGAAGTTGTGAGCCAAATAAATAACTTATCTACATTTATTAGTTTGCATCTCTTCATGTACTTGGGAAGAATGCAAGCGCGGCGCCAAAATGGCAGCCGCGCTCTTTGCGCCCCCCCCATCGGACGAAGGCATCCGGGTAGTTAGGGGGCGTGGCCAGCTCCCTTATAAAAGGGGTGGCCATGAGGCAGCCGAGCTGCCATTTTGCGAAGCGACGGAGCGGAGAAGTTTTTCCCTCTTACCTCCGTCGCTTTTGCTTTTACCGGGAAGCCTTTTGGCTGCTGAATTCTCTCGTTTCGGCTTCCCATCGATTGGCTGAGAGGCTTCCGGGCCCATCGCGGCTCGTGCGGTTCGGAGGCGCAATCTGGGTCAGAAGACCGCGGCTGCGCCTCCCCAGCAGCCGCCTTTGCCTGCACTCACCGGGACCGGTGGAATGGGGTCTATTCCCCCTGGCTAGAGAATGGTGGCCCACGCACGGGGCCAGTAGGGGCTGCGGCCCTCGGCCCGCAAGCGGTGGACACCTCTCCTGGTGTTGCCCATTCCGCTGGGCCTTCCTTTATAGGAGCGCAGCTCACTCCGAGGCCTTCCAGCCTTGGGGGGTGGTCCGGTCCCCTTCCCTGGCAGGTTGCTACATCGGCCCTAATGGGCCCGGGTGTGGGGTTGTTGCCCTATTTGGGCCCCGGGGTGCAGGGACCTGTACCCATGCCTGTAGTGGGCGGGCCGGCTGGCCCTTTGCCCCATGTCAGCGTGGAAGCCTTATTGGCCCGCGTTGCGGCCCTCGAGACATCCCTGGCCCGGGCTAGCCACTCTTGGGCTCCCTTTGGGGTTCGTTTCGACGCGTCGTCTGCTGGGCAGCGGCAGGCGACGGGACGGGTCGAGCTGCTTGAGGCGCGTGGCACGACCTAGGCCACTGCCTCGCAGCTCCCCATTCAACAGACTGGTGCGGGTCAGGCCCCATCGACGAGCTCGACGGCGGTTGTGAGCTCCGACACCCCCAGTGGGCCGGAACCCCCGGTGGGGGCGGCCTACGGGGGTGCAGCATGTGAGTATGCGGTCCAAGCTAGTGCACCTACACACGTGGCCACGTTGGGGGGTATCCAATGGCCTGGCCTCGCGCGGGTGGGGCAGCGGTCCAGCCGCTGACGCCCCACCTGGCAACGACAACAACCACCCAGGGCCCCGTGGTGGGGGGTGTTTTCTACCCTGTGGGGAATGTTTTGGGGGTGGCTGGGTTAGTACAGGCCCCCTTTCAGATGCCAGCAGTTCCTGTTGTGCCTGTGTCGGCCTTGCTGACGGCGGGGTATTCCTTACCGCTGGGTGACCATTTGGCACAGACCACCAAAGAGAAGATCTGGCAGGGGGAGTACGTGGATATCTTCTCACTCCTCAACAGAGGGCCCACCAAGGAGTAGGGGGGGGGCAGGATGAGAAGGATAAGGAGCAGGCACGTCGTCGCAAGCCACCACGTACGTGGGCCGACTGGTTGCCGGCCTACCTCATATACATGGCGGTGTACCTTAGGGCCCAGTCGGATTTGGCAATTCCGATGGTCCAGTATTTGGACAACATCTACCGGGCGATGGTTGACTTTCCGGGCCCATCGTGGTTGGCTTATGACGTGTAATTCCATATGCGGATTCCCCGGCACCCCGAGATTAGGTGGGTTGAGCCATGCCAGAGGCTGTGGCTTTTGTACATGACGCCCACGCGCCCCGCGCCCGGGGAGAGATACCATTGTGGACATGCGGTCCAGCGGGCGGCCCCAGCACAGGTCCACTGCCAGGGGGCGGGGCAGGGGGTTTCCAGCCCGCCTGCTGTGCTGGACTTTCTCGTCCAATGGTTCCTGCAATAGGAAGAATGGCAAATACAGACATTAGTGTCCCCCCTGTGCTGGCCCCCATGCGGCCTCTGCCTGTCCCAGGCCTGGAGGGATGCGGGGCAGAGGGAGGGGTGGACGGGGGGCTGGCAAGACTACCGCAGATGGATCTAGTTCACCGAAGGGCTCCCTCCCCAATTAATGTGGACATGTTGGAGCGCTGGCTCACATTGTTCCCGAAGGGAGAGGATGCGGAGATCTCCTTCAGGGTTTTAGGCAGGGGTTACGTATCCCTTTCATGGGTGATAGGTCCCCTCAGGATGCCCCCAATCTTTATCCCTTAGGGGGAGGGAGGAGGTGGCTCCTGCCAGCAATGATAAGGAGGTCTATGCGGGCAGGGTCGTTGGCCCTGTCCCTGCGCCCCCGTTCCGGGGAGCATATTATTTCAATGATGCCATGCCTTTTGGCTGTTCCAATTCGGGCTCGGCATTCGAGTGTTCCTCCACCTTCCTAGAGTGGGCTTTTGTTCGCAGATCAGGGTCCCGGTCTGTAGCCCATTCCCTGGATGATTTTATTCGGGGCTGAACGGGGCTGGGACACGTCCACACGTCTCCTCAACACATTTCAGATGCTAATGGAGGAACTTGGTGTCCCTTTAGCGCCCGAAAAGACCGAGGGCCCACCTACACAGCTAGTATTCCTGGGGGTGGAGATTGACACGGTAGCGCAGGCTTCTAGGTTGCAGCGGGATAAGGTGTCAAAGCTAGTGGCCCTTATCTCGGACTTGCTGGCCAAGCGCATGGCATCACTGAGGGACCTGCTGGTGCTACATGGTCACCTCAATTTCGCTGGCAGGGTCGTCGCACCGGGCAGGGCATTTGCTCGGCGCTTGCGCGACGTCATGGCAGGATTATCCAGGCCCCACCATAGGGTTAGACTTACCCGGGGTATCAGGGCAGACGTGCTTGTCTGGCTACAGATCCTGAGGGATTTCAATGGGGTGTCATTTTGGAGGTCTGAGCTCCTGGCTTCCCCTCGCTTTAAGATAACAGTCCGATGCCTCGGGATCCCTGAGTTATGGGATGTACTTCAATTGGAAGTGGGCCTATGGTGGGTGGCCACTATCCTGGGCAGGCATGGGTCGCCTGCGTGGTCTCACGTATCTGGAATTTTCCCTATCCTGGGTGCTTTGATGCTATGGGGCGAGGAGGGGGCCAACTCGGTTGTCCATTTTGGTGTGACAATGCGGCTGTTGTCCACATTGTCAATGCACAGACCTCTAAATCGCCCAGGGTTATGGACCCAGTGCGCCAGTTTGCGTTGCACAGCCTGCGCCTCAACGTTCTTTTCAGGGCCAGGCATGTCCCAGGGGTTACTAATGATATTGCTGACGCTTTGTCCTGCCTGCAGATCTCCCGGTTCCGTGCCTTGGCCCCGGATGCGGAGGAATTTCCCTCGCCACTCCCGGACGAGATATGGAACATTGGCAAGGAGAGGTGAACCGGGCGATTGGCCTGTCACTGGCGCCACGCACGCGTAAGGCGTATCACCACGCATTTAATTCTTTCAGAGCATTCTGACCCAATTTCAAATGCCAGGAACCTGGCCGATCCCGGTAACCCATGTTCTGCGGTTCATGGTTTACCTGCATGCCCAGGGCCTTGCACCTCGCACCATAGCATCTAAGCTGTCAGCGTTGGCTTTTATGGCCAAGGTGGGAGGTCATGTGGACAGCACCACTGACTTCCGTGTGAGACATGTTTTGGAGGGGTGGGTGCGCGCGTGTGGGCGTTGCCCGGACGACCGCCACCCGATTTCCCCAGGGGTTTTTACCCAATTGGCCCGGGGCTGGCCTGGCCTCTGTTTTGATAAGATGAGGCAGCCCATTTCATGCGGCTACAACGGTGGCCTTTTTTGGAGCGCTCCGCATCGGCGAGCTTGAGATGCTGTATAAGGCGGATGCAAGTCGTAGGGCACTGGAACTCGGAGATGTCTGTGTGAACAATATTGGGCTCAGTTGGGGATACGCTCCTCTAAAACGAATCAGCACGGCGTAGGCAGTGGAGTAGACTGCTACGATGTTCCTCGGCAGACATCTGTCCGGTTGGTGCCCTACAGGATTTCCTTGCACTGTGTGGCACGCACCATGGCCAGTTTTTCTGTCACCAAGGTGGGTCTTCTCTTACTAAATTTCAATTTGGAGGGTGCCGGGAAGGCACTAGACAGTGTTGACCCCTCTGGGGCTCGTTGCGGCACCCATTCGTTCAGGATAGGGGCGGCTTCTACTGCAGTTGTTTTTGGGTATTCCGGGGCTGAAATACGCCGCACGGGAGGGTGAGGATCACATTGTTTTCAGTTTTGTGTTCGCCCTCTTCAACCGTGAGTACCAGTTTAGTCACTGCACTGTTTCCCCCCCTTTTTTTCCTTGACAGACCCTGGGTGTCGTTTTACACCGGTGACAGTATGGCTGGTGGGCCGTAACCACGTGCACAGGGCAGCGTGTTACGCTGCATGGTGCAGCGCGTTACGTTGCACAGGGCAGCGCGTTACGCTGCACAGGGCAGCGCGTTACGCTGCGGCGACAGAGTGGGGACCCCGACTGGGACTGGGTGCAGCCGCACGTCTCAGGTAGTATGGTAAGCGCGGCATGTTATGGCGGGAACTGTTGGCATTCCTTTTCTACATCAGGGATGCTGACTCGCCCGATGTCCTGGTTATGTACCTTGGGGGCGATGGCTTGGGGCAGGTCACTGGCCTATCGCAGAAGCTTGCGGTTTGCAGTGACCTGCCCTACTCACATCATGTGTGGCCTGCCACATCCCTCAATTGGTCGGACACGATACCGCGGTACGCTTACAGGGGGGCGTTCGACCTCGAGGCTCTTGACTGAGCCGACGCTCCGTGAACGGGGCTATTGCCCGCTTCCTTTTCGACAAGGGCGGGGGACGCGTCATTAGCCTCCCCGCCGTCAGTCTGCAAAATTACGAGCTTTACTCAGGGGATGGGGCCCATCTGTCGCAGGGAGGTATGGACCTCTGGTTAGTGGAATGGCGAGCAGGCCTGTCGACCGAGCTGACGGTCTTGGGGGGGGGGGCGGTGAGCCTTTTGGGAAGCCTCCCCGTGTGGCGGGTATCACTGGTAAGGTAAACATTTATGACCCACAGGTATCCGGCAGGTTCACAATTGACTGGACAACACTAGACAGGCATAAGTTGGTTAAACGTTGTCCGGTCAACGACGAACCAGGCGACGGGGTGATGGCTATAGCTAGACAGCATGCATCACCCCGTGATTTCACGGATACGTGTCAGAGGGTGGGGTCATTAGTTAGATATTGACTACGGTCAACAATTTGTTTGTTGTCAACAAACAAATTGATACAAATAGATACATTGTAACAATTGCCATTGGCAATTTTGGGTGGTACCTTACCAGTGTTACTTCGGCCTGCTTGCCTTAAAGAATTATGATTGGTCAATTACCAATAGAAATTTATAATTCGGACTAGGGCATGAATCAATAAATGTGGCCCAATGCCGTTATCCACTTTTACCAGTGTCTGAGTCCTTTATTGGGGGGTGCGCCTGCAAAGAGGCTTGAATGCATATAGCTTGGCTTGTTCTTGAAATAAAAAGTGTTGTATATAAGCCTCTGAGAATATAACCTAGGCATATCATAAAAATGAATGGGAGCTGTACACAACAGCACACTGATGCTCTTGGGCATGACTTAAATGCTTGTTTGCAAAATCAACAAAGGAAACAATACAAAGCTTATATAAAATGACAGAAGTCCCTTATGTTATGCTTGACCTTCTAGCCCTGGTTTTCAAAGTACTGCTACTTGCACTACAAAATGTAGCTGCCAGGTTTGTTTTAATTAGAGCCCTAGAGTAGGAGGACCTTCTATATTGATCAATAAATTACTCAGCTACTGGCAAGATATCACAGTTGTGTATGCTAGCCAGTAGGACAGCAATACAGACCTTGAATTTGTTCTGCCATCATGTGTCATCTCTTTGAATGCTGGTTATCAGAAAGAGGCAAGATTGCAGTGCTCCTTTACTTTATCTACAGCAGGAGCTTGATTGAAAAGACAAAGGCAACATGGAAATGTCTGTACAGAAGCCACTGGGGACAAATGAAAATCAAAATGAAATCTAAACTAGCTCACAGGTCATCACTGTGGGTTACTGAGGCAAGAGTATTCCGGTGCTTTTACTCTCAAACTGGCAGCAGATACAAGTAATGCACAAAAATCCAGTGGATTTTTGCTACTCTTTCTTTTGTTTTTTCACGGACAAATGCCAGTAACAGCATTTTCATAATCAAGAATGGGTCCCATCAGCGCTTGCAGTTGCCTACACTATATGACAGCTACCTCAAAATTGGGATGATACAATTGGTAAGCACAGCTGGTAATGAAGACAAGCCAAAGTGAAGTGACCAAGGTCTCTTGCATACAATAACTCTTCCAAGCTGAGGACAAGTTGTAGAAAACTTGGTAGGTCTCTTAGCAAAATCAGAGGTTTGCTCCCTGTGGGGCAGCAGATTGGAATTCTCCCAAGCACTTCCCCTCCCTTAAGTTTCCTTGTTGAGGAAGAGAATTCAAGGAGGCTTTAAACCAGGGGTTCCCAACCTAAGGCCCATGGGCCGGATGTGGCATATGGTCCCATTTCATGTGGCCCTCCACCCTCCAAGGACATTTGAGAAACAAAATGGCCACCCTTTTGAAGCTGTTGGGACAAAATGGCCACCCCCATCATGCAGGTAGGGCAAAATGGCCCTCAAAGCTGACAGAGAGCGTGATCCGGGCCCCGGTTTGAAAAGGTTGGGAACCCCTGCTTTAAACATTTGCTGATAACAATTGGGGTTGCTTTATTGTGGAACATTCAGGCCTGTCCACAGGGCTTTGGTGACAAGGTGGCATGAAAAGGAAGGAAGGGCAATAGCCACACATAAAAAACCAAGCAAACAGTGTGTAAAATAAATGAACTATACAGTTTTTGTCATAATGAACTTCAGTGTTCATCGTGCTTATCCCAGCACTTCTAATAAGACTGAGCATCGGAGGCCCCAAGGTGCTTTCACAGCTGTGAGGGTTTTCATCTAGCTTCCCAGAGGGGACCTGGGAAACAACAATGCATCGCTGCCTGACGAAACTGAAAGTGAGAGAATGTGCAGTGACTCTGTTACCTCTAGCTCACGCAGGACAGGGTGGTCTTCAATGCCCGGAAAGAGGACCCTCATGGCATATGTGCGATAGTCAAGGTATGGGATCCCTGAGCGGTCCAGATCACTGGTTAACTCATTGATGTCTGTCTGCAGCTCTGCAAATGCTATTAGAGAGAGGGAGGGAGGGTAAAAGACAGACAATCAGTGACAAATGCTGGGAACAGGAGGCTGTGGTACAAGCAATCAAGGACTGCAAATGAGCCAAGTCGAGGAAGCTCATTTACTTTAGACCTCTCTGTGTCACTCAGATATGCCCTCAAGCTGGGAGCCACTTGCCAAGCATCCTGGAGAGAGGAAAAGAGAGTGCTCACACAATGCAAAGAACAGATGCCAAGAACAAAACACACTTGCTAATTTGTATGCTGTTCACACCTTGCGTGTAAGCACTGAAAATGCTTTGAAAGACACCAGATAAAAATAAGGACCCTATTTTTAAATCACCATGCTATGCAACTTTTGTCTGTCTCTCATGCCGTCAACTCCCTCTGCTCTCTATATTCTGTTGCTCTGGTCAGTACAGTAAACGTAGGCCACTTGTGCTTCATGGCTTAATTGGCAATGTTTAAGGTCCAGGGAGAGAATCATTCTTCATGTTGGGAGTATAAGAACTGCAACGAAATTAACCTGCCCACCCAAAAAAGTTCTTTGTGCATACTGAAGTAGCAGATGAAAATGCAGTCCTACTATGGTTCTAACACAGGGGTGCCCAAACTATGGCCCACGGGCTTGATCCAGCCTGTGGTGCCAAATCATCTGGCTCTCATCACCTTTGCCACTCCTGGAAGCAAAGTAAAACACACCCATGCAGGTGCAAAACACTGCCATAAATACTTTCGTAAATCCAGTGGACTGCAGTGGCTCAAGTGGCTAAGACGCTGACTGGGAAGCGGAAGGTCAGCAGTTCGATTCCCGAGGACTGCAGGACGGAAATGAGCTCCCGTCTTCGTCCCAGCTCCTGCCAACCTAGCAGTTCGAAAGCAAGAAGTTGCAAGTAGATAAATAGGGACCACTTCGGTGGGAAGGTAACAGCGTTCCGTGCGCTCCGGTGTCTAGTCATGCCTGCCACATGACCACGGAAATGTCTGCAGAAGCAGACAACGCTGGCTCTTCGGCTTAGAAACAGAGATGAGCACTGCATCCTAGAGTCGGATACGACTGGCTTTCGAGCAAGGGAAACCTTTACTAAATCCATTTACGACAGCCAAGGGTACATTTACGGCAGCATTTTGCGCATGTGTGTTTTCCTTCTGCTTCTGATGGGAAGAACCATGTAACCAGCCCTTTGAACCACATGACCAGCCATGGCCCAAAAGGTTTGGGCACCCCTGTTCTAACACAACTTTTACAGAGGCAGTATGCAGGCATAATTTAACACCCCCTTCCCAACCTGTCAATATAGAGGCAAGACACAATAATTTGGTGTAGAACTAGACCCACAATTTATTTAAATTCATTCAGACACTTGGCCTGGTAGTGTAAAACCTGGTATTGGAGCAGGAAGTCCTCTATGGCCCCTCTCTATTTCCTCTCTGTCCTCATTTCATACTGAGCCAAACTACATCACCACCATCCCCCCCCCCCCCACTTTTTGGTGCTATGTCACTATTCAATACATTAAGATTTGAAAATGGATGAATTCTGCTCATTAACCTTATTGCTATAAAGTCATTACCTCCTCAGCTTTAAACAACATGCTTAGAGAGGAATGACTGGCCCACCTCCTCTCTCTTGTTACTTTCTTCGGATGGAACATGACACATCTGAAGAGGGGAAACTCCTGCTCACATGCAGGTTAACCATGCAAACAAATGCAAAGCTGTATGTCAGAAGAAGACAGACTCCAGATTTTCCAAGTGTACAGCCTACACAGACCCATGGAATTCTCCACTCAGACACATTACTCTCCAAGTGGAGAAAGCAATGACAGAAAGGGAAGAGGCTATTTCTTTCCCTCTAAGCATATCAATTACAACTGGGGAAGTTTCAATTGTATAGGGCTTCTAATAATATATATTTTTCTGCCTCTTTCTAACTTGCTCTGTGTAACACTTGGGTCTGGCTTTCCTCAACCTCTACATGAAAAGCCTTCAGAGACATGTCAGCAGACAGACAAGGCCTTATGACCTGGCACCAAGAAACTCTATGCATGTCACCTAAATAGGATCAAGTGCTAATCCTATTTTCCACACATTAGGCAGGCAAAAGATGCCTTCATATTGAATAAACTTGTTACTGTCTTCCTTCACACACAGGCATTTCTAGTTGCAAAAGAGGGCATTTTATGAGCATGTGTGTTTGAAGGAGATTGACCAAATGTTTATTTGACAGCTGTACAAGGGCTTGGGGTCCTGTTAAATTCACACCAGATGAAAGACAACAGGGCAAGCTGTAGGTGGTTTCCAGGAAACTAGACTTGGCACTGTTCAGTACTGGTGATATATGCATTCAACAGGGGAAAGTTATATTAAGCAGACCAGGTGTGCTCTACGTACATATGTGTATCAATGTAAATGAGATTTGTTTTGGATGAAACAGCCAGTCCCAGCTCCTGTAATATTCATATATCCTAATCCCAACTATTATTTGGAAATAAATTCCATTGTGTTCAGTATTATTTGTTTCCCGATAAGCATACAAAGATTGTCACTATAGTGAATTATTATAACGATATTTAATTTGGTAATACATTTCTACAGCCAGGGACAGGATCCCAGAATTCATACTAAGGAGTAAAGACTACACATGGTGCCATGTGAAAGGGGCTGGTTAGTAATTATGTTTGTCTAAATCTGTTAATTGTGATTCCCTAAATACAATAACAGCTGGTGTGTTAGCACTGTTATGAAACAGTATGCATTCATAACATTTTGTTGTTATGAAACATTGTTTTCTTGTAGCCTCCCCTTTTGGGTTGTATTCATTTGAGCAGCCTTGTTTCAGGGTTGCTTAATTCAAACCAACATTTTTCTGTGGGCTAAATGATTTTTTTTATACAGTACTGTCAGAAGTATTTCCTTAGTTTTAGTATTTCTGATAATGGGCCTTGGTTGTATTTGTATCTTTTCAACTGAGATGTATGTCAGGTACATCAGAAAGCTGATATTCCTTTTCCAAAGATTTAGATAATTTATCTAAGAGTTGTGTAGTACATTTATTCTTTGAAGCCAATGATACTGAGACAAGAAATGAACTGTGGCAATATCTATGACTGAGAAGACAAAAACCATTTGTCAAAGACATATTTATCTGATAATGGAAAGTGAGTTAAGGATGGAGGCTTTCAGTCACTGCTCATTTCTACCTGTTTAATTCATTGTGTATGCACAAGGGACTGTAGGAGAATAAACACCATGTGATTGTAGGAGAATAAAAAGCTAGACAGCTATTTATAGACTGGGGTTTTGTGCAAACACTGTGTTCCATCTGGTTTGTTAGCCAACTAGTATAGGATACAGAGCACAGTTTTCCTGAACCAGACTTTCCTACCAAAGGCAGAACTAACCAGTTTAGGTAGGAGACTAAGAAGGGAAGAGGGAATCAGCAGAGAGATAAAAGGAAGTTTTCAGCACACTGTTGTTTCCAGCTTGTTAAGATAGCTCTGCTCTAGCTATCCAGACATGCAGGAGGAAGTTACAGCAGAACTAATTTAAAATTTTCTCTCTATCAATTCCCAACTCTTTTTCTTCTCTTTGGTCACCTAACTGCTCTAATCTATACCTATAAGAATGGGATGTGGCTGTGCGTGTGTAGAATGCATTTCCACACACGTGCAGCCTATCCCATAATGCACTGTTCACACTTACCTTAATTCCTGGACATCATCCCCGCAAGGGTCCAGAAGCCGAGAGTGGGGACAACGCCCCACGAACACAAATTAAAAAAACCCCTATGAATCCCAGCATGCTCCGTGCCATGGCACACCTCACCTAATCAGGCAGGACAGCCCGAGCACAAAGAAGGCGGGACAACCAGCGTGTGGGGGAAAAAAACGCCGAGCCGACGTGCACACAATACAGCTCAGGGCCCTGCCTTACCAAGGCAGACAGAGCCCAGGCTGAGGGAACAGTCTGCCTGCTGCCCCTTCCGCACCGCCTGAGGACATGACTGGGTGAGGCGGCACCACAGGTGCTGCCACTGCCCTGCCACCCCTCTCCCCCTCTGCCACGCTGCCTGAAGATGCGGCCGGGCAAGGTGCTGCTGTAGGTGCTGCCTCTGCTCTGCCACCCCTCCCGCCCACAGTCGAGTCTGATGGCTCTCGCCTTCACCATTTCCCCTGTGCTGTTTCGAGCCTGGCCTCGAAACAGTGGATGGGAAAATGCAGAGGCAGCAGCCAGTGATCCACCAAGGAGAGCGTGTACCCTGGCGGATCCCTGTCTGGCGCCTGTGGATTTCTCCCTCCACTGTTTCGAGGGCTATCTTTGAAACAATGGAGGGAGAATGGCAAGGGTGAGAGGCAGGAATCCGTCAGGGGAGGAGCCTACCCTGATGAATCCCTGTCTGGTGGCTTTGCATTTCCCCTCTGCTGTTTCGAGCCAACCCTTGAAACAGCAGAGGAGAAAATACAGAGGCGGCAGCTAGTGATCTGCCAGGGAGAGTGCCTTTCCTGATTAATCCCTGTCTGGCACCTTTGCATATCCCCTCCACTGTTTCGAGCCAGCCCTCGAAACAGCAGAGGGAACAATGCATAGGCGACAGCAAGCGATCCACCAGGAAGAGTGCCTTCCATGATGGATCCCTATCTGGCGCCTTTGTATTTTCCCTCCGCTGTTTCAAGCCAGCCATCAAAACAGTGGAGGGGAAAATGCAGAGGCGGTAGCCAGTGATCCGCCTGGGAGAGAGACTTCCCTGATGGATCCCTGCCTGCTGACAGCCTGCTATCCATCCGGGGATGTGCATCCCTGGTCAGAAAAAGCAGCCTGGCAGTCACCTTCCCTTTCCGCAGGGCCCAAGTGACCTGACCAGTGAAGCTGGGTAGCAATTGCTAGTACTAGATAAGGAAGGCAAGCAGGAGACCCAGTCACCTTGTGTGTTGAGCATGAAATTCAAATGGCAATGAGTTTTCCTACTACCCTGCCTCTCTAAAAGTTGCTGTAGCCAGTTGGAATGGCTTAAAATTGAATGGCTAGAATCCCCTTCACATCATCTCAAGCAATCACACTGTCTAAACAAATATTAATGCATTCAGTTCCCAAAAAGTAGAAACCTCAGTGGCAGAGGAAAAATCTATGGATTGGAGGGAGAAAGCACATCATACAAGCAGCGGAAAATAGTGTGAATCAGACCAGATCAATCCTGGAGCATTTCCTACATTGTCAGTGTAGTCACACCCATAATCACCTACAGCTGAGACAGCCTCAATCACATTGACCTTTGACCAGAAAAAAGCATGTACTAAACAGGGCTTGGCAATTTTTTGCAGACTAAGGTCTACTTTTAGTGTGCTGGTTCTGACCTGCAGTTGTACAAATAAAGAGAGAGAATGGGATCCAAAGGCTAAATACTTGTGTTGGGAACTGCACTCCCACCTGAACCCAATGCATGACCAAGCTAGACCTTTGTGATCCAGCTTTAGGGCTACAACCTTTGGGGGCCAGGCTAGAGTGATTCCCCAGCAGATAGGAGGGTTGCTTTAAGGGAGATTTCTCCATGTCCGCTTCTTTAACAAATCTTAAGTCATTTATGACACTTGCATATTGCCATCCTTGGAAGGGTACTACTGACCTTCTTTGCACTCAAGGGCCACACGAGACTCCAAGTTGTCCATCTGCATCTGTAGCCTCTTGAGAGTGAGGTCATTCTCACGAGACTTGCGCTTGTAAGCAATCAGCACAATGATGACTATGATGAGAAGAAGGCTACCTCCCGCTGCAATGCTTACAATAGCTGGCAACGTCAGCAGGCTGTCTGAGATCACATTCACAGAGCCAGGTGAGAAGACAATGCCACCCACATGTACCTAGCCAAAAGAAAGGCATCAGAGTCAGGCATCAGACTCCACTGTGACACTTAAGTATACAGAATGGAAGTGGAGGGGAAAAGAAACAGCACCTATTCAAGAAGAGTCATGTGTGTAAAGGATCAAACAATTTGTATAACTGTTGTTTACAGAAGGTTTATGGTTACCATCAGGCAGCAGACAGGGAATAACCCCCAGGACAACCCTCATCTCAGAAGAACATGGAAGAAAACGTCCTCAGGTTGTTACCTTAACAGGATTTCTTTTCTAAAAATCTGTGTCTTCAAGGACTGATGCCTGTCTAAAATCCCCTGCCATGTCACTTCTGCTCTGGAAATCATTCCCCAAAGGCTAAAGAGAACACACTAGACTACAAAGACACAGACAATACCATGCAAACACAAACAGCATCTATCTTTAGAAAGGAAGGGCAAAGCCTACTTGAAACACAAAAAGCTTCACATTGTGATAAATACATCATCCCAGTTATCTCTGCTTTTGTTCTGATTATCTGATGGCTCCATTTGACTTTCATTTCAGAGGCTTTCAACTTCCTTTTGTAAACCAGTGACATTAGAGACAGAAGGACAATTTCATTGACAAAGGTGTTCAAAGGGGAAGCGGAGAAGAGGAGACAAAAACAAAAGGAGGAATGAAATAGCAGGACTTGGGGGAGACCATGGGATTGTAGTAGAATAAAAGCTAGACAGCTATTTATAGACTGGAGTTTTGTAGAATATGCAACAGTCTCTGATAAATGCAGGTACTGTAATATTGAGGAGGGACTGTAATTGGCTGTTATTGTCAAATAAAGCTACTATGCTTAGGCACCAGAGAAAGCTAGAGTAGATAAGTGTGAAGAAAATATCCCTCAAAGATTAACATTTGGGTAAGAGAACCAAAGAGGAAAACCAGCCTCAGAGATATGACATTTCAGTGGGATAGGAGTTAGGGCTTTGCTTTATCTCTTCATTCTCAAGGCTAGCCTTGGGGACTTTTGGATAGCTAGATGATTAATGAGAGGCACCAGGGCATGGATGAGCCAGCTATGTGATGAGACTGTATACGGGAAGAATTGCCTCTGCACTCTGGGCACCCCAATCCCTATTGGCAAAGTTAAGATCAGACAGGGAACATTGGGTATAAAAGAGGACATCAGATGACAATATGGTGGGTTAGGATTAACTATCCTAAGCAGAGTGCTATGTGACCAGGTCTTACAAACTAGTTATGTTGATTCCACAGATGATGCCACATGCAAACGTTGTGCCCATGGTGCTTAGGGTAGATTAATTTAGCTGATGGGGAAATACTGGCAATGTGGTCCCACTTGCAAACCACAACTGAGGCTGGAAGATTACACCTTTTGCTCCCTTCTACGTTTGGGCAGATTTCGAGTTACTTGAAATGTTTGTTATGTATTCTACTTTTGTCTTAATTAGCAGTTTTACTTTCCCAGCCAGAGTCCTTGCGTGTATGAAAATCCTTGTTTATTTATTTATTTGTTGGATTTATATAACCGCCCCTTTCGCCTAAGCGACCCAAGGTGGCTCACAACATCCATTAAAACCCATACCCAATACCAGTTAAAACCAAATACTATAAAACTCTCTAAAACATCCGTAAAACCTCCCCAATCCCCTTAAAAGAAGAATACATGGGCAGGAGTAAAGAAAAACAAAAATAAAAAACCCCGGGCAGGGCTAAATAAGCCAGCAGGGCTGGGTTGTGGTACCAGTTGTATCCCACACCTGCTGGCATAGCCATGTTTTTAAGGCCTTCCTGAAGGGGAGAAACTCTACCTGGAGGCGCAGTTCAAGAGGCAGGAGGTTCCATAGGGCCGGAGCAGATACCGAGAAGGTTCTCCTCCTGGTCCTAGTGAGATGTGCCTCCCTGGCTGATGGGACCACTAGGAGCCCCTATGGTTGTTCTCATAGGATGGGTCAAAAACCTTGGGGTGACGTGATCTCTTAAGTATCCTGGCTCACTACCATGAAGGGCTTTAAAGGTCAAAACCAGCACCTTGAATTGTACCCAGAAGCACACTGGCAACCAATTCAGATCCTGTAGCAGCTGTGAGGCAAATGCATAACGCCCGCACACCATCACCACCCGGGCAGCCACTTTCTGAATCAGCTGTAGCTTCCGGATAGTCATTAAGGGCAGCCCCATGTAGAGCATTCTTTTGGTTTTGTTTGTGACCTGTTTTTCTTAGTTGATCCACCTTTTTGGTTTTCATTTTTGAATAAAGTATTTTTTTGAATGCGTGCTTAAGAGTTGTTGGGATCACTGGGCACCATGAAGTGCTAAATCTGGGCCGTGGCTCTGAACCCCAGCAGGAGTGAACAAAGAGTGGGTACTCTTTGGGTCAGCTGCTGTAAAGGAGACAAGTACATGCAATACTCCATCTGAGTAGCCTTCCCTTTTGACGGATGTGCTCCAACCAGGGAGCAGAGTTGTGTGTGTGAGTGTGTGTGTGGGGGGGAGCAATTCCCTTGGCGGAAGTTTGCTGGCAGCCAGAAAGCAAGCTGGGGACTCTGGAGTCACACTGCTGGGGGTGGGGCAGAGTAAGATCCTTCTCATGGCCCTTGGGTAAACTCTCTTGATAGTAAGACAACTGAATTTTAATATAGGTGGAGCAAAACTGATGTGAAAAATAACTTGACAAATCTGATTATTGGACCAACAGGAGAGGACCTGCAAGCTTTACTTATTTCTCCTTCAAATAAAATAAAAAATATCTCAACATCTAGAGGCAATAAATACATCTTATTTACAGTGTTTCTCTTCAGTTTTTTCTTCATGGATAAAATTGGAGTAAATGAGCAGCAACAAAGCATCATGCAAACTTCACTATGTCTTCAGAGATTTAAGTATGCAGAGGAGATTTCCTTATTGTCTAATTGACATTGGTTCTTTACTGTTCACTTGTTCATTTCATTTAGGCATAATAGGTATGTTTTTAAAACAAATACAAGACATGTTCTTTCTAGCACAGGGGTTCTTAAGGTTTTCGCTCCACAGGCCGGACCACTCCCCCTAAGACAGCTGAGCGGGCCATACCCGTGGTTTCCCCATCATAAACATGTCCTTAAACTGTGGTGTGTGTGTTTGGGCATGCATGGACATGTTTACAGCTATCATAAACATGTCTGCTTCCAGGTTTGTTGCTGTGGGCCGGAAGGAATGGTGTCAGGGGCCGGGGCCGACCCATGGGCTGTAGGTTGCGAACCCCTGTTATAGCAGTTTGTCAAAGTCAAAAATATCAGGAGAAAATACAGAAAGGGCTCTTAAAAATGACATTAAAAAAAACCAAGGTGACAGATCTGGAAGCACATGGCTTGCTAATCTGAAAGCAATATTCACCACTAGCAGCTGGACAACACACAAGCGTCTCAAAGAACCATCTAGCCATAAAGCAAGTCCTACTGCTAGTTCTTTCCTTCATCTGCTCTGTGCTAAAATTATTACGTTGTTATTAAGACTAGCTACTGTTCTAAAGACATTTAATGGACTAGCATGTCCATTAATAACATGCTGTCTCAGTTGCCAGCCATAATGATATAAATGAGCTAAATGCGACACTTCCTAACTCAGAGAAAGACTAGACCAAAAGCAATGACTAAAATGAAAGCATAGAAATGGAGGCATTTCAAATTACAGAGATAAATTAATGAGTCTACACCTTCCTTTTCCAATTTGTCCTGGTATGTACAGTATCATGTGTACACTTTCAGTGTAAGGATGCCTGAATGGTACTCATAACAAAAATCTGACAAATAGTCTGATCCTGTCTTCAGACTTGGTCTCTGCTACTGCAAACAGAGACAAAACTTCTGTTTTTAACTGCTGGGAAGGCTGTGCAGCTGTTTGTATCTTTTGCCACCTACAAAAAGTCTTTCTGCAATAAAACTAGTTCATCTCAAAGGTGTGACAGCACTTTTTGTCTTTTGACAGCTGTGGGATTTTGCACTTTCCAACAAATAGTTCCGAATCTGATCTGTTTCAGCCAGTGTTGTTAAAGATGGTCATGCAAAATATATGCAGTGCTAGCATCTACCCGTGTAATATGCATGCACATAGGCACATGCAGCATTACACACATGTGAGTGCCAAAATGGTTGTAGAAATACAATATCAAGTCTTTTCCCTAAAGTGATCAGCTCTATGTCTCCTTGTCTGTTCATATTTATAAATTAACTATGATGAATAAAGTCACTTTGTTGTATCATCTCCTCAAGTTTATTTATTTAGAAATCTTCTGGTCTGCCTTACAGTGAAAATTCTCAGGGCAGCATCAAAAGATACTCAGTTTGATTGCCTGTGTGTCTAGAAAATGTGAGCAATCAACTATTCCTTTATCATATTGACCTCGCCCCCCCCTCCACCACCCAGGTAACATGTCAGAAGCAAGAACAGGAGCCATTGCAAAGAGGGATAGTATTCTGACACTTCAGTGACAGAAAAGACAAAATATGGACAGAGGAAAGGCTTATTCTTTGATCTCACCATCACTTTGTGTTGCCCAGTAAGATTTGGAGGCTCACACAACAGCTGGGTCTCAGACACGGTGACAGCACATGGAGTTTCTCCAATCAGAACAGTGTAATTTAGCTTGGCTCCACCAGACGCAGGAGGACACAGATTTTTACCCTGTGGGAAATAACATACAACAAATGTCTTCATCTTTTCCTGATGAGCATTATAATTCATATTGGTTTAAATCCTCTTCTGCAAATGTTGTGTAATGCTGTTGTGGTCATCAGCTGTAAAAATTAATAATTCCCAACCCCTCCACCAAGCTCGCATAGAACCTCTTCATTGGGCGGCTCTTGGGGACACGAAAGGAGCCTCATTTGGGCATCCCCTGAACAGAGTTTCTCCAGCAAAAATCATTTCAACTCACAGTAATTTCTGGCACAAAATTTATTTTTTTATTTATTGAGGGGATGCAATTGAGGGCCATAGGACAGCAGGAGATGTCTTTTATTAGAGAAATTAGCCACTGCTGGTAATGTCATACTGGTGATGATTTTACTTCTTCCCATCTTATGTCCCCCAACATCTTTACCCCAATGGAGGGGATTCCATGGTATCCTTTGTACTTTCAGAGTGGTGGTGCATTTTTAAAAATTTCTTAAAAATCACTACCTCTGATAATGTCATCAGCCTTATGTAGCCTAATTTACAGAACAAGATTTCAGCCACTATATGCTATGTACTTACATAATATTGTCATAAACGTCTCTGTATTATCTTTCCCCAATGGTTACTAATCCTAGTGATACCTACTCTTATGAATCTACACCAGTGTTTCCCAACCTTTCTTTTTTGGCCTTCAATTCCCAGAAGCCGAAGTCATTCCCCCAAAGCACTGATCAGCCAATGTACTGACTTAGGCTTCTGGGAACTGAAGTCCCCCTGTGGTGTGTGGGTCCTATGTTGGGAACCACTGATCTAAATCATAATGATGCTTTACAAACACCCATGAACAGGTATAGTTTCAAGTCTGCTATATCTAAATATTTAACTTTGTATTTTTGCATCCCTGTCATATAATCCTTGTTGAATGCTAACTCTACAGAGTTTCCCATAGGCAATGTGCCCTCTGCATCTTTCCTCATGCTACTGCTCTACCTTTTCAAGCATAAGTGAAAGCTATTGAGAGTCATAGCAATTTATGGTTTATCTACTCAAGAATTGGGGAGACTGCTAGTCAAGCTCCTTGTGTCCTGAAGCTCTGCTTTAACCCATTACTCTTCATTTTATTCTATTAGCTTAAACTCAAGCAGTAACATAACAGTAAATAAGGCAAATGGCAGTAGTATCAAAAGTGGCCTAGAAATATGGAGGTAGAACTGAAACCATGAACTGAAACCAGCCCAACTGAGGTACTCAAATAAGCATATTTTAAGATATAAAAAAGAGAAAGCAGGAAAAAGTCTGTGAGCTAGCATAACATCAATGAAATAAAGCATTAAATCAAAGCCATCTATCTATTTCTATCCTAAGCAGTCTAATGTAGCAAATACATGCAGAGCACTTGAGGGTTTTGTGGGGGTTTTTTTTTTTTGAAAAGCTTGAAGGAATAATGGCCAGTTGTATGGCATATTTTGTCACATTTTAATGAACAATGGCGATGATTATAATTGACAGTGAAGAGGTGATTGGCCTTTGAGGAGGAGGTCCAGACTAGCAGGGGATCCTCACAAAAAAGTTAATGAACACAAGCAATTAGTCCTAGAAATTGAGAAGCAGGACAGAGAGAAGTAGTTGACAGTTATGTGAATTAAAAGAAGCTCTAATTTGATACATGACTGGCAAAACATGATGAAATGGTGCCCGTGGCCCAAACTAGATGAGAACCGTTGGCACATCATTATAAGTGGAGCTCCCTTAAGTGACAAAAGAAACACTGGGAAGAGATTGCTTCCCTTTGTATATTGCAAATTGACTTGTTCTTGTTTTGTTATTCCTCATCAAGAGGCAAACATCAGCTTAATTTGTAAATCTGGTTGATCAGGCAGAACATTTTTGAAGAACTGGGTGTATTTCTCTTTAGGTGTGATTTGATCATGACATTCCAGTCAACAATATAAAAAAGTTAAAATGGGAGGCTTTTCAGGCTCAGGAATTTAGTATACCAGCACCAAAATCAGACTATCTTTCATTATAATGAGTATCAAGAGAGATCAATTATATATGTCAGTGGCATAAGAAACCATCAGCATATGCCTGTCCTTTCAGTCATCATCAGTACTCTCATAGTCCAGAATTCCTCATTCTAAAAGGGAAGGGAAAATTACTTGCTTTAAATGAGAAAAAACAACCTTGAGTTTCACTGACTCTTAACTATTCCAATATATATGATGAAAATCTCTGCATGCGGTGTAAAGCTAATAGTTTGGACACTTAAAATAAACAAATTCCATTGTAATCGATTCCCTATACATTGAAAGAGAATTTGTAACCATTCTAATAATTAGTAATAAAAGTGAAACTGTAAACATATTTGTACAATCTTCCAGTATACAAAAGATGATTTTAAGCCCACTATGCCGGCAGAAATGTGATGACAGGCACAATTGTGCCTCATCATTTATACAGTATGAAAGTAGAGAAATAAACTGATGCAGTGAGTGAGATATCATGTTCTACAATATTATGCATTCATTGCGGTGTGGGTTTAGTGGATCTTCACAGGCAGAGTCCTTAACTTGGAGCATTTTACAGAAACAACAAACTAAAGTGCTTAGTGAGGGGGCTACATTTATCTGAACAAGGAGAAACTAAAATAGCTTGGTTGACTTATCGAACATAGATGAGGGCTAAATATTTTTAAATTTTGTCCTGTCTTGTTATATAATACAGTGATACCTCATACAACGTCCAAACTTGGTTCCACAAGTTTGGACTTTATACAGATTTGGACTTTGTATGAGGCATGCCAAATCCTAGCCGTGATGCCTCATACAACGTCCAAATCCTTGCCACGATGCCTCGTACAACATTGTTTCCATAGAGATACATTGTACTGTAACAGCACAGACTTCAGGGCAAAGTAAAGGAAACAGACAGGAAACTGACAGAACTTTAAGAAATCATTGTCTAAAGGCTAAATACATTACAAAAACATGTCAAACAACCCTGATTGTCCAAGAACCTGAAGAATGCTGCAAAAATCCAAGGAATGCTTCTAAAATTCTGATGAAAAAATTCAAAAAATCCAAAATCACGCTCAAAACCACTCCTAAACACTCTTCGCCTTGTGCAAAACCCACAAGAGCAATGCATGCATGTGTCCTGCCTTTTATACTGCCCAGGCACAATGCAACCTGGGAAAAACCCAATGGCTCATACAAAGTCGAGTGACTTTGTATGAGGTAACTTTTTTCAAGAAATTAGGCGATGTTGTATGAATTCGATGTTGTATGAAGTGGACTTTGTATGAGGTATTACTGTAGTGGCATAGTTCAAATTAGGCAGAATACAAGATAAACTAACAAACAAACTTGAGTTTCACTCAGAATTCAGTCTAGGGTTATTGAATATAAAGTTACACCTAAAATTCTGAACTATAGATCTTAAAAGGTTAGTACTCCATGTACACCACCCTACTGTCACTGAAGCAAAACCTGCAGATAATTCTAATAAACAAATAAATAAATGATGTGCCCAGTACTATAAATTCATGAAGAGACTTTTCAGAAGATGTGCATATTTACATAGAGTGTGATGCTGCCCTAGATATTTTCCTCCCCAATAAACATTGATTTGTGTGCCCAAATAAATCATTTGATCTTACCTTCAGGATAATGGGTGAGCCTGTTTTCTGATCCAAGATTCCACTAATACTCAGAAGCTCAAAGGTAGGGTTTGGGTAGTAGATAAACTTTGTATCATTGTAAATCAGCAAGGCCTGAACATTGTTAAAGATGAAGCCAAATTCATCAGGCCGTTCAACAGCATCCAAACCTGGTTGGTATTCTGAGGTGAGCGAGGGAGCCAGACATGTCAGCGTGGTTGTATTCACAACTTTACAGACCTAGAAGCAGATGAATAAGACAAGTTTATGTTTGAATACAATATTTATGTCTTTTGGATATTTTCATACTGTTATTTAACCAAGAGAGTCTGGCCAGGTTGTTCTACTATGGTAATAGAGTAGACTCTACTCCCAGCGACTCAATGCCAATTGTCAGGCAGCGATTAACTAACTTGACAACTCTGAGAACTAATGGCCTTAGGTGGTGAAGTCCACAATGAAGGGTGATGGTCTCCAAGTGGATTAAATGCCACTTAAACCCATCTTGATAGAGGACAGCAGTTTCATCAATACTGGTCTGGTGATGATGAGGATTTTTTTGTGTGGAAGAGGAGAAAAATAGGGCCAAACGGTGTGAATCCAAAAGTATGCAGAAAACCATCTGTGAAGAAAATACAAAAGGCTCACTGTAATATTATCAGTTCAAACTGTGATAATGCAAGCGCGGCGCCAAAATGGCCGCCGCGCTCTTTGCGGGGGCCCCCCATCGGATGAAGGCATCCGGGTAGTTAGGGGGCGTGGCCAGCTCCTCTATAAAAGGGGTGGCCATGAGGCAGCCGAGCTGCCATTTTGCGAAGCGACGGAGCGGAGAAGTTTTTCCCTCTTACCTCCGTCGCTTTTACCTTCACCGGGAAGCTTCTTGGCTGTTGAATTTTCTCCTTTTCGGCTTCCCATCGGTTAGCTGCGATGCCCTCTAAGAAGAAGGCGGCTGCGAACGCGGCTCATTCGGCGCAGAGGCGCCAGCCGGGTCGGAGGACCGCGGCCGCGCCTACCCAGCAGCCTCCTTTGCCCGAGCTCACCGGGACCGGTGGTATGGGGTTGATTCCCCCTTAGCCTGGGGCTGGAGGTCTGCGTACCGGCCCTGTAGGGGCCGCGGCCCTCGGCCCGCAAGCAGTGGCCACTGCCTCTGGCGTGGCCCATTCTGCGGGGCCTTCCCCCGTTGGTGCGCAGCTGCCTGCGGGGGGTTTCAGCTCTCTCCCCTGGCAGGGTTCTCCCCGGCCCCGGGGCCGGGCCTGGGATCATGGCCCTATATGGGCCCCGGGGTCCAGGGATCTGGACCCGCGCCTGCAGTTAGTGGGCCGGCCAGCCCTTTGCCCCCTCTTGGCTTGGGAGGCTACGTCAGTGTGGAGGCCCTTCTGGCCCGCGTTGCTGCCCTCGAGGCTTCACTGGCCAGGGTAACCACCCAGGGGACCCCTTTTGGGGTGCAGATTCGTCCATCGTCTGCTGGGCAGCGGCAGGCGGCGGGACGGGTCGAGCTGACTGAGGCGCGTGGCCCGGCATCGGCCACTGCCTCGCAGCTCCCCGATCGACAGGCCGGTGCTGGTCAGGCCCCGTCGGCGAGCTCAGATGCGGTCGTGAGCTCCGACGCCCCCAGTGGGTCGGAACCCCCGGTGGGGGCGGCCCATGGGGGTGCAGCATGTGAGTATGTGGTTCAATCTAGCACACCCACACACATGCCAATGTTGGGGGGGGTTTTCAATGGCCTTGGCCTCGCACGGGTGGTGCAGCGGTTTGGCCGCCGACGGCCCACCCGGTGACTCCAGCTCTCACCCAGGGCCCCGGTGTGGGGGGTACTACTTGCGCAGTTGGGAAGGTTTTAGGGGTGACCGGGTTGGTCCAGGCTCCTTTTCAGATGCCCGCAGTTCCCGCCGTTCCTGTGTCGGCATTGCCGACTGCGGGATATTCGTTGCCACTGGGGGACCATTTGGCCCAAGCCACCAAGGAAAAGATCTGGTGTGGGAAGTATGTGGACATCTTCTCCCTCCTTACCAGAGAACCCACCATAGAGGAGAGGGAGGGGCAAGATGAGGATAAGGAGCAGGCATGTCGTCGCAAGCAGCCACGTACGTGGGCCAACCGGTTGCCGGCCTACCTCATACGTGGCGGTCTACATCAGGGCCCGGCCGGATTTGGCGATTCCGATGGTCCAGTATTTGGACCACGCTTACCGGGGGATGGTCGACTTCCCGGGCCCGTCGTGGTTGGCTTATGATGTGGAATTCCGTATGCGGATTCCCCTGCACCCCGAGATGAGGTGGGATGAGCCCTGCCAGATGCTGTGGCTTCTGTACATGACTCCCACGTGCCCTGCGCCTGGGGAAAGATACCATTGTGGACATGCGGTCCAGCGAGCGGCCCCAGCGCAGGCACCCCGCCAGGTGGCGGGGCAGGGGGTTCCAGCCCGCCTGCTGTGCTGGACTTTCTTGTCCAATGGTTCCTGCAATGGGAAGAATTGCCGGTACAGGCATGAGTGGCCCTCTTGTGCCGGCCCCCATGCTGCCTCCGCCTGTCCCAGGCCTGGAGGGATGCGAGGCAGAGGGAGGGGCGGACAAGGGGTTGGCAAGACTGCCGCAGGGGGAGCTGGTTCACCGAATGGCCCCCTCCCCAATTAACGTGGACATGTTGGAGCGTTGGCTCGCATTATACCCGAAGGAGGAGGTGGCGGTTTACCTGCTTCAGGGTTTTCGACTGGGGTTCCGTATTCCTTTTGTGGGTGATAGGTCCCTTTAGGATGATCCCAACCATTTGTCCCTTAAGGGGAGGGAGGAGGTGGCTGCTGCCAGCATTAACAAGGAGGTTCCTGCGGGCAGGGTCGCTGGCCCTTTCACTGCACCCCCGTTCCCTGACCTTAAGGTGTCACCCTTGGGCTTGGCGCCCAAGGAGTTACCGGGCGAGTTTCGCCTGATCCATCAATTGTCCTACCCCATATCATGCTCGGCCTTTGAGTGTTTCAGCACATTCCTGCAGTGGGCTTTCGTCCACAGGTCAGGGTCCCGGTCTGTAGCCCATTACCTGGATGAATTTTGTTCGGGGTGAACGGGGCTGGGACACGTACACACGTCTCCTCAACACATTTCAGACGCTAATGGAGGAAGGTGTCCCTTTAGCGCCCGAAAAGACCGAGGGCCCATCTACTAAGCTAGTATTCCTGGGGGTGCAGATTGACTCGGTAGCGTAGGCTTCTAGGTTACCGGGGGATAAGGGGTCAAGGATAGTGGCCCTTATCTCGGATTTGCTTGCTAAACGCAAGGCATTCCTGAGGGAACTGCAGGTGCTACGTGGTCAACTCAATTCCGCTTGCAGGGTGGTCGCACCGGGCAGGGCATTTGCTCGGCGCTTGTGCGACGCCATGACTGGCTTATCTAGGCCCCACCATAGGGTTAGACTCACCCGGGGTATCAGGGCAGATATGCTTATCTGGCTCCAGTTCCTGAGGGAGTTCGATGGAGTATCATTTTGGAGGTCTGACCTCCTGGCTTCCCCTCGCTTTCAGATCCAGTCTGATGCCTCGGGGTCCCTGGGTTATGGGATGTACTTCAATGGGAAGCGGGCCTATGGTGGGTGGCCACCAGCCTGGGCAGGCACGGGTCGCCTGCGTGATCTCACGTATTTGGAATTTTTCCCTATCCTGGGGGCTTTGATGCTATGGAGCGAGGAGTGGGTCGACTCGGTTGTCCATTTCTGGTGTGACAATGCGGCCGTTGTCCACATTGTCAACTCACAGACTTCCAAATCGCCCAGGGTCATGAACCTAATGCGCCAGTTTGTGTTGCGCAGCCTGCACCCCTACGTCCTCTTCGGGGCCAGGCATGTCCCGGGGGTCAATAATGATATCGCTGACGCTTTGTCCCGCCTGCAGATCTCCCGGTTCCGTGCCTTGACCCCGGATGCGGAGGGATTTCCCTCGCCACCCCCGGACGAGATATGGACCATTGGCAAGGAGAGGTGAACCAGGCGATTGGCTTGTCACTGGCGCCGCGCACGCGTAAGGCGTATCACCATGCATTCAATTCTTTCAGAGCCTTCTGTACCCAATTCCGGCTGCCAGAATCCTGGCCGATCCCAGTGACCCATGTACTTCGGTTCATGGTTTACCTGCATGCCCAGGGCCTTGCACCTCGCACCATAGCATCTAGGCTGTCAGCGTTGGCTTTTATGGCCAAGGTGGGAGGTCATGTGGATAGTACCGCTGACTTCCGTGTGAGACATGTTTTGGAGGGGTGGATGCGGTAGCGTGGGCGTTGCCTGGACGACCGCCACCCGATTTCTCCAGGGGTTCTTACCCAATTGGCCCGGGGCTGGCCTGGCCTCTGTTTGATAGATATGAGGCAGCCCATTTCATGCAGCCACAACGGTGGCCTTTTTTGGAGCGCTCCGCATCAGCGAGCTTGTGATGCTGTCTAAGGCGGATGCAAGTCGTAGGGCACTGGAACTCGAGGATGTCTAGGTCGCCAAAGACTGGGCTCAGTGGAGGATACGCTCCTCTAAGACAGATCAGCATGGCGTAGGCAGTGATGTAAGACTGCTACGGTGTTCTTTGGCAGACATCTGTCCGGTTGGTGCCCTACGGGATTTCCTGGCACTGCGTGGCACGCACCATGGCCCATTTTTCTGTCACCAAGGTGGGTCTTCCCTTACTAAATTTCAATTTTGGAGGGTGCCGCGAAGGCACTAGACAGTGTTGGCCTCTCAGGGGCTTGTTGCGGCACCCATTCGTTCAGAAGGGGGGCGGCTTCTACTGCAGCTATTTTGGATGCTCCGGGGCTGAAATACGCCGCATGGGAGGGTGGGGATCACAATGTTTTCAATTTGTGTTCGGCCTGTTCAACCTGAGTACCAGTTTAGTCACTGCACTGTTTCTCCCCCCCTTTTTTCCTTGACAGACCCTGGGTGTCGTATTACACCGGTGACAGTATGGTTGGTGGGCCACAGCCGCGTGCACAGGGTAGTGCATTACGCTGCACAGGGCAGCGCGTTACGCTGCATAGGGCAGCACGTTACGCTGCACAGGGCAGCGCGTTACGCTGCGGCGACAGAGTGGGACCCCGACTGGGACTGGGTGCACCCGCACGTCTCAGGTGGTGTGGTAAGCGCGGCATGTTATGGCGGGAACTGTTGCCATTCCTTTTCTACATCAGGGATGCTGACTCGCCTGATGTCCTGGTTATGTACCTTGGGGGCGATGGCTTGGGGCGGGTCACTGGCCTATCGCGGAAGCTTGCGATTTGCAGTGACCTGCCCTACTCACATTATGTGTGGCCTGCCACGACCCTCAAGTGGTCGGACATGATGTCGTGGTACGCTTACTGGGGAGCGTTCGGCCTCGAGGCTCTTGACTGAGCCGACGCTCCGTGAACGGGGCTATTGCCCGGTTCCTTTTCGACAAGGGCGGGGGACGTGTCATTAGCCTCCCCACCACTGGTCTGCAAAATTAAGAGCTTTACTCAGGGGATGGGGCCCATCTGTCGCAGGGAGGTATGGACCTCTGGTTAGTGGAATGGCGAGCAGGCCTGTCGACCGAGCTGACGGTCTTGGGGGGGGCGGTGAGCCTTTTGGGAAGCCTCCCCGTGTGGCGGGTATCACTGGTAAGGTAAACATTTATGACCCACAGGTATCCGGCAGGTTCGCAATTGACTGGACAACACTAGACAGGCATAAGTTGGTTAAACATTGTCCGGTCAACGACGAACCAGGCGACGGGGTGATGGCTACAGCTAGACAGCATGCATTACCCCGTGATTTCACGGATACGCGTCAGAGGGTGGGGTCATTAGTTAGATATTGACTACAGTCAACAATTTGTTTGTTGTCAACAAACAAATGGATACAAATAGATACATTGTAACAATTGCCGTCGGCAATTTTGGGTGGTACCTTACCAGTGTTACTTCGGCCTGCTTGCCTTAAGAATTATAATTGGTCAATTACCAATAGAAATTTATAATTTGGACTAGGGCATGAATCAATAAATGTGGCCCAATGCCGTTATCCACTTTTACCAGTGTCTGAGTCGTTTATTGGGGGGTGCGCCTGCAATGAAGTAACAAAAATTCCTTTATTTACAGGTACATGTCCAAGAGGTATAATATCCCAAGCATAAACAGAATATGCAAAAAATCCAATGCTCAGAAGAAGGGCAACTGCAAAAAACAACAATATTGTGAATAGTGCTAAAAAACTATGTAAATTCCGAAAAAGTATAAATCCTTGAATAAAAACTATATTTCCTTTCTGAAGCTATCCGGTAAATTAGCTTTTCAGACCAGCAGTCTTTCATCAAGGAATCTAAATCTTCAAAAATTATTTCATGAATTTTAGCTTGCATTTATCGCCTCTCTACGAGTCTGCATATAGTGCGTAAGAACATCTTCTGTGTATATAAACTTCTGGCCTAACTATTATACTCCATGTGTCTGAGGAAGGAAATTATAATCCATGAAATTTTACACTGAAATAAATCTGAAAGCTTTTAAGATGTCTCAGCTTTTTATTTCTGGTTCTGTTTTGATTAGAGCCCAGAAAGAAAATAACATGGAAAGAGCCTGTGAGTTGTTTACACAAACCTATTTGGAACATATTAGTATCATTGGCTCATATTTGTTTCATTAAAATCTCCCTTTGTCTTCAAACAAGCAATAAGCAGGGCCAATAAACAAGACTCCAAATTGAAAATAACAACAGAATATGAATTCACAACCAGACTCTTACACACACTCCTTTCATGCTGTGCTTTCTGCCAAACATGTCTTTCAGCTGAACTTGTAATTAGTTTCTGGTTCTGGAGATAAATCTAAGCAATTTGCTCACATCATCTGTATAGAACAATCAGTTGGTCAGAAGGAATTTGGGATAAAATGAGGGTTACACCTCACTGGTAAAAAGTTAGTGATCCAGCTCCTTCCTTTCCCTGGGAGAAGAATTCATTTGAAAGCAAAGCTGACACCTACTGAGGGAGTTTGATCTGGAAATTATGTAGTATACAACACCAAGAGGCATTTAATTTATCCTCACTCAGCAAATGGAAAATTTAATTTTCATTCAGATTTGTGCATTAAGAACAACCTTTTTAATAATATAAAACATTATTTTTACAGCAAAAGGATGAAAAGTAAGGACAAGAAAGGTGCTGATGCCCTTCCAAAGATTCAGATCTATGGGGCCATAAGATCCCATGATGATAAAATCCTAGGGCAGTGATGACGAACTTTGGCACTCCAGATGTTCTTGGACTTCAATTCCCAGAAGCCCAAGTCAGCACTTGCTGATCAGGGCTTCTGGGAATTGAATTCCAAGAACAGCTGGTGTGCCAAGGTTCACCATCACTGTCCTAGGGGGAAGATAGCTGGTTCCATATTTACAAATGAGATCTAAATCATTTTAAAAGAAGAATCTACATCTTTCTCCACACTGATTTACAGCAAAGTGCATACCAGCCAGTAGTAGGTTTCTGACATGCTTGCAGGCCTATAGAGCAGTTGGAGAGTGTGAGACAATGGGACTTCTCATTGGAGTTCCAATTCATCCATCTTTCCTCCTTCTTTGCATGCTAAGGAAATTGGGAAATGTGATTCTCCCAAATTATTGAGGAGGAGAATAGCCATGTTGTCTGTTGTTGCAACAGCAAGAGATTTTATGGAAGCTTCTGTAAATGAGCTATAGTTCACAAAAGCTTGTGTCAAATAAAACTTGTTAGTATTTAAGATGTCACAAAACTCTTCATAGAAAAACAAACAACGAAACATTTTATACCTCTTGTCTGGCCATACTGTGTGCTGTCTTAACCATGCAGTTATTAAGCCTAGAGGCACAGATAATTGACCTAAACCAATGATGGCAAACCTTAGCACTCCAGGTGTTCTTGGACTTCAATTACCAGAAGCCCAAGTCAACATTCCTGCTAATCAGGGCTTCTGGGAATTGAAGTTCAAGAACAGCTGGAGTGCAAAGGTTCGCCATCACTGATCTATACTATCAGGGTAGTCTAACAGATGATTGCTGATTAAGAGAGCATCAAGGGGGGAGGGTCTACTGAAAGTGTAAAACAGTAAAAGGATCTGCTTCATGAAACAGGCAACCAGCTTAGTCTATCAAGTGCCAGCTGTATCTTTGGTATTTCATACTTCTTATTCAATAGCTTTATAGATATGGCAATGTGGCTTTTGGTCACATGGGATAAAATGCCTCTTTTCTGCCTCTTAAGTGGATTTTCATCTCATGCTGTGTGAGAGAGTCTATTTGAGTTGTTTGATTAAATAAAACTGAATGATTATGTGTAGACTTGAATACTGAAAAGACAAAAGTACTTCATGAACAGTGTATCTCATAATCTCTTTCATAGGATTAGGCAATCTCATTTGAAAAGTTAGGTAAGTACTTCTGATACTGTATGGTTGCTCTTCCATCGGAGAGTGGGATAAATGAGCAAAGGGAGGAAAATTGTTGAGGCAAGGAAACATGGTCATTTTACTTTCATGTTCAAAGTCCAAAACATTCATAAACAGCACTTTTTTGACTCTTCATAGCATCTCTAATGAGAACAAATGAGGAAGAAAGAAAGCTCTGCCAAAAAACATCAGACCATTTCAGAATACAGTATTGTTCAATAGCTACCATTTGATTTAAACCTACACCATTTGGAGTCATGAGAATCTCAGCTGCAATACTGCATACAATTAAGTGCACTTAAATTTCATTTATATTAATGGGATTTGAGAGCAAATAACTATGTGTGGGATTGCAGCTATCTGTTTTATAGTTTGGAGGCCTGAGGGGTTTGGGGAACTGTCTGAATTGTGAATTTTAAAAGGTAGGTAATCACAAGTTACATTTTCACAGATTTATGTCATTCCTCCCTACAAAATGGAAAGCAAGCATAATAAAAGCATGCAGCCCATCTACACTGTATTTTAGGGATGTTTATCTACATGTCTTTCATCAATCTGACATCTTCCTAAGATTTACTCGACCTCAACAATCAATATCCAATTCTCTGTGAAGATTTTTTTTATTAGCTCAGAACTCCTGATGACTGTTGGTAACATGCACACTGACAAAGTCATGTTGTCATGTAGTAAAATGAGGCGGTTGCCTTGCAAAACCACTCCTGAAAATTACTAAAAGACATCAATAAATTTGATTCCTTTAAGGTGTTCCAGAGCCTTGCAAAACAAAAATATTCAACGTTGAAAAACATCCAAGAACATTTTAGCTTAAGGAGATAAAAGCTCTCCATGTACAAATTTGTAGGCATGTTTGTAGTGAATGTTTGGGGTTGAGCAGAGCCAGTTTTAACAATTCCTGCTCATTTATAAAGTGATGGTCTAAGTCAGGGGTCCCCAAACTTTTTAAACCAGGGGCCAGTTCATGGTCCCTTAGATTGTTGTGGGGCCAGACTGATGGTCCTGCTGCTGCCACCGGTGGGACCTCCCCAAATCCCACACCATTCCCCCCAACACCACTGGTGGTGGCAGACCACCCCAAGCACCACACCACTCCTCCCTGCTGGCAGCAGTGGTGCGGCCACCCACACCACTCCCCCCCCAACATCTCAGGCAGTGGGACCACCCTGAGCCCCACACCACTTCTTCCCCAATGCCAGCAGTGAGACCACCATGAGCCCCCACAATGCCCCCCACCACTTCCCTGCTTACCGGCCTGGAGGAGGCTTGGCGTGTCCCTGCTGGTGTTCTGTAGCAGGGCAGATGTTGTAAGCCTAACAATGTCCACCCTGCTATGAAACACCGGCAGGGATAGGGGACAAAGATTGAGAAGGCAGCAGCCACAGTGAGGGCACGTGCCAAATGAGTTGATGCTGTGGGCCAAATCCAGCCCATGGTCCATAATTTGGGGACCTGTGGTTTAAATGTTTTGAAACACTAGATGAAAATAATCACAGTAATGAATAAATGTGTGCTGCTAAGTCAGTACTGACTTATGGCAACCCTTTCTAAGTAAAGGATACACAGAAGTAGTTACACAAACAAAATAACCATATTTCTTTACACAGAACTCACAGTTCATAAAAATACTCTATTGTGAAGTCCGTTGACTGGATCAATGGATCTCTAAATGAATGCATGTTTAATCCATAGTTGTATGGATATATATTCCCCCCTCCCCCTGGGCTATTTATCTTCTTATTGCAAGCATGCCTGAGGCAAAACATAACCAATGTTCTGGGTATGCTGACTGAGACAAATGGCATGTATCAGCTGGAAACCATGCAAGGCCACTGGGGTTAGAAAGCAATGAGGTGGCTGTAATTGTATTATGCAACCTTCTCCCAGATGATGTCCTTCAGATGTATTGCACAACAACTCCCATTATCTGCAGCTAGTTTGGGTTGGTTGGGAGGCAAGATTGTAGTCCAGAATGTCTGGAATGCAATGAGCTGTCTCGGTCTGTTTTCTTCTTTGCAGGCTTTTCTCTGTGTTATGCAGAGTTCACAGCTGCATATACAATTTGTTATTTGTTTTAATAAGCTGCTAAGAAACATTAGGAATAGAGGCTGAGAGTCCTTTAGCGGTGTTGTTGTTTAATATGATCCATAGGTATATTTTTTGTTACTGGAATTGCAAGACAAATCACCTTTAACAGTTAACAATGCTTTTAAAAAGGCATTCAAGACTATATTTGGCAACAATGACTGCACTAAATCAACTCTTTGAAACTCTTTAAAAGCTAGTTCATGCACAAAGGATACAAAGTGAACTTGGATATATAGAATTACTATTGTTTCTGAGATGTGAATGGAAATAGCTGTCTGCATGAAAAAAATAAGGAAATATAAACATAAATATATATTTGCTAGGCTATGCTTCACACTGATTTGGTCAGAGCAAAATTGTGTGCTTAGAGGTAGCCTCTGCTCTCTTGGTTTTATGTGGCTCTAATAGTTCTACACTGGCCCTCAGGTCAGTCCTATTATCACAAAGTAGGTGATAAATGGGGTTGGCTCAGTGAAGACATCAGTCCCATTGTGCCTTTGTCAGACTTTCACTGCTGGTTTGCTTAGTGTACCTCTCCCTTCTGCTGGGCGTTTTTGTGTGCTTCAGATGATATATTGTAGAGCCTCACAATGACACAATTGCCATATGCCTCCAATGTCTCTCGCTAAATAATGTTTCTCCAGATGTCAGAAGTCTGTGGAGCAAAACAAAACTGAGCCCTTGAGTTCATCATGATTATGGCCCCAAAGTGGATTCACCTGATGTACTGCAAGATGAGACTGCATGAAGACTAATCCTGAACTCTCTAGTATGTGTGTGTGTATAGGATACCATCTTCATATGTTATAGAAAGGTATTATGTAGAGCAAGCTATCCTCGGTGAAGTAATTCTTCTTCAAACATAATATGACATATGCAAATAGGATACAGTTCAAGGCAAGGAGGACTCTAGCACGCTCTTTCCATGATGACTTCATACGTTTTATTATTTTCTCTTCTGCTATTTTAGTGGAGATTACAATAAGTGCAAAATTTGATGTGTAGGTTATCATCTAATGGCCACTTTAGAGATCAAAAATTTGCTATTAAACTGTGTTTTCTTCTCAGAAAATGTCTTCCAGGCAGCTCTTAGAGAAATTCTTTCCTGGCAGTATTTCATGTACAGACATGTTCCCATGAAGCTTCCAACTCCTCTGCCAAGCAACCAGACAAGTGGCCAAGTATAAACAATCACCACAGAGGCAACAAAAGTTAAAAAATAAATACCACCATAGCAGCTATTTCCCCCTCTTCCCCTTTTCTTTTTACAGGGGATTGCAATAAGAGCAAAAGAGTGAAAAGGTCAGTGTTTAGTGTGCAAATTAGAGACCAAATATTGCCAACTTTGAATCAACTGCATTGGTTTCTAATTTGTCACCATTTGTCTGGGCTACAATATCTGAAAGATCACCTGTAGAAATCTGCCCAGAAGATGATATCTTCAACAGAGGCCTTATTTACACTGACTTAATATAGCAATTAACATAGAGACTGTGATTTAGAGTGTGATAATATGCATGATAATATGTTGTTTAAACTGTTTTAAACTTTTAAAACTGTGATATGATGTATGATGCGAGAGAAAAAAAATGGTGTAGAAACCGGCAAACCACGCCACAAAGCTTGCCAAGAGAACCCTATTGACCAAAACAAAAGGCAAAACAAAGGAGCAGGCTAGGTGATACAGGATGCTTAACACCACAGAGTGGAGGAAGAGGAGGGACAGGAAGGAGGGAGGAGGAATGCAATGTTGTAAGGAGCAATACTGTATAGGGACATGGAATGTGAGATCAATGAACCAAGGTAAACTAGAAGTGGTAAAAATGAGATGGAAAGAATAAGCATTGACATCTTGGGAATCAGTGAGCTAAAATGGACAGGGATGGGCGAATTCAGCTCTGGAAACCATCACATCTACTACTGTGGACAAGAAAACCTTAGAAGACATGGAGTAGCCATAATTGTCAATAAAAGAGTGAGAAGAGCAGTAATGGGATACAACCTCAAAAATGACAGAATGATGTCAGTAAGAATTCAGGGCAAACCCTTCAATGTTACTGTGATCCAAATATACGCACCAACCACGGGTGCAGATGAAGCCACAGTGGACCAGTTCTATGAGGACTTACAACACCTCATAGAACAAACACCAAGAAATGATGTCCAAATCATTTTAGGAGACTGGAATGCCAAAGTAGGCAATCAAAAAGTGGAGGGAATAACAGGCAAGTTCAGTCTTGGAACACAGAATGAAGCAGGGCAAAGATTGATAGAGTTCTGCCAAGAGAACGCACTGGTCATAGCAAACACCCTCTTCCAGCAACACAAGAGGCGACTTTACACATGGACATCACCAGATGGCCAACACCGAAACCAGATTGACTACATACTCTGCAGTCAAAGATGGAGAACCTCCATACAGTCAGCAAAAACAAGACCTGGAGCAGACTGTGGCTCAGATCACAACCTACTGATCGCAAAATTCAGGCTTAGACTAAAGAAAATAGGGAAAATAAAGAGACCAGACAGATATCACCTAGACAGCATTCCTAAAGAATACACGGTGGAGGTGATGAACAGATTCAATGGCTTAGACTCAATAGATAGAGTGCCAGAAGAATTATGGACAGAGATGAGGGACATCATGCAGGAAGCAGCAAAGAAAACCATACCAAAAGAAAAGAAGAGTAAGAAAGCAAAGTGGCTGTCTGATGAGACTCTTAAAATAGCAGAGGAAAGAAGGAATGCAAAAGTCAAAGGAGAAAGGAAAAAATACAATCTTTTGAACACAGAATTTCAAAGAAAAGCAAGGAGAGATAAGGAAAACTACCTAAAAGAACAGTGCAAAGAAATGGAGGAAAACAACAAAAGAGGCAGAACCAGAGACCTTTTCAAAAAAATCCGGGAAATCAAAGGAACATTTAAAGCAAAAATGAACATGATAAGGGACAAAGACGGAAAGGAGCTAGCTGATGCAGAAGAGATTAAGAAAAGATGGAAAGAGTACACAGAGGAACTCTACAAAAAGGAACTCAACACTCCTGATAGTCACAATGATGAAGAGTTTGAACCTGAGCCAGACATCCTGGAGAGTGAAGTCAGAAAGGCCCTAAAGAGCACTGCAAACAACAAAGCTAGTGGAGATGATGGTATCCCAGTTGAATTTTTCAAAGCTCTAAAAGATGATGGCATCAAATTACTGCACCCAATATGCCAGCAGATTTGGAAAACAAAACAGTGGCCACAGGACTGGAAAAGATCAGTATATGTTCCAATCCCAAAAAAGGGCAATGCCAAAGAATGCTCAAATTATCGAACAATTGCGCTCATACCACACGCCAGCAAGGTGATGCTCAAGATAATACAGGATAGACTTCAGCAGCATGTGGAAAGAGAATTACCAGAGGTGCAGGCTGGATTCAGAAGAGGCAGGGGGAGTAGAGACCACATTGCCAACATACGTTGGATCATGGAGAAAACAAAGGAATACCAGAAACAAGTTTACTTTTGCTTTATTGACTACACTAAGGCATTTGATTGTGTGGATCACAACAAGATGTGGCAAGTGATTAAAGAGATGGGAATACCAGAGCACCTCATATGCCTCCTGAGAAATCTGTACATGAACCAAGAAGCAACAGTTAGGACAGAACACGGAATGACAGATTGGTTTGGAATAGGAAAAGGAGTAAGACAAGGCTGCATTTTGTCACCCTGCTTATTCAACTTATACACAGAGCACATAATGCGCAATGCAGGAATGGAGGAATCACAATATGGGATCAAAATTGCTGGGAGAAACATCAACAATCTGAGATATGCAGACGACACCACCCTAATGGCAGAAAGTGAGGAAGACCTAAAGAATCTCTTGATCGGTTTGAAGGAAGAGAGTGCAAAAGCTGGCTTGAGACTCAATATCAAGAAAACCAAGATAATGGCAACAGGCCCGATCAGTTCCTGGAAAATAGATAGGGAAGAAGTAGAAGCAGTGACAGATTTTACATTCTTAGGATCTAAGATCACTGCAGATGGGGACTGCAGCCATGAAATAAAAAGGCGACTGATTCTTGGGAGACAAGCTATGAGAAACCTGGGGAACATAGTGAAAAGCAGAGACATCACCATGAAAACTAAAATTAGAATAGTCAAAGCAATGGTATTCCCAGTGGTAATGTACGGATGTGAGAGCTGGACAATTAGGAAAGCTGAACGCAGAAGAATAGATGCCTTTGAAATGTGGTGTTGGAGGAGAGTTTTGAGGGTACCCTGGACAGCGAGGAGAACAAATAGGTCAATCTTAGAAGAAATCAACACTGACTGCTCATTGGAAGGTCAAATAGTAAAGATGAGGCTAAAGTACTTTGGGCATCAAATGAGAAGGGAGGATTCACTTGAGAAGGCCGTGATGTTGGGAAAGGTGGAGGGCAAAAGAAGAAGGGGGAGGCCAAGGATGAGATGGATAGATGGTATTGTAGACACAATGGGCACAGAACTGGGAGGACTGAGGGGGATGGTGGAGGACAGAGGCGCCTGGAGAACGATGGTCCATAGGGTCGCAAAGGGTCGGAATCGACTGTGCGACTGAACAACAACAACAACAAGAGTTCTTAGGATTTTAGCAGAATCCTTTCTGTAGCACCATCACCGTGTTTTGTTTTTGTTAACTTATTTTTACATATGGCAGATATGCATACATCATCAGTACTTTAAAAGTTTATTACTCGGTGTTAATAATGCCTGTTATGAATTTGAAAGCCAATTCCCTGTGT
Organism: Bradypodion pumilum; assembly: GCA_035047305.1. Taxonomy (NCBI): domain Eukaryota; kingdom Metazoa; phylum Chordata; class Lepidosauria; order Squamata; family Chamaeleonidae; genus Bradypodion; species Bradypodion pumilum. The sequence continues at coordinate 64,547,597 of JAWDJD010000004.1, read as the reverse complement.
CTGTATTCTATTTCATTTGGTCTCCACCCTGCAAACAGGAACACTATGCATATAAACCTATGGGCTAAATCGGCTTCATGTATCTGAACAAGAGGACTGTGATTTAAAAGAGCTCATGTTGAAATAGGTGTACTAGTCTTGTGGCTACTGGAATAATTTTGTTCTCATTTTAACTGATTTCTGTTTAACTTCTTTTGTCAACTTTCTAAGAAAGTCATACTGGCTCCATCCCTATTGAGTTCTAGATAGCTAATAACATTGTATTCTTTTATTAGAACTTTGGCTTTTAAAATAGCTTTAACCTGTTTATTTTGGTATGGCTATAATGCATCAGAATTAATGTAACTGTACATTGTTTCAGAAGCCTGGATGGGCAGGAAAGTTAAGTATAAATACTTCAAATGCACAATTAAGTACTGTAGGTAATGATTTATGTATTCTATCTACGTCCGAACCTAGGGATATAAAGAACACTTGCTAAATTCTTCATTGTTGTTAGTTTAGGCTGTTTCAGCTGAACAAGAAGAAATTTTCAAGCTTCACAAGATGCTTTGTCTCTAGTGAGTGCTAGTCAACCTATGCCAATGGTGGTGAACCTATGGCCTGTGTGCCAGAGGTGGCACTTGGAGCCCTCTCTGTGGGCACCTGCACGGTCGTCCCAGCACAGAGTTCACCCCGCCCCTCTGCCTAGCAGCCCAATGGGAGGGTTTCCTCCCTCCCCTTTGCTGTGTTGGCAATTTGCGATAGATAAGTGGGTTTTGGGTGGCAGTTTGGGCACTCTGTCTCTAAAAGGTTCACCATCACTGACCTATGCTATTTTTTCCTATTAAGGCTTTCCATAATTTGTATAAACTCTCTTTGTGCAAAATTAGTTTCCTTCCCCTTTGAGAAACAAAGTACAGGAAAACACACACATACACACATGTAACAAACACCAAAAGGCCAGCTAATTATTTAAAAGATGTAAACCATCAATGATTTTAATTCTTAAAAGTCCATGAGAGAAAGCTGCAAGCATCTTCATTTTGCATCTAGGATGTTCACATTAAAGAGTTACTTGCACATTTTTTAAAAAATAAATATGTGCACACATATTGAGATAGTTGTTCTCATCCTCCTCTTTTGTTAGGAGTGTCACAAAATAGCTTCCCCCTCTTGTGAGGTTAAAAGACTATTTTCTTGTGCCTCTTCATTCTTTCATGCAAAGATGAGACAAGAGCAAAGATTTACATCCCTATCTCAGACTCTGTCTGAGAAACTCAGAAGATCAATGTTTTATTTCCTCTGATGTTCCTTCTCCTCTTTTGTTGTTGTTCAGTCGCACAGTCGATTCCGACTCTTTGCGACCCCATGGACCATCGCTCTCCAGGCACCCCTTTCCTCCACCATCCTCCTTAGTCCACACAGCCCCATGCCCATTGTGTCTACAATACCATCTAGCCATCTCATCTTTGGCCGTCCCCTTCTTCTTTTGCCCTCCACCTTCCCCAGCATAAAGGCCTTCTCAAATGAATCCTCTCTTCTCATTTGATGTCCAAAATACTTCAACTTCATCTTTGTTATCTGTCCTTCTAAGGAGCACTCAGGGCTAATCTCTTCTAATATTGACCTATTTGTTCTCCTCGCTGTCCAGGGGACTCTCAAAACTCTCCTCCAGTACCACATCTCAAAGGCATCTATGTTTCTTTGCTCAGCCTTTCTAATGGTCCAGCTCTCACAGCCATACATTACCACCAGAAATACCATTGCTTTGACTATGCGGACCTTTGTTTGCAGTGAGATATCTCTACTTTTCACTATGTTCCCCAGGTTTTTCATAGCTTGTCTCCCAAGAATCAGTCACCTTTTTATTTCATGGCTGCAATCTCCATCTGCAGTGATCTTGGATCCTAAGAAAGTAAAATCTGCTACTGCTTCTACTTCTTCCCCATCTATTTTCCAGGGACTGATATGCCCTGTAGCCATTATCTTGGTTTTCTTGATATTGAGTCTCAGGCCAGCTTTTGCACTCTCTTCTTTCAACCTAATCAGGAGCTTCTTTAGGTCTTCCTCACTTCCTGCCATTAGGGTGGTATCATCTGCATATCTCAAATTGTTGATGTTTCTCCCAGCAATTTTGATCCCATATTGTGATTCCTCCATCCCTGCATTGCGCATTATGTGCTCTGTGCATAAGTTGAATAAGCAGGGTGACAGAATGCAGCCTTTTCCTATTCCAAACCACTCCATCATTCCATACTCTGTCCTAACTGTTGCTTCTTGACTCATGTACAGATTTCTCATGAGACATATGAGGTGTTCTGGTATTCCCATCTCTTTAATTACTTGCCACATTTTGTTGTGGTCCACACAATCAAAGGCCTTGGTGTAGTCAATGAAGCAGAAATAAGCTTGTTTCTGGTATTCCTTTGTTTTCTCCATGATCCAACGTATGTTGGCAATGTGGTCTCTGGTCCCCCTGCCTCTTCTGAACCCAGCCTGCACCTCTGGTAGTTCTCTTTCTACATGCTGCTGCAGTCTATCCTGTATTATCTCGAGCATCACTTTGCTAGCTTGTGGGATGAGCGCAATTGTTCGATAATTTGAACATTCTTTGGCATTACCCTTTTTTGGGATTGGGACGTATACTGATCTTTTCCAATCCTGTGGCCACTGTTTCGTTTTCCAAATCTGATGGCATATAGCATGTAGTAGCTTGATTCCATCATCTTTTAGGGCTTTGAAGAGTTCAACTGGGATACCATCATCTCCACTGGCTTTGTTATTTGCCGTGCTTTTTAGAGGCTTTCTGACTTTACTCTCTAGGATGTCTGGTTCAAGTCCAATTTCCCCCTCATTGTTACTATCCGGGGTGTTTAGGTCTTCTTTTGTAAAGTTCCTCTGTGTAGTCTTTCTATCTTTTCTTTATCTCTTCTTCATCCGCTAACTCTTTGCCATCTTTGTCTTTTATCGTGGTCATTTTTGCTTTGCTAGCTAAACCAAATACCATGTAAAACCAAATTGTACAGATGCAAAAGATCCTTGTTTGCCCATGTAAAACCAGTGACAAAAAGGTATGGTGTAGCTGAAATAGTTACATTGTATACTGCTAGAATTCACTTACAGGAATATTTAAGGACTGTGAGATAAATCAGCAGCAGTGTACAAACTCTCTATCTTCTAACCCCTCCAACCAATAGACTTCATCATATTATGACTCCCTTATCAAAAGGGTAAAGATTACCTCAGTTAATAGTCTTTGCTAGCGATTCCTTTTATTAAAACAGCAATCTATCAACAAGCACAGTAAATAATGTCCCTCTTCTCAAGCACAGATTTTAACAGGCTTACCATCTGTACATTTTGAAATGCAGTCACCTCCCTTTAAGTTTTGACTGTTCTTTTTAAATGAAGTTTTAACAGATATCCATCTGAACAGTAAACAATGTTTGTTTAAGCCAGGGATTCTCAACCTGCAACCCGTGGGCCAGATGCAGCCCCCACTGACTCCACCACACCAGGAAGCTGTCTGAAGGAGTGTGACCCAGCCCCTGGCTTAAAAAGGTTGAGAACTCCGGGTTTAAGATTTTGGCCAGGGAGGGATTTTTGGTCAAAGGGTCTTTCTGTGAGAATTTACGATCTGAAACAGTAAGCAGAAGCTTTCACTTCCGTTTCCAAGAAATCAGAGCACTTTTGGAGCATATTTTTCAGTTAATATTAAATTAGAAAACTTTGGCTTATGTATGTTCTGATAAAAAGAAAGTAAGATGCAATATGTTTAAAAAGGAGAGTATCCACTAGTAGAACAGTACCTGGATCCAGAGGCTGGAAATTTGGGGGGCCAGAGTTTTGCAGGTGGCATGGAAACTATATTGCAGGGGTGCCTAAACTTTTTGGGCTTTGGCCGGTCACATGGTTTACATGGTTCAGCGGGCCGGTCATGTGGTTCCTCCCACCAGAAGTAAAATGCACCTTTCAATCTGTTTTGCAACAGATATTTTGCAACAGGATGAGATAGATTTTTAGGCTGCCATTTTCTCTGCTTATATCAGGGGTGCCCAAACTACAGCTCATGGGCCAGAATTTAAGATGCAAATTCATCTTGCCTTTGCCACCCTCATTGCTCCTGGAAGTGGAAGTAAAACATGCCCATATGGTGCTTCCAAAGTCAAGCTAATCTCAGTTCCTCATTGCTTTTGCCTGTCTTGCATAGCAGCAAGCCTCACAAGCAAGCAATACTAGTGAGGTCCAGGAACTCATAAAATGACAGTTCTTGCAGATATGCTTGTTAAGAGAAGTAAGGAAGCCAGATAACAGACCAGCATTATATTTACTAGTTGTAGCTACAAGGCTATGAGTAAACCCCACTAAATTCAGTGGCATGGGCCTTTAAATGTGAGTGTATAAGTGCAAATTTGTGAAACACACTGAATTTTAACAAAATATATTCAGAGACCTGAAATGCAATTTTTACATTTTTTCAAAAGTGCGTTATTCCTGAAACCATTACTGTGAAGTACAAGACCCATTTAAAGAGGTTGGCTGTGGTATCTAAACTCTGCTTTAAAAAGAAGAAGAAGAAGAAGAAGAAGAAGAAGAAGAAGAAGAAGAAGAAGAAGAAGAAGAAGGAAAGAATTCTCAAAGCATCTGAAATGTTTGTTATGCTCAACATGTTTTGGAGGCCAGGGTCTGAAAAACAACAAAATGACAATGAACTGCAACTGCGTATTCTCAAACCAGTATTGTTTGAAGTAGATGCAAAAGCAGGTATATAAAAGAAAAGGAAAAACACTCCACTGGTATAATTTTTAATACCTACCACAGAATAACATATTCATTAAAGGCAGAATGCAAGCGCGGCGCCAAAATGGCCGCCGCGCTCTTTGCGCCCCCCCCCACCCGGACTCAGCCATCTGGGTAGTTAGGGGGGCGTGGCCACCCCTCTTTAAAAGGGGTGGCCACGAGGCAGCCGAGCTGCCATTTTGCAAAAGCGACGGAGAGGAGAAATTTTTTGCTCCGTCGCTCTTCGCCTTTGGGGGAAGCCGTTTTTTCGGCGAAGCTTAGCGCGCTTTTCGCCTCTTCTACCGGCTTCCCAGCCTTTCTTCTGATCCCTGGGAAGGGATCTGCTGCAATATGCCTCCTAAAAACAAGGCTATGGCGACTTTGGCTCGCCCGACTCGGAGGCCGCAGTCGGGTCGGAGGACCGCGCCTGCGCCTCCCCAACAGGACTCCTTCATGGATGCACCCACCGGGACCGGTGGGATGGGGCAGCTGAGGCCGTGGCCCGCGGCTCTCCAGCCGCAGACTGGCCCTACAGGGGCTTCGGCCCCCGGCCCGCAGATGCCGGCCATGGGCTCTGAGCAGGGGGGAGGGCATGGTGCGGCCGGGGCTTCGGCCCCCAGCCCGCATTTACCGGCCATGGGCTTTGAGCAGGGGGGAGGGCCTGGTGCGAGTGCCCAGCAGGGCCTACCCCCGGCCCCTTATGGACTGCAGTTCTGGGCATGGCCCTACTTAGGGTCGGGCTCTCAAGTCGGGGGCCCTGGGCCATTGCCCAGCGGGCCGTCCGGCCCACCTGGCCCCCTTTATGCAGGGGGATCTGCGACAGTGGATGCTCTACTGGCCCGAGTGGCGGCGCTAGAGGCATCCTTAGGGATATCCAACAACCCCATTGGGGGGGGGTGGGCGGCATTGCCATCGGGGCCCCCCTTTTGCCAGCAGGCGACCGCGGCAGCCGCCAATCTTCAGCAGGCAGCCAGTCGGGTTGAGTTGCTTGAGGCGCACAGGCCGGTGCCCGCCGCGGCCTCGCAACTCCCCGTACCACAGGCACTACAGTCAGGCAGTGGTCGGATGTGTCCTCAGAGCTCGATTTCGGTCGCGAGCTCCAACGGCCGCCGTGGGCCGGAACCCACTTCAGGGGAGGGTTTCCAGTGGCCATGGCCTCGTAATGTCGGGGCGGGTGGGCAACAGTTCCTGGCTTACCCGGGTGCAGCTTGGTCTCATACAGGTCTGACATTAGGTGATGGGGTTTCCGCTCCCGGGACTGCACCAGGTGTCACAGGCCCCTTTCCTGCTGCTCCATATCAATACCGTGCCGGTGTCGGCATTGCCGACAGCCGGGTATTCATTGCCCCTTGGGGATCATTTGGCGCAGGCCACAAGGGAAAAGATTTGGCGGGGGGAGTACGTAGATATTTTCTCCCTATTGAACAGGGAACCCACCAAGGAAGAGAAGGAGGGGCAGGATGAGAAGGATAAAGAGCAGTCTCGCCGTCGCAAGCCACCACGTACATGGGCCAACTGGTTGCCCGCATATCTCATATACATGGCGGTGTATCTCAGGGCTCGGCCAGACCTGGCCATTCCTATGGTCCAATATTTGGACAATATTTACAGGGCAATGGTGGATTTTCCTGGCCCATTGTGGTTGGCTTACGATGAGGAATTTCGCATGAGAGTGCCCCTACACCCAGAGATGAGGTGGGATGAGCCCTGTCAGAAGCTGTGGCTTCTGTATATGACCCCCACGCGCCCGGCGCCTGGGGAGAGGTACCATTGTGGGCATGCGGTCCAGCGAGCTGCTCCAACTCAGGCCCCCCGCCAGGTGGCGTGGCAGGGGGTTCCAGCCTGCCTGCTGTGTTGGAGCTTCTCGGCCAATGGTGCATGCAATCGGAAACAGTGCCGATACAAGCATGAGTGTCCCTCTTGCGCTGGCCCCCACGCCGCCGCTGCGTGTCCGCGAGCCGGTGGGTCACGGGGCAGAGGTAGAGGTGGACAAGGAGCGGGCAGACCTGCCGCTGATGGAGCTGGTCAACCAAAAGGCCCCCTCCCCGGTTAACGTAGTTATGTTGGAGCGGTGGCTCTCAACATACCCGAAGAGGGAGGATGCTAGGTACCTCCTCGAGGGTTTCCAGCTGGGCTTCCGCATTCCATTTAGGGGGGAGCGGTGCCCCCAAGATGCCCCTAATTTACTTTCCCTTAGGGGCAGGGAGGAGGTGGCCACCCTAAGTATTGCTAAGGAGGTTAATGCAGGTAGGGTTGCTGGCCCCTTTCCCATGCCGCTCTTTCCCAATCTGAAGGTTTCCCCTTTAGGGTTGGTACCCAAAAAGACACCTGGGGAGTTTCGTTTAATTCACCATCTGTCATACCCGGCGGGCCATTCGGTCAATGATGCCATCCCTGATGACCTTTGTTCGGTCAGGTATACATCATTTGACCAGGCCCTGCGCATGGTGCGCTCTTGTGGCCCGGGTGCACTTTTGGCGAAATGTGACATTAAGTCGGCATTCCGTTTGTTGCCTGTGCACCCGGGTGACTTTGAGTTATTGGGTTTTAAGTTCCAAGGGAAATTTTATGTTGATAAAGCCATGCCTTTTGGCTGCTCTATTTCCTGTTCAGCATTCGAACGTTTTAGCACTTTCCTTCAGTGGGCCTTTGTTCGCAGGTCTGGGTCTCGGTCTGTAGCCCACTACCTCGATGATTTCTTGTTCGGGGGTGAACGGGGCTGGGACACGTGCACGCGTCTCCTCACCACATTTCAGACGCTAATGCAGGAACTGGGTGTCCCTTTAGCGCCCGAAAAGACTGAGGGCCCATCAACCAAGCTCACATTTCTGGGTATTGAAATTGACACGGTTTCGCAGGCATCCAGGTTACCCATGGACAAGGTTACCCGGATCACTGCATTGATTTTGGCCTTACTGGCCAAACGCAAGGTGTCACTTCGTGAGCTCCAGGTTCTCCATGGTCACCTTAACTTCGCTTGCAGGGTGGTCGCACCTGGCAGAGCCTTTGCTCGACGCTTCTGCGACGCCATGGCTGGCCTATCCAGGCGCTATCATAGGGTCCGACTGAACAGGGGCATGAGGGCTGACATGTTGATCTGGCTTAAGTTCCTTAAGGACTTCAACGGGGTGTCATTTTGGAGATCTGGCCTTTTGGTTTCCCCTAGGTTCCAGGTTCAGTCGGATGCCTCGGGGTCCCTGGGTTATGGGATTTACTTTGAGGGGAGGTGGGCCTACGGCCAATGGCCTCCGGCTTGGAAGGGCACGGATCGTTTACGCGATCTTACGTTCCTTGAGTTCTTCCCGATACTGGGAGCTTTGATGCTATGGGGCGAGGAGTGGGCTGATTCAGTGGTTCATTTCTGGTGTGACAATGCTGCGGTAGTGCACATTGTCAATTCCCAGACATCAAAATCGCACAGGGTCATGGAGTTGGTGCGCCAGTTTGTTTTGCGCAGCCTACGCCTCAATGTGCTCTTCAGGGCCAGACATGTGCCAGGTATCAATAACGATATTGCTGATGCTTTATCCTGCCTGCAGATCCCCCGGTTCCGCGCCTTGGCTCCGGACGCAGAGGAATTCCCCTCGCCACTTCCGGACGAGATTTGGATGTTTGGCAAGGAGAGGTGAACCGGGCGATCGGCATGTCGCTGGCGCCCCGCACACGTAAGGCGTATCACCATGCATTCAGTCAATTTACGACCTTTTGTGCGCAACTACGGTTGCTTGAGATTTGGCCCATTCCAGTTACACATGTTCTTCAATTTATGGTCTACCTACACAGTCGGGGCCTAGCTCCCCGCACCATAGCATCCAGGCTGTCAGCACTGGCATTCATGGCCAAAGTGAGGGGCTCTGCTGACAGCACGAATGATTTCCGTATACGCCATGTTTTGGAGGGGTGGACACGGGAACGTGGCCGCCGCCCGGATAATCGCCACCCTATTTCCCCAGGAGTTCTTACCCACCTTGCACGAGGCTGGCATGACCTGTGTTTTGACAGGTATGAGGCAGCTCTGTTTCATGCGGCTACCACGGTGGCCTTTTTCGGAGCGCTCCGCATCAGTGAGCTGGTGCTACTGTCTAAGGCGGATGCGGCTCGTAGGGCACTGGAACTCGAAGATGTCTATGTCTCCAATGAGTGGGCTCAGTTGAGGATACGGTCCTCAAAAGTGGATCAGCATGGCGTAGGCAGTGGTGTCAGACTGCTACGATGTTCCATTACAGACATCTGTCCGGTTGGTGCCCTACAAGAGTTCCTTGCAATGCGTGGTACGCACCCTGGCCCATTTTTCTGCCACCAGGATGGGTCTCTCCTCACCAAATTTCAATTTTGGAAGGTGACCGGTAAGGCACTGTCCAGTGTTGGCCTCCCCGGGGCTCGTTACGGCACCCATTCATTTAGAATAGGAGCCGCTTCTACTGCGGCTGCATTTGGGTACTCCGAGGCTGATATATGCCATATGGGGAGGTGGGGTTCGAAGTGTTTTGAATTATATGTTCGCCCTGTTCAAGTGTGAGTACCAGTTAAGTCACTGTCCTATCTCTTTTATTTTATAGACCCTGTGTGTCGACGCACACTGGTGGCAGTATGGCTGGTGGGCCACAGCTATGTGCACTGGGCAGCGCAGTACGCTGCGGCGACAGAGTGGGGACCCCAGCTTGGACTACGTGCAGCCGCATGTATCAGGTGGTATGGTAAGTGCGGAATGTTATGGCGGGAACTGTTGCCATTCCTTTTTTCCATTAGGGATGCTGAACCACCTGATGTCCTGGTGCTGCACCTCGGGGGCAATGACTTGGGCCAGGTCACTGGCCTTTCTTTAAAACATACGATCTGCAGCGACCTGGCTTATTTACATTATGTGTGGCCTGCCACAACCCTGCTATGGTCGGACATCATACCGCGTCACGCTTACAGGGGGGGTATTAACCTCCAGGCCCTTGACCGCGCTCGTCGCTCGGTGAACAGGGCAGTGGCCCGGTTCTTTGCTGACAAGGGTTTGGGGCGGGTCATCCGACACCCCACCATTAGTCTCCAAAATTATGATCTTTATACAGGGGATGGGGTCCATCTGTCGCCCAGAGGTATGAACCTCTTTTTGGAAGATCTGCAAGCAGGCCTGTTGACTGAGCTGACGGTCTGGGGGGCGGGCGGTGAGTCTTTATTAAGCCTCCCCGTGTGGCGGGTAGCACTGGTAAGGTAAATATTGATGACCCACAGGTATCTGGCAGGTTTGCAATTGACTGGCCAACACTAGATAGGTACAAGTTGGTTAACGTTGTCCGGTCAACGATAAACCAGGCAATGGGGTGATGGCACGAGCTCTTCAGCATGCATCACCCCGTGATTTTACGGATGCACTTCAGAGGGTGGGTCAGTAGATAGTTTATTGACTACGGTCAACAATTTGTTTGTTGTAAACAAACAAATTGATACAAATGGATACATTGTAGCCAATTGCCATTGGCAATTTTGGGAGGAACCTTACCAGTATTACTACGGCCTGCTTGCCTTAAGAATTATAATTGGCTGAGTACCAATTGAAATTTATAATTCGGACTAGGGCATGAATCAATAAATGTGGCCCAATGCCGTTATCCACTTATACCGGTGTCTGAGTCCTTTTTTGGGGGGTGCGCCTGCAATGCAAGCGCGGTGCCAAAATGGCCGCCGCACTCTTTGTGCCCCCCCACCCGGACTCAGCCATCTGGGTAGTTAGGGGGCGTGGCCACCCCTCTTTAAAAGGGGTGGCCACGAGGCAGCCGAGCTGCCATTTTGCGAAAGCGACGGAGAGGAGAAATTTTTTTCCCTCCACCCCCTCCCTAGTGAACAGTGTGATATTTTGGTCACTTCGGGGCCGGGTGGGAATTTTTGGCTGGAACCTACAATTGGCTTTCTGGTTCTGGCTTTTTTGCCCATCCCACAGTGTTGCTATGGTTTGATATAGGGGCTTTGCTATTGACTTTGGTCACATGGGCGGGTAGCACTGGTAAGGTAAATATTGATGACCCACAGGTATCCGGCAGGTTCGCAATTGACTGGCCAACACTAGATAGGTACAAGTTGGTTAACGTTGTCCGGTCAACGACGAACCAGGCAATGGGGTGATGGCACGAGCTCTTCAGCATGCATCACCCCGTGATTTTACGGATACACGTCAGAGGGTGGGGTCAGTAGATAATTTATTGACTACGGTCAACAATTTGTTTGTTGTAAACAAACAAATTGATACAAATGGATACATTGTAGCCAATTGCCATTGGCAATTTTGGGAGGAACCTTACCAGTGTTACTACGGCCTGCTTGCCTTAAGAATTATAATTGGCTGAGTACCAATTGAAATTTATAATTCGGACTAGGGCATGAATCAATAAATGTGGCCCAATGCCATTATCCACTTATACCGGTGTCTGAGTCCTTTTTTGGGGGGTGCGCCTGCAAAGCATGGCTGTAGATAGTGTGTTATCAGAAAACAGCTGGTTGTAATTTTGTATACCTCAAAATGTTTAAATGCTTCTCAACCTTTTTGAATTCACATTTTCATACATTTGTGAGTTTCAAAAGGACTTGAAATGCTGCATCATGTTGGGCATTAAAAAAAAAAACTTTTCCTGCCTGCTGAGAACTATTTGTCTCTTCTTTCTTCCCTCCACACTTCCCCCCTTCTTCCTTTTGTGGCTATTAAAAATTATACTAGTGGCATGTTTTTCCCCTTTTCTTTTATATACTTGCCAACAAATAATCTTATGCTGAAAAATAGCAACAATAGGATTAAGCCAGGGTGAAGTCTTTAATGAAAGCAATGACTTACATTGACAGATTCCTTGCCATTGTACTTCACCCGAATTCTGGGCTCTTGTATGACATCCAGGTTGGACCCCATGACAGTCAGAGGTGTGTGGCCACTGAGGAGAAGCGGAAGACTTTCAGTTAATATAGTTTGGCAAGGGGAACTGGGGCAGAGCCCAGTGATCATGTTTCTGGCAAATACAAATGCGTGTTGAACTCAGCAAGGTGTTTTCTACAGGCTGTACAGGAACTAGGTGACAGAGTGGATTAATATACCTTCACCCTAACTCAGACCAGAGCTGCCTCATAAATTAATTGGATTTTCTGGTCTCATCTGTCCCTCGGTTGGGCAGTTACCTCTCCCATGTAGCATTTCTTGAGGTTGGCAGGAGGAAAAAATAAATAACCAAGAACAAGTCAATAAATAAAATTAATTAATTATTGTGCTCAATATTTTATGCAATGACACATGCTCCTAAGGTAGGGAAACAGTGCATTATAAGTCCCTTTAAGCTTCCTCACTGTGATTTTTTTTGGGGGGGAGGCGGAGGTAAGATTTGCAAATTGCTACCTGTGGCACAGATATTTAATTAGGGGAAAAAGGATATATGTGAAATAAGAAATGACACATAATAGATAAGAGCAAGTGACAATGAAGTTGTTAATCAGAGAACTTGAGACCCTTTCCCTAGGCCTAGACTTTACCTGAGAAGTTAAGGTTGTTGGAAATTAAATTTCCTTTTACCCCCCAGAGCAGCAGAGTTGCCAGGGGGAGGTGAGGATTATGTTATTTCACCTTTGATGTGCAAAAGAACCCAAAGCCAACCCAGATGGCTGGGAAAAGTGACCAATTTTTCCTGTGACATATGGTGACCGCCTGAAACTGACCTTGGAAAATCCAGAACAGCCATCAACAGCCACACTGTTACATGGAACTTTGTATATTTTAAGGGGTTCTCACAATGACTTTAATGTCTGGAATCTCCATATTTCTAAGGAATTGATGAGTGCCTCGAAAATAACACCAAGATAAGCTTACTCTAATATTTTCTATCATATCACTACTTCCCACCCAACATTATTCCTATTTTATTCATGTGATAAATGCAGAATATGCCAGGGATTTGTATGCTTCAATTTCATACCGTCCCCCTCCAAGTCCAGTCCTGGCTTTCAGCTTTCTAACTGGCAAGGTGACTAACAATGAACAGCCAAATCATCTTCATTCCTTGTAGCCAGAAAATCAGAGGGTTTGACACAACTGAGGGACATTCAGTATGATAGAATTTAGGCAGCATTCATATGCCATCCTCTGAAGCCAACGAAGCTACAATGGTAAAGAAACTGACCTAGCAATAGTAGTCAATCAGCACCTGTATCACAAAGTACTCCTATAGTGTGTATAGTGCATGAAAAAATCTGTCTTGAACAGAGTCTGTTTTTCCAATGCCATAGTTGTCACTGTTTCTGTTTGATTCCTGAGTTTCTGATGCTCCTAAGAAGCAGCTTTTAATGAGCAATTGTGCACTTCTTCAGCAGATGGGAGTGATCACGGGGCTCCATTCACTCTCCCAGAATCTTTTCACTCACTGCCATGGTTGTAATTGCCTCAGTAATTACAGTTGAATTAATAACTCTGATTTCTCAACTCAAAAACAGGGATGATCCAACTGCCTAGCAATGATGAATCATGGATGGGACACATGATATAATTTGCTTCTTTGCAATACACAGAAGATTCCTGAACTTCTACAGTTGTTGTTCTGGGAACAAGTAGTGGCAGTGGTGAATACTTCAAAATGCTATGTTTGTTTTGTGAATGGATCACATGGCTAACTTTGTTTGCCTCAAGATGCTCATATAATCTCAACTCCAAAATTTCTTCATGAAATGATGTACCAGATTTTATCCATAAATCTTAAATATATACTCAGGTGAAATAAACCCTTTAAGGTAGGAGTTTGAGAAGGCAAGTGTTTGCAATTCAAAGCAAAGAAAATTATAGATACAGTGGTACCTCATACAATGATTTTAACCCATTCCATGGGGCTCGTTGTTGTTTGAAACAATTGCTATACGATGCATGCATCGTACAGCGATTTTCCCTCTGGGATGCATCGTACAACGATTTTTTCCACTAACTGTTTTTTCCCATTGAAAATTGTTGTACATTTTTTTCTATAGGGAAAATTGTTATGTGGGATGCCATATCCCTCCAAAACCTAATTGTTTACAATTTTGTTGCTATACGGGGCGGTTGTTGTATGAGGTTCCACTGTAGTAGTTTTTTCTCCCAATTTGGGTTTCTTGTACTGAGTCACATACCATGCTTAATGGCAGTAATCATTTTCTAAATTAATGTTTTTAAATTTAGTGTTCATAATAGAGTCATCATTAGTGAGACTCTAAGGCAGAAGTTGCCAACATTTTAAACCTGGGGGCTGGGCCACGTTCACTCAGACAGTTGAGGGGGCTGGAACTGTGGTCTCCCCCTGCCGCTTATTACTGTCATGAAAGAGTCTGTGGCCAATTCCAGCTGCAGTGGCTGGAACAAGGGCATGGGCCAGATGATTTGGTGCCATGGGCCAGATCCGGCCCACAGGTTATAGGTTGCCAACCCCTGCTCTAAGAGCTCACACCATCCAAAGAAAAAACTGCAGGAAGTGACAAATGATTTAGGCTTTTCCAGAATGTTAAGCTTCTGTAGTATTAAACAAAACAGAGCTGAACATGTCTTCTTCTGTGATGATTGTGGCATATATATTTATAGAATCTAAGCCTGTAAAAGCATCACTTCTGTCTGAAATTTCACTCAAATTTGTCTCTTCTCCACTTCTAGAAAGTGGCATTTAGAGAGAAAATTGATATGGCTCCCCTCCCCAAGATATAGGCACATCTCCCCATTTTATTTCAAACATTTTAACAAGAAAAAAAGAGAGCCTACTCATTTAAAAAAATGTTTAAATAATTTGGCAAAACAACTTTAGCTAACTAACATCTCCATTACATGAAGGGTTTTATTTGTAAGATTTATGAAGAACAAGTATTTATATGTGCCTTTTATATGGGATCTGGATAATAAACTACTGCAATACCAATTATTTCATACCTAGTGTTTTCCTTTCTTATGTTGTTTTTGCTAGGATTAAGCAGTAAACTAAACAGACACTCATTCTGATGAGAACTCTGGCACCAAGAAGATCGACAGGGTCATTACTAATCACTCAGAGTGGACATGTAATTAGTCAACTGCACAGTTGACTAATTGAAATTTGAAATATTACAAAACTATTGAAGTCGAAAATATTACAAAACCTTTTGTGCCCAGGATACTGAAGTGAATCTGTGCTTTTTAAGTGATCGTTCCAAATTATGCATTTAAGGCATGTTATTGAGATGTTACCCTCACATGAATTAATGTCTGTCTCATTTTACCATCTCAGCTTACAAGTATCCCCAAAGCAGAACTATCTTCAGAAATCTGCAATGCATGAAGACAGACTGCTTTGTCCCTAAACATTTTCCTCCAAGAGAGGATGGATGCTCAAAGAGCTGAACTGCACTAAATATGGGAAGGAGAGATTGCGTTAGATTGTGGTGTGTGATCTGATTCACCACCTACAAAATGGATGCAGCCTACAGTCAGCTGGATCTTTCTTTATTTCTGTTTTTACCCAAATTGCTCTGTGCAGTACAGAAAAGAAATAGCAACTTTCCAGAACAATGGCCCAGAATGTGCTGGAGCCCATAATGACAGGCAGCTGGATGGTTTGTTCCTCAGGGGCCTCATCCTTCCATGACTTTTTCACACTGTGAATGGGGCCCATGCATCATGCAGGAGGCTCGCACATCCCGTCATGCCTTCTCTTCTCTTGCTTATTATGCTACTTCCTGATACTGGAAATTGGCACTGGAAGGAATCTTAGCAGCTTTAATGGCTGCAAGGCTCAATTTTGATTTGTTCCAGCAGTTGTAGGTGCTGGAAATGGAACAAACTACAGAGAACCTACATGCATCAAAAAAGGAGAAGTCACTGACAGTGGCTCAAATGGGTGCACGGCTGCAGGGAATCTCGCTGCTGCACATTTTTGCCGGCCCCTACCCTTAAAGACGGGCGCCGGGGCCGAGCACAAGGGGTGGAGCCGAGCGCCTTTAAAAGGAGCTCCGTGCACCTGTGCCGGCCTCCTCAAGTTTGGCTGGGCCAGGGCGCATTTGGCTCTTCTCGCCCAGCCAATCTCCCTGCTCAAGCGGGGATCTAGCTGTGGCGCTCGGACGCCGCTTTTGCAATTGCCTCATACGAGGCCAGCTGTGGTGCCCGGATGCTGATCTGGGCAGGAGCCTCTTCCGAGGCCGATTGAGCTTGCCGTGGTGCTTTGCTGCGGCTCGGCGAACTCCTACCGAAAAGTGGCCACTGGTCTGGGTGCCTCACGGGGGCTTGGTCCTTCATTGCAAGCGCCCCGAGGCAGTCTTCTGCCGGCCTGCCCCGACGCTTCTCCGGGGCCTATTATTGTTTAAATTGCGCCACAAAATGGCGCAAAAAAGAGGACCTGCCATATTCAGAGCAGGTCCTCGGGGCAGCGATCGGGGCCTCCTAGGCTGGTGGCCCAGTGCAGCAGGGCCTCTGCTGGGCCCAGGATTGCCCGCGGCCCTGCACACTGTGCAGGGCATTTGAATGACAGGGCCCCTGCTGTGCCCGGGTTTTCTTCTGGCCCTCCAATATCAATTGGGCCTTCTAGGCATGGGACTCAAGGCCCTGGAGGCCTTGCCATTGGACCCCAGGGCCTTGGTTTCCCGCATCACGGCACTTGAGCATGCCGCGGGTCTTGATGCTAGGCCGGCCACTCCTCGGTTAGCCAGAAAATTGGCCCACCAGGTGGCTGATCCATTTGCCACTGATTGGCCCCGGTTGACTTCCCTCCTCAATCAGAGGGTTCAACAGCTTTAGGCGGTACGGCCTCCACCTGTGTCTGAGGCGGTGGCGGCGCAGTCGGCCTGCATGGCGGCCTTTCCTCCGGCTGACTGCTCAGACCTTGACAGATCATTGCCTCCCTTGTCTGGTCCTGTGGGCTCTAATTCGGTCCTGAGCCCCGATGCTCCGCGGCAGCTGGAACCCCCGGTGGGGGCAGTTGCTGTGAGTGCACCTGGTGAGTATAGTGGTCAAGTAAGCTCACACTACGGGGGGTCATGGCATCTGGCCCCTATGGTTCAATGGCCCTGGCTGCAGCAAATGGCACTGGCATTTCCACCTCATGGCCCACTGCTTCTGGCCCCAAACGTTACTTCCTGGCAGGCACCTTATCCACCAATGCCTCCCAGCATTTTGTGAGGCAAGAAGGACGTGGCCCGGTCAAATTTTTTTGAGGAGGCACGGGAGGAACAGGTTGCCGGCCCCTTCAACGAGCCTCCTTATCCTAAACTGAAAGTATTCCCCCTTGGTCTGGTACCCAAGAAGTCTTCGGGTGACTTTCACCTTATCCACCATTTATCTTACCCAGCCGGTTCATCAGTCAATGATGCCATACCGGATGAACTTTGTTCTGTCCAGTATACCTCTTTTGACCAAGCCTTACGGATGGTCCGTGCTTGTGGTCATGGGGTGCTGCTGGCCGAGTGTGATATCAAGTCTGCTTTCCAGCTCCTCCCCGTCCACCCTGTTGATTTTGAGTTGCTGGGCTTTTGTTTTGAGGGCCAGTACTTCGTCTTTTGGCTGCTCCGTATCATGCTCCGCATTTGAACGTTTTAGTTCTTTTATTCATTGGGCACTTGTACACAGGTCCGGGGTCCACAATGTTGCCCATTACTTGGATGATTTTTGTTTGGAGGGCGGCAAGGATCTGGGACATGTGAACAACTGTTGCTTTCTTTTCAGGAGCTGATGGATGAGTTGGGAGTACCATTGGCTCCTGAAAAGACTGAGGGGCCTGCAACCACACTTACATTCTTAGGGATAGAAATTGACACCTTAGCACAGGCATCATGGTTACCCAGGGACAAGGTTGGGCGCATTTTGGAAGCCATTCTCTCCATGCTGGCCAAGTGCAGGGTTTCACTCCATGACCTGCAGGTTCTTCATGGATATCTCAACTTCGCTTGCAGGGTGATCGCACCTGGCCGGGCTTTTGCAAGGTGCCTGTGCGATGCCATGGTTGGTTTATCCCAGAAGTACCACAGGGTTCGGCTCACATTAGACGCCGCCGCCAGCGTTGCCGCGCTCTCCCCGCCCCTGCCATCGGCGGAGAGATGAAAGGGAGCCTTCCGTGGCCCGGAAGGCTCAGAAGACGCCGCCGCCAGCGTTGCCGCGCTCTCCCCGCCCCTGCCACAGGCGGGGAGATGAAAGGGAGCCTGCCGTGGCCCAGAAGGCTCAGAAGACGCCGCCGCCAGCGTTGCCGCGCTCTCCCCGCCCCTGCCATCAGCGGGGAGATGAAAGGGAGCCTTCCGTGGCCCGGAAAGCTCAGAAGACGCCGCCGCCAGCGTTGCCGCGCTCTCCCCGCCCCTGCCATCGGCGGGGAGATGAAAGGGAGCCTTCCGTGGCCCGGAAGGCTCAGAAGACGCCGCCGCCAGCGTTGCCGCGCTCTCCCCGCCCCTGCCATCGGCGGGGAGATGAAAGGGAGCCTTCCGTGGCCCGGAAGGCTCAGAAGATGCCGCCGCCAGCGTTGCCGCGCTCTCCCCGCCCCTGCCACCGGCGGGGAGATGAAAGGGAGCCTGCCGTGGCCCGGAGGGCTCAGAAGACGCCGCCACCAGCGTTGCCGCACTCTCCCCGCCCCCTCCACCGGCGGGGAGATAAAAGGGAGCCTTCCGTGGCCCGGAAGGCTTGGAAGATGCCGCCGCCAGTGTTCCCGCCGCCGTTGCCCAGGAATGGGAGGCGGAAGAAGCAGACAACGCTGGAACCGAAGCCGCCGCCGTCGCAGCCGCCACGCAGGGCTGTCCCTCCCCGCCCCCTGCTACCAGGCGGGGAGGTTTAAAGGGCTCCCGGGTCAAGGGACTCGAAGACGAGGGAAGAGGGAATGTTGGTCCTGCCAGCCAGGAAGGAGGGGCAGCATTCTATCTAGGGAAGTTCCGGAGAACCATATAGGTGTTGTGACGGGCAAGGGGCGGTATGGCGGGTACCGTGGGGCGGGCCGCACTCGGGGAATGCGGGTCCGATGTTTAAGTGCGGTCCCTCATTCCAGCCCTTCAGGTACATCTCTGGGCCCTGAGCGGCAGATCCGGAGTGTCCCCGCCCTTAGGCTGCTGTTGGTGAATGCCAGGTCGGTATGTAATAAGGCCCCCCTGATTCAAGATGCCATCCAGGAAGGGCTGGCCGACCTGGCATGCATCACCGAAACCTGGCTGACGCCTGAAGATGGAGTACCTCTTTCAGACATGTGTCCAGCTGGGTTCGGTATTTGGCACCAGCCTAGAGGTGAGGGGAGGGGCGGTGGTGTCGCCATTGTTGCCAGGGAGTCTTTGGGAGTTGCTAGGGCCACTGCTCCACAAGTGGCTGGTTGTGAGGCCCTGCTTCTACGGTTGGGCCCCAAGGGTCAGTTGGGGATCTTACTCCTGTACCTGCCCCCTTGCAGGGTAAGGGATGCCTGAGCTCCTCGAGGCCGCCTCGATGCTGGCGTTGGAGTTCCCGAGACTTATGGTTCTGGGGGACTTCAATTTCCCATCGCTGGGGATGGCTTCTGAGGTGGCAAGGGAGTTCATGGCTTCCATGGCAGCCATGGGCCTGACTCAGGTAGTTCGGGGTCCGACCAGGGGCAGTGGTCACATGCCAGACTTAGTTTTCTTGTCGGAGCAGTGGCAGAGTGATCTGAGATTACAGGATCTAGTCATCTCACCTGTGCCATGGTCAGATCACTATCTGGTGACTCTTGACTTTCTGGGGGCGATACTTCATCGTAGGGAGGCAGGGCCGATTAAAATGGTCCGCCCTCGGCGACTAATGGATCCAGATGGATTCCAGAGGGAACTGGGGGATGTTCCTCTGGATCGGCTACACGATTCACCCGGGGCACTCGTCGACCTGTGGAATAGGTCGACAACAGTAGCCTTGGATGAAATCACGCCACTGCGGCCTCTCCATGCCCGGGGGATTAGGTCATCTCCGTGGTTCACAGATGAACTGCGTGAACTCAAACGGGCAAAGAGACGCCTAGAGCGCCGCTGGGCGAAGACCCGGGATGACTCCGATTGGACACTAGCTAGAGCTGCTATTAGGGCCTACCTAGTGGCGATGGGGGTGGTGAGGTGGCAATACTTCACCACCCTTATTGCCTCCGCTGATAATCGCCCAGCCACCCTGTTCCGGGTAACCAGGTCCCTCCTTGGTAGGGGGAGATCGGTGCCCGGTTGGCAGGGTTCGGCTGAGGACTTTGCTGACCATCTGGTGGAGAAAATCGATCGGATTCGTTCTGGATTGAACCCTGGCGTGGACGGGGAGAGTCGGGGGGGGGTGCCAGTGCACAGTCTTGCTGTACGATCTGGGATCAGTTTGATCCTGTTGTCCCTGATGAAGTGGACAGGCTCCTTGCAGCTGTTCGTGCCACTACATGTCCTTTGGATCCCTGTCCCACTTGGTTGGTGAAAGCCTCCAAGGAGGTAACAGGTGGCTGGGTTGGGGGGATAATAAATGCCTCGTTACAGGAGGGGGTATTTCCTGCACAGCTAAAACATGCCTTGGTGCGCCCCCTCCTGAAGAAAATGTCCCTCGACCCAGCTGTCCTTAACAACTACAGGCCAGTTTCCAACCTGCCCTTTTTGGGTAAGGTTTTGGAGAAGGCGGTGGCGTGCCAGCTGCAGAGTGTCCTGGAGGAAGCGGATTATCTAGACCCCTTTCAATCAGGGTTCAGGCCCGGGTATGGAACGGAGACGGCATTGGTCGCGCTGATGGATGATCTCTGGCGGGAGCGGGACGGGGGTTGTCCATCCGTCCTTGCTCTTCTTGACCTCTCAGCGGCCTTCGATACCGTCGACCACGGTATCCTTCTGGAACGGCTCGAAGGATTGGGGATCCAGGGCACTGTGTTGTCCTGGTTTTCCTCTTTTCTGGAGGGCCGTACCCAGTCGGTGTGGTTAGAGAGTGAGAGGTCCAGCCCTAGGCCCCTCAAGTATGGGGTGCCTCAGGGCTCTGTGCTCTCTCCTCTCTTATTTAACATCTACATGAAGCCACTGGGTGAGATCATTCGTTCCCACGGGGTGCGGTACCATCAGTACGCGGATGATACTCAGTTGTACATCTCGGCCCGTGGGGACCCCAGTGATGCTGTTGAAATCCTATCCGGATGCCTGGAGGCCATTGGGGTCTGGATGGGGGCCAATGGGCTTCGGCTGAATCCCAGCAAGACAGAGTGTTATCCAGGGAGTTACCACCTTTGGTACTGGATGGGGCTGCTTTGCCCCAGACAGACCCAGTGCGCAACTTGGGGGTTCTTCTGGACTCGCGGCTGCTTCTAGAAGAACAAGTAGCGGCTGTGGCCAGGAGGGCTTTTGCCCAACTTCGGGTAATTTGCCAATTGCGCACGCTCCTGGACCGGGGCTCCTTGCTTATGGTCACCCATGCTGTGGTTACTTCCCGACTAGATTATTGTAATGCGCTCTACATGGGGCTGCCCTTGACGACCATCCGGAGGCTGCAGCTGGTCCAGAATGCGGCGGCCCGGGTGGTGATGGGGCGTGGGCGATATGCCCATGCCTCACCGCTACTTCGGGAGCTGCACTGGTTACCAGTTTGTCTCCGGGTGCAATTTAAGGTGCTGGTTTTGACCTTTAAAGCCCTATATGGCAGGGGGCCAGGATATCTTAGAGACCGCATCGTCCCAAGAGTGTCTGCCCGTCCAACCAGAGCGGACCGGCGGGGCTCTCTAATAGTGCCACCAACTAGGGGTGCACATCTGTCTAGCACCCGAAGGAGGGCCTTCTCCGTGTCCGCACCAACTCTCTGGAACCTCCTGCCAATAGACCTAAGACTCCAAAGTGAACTGCTGCCTTTCAGGAAAGGAGTGAAGACCTGGCTGGCAGGGCAGGTGTGGGGCCCGAATGGGACTATGGTGCCCGCCTGCTGGCTTTTATAAGAACTCTCTCTTCTTCCTTTTGTATAGTAGGTGGGATGGGTGGGCGGGATATGGGTTTTTTTTAAAGGGGGTGGGTTGTGGGTTTTTATAATGTTTTTTATGTATTTCTAGAATTATTGTAATGCCGCCCTGAGTCGGGTTCCGCCTGAGTGGGCGGCATATACAAATATGACTATAAAATAAAAAAAAATAAAAAAAATTAGGCATGCGGGCCGATCTTCGGATTTGGCTCGCATTCCTGGCTGATTTTAATGGGGTGTCTTTTTGGTATTCAGAGCTTTCTCTCATGACAAAATTCCAGGTGCAGTCTGATGCTTCTGGAGCCTTGGGCTATGGTATCTACTTTGATGGACGCTGGTACTGTGGCCGGTGGCCGGAAGCATGGCAGGGTTCTGAATTGCTTCGGGATTTGACATTCCTAGAATTCTTTGCTATTTTGGGGGCCCTGTTGTTATGGGGGAAATTCTGGGAGAATTCAGTAGTACATTTCTGGTGCGACAATGCTGCCGTGGTGCACACTGTAAATGCCCAGATGTCCCTTTCACCTAGGGTTATGTCCCTTGTTCACCAGTTTGTATTACACTCCTTGCGGCATAATATTGTTTTCCGGGCTAGGCATGTTCCAGGCATTGATAACAGTATTGCCAATGCTTTGTCCCGCCTGCAGATTTCACGGTTTCGGGCACTAGCACCGGGGGCCAGGGAGCTTCCCTCTCCACGTCTGACCGAGATGTGGACATTTGGTGAGGTGAAGTGACCAAAGCTATTGGCCTGTCCCTTGCTAGCCGTACCCGTAAGGCGTACCAACGGGCTTATCAGGTGTTTGCTATAGTTCGTCAGGGTGTTCCTTTGAATGACTTGTGGCCTGTGCCAGCTGACCATGTTCTCCAATACATGGTGGACCTGCACAGATGTGGACTTGCTGCCCGTACCATTGGTGGCCGGCTTTCCGCCTTGGTTTTTGCTGCCAGGGCTTGGGGTTACCTGGACACCATGGGAGATTTTCGTATCCGCAGAGTTCTGGAAAGCTGGGCTCGGGAACATTGCCCTCGCCCAGACATGTGGCAACTGGTATCCCCGGAGGTTCAATTGCGCCTGTCTGAGGCTTGGCCAGCTCTTTGCAACGACCAATTTGAATCTGCCCTATTTCATGCTGCCACCACAGTAGCCTTCTTTGGGGCTTTGAGGGGGAGTGAACTGGTATCCTTTTCCAGGGCAGACCATTCCCGCAGGGCCCTTGAGTTGGCAGATGTGGCTCTGTCCACTGATTCTGTCATGCTGGCCATCCGCTACTCCAAGGCAGATCAGCGGGGCAGAGGCACTACAGTGGTCCTGCTCAGCTGTGGTATCTGGGCGATTTGCCTGGTTTTGGCTTTGGCATCCTTCCTGGATGTGCATGGCTCCCTTCAGGGACCTCTTTTCTGCCATCAGGATGGGTTGCCTCTGATGAAATACCAATTTTGGAAGGTCACGGGTTCAGCCTATGTTGGGCATCCCTGGGGCAAAGTATGGCACCTTCCACCTATTCCTTCCACATAGGTGCTGCATCGACAGCAGCGGCCTTTGGGTATTTGGATAATGACATACAACGGATGGGTCGGTGGGGTTCTGATTGCTTTCGTTCATATGTTCGCCATATGTTGCAATGAGCTTCTCGCTGGCACTTGTTCTCTCTTCTGTTTATTTCAGCTCCTGTTTTGCTTGCTGTTCCAGCCTGGGTGTGGATCGTTGGGCACAGTTACATTTTCTGGGTGGCCCGACATGCTGTTTCATCCCCTTGGGGGATAAACCTGGGGCTCAGTGATGTGGTGTACCTGATGTGGCGTGGCTTCCGAGGGATGAGTTGGCGTGATTTGATCCCGTTTGTCCTTGCTGCCTGGAGTTGTGTGCCACCTGATGTTTTGGTCCTCCACCTGGATGGTAATGACTTGAGCCAGGTCACCAGCTTGGACTTGGTGGTATCCATTCGCAGGGATCTGGGTCTGATCCAACAGTGTTGACTGCAGGTGCACTTCATCTGGTCCTACATCATTCCACGTGCATTTTCCAGGGAGGCGGTGATCCCCGCCGCATTGACCGTGCCTGGCGGTCTGTGAATTGGGCTATTGCTAGATATTTTTCAGAGCAGGGTTTGGACATGGTGGTGGAGCATCCGGCAATCTGGATTGAGGAGCCCAGCTTGTATCGCGGAGATGGGGTGCACCTCTCCGTGCGTGGCATGGATCTTTTTCTGGCATCATTGCAAGCGAGCCTGGTGACTGAGCTGGCGATTGGGGGGGGGCGGTGAGTCAAAAAATGACTCCTCCTCATGTGGCGGTTAGCACTGGTAAGCACAACCAGTCCACCCTTAGGAACCCAGCAGGTACACATTTGGTTGACCATCAGAAGCACAAGGTAGAGGGAGAGTCGGGCTGGCCAATCAAATATGGATAATGAACAAGGTAATGCTAGGTTCGGAGACTTGCAAAACCTTTGACAGTTCACCGGATTTCCATCAGAAGCTGGAGTCAACAAGTATCACTTCTGACTGGGGTCAATAATTTGTTTAAGGAAGCAAACAAATAGATACAATGTAGCAAATTAAGTTCAGGAAATAAGGACTAGTACTTGCCAGTGCTATTCCGGCCCGTTTGCCTTAGCTCAGTTAAACAAAGTTACAAGTTAATAAAGTGGCCCAATTTTAAAACCAATACAGGTGTCCGTCTCTTTATTTTGGGGTGGGTCTGGCAATGGGTGCGCGGCTGCGGGGAATCTCGCTGCCACGTGCTTTTGCCAGACCCCACACTTAGAGATGGGTGCCGGGGCCGAGCACAAGGGGCAGAGCCGAGCGCCTTGAAAAGGAGCTCCACGCGCCCATGCAGGCCTCCTCAAGTTCGGCTAGGCCAGGGTGCATTTGCCCTCCACCCCCTCCCTAGGTAGCAGTGTGATAATTTTTTGGTCGCTCCAGGGCCGGGTGGGAATTTTTGCTTGAACCTGCATTGGCTACTTGGTTCTTGTAGTTTTCACCCATCCCACACTGTTGCTGATGGTTGAGTCACGGGTTTTTGTTGTTGTTGTTGTTGTTGTTTTGTTTTTCAGGTCACTTTGGCTGTTAGCACTGGTAAGGACAATAAGTCGACCTCTAGGAACCCGGCAGATACGCATTTGGTTGACCATCAGAAGCACAAGGTAGAGGGAGAGTCGGGCTGGCCAATCAAATGTGGACCATGAACAAGGTAATGCTAAGTTCGGAGAATTGCAAAACCTTTGACAGATCTCCGGATTTTCCTCAGAAGCTGGAGTCAACAAGTATCACTTCTGACTGGGGTCAATAATTTGTTTAAGGAAGTAAACAAATAGATACAATGTAGCAAATTAAGTTCAGGAAATAAGGACTAGTCCTTACCAGTGCTATTCCGGCCCGTTTGCCTTAACTCAGTTAAACAAAATTACAAGTTAATAAAGTGGCCCAAATTTAAAACCAATGCAGGTGTCCGTCTCTTTATTTGGGGGTGGGTCTGGCAAAAGGTCCAGTTAAAATGGTTGAATTGTTAGCTAGTCTGCAGAATAGCAGGGGAGTTGTTCAATTTGCTGATATCCTGAATCAGCTTGCTTATTTAGCCACATCACAACACAGGAAATAGTTGAAGGAGTCAGACCAAATAGGGTCACTTAAGGTCTGTAGGTCATTTGGATGTAAGAATTGAATAAATCTAAGAATAAATAAATAAATTGCACCAAATGTCAAATTGCAAGTAACCCTATTTAGACCACTTGACCCCGCTCTAAAAGGGTCATTTTTGATGTGACCCTACACACTTGTGATTTTGAAAGAATTGTTTCTAGGCTGCATGGTTTTTGCAAGGTCTTTACTGTTTCTCTCCAGTTTTGGAAGGAGGTGATGGTCTATATAGGAACCTTCTCCTCAAAGGACAACATTCCATAGGAAATGAAATGGTTAGGAGGGATGCATACTAATAGAAGGCAAGGCCAGAGCATGGTTCATTCTCATTCTCCTTCAATCCTAACATGAGCACAATTTTGATTCATCCCTGCATTCCCTCACAGTCTCCCCAACTCCTTGATATTTACTTATTTATTGACCTTCCATTATTCTGCTTTCCATGTGTTCTGGTGCAAACTATGTACTTTGATGTTCTTAATAAAAATCCATTTACCTGGCTATACTCCACTCAGGTTCAATACGTTGAACTTTGGGGTCATCAATATATTCAAACTGCAGCATGCTCTCTAACTGGGCTCGGTCCACACTGACTGAGACATGTACAATCCCTAGGCCATGAGTTGAGGGTGCAGACACACAAACAATTTCATTCATGGATCTCCTGTAATAGAGAAGAGACAAGAAATATAACCTACAATACAAGTCTTTTTTTAAAAAAAGAGATAGTTGTGTTAGGTTGTTTCTGCATATTGACTCCATTAAGGAAGAAAAGGGGGAAAGAAGGAATGACAAAATATTGTGGCACTTTAAAGACTAATATACAATTTTGTTTTAGATTTCATGGATCAAAATCCACTTCCTGAGATACAGTGCTTCTATTATGCCAGCTCTATTTATACATATCATCACAGAAGAGAGTGTCACAACCCAGGTAAAGATATAGATAATAAATAAAGTCTACAGGGTTCAGGGCTCCCTCTCTATAGTTACTTGGCTACACTATCTTATCCTGCTGATCAGAGCTTCTGGGAATTGAAATCCATGAACACTTGGAGAATCAAGGTTGGCCAACCCTAGTTTAAAACAAGCCTACCTTGGAATGGTACAATTGCCACCACACCCAAGAAAAATACCAAAATCTTCTGTAGCGGTCAAGGCAAAACTTGTCTTTTAATACTACAAACAAAAATCCAGGCAGTTTGAAAGGATGTTTATATTTTATTAAAAGAAAAAGAAGTTTAAGGGTTGTTGTTGTTCAGTCACACAGTTGAGTCTGACCCTTTGCAACTCCATGGGCCACAGCATGCCAGGGTACAAAAGGCAAAATATTCTGTTAAATTACAAAAAAAAAATGGTTTCCCAAAATAATATTGTGAGAGGCAGAATTATGACCAATTAAAAAGAACACACCCAACAGTATAAAGCTAGCCAGCCTATATGGTACTCACACCTTGATGGAAAAACACATTATCTTTAGACATGCACAGAGTGTGACACTTTCTGGTAAAACATCATAGAATGGCAGGATGTACAACAGGTGAGCCAGTGTTCTTCCCAAGAGGCAAGCTTGTCTTATGGACAAACTTCCCCTGCTTCTGAGACTGAGTGAATTGATTAACTTTCTTACTCCTTTATATTCCTTAAATAGTCCATTCAATTGCTCATCTAGAAAAGCACCTTTTATTATGTCTTTAGGGAAGGAATCAGGGCCTCGAGGTAGCCTGCAGTGGAACTCTTGCCTCCTATCAGAGTTAGTTAAGAATCAATGAAACCTGTAGGACAAATGTGGCAATGTGTAGAACTTCTATTAAAGGCTCCTGGTTGCTAGCAGTGTTCCTTTCCAGGATACTCCATTCCATTGTTTGTAAAACTCAACTCCACCACCAGTCCGCATTCTGTCTCTGCTGATCATGCTCAATTTTCCCTGGGCTGTTTTAGATGTATCTCTCCCTCCTGTATATCTTTGAAATCTGCAGGTCTCCAAGTTCTGGAAATACTTCTCAGGGAGAAAGATAGATGATGATTGGATTCACACTCAGAAAATGATTTCATCATTAATACATAGAATGTATAACATCCTTTTCCCAGAACATTACCAATCTACTTTTTTAATTATAAAAGATTCTTCATTATAAATGGATTCAAACTATCCCCCCCCCAACACCCCCCCCCCAAAAAAAAAACTCTTGGGTGCTTCCCTTCAAAGAGGAAAAATCCCCTTTTCAAAGAGTTTACAAATTGGGGTTGGGGAGAAGGAGAGAAACAGAAAAGAGTAACCATCAAGAGAGGTGGGGAAGAGGAGGATGTAAAGATAAGAAAAGATACATATGTAGATATATTACTACAGCTTTATGTAGCCAGCCTGGGTCCTAATAAGAATCATTTCCCCTTGGAGACATGATGCTCAGCCATTCTCTGCCATGTCCCTTCTTCTAACTGCCAGTGGCCTCATAGGAGTAAAGGCATTTTTATTTTTTTGCATGCCAGAGACTAGACTTCAGAGAAGCCTGCTTAGCCCTTGTGTGAGATCCAAAGCGACACATCACTGCTGGCAAAGAGTTACTGCAAGCTCCCTGTGATCAGTTAATTAGCTTTCTGCGCCATTACCATGTCGTCATGGTGAATCTCCCACTCCTCCGATCAGAGGCAGGAGAATAGAGGAAAGCTGTAATTATAGAGAATCTCATTAGAAACTGCTTCATCTAATCAGTCTCCCTGTATATCATGAGTATGTACCAAGTTCATCACCTAAAAACCATTCAGAGAAAAAAAATAAAAATAAAAAGGGGAAAAAAGAAATTTAAAAAATATAGGCCACATTATGGCCTCACATGGATGAATAGCATACTGTAACACTTGGCAATGTTGGTGTACTTATTTCTATCAGGAAGGCAGATAACCCTGAAAATTAGGAAGAGAGACAAAATGTAACAATGCATTTAGAGATGATTTAAATCAAGTAATGACACATGACATTGCCATTTTTGTCCTAGATCTGCACATTTTTTTTAAAAAAATGTTCTTGACAACAATAACACCACCATCACAAAATAATTACAGTGATACCTCATACAAGTCCAAACTTGGTTCCCCATGCAAAATCTTAGCCACGATGCCTCATACAAAGTCCAAATGCTTGCTGCGATGCCTTGTACAACGTCGTTTCCATAGAGACACATTTTACTGTAACAACACAGACTTTAAGGCAAAGTCAAAGAAACAGACAGGAAACTGACAGAACTGTAAGAAATCATTCTGAAGGCTAAATACATTACAAAAACATGTCAAATAACCCTGATTGTCCAAGAACCTGAAGAATGCTTCTAAAAATTCTGATGAAAAAATACAAAAAATCCAAAATTGTGCTCAAAACTACTCCTAAACACTCTTTGCCTCATGCAAAACCCACAAGAGCAATGCATGCATGTGTCATGCATTTTATACTGCCCAGGCACAATGCAACCTGGGGAAAACCCCAATGCCTCATACAAAGTCGCAGCGACTTTGTATGAGGCAACTTTTTTCAAGGAATTAGGCGGTGATGTATGAATTCGATGTTGTACGAAGCGGACTTTGTATGAGGTTTTACTGTATTTAGATTACTAGGGAAGCCATTTCCCAAGTATTAGTAGCATTGTTGTACAATGTAGTTACTTTCTGGAACTTTTCGGGTGCTAAAACTAGCCAGATGGCACTTCATTCATTCTATACTTTGATTGGCCAAAAGGCAAATGCTGCTTTAGTTGTGTATTTTGTGCATCAGCATGAGTTGAATTAGCTGACTCATAAGACTTCTCCTAGTTTTGCATGTGAACTCCATGTGGATTTTATTTTTTGTTTTTACAAAACACTTGTGTTGCCTTGTTTTTACTCTGCCAGGTATTTTGTTCTTCAGGAGGGCAACAACCAGCAGAATCAGAGCTAACAAGACTCAGAGATTTCAACCTGTCTGTGTCAGAAGACTAACAGAATCACTCTCCATAAGGGAGGACCTGAAAATACAGTACAGTAAAAGGTAAAGGTAAAGGTTTCCCTTGCTCGAAAGCCAGTCGTATCCGACTCTAGGGTGCAGTGCTCATCTCTGTTTCTAAGCCGAAGAGCCAGCGCTGTCTACTTCTGCAGACGTCTCCATGGTCATGTGGCAGGCATGACTAGACACCGGAGCGCACGGAACGCTGTTTACCTTCCCACCGAAGTGGTCCCTATTTATCTACTTGCAATTTCTTGCTTTCGAACTGCTAGGTTGGCAGGAGCTGGGATGAAGACGGGAGCTCATTTCCGTCCTGCAGTACTCGGGAATCGAACTGCTGACCTTCCGCTTCCCAGTCAGCGTTTTAGTGACTTGAGCCACTGCAGTACCCAGTTTCACAGTACAGTGAAACCTCACATAATGACATGTTCGGGTAGCAACGATTTCGCTTAATGACGCGTTGTTATGCATCACGTGTTTCCCCAGACAACGATGTTTACATAGCAAACGATGCTAAAAAAAGTTGTTATATGGGGGACCCCGTATAACAATTTTTTTAAGCGTCATTATACGGGAGTCACATAGGAAACTGCAGAATGACGTTTTCTGCATAGTGACGCTATTTGGGGAACCAAGTAACGTCATTATGTGAGGGTCTACTGTAATTGTGTCACTCCAAAGATATTCCTCATTATTCTGAAAATTTATTTCAAATGCTTTCCTCCTTCATTTGGACTTCTTCTTACCTTGTGGCATCCCTCCTCTCTGGCTCTTCCAACAGTGAGCACTTCCTCTAATTAACAAAAGGTGACGAGGCTATGATATATTTTCTTTAACCAGCTTGCACTTAATGTTAATATGGCTTCATACACTTGCAACACAAAAAGCCAACAGATCATAAATGTTGCAGGTTACTGAAGCAATTCCTTCATTGTGCTTGTCTCTTAGTCCTGTGTGGTTGGAGACATAGCACCCCATGGCTTCCCAAGCACAAACAAACCTTTGAACATTTTAGAACAACAATAAGCCTCAACTCCAGATCTACAAACCTCACCCTGTTTGGTCTGTTCAACTCCCCACAAAACACCCTGTCCAGTTGTTCTCTGCTTGTAATCATCTTCATCACAAGTCAATGTGATTCTTTTCAGGTTTTTTGTTTTAATAGTGATTACTCAGACTGCGGTGGCTCAAGTGGTTAAGATGCTGAACTTGCTGACTGGAAAGTCGGAGTTCAATTCCTGAGTACCACAGGATGGAGTAAGCTCCCATCTCTGTCCCAACGCCTACCAACCTAGCAGTTTGAAAGCAAGAAACTGCAAGTAGATAAAGAGGGACCACTTCTGTGGTAAGGTAAACAGCATTCCATGCACTCCAGTGTTGAAGCATGCCACATGTCCACGGAAACATCTGCAGATGCAGACAGCATTGGCTCTTTGACTATATACAGAGATGAGCACTGCACCCTAGAGTTGGATATGACTGGATTTTGAACAAGGGCGACCTTTACCTTACTAAGTGGTAGTTTACCATTCCCTTCTTCTGGAGGCATCTTGTGACTCTGCAGCCAGATGCTAAACAGTTATCCATAATCAAATACAGACTATGCCACGTACGACATTCAAATATAATTTGATTTTCTTTTAAACCCACAGTTGCCACTTTTTGTCTATAGGTAATTAAAACAACAAACTGAAAAGCTCCATAGATTTTATTTATTTTATTATTTATTAAATACATTTTTATACCATCCGTCTGCAAGGAGAGTTCCACCCTGGGCAGTTTACAGAATAAAAGGGGGAAAAGCCATTAAAATAAATACAATAAATGGTGGCAGAGTGCAACAACAACAGTAAAACAACTTCAAAAAAATCTCCTCACAGGAAGAAGGGCCTGAAAATGAATAATATTCAAATTAACTGACCATAGGGAGGATATCTTTAAAAGCTTCTCTATACAACTCAGTCTTTAATTGCTTCTTGAATATATTCAAAGAGTGTGGCTGATGCAGCTCTGGAGATAGACTTTCCAAAGCTATCATTGAGGACCCCCCCCCACCAGTTACAACCTTCCTTTCCATCCTTGGTATAAGCACCTGGAGCTGCACTCTCTGGGAAGACGGGGAGGATACAGGCAGTAGATCTTGGTGACAAACACTTCACAAGGTGACAAGGTCACAAACTGTTTTGGGCTTTTAATTTAATTTAATTTTTAAAGTTATATGCCATTCACTCAGGGAAAACCCAACTCAGGGTGTCTTACAAACAAAACACAGTACATGGTCACAAATAACAAGAACTAAATACGAACAGATAAAAATGTTAAAAATTTAAAAGCAGATAAAAACCACCCCCATTAAACCCACCCACCCCAATCATAAAAAGGGGAGGGTCTTGGTCATTATGTAAGCCAGCAGGTGGGGGCCGCATTTCCATCAGGGCCCCACACCTACCCCACCAGCCAGGTTTTGAATCCTTTCCTGAAGGGCAGCAATTCCATCTGTAACCATCTGTAGCTCTATTGGCAGGAGGTTCCAAAGGGCCAGTGCGGACACGGAGAAGGCCCTCCTTCTTGTGCTAGAGAGGCGAGCCCCTCTAGCTGACGGTACAATTAGGGAGCCCCTCTGGTCCACTCTGGTTGGATGGACAGACGTTCTTGGGGCGATGCGGTCTCTTAGGTATCCTGGCCCACTACCATGTAGGGCTTTAAAGGTCATCAATAGCACCTTGAATTGCACCTGGAGGCAAACTGGTAACCAGTGCAGTGTAAGTTAAAGTTGAGGGACTGTGGTGGCTTAGTAGTTAAGATGCTGAACTTGGTGACTGGAAGGCTGGCAGGTCAGCAGTTCAAGACACAAGTGCTGCATGACTGTCAGTTGACTGTCACAGCTCCTGCCAACCTAGCAGTTTGAAAGCAAGAAATTGCAAGTAGATAAAAAGGTAATAGAAAGAGAGGTAACAGTGTTCCGTGTGCTTCAGGGGCTAGTTATGGCTGCTACATGACCATGGAAATGTCTGCAGACACAGACCCTGGTGGCTCTTCGGCTGTAAATGAAGATAAGCACTGCACCCTAGAGTCAGATATGACTGGCTTTTGAACAAGGGCGACCTTTACCTAAGTTAAAGTTAACACCCTGTACCTGATATGGTTCACAGTGGGGAGCCAGTGTAGCTGGGCAAGGATTGCAGTAATATGATTAGATTTCTCGGGTTCAGATATCAACACAGACACAGTGTTTTGGACCTGCTGTAGTTTTCATATGAAGGACAAGGGCGAACCTATGTAGTAGTCAGTTCTTGAGACTACCAGTGTATGGACCAGTGTTGTTAGGGACCATCTGTCCAAGTAGGTCAGTACTTCATCCCTGCAGCAATTTGTCAAAAAATACTTATGTAAGCCCAGGCTTAAAAGGTCATTAAAGAATCAAAGGCTTTGAAGGAGCATCTTATCTACAGATTTAAATGAAAGAGGTGGTAAAATTTAACTAGGTATATTCTGTTTTCCTTTTTATCTGTTCCAGAAGCATGAAAATTTTTTTATTGAACTGGATGAGGAAACACTAAGCCTGTTAAATCCCTACTCATTAATATGCCATCCCTAATCTACTACTTCCCAGTCCAAGGATAAAATGGGTGCTAGGCAGTTTTATCTCTTTATAGAGAGTGCAGGAAACAGTGACTGGGATATATAATGTTTTTGTAATGCAACTTGGGAGACACGGGCTGTATAACAGGTAAAAAGGACATAGAAAAAGCAAACTGTCAACAGATTCAAGTGGGGAGAAATAACCAACTGGTTAATCATAGTTTTTCAGTTCTTGTTTGCACTTCCCAGAGTTTAGAAAACTTTTCTAGACTAAAGCCGCCAAAAGTCCAGAACAAATAGCTGTATCTTTTCTAAGGTCTGAAATATCTATTCCTCTTTTAAGTCAGAATGGCTGAACAAACACAATATTGCTTTTATCATAATCAATTACATTTATGCCCCACCATTCTTCTACCATGGAACTTGGTGTCATAATATTATTTCCCCCCAAATAGCAAACTAAAAGCCTAGGTTTTTTTTTAGTACGATGAACCACAATATTAATTACAAACATTAAAAATAGATTTGCAACTACTTAGCTTACAAGGTAAAGAAATGTAAAGTTTAATCCAGGAGGTCTCAACCTTTTTGAGCTGGGGCCCAGGTCACACTCCCTCAGGCAGCTTCGGGGGTCAAATGGCCATTTTGCCCTTCTTCCACCACATGGCACTTCCTGGTGTAGTGGAGGCAGTGAGGGGCCACCTGAAATGGTACCGTGAGCCGGATCCAGCCCATAGGCCACATGTTGAGAATCCCTAGTTTAATCCTTCTTTTATGCCACCTTTCCCCCACCTCTTCCTCTGATCTTCACCACAGCTATATCTATTCCTATAAATCTGTGCGTTAACTGTTGTGATTTGACAAAGGATGTTTAGCCAGGCCCCACTAGCCCCGACCGAGCATTCGTGCACTCGCCTGAACTTGGTACAGAGGTAACTGGGGGTGGGTGGGTGGGTTGAGAAATGCGCCAGTGGGGCAAGAGCCCCCCGGATGCAAACAAAAAAAGGGAACTTCAATTCCCAATGTTCCTTGCGCCGCACCGCATCAGAGCCAATCAGGCTGAGCGGCGCGAGCAAAAGGAACATTCGGAAATGCGCCACGGCCAATCAAAATGAAGCTGCAGGGGAAAAACCGCTGCACAAACTAAAATCGCAAACACCAAACTACAAGCCCCAGCATCCTGTGCGCCATGAGCACGCAGAACGCTGAGGAAGCTGGCGCGCAAAAAATAAAAATAAAAAAGGCAGGCCGCGGAACCCCCCCCACCGCCGCATACAGCGGTGATGGGATTCCTGTGGTCCGGCCACCCAGGCTGGCCAACGGAAATACCCCCACTCCAACGCCGTATCAAGCGGTGATGGGAATTCCGTGGTCCAGCCACCCAGGCCGGCCCATGGAAATACCGCCCCCAGCCACATCAAGCGGTGATGGGATTCCCATGGTCCAGCCACCCAGTGCGGCGCACAGAAATACCCCCACCCCAATGCCGCATGTAAGTGGTGATGCAATTTCCGTGGTCCGGCCACCCAGGCCGGCCAATGGAAATACCCCCCAATGCCGCATCAAGCAGTGATGGGATTCCCGTGGTCCGGCCACCCAGGCCGGCCCACAGAAATACCTCCACCCCAACGCCGCATGTAAGCGGCGATGCAATTTCCGTGGTCCGGCCACCCAGGCCGGCCCATGAAAATACCACCACCCCAATGCCGCATCAAGTGGAGATGGTATTTCCGCGGTCCAGCCACCGAGACCGGCCAATGGAAATACCCCCACCCCAACACAAAACAACACAATCCAAAAACATTCAAAAGTAATCAAAACCAAAAATAACAAACACAAAAAGTAAACACAAAAAGTGAACTCTCTGCGACAAACCAGGAAAGGGACCTTGGTGTCCTGGTGGACAGCTCAATGAAGGTGTCAACCCAGTGTGCCTCAGCAGTGAAAAAAGCAAACTCAATGTTAGGGATCATTAGGAAGGGTATAGAAAATAAGTCAGCAAGTGTCATTTTGCCTCTTTATAAATCTATGGTGAGGCCCCATCTGGAATACTGTGTACAGTTCTGGTCGCCATACCTCCAGAAGGATATTATGGAGTTGGAGAAAGTACAGAGGAGGGCAACCAGAATGATTAGGGGACTGGAACACCTTCCTTACCATCTGAGGCTGCAACGGTTGGGCCTTTTCACTCTTGAACGACGGCGTCTAAGAGGTGACCTGATTGAAGTTTATAAAATCATGCACGGTGTGGACAAAGTGGATAAGGAAAAACTGTTTTCCCTATCGCACAACACTAGAACTAGGGGACACTCCATGAAACTTTTGGGTACTAGTTCTCAAACAAATAAGAGAAAGTACTTTTTCACCCAGAGGATTACTGGTCTATGGAACTCCCTGCCAGAAGAAGTGGTGACAGCTGTCAGTCTTGACAGCTTTAAGAAAGGATTAGACAAGTTCATGGAGGACAAGGCTATCAATGGCTATAATTATGGCTACCTAAGGACAACCTCCGGGTTGGAGAGATAGGCAGGATATCTCTCAATGCCATTTCCAGGGAATCCTAAGCAGGTGAAGGCATCTCCTTGGGAATACCCTGAAGGAAATGGTGAGCCACTGTGTGAGACAGAATGCTGGACTGGATGGGCTGTGGCCTGTTCCAGCAAGGCTGTTCTTATGTTCTAAACACAAAACATCAAAAACCAAACAAGAAAAAACACACAGAACCCCACCCCCAACCCAAAACAATGCCCCCCAAAATTAAACCAGAGACCTTACCAGGAGACATCCTCGCTCCATGATGACCGGAACTAAACTGAGGAAAGAAAGAGACTACTTACGGAAGAAGAAATGACACCCAGAGGACAGTAGATAAAAATAGTAAATTAAAAGAAAAGCTCACCAGCCCCACCCAGAGGCCACAAGAGAAAAAAACATTCAAAAATATTCACAATAATCACAAAGAATTCACAAATTAATGAAATAAGTTTTCAAAACATTCAAAAATATTCACAAATAATTAAAAAAAAAGAAATAAGTTTTCACTAAAAAAAACAAAAAAAAATCTAAACACAGTATAGAAACATTGATTTTAAAAAAACATATTCTTACACATTTTTAAAATTATTATCCAAGGTACAACTATTTAAAAAAATTCACATAGTAACACATTATTTGGTTAAATACAATAATTATAAAAAATTATATCATCCTTTCCTCTTTTTTAAAACAAAAAAACAAAAACAAAAAAAATTATCACAGTTTATAACAGCCCATGCGTAAAAATAAAAATTTAAAAAACCACAATTAAAAACTAACCTCATTTGCATAAACATAAAACAAAAACCTTCCAAAACCATTTTAAACAGCCCGGCACCGCCAGGCAAAATCTGCTAGTTATTGATTTAAAATGGTCAGCGATGCCTGTTGTTTTTCCAGGGTTACATTTTCCTTAGAAACTAATGAGATAGAGAACATTCAAAGGGATTTTTGCAACCATAGAATGTGCTTGGGATTTAGGAAGGGCATAGGATTTTAATATTCAAAACTAAAGTGATAGATGAAAATTAGTAAACATTAATTTGGTTTATTGCTATTCAACTATTATCACAGAAACAGGTTGGCTTAAAGTGGCTAATGAGATCTTGGGCATTTGTAGTTGGAGTAGTTTAAACACTGTCCAAGAAAGCACAAAATATGTTACTACAACAAAATCAGTTACTTCACATACATATGCACAGATCAACCCTCTTACCCATAAAACTCGCAGGTCTGGTTACCCAGCAGCACCGACACACTACTGCCAGCTCCAAGAAAATGGCCCATGATGGTCACCATAGTCCCTCCTGACTCTGGCCCACGGCTGGGACTGAGAGAGCTCACTGAAGGGTTCTTTGGAATAAAAAGAAAAGACTTCAACAGACTTGGCTCAACAGTAAGTTATATTTTACACATAAAAAGAGGGGAAGAAGACTCTTTAGTTGAATGCTCAAATCTCAGAAGAAGATTAATAGTGACCATTTGCTTATAATAATAATATATTTATTTATTTTGTTTTGTATAAAGAACACTATCATTTTGATATTCTGATGAGGAGGCACTGAGGCTCAAATCATTGCTGAATTATGCAGCTTGCTGGCTTGCTTCATAGTAGCATACTCACTCACTCATTGTACCTATCGGCATTGCTGTGAGGCTAAAACACTGCTTTGACTTTGTTGGTGGAAGACACTGTAGCATGTAATGCCAACAAAGTATGCCATTCAATGTCACTGATCATCTCTGCCCTAAAGCTGAAACAGCTTTTTTGTATATACAACACAGTAATTCTGACTGCCATGTTCCTGCAGTCTCATGCAAAGCTGGAGTGTAGGACAGAATTCTGCGCATTAAAAAAATGAAGTTGAGTAGTCAGTAAGAGCAATAAAATACAAAGAACAAGATAAACCAAGCACAAGGACAATCAATCAAGTGCATTCATTAGGCAATACTGTACAAGTAAGTAGTACATTCGAGACACTCCATCGTAGAGAATATAAAATCACTGCATCCTTCATTAAAGCTCTTCCATAGCAATGTGTAGGAGCTTGGTGGTGCTATTGTGTTATCTCTTTTTTTACAATTGTAATTAATAAAACTATACCAAGGTTCAAAGAAGTTGTCAGCTTCAAGATTCTGAATTTCTTCTGGTCTTAACTGTGGTTATTTTTTCTGACAGAGCAAGACTCCATAGATGATTAAACCAGGGGACAATTTCAACATTTGATCATGGCTCTGCAGAATATTCATTTGTGTTGCAGCAAATGGCTATGAAGGAAGTTGTTCAGGTGCACAAAAACTCTGTGCTTTATGAACTCTGGTTATTTTACAGATAGCATTTCCTATGCAAAGCTAGAAGAATCGAGGTCAGACAGAGGAGCTCATAATTAGTAATGGTAGTTTATTCTTACTAAAAGAATCTGTTGATAATAAGTTCCTTTAAATTTGTTTTGTTAGTGAAAGTAATTTGCTAATTCTTCTTTTAGGGATCTCCTCTGTTCTTGGCAGATGTAGTTCCTGGAAATGATGCTAGAATAGTATAGTAAAATATATTTAAAAACTTGTACATAATCCAGAAGGCATTATACAAATGGCAGCATGAAATTAATTCATTGTTCAAAAGACTCCAGTGCCCATGCTCTGGAAAGAAACCCATTCTGAGATAAGTTTCCTGGTTTCAGGAGGTTTAGAAGGCATTCAAAGATGTGATTTTTTTTAAAAAATAATCAGGATGTTTTTCTTCAGATGTGAGACTTATCTTACATTAGGCTCTCAGTTTTATGCTTCATAATGATGCTCTAATGACAGCACTCCATGACTGAGCTCAGCATAAATAGTTGCTAGTCCAGGTTCTTCCCTGGCCTTGTAAATGAATTTCTTTGCAGTTTTTTTTTTATTATATCAGAAGCACACAATAGTGCTTTCTGGGTTGAAAGGATTTTTGTTTGAGATCTCCGCTCAAGGAATGCCTGAATGAGGCTCCTTTCATGTCCCAAAGATCTTTTTCCACTGAACTGGTTCCTATTTATCTACTTGCAATTTCTTGCTTTCGAACTGCTAGGTTGGTAGGAGCTGGGACAGAGACAGGTGCTCATTCCATCATGTAGTACCCAGGTCTTGAACTGCCAACTTGCCGACCTTCCATCTAACGAGGTGAGCTTCTTAACCACTGAGCCATCACATACCCTTATTTGCAGTAATTTCATTCCTTTCTACAATTGGAATAATGATGATGAAGCAGAATGCTTTGAAATCCAATAATGAAAAATTCAACAGTATTAATATTAAACACGCAGAACAATAGGTACAGTAGTTACAGCCCTCAACTTCTAAAATAAAATAACAGACAAAATTCTAAAGAATTTTAAGCAACAATTGACAGGTTGATCATAATAGAAATGAACAGATTTTTGGTCTCCAGTCACATTTGTACAATTCCAAGTCACATTTCTTTATTGCAAATTGCATTAAATCTCAGTGGAGTTTAAAAAAATATTTATTTTAAAGATTCTAGCACTCACGTCTGTACAGGTTTCAAAAGAAAAGGAAACAATTTTATGTTTTTACTACATTTTGTTCTTACAAAACTGTTTATTGCAGTATTTTATTGTGGTTTTACATGTCATGATTTAAAAATGACAAGGCAACATTTTTTTACTGTTCCTCTACAGGTATAAAATTCATTATTAATTGCATGAACTCTAATAAACTGCTCTACTCAGTTTTTAAAGCTAAATTACAAAACAGACTGATAAGGAATTTTACATTGTTTTAGTCAAACAGCATTGCTGACTTTCACCTAACTTCAAATACATTCCCGAAAGTGTAAACAAATCACATACTGAAAGATTATTTGTTTAGTATTTATTATACTTACAAATTGCCCAGTAACCTGATTTCTCATAAAGGTATATAGGGAAATTAAAAGCATGAAATGAAAAATAATAAACAATATTATATTAAAAAAAGAAATACAATCCCAGTAAAAACAGTGGTGAGGAAAACACCTAAGTAAAACCCAACTTAACCAAGAGCAGAATTAAAAGAGCAAAACCTAATACAACAAAAACAGCTCTACAAATTGTTGTAGAAAAGAAAAGGGGGCTTCTGGATTTTTGAAGACAGCTCCAGCCATAACAAACAGCAATAATTCAAACATATCAGTACACGAGTTGATGCTGCAGGTCTATCTCTGCCCCAGAAACAAAGCAGAGTTGTAAGGCTGAGATAATGAAAGATCTCCAAGGTACATTGACCACCTCTGAAACTTCTTAGATCTATGAATACACTCAAACTACAGAGCTAATCTTTTAAAGATGAAAGAGAAAATGCCACTCAAAGAAAGAGAGTGAACATGACTTAACTGGAAGGAACATTTCAAAGCCACTATCTCATGTCTACAAAAAGAAGACTTAACAATACTGAGATTCAATTCGTTACACTGCTTAAGCACCAGTTCAGAACATCAGCTGCTTTCGTGTTGATAGATGAAACAAATCAGAGAGCCTGGATATTATTGGCATGTTGTGATGCTGCCTTGAAAAATCACCATTGGGCACCACTCTGAAAATGCTATGGAGGTGGAAATGGAAGGCTTCCTTGGCACCCTTTCTGCCAATGAGTAAGCCAGAGGACCAAGTTGTATACTACACATGGCATGCCACCAGAAACCAACAATCTGTTAATGTTCCAGAGATGTGATCCAGACAGATCTCCTTGAAGCAGTAATTATACTTGCAAATGAAGCTTGTACTTAACCCCAATGACAAGTCACACACAAAAAAGACAAACTAATATATAAAGTGGGAGATTGGAAAGTACTCCTGTTATGATAATTAGGCCTTATTAAGCAGTTCAAGAACACCTTATTGGCCCAGACTGAGAAAATAGTGAGCCATAAGCTGTGTTCAACCAGACTTGGCACAAGTTTTCCCTCACTTGACTTCTAATGGCTATTTGTTTTCTTTTTTGCCCTTGGTTCAGATGGATGCCAAGGAACTACATGGACTGTGCAAGCAGGAAGAAGGCAAGGACAATTGTGTCAGCTGCACAGGACATCACTATGTGATGCATCAATGAGGACACTGACATGTGCACCAACCTTAGCAGCAGGAAAATCCATCAGATCCCTCTGCAAACTACCAGAATCTATCAGCTGGCGGGTGTATGTATATATGTAAATATGTGTGAAACATTTTAATAGATTCTTTATCTGTGTAGAAGGGAAAAGATTCTGAACATCTAAACCTCAGCAGAATAGCATCCCAGTATAAAGGATCATCTAGGGGAGAAAGAAAGGAGAAGAATCTTTATCCAAATCACAAGAAAGGAACTTTCAGATAAACATTAGGAGGAATGGGACAGTGAGAGCTGTTTTACAGAGGAATGTATAGTCTTATAGGTCTTGTTGTTTAAACAGTGATTAGATGGTTAAATACAGTACTTTAGTATCTGTTTTGGCAGGGGTTTGAACTCAATGACTTTTGAGGTCCCTTCTCATTTGTTTATATGCCTGCCTTGTTTATAGATAAATATACACAGGCTTTACATTACAAATGGAACTAATGAAAGTAGATAGGTTATCATTGCTTCCCTAGAATCTACCATTTTTCTTCTAGCCTAGCTGGGACCCAGATTGGAAAACATGTGGCATGGCATTGATTACACAAAGGTAAGTCAAGAGAAAATTCAGCTCTCCCTACCTGCATTCCTCTTTTGATTATTTTTTAAAGTATATCCATGGGGTTATATAAACATAGGTAAAGGTTTCCCTTGCTCGAAAGCCAGTCGTATCTGACTCTAGGGTGCAGTGCTCATCCCTGTTTCAAAACCAAAGAGCCAGCATTGTCTGCTTCTGCAGACATTCCCGTGGTCATGTGGCAGGCATGACTAGACACCGGAGCACACGGAACACTGTTACCTTCCCACCGAAGTGGTCCCTATTTATCTATTTGCAATTTCTTGCTTTCGACCTGCTAGGTTGGCAGGAGTTGCCTGGGACAAAGACAGGAGCTCATTCCATCCTGCAGTACTCAGGAATCGAACTGCTGACCTTCCACCTCCCAGTCAGCGTCTTAGCCAATTGAGCCACTGCATTGTAATTTTTGTTTCTGAACAACTCATTACTCCTCTAAAGGAACATGGCTGGAGGGAACGCTTCCATCACAGCTGTTCTTCAACAGAGCAGTTTTTTCTCATATGCAAATGAATAGAATAATTTATCCATGCACTTGAAGGGGGAAACAATGGCTGGTGACTGCCTCACTATGGTCTTGTTGGTTCAAGAATATCCACAGGCAACGCACTGGGGACTGGAGTACTAGCCCTAAAGAGTCACCCTGGGAAAAAGAAATAATTGATGCACATTTATTAAGATGCCTCCAAAATGTGTTTAAATTATCTTGAACAAACAGACCCATAGATCTTTAAAGAGCTTTCAAAGACATCAACAGTGGAACCCAGCTGCTGCCTTGAGTGTTTGGGCTGAAAAAAAGGTGGAGTATTTTCTTTAAAAAAAACAATACTGTATATAAAAATAAATGAATGCCAGACTTTCTGGATTGTCTCCCTTCTTCAAGCAGTTGATGTGTAATATTTTTCCATCATTAATGTACATTTCATTCTCATACATTGCTTGTAAGAGTGGTGAGAAGGGAGGTGCAATCTGCTGGATGTATCTGCCAATTACTGGGCAATGGGTGAGCACAAACAGAGCACAATAAATTATGAAATAAAGCTTTGTCTGGGCAAAAACTGAGATACAGAAAGGCCTCAGGTGTGACTTCAAAGCCCACACATAAAGATGTTCATAATTAATGACAGAAAGGGGTAATGATCATTTAGAAATAGAAATCACTGAGAGGAACTCTGGATTAAACAAAGTAATCTTCTGTTCAATTGTCATCTATTTGCTATATCAATGGGCAAATACATTTCCCCTCAAGAAAAATAACAGAGAAATTGGTGAGGAGCAGAGAGATGCCCACATTATCAGAGGTGATAAGATTAATATACTCCGAATAATGAGAGAAAACTGTTTCATACTTTTCGGAATAGATGTGTAAGAAAATGAAAAAAAAGGCTGTGCTATAGATTAATTCCAGTTGATTAAATTCTAGAATAATAAGACCTTTTCCTATTATCTCCACTATGAAGGGGGATATGGACCAATATATACCTTTCCTTGCTAGGATAGTTCATGGAGATATTAAAAGTGATACAAACTTACAGTTAAAGCCATATGTTGTCATAGAAGTGTCTTGCAAGCATTAACTCTCTCTCTCTCTCTCTCTCTCTCTCTCTCTCTCTCTCTCTCTCTCTCTCTCTCTGGTAGACATACTTCATCATTTTACAAAACAGGCAGAATTTTTTATGCATACCAGATATACTGTGATACAGTGAGAAATGTACACAAAGTGGCCACTGCTGCATTTTCCAAATTTGCTGGCATAATTAGTGCAACACTTTAGCGGCATCATCTTTTGG
This sequence comes from Bradypodion pumilum, assembly GCA_035047305.1. NCBI lineage: Eukaryota > Metazoa > Chordata > Lepidosauria > Squamata > Chamaeleonidae > Bradypodion > Bradypodion pumilum. Next base: position 64,504,756 of record JAWDJD010000004.1, on the reverse strand, counting down.
GGATTTAAATAGCTCAGTTGAAATACCATCATCTCCACTAGCTTTGTTGTTAGTAATACTTTCTAAGACCCACTTGACTTCACACTCCAGGATGTCTGGCTCAAGGTCAGCAATCACACCAACATGGCTGTCAGGGTCATTAAGGTCCTTCTTGTAGAGTTCTTCTATGTATTTGTATCATTTCCCCCTAATCTCTTCTGCATCTGTTAGGTCCCCCGTTTTTGTCCTTTATCATGGCCATTTTTGCTTGATATGTTCCCATAATTTCCCCTATTTTCTTGAAGAGAGCTCTAGTCCTTCCCCTCCTGTTTTTTCCTTCTATTACTTTGCACTGTTCATTTAAGAAGTCCTCCTTATCTCTCTTTGCTGTTCTCTGGAAATCTGCATTCAGTTGGGTGAACCTTTCTCTTTCATCTTTGCTTTTGGCTCTCCTTCTTTCCTTTCTTTAATTCTCTTCCTTAAAGTTTTCTTCCTTCAGGTCTCAGCAGTGGCCTGCAATTCCTTGGCACAGTTAAAGCTGCGGCATCAGCTGTATCCCTTCCTTGAGATATTTGCTCTGGCCACAATGACATATGCCTTAGTTACATCACCTCTGGATTACTGCAAGATGCTCTGTGTGGGGCTGCCCTTGAAGAGTGTTTGGGAACATCAGCTGGTACAGAATGCTGCAGCCAGACTGCTGACTGGTGCTGGTTGCAGGAAGCATACAACTCTCTTGTTGCAACACCTTTACTGGCTGCCAGTTTGTTTCTGGGGTCAATCCAGCTATTTGAAAAATCATATCATCCATTATGAGTTTACTAGATCATCTGGGGAGGGCCTTCTCTCAGTTCCATGACCTTCCCAAGCTTTTTTGGTGAGGACAAAAATCCTCCTCAAAAATCCTTTCAACCCCGAATAACTTCTGACACAAAATTATTTTTACTATTATCACCAGGAAAAGACCTTCCTTTTCGGACTGACTTTTAAGCAATAGGTGGGAGGTTGGGGAACACTCTATTTTGGAATTTAGATATATATTTTTAAAAAATTATGTTTTAAAGTTTGGTTTTAACCTTGACCAATATTTTTAATGTATATTTTTGTATAGGTATTATTATAGGATTTTGTTTCTTGTGAGTCTTGGATCTCCTATGTGGAAAAAAGCAACACACACACACACACACACACACACACACACACACACACACTATAATGTTTAAATCTGCAGCCCAAATCCAGTACTGGGAAGAATTCTGTTCCCTATTCCTTCGCAAGATGCTTGCAATTACATTTCCTTACAAAACAAAACTTTTTTTCAACAGCCATTTTTTATTCTAAAATAAATATTTAATTTTTTCCTTGCCTGCCTTAGAATTACACAAATTCCAGATAAATTCCATGGCTGGAGGAGTTTGGAAGCTCTAGTCCAAAGAATATATTTTCCAAGCTTTGAATTTCATATATCATAGAGAAAACTACAGAAATGTAGCAGCACAAAAGACTCTGTTCTTACATCATGCATTTTCTTTGTAGGAACTTTCAGATGTAGTGTACTTGAAAGTTGTTTACAATTCCTTTTTCCTGGGGGACCTTTTGGATCATGTTACTTGCCTGAGGCTAGGCTGATTCCTTTAATGGGAACTGAACTCACAACCTCTACCTAACACGTGGAGCTAGGCAGCCAGGTTTTCGTATAATATAAAGGAGAAATAGAAGCTAGAGGTTGTGGAAAATTAAAGTTAACAAGGTGGCTGAAATACACTTCAACTGTATCTTGATAGATGGTTTGCAAAATATGATTACAATACATAATCTCAACATAAAACTTGGAAAAATAACTTGATGGACTACAGTTCCCAGAATTTTCCAGCCAGAATGACTAGTACTGCTGCAGGGATTCTAGAAGTTATAGTCCAAATGTGACTCTTCCAAGTTCCAAGTTGCTATAATATAAAGCAGGGGTCGGCAACCTATGGTCTGTGGGCTGAATCCAGCCCATGTGCCAAATTATCCAGCCCCTGCCTTTGCTCCAGCTGCCGCTGCTAGCAGAAGCAAATGTGTTTATGGCAGCCACAGACACACTTATGGCATTTACGGTATGGGGAACACCTATATGCCCCCTTCAACTGGCTGGGGGAGAGGGACCCGGCCCTCAACATAAAAAGGTTGCTGACCCCTGATATAAAGCATAATTAATACATTGTTTCTATAACTTGGGATATTTCTCTTTGTATCCCATTCTAAAAATTCCTTTCTCAGCACTTGAAGTCACTGATTGTTTTGTTATTTATTGACTTTCTTGGACAAAATATCAACAGTGACCGTGCCGGCACTTACCACAAACGTGTAATGCTGTGCAGATTTGGCTACAAATTCTGGCTTGCATTCTCCAATGCAGAGAAGTGCAGGACCTGAGCTGGGATCAGAGTCAGCCTGGCCCATCTCACATACGATCCTGAAAACATAAAATCCACAGTGAGCTTCATGAATGGAAGAGACATTCCCAAACCTTTCATTTTTATTCCCGATTCTCTCAGATTCTGAATAAGCTAATTATGGAGTCTTTTCTCTCTCTTCCCATGGCGTAAATTAAAAGGGAGAAAGTCAAGATTAGGTATAATTATCACAAGCTGTAAACTTAGGCAAAAGCAAAGCATAAATGCAAATATATTAGACTCTAGAAAATACAAGTGTGAAGTCCTTGAAGTAGTAGATGAGTTAATTAACAGAACAGCTCTTACAGCAGGTAATAAGCAATTGGTGTGCATATTCCAATGGATTATGGCAGACTATTTGATCACCAACCACCAAAGCAGACTGCAATCAAGGCATAGCTTCCTCACAACCTCTGCCCCTCTGAACAACCAGCCCCTATAGATGCCCTTAAAATTATGGAAGGCGAGCAAGGAGAACCACATGACTCTCTGCCACCTGATCAAGAACAGCCATGGCCTGTGTAGACAGCTTTAAATAGACTGCATGCAGGGGTAGGAAGATCAAGGGCTAATCTGAGAAAGTGGGTTTCCCTGTAGATGACAGCCTGTGTGAATGTGCAGAAGTACAACCATATGATACAATGCATACGATGCCCCTCAAAATGCACTGAGGAGGACCTTATGTTAGCAAGAGGAAATGCTGTTGATGTGGCCCAATATTGGCAGGTGTCATTTAGCCCTTTTTAATTCTATTTTGTTTTTAGATGTGTTAATTTTAGCTTTGTATGTTATTATATGCTGGTGGTGCATCTGACACAAATAAAGAATGGCAGACTTTGTATGACAGCATTATTATTTGCTTGTGTCTGATGCAACACTATATAACTGAGATAAATATAAATACAAATACACTTGCACATGCACACACAAACATACACACACCACATGAGCATTAGAGGCAGCTAACACCAAATCTTTCTAGGCATACATTGATGGGTAAAAAGTACACTGATATGGGAGTCAATAGATGCAAAACCCCAATTTCTGTAGGTTCACCTTGGACCTCCTAACTCCAATCTATAGCCTATTTAATGACTTCCAAGTAACCTAATTCTCTGTGTGATCAGGGCAGTGGTAGGCTCCAAAAAAAATTACTACCACACTGTGTGCATGGTATGGTGGGCATGGCCAGGGGGAAAGCCCTGTGTTGCACCTGAATTAGGACTACTTTATTCAAAAACTTAGATGGGTGGGGCCAGCCAGAATTTCTGCTATTGGTTCTGGTGAACTGGTGCAAACCTGCTAATGACCACCACTGGATCAGGGGCTAGACAATCCTGTTCCATTCATTATAAGAGGTGGGCAAGCTCTTTTCTGCGGCCCCCTAGTCCTGACATTTTCTGCTATTTCCTCAAGATTCACAGATGTTTTGGGGGAAAATATTTTCTTTGACTTTAATCTAGAAGGGACAGAATGGTTACCAATGAGTAGATGCTGATTTGACATAAATTCTTTGACTCTGTTATTATTAGTTGCTACATCTCTCCATATGTAAATAGAGACAGTGAAACATCAATATTTCACTGCTCTTATTGCATCCACAGATAACCACTCAGTGACCATGTTCCGGGTGACTAGATCCCTTCTTGGTAGGGGGGGGGGGGCTCTGGTCCTGGGTTGCAGGTGTCAGCTGATGATTTTGCTGTTGATCTGATGGAGAATATCACTCGGATCCACTCAAAGCTTAATCCCAGCATGGATACAGTGGGTCTGGAGCTGACTGGACCACGGTCTTTCCATGTTATCTGGGGTCAGTTTGATCCAGTTGTCCCTGAGGAAGTGGACAGGCTCCTTGAATCTGTCTGCACTACTGTCTGTTTATTAAATCCATGCCCCGCCTGGTTGCTTAAAATGGCCAAGGCGGTGACAGGCGGTTGGGATGGGGCAATAATTAATGCTTCTTTGTGGGAGAGAGTGTTTCCTGCACCATTGAAACATGTGTTGGTGCGCCCCCTCCTGAAGAAGCCATCACATGACCCAACAATATTAGCTAACTTTTGGCCTGTATCCAACCTTCCCTTTTTTAGGGAAGGCATTGGAGAAGGCATTGGTGGGAGGTTAGGGGGTTCTGGATGAAGCGGATTATCTGGATCCTTTTCAGTCACAATTCAGGCATAGATATGGTACTGAGACTGCATTGGTCGCACTGTTGGATGATCTCTGGCATGAGTGGGATGGAGGGAATCCATCCATCCTTGCTCTTCTTCACCTCTCAGCGGCTTTCAATACTGTCGACTACGGTATCCTTCTGGAATGGCTCCAAGGATTGGGGATCCAGGGCACTGTGTGAACCCTCTGGAACCTCCTTCCAATAGAATTGAGGCTACAGACAGAATTGCTGCCTTTCAGGAAAGGAGCGAAAACCTGGCTGGCAGGGCAGGTGTGGGGCCCTAATGGGAATATGGCCCCAGCCTGTTGGCTTATTTCCAACTAGAGTTCAACTGTCCCTCCTTTTTGTGTTGTGTACTGCGGTACTCCTCCATTCACTATTCCCTTTTTAGTCTTTTAAGTGGGGTGGGAGTGGGAGGGTGGGTTGTTGGATGGTCGAATGAGGGTTTTAATCTGTTTTGTTATATTTTTCTTAGGCAAAAGTTATCTGTTTTTACCATTGTGTGCCACCCTGAGTCGGGTTTCCCTGAGTGGGTGGCATAAAAATCTAAGAATAAATAAATAAATAAATTTCTGAAGGGCCAGATCCAGTCGGTGTTGTTGGAGGGTAAGAAGTCTAGCTCCAGGCTCCTACAATATGGGGTGCCACAGGGCTCAGGGCTCTTGTCTCTCCTGTTTAACATTTACATGAAACCGCTGGGGGAGATCATCCGTTCTCATGGGGTGAAGTATCATCAATGTGCAGATGATACTCAGTTATACATTTCAGCCTGTGGTGACCCAGGTGATGCAGTTGAAGTCTAATCCAGTTGTCTGAAGGCTGTGGGGATCTGGATGGGGAACAACGGGCTACAACTGAATCCTGGCAAGATTGAGTGGCTGTGGGTTAGGGGCCCCATGTTATCACGGGAGCTACCATCTTTGGTTCTGGATGGGGCTTTCTGCCTTAGAGAAACCCGGTGCGTAATCTGGGGATCCTCCTGGACTCATGGCTCCTGCTCAATGAACAGGCGGCAGTCGTGGCCAGGAGGGCTTTCGCACAACTTCTTGTCATTCGACACCTGCTCCTGGACCGGGACTCCTTATTCATGGTCACTCACGCACTGGTCACCTTCAGACTGGACTATGTAATGTGCTCTACATGGTGCTGCCCTTCATGACCATTCAGAGGCTTCAACTGGTTAAAAATGTGGCTGCCCGCATGGTGATGGGGTGTGGGCATTATGCCCATGCCTCACCCCTGCTGCGGGAGCTGCATTGGCTACTGGTGTGCCTCTGGGTGCAATTCAAAATGCTGGTGATTACCTTTAAAGCCGTACGTGGTAGTGGACCAGGGTACTTAAGAGACTGCATCACTCCAAGGACATCTGTCCATCCCACTAGAGCAGACTGGAGGGGCTCTCTGATAGTTCCATCTGCTAGAGAGGCTCGCCTCTGTAGCATGAGAAGGAGAGCCTTTTTTGTGTCTGCTCCAGCCCTGTGGAGCCTCCTGCCAACTGAACTTCATCTCCAGGCAGAGCTTTTATCTTTTCGTTTGTTGTTGTTGTTCAGTCACACAGTCGATACCGACCCTTTGCGACCCTATAGACCATTGTCCTCTAGGCAATCTGTCCTCCACCATCCTCCTCAGCCCACCCAGATCTGTGCCCACTGCATCTACAATACCATCCATCCATAAAACCCTCAAAACCTGGTTGCCACAGTATCCTTCTGGGACGCCTCAAAGGATTGGGGGTCCGGGGCACTGTTTGATACTGGTTCTCCTCATTCCTGAAGGGTCGGACCCAGTCGGTGTGGCTGGAGAGTGAGAGGTCCAGCCCTAGGCCCTTTCAATACGGGGTGCCTCAGGGCTTGGTGCTTTCTCCTCTCCTATTTAACATATACATGAAGCTGTTGGGTGGGATCATCTGTTCCCACAGGGTGCGGTAGTTCTTCCAGACATGAATTGATTCACCTCAGGCATTATAGGTGAACACTCAAACCAAAAGAATATTTGAGGTTCAGCCATACCATTAAGTACAATAAGTTAGTCGCTTTAGGTAAAGGTAAAGGTTTCCCTTGCTCGAAAGCCAGTCGTATCCGACTCTAGGGTGCAGTGCTCATCTCTGTTTCTAAGCTGAAGAGCCAGCGCTGTCTGCTTCTGCAGATGTATCCGTGGTCATGTGGCAGGCATGACTACACACCGGAGCGCACAGAACGCTGTTTACCTTCCCACCAAAGTGGTCCCTATTTATCTACTTGCAATGTCTTGCTTTCAAACTGCTAGGTTGGCAGGAGCTGGGGCGAAGACGGGAGCTCATTTCCGTCTTGCGGTACTTGGGAATCGAACTGCTGACCTTCTGCTTCCCAGTCAGCGTCTTAGCTACTTGAGCCACTGCAGTCGCTTTAGGTGGCATATATTTAATATTATATAAAGAAAGCAAACTATTATTTACTAATTTTGCCATTATTGTATATTTATTATGTGGGAGGAAGAAGGGCATTACTATAATATTTCCATCTCATGCACCAAAATAACTTTAAGTATCCTATATTTTCGTCTTGGTTCTTGGGCAGGCATTTGCTTCAGGCAAGAGAATAGCTTGGGCTCAGTCTTGGGCTCAGTATCCCCCAGGGGTTTTCTGTCCAGAAGCAGCCAATCTAAACAGACCCTTAGTCATTCTCTTGAAGCACAATGACAACAACGATTCTCCATGTAGGGCATACCACTTTCAGTGGCTTTCTGCAGCTTTAGACAAATCCATTCTTCCACAGGAAGCCTAAACACAACAACAGTAAAAAAAAAAAAAGCTGGAGGCAGATTCCTTGAAGGAAGCTTAACATTAAATACCTTAATGCTACCAAATGTAAGATCTTCTATCACTGTACATCAACAAATTCTCCCTGTAGGTACACTGCCCTTGGAGAATCACAATTCTTCTGGATGCCTAAATCCTTTGTATGATCTTCACTATCATCATCTTAATCATGGATTATGTGCATGCGTCTTTCATTTTCTCACTCAGATCAATACACACAAATACAGAGGCTAAACATATGGGGATGTAGGGAAACTCTCACAAATTCCTTTGCCTCCCAAGAAGATTTGAACCAGGATTAAGTCTAGCTTTAGTAAAGAATGCAGAAATTGCCCATTAAAAAACACAACAACACAGAGAGGATATCATTGTCACGTCATCCTCTGAGAATTAGACACACCAGTACATTTTCATTGCTTATTCATACACTTAGTTTACAATCTTTCTTTGATTCACCATGGCAGTGAAGATCTTTTCAAGTCAACCTGATAACTCACATAGTAAATGAACCCATGAGCCCAGGCCAAAAGTGGTAGACTAGCAAGATTGCACCAACCCAATGGTGGCATGACTGCACCTCCCTTAGGTCTAAAGCCGGGAATATATATTTTTACTTTTCTTCTCCTCATGTGACCCACAAAATAGTGTGCTCTTTTCTGGTGAAACTGACTCAGTAATTATTATGCAAATTTTGTACCTTGTACAAATTGTTACACATAAATTACTCAAAACCAAAACCACTGCTCTTTGCTTTGCCACATTTTTAGAATCAGAAGCATCAGATAGGTTATTTGTATCATTTTGGAAACAATCAGCTAGTCCTGCTTATTGTGCCTTTTGTTCTATGTGCTTACTTAGGTTTTGTTTCTTAAAGGGGATGGACACAAAATTTACTTAGGTTGCCACAGAGACATTATGTGCAAATTGTGGGAACCCAGAGGAAGAAAAAAATGTGTTTCTTCTCTTGCTCTCACTCTAGAGGTGGGAACCTTGTGGATATAGGAAATTTCTTACCAAGGTATTTCACAGTGTCAATATGGTCCAGATCACTGAGAATGAGGAATTCAGTGAATTTACTTCACATCCTTAACAATAACTGCACATGTGTCAATGTCACATGTTCCTTTCTGGATTTCATGTGGTGTAGTTTAGAGCTAAGCATGTTGGATGCATACAAACAAGGTTTCTGTCAAGAGAATAGGCTTATTAGCAAGACAGGTATTTCTACTGGGTATGGAAGTTGCTGGCTTGATAGCTCATTGGTTTAGGTATGGGAGTTTACTGTAATTCCCCACTGTGCCTCCATGGAGAAAAACTAGCCTGTGTGGCCTGGGCAAGCTGTACTCTTCCACTCAAAGAAGAAGAAAATGGTAATTCACTTCTGAGTACTCTCTACCTAGAAAACCATGGAAAGGATCACCATAAATCAGGGGTACCCATACTTTTCCCATCAGGGATCTGACCATGTCCCCTCAGGCAGCTGAGCAGGCCAGTCATGTGGTTCCTTCTGGCAGCAGCAGCAATGGCGCATGAATTCACCACACATTTTAAGGATTTTTTGCTGCCTCCACCACTTCCCATGGCATTTTAGCATGATTTTGTGACTCCTGATGGTGGAGGGTCACTACTGGTGGCAGTGTCAATCTGGCCCACGGGCCGTAGTTTGGGAACCCCTGCCATAAATAATAATTGATTTGATGGCACACTTTATTATAAACTATAGTACTGTAACCAAAACTGCTGACATTGTGGGTTCAGTCCTGATGGGCCCCAGGTTGATTCAGACTTCCATCCTTCCAAGGTTGGTAAAATGAATAACACAGCATGTTGTGGGCAAAAATGCTTGTGAACCACCAAGAGAGTGTTCTAAGTGTTATAGGATGGTATGGTGTTGTTATTGTAAAATAAAAATATACCATTATATTCACAGTACAAAATTAAAGATGGGATATTAATATCTGAGATAGAAAGGGCAATCCATTCCAGGTCAAAAATCACATGTTACCTGTTGCAAGATGCTAGGGGTAGAAGAACTATAGGAAACTGATTGCTGGTTTAGGTGTCTTTTTAGCCAATATTAACCCAATTGCTGCTTGATGGATTGCATAGCTAGAACATGTTGAATCATTACTGTCTCAGAAACCGGTCTGCCTGAAGAACAAATACAAGATGTCTTTTATCTGGATTTATTTTGAAAAAGGGCCAACAGTTGCTGCTATCTGCCCAGGATGGGGGCTGCAGTGGTTCAGTGGTTAAGAAGCTCACCAAGTTAGCTGGAAGGCTGGCAAGTCAGCACCCATCTCTGTCCCAGCTCTTGGGGACATGAATGGAGCCTCATTCAGGCTTCCTCTGAGCGGAGTTTCTCCAGAAAAAATCCTTTCAACCAAGAATAATTTTTAACACAAAATTATTATCTCCCCAGGATAAAAGTTTTTACTGATGTTAATGTTTGAAAGCTTGACTAGCTGTAATTAGAACTGTGATGATAAATCAGGTTTTCATATTATCACCCAAAGAGGATAATTTTAATAATCTTTTCCTTCTCGTAAAAATAAAATAGAATGCACTGGAGTTTAAAGTATGATGGCTGTGCGACGCCTTAAACTATTACTATAACAATATTATTTTGTTCTTCTATTCAGACTTTCTATTCCAAATGGCAGGTTTTTAGAGGAATCAAGTTATTTTGTTACTTATAAACAGTAGAAGGGCAAGCGGTATCAAATTCTACCAGCCAAGAAGATTTTGTTTTCCTTCTGTACATGAAAAGGAAAGTAAGTGCTCATAACAAACTGAGCATGCTCTTGAAGAATGGATTAACAGATATATAGCACCTATTCTACCAGTCAGGAAAATAAAACAGCTACTTCTGACAGCTGATATCACAGGGCAGAAAGCAGGCAAGATGTTGGACAGAGATATGTTTGTGCCCTGCAGTCAACTCTGCCTCATGAGCTTGCCTGTTCCTCTCCGGTACAGTGGAAGATATCCATGTTGAAGTATTATTTGCCTGCTAGTCCAGTAGGCTTCTGTTTTGAAGTGGTGGAGGTGGGGATGTGTCTTTTAATTTGCTTCAGGCAGCAAAATAACTTTGAGTACCCCTGGTCATGGTGCTTATTTTGCTTCTATTTAAACTCTAATGGAATTGTCGTTGTTGTAGACTGTGCTTCTCCTATCTCACTTCAAGAAAGGCTTTATGTAATGCATTTCATGAAGCAGATGTTAGTCTAAAAAGCTTATGCTTTAATACAATGTGTCATTCTGATTGTCAAAAGCCAACATGATTACTCTTCTGGAAATGCTTTTAGTCAGAAGGGTGGTCGTTTAACATTATTATTTTCTACTATCTGTTACGCTGAGAGGATTTACTGACATGTCCTTCCTTTCAGTGCACTGACTGCCCAATTCTCCAAAGAACAGGAACAACAAAAACAAACAAACAAATAAGTAACTAACATGGGGACATGTGTCAACAAGGAAGGGTTGTTTGCCTGTCCTTTGTTACATGCTATTTTCTAATTTCCAGCTGACATTTTTTAAGGGAAATGAATTGACTTTAGCAGAGGACTATTCAGATTAAACTGCTGTCACTGCCTCACATTCTTAACAAATGGCTGCCTGCATCCAGCAGCTTGGTGGGAAGCATTCCAATTGGAGAAGGGAGGAGGCCGAGTATAAACCGCAAGGTACTCATCAAGAAAGTTGCTTAGCAAAGCAGGAGCTCTAGACTTGGAGGGAAACAAAATGCTTAATAAAAGTGTAACATGATATTTTGAATGCAAAATATTTTTGAAATATTATAATATCATGCTTAGTCTGATTTCTATATTCTTAAATAAAGTTACTTGAAACTTCTAATTTCCCTTGACTCAGGTGGAGCTGGAAAGTTAATGGGCAATAAGCCAGGCGCCTGATTTCTTGGAAGCTACCTTTTGGGATGTTAATTTGTCTGTCCTGGCTGCCCAAGAACTATTGTTAAACTTGAAGCTCAGAGTGGCATTAGAGTGATTTCTTTTAAAATAGGTAACTTTCATGAAAACCTGCCTGTGTGCACGATTACTAACCCTGAATGTTATATCTTATCATTTCAAGGAACAGTGCTGGTAAATTCTGATAAAAGCATATATATCAATGACCATACCCTGTGCTCTCAAGGAATTGTGTCAAAGAAGGAGTCAACTACCATCATCCAGATGTGGAATTTGTTGCCACGGTTGCTTCTTATCCAGCCTTTTGTTTTACTCAAATCTCTAATTGTAACACTTGCAATAGCTATTTGGTTTCTGCTACATGAAAAATAATTATAAAATGCTGTTTCTGCCACATGAAGAATATTGTAAAATGACTCTGTATTTTCTGAACTCCCAAAATGTTTCTTTTTCTTTAAAACTTGAAGTACATCAGGATAGTTGTTTATGCATGGGACAGGATGGAGGATTTAACAAGGAGGTGACACTGCTTTCATCCACAGATCAAAGACTACTATCTCAGGAAATGGGCTGTTTGGGAGGGGGCGATGTAGATTTCTGTATTAAGATTTATGGTTATGCAATTTGGGGGTTTAGCCATTTGCTACTGATATTTTGGGCATCACTTCATGGAGGAGGTGACATGTCCATCAGTAATTTACCATGTGATCCTATTTGGACCAATTGAAATTGTCTGGATTTTTGACTTGTTTCATCTATAAAGGAAGGGTTTCTTGAGACTCGGCCTTCCTCTGCACCTTCACCTTCTCGCTCCCTGATCCAGCGTGGTCAGGATGGCTTTCTCTACCCCCCCCTTCTCTCTCTCTCTCTTTCTCTACCTCCAGCAAGCTTTTCTTCCCTATCTCTTTCTTTTCCTTAGGAAATCTTAAGCATGTGATTTCTAAGCAATCTTCTCTTCCTTTCCCCTGCTTCTAATGTTCTCTGCTTTTCTTTATTCTTTCCTTTTAAGGTTCATTCATTTCTAAGTAGGCCTTTAAGTAACTACGTTGTTTATTTCAAAGTAACTTTTTTACCTTCAAGTAATTTCTATCTTTACATAAGCTTTTCATTTATAGTAACTTCTTCATTTATTTTTATTCCTGAGTAACTCCATATGTTTAAGTATTTTTAAGCAATCTTCTGTATTTCTAAAGTGAACTCCATCTAACTGGATTTCTTAATTCTCTTATTTGGTATTTTATTTCCTTATTTGATTCATAAGTAAACATCTTTAAATTTGTATCAAAACACTTTGTCTGTGAGTTTGTTCCTGATTCAACCCTGCCTGTGTATGGTCCCATAAAAGGTTGCCAGTTTTCAGGTAACAAAAGTTTAAAGGGTTGTTTATTCCTCAAGATAAAAATCCATTCTCTCAGTTCTTACCTGGCTCAAGCTGCCCTAGATCATTGGAGTGCTATTTGATTTAAATTAGCTGAGAATCTGGCCTGATAGGGTTTTCGTTTGTGCACTGCTGTGGAAGGGGAAGAAAGAAATGACAAGAATATAGAATCATGAAAGTTGTGCTGGAAGGTGAATCCAGAAGTAATCTTGGTAGTAATAATAATTTCATGTCAGAAATTATTGTGGGTTGAAAGGATTTTTGCTAGAGAAACTCCATTCAGAGGATGCCGGAATGAGGCTCCTTTCATCTCCCCAAGAGCTGGGACAGAGACAGGTGCCCAATCTGTCATGCAGTACCCAGCTCCCAAACTGCCGACTTGCCAGCCTTCCAGATAACAAGGTGAGCTTCTTCACCACTGAACCACTGCAGCACCTAGTTCACTTAATGAGGCATGTGGAGGAACAATGGGAGAAAGGGCCCCCAGATTCAAACCCTTTAACACAGAAACACATCAGGAAAGATATATGACTGTCCCTGCCTTGAGGAATAGAAGGTTATCTACCCAATTCCTCATGTGCATCAGTTAAGCCTGTTTTAACTGGACAGACATTTCAGAGAAGATTTTGAAATCTTTGCAAAATGCCTCATCTCCAGCTGAAAGGAAGGCAAAGGAATTATTTTAGCCCTCAAGCTTTCTGTAATTTGAGGAAAATGTATCTACTTTTCCTTTCTCTTAGAGAGGCAAAGGGAAGTGTGGCGCCAATATGGCCACCACGCTCTTTGCAGCCCACCCCACCCCCGGACGCAGACATCTGGGTCTTCAGGGGGCATGGCCACCCCTACATGAAAGGGGTAGCCCCGAGGCGGCTCGCCGCCATTTTGTCAGAGCGACGGAGCGGAGAAGTTTGCTCTCCCGCTCTTTTTTGCTGCCTCCTTTACCCCTACAACCAAGAGGTTGTGAGAGCAAGCCGATCAACAGAGCGGGGGAATCCGCTCCCCCGGTCCGCTTCTGTGTCTCCCTCGGGACACCACCATTCACAGGGTGGCCATACCACCCAAAAGGAAGAGCGCGGCGGCCGCTCGGCCTCGTGCGAGGGGACGGGCTCGCTCGACCCCCCACCCTGTTCACCCTGGTGTCCCCTCGGGCTGAAGGGCTCGAGCGGGAGCGCCAGGGAGGATCGGCGCTGGGGTTCTCTCCCCCACTGACACCAATAAGAGCAGTCAGGCACTTGCCCCCATGCCCAGTCGGAGGACTCGGGTGGGGGCTCCAAGCCCCATGGAACTTGGAGCACCCAACGTGGGCCCAGGATCATCACTGGGACCCAGCATGGGGCAGGGTGGCCCAATGTGGCCCGGCGTGGGATCGCGCCCCGCCCTTGCCCCTCCACCCCATGGGCCAGATTATTTGGCCTGGCCCTACTGCAGCCGTGGGCTGGCACGCAGCCCTGCCCAGCTGCCTGTGGGTGGCCCTGGGCTTGGGCAAAGCCCATGGCCCCTTCCAGGATACAGACCGCCCATTGGGCTATCTGTCGCATCCGGCCCGCATTATTTCGGTGGGCTGGACATGAGCGATTCTTCGCTTCTGGCACACATTGTGGCCTTAGAAGCCTCTATGGGGATTGCTTCAGCACCTCAGGACCCTGGGGCAGGGCCACATCTGGCCGCTGCCCCTTTGCCTGCTGATGCTCCGCAGCAGGCCCTTAGCCAGGTCGAGCTGCTCAAGGCCATCAGGCCCATGCCTGTTGGTGCTCCGCAGCTCCCCGTGCGGCCGCCCCAGCGGGGCCTTCCCCGTGCAACCTGGCCTGGACCTCCGACGGCTCAGGGCTCAACTTCTATCGCGAGCTCAAATGCCCCCCAGAGGCCGGAACCCCCGGTGGGGGCGGCCCAGGGGGGTGCACCATGTGAGTATGGTGGTCAAATTAGCACACCATTCACAATACCACGTACTACCATGGGGGTGCAGTGGCCCTGGCCTCAGTAGGCGTTGCAGCCTACTGCCCCATCCCCTCTTGCCACTTGGGGCACTCCCTATTCACAGGGTTTGCCAGGGATGTCTGCCCCGTCTGTACTAGCGCCATTGTCTATTGGGCCATATGGCCCGTTCTCCACTCCCTCGCTTCGCTCCGCGCCGACTCAGGCCATGCCAACAGCCGGCAACTCGCTTCCTCTGGGTGACCACTTGTCTCAAGCCACCAGGGAGAAAATATGGCGGGGAGAGTATGTTGACATCTTCACCCTCCTTAACCGGGAACCAACCAAGGAGGAAAGGGAGGGGCAAAACGACAGGGACAAGGAATTATCCCATCGTCGCAAGACCCCTCGTACGTGGGCTAACTGGCTACCAGCCTACTTGATCTATATGGCTGTTTATCTCAGGGCTCGGCCTGATTTGGCTATCACGATAGTGCAGTACTTGGACAACATTTACCGTGCTGTCGTGGATTTCCCTGGCCCGTCATGTTTAGCCTATGACGAGGAATTCAGAATGAAAGCCGCCCTTCACCCTGAAATGAAGTGGGACGAACCCTGCCAGCAATTGTGGCTACTTTATATGACCCCCACACGGCCAGCACCAGGTGACCGGTACCACTGCGGCCATGCGGTCCAGCTGCCTGCCACTACACAGGCTCCCTGCCAGCTGGCGGGACAGGGGGTTCCAGCCTGCCTGCTGTGTTGGAGTTTCTCCTCTAATGGAGTGTGCACCAGGCGGCAATGCAAATTCAAGCATGCGTGCCCTTCCTGTGCTGGACCGCACGCTGGTTCCGCATGCCCGCGGGCCGGTGGGTCACGTGGCAGGGGGAGGGGATACCAGTGGCCGGCTAGAGTGGCGTCTGACACCGCTACACATCCAAAAGGCCCTCTCCCCAATTAACCTCAGGATGCTAGAGAGGTGGTTGCGCGTCTATCCTAGGAAGGATGACACGGTTTATCTGTTAGAGGGTTTTACTTATGGCTTCCGCATCCCATTCAGGGGTGTTTGCACACCCCAGGATGCCCCAAATTTACAGTCCCTCAGGGGTAAGGAGGGCATTGCTGTGGAAAAGATAGCCAAAGAAGTGAGGGAGGGTAGGGTTGCTGGCCCATTTGATAGCCCCCCATACCCAAATTTAAAAGTCTCCCCTCTCGGCTTAGTGCCTAAAAAATCCTCAGGTGAATTTTGCTTGATTCACCATCTCTCCTACCCTGCGGGCTCCTCGGTTAATGACGCTATACTGGATGACCTTTGCTCGGTCCGGTATACGTGCTTTGACCAAGCCTTGCAGATGATCCGCTCATGCAGTCGCGGAGTGCTACTGGCGAAATGTGATATTAAATCGGCATTCCGATTGTTGCCAGTGCACCCCGACGACTTTGAGCTTTTAGGTTTTTGTTTTCAGGGCAAGTTTTATGTGGACAAAGCTATGCCCTTCGGCTGCTCCATTTTGTGCTCGGCCTTTGAACGCTTTAGCACCTTTCTTCATTGGGCTTTCGTTCAAAGGTCGGGATCTTGGGCTGTGGCACACTACCTTGATGATTTTTTGTTCGGGGGTGAATGTGACTCGGGCACATGTGGACAGCTGCTTGCCACATTTCAGGGGCTTATGGCGGAACTTGGTGTTCCCATTGCCCCTGAAAAGACTGAAGGCCCAGCCACCACCCTTACCTTTCTAGGCATAGACATTGACACTGTCGCACAAACGTCCAGGTTGCCAACAGAGAAGGTGACCCGGATCTCAGACGCAATTTTGGCTATGCTAGCCAAACGTAAGGTGTCTCTCCGCGAGTTGCAGGTGCTCCACGGGCACCTCAACTTTGCCTGTAGGGTGGTAACCCCGGGTAGGGCTTTTGCCAGGCGTCTTTGTGATGCTATGGTGGGTCTCTCCAAAAAGCACCACAGGGTCTGACTTATGAGGGTTTTGCGGGCTCGGTCTGGCTCCCGTTCCTGCAGGGCTTCAATGGGATTTCCTTTTGGCGGGCTGAGCAAATTGCCACCCCCCACTTTCAAGTACAGTCGGATGCCTCGGGTTCCCATGGCTATGGGATTTATTTTAATGGTAGGTGGGCCTATGGGAGGTGGCCTCAGGAATGGCAAGGTACTGAGCGCCTACGCGATCTCACGTTCCTTGAGTTTTTTTCTGATTTTGGGTGCGCTTATGCTCTGGGGGGGCGGGACATGTGGGCTAATTCAGTAGTTCACTTTTGGTGCGACAATGCTGCTGTGGTGCATATTGTCAATGCCCAAACATCTAGGTCCCCCAGGGTCATGGCCTTGGTTAGACAGTTTGTCCTCAAGTCCCTGCGCCTTAATGTGCTCTTCAGGGCTAGACATGTGCCAGGCATTAACAATGATATTGCTGATGCTTTATCCCGCCTGCAGATCTCCCGGTTCTGTGCCTTGGCACCAGATGCAGAGGAACTTCCCTCTCCACCTCCGAGCAAGATGTGGACCTTTGGCAAGGAGAAGTGAACCGGGCGATCGGCATGTCTTTGGCCCCGCGCACGCGTAAGGCGTATCAGTACATGTACCTTCAATTTAGGGCTTTCTGTAGGGAGGTGCAACTGCCTGACATGTGGCTGATCCCGGTTGAACATGTTTTGCAGTATATGGTGCACCTTCATGGTCAAGGTTTAGCCCCACGCACCATTGCCACCAGGCTTTCTGCTTTGGCATTTATGGCTAAGGCACGGGGTTATGCTGATCACATGGGTGACTTCTGAATACGCCATGTCTTGGAGGGATGGACGCGTGAACACGGCCGCTGCCCAGACACACGTCAGCCTGTTTCCCCTTCTCTGCTGGCAAGCCTTGCCAGAGGTTGGCATAGCCTTTGCTATGATTGGTACGAAGAGTCTCTTTTCCATGCAGCTGCCACCGTGGCTTTCTTTGGGACTCTTAGAATCAGTGAGCTGGTCCCACTTTCCAAAAGGGACATGTCCCATAGGACACTGGAACTGGAGGATGTTTCTCTCAACCAGGAGTGGGCTCAGTTGAGGATTCGCTCCTCAAAGGCCGATCAGCAAGGGAAGGGTAGTAGCGTGATGCTTCTACGATGTACATTTGCTGATATCTGTCCAGTTGGTGTCCTACATGCATTTGTGGCAGCGCGTGGTTCACGCCCTGGCCTGTTGTTTTGCCACCAGGATGGATCCCCACTTACCAAATTCCAATTCTGGAGGGTTACCGGGATGGCACTTCGCAGTTTGGGGGTCCCTGGGGCTTGTTACGGTACCCACTCATTTCGGATAGGCGCCGCATCAACGGCAGCTGCATTTGGGTACTCAGAGGCCGACATACGTCAGATGGGCAGGTGGGGATCTGCGCGTTTCTCTCTGTATGTTCGTCCTCTCACCGCATGAGTGCCTTCCTTGCCCTCACTTTCTTTTCTTTTCTTGCAGACCCTATGTGTTTACGCACACCGGTGGCAGTCTGGCTGGTGGGCCACAGTTACGTGCACTGGGTGGCACAGTATGCGGCTTCGTCGGAATGGGGACCCCATCTCGGGCTACGTGCAACCGCGCGTATGCAGTGGTATGGTGTGCGCGGCATGAGGTGGCGGGAACTGTTACCATTCCTGATGTCCATTAGGGACGTGGACCTCCAGATATTTTAATTATGCACCTCGGAGGCAACGATCTTGCACAGATCACCGGCCTCGCATTAAAGACATCCATGCGCAGTGACCTGGCGGTTCTCCATCACTTATGGCCGTACACGCGGGTGCTATGGTCAGACATCATACCGAGGCACTACTATAGGGGAGGACTTGATCCTCGTGGTTTGGACCGTGCCCGGCGGTCAGTGAACAGGGCTGTTGCTCGGTTCCTTGCATGTGTGGATGAGATAAGTAAGGACTAACATTCCTACTTGGCTCATCTTTTTCAGTCACACATAGGGCCTCTTGCATATGAACATGATTCCCCATGTATTCTAAGGTATAGTAATGACCAGTGATGTGCTGCAATTTTTTTTACTACCTCCACCCTGGGCGTGGCTAACTCTGTGGGCATGGCTAACTCTGTGGTCCATGCCCACTTGGCCGGCCATACCATGGCTTGGGGTAGGGAGGTGGGTGTGGCCAGCCAAGTGGGCATGGCCTGGGGAAATTTCCGCTACTGGTGCCCGCACACCTGTGGGCACTGGGAGCAGCGCAACACTGGTAATGACCTCATGGATGTAATGTGAGGGTATTGTTTTGGAAGGTCACAGCTTTGGTGAATAACTATAGGAACATACATAAAAACATCTAAAGAACATCCCCTTCAGACCTTGGTTGCTTCATATCCCATGCATTCTATTATTAACAAAAGGATAAATAGATAAGTCTTTATTGTCATTGTCCTGCACAGAACAACGAGATTGGGAGAAAAAAACACTTAACAACCCAACAAAACCTAAACAAAA
This sequence comes from Bradypodion pumilum, assembly GCA_035047305.1. NCBI lineage: Eukaryota > Metazoa > Chordata > Lepidosauria > Squamata > Chamaeleonidae > Bradypodion > Bradypodion pumilum. Next base: position 64,485,680 of record JAWDJD010000004.1, on the reverse strand, counting down.
TACAACTATACAAAATTATCAACGTACTCCCACCTCACATATACACATTTAACCCCTAAAAAGCTCTAAAACTCTAAAAACTCTAAAAACTATATACAGAAGCTCCCTCATAGACTGCATTGCACTGCATTCAAAGCCAGAACCACTTTTGGGTAGAAACTATTTCTCAAGCGACTGGTCCTGGTCTCTATGACCCTATACCTTCTTCTAGAAGGCAGAAGCTGAAAGAGATCATTTCCGGGCTGAGTACTATCTTGCACAATCTCTACAGCTTTCTTATAACACCTGGTGGTATAGATTTGATCTAGAGTAGGAAGAGTACGCCCGATTATCCGCTCCGCAGTCTTTATGACCCTGAACAGCATTGTTCTTTCCCTAGTTGTACAACTCCCAAACCAAACCACATTTTCCTGTGGATTATTACACCTTTTGGTTTTTTGTATAGGGAAGAGAAAATGAGCAAGGGGAAAAGAGAGAAAGTGGAGGGTATTATGAAACAAGAGTGGTCAGAACCTAGGATATTCCACATTTTCCCAGTACAACTTTCATAAACTCTTGCCGTTCGACATGTTGGCAAAGGTTTTAGAAAGCTGTAGTCTAAAACTCATGGTAGATACTAGGCTGCATTTTTTGTACCAGAGAAACACCGGAATAGTTAGACCAGAGGTTCCCAACCTTTTTTTGGCCACGGCCCACCTAAGTTTCTCTAAAATCCTGACAACCCCCCACATTACAAATAATTCTTATTCAAAAAGTGAACTTGAATTGCCCTCTTAAAAATCAGATTACTCCCCTGTGGGGCATGTGCCCAATGTTGGGAACCATGAGTTAGATGCTAATTAAAAACACTTGAATGAACAACCTTTTATCGATGTCTTTCTGATGTAGCAGTTAAGATAGTTAGATATTAATCTTTCAGTGTTCTGTTTTTTTGTCATTCACAACATCAGGAGGCATTCATATGAAGGAATAGGTACATTTAAAAAAAAAACAGATTCTTTGAATCCAGCTTCCTTGTACTATAAACAATTCTTCCTCCCTTGTGACCCGATCAAACTCTGAACTGCCAAAATGAAGCCACTTTCTTTGCTTTGTTGTTGCCCAAACCTAAGTCCTCATTGGTGCATGTCTCTAGCAGTAATCAGCAGACCAGTAAATGAGCTGGATTCTGTATCTCTAAACATTCACAGTGTCTGTTGTTGTCCACCAGCAGCCCCCACTTGATCATGTTGGTCTTGCATTTAGGGACTCCAACCCTCAGCCTATTCATGGTCTGCCAAGTGATGTAGGCAAGGTTGAGTTCCTCAGCTATATCCTGCTTTAATGTCATTCCTTGTCCAGTGAGCTACTTCCTCCATTTTCTAATTTGGTTTTGCTCTTGTGTACCCTCAAGAAAAATTGATTTTGCCACAAAGCTCTTCCTGGATCTGAGCCAGCAGACTTGAGGCTCATATCTATTCAGAGGTTGTTGAACGTCATTCTCTAGTTCTCTCAGCGCCCGATACTACTTCTCGCCATACCCATCAAGCGCGGCTCCCAAAATATGGGAAATTTATGTGCATGCACATGTGCACAGAACCCATTTGTGCACACGCAGAACCTATTTGTGCATTCACAAACGGGTTCTGTGCGCATGCGCAGTAACCCCTTTCTCTGCCATTCAAAATACAGGATGGTGGTGGGAAAGGGGAGGAATGAGCACCAAAATATGGGAGGGAGGGAGGGAGAGGGAGAGGGAGAGAGAGAGAGAGAGAGAGAGAGAGAGAGAGAGTCTGTCTCTGGCTGGCTGTCACTCAGGAAATGATTCCTCTGGAAATTATCTGTTCCTTCTCTACATTATATTGTAGATAATGGCCTCAAGTGGCCAGCTCTGGTAATGTGCCTTGAAAATATGTATCACGTATTACAGGGCTTTTTTTACTGAATAATTTTGATTTTTTTAGTTTTTTTATTAATAACAATACATACAAACATATATAGAATAACAAAACAATAAAGAGAGAGAGAGAGAAATACCCTTTGCATACATAATTTCCTTATTATCTATCACTATAACATTAATGTGCACCCACCACCCTTGGAATCATACACCCCCCTTCCTTTCCCCCTCTGTTTCCAAAAACACAAAGTTTCTTTATTTGGCTTTCGAACCTTGTAGAACATATTGGAAAAAGTCTTCCCATATATTAAAAAAAATCATTTTTTTTCAGTCACTCCTTTTTTAACTCTCAGATTGCAGGTCAATTTATCATTTAAGGCTATTTCTCACATTTATTCGTACCATTCCTTTATATCTATGGAGATGCTTATTTTCCAGTTCTTTGTGATTAACAGTCTCATTGCTGTTACCATTATTATTACTAGTTCTTTTTTATTTCTACCAATTTTAATATAATTTAGATCCATTAGAAATGCTATTTTCATGCACATTTTTGTTGATAATATCTTATTGATTTCATCAAATAACTTTTTCCAAATAATGCGTATCTCTTTACAATGCCACCATAAATGCAAATAGGTCCCATCTTCAACTTTATATCTCCAACCTTTTTTTTTGAATAAGCATTACAATTTGATGCATAATGGATAACTGAAACTGTGGATACAGGTGGTAACCTGTATATATGTATTTCTAACATGTTTAAGTAGAGACGACCACTGGAGACCTAAATCTACAATGTGATATTGACAAGGAATGTTGTTTCCAGTGGAGCCTTTTCATGATCCCATGTGAAGATAGGCGGAGATATTTCCACACCCACCCACTTGAATGACTTGAGTATGTGGACTATAATACAGAGTTGGCTGCTTTCTGCAGTTTCAGGTATCCAAAGAAGGTCTTGGAAAGTATGGATGCCAAGAGGTGACCTATATATTGTCTTTATTGATATAAATACTTGGTCAAAGCCAAATAAACTCACTGCTCAGCAATAATGTACTGCTCCTCCAGTGGAGTGCATTCCACACCAGCCACTTGTACATTGTGGGCAATCTCCAAGAAATCCAGGCCCAGGTTAACACCACGAATAGTTACTCGCGTTCCCCCTTCTGGTGGGCCTGACACGGTGAGGATCTGGGAAGGAAAGCAAAATAAAGTGTTTACAAAAGAAATAAATACCTAAAAAGCTAGAAACAATTTTACGAGAAAAGTAAAAGAAGTCTGTGAAAGTGATTGCAGGGAAAGCATGATTTCCATTTTCTCCATTGACAATATGGGTTCAGTGATCTTCAGCAAACTAAATATTTTCAATTCCAACATCTCTAGAAATGAATATAAAATCCATGTTCTTAAGAATTGCAGCATGGGTAATCAGAGTAATAAATGAGAAAACACTGGTCTAGAGAACAGATGAGACCAAGGTATTCAGTTGCACCAGTTGCACCCATTCCTGGACAGGGACTCCCTGGTCATGGTCACTCATGCTTTGGTCACCTCCAGACTTGATTACTGTAATGTGCTCTACATGGGGCTGCCCTTGACGACCATTCGGAGGCTACAGCTGGTCCAGAATGCGGCAGCCCGGGTGGAGATGGGGTGTGGACATTATGCCCATGCCTCGCCACTGCTTCGGGAGCTGCACTGGTTATCAGTTTGTTTCTGGGTGCAATTCAAGGTGCTGGTTTTGACCTTTAAAGCCCTACATGACAGTGGGCCAGGCTACCTAAGAGACTGCATCGCCATAAGGATGTCTGTCCATCCAACCAGGGTGGACCGGAGGGGCTCTCTTATTGTACCATCCACTAGAGGGGCTCGCCTCTCTAGCACAAGGTGGAGGGCCTTCTCTGTGTCCACACCGGCACTCTGGAACCTCTTACCAACATTGCTACATCTCCAGACGGAATAGCTGCCTTTCAGAAAAGAACTTAAAACCTGGCTGGCAGGCCAAGTATGGGATGCAGGTGGACGGGTGACTTCCGTTGGGTGGCTAGTATAGTGAAATTCCGGCCCCCTCGGTCCCTGCACCCTTTTTTAGGGGGAGGGTAGTTTTTTAAGCAGTTTTTAATCATGTTTTTAGTATGATTGTGAACCGCCCTGAGTTGCCTCGGCTGAGTGGGTAGTATAGAAATCGAAATAAATAAATAAATAAATAAATATTCGTGTTCAATGTATAGGTGTAGCCTAGAAATCTTACTGAAACCTATGCAGCTATAAGTGGTAATGATATGCTACAGCATGAGGCAATGATAAATTTTGAAATCCAAGAACTCTTCACACTCCAAAGAGAAGCAGCATATAGCTTAATATCCAATTTATTAGGATCAGCATGAAGGCAAATCTGTGCATCAGAGGAAGCTTTGCTGAGGTTAGCAGTCCTTATTTTCAACTGCCATGGCTCAAATAATAAAGTTCAGTGAGCTTTAGCAAAATATCTTCAGTCAGCTGAAATGCCACTTTCACTTTTGTTTAGAAAACTATCTTGTAGAGAAGAAGTGCCATTTAAACTTCCATAATAAAGGAGATGAATGCTTTACTATTTCTCCCATCTACCATTCTCTGTACTAATCTCCAATATACCATGATAAAACCTGAAGGACTCAAGATCATTTTATTCATCACCCAAACTGAGACTTCTTCAGTTTACACAGCCACTCATTCTCAGCCTCTGACATCACTGCTCTTTCTATTTAAAAGGTTGTGAAGTTTCACTCTTATGTATGATGCACTGGATTTGTTCCACAAAAACTAACATTAAAATACAACAGTTAGTTTCTAAGGTGCATGATGTTTTTTTTTACCTTTTTGTTTTGTTTACTCTCTGATAAAGCCCAAGTTGTCACCTCAAATATATGGGAAGTTGGCCACTAAGGGTTCCTCATATGTCTCATTGTTATCTCATTTCTAACCTCTTATGCTCTGATACATTCTCTAATGTTTCTGATATAGGCAGTTCCATATTTAAATTTTCTACCACATCTATTGAGGTAATAAAGATTATTTTATTAAGAATGGAAAACTGAGACTCTCGCATTGACAATATGTAGTTCTTAAATCAACTCTTTTAAAGCAGGATCTCATACAAATGGCAGGAACTGGTATAATTTCCAACTGCTCTTCCCTCCACTTCACCCTGTAACTTCGCTTATTTTGCAATAATCATTTGGTGAACCAGAACAGCATTGGATGAGAATGCAGAACTAAACATGTGCCATTTCCTTGCACTTAATGACTTCCATCCATTCCACTGGCCCTTGCAAAATGTTTCACTCCTTATTGCAAAGGGATATCAAAGGTCACTAAAAAGGATGTATGGGTGGAATTTATTGGGTTCACAAACTGAAAATTCAATAGTCTCTAAGGCATATGTTTATTTTAGCAATGGGGAAAATGCTAGGCTGTGTCTGCTGGACTTTAGCATAGCATTTCAAGTGGAGTTTGTGTGAATTTTGTTTATATTGAAGGAACAATACATTTGCCTTTACTTCTATTCATACCTGTCAAGTATCCCAGATTGGCTGGGATTTCCCCTACTTCCGCGCTGCTTCCTCCACTTGCCCGCCGCCATCCCGTAATTTGACCGGTGGTGAAAGTAGTTACTGCACATGTGCGTATGCACAGAACCCGCAGAAGGGTTCTGCGCAGGTCCCGTATTTTCCAGAACCATGCTTGACGGGTATGCTTCTGTTCCTACTGTGTTGATGCATCTCATTATCTATTTTATTTGTTTTGTACAAATTGATTAATTTGCAGACAAGGACACTATTCTCATGGGACTACAATATATCTCTGTGCACTTGTATATGTGTGTGAGTTTTTTTTATCTTCACTGCCAAATTATTCAGTATTGAAGAACCTTGGACTCAGCAAGGAGTCCATACATTGGTAGACATCTCTGCGATGACATTCTACACATGCAAATGGACTTGAGAAATCAAGTCCCTTCGCATGCAGTTTTTTTAGCCATTTGGATATTACATTACCCACTGGTTAGGCGGACCATGATGTGTGCCCTATGTTTTCACCTGGCCCAAGGGATCTGACAGAGGACGCTTTGGTGAGTTTTAGTCGTGGCCTAACATAATTGACAAGAGATGATGTTAGATCACTGCCTAGTTAGACCGCTCAAACCCCCACGCCCCGACAAGGCTATCACCTACTGTTTAATGAACAAGGAATTTATATATTTATTTATCGTATGATGAACTTCAATGAACAAGGAATGAACACACAGAGAAGTTACACAATAAGATTACAATCCTCTTTTCTATTACTTACTTTACAATGTAACACGGAGCAAAACATTTCAGATCCCTACCCTAAGAATCTAAATTTCAAAAATAAAAGGAATAACACAAAAGAAAAAAAAGGAAGAATGCAATGAGCAAAGGATTTCCATGAATACATTCGATAACTGTGTTGTGTATTAAGGCAGAATTGCCAGTTGCTCAAGCAACGCCTTGCAAAGATAAAATGGTGGCCATCCAAATTAGGAACTGAAGTTGGCAAGTAATCTCCCTCTCCAGGCATGCTCATTATGCTAATTAGAGTTCTGTGATTAATTACAACTTTGGATCCTGCTCCTGATTGGTTAATACTTATATATCCTGTTATGATTGGTTGGTTATGATTGTCCAGCTGGTTACTACATTGTAGGAAGGAGTTACCGCCGGGGAGACACTATATAAGCCCCATGGGACCGGATCTATACTTCCCATTACTGCACAGGTTAGCCAGCGTCGGGCTACGCCTGGTTCGCCTGTATACGCTATCATGCCAAGGTGTGACCGACTACATCGGACTTGTGTAGCCATCTGTTGCCTGGAGCACCTTGTAAGTGTAACCTGAAAGACTGTACAATAAACTCCTATTGTTGTTCTGTTCATTGTTGCCTGGAATATTGCTTATAAGGGGCGGACACGACAAACTGTGATGGCAGAAATGTAATATATTGCTTTATTGCTCTTTACATAGTGATATAATCTGAGTCCACTTCTGTGCACTGCTGCTTCAATATGTTCTTCAGGATAAACATTCAACAGCTGTATCAGATACCACCTGCTTCTTGTGCAGATGTTACAAACCAGATGTTTGAGCTAAATTCATACCAAAGTGAGATGAATACAACAGCATATTTTTCAACTGCCTTCCCAAAAATCCCATCACCTTTTAGTCAGACTACATCTCATATTGGATTTCATGTGCCAATTTGTACATGAGGTCTAATCCATACCTGTCAACTATCCAGTTTTTCCCAGGAAAACCTCTTATTTTTATCCCTCTTCCCGCCCCCTCCCGTTTTATTAATTTCCCCGTATTTTCCCTTTCTTTTTAAAAAAAATCCTGACCAAAGTTGCAGTATTTTTTTCCGGCCACCAGAGGTCGCTGGGTGGCAGGCTTTTCACTTGTGGAAGGGGGGGGAGAGAGAAGGGGTGTGTGTGTGTGTGTTTCTTCTTTCATTTCCCTTCCCTGCCACGTGGTCATGGAGGCTTCGGTTTTGCTACTGCTGTTCGTAGCCACCATGGAGTCTACTCTAGAGGTGAGCGATATTTCATATATGCAGGGGCAAATCATGCTTTATTGAGCTGTTTGTGCCAGAGTTAACCTGGGAGGGGGGTGTTGCTTGATCACTATATATATGTGTGTGTGTGATAGAGAGAGAGGGGGAGGGGGAGAGAGAGAGGAAGGGAGAGAGAGAGAGAGAGGTTTCTCTTGCTCAAAAGCCAGTCATATCCAACTCTAGGGTTCAGTGCTCATCTCTGTTTCAAAGCCGAAGAGCCAGCATTGTCATGTGGCAGGCATAACTAGACACCAGAGCGCACGGAAAGCTGTTACCTTCCCACCAAAGTGGTCCCTATTTATCTACTTGCAATTTCTTGCTTTCAAACTGCTAGGATGGCAGGAGCTGGGCCAAAGACGGGAGCTTATTTCGTCCTGCAGTACTCGGGAATCGAACTGCTGACCTTCTGCCTCCCAGTCAGCATCTTAGTTACTTAAGCCATTGAGTAAACAAGAAAGAAAACAAAACAAAAGTCCTCCAAGAAGATAGGGAAAGGGTTCTTTGGCCCACACAGCTTTGTGCCCATTGCATCTACAATACCATCTAGCCATCTTATTTTTGGCCACCCCCTTCTTTTGTCCTCCACCTTTCCCAGCATCAAGGCCTTCTCAAGTGAATCCTCTCTTCTCATTTGATGTCCAAAGTACTTTAGCGTCATCTTTACTATTTTACCTTTAATGAGCAGTCGTGGTTGATTTCTTCTAGGATCGACCTATTTCTAACACCACATTTCAAAGGCATCTATTTTTCTGCACTCAGCTTTCCTAATGGTTCAGCTCTCACACCCATACACTACCCCAGGAATACCATTGCTTTGACTATGAAATTTTTTCTTTGCAAGGTGATGCCTCTACTTTTAACTATGTTCCCCAGGTTTCTCATAGCTTGTTTCTCAAGCATCAGTCGCCTTTTTATTTCATGGCTGCAATCACCATCTGCAGCGATCTTTGATCCTAAGAAAGTAAAATCTGCCAGTCATATCCAACTCTAGGGTGCAGTGCTCATCTCCATTTACAGCCAAAGAGCCAGTGCTGTCTATGTTTGCAGACATTTTCATGGCCATGTGGCAGGCATGACTAGAGCCCAGCAAGTCACATGGCTATATTTGGCCATGCCCACAGATCTGGCCACACCCACAGAGGGGTGTAGCCAAAATTTGCCTTATTTTCAAATCCAAAACTTGACAGGTATGGTCTAATCACAGGGAAGCAAATCAAGCTGCCTAACTAAAGACTGCTTTATTTTGTTGTTATCACTCCTTGTCTAGCATATGCATTTGAGTCCCTCTGCATCATGCTTTGCAAACTGAAAAATTATGGGACTCCAGCTTTTATGTCTACTATGGTGGAACACAAAAAAATCTGGTGGGAGGATGCAGCTGGTTGCTACTGGTATAGATGTCTGACAGGGAAGAGTAGTGCTATCATTTTTATAGTCTTTTTATAAAAGCAAGTAACCTTAAAAGGCTTGACAGTTGCTTTGGAGAACTTCATTAAACTCCACTTTGGACAAGTGTTGAATGTTAAATACCATATTTTATTACAGAGCAAGGCATTCACACCTCCTTAAATGCCTTTTTAAAATACTAAAAGGGAGAGTTTACTTCATGAACTGCCTATTTATAGTATGCCTGTGTCATAGTCACTTCAGCTTCCAGACATGAAAACAGCATGTTCTACAGCCATCTCCCAGTGGAATGATCAGTATATGGTTATGAATTTAGCAGTTGATGACTACCATAGCATATGGTGTCAATTTCTGTTTTCTTTTAGTGGTTTGCAGTACAACCTGGGTAACTCTTTATTGCATGCTTTAAAAAATGTGGAACTGACTCTTAGAATCATTTTAGCAGTTGCTTTTACATGTTAAAAATTACAACTTGGATTTTGGGCCATAAGGGTCTCTTATGTTGGCATATCATGTAATGGTCCATGTCAGCATTTCAGTTTATCATGTCTTGTAATAGTTTTAGAATATAAACTGAATTTCATTCCTAATGTGCACTGGTTCAAGACAGGGTTGGAAATTTTCATTTCATAAAATTGGAAACAATATATAGTAGATGGATGCCTTAATGACAACATTAGTGAAATTGGATAATAGTGCCATTGATTTTGGAATATTGATCAGAACCAACATTTCTATTTAAAATGATTCCACGGAATTTTCCTCTTGGAAAGTAAACATTTCTGTTTACAATATAGTAATATTTGGGACCAAATGTATAGCAAAACTATCAGTCTAATTGGTGGATTGATTTACAATCCCTTTAAAGGCATCCACTTACATGTTGAAAAGAAAATGCTTAAGCAAAATTTCTTTAATTAACTAAATATTAATCTACAATTTTCATCCAACAAGCTCCAAAGTACAATAAAACCTTGGTTCACGACCACTTTGGTTTACATTTGTCACGGTACCTGACTGAAAATCCATAGGAAATGATGTCCTGGTTCACAACATTTTTTCGCTATATGACCAGGAATTCCCCAGAGTGCATCGCATCTAGGGTGTATATAAGACCACCCACAGGCATTTTGGACTCTGTGGGTGACACATAGAGTCATCTATTGAGGTGTTTGAGTGGGTTTTATGTGTGAGTTTTGGTGCTATTTTTGAAAGCTACAACCTTTCCCCCTGAATTTTTGAATTTTTCCTCGCAATTTTTAAAGCATCCAAAAGGGAGGGATCTGTGATTCATCGTTTGAATGTTTATTTCCATGGCATGTTTGTGGTTGATAGGATTGTGATGTCCTGTAGGTATTGTGTAAGATACATGAAGATGTATCTTTAAGAGATCCTTCAGCACAGCACCCAGCTGTAACCACTGAGTGGGTGACTGAGCAAATTGTCAAGTATAAATCTAGGCTTCTCAGAAGCCACTTTGCTTCTATGCCAGAACTCTTGCTAGCCGAACTGCTTGCTAGCCATACTGCCTTATTGCCAAAACTGCTTCTGCCAGGATGCTTCTGCTCCTGACGTTCTGCTACTGGCTTTGCTGAAATCTCTGGAGGAGACAGAGGATTGGAATCCAACTGAATGGACAAAGTGAGTCCAGTTTCCAGAAGCAATGCCTAGCAAAGACACTGAGCCTGGAGGCTCTGATATTTTCCTCAAGCCAGGACAACAAGGCTTTGCATAGCCTACAGCCAGCCCAGGAGAAGGCTGGACTTTGCTGTGAGTACTTTGACTGGGACTCTGACCTTGAAAGTACTGCTTACAAAGACTTACAAACTGTTTATCTGACTTTACTTTCATAGAGAGGAATCTAATGTTTTGTGTTTACGTTAAGAACTGATTTGCTGAAGTAAAAGCTATTTAGTTTTTGTCGTTATTCTGCATATTATTGTCTGGGTGAGAGTGAAAACACTACACAGGCACCACCGCTGCTGCCACAAGCTAACTGCTTAGCTCTGCAGGATTCACACCCAGACCCCAATAGCTAACAGTGGTGGTGTGGGTTTTTGTGATTTAACTGTGTGTTTTATTCCTGATTCCCCTTCTGTGCCTGGGTCAGTTCAACTGACCCTGGAGGGTAATTGCCAGGGGAGGCGTTTGTCAGCTGCACCGATCTGGGTGGAGAAGGGGGGAGAGGAAAACTGCTTGCCTCCTCACCCCTACTGTGCCCAGGTCGGTGTGGCAAAGGTGTGGGGGGGGAGGTGTTCACAGTGGGGCGATCTTACCTTGCGCATGTTCATGGCACCTCGTTCAAAACCACCGCTAAGATGCTGAGTTTTGGATGAGGCGCTCCAAACATGCAAAGCAAGATTGCTCCACTGCCAACCCGGTCTCCCCAGCAGACTTCTCTGGGATTGGCAATGGGGTGATCTTGCTTTGCGTGTTTGCAGCACCTTGTCCAAAACCATCACTAAGGCGCTGGACGTTAAACCTGGCACCCTAGCGGTGGTTTTGGATGAGGCACTGCGAGTGCGCAAGGCAAGATCTCCCCACTGTGATCACCTCTCCCCCCTTTGCTGCACTGACCTGGGGCACAGAAGGAGGAGAGAGGCAAGCAGTTTGCCATGCTCAGTGGCAGCATCTTCAGCAGGGGCGCCCTGGATGTGTCCGGACCCTGCGGCTGGACAAATGGCTCCTGTTTGTTGCCCAACTCCAACCCACAGGAAGAAGCACTGGAGCCCAGGCAAGGGTGGGAAAGGTAGGGAGCTTAGCTCTCTCATTTGTATTCCCCTTTACTGAGCATCTGGCCTTTTTTTAGTTTTGTTTTTTTTTAAATCGGAGGTTGGGAATACTTTTTTATTTTTAGTGTATTCCTATGGGAAAATGTGCTTCAGTTCACAATTGATTCGGGTTCTGACTAAACTGTCGGAATGGATCAAAATCATGAATCAGGGTCTTACTGTGTTTAGGGGTCACTCTGGACCAAACCCTGACCTACTTAAAAACATTGTCTAAACACCAAACATAAAGTTGCCAGCAGAAATAACATAGTCTACTTAGGAAATTGGTTGGGTCAGGCTATGGTGCATACTCACAAGCAATAAGAACAGCAGCTTTGTCGCTGTGCTATTCCACAGCAAATATGCTAGTACTGCGTGGTATAAATTAGTACATGTCAAACAAGTAGATTCAGCTTTTAATTAATCATGTTGTATTATTATTGGCTACCTGAAACCTACTTGCACTGGGGGAATCTATTATTTGGCTGGCACTGCCCCACTGGAAGTATGCCAAGAAATGCTAGCAAATAAAGAACAAAATATAGTAGCACAGCATCAATTCCATCTGCTTCATAGATGCTCTCCCAACACCATCCCATCTGGCCCATCATAAATGTGCCCACTTTTGCTTCCAGGGAGACATGGTCTGACCTGTTCAGCTATCTGGAGGTGTGGTCAGGCCCGCGATGGAAAAAGGTTGGTCACCCCTGTACTGGAAGTCACTTAAAATTGAAAGAGGGAGACCCCCCCCCAAAAAAAAATCAAGTAAAATTGGACTACTTTTAGTGAATGTGGAGAAATACAATCAATGTAGCCTTTATATGCATGTATAAAACAGATCTAGTAAATGGCTGAGGTAACATTATTGAAGTAGCCCACTTCTGGGCAAAATCAGTCTAACCATTTTAACATTTTAATTTGTTTCAGTTTTATCTACATTTCACATCACAGACATCCATGATTTTAAATTTACCAATACTCTGATAGGAAGAAATAGAGAAGCCAGTTATTTCCCCTACAACTCTATGTTATGCCTTTGCTGCAGCATTTGCATGGCAAACCGAGGTGCTCTGCCCTCCTGGAAAATCCAGTGCTTGCCATCTTCTTAGAGGCCTTAATAATGTTTCTTACCTCACGTCAGTCAATAAAACCTGAATACAATGTCAGGGAAGGCAATCTTGCCTTTCTATTTTCCAAATGTTTTGACCTGGAAAATACCCAACCCAGACTTCCAACTTGACCTAGATTTTAGTGGCCACTAATTGAACAGTTTTGAAGGAACTGTGTCACAACGCAGCCGCAGGGTCAGAACAGATGCATTCAATTAATTACAGCTGGGGAAATTCAGTCATAATCACAGAAGGCAGCAAAGATGTAACGGGTCCCATTAGTTAGGCCCTTCTAAAGAGAAATGGACTGGCCCAAAGTCCACCTTGCTGCTGTGTCTCTAGCATCCAATTTGGGAGTTTAAAAATAATAACAAAAGTAGTTATGCAAGATAAGCCACAACTTCAGGTTTGTCAGTGTTGTAGGAGGGGCAACTTTAGTGCAGCTGGAACATTACTACAACAGTTGAGCTAATAAACCAGCTCTTCCATTATCATAGCTGAAAGGAAGGGCAGCTATGTGGTTGGGCAGAAGAGCAAATTAACCTTTTACAAGACAATTCTAAAAATTGGGGAATCCCAAACAAACATTTGCAGTTTTGAAACTGGAACTGGATCAGCACCAACTTGTTAAAGATGTAGAAGTTAGGCTGCTCTTGCTCTGTGCCACACCTGGGGAAGTTTGGGAGAAGGATTTTCAAATTATTATTCTTAAAGTAAAAACAAACAAGCTTCTATGCCCCCAGATATAAATCTTGTTTATCTTGAAGATTGGTGGGCCCAAAACCCTTCTAATTCAGAAAGGACTCTGGCTACAAGGGCTGAAATACTGATCTTAAAAAAGGCCCCTCAAAAGGGTAGAACAGTGATTGTGATAAACTGCGTGGAACAGACCTGCTAGCACAAATGTTCCAAAGTATAGATACATTCTTGCAGATTTAACAAGCTCTGAGGGAATTTGAACTTTTGAACATGCTAATCAGTACTTAATTAGCTGAAAGTAGGGGAATTTTTAAAATCCTTCCTGGTCAAACAGGAATTAAAAAGGGGATTCTGTTCATGTTAGTAAAAATATTTTTAAAATATTTTTAAATATATAGAGAAGAAAATTCAGAAACTCACTCATGTAAACTGTGAAATTACTGTGTTTTGTTTTGTTTTTTTGCTTTCTAGCTGGGAGTGGTCTTACTTGATGTTTTGTGCCTATTCCAACCATATAGTGTGGCGCGGCTGGAAGTCGGGACGCTGCCAGCTTCAGCGTTGGAGTCACCATACCCCCGGGCTTTTGCTCCCCGCCACTGGGACCGAGACTGTAGGGAGGTGCGGTTTGGTGGCAGAAGGGTTGGGTGTGAGGGGGGGGGGTTCCCTCTTTGACTTTGAGTTTGTGGTTTGTTATTTTGTTTTGCATTATTGAACTTGTTTGACTCTTATGATTTTTAGGGAAATTTTGATATTGTATTGAATATGTTTTTGATAATTCATACTGTAACTGTATTTTGTTGTATTATTTGTATCATATTTTATATTGTTTGGTATTCTTGTTGTAAACTGCTTCGAGTTCCCTTTATGGGGAGGAAAGCAGTATAAAGGTCTAAACAATAAAAAATAAAAAATAAAAAAATATACCATTGTATGGTAATTAATGGGAAAAAACCTCCAAAGATATATGCTATCATTCCACTTCTGATGTGTTATGACTATGAGTTAATGACCTTCTCTAGACTATCTTGAACTGGTGCCATTGGTGTTGTCAACATTCAGCCTGCCTTTTGCTATGTAAATCTTGGCATTATTTTTTCCTGCTGGCAACAGGGTATTAATATTGTGCAGCGACATCAGTCCAGTTCTTGATGTTTTGAATCATTGATACAGAAGCACAATATCCCACATTCATAAACTGGAGTTTTTTTTAAAAATGAACTGAATATAATATAACAGCACTAGCAATTATGTTACAGTATATACCACCCCATAACACCCCATATAGTTAGGTCAGTGGTTCCCAAACTATAGCCTGTGGGACAGACCCAGCCTCTGATGCCATCCCATCCAGCCCATTGCTGCCTCCACCGCACCTGGAAGTGGAAGCAGGCATATTTATGCCATCTGTAAAATGTGCCTGCGCATGCACAAACACATACATGGCTGTCAGAAATGTGGAATTGCCTACTTCTACTTCCAGGGGGTGTGGTCAGGCCCGAGATGGAAAAAGGTTGGCCACCCCTGAGCTAGGTACTCATTTTGCCAACCTTGAAGGATGGAAGGCTGAGTCAACCTTGAGTCTGTTGGGATCCAAATCAGATTGTGAGCAGAGTTTTGGCTGCCTTACTGCAGCTTGCCTGCTGTGCCATAATAAGAGCCAGCCACAGAGAAATTTAAGTGAATCTTCATCTACAACATAGGTAAGTCAATTTGACTTCTTTGTTATGAACAGTAAACTTATACAATTCAGAATGAATATGGCACTTGAAGAAGAAGAAAAGGGCTATAGGAGTATTCTTTTTTGAATTCTGCCCTCATTATCTTTGGTTTCAATCTACAGAGCTTCTGGTTTGCAGTCAATTGAGTTTAGTAATACAAATCTACTCTTTACATAGACTTCATAAAATAATCAGAATTGTTATTTAATTTATATTTTGACACAATGATTGTTTTAGTGATCTTCTGCAATACTTCCAATTTTATACTAACAGTTCATGCCCTGTAACACAGTACAAAGTTGGTATCTCTCTCCGCTTCTCTAGCATACCAAGCAGAAAATCTATTTGATTTTCATATTTGCCATCTACTGGTCTTCTATGTATACATTCATCGCCTCTAAAACATGTATTCATATGTAGCCATTTTTAGAAAACTGCAACCACCCATTCCAGCTACTTGATAAGTAAATAGCAAAAACTGGAACTGAATTCTGCCCCCAGTTTGTATGATCAGTTGAGGATTGCCCTTTTTAAAAAAAGTACTATAAAGTACAATATAATTTCTGAACTGGGGAATCATATGTACACTGCTCAGTTTCATATTCTGTCCAGATAGGGATAAATGTGCAAACTCTGTACATGAATAGCCTTTTAGATAGGTCAGGTACAATATGATTACACAATGCTCACAGGGGAAAGAGAATGGGTAATTTTTTTTCTAGGGCACACTTGTTCCCAAGAGATGTCCACACGTAGACAGAAATTTACCACTAGTGAGTTAATCTTGACTGTGCCAGGATGTCATGAATTTCCAACTGCTTCTCCTAGTCCTTGACATTTACTGGAGGAAAAAAAGAGTTACACTGGAACAGCAGAAAACAAATTTGCTCCATCATTTGTGTGACAGCCCATCAAATATTTGAAGACAGCCAGCATATTGTCTCTTAATTGTCTCTTCTTCAAACTATTCACACCCACCTCCTTCACATTCTCTACACATAACTTGGCCCCCTAGGGCCATAAACATCTCTGTTACATTTCGTCTCAACAAATCCCAGTTTATTTAGAACAGGGATTATCTAAATATGATTTCTTCAGAAGCAGGCAGATACAGAGATTGATCTGAAAAACAAGAAGGCCATTATATTACCATGTGTCCCATCATATAGCTCCTGTGTCCTAACATCATCATAATGGCTCACATTCATAGTTTGCTATACAAAAATTGGATAGTGAAGTGTTGCAGCTCACAGTGTTTTTGTAATTATCTGGTGACATAACACAGTAAATTGCCACAATGCTACATGTCAAGGCAACACAGACTGTTCTGAAACCTTGAACAAGCATCTCTGCATTAATTTTGCATCACTGAATATTAACCCAGTGATGTACCTAATACTGTATGAACACCAGGTGCCCAGATTATAGATTGAGCAGGACCTTTTCTAAAGAAACATGACTGCCCAGAAATGTTAGTGGCATGTCCCTCACAGACCATGTGCTACCTTGCCAAAGATGACATTTCATTGATATTTACACATCCAGTTCATGGAAGAAAGTGTATGTGGGTGAGATAAGAAGAGGAAGAATGTTTGTGTGAGTGATTGAGAAAAAGGAATTACAGTAAAACCCCATTTTACGTAAAAAGTCAGTTCTGTAGCTTTTTACATAATACTTTTTTAAAAGTAAAACACAGCATTCCCATAGGGAGCAGTTTGTCTGGCCATCAGGGGAGCAGGAGCTGCCACCACCACCAGCGCTGCCCCCACTGCTTCTACTGCATGTCCGCTCACTTCTGCTCTTTATCTGAGGTTTTTCCATGGTGCACTTTAGCTGGGAACGTGTGTAGGACGAAGACTGCTCGGTTCTTCTCTTCGTCCGAGGTCCCCCTGCAGCATGCTTTAGCTGGGAATGCACATCAGGTGAACAGCAGTCTTCATCCGACATGTGTTCCCAGCTAAATCAATGTCACAGGGGGACCTCGAACAAAGAGCAGAACTGAGCGGTCTTTGTCCTACATGCATGCTTTAGCATGTGCTTCATCTGATGACATGCTTTAGCTGGGAACGCATGTTAGATGAAAAGCGCACCACAGAGAAACCTTAGACGAAGAGCAGAACTGAGCAGATATGCAGTAGAAGCAGTGGGGCACTCTCCCAGTGATGGTAAAAGCAGCGGAGACTCCAGAAAATGTGGCAAAACTGCTACAACCATCAGTGCTGCCTCCACTGACTGCACTACCTTTATGGTAAACCATATCTTGCAACTTCTGTCAGTGGGGGCGGGTGGCACAGGGTGGAATTTTTAAGTCTAAAATGGTGTGGGGTTGCGATTTTAGAGTTTAAAATGGTGGGCGTGCCATTTGAGACTTAAGAGATGCAAGGAAAATCTGGGGGGAAACCCTTAAGTAAAACAATTTATTTGCGTAAAACGGGACTTGTTTTCCACAAAAAAATCATTAAGTGAAATTATTTTTTCGCAATACAAAGCATAAGAAAATCAGGATTTTACTGTATATATTTTGCTTTCAGCATGTAATTATACTCCCTACGCTAGCCCTATATGTTTTGCAGTCTCAAGCAAAGAAGAACTGGCACTCCCTCTACATTTCATGTACAATACTCATGTGCGTGCAACTGCCTCATTTTGGCAAATGGTGAGGCATTTAGAATAACTAAATAGAATAAATGAATCAGGAATGGGAAATGAGTTCAAAAAAAGTTCTATTCTCAAGTCATCTAGAACATCATCGCATCATATTCAACAAAAGAAAAATGTAAGTGTTTGTGGCCTTTCAAAACTGTACTAAAATATATCCATTTTTGTTCCAGGGTTCTATTTATAGCTTGCTAAAGGTAAAGGTAAAGGTTTCCCTTGCTCGAAAGCCAGTCGTATCCGACTCTAGGGTGCAGTGCTCATCTCTGTTTCTAAGCCGAAGAGCCAGCGCTGTCTGCTTCTGCAGACGTTTCCGAGGTCATGTGGCAGGCATGACTAGACACCGGAGCGCACGGAACGCTGTTACCTTCCCACCAAAGTGGTCCCTATTTATCTACTTGCAATTTCTTGCTTTCGAACTGCTAGGTTGGCAGGAGCTGGGATGAAGACGGGAGCTCATTTCCGTCCTGCAGTACTCGGGAATCGAACTGCTGACCTTCCGCTTCCCAGTCAGCGTCTTAGCGACTTGAGCCATCCAAGTATACTAACCTAGCAGAGCTTGAGCCCATCCACAATGCTAGTTCATCAACTTGGCATGAGCACTCCTTGTCACTGTCTTAGCTGATAGTACATTCCAAGCCTAATTGTTATCTCAGCAGAGCAACTCCACTATTCAGTTTGTCACTGCTCTCCCCCCTCAGCTCCTATTAGCTGTTTGTTGCTGTGATGTTATATTAATGAGGACTGCAAATAAATGAATAGAGCAGAGCACTTCTGGTTCATGAGGAAGCCATTTTTAAAAAAAATTACTGAGGCTGCAGGCAACAGGGGAAGATTTACCTCTCAAGGGGAACATAGGATAGATCCCAGTGATGTGTTCTATGAACGGGAAAGATTTGTGTTAACATACAGGTATATGCAATTATTTATTTTCTCTTATGTCAATCCCCCTAACCTGCCCTTCCTGTTAGATCATTACAGTTTCCAAAGTTTCCACTGAAGTATGAGTCAACAGTGCAATGTGGCTACAAAAAGGCCAGTGTTGTTCTAGGCTGCATTAATGGAAGTGTAGTCTTCAAAACCCATGAGGTACTACAGGTAGTTCCCCTCTATTCAGCACTAGTTAGACCACATCTAGAGTATTTTGTCCAATTCTGGGCTCCATGCTTTACGAAAGATGCAAATAAACTAGAGCAGATACAGAGAAGTACACCAAGGATGATCAGTGGACTGAAAACTAAGCCATATGAGGGGAAAACTGGAGGAACTGGGGCATGTTTAGCCTTGAGGAAAGGAGCCTGAGCAGGGATATGGTAGCACTCTTTAAATACCTGAAAGAGGAGGAGCAGGATCTGTTTTTGATCATCCCATAGTGTTACAGAGTAACAGGTTCAAACTAAAGGAAGCCAGGTATAGGCTGAATATTGGGGAAAATATTTTAAGGGTTAGAGCAGTATAACAGTGGAACCAACTGCCTTGAGAGGTGGTGAGCGCTCCAATACTGGAAGCATTCAAGAGAGAATTGGACAACCATCTGTCAGATCTGCTCTGATTTGGATTCCTGCATTGAGCAGGAGGTTGGACTGGATGGTGTAAAAGTTCCCCTCCAACTCAGTTATTCTATGATTCTATGACTATCTTTGTAGTCTGCTCTAAAAAATATTTGAAACCTTTTTTTCTTTTCTTTTTTTGCATTTTTGCCTCTTATCTCTTTTCCTTCTCCTTCCCTTTTTAAAATAAAATTATTTATTTATTTAAATTCAAATTTTTATGCTGCCCCAATCAGGTAAACCCGACTCTGGGCGACTCACAACAAGTTAAAACATACATAAAAAACAGTTGAGCCATTAAAACCCAACATACCCACTCACCTATCCCATTTATCATTAAAAGACTACCCACATTAAAATTGCCTGCATTAGAATTAAAAGAAATGGGGATTTATTTAATAAGCCAACAGGCAAGGACCATCCTTCCATTTGGGCCCCACACCTGCCCCACCAACCAGGTTTTTAGGTCTTTTCTGAAAGGTAGCAGCTCCGTCTGCTCCTGCAGCTCTACTGGTAGGAGGTTCCACAAGGCCGGTGCGGACACGGAAAAGGCCCTCCTTCGTGTACCAGTTTAGTGTAAGGGACCAAAGACAACAGGACAGCCGAAGGGTTGGCTTAACACAGGTTTATTGCATGATGATCCGGTGGAGCATGAGGTAATAGCGGTGATACATCTCAATATCTACAGTAGCCCTATACATTTGAATCTTGTAGCACGGTAGCTCATTGGCTGCTACCGGCGTGGCCTCGCCCAGGCACGCCTCTTTTCCTGCTGCTGAATGCAGATCTTTCTTCTGCTGCTGAATGCAGATCTTTCTCCTGCTGCTGAATGCGGGGAAGGTTTTCCCGCGGCTGTCCGTGATTGAGCAATGTGAACCATGTGAGACTGAACGCTCGCAGCTGCCCTCTATGGGCTGCCTGCTCGCGTTCCTTTACAGCTGAGATACCTTGTATTTGGAGTGGTTACATTCTTGCCTTTACAGTACAATGAACATGCAATCATACATACATAACATCCCTCCCCCCTAGGACGGGACGAAGTCCCGCAACCATTGTGGCTTGCCGCACGTGCGCTTGGGGCGTGCTTGCTCCTGACCTAGTGCTGGAGAGCCTGTGATCTCTGACTCCGCGGGTACTTGTCCTGCAACGGGAAACGGGGATTCGTTAGTGGCTCTGTGGGGGGTCCGTGCCTGCCTTGTGCCCAGGGATGGGAATGGAATGAACAGTTGGGAGGTGAACCCCTGCCTGTTGCTCTCGGACCCGGGGGACCCTCCTATTGTGAACCGCGGAACCGATGAGGTCGCCCTTGTAGTTCTGCTACCTTCTGTTCCCCGCTCGGGGGACCTTGAGACTGTGGTGGGCGGACTCGCTGTTGCCTCCTGTCTTGGGGGTGTCGGTCTCCGGGAACTTGGCGCTATGTTGCATTCTAACTCACAGGGGCTACTGGGACTGGAAGTACCAGGGGCTGAACTGAAACCCCTCTTTTCGCCAGGACGGGTGGGGGACCACTCCGCTAACTCCCCCTGGTACTGTAAATCAACGTCTAAACTTCTAGGGGCAACTGTGTTTCGGGGAAACTTCCGAGGGGTATGTGTGAGGTCGGGGCTCTTCCTTTCTGCCACGAAGTCCCGCAAAAGATCTCTGAGGATCGATTCCCTTTCCTCCCCCCTTGGTGGGGACCCATGTCCCCCTTTCCCTCCCCCTTGGGCTAAACGGGTGGGGGAGTACCCTAACGCTGATTCGTGGCTATTTTCGTCTTCGTCCTGTTCTCCGGGGACCCTGCGCCTGAGTTGGTCCACGTGTCGCCTCCACAGGAGGCCTGTACTGGTCTCCACGCGGTATGAGACGGGGCCGGTTTGTTCTATTACGGTGCCCGGCACCCAGGCTGGCCCCGCGTTGGCGTAGTTCCTGCAATGCACCGGGGCGCCTACGCTGAAACTCTTTGCGGGTTCCACCCCTATGTTCCGCCCCGTGTCCTCTACTCTCGTGGGGTCTAGCTTGGAGATTACCGTGGCCAGCTTCCTGCGCATTAACAGCTCCGCGGGGGAGTACCCTGACGCCAATGGGGTGACCCTGTACCTTAGCAGGAATTGGCACAATTTCAGGTCGCGGTCTCCGGGGCCCATGCGCAGCAGCGCGTCTTTTGTGGTGCGCACGAGGCGCTCTACTTGGCCGTTGGTGGCCGGGTGAAAGGGGGCGGAGGTGACGTGCCGAATGGCGTTGCGATCCATGAATGCCCCGAACTCGGCGGACGTGAAACAGCTAGCGTTATCGCTGACGAGGGTGTCGGGTAAACCAAACGTGGAAAAGACCCTCCGTAACTGTTTAATTGTAGTGGCCGAGGAGGTGCTCGAGACTGGAATGACCTCCAACCACTTGGAGAACGCGTCCACCACAAGGAGGAAAAGTGTTCCCCTGAACGGGCCAGCAAAGTCTACGTGTACCCGGGACCAGGGCCCCCTTGCTGCGTCCCACTCCCTATGTGGCAAGCGAGCCTCTTCTGGCCTGGAGCTTTGGCACGCTTCGCAAGTGCCGACCATGTGTTCGATGTCGGCGTCTAGCTGGGGCCACCAAAAGTAACTACGGGCTAGTGCCTTAGAGCGGACGATCCCCGGGTGGCTGACGTGCAGCAGTTTAAGCACCCTCGGCCGGAGCGACGTGGGGATCACTACCCGCTGTCCCCACAAAAGGCAACCCCTCTCTAGGGACAACTCTAGTTTCTTTTTGAAAAATGTGTCGAATTCCGCTGCTGGGGAAGACACGGGCCACCCTTTCTGTACCCAGGAGCAAACTGTAGCTAGCGTTTTGTCCTTGCCGGTCGCTTTGGCGATGTCGGCCGGTACTACTGGAGGGGAGTCTAGGACCTCTATCATTAAGACCTGGTGGTCCCCCTCTTCCTCGCCCACGTGGCAGCAATCCCGGGGAATGGGGGACCTCGACAGGGCGTCCGCATGGCTGATCTCCTTTCCGGGCCGGTATACCAACGCGTGCTGATACGCGTTGAGAAAAATGGCCCACCTGAGCATCCTCGGGGACAGGATTTGGGGTGTGGGCTTATCTGCGGTGAAAATGCCTAGCAAGGGCTTGTGGTCAGTCACTATGGTGAAGGGGCGGCCGTACACAAAATCATGAAATTTCTTGGTCCCCGCAATTATCGCTAGTGCTTCCCTGTCTGTCTGGGCATAGTTTCTCTCCGCTTGGGACAAGGACCTAGAGTAGAACGCTATCGGGGCCTCCCTCCCGTTCTCCAGTACGTGGCATAACACCGCCCCCACCCCCACCGGGGATGCATCGCATATCAGGACCACTGGGCGTTTGGGATTGAAGTGGGTCAGTACCGCATCTGATGCCAGGAGTCGCTTCAGGTCATTGAAAGCCGTCTCCTGGTCGTCGCCCCACTTCCATGCCCCGTCCTTTTTTAACAATTTGTGTAGCGGTTCCGCCACTGCTGCCTTCCGCGGGAGGAAGGAGTGGTAAAAGTTGAGCAGTCCAAGGAACGACTGCAACTCGGGCTTGGAGGTGGGGCGAGGGGCCTTCTTGATGGCGGCCACCTTGGATTGGGATGGCCTTATTCCCTCGGGAGTAACACGGAACCCTAGGAACTCAACCTCAGTTGCAAAGAAAACGCATTTGTCTTTCCGCAACCGCAACCCCGCTTTTTCGAATATTGCCAGGACCTTTCCCAACCTTATTGCTAATTTGGCCCGGCTCCCCCCTGTAATCAATACATCATCAAAGTAGGGTAACACCCCCTCTAACCCCTTCAGGAGGCGTTCCACGAGTGACTGGAAGATCCCGGGCGCCGAATTCACGCCGAATTGGAGGCGCGATACCTGGAACGCCCCTTTGTGGGTGACTATGGTCTGTGCAGCAGCTGCGGCGGGGGTCACCGGGAGTTGCTGGTAGGCTTGGGCCAGGTCGAGTTTAGCGAAACACCTCCCCCCGTGTAACCTGGCCAACAAGTGGCTGACTACCGGCACCGGATACGCATTAGGGCGGATCGCCTTATTGATGGTGCACTTGTAATCAGCGCATATACGGACCTCCCCGTTGGCCTTGAGCGCTGTTACAATTGGAGTTTCCCACTCCGTAGAATCAACAGGGACAAGAATCCCCTGGCCCACCAATTTGTCCAACTCCGCCTCTATTTTGTCCTTTAGTGCGAAGGGCACTCTGCGTGGTTTAAGTCTGATTGGACGTACTCCAGGGTCCAGGTCGAAAGTCACTGGGGGGCCCTTGAATTTTCCGAGCCCCTTTTTGAAAACCTCGGGGTGCGCGTCGCACACGCTCTGTATTGGATCGGTCCCGGCGGCGTGTGCTCCCACGGCGTGCACCCCCCCAATGAACAACCCCAGGGGCTGGAACCATTGAGTCCCGAGGAGGCTGCATTTACCTCCCTTGAGGACGACTAGGGGAAGCGTTGCGGTGTGCTTTTTAAACTGGACCTGGAACTTCCCAACCCCCAACACTGGGATGCGGTTCCCTTGCACGTCCTTCAGTGTGGCCCTCAACGCTTTGAGCTTGGGCCGCACGCGGGGGGCGATTTTCATGAACTCTCCCTGGGAAATGATAGAGTATGAGGAACCCGAGTCCACCTCCATCCTAACAGGGGCCCCTTGGATTACTACCTCAACGAAGTAACGGGGGTGCTCCGTGGAAACGCTGCAAACCGGAGCGTCGTCCTCGCTGTCGTCGGAGATGCGCCCTACTCCGTCCCGCGTCCTCGTGGTCCGGGTGCCGTCCTTTGGCCTCGTGGTGCGGTCCTGCCTCGCCGAGCGGTCTGGGGAACTCCTCTTGGCCTCGCGCCGTTTCCGGCAGACCTTGGCGATGTGCCCGCGCCGGCCGCAGTTGTGGCACTCGGCCTTGCGGAATGGGCATTTGGCGCGGGTGTGGGCGGCGCCGCAGCCGTCGCAGTGCCGGCCCTCTCTGTGGACCCTCCGGACGTCCTCGTCGTCGCCGCTCTCCGTGGACGAGTTCGAAACTCGCCGGGCCGTGCGCACCGAGCTCTCTGCCTTGGTGGGTTTCGGGCGCCAGTCCTGAAGCTCTTGCACCCCGGCAGTCGTGGCCTCCGCGGCCTGTGCCGTGTCGAGGACTTGTTGCCACGTGGGAGGCGGCTCCTTTTTCATCAGCGCGTGCTGAGTCTCGGTATCCCTCAGACCGCAGAGCAGGCAGTCCCGGAGGGTGACTTCTGGGGTCTCCCACTTGCATGGGCCGGCGGCCAGCCGCAGGGCCGCGGCGAACTCAGCGACCGATTCCCCGGGCGCCTGGACTCGCCTCCAGAACGCGCTCCGAGCGGGGAACATGGCTATCGCGGGCCGGAGGTGGGTGCGCAGCGCCGCCAGGAGCTCTGTGGCCTTGAAGTCGCTCACCCTCCTCGGCGCGATCAGGTCCACCAAGGTCCTCTTGGTCTCGTGTCCGAGCATGCGGACGAAGATGGCCCTCTTCTTGGCCTCATCTGAGACTTCGAGCTCCACTAGCGCTCCATTGAAGTCTATCTCAAACAGCTCCAAGTCTCCCGGCTTCCTGATCTCGTAGCCGGCGCATGTCTTGGTCCCGTGGGCAGCCATGATCCCACCTTCGTCGCCAATTTAGTGTAAGGGACCAAAGACAACAGGACAGCCGAAGGGTTGGCTTAACACAGGTTTATTGCATGATGATCCGGTGGAGCATGAGGTAATAGCGGTGATACATCTCAATATCTACAGTAGCCGCATGTCTTGGTCCCGTGGGCAGCCATGATCCCACCTTCGTCGCCAATTTAGTGTAAGGGACCAAAGACAACAGGACAGCCGAAGGGTTGGCTTAACACAGGTTTATTGCATGATGATCCGGTGGAGCATGAGGTAATAGCGGTGATACATCTCAATATCTACAGTAGCCCTATACATTTGAATCTTGTAGCACGGTAGCTCATTGGCTGCTACCGGCGTGGCCTCGCCCAGGCACGCCTCTTTTCCTGCTGCTGAATGCAGATCTTTCTTCTGCTGCTGAATGCAGATCTTTCTCCTGCTGCTGAATGCGGGGAAGGTTTTCCCGCGGCTGTCCGTGATTGAGCAATGTGAACCATGTGAGACTGAACGCTCGCAGCTGCCCTCTATGGGCTGCCTGCTCGCGTTCCTTTACAGCTGAGATACCTTGTATTTGGAGTGGTTACATTCTTGCCTTTACAGTACAATGAACATGCAATCATACATACATAACAACCAGAGAGACGAGCCCCTCTGGCAGATGGAACAATTAGGGAGCCCCTCCGGTCCGCTCTGGTTGGATGGGCGGACACTCTTGGGATGATGCGGTCTCTAAGGTAACCTGGCCCACTACCATGAAGGGCTTTAAAGGTCAAAACCAGCACCTTGTACTGCACCCGGAGGCAAACTGGTAACCAGTGCAGCTCCCGAAGTAATGGTGAGGCACGGGCATAACGCCCGCACCCCATCACCACCTGGGCCGCTGCATTCTGGACCAGCTGCAACCTCCGAATGGTTGTCAAGGGCAGCCCCATGTAGAGCGCATTGCAATAATCTAGCCTGGAGGAGACCAGAGCGTGTGTGACCCTGAGCAGGGAGTCCCAGTCCAGGAGCAGACGCAACTGACGGATGACGCGAAGCTGTGCGAAAACCCTCCTGGCTACGGCCGCCACCTGATCTACAAGTAGCACCCCCAAATCCAGGAGGACCCCTAAGTTGCGTACCGAGTCTGTCTGGGGCAAAGCAGCCCCATCCAAGACCAAAGTTTGTAGCTCCATGGATAACACGGGACCCCCAATCCAAAGCCACTCAGTCTTGGAGAGATTTAATTGTAGCCCGTTGTCCCCCATCCAGACCCCAACCGCTTCCAGACATCTGGATAGGATATTGACTGCATCACTGGGGTCCCCATGGGCTGAGATATATAACTGGGTATCATCAGCATACTGATGATACCTCACCCCATGGGAACGGATAACCTCACCCAACAGCTTCATGTATATGTTAAATAGGAGAGGAGAGAGCACTGAGGCCTGAGGCACCCCACACTGTAGGGGCCTAGTGCTGGACCTCTCACTCTCCAACCACACAGATATAAAATATCTTCAATCAATTGTCTGAATTAGAGGGCTTGTAGTAACTAAAACCAGGTCTTGCCTTGACTAGCTACTGGGATCTCTCTTGTGCAGCTCTACCTTGCAAGGCAAGATACTTTGGTTCTACAGGGCTAGACTTTTTGGAGCACTGCCAAGGATAGACTGGAGTGTTGGGTGATCCTTCTTACCAGTTTTCTCACTAGCTGGCTCTGCCTTGGGCTCACCCACCTCAGAATCAGCAGGGTAGTGTGGCTTCATGGGTGTACAAGGGAGTACCCTGAGCTGGGTAATTTCACAAGTTCCATTAAAAAAACCGAGCCAAATGAGTTAACTAGGGTCCTGTTTG
Source organism: Bradypodion pumilum (assembly GCA_035047305.1). Lineage (NCBI taxonomy): Eukaryota > Metazoa > Chordata > Lepidosauria > Squamata > Chamaeleonidae > Bradypodion > Bradypodion pumilum. Next base: position 64,458,866 of record JAWDJD010000004.1, on the reverse strand, counting down.
GCTGCAGTTTGCCTTTGTCAGAAATCTCATTCTCATAAGAACATAAGAACAGCCTTGCTGGAACAGGCCACAGCCCATCCAGTCCAGCATTCTGTCTCACACAGTGGCTCACCATTTCCTTCAGGGTATTCCCAAGCAGATGCCTTCACCTGCTTAGGATTCCCTGGAAATGATGTTGAGAGATATCCTGCCTATCTCTCCAACCCGGAGGTTGTCCTTAAGTATCCATAATTATAGCCATTGATACTCTTGTCCTCCATGAACTTGTCTAATCCTTTCTTAAAGCTGTCAATACTGACAGCTGTCACCACTTCTTCTGGCAGGGAGTTCCATAGACCAGTAATCCTCTGGGTGAAAAAGTACTTTCTCTTATTTGTTTGAGAACTAGTACCCAAAAGTTTCATGGAGTGTCCCCTAGTTCTAGTGTTATGCGATAGGGAAAACAGTTTTTCCTTATCTACTTTGTCCACACTGTGCATGATTTTATAAACTTCAATCAGGTCACCTCTTAGACGTCGTCGTTCAAGAGTGAAGAGGCCCAACCGTTGCAGCCTCAGATGGTAAGGAAGGTGTTACTGTCCCCTAATCATTCTGATTGCCCTCCTCTGCACTTTTTCCAGCTCCATAATATCCTTCTGGAGGTATGGCGACCAGAACTGTACACAGTATTCCAGATGGGGCCTCACCATAGATTTATAAAGAGGCAAAATGACACTTGCTGACTTATTTTCTATACCCTTCCTAATGATCCCTAGCATTGAGTTTGCTTTTTTCACTGCTGAGGCACACTGGGTTGACACCTTCATTGAGTTGTCCACCAGGACACCAAGGTCCCTTTCCTGGTTTGTCGCAGAGAGTTCAGACCCCATCAGTTTATAAATGTAATTGGGGTTCTTTGCCCCAACATGCATCACTCTGCACTTACTAATGTTGAAACTCATTTGCCACTGTTTTGCCCACTCCCCCAGTGTCAAGAGATCCCTCTGGAGCTCCTCACAATCTCTCACAGTTTTCACTACCCTGTATAATTTAGTGTCGTCAGCAAATTTGGCTACCTTGCTTTTAACTCCTACCTCTAGATCATTTATGAAGAGGTTGAAAAGCAGGGGTCCCAGTACTGAACCTTGGGGGACCCCACTCTTTACTTCCCTCCACTTGGAGAAGTGTCCATTTAGTGCTACCCTCTGTTTCCTGTCCCTTAGCCAGTTGCTGATCCAGGACAAGACCTGTCCCTTTATTCCATGACTGGTAAGTTTATTCAAGAGCCTTTGGTGTGGGACCTTGTCAAAAGCCTTCTGAAAGTCCAGATAAACAATGTCAACTGGATCCCCCTTATCCACATGCTTGTTGACACTCTCAAAAAATTCCAACAGATTAGTGAGGCACGATTTGCCCTTGCAAAAGCCATGTTGGCTCTCCTTTACCAGCGCCTTCTCTTCTATGTGCCTATTAATTCTATCTTTTAGGATGGTTTCCATCACTTTACCTGGGACACATGTCAAACTGACAGGTCGGTAATTTCCTGGATCACCCCTGGATCCTTTTTTGAAAATTGGTGTTACATTTGCTACCTTCCAGTCATCAGGCACAAAGCCTGATTTGAGGGAAAGATTATATATTTTGGCTAGGAGATCAGCAATTTCATCTTTAAGTTCCCTGAGAACTCGTGGATGGATGCCATCTGGTCCTGGTGATTTGTTAGTGTTTAGTTTAACAAGACAAGCAAGGACCTCCTCCCTGGTTATTTCTATCTGGCTTAATTCTTCGGTTTCCCTCCCTACGAAGATAGGCTCTGTTTTGGGCATGTGGCCTCTGTCTTCTTCAGTGAATACTGAAGCAAAGAATTCATTGAGTCTCTCTGCAATCTCTGTTTCCTCTTTAATAACCCCTTGCCTTCCATTGTCATCTAATGGTCCAATGGCCTTCCTAGTTGGGTTCTTACTTCTAATGTACTTAAAGAAGTCTTTGTTATTTCTCTGAGTATTTTTAGCTATACGCTCCTCAAAGTCTTGCTTTGCTTTCCTGATTGTTGCCTTGCATTTGTTCTGCCAGAATTTATGTTTCTGCCTGCTGTTCTCATTCGGACAAGCCTTCCATCTTCTAAATGAGCTTTTTTTGCTCTTGATCACTTCCCAAACAGCTCCTGTAAGCCACATTGGAGTCCTCTTGGACCTGGCAGTGCCCTTTTTTCTTTTGGGTATGCATTCCAATTGAGCCTCTGTTATTGTTTTTGTAAACAGCCTCCATGCCTCTTGGAGTGTTTGGAATCTCTCAATTTTCCCTTTCAGCTTCTTTTTTACTAGTTTCCTCAACTTTGGGAAATTTCCTTTTTGAAAATTAAAGGTCTCTGTGTTAGATTTTATCAGTGACTTGCGGTCTGTGATCAAGTTAAACATAATTGAGTTGTGGTCACTGTTCCCTATTGGATCAGTCACATTAACATCTTGCACCAGATCCTGAGTATTACTCAGGATCAAGTCAAGGATTCTTGTACCATTCAAGGAGCATGATTTGTGGAGATTAAGGCTTCAGAATCAAGACAATACTTCCTAGGCAATGCTTTCTTTCTATCTTGCATGATGAGAATACTGAAGGATTTGTAAACTCACACATTTTAGCTAGCAATAAGAAAGTACCATATATGCCGGTGTATAAGATGCATCAGAGTATAAGACACACCCAGTTATTACCAAAATAGCCCACTATAGGCCATTATATACAGTACAAATGCACTCGATTTTCCAGTGTATTTTAAAAGGGGGAAAGTGGGTTTTATATGCCAGCAAATACAGTAATCCTCTGACAGTAAACTTTGAAATATTAGCTCACTGTTTACATGACTGCCACAAGGATGAAGGCAGGCAGGGAGACATTTGGGAAGAATTTCCTATGATATATTTCTTTCTTGGATGATGGGATTATTTCCTCTCTTTGTTTAGCTCAAGGAAGAGAAGAAGAATCTCTGATTTCTGGATATGTTACATCTGTCTGAACAGTTTAGTGGAAAGTGAAGTTTATTTGCAGACAATTTTGCTTCTGGAGACTCAGAATGCCTAGATCTGTGCACAGAAACATATGAGAGAACAGCAGTCTTACATCCTGAGGAGGCTAGTTTGTTTATTTATGGAAGGGCTCTAGGTTTCGTTCAAAAATAAAAATGGAAACAAAATCCCTTGGGATAAAAATAAAATTAACTGAGCCCATCAGGCTAGCACAGTGGATGGATCACAGTGTCACACAGAATAAAGCTGTAGAAGAGAAGTATTACGTACTTGGCTTCTAGTGGAGGTGGAAGAAATCAATTGTGAGCAAAAAAAATCCAGCATAATGTCTATGATTTAAACTCAGTGGTGGACATCAGCAGGTTCGCACCAGTTCATTAGAACTGGTAGCAGAAATTCAAGTACACTTTACCGTATACTGCACAGTGCTACAGTAGACACAATAACAATTACAGAAAGGCACTTAAATGATTGTAACAAGGATAGTGAATGCCAGTGGCTCCATTAAGTGTCCATCTGTTGTGTTCTCAATACTATGCCTTTAAACAATGTAACAATCACCAGCTGCATCAATGTAACCCGTTGTAATTAGGACGCGAGCTAATGACCACCTGGTGGCAATAGCGAGCGCCCAGCTCACACGGTTCCAATTCCCCAAAGAACTACAGCGCGGGAAGATTCCTGCCACTACCTCACCTGGACAAGAAGGGTGTGACCAGAAGTGACGTCACGCCGACAGTAGCCAATGGGCTACCATGGAGCCACATTCAAATGTATAGCCACTGTATATATTGAGCTGTTCGTCCGCCATTACCACATGTTCCCCCGGACCACCATGCAATAAAGATGTGTTAAGCCAATCCTTCGGCTGTTCCTGTGTCTTGGTTCTCATACACTAAATTGGCGACGAAGGTGGGATAATGGATCCCCACGAGATCAAGACACACGCTGGTCACGCCGGTTTCGACATTAACAAGCCGGAAGATTGGGAGCTCTTCGAAATGGACTTCCAAGATGCGCTGGTGGTGTCCGACATTACGGACGAGGGAAAGAAGAGGGCCATCCTCACCCGGATGCTCGGAAATGCCGCCAAAAGAGTATTGGTGGACCTGGTATCACCGAAGAAGGTGAGCGAGCTGTCGGTCAAACAGCTCCTGAAAGCGATGCGCGACCATTTCCAGCCCTCGGTTTCGATGTTTTCGGCTCGAGACGCGTTCTGGAAGAGAGTTCAAGCGCCGGGTGAGTCCATCGCCGCTTTTGCAGCGGCCCTGCGGTTGGCCGCCGGCCCATGCAAGTGGGAAAATCTGGAAATCGCCCTCAGGGACCGCATGCTGTGTGGCCTGTGGGACGAGGAGGTTCAGCGAAAGTTGATGAACCAAGAGCCACCCCCGACGCTGCGCGAAGTCGTGAAGGCGGCGCGGGCCGCAGAAGCCACGAGGGCCGGAGTCAAGGGGTTTAGAGAAAGGCCCCCACAGTCCGACAAGGCAGCAGGCTCGGTGCATGCGGCCAGACGGACGCCGAAATCTCCCACGGAGAGCAGCGACGACGAGGACGTCCGGAGGGTTCGGAAGGAAGGCCGATGCTGCGACGGATGTGGAGCGGCCCACAACCGCATCAAGTGGCCGTTCCGGAAGGCCGAGTGCCACAACTGCGGACGCCGGGGGCACATCGCCAAGGTCTGCAGACGGCGGCGCAAGGAACAGAAAGGCTCGTCAGACCGCTCGCCGAGGACCAAGGAGGGCGCCCGGCCCGCGAGGAAACAGGATGGCGTGGGCCGCATCTCCGACGACAGTAGTGATGACGCCACAGTGTACAGTGTGTCCTTGGGACACCCCCGTTACTTTGTTGAGGTACTGGTGCAAGGGGCCCCTGTTAGGATGAAGATAGACTCGGGTTCCTCCTACTCAATCATGTCCCAGCGGGAGTTCTTGGGAATTTCCCCCCACGTGCACCCTAAGCTCAAAGCGTTGAGGTCCACGCTGCGGGATGTACAGGGAAATAGCATTCTGGTGTTGGGGGTTGGAAAATTCAAGGTCCAATACAAGCAACACGCCGCGGAACTTCCCCTGGTTGTTCTCAAGGGGGGAAGTTGCAGCCTCCTTGGGACCCAATGGTTTAAGCCCCTGGGTTTGTTCATTGGGGGCGTGCATGCCGTTGGGACTGACCCGATACAGGAGGTGTGTGACGCGCACCCCGAAGTTTTCAAGAAAGGACTCGGAAAATTCAAGGGACCCCCAGTAGCGTTCGACCTGGACCCAGAGGTCCGCCCAATAAGACTCAAGCCGTGCAGAGTGCCTTTTGCACTAAAGGACAAGATAGAGGCGGAACTGGACAAATTGGTGGGCCAGGGGATTCTTGTTCCTGTTGATTCCGCAGAGTGGGAAACTCCGATTGTAACTGCGCTAAAGGCCAACGGGGAGGTTCGCATATGCGCTGATTATAAGTGCACCATTAATAAGGCGATCCGCCCAAATGCATATCCGGTGCCGGTAGTCAGCCACCTGTTGGCCAGGTTACATGGGGGAAAGTGTTTTGCAAAACTTGACCTGGCGCAGGCCTATCAGCAACTCTCAGTAACCCCAGCTGCAGCTGCTGCGCAAACAATAGTCAGTCATAAGGGGGCGTTCCAGGTGACGCGCCTACAGTTTGGCGTGAACTCAGCGCCGGGCATTTTCCAGTCGCTCGTGGAACGCCTCTTAAAGGGGCTAGATGGGGTCTTGCCATACTTTGATGACGTATTGATAACGGGGGGAAGTGAGGAGGAGTTGGCTGAAAGGCTAGACAAAGTACTGGTGGTGTTTGAAAAGGCGGGGTTGAGGTTGCGGAAAGACAAATGCGTCTTCTTCGCAAAAGAGGTTGAGTTCTTGGGTTTCCGGGTAACCCCTGCGGGAATTAAACCTTCCAAATCAAAGGTAGCCGCAATTCAAGGTGCCCCTCGCCCCACCTCCAAGCCCGAATTGCAGTCGTTCCTAGGGCTCTTAAATTTCTGCCACTCCTTCCTGCCTCGGAAGGCATCGGTAGCGGAGCCGCTGCATAAGCTGCTCAAGAAGGACGAGGCGTGGAAGTGGGGCGAGAGCCAGGAGAGGGCATTCGTGGAACTGAAACAACTCCTAACGTCTGATGCCATTCTCACCCATTTTGACCCCAAGAAGCTGGTGGTTCTGATATGTGATGCATCCCCAGTGGGGGTGGGGACGGTGCTGTGCCACGTGCTGGAAAACGGGAGAGAGGCCCCGGTAGCATTCTACTCCAGATCCCTGTCCCAGGCTGAGCGAAACTACGCCCAAACAGACAGGGAGGCGCTAGCAATAATAGCGGGGACCAAGAAGTTCCACGATTTCCTCTACGGCCGCCCCTTCACCATAGTAACCGACCACAAGCCCCTGCTAGGCATTTTTACTGCGGACAAGCCCACACCTCAGATCCTGTCCCCTAGGATGTTACAGTGGGCCATCTTCTTAAACGCGTATCAGCACGCGTTGGTATACCGCCCAGGGAAGGAAATAAGCCATGCGGACGCCCTGTCTAGGTCTCCCCTTCCCTGTGGTAGCGGCCTCGTGGGCGAGGAAGAACAAGACCGCCAGGTGCTCCTGATAGAGGTCTTAGATTCGCCCCCCATTGTACCCGCAGACATCGCCAAGGCGACCAGCAAGGACAAAACGTTAGCTCTAGTCAGCTCCTGGGTGCAGAAGGGGTGGCTGGCGTCCTCCCCGGCGGCGGAGTTTGCCCCGTTTTTCAGGAAGCCGCTAGAGTTGTCCATAGAGAGGGGGTGCCTTCTGTGGGGCCAGCGGGTGGTAGTCCCCGAATCCCTGAGGCCTAGGCTGCTTAAACTGCTGCACGTCAGCCACCCGGGAATTGTTCGCTCCAAGGCTCTGGCCAGGAGCTACTTTTGGTGGCCCCAACTGGACGCAGACATCGAGCACATGGTGGGCACTTGCGAGGGCTGCCAATGCTCCCAACCCGAAGAAGCGCGTCTGCCTCACAGGGAATGGGACGCGGCAAAGGGGCCGTGGTCCCGTGTGCACATTGATTTTGCGGGCCCATTTAGAGGGACACTTTTTCTCCTCGTAGTGGATGCTTACTCCAAGTGGTTGGAGGTCATTCCTGTCACGAGCACCTCCTCAGCAACGACAGTAAAACATTTGCGTAGGGTCTTTAGCACGTTCGGTATACCCGACACCCTAATTAGTGATAACGCTAGTTGTTTCACGTCCGCTGACTTCAGGCCATTCACCGAGATCAACGCCATTCGGCACATCACCTCCGCCCCTTTCCACCCGGCAACAAACGGCCAGGTTGAGCGCCTCATGCGCACCACCAAGTACGCGCTGAGGCGCATGGGTCCTGGGGATCTTAACCTGCAAGTGTGCCAGTTCCTGCTGGGCTACAGGGTGACCCCCCTAGCTTCTGGGTACTCGCCCGCAGAGCTCCTAATGAGTAGGAAGCTGACTACGATTCTCACCAGGCTAGACCCAACGAGGGTGGAGGACACAGGGAGGAACATCGGGTTAGCGGACACGAAGAGTTTCGAAGTAGGTGCCCCGGTGCATTGCAGGAACTACACTAGCGCGGGGCCTGCCTGGGTCCCGGGCGTCGTCGTTGGGCAGACGGGTCCTGTGTCGTATTGTGTAGAGACCAGTATGGGTCTTCTCTGGAGATGGCACACTGATCAACTACGGCGCCGGGTCCCGGCCAACCAACGCGCGGACAGCGCGGAAAAGGATTCAACGTTAGGGTTCTCCCCCACCCGTTCAGCCCAAGGGGGAGGAGAGGGGGGCCAGTGGCCCCCACCTAGGGGGGAGGAGAAGGCGGCTGTTCTCGTAGATAGCCTGAGGGATGCCCCCAATGACCCAGCAGAAGATTTCGAGTTTCAGTTACTAAACCGGGGGGGGGGTTCGGAGTGGTCCCCCACCCATCCAAGCGAGAAACGGGGGTTTTTGTTAGCCCCCAGTGGCCCCGGTTTTTCCACAATGGAGTTTGTCCCTTCCCCAAAAGCCGCAGAACCGCGGCAAGTCACTAACGAGTCTCCCTCTCCCGTTGCAGGACAAGAGACCAGGGGACAGAGAAGCAGTAGCACTCCCGGGACAAGCCAGCCAGCATCACACCCAAAACGCGTTTGCAATAAGCCATCTTGGATGAGAGACTTCGTCTCATCCTAGGGGGGAGGGATGTTGTGTTCTCAATACTATGCCTTTAAACAATGTAACAATCACCAGCTGCATCAATGTAACCCATTGTAATTAGGACGCGAGCTAATGACCACCTGGTGGCAATAGCGAGCGCCCAGCTCACACAGTTCCAATTCCCCAAAGAACTACAGCGCGGGAAGATTCCCGCCACTACCTCACCTGGACAAGAAGGGCGTGACCAGAAGTGACGTCACGCCGACAGTAGCCAATGGGCTACCGTGGAGCCACATTCAAATGTATAGCCACTGTATATATTGAGCTGTTCGTCCGCCATTACCACATGTTCCCCCGGACCACCATGCAATAAAGATGTGTTAAGCCAATCCTTCGGCTGTTCCTGTGTCTTGGTTCTCATACACTAAACCATCTATAACAATAATTTCACGTCAGAAATTATTCTGGTTGAAACAATTTTTTTGAGGAAAAACTCTGCTCAGTGAACACCCAAATGAGGCTCCTTTCATGTCCCCAAGAGCTGGGACAGAGACTGGCACTCAATCTGTCATGCAGTACCCAGGTTTCGAATTGCCAGCCTTCCAGCTAACAAGGCAAGCTTCTTAACCACTGAGCCACCACAGCCCCATCTAATACATCCAGATCCATCTAAATCTATATGTATATAATCAAGATTATATTTATGCAAAACTTTTGCTATTCACACATCTGTGAAAATAATTAAAACTGGAGATCTACTGTCAACACAGAAAACTTCAATCCTTAACCTGCTTTAGCTGTTCAGGAAGAAAACCAAGAAAGTTTCTCTTTTGTTCTTACTTTCCTTTCATACAAATTGCCATTGCTGCCCCCCCCCACCCCGATCTATGGTGATATAGGAGTTTGGATTTAGTGATGGCAGATTGCTACATTCGGAGTTCAATGCCTGCCTTTAAAAAATAAACATAAACCACAGGAGATAATTTATAAATATCTCTACCTTACTCCTTCACTCACCCTTACTATATGCATGCCCATAACTCTTCATGATACTTCCTCCTTAATGTACTTCCCACTTATTGTAACAATCACACGCAATAGGTGAGAGCTGTGGGAATATGGCACTCCAGATGTTGCTGGATTGCAGGTTCCAACAGAACTCGCCATCAGTCCTCACCTCAGTAAAGCAGATGAGAGCAGTAATCCAACATAATCTTTATGTCCCACAAAAATATACCACAGATTAGTTTTTCCTATCCTGATACAGGCCTGCAACACCCAAAATAGGAGTTGTAGCCCAACAAGGATAAATGAGTCGACCACTGGCTACGAAGCCACTCTCACAGTTTCACAATGATTCTAAAACTGAATGTGGATCTTGATCACTCAAGTCAGAAATTTTTCCTGTAACTTGCTTTATATGTTATCTGGCCAGGAATACAAATTGTTTAGTATCAATTATCCATTGAATTTGAATTAACTAAAGCCTTAAACATGCTTACTTGACAAGGCATTTTAAAAATGCATCTTTTGCTCATAGTGGGATTTTTACACAGCAAGAGACCCTGCATCTGCCATTAAATGCTCTCATATGACAATGTGAAGAGATTGAATTTGGATATTTCCACCCAAGCAATAAAAAAAACCTCATTTCTGGGAATCAAAAACAAAACAGACCACTAACTTTGGGGTGGAGGGAGGTCTATAGGATGAAAGTAGATAGCAATTGCCAATACTGTATTGCCAGTTTTTCCCCAACAAGCAAACAAAGTTTCCATAAGACTGCTGTTTATTACCAGCTTGTAAGCTGCAAAAATCAATTGCATATTCATTACTTCCTTGTTTTAATTAGTACTAGTATATTTGTGCCTGGCCTTGCCTGGCAGTTTTATTGTGTTTGTATGGTTAGGTGTGGTTTGGATAGTGGTGTTTTGAATTTGTGTTTTTTTTAAAATTAATTTAATTTAATTTAATTTTATCTATTTTTATTTTTAAAATATTTTTGACTGTTTTTTACTCTTCCGGCCTCTAGGTGGGGTTGTGTTTAAGAGTACTGCGATTTTCTTTCTTTGTTCAGTTGTGTTCCGGAGGCATGGAGGGAGGACGTGTTTGGTTAGTGCTCTTAATTTTTTAAATTCTGTTTTTATTTTGTTTTGATTTAGGAATGTTGGGCTGGGGGTGTTAAGTAGGGTGTGTGTTTATGTAATTTAGTGTTTAGGCTTGGTTTATTGTATTTTTTTGGATTTTGTATGTGGTTTTTTGGTTTTTATTTTCCTGGTTATTTCTTATTTTGAATTTCTTAGTATTTATTTTTGTTGTTTTTTGATTTTCAGTAAGGGCTTTTAATGGTGTTGTTTTGTTGTAGATAGGTGGTTTTAGTGGTTGATTGTTTTGTTGTTTACTTGTTTGGTTTGTTTATTTATTTGTGTGCTTTTGTTTTTAGTTTGTTTTTTTCTAATAGGGTAGTGCTGTTTGGCTGGTGCCTGGCGTGGACGCAGGGCTGAAGAATCTGACCACTGTCTCTTCCCTGGGCAAATGGGAACTTCGCTGTGCACGCCTTTGGCGCCCTTGTGTTCCCCACTGCCCGTGGAAGAGGCAGTAGCCGGGTCCTTCGGCCCTGTGTTCCTGGGCGAATGGGGAATGCGCTGCGGTTGGGAGGTGCAGCAGCCTGTTCTTCATCCCTGCTGAGATGAAAGAAAAGGCCAGTGTGCCTCCCAATGCAGAAGGCTGCGCATTGTGGGGAAAGGCCCTGCTGGCGAAAGGTAAGTGCAGTCAGTGGGAGTTACGGAGTGGGGGGAGGCATGATGGTGGGGTGGGGGCAGTATGGTTACCAGGGCCATGCCCCCCAACTCCCTAACCCCCACCAACCGCACTTGACTTTTACTGGCTCCTGCTGGATCTTTGAAAGTCTTTCCCTCCCGGCGCGGCCTTCTGCGTTGGGAGAAGCACCGGACTGTCCTTCATCTCTGCGGGCATGGAGGTCTCCATTCCATGCCCGCATAGTCGAAAGGAAAGGCCGGTGTGCCTCCTAATGCAGTAGGCCATGCTGGGAGGGAAAGACTTCCAAAGACCCAGCTGGAGCCGGCAAAAGTCGGCTGAATGAGGCTGCTTTCATCTCCCCAAGATCTTTCCCCACCTAAGTGGTTCCTATTTATCTACTTGCAATGTCTTGCTTTCGATCTGCTAGGTTGGCAGGACCTGGGACACAGACCGGCATTCAATCTGTCATGCAGTACCTGGGTGTCGAACTGCTGACTTGCCAGCCTTCCATCTGTCAAGGCAAGCTTCTAAACCACTGAGCCACTGCAGCCCCTATTCCTTTCCCTTTCACCAATGCATAGTCTAGAAATTCTCTTTGTATCTCTCAGTGGCTCAAGTCGCTAAGACGCTGACTGGGAAGCAAAAGGTCAGCAGTTCGATTCCCGAGTACTGCAGGACGGAAATGAGCTCCCGTCTTCATCCCAGCTCCTGCCAACCTAGCAGTTCGAAAGCAAGAAATTGCAGGTAGATAAATAGGAACCACTTCGGTGGGAAGGAAACAGCGTTCCATGCGCTCCGGTGTCTAGTCATGCCTGCCACATGACCACGGAAATGTCTGCAGAAGCAGACAGCGCTGGCTCTTCGGCTTAGAAACAGAGATGAGCACTGCACCCTAGAGTCGGATACGACTGGCCTTCGAGCAAGGGAAACCTTTACCTTTAAGCTTTAAAATCAAGCTTTTTTTTTTAAAGGGCTTTTAAAAAAGGAAAATGTCAATTTGTAAATATGAGATGGATGGAGATAAAACTGAAGTGGCTGAGATTAAAAGGCTTGAGAGAATAAACATAACTGGACATGTCAGCTAACAGACTGGATACCAAGAGACCACAAAAGTCCACTAGGCAGACCCTCCATAAATGGGATGAGCTGTTTGGCCACAGATGGAAACAGAAGACAAAGGATAGAAAATTTTGTTGTTTGGTTGATTTGTGCTTAAATAGGTAAGCAACGACAAATTGATATTGGATTGGATATTGGAGAGAATAAACAGTTCAGTGGATCAACTCTTGAATCTGTCTTCTGCAACTAGAAGAGCTCTACTCACAGAACATACTACCACAAGTCCTCCCATTCAGCAAGGCATACCTGTTGTGGGAAAGAGACAGTAGGGAAGTTTGATTCCACTCACTTGGTTACATGTTCCTAATCCAACCCTTTGGCTAAAATGGAGGATCGTTAAAGAAGATGCAAAGCAAGTCTCTGTAATGAATTCATTCCAATATCAGGACTCCAATATTTATAAGATCTTTTACTCCATGGCCCCTTGCCATATCTCATTGTATGCCAGAGGCAAATGAAAAAGAAGCTCTGACAAACATAATCCAGGTATACATGTTCAGATCACTGACCATCATTAACCTATCTGAGTTAAGGGGAAAAACCTAAAGGAAGCAAGCAAAGCAGCAAGGAACTAAATAGAACAAGAAGAGAAACTGCAAATATTTGACTGTTATTACCTCTGTGATGCGTGGGTTGGAGCATTTAACATTTCTGCTTGACCAGTCTAGCCACCTTCCCCATCCACCGATAGAAGTGGGGCAGTGCTGACGCAAGGTGCATTTTCCTTCTCCAGTGCACCAGCCACACTCAAATTTCTGATCTGCCTTTAGGCACAAACCACAGCTTTCGCGCTGGGCTGCACATTTGTAGAGATGAACTGTACAGACAAGAAAATAGGAACATGAGTGAGAAACAGCCTACAAACCAAATAAGATAAAATTACTTACAACACTGGAAGATACAAATGGGAGGATCTACTGACTCCTGCATGAATGTTCTCATTAGCTGAAACTGTTTTTTGCTTTTTTTGGACAGGGCAGAGTTTACAGGATGCCCCTCTTGTAAAAGTTTGGTAATATGACAGTTACCAATAATGCTTATTACTTCAACTCCAGACCATCTCAATTGTTAGGCTGATGGGAGGTTGAGGGGGATTTCTGGCTAGAACATGTTGTACATCTTTGCAAAAATAAAGATTAGAATTTTGGATTCGCTCCTGCAAGTGTGGTACTCATTTTATATTTAAAAACTCTGACTATTAAAAATTATTACAGTAATAAATTGTACTGTGGTACTTGCTTAAGAAGAATTCACAATCATCATATCTCTTTGAATGTTTAACAGTCACCAGAGTTTCAGCTGTGAGGTCCATCAGCCAGGAGGATCAAGATTGCTAGACAAGCTCTTGCACAACTTTGGAGCAAATTGCTTCCACACTCTGATTTAATGTCTCCTTCTCCAGAAGTCAGTCAACTGTATCAGCCAGATAAAATCAAAAGTATAATTCAGAAACTATGGGGAATGTTCAAGCTTTTCCTTGAACACAAGAACCTTTATGACGGGGACATATAAAATCTTCCTGTTGAATCTTTCCACAGATGTTCTTAGGTATTATTTCTTCCATGCTTGATTTGCAAGAACAGCCTTCAAAAACTCTTTGTTTAATTTCCCCCACTGATTTCAACCAAGGAAGACTTCACTGAAAACAATGTCTCCATTCCCAGGGAACCTGGCAGGGTTTCCAATATATCAGGTTCCATATTAAACTTCAAAAGCACTCAAAAGCAAAGTATAGACGGGAGCTCATTCCGTCCTGCAGTACTCGGGAATCAAACTGCTGACCTTCCGCCTCCCAGTGAAATCTTAGGATTCCCCGCCACACACACACGCACAAAGATAAAGAAGGAACTAACTCAGTTTTTTGATTCTACATGAAAATCTACTCCTGTTTTTATGTCCATTCCACCAATGAGGGACACTGTGGGTGAATATTAAGTTGTCCTTGACTAGAGTAGGGGATGCAGCTATTTACAGGTCATAATTAAGATAATCATGGCTGAATATAAATATATAATATAACAAAGAAGAGAAAACTGTATTTGTGAATCACTATAGTGAAAAGCAGTTGTCATGTAGTAAAAGCCTATAAAAAAGAAATATTTTAATTAGAGTAGAAAATGTATTATGAACATTGTCCATTGTATGGGACAGTTGGCCATGGCAAAGCTGGCCTTCTGTACTCATACAGGATAATATTTCATTTTTAGTTGGCCATACATTATTTTTAGAGCTAGAATCTTAAAATGACTGATTGATTAATTAATATTCTGTTAAATGTTTGACATGTATGAAATGAAGGTAGAAAAGTTTTTTCAGATTATTAAAGGGTGAAGTTGTCTATAGTTTATATAGACTATATAAACATATCTAGTTTGTATAAGTATTAAAGGGTGGAGTTGTCTATAGTTTATATAGACTATATAAAATATCTAGTTTGTATAAGAACTCATGTTCAAATAAATTGTTTAGTCTTTAAGGCATGATAGAACTCTTTCCTATTCTTAAAAGTAGGGATTTCAATCCTTTAAAATCAGGGGGAAGTAACTTCTCAGACCAGAAGCATCAACCAATTGTGAAGATAGCCTGGACCTCCTCTGAATTTTGAATTTGACTCATGTTCATACTTGGTCCTGTTTCTGCAGTTCAAACTAACTCTTACAAAAAAAAGGTGGGGGAGGGAGGTAAAGGAATGAGCAATAGGATCAGGGAGGGCTATATAGGAACAAAGGATTTGGCCCAGAACATTTCTGAGAATGCACAAAAGCACACTTCCTTATCATACAATTATAGTTTCTATTTCTTTCCCTCAGATTAATTCCAGAAAAAATGTAAACCAGAATTCCCCTGTACCTTAATAGGAATTAATATTCCTCACGATACACTGGAGAATTTTTTGCTAGATACAAAAAAGGAATAAGACCACACACCCACAAGAAGTAATTTCTCTACCAGTTTTTCTTGCTCTGAAAAACTACCGGTATTTACCTCCACCTTCCTTAACATAAAGTGCCAATATTATGCAGAAGGGATTCTGCACTATTTGGATATTTCAAAGGCAGGTTGAAGGGTGTAAATATAGGGAATAAAAAAGCAAAATAAATACTTTAAATGCACGTAAAGACACACACACAAGCCTCAGACCTCTCCAAGGCTGATTTAAAGCCTTATAATATGCTTATTTTAGATCTGTCAAGCTGAGTTTTGAGCTCAACTGATGTTCCGTTGCAAGCTAAATATATGTTAATTTCAGATTCCCCTCCCCAAAAAAAGCCCTTAACAAGAAGTAAATGCAAAAAAAGTTGAGGTGTCTGCATATTTCCATTCCATTTATGCCATTGTTTCTTGCTTTTAAATGTTCACTACGCAGGCCCTCACATACAAATTCCTTCTAATTCCAGTTCCTGAGATCAGTTATGCATGTTCTGCCTTTCAACCTACTATGATTAGACATGGACTAGGTTTTTTCCAGGCTTTGCAGAATCATGCTCTAAAAGAAATTTATCATGTGTGTTATTGTTATTTAGGTACTTGCTAAAAGCCAATCTCTCTGTTTCTCTTTAATATCTGAAACATATGTCCCTACCTAAATATAAGAGGTTGTATACAAATCTTGACTGTCCAGTTTTTATAGTACTTTTAATTTAAGACTGTTTGGGGGTGGGGGTGGGGGGTGGGTGGGGTTAAAATCCCTGTACTCGGTTTTATGATATAAAATTTTATAATATTGTAACAGGGGGAAAGCAAGACTTGTACATATCTGAAATATGACTACATACAAGAATGGAAGGAACTGCTTGCTAAATCCCTCCTCTCATTGATTTAATGTACTGTATCTTGATATAAGACATTTAGACAAATATCTTTAAAGCCCTGTAAGAGTCTTCATCTTCCAACTAAATCAACACAATTAGCTTCTTGAGGGGTGGGGACTCTGCAAGTTCACAAAAAATATCTCAAAATTATATGTTCGTTAAAAGTATGATGATTAAATCTTTTAAGGGTTTTTTGCAGCGTGTTTGGAAAACAAAGCACATACATAGAGCAAGCATAAAAGAAGCAGATGATTGTTAAGAAAGAAACAATCATTCAGTGCTTAAAATTCTGAAAGTGTCAGAAATGCTACTTTGAAATTTTTTGCTTAGTTTGCACAACTATGCAAAAAAAAATGAACAATATGTGGGAGAATGTCTAAATTTACACAAAACATCAGCCAAACATATGCTTGGATAAATAAATGTTTTTGTGACTCTTTACCTCTCCCTACAAATAAACTACAAAATCTCTTCCCATTTGTCTTTGTTTAACAAGACAACATTAAGAATATCTCCCTTTAGGTCATAACTACAGCTTAGAAATAATTATTTTCTTCTTGCCTAAGCATTAAAAAACAACAACACTCTGCAGAAGCATAGCCTGAAAAGATTTAATCATCATTCTTTTAATGAATATATAATTTTAAACAGCAAAAACATTGCAAAATTGACAGGAAAAATATTAAAACTTCCTTCGAAGATGTACACCTATCATGACAGAAATCAATGAAACAACATCAAAATAAACAAACCTTTACCTTTCACATTTTCTGGGTTGTCAATAATGAAGTTTCCATTCCAAACCACAGCAAAATCCACTGCTAAATTACTTATATCCATGCCATCATAAAGGTACTATAAAGCAAGGAAATTAAACACACTTATGAAACTTTCTGTGTTAAAAATTACAAGAGTTATTGTAACAGCCAATTTTTTTTAAAAAAAATAATGGTTTTAGGACAAATGGCTTAAGAAAATGAGTCAGACACCAGTTGATTTTAACATATATTTTCATTATCTGCATCAGGAGAGACACTTGCCAGCTAATTAAATCAGCTGACAGACCCGGAAAGAAGTAATAGATTAATGTAGTTCATGCAGACTTTTCTTGGTGCTTCATCTTCGGTTTGCCAATAAAATCCTATCACCAACAAAAGAAATAATGAGATGAAAAAGAGAATCTGTTCTCTGTAGGAGGGACATATCAAGCTCCTCTATATGTAAACATGCTACCAATATTCTATGGGAATTACTTGAAAAACTGAGCTAATCAGCATATCCAGGTAGGACTGTGGATCTGGGCTGTGACTTCTCTTGGATTACTCATGGATCCCTAAGAGAAAAACATATCTTAAACCAGCTAGGTTTAAATCTTTCCCTTTCTTTGCTTAATGAGGCCTATTTTACCCCTATTCAGCCATTGAACAGCCTTGTGTCTCCTTAAACTACTTCCCAGGATTGTTATGAAATCAAAAATGGAGAAGGCCACATGTGCTTCATTGTGCTTCTTGGAAGAAAAGTAGGATATATATGTAATAAAGTAACAAACTAAAATATTTATCTATGTAAAAAATAAGTAGCTTTTTGTATTTTTTGAGCAACTCCTCTTTGGAATTAAGTTCTACTACAATTAACAGGACTTACTCTGAGCAAAACAGGGACTGTGTTATAAAAGCAATCACTTTAGCAATTTTTATGGGAGAGGAGAATCATTATTTTTTATTTACGTTTTTGAAACTTTTGGTTTGTATAGATTTTACCTTTGGATCTTTTTCTTTAACAAAATAATTTAGGGGTGTTAAAAACCGTTGTCTAGAACTCAAGCACCTGAAACATAACTCTTGATTTTTTAAAATATTTGCAGCAAAGGAAAGATTGATTGCTTTGAAGATTGAGTCTGAATTTAACAGATCTGTTTGGTCACTTAGAAAAAATTGTCTGCCTCAAATCCTGTTTCATAGTCAGAGCCAGTCCTACCCACAAGGCACAGGGAAGCACCCACTCAGACAACGAAATCTGGGTTACCAAATGAAATCAAATTCTTAGTTTAATGATTTTTATTGCATTGAATATGATTGCATGTTCACTAGCAGGAGGTGAATGAGGTATTGTTGAGATATGCTGCTTCAGGTGCCAAAATTATGTGAAATTCTTTGATATTGCAGTGTGACTGGAGGGAGGTTCGGTATCAAAAGCCGACGATGACGCTCATTCAGCTGTCTCCGTTTTGCCTCTCCTTGTGGACTGGTCGGCCGTGGGAGGTAGTGGCAGTCGCTTTAGAGGGTTAATTGTATATAGTTCTGTAGCCTCAACTTAACATTTTATATTGTTATTAATTTGATGGTTATTATTGATTTTTGTATTGATTCTATTTTTGTGCTCCTCTGTCTGTATTGGGGGATATTGTATTAGACATTTTTATTGTATATCTTATTCTGTATTTTGCATTGTTTATTGTATCTCTGTACTCTGTTGTAAACCGCTTTGAGTTATCAAATGATAAGGAAAGCGGTATATAAATTTAAAAATAAATAAATAAATAAATAAATATTATACATCTTGATGGGGGTTACTTCTCAGTGCTCTGTCCCAGGCAACAAAATTCATTGAGTCTAAACTGTTCACCACCTCTTTGACTGTGGCTGTTTAAAGCAGGGATTCTCAACCTGTGGCCCACAGGCCAGATGTGGCCCATGGCACTATTACATGTGGCCCACTAGTGCCTCCACCACACCAGGACGTGCCATGTGGTGGAGGAAGGGCATAGTGGCCATCTGGCCCCCAAAGCTGTCTGAGGGAGTGTGACCTGGTCCCCAGCTTAAAAAGGTTGAGAACTCCTGGTTTAAAGGAAACATTTTTCCCTCCCTCCCTTTTTCATCCATGTGTTTTCCACATCTTCTGCCAGCAACAGGCAGCTTTCCAGTATTACGCTTTCTATCAGGCTACTGCGGCTTGGAATTTGACAGTTTCCTGATAAGAAAGCCTGCAATTCTCTTTATCTCTCCTATGTGAATTAGCTTTGCCTTAACACCTTTGTCACATCCTCACCCCAGCTTTCCCTTTCCTGACCCCCCCCCCCCCACAGCTGTAGACGGGAAGGCAAGCAGATAAAAGATCTTCTCTGGGGCCAGGTTTCTAATTAAACATCATCACATTGCCTTTAGCACATTCCCACCTGGAATTCAGTACAGTATTAGTATCCCCCCTCTTTTTTATTTCATCTCCCAGAATAAATGCTTTCTGCCATCTCTCCCCGCCCCGCCCCCCACACACCCATTGTCTACATTTGCCTCATTTAGAGTTTGAGCATAGACAATGACAGTTTCTTCAGTACTTGGATGTGAGCAAACATGAGCAAGTTGCTCTTCCAGTTCTATGATCTAAACTTAAAGGATCATAGAAAGAGAAGGGGATAGGGGTAATTCACCCAAAACTATTCAAAGGGGCTAGACCAGTGGTCCTCAGCATGGGGCACACACAACACAGGAGGACCTCAGTTTCTAGAAGACTAAGTTAGTACATTGGCTGATCAGTGCTTTTCAGAATTGACTTAGGCTTCTGAGAATTTAAGTCCAAAAACCAAAGGTTGGGAAACACTGTGCTAGACTGAAAAGTTAGTATTGTGCTAAGTAACAACCTGCCAGAACTGAGATGATGATGATTGATGATAATGGAACTGCAGAACTGAAAGGGACCCAATGGATCACTGAGTCCGGACCCTGTCAGGAAGTACAGTGGGGAATCAAACACCAAACCTCTCCACTGAGCTATCCAGCTGTTCTCACTCTTCAGAGACAGAATACTTTTAAAAATTACTCTTAGGGGTTGGGAACTGATTGGAAACTTTTTCTGAAATGCCATTTTACATTATTACTTTACATTATTTTTGTTGGTTCTTTTTCTATCTTGTACTTGAAACATTTTTATAAGGCAATCAAGAAACAGTGGAATAGACAGACAGGCAGATCCCCATTATATTTTAGATATATTCCTCTTCTCCAAGGATACCTTTTTTATTCTTTCTCCTCAGTCCTCCAAACCCCTCACCTTACCGAGCTATTCTGGCACTGGACACTTGAGCTGTTGAAACGAAGAGCAGGTACACGATGAATCACACCTTGGATATTGAGGACACATTCATAGCCACGCTGGCCAGACTGAGGCTGAGGTAAATTTCGAGCTTTCAGTGTGATGGGCTTCACCTCACCAACAGGAATCAAAATCTCTTCTGTTGGGAAAAGCTGTGGACAATCCTGGAAAATATATATAAAAAAGAAAAAAGTATATACACAAATATACACAAAGTAACAGTTAGTCAAGTAAATGTAGGTATTTAATATAGTATACCATTTGCCTGGAGGAAAATGGTCCATGGGGTCACAAAGGGTCAGAATTGACTGTGCGACTGAACAACAACAACAACAACAACAACAACAACAATATAGTATTTAGCTTGAGATCCTCAAGAAATATGTGGAACAGCATCTCATTACCATGTACTCTTTTTACAAATGTATCATATTATGTGCTATTATTTTCAGGAATCTGCTGCACACCACTCTAAAAACAACTCCATCAACGGCTGAACCAAGAGTTCTGCTAATTACTTTCTAGTCTAGTATCCACCAAAATTACTTTTCTGTCTCAAAAGAATATGCTCCTTGGCTTCAGTGATGGAAAGTGCCATTTGCTACTTTGACTCAGTTAGGCCATAACAATCCTTGAGTCTCCCCTGGCATGTTCCAGTAGACCTGCTTTCTGGTAGGTATTGTTAGAAAGCCCTAAAGAATATATAGAAAGCATTGCCTCCTTATCTTGCTAAGCTTCATGATGATGGGGATGCTACACCTCAGGACATGGGCTGAAGTCATAGGCAATTGCTTTCTCCTTCTAGTCTACAAGAAATAAGGTTGTTCTGGATGAGGAGAAACTTTCTCTGCAGCTTTAAAGCCGGAACACATATCTCCACTCATGGTTCACCAACCCAGTATGATGGTATCGAGATGGGTATTGAGTTTGCTTCCCTTCTGACCCTTGTCTGCCCTGATTTTGAAGTGTCACATGAGCCTATGATCCTTCTGATATCACAGAGACACTCTCTCTTCTTCAGGTTTTGGACCTAATATCTAAAAGAGTGGAATGATGTTGATATGTCAACCTTCACTACACGTGATTAACTCCATAGCAATTTCTCGCAGCTACTTAGCATGCAATGTTCCCTGCCCTCATAGTGAACCCATCAATGCCATAACTTTTGGAGGCAGCTTTACTGCAAGAGTAATTCATCACCTTGCCCCCTTTCACAGACATCTGTGGCTAGAATGCTGCCTACAATTATGCAGTTGAATACCTGCTACTAGTTGGCAGGTGCAGTGGAGTGTTGTCTGGATTGCAGCCAAGGCCTGCTTTACAGAGGACAACTCTCACTTTTAAGAGTTCTCAGAGGACAAAATTCTGGAGGCATCCTGTATTTTCAAAGTCAAGTTTGAAGATAACAAACCCAAAGAAAAGAGAACAGGAACTTCAAGTTTGTCCATACACAGCTGGCATCTGGATAGTAAACTAAGTAGGCGCAGAGTTACCAAGTGCCAGTTTTTCCAACTATAGCAGCTGCACTGCATTTTCTTATAGTGAGTATTCTTAAATTGTCATCTATACATATAAATCAGCATATGCAAATGTTATAGAAAGCTGCACATTCTTTTAACAATATTTTCTTTTTTAGAGATGTGAAAATGGCTTCCCCAGGGGTACACATTCCTTCCATTGTGACAGAGCAATTCTTTATTCCAGCAGAAATTAAACAAGCCAACTAAACTGTCATTGTACAAAATTTCTCTGATTTACAAAGGCTACTTATCAACTAGAGACATATGAAGGAACATGCGTCTGTAGAATGATTTATGAATAAAACAAATTATCAACAGACAAACGAAAAAAATCCCCATTTTCTTTCTCAATGAAATCTGGGCTCATTTAAGAACACTAGTCTTCAGAAAAAGAATCTTTCTAAAATGAAGAGACATTCTATTTAGGACTGAACAAAAAGGTTAAAAAACTCAACACATGCAAATATTTGACAAATATGCTGATTTAGCACATGAATTTGCTTTGAGAATTTATTTTTTAGTTGTAATAATTTCTTTTATTTAAAAAGCTTCAAATATAAGAAAGCTAAGATATATAATGCATAGCACTCGCAGCTTTCAGAATAAATTGCTCATCCAATTACACACTGTGCCTTGCAGCATGATTTGTTAATAGCAACTAACAGTGCCTATATTTGCTAATTAACAAATGGAAAATTTCACTGTGTGACATCAGAGGTTATGCAATATACCATTTTCCTGATATGCCCTTAATTTCTTTTTGAAAATTTAACATATATAAAAGAACACTTTCTGCCTCAGACATCATTGGCAGACTAACTAGATTTGATATATATAAACAGCACAATACAGTAATTAGCTTGTTTCCTCCCCCTTAGTTCCCAAGTCAAATATTATGAATAAATAATATTATTAGTAAACATTGCTTGGGGAAACCATAAGTACTTTCAACTCAACCTTTTAATCCTGAAAAAAGATGAAATTGAAAGTTTTTATACAAGCATCTGAAAGAAAATAGATTCCACACCAAAACAAGATACTGTATACTTTTAGTTATAGGTTCGTCTTCTTCTGTGTCTAGGCCAGGTGCGAAACTGCCAAAATGAAAGCACCTTTTAGTGTGTTCATTCTGCAGTTCCTTTTGCCTGACCTAGTGTGAGAAAGATTAGCTGACAATGCAAGATTGCCATTACCAGGGTACACCCAATTGTGGTTCAAGAATACAGGACTACAATCTTCAAGGATTGTGTACCCCTTAATCATAGGTGACTGAAATGAAAAATTAAGGGAAAAAACAGAATCAAATGTTGTTGGGAAATTGGGCCTGGGGAATAGAAACAAAGCAGGAGAATGACTCATAAGAGTTCTGTGAAACCAACAATCTATTTATTACAAATGCACACTTTGAGGAACCAAACAAAAAGGCTATAATGTGAAGATCACTAGATGGTCACTATAGAAATCAAATAGACTATGTGATTGGAAGCAGGAGATGATGAAGCTGTATTCTACAAGTCAGAACAAGAGCAGGAGCAGACTTTGGTGTTAATCATAAACTGTTAATATACAATATCACAGTAATGCTGAAAAGGAATATATGTGTATGCATGCACGCGCGCACAGACACACACACACACGTTCGCGCACACGCATGCAGACGCACATACTCCAATCCCCCAAAAATGGAGCTGCCAAGGAGAGCAATAATTATAGGACAATTGCTCTAAGTTCCCATGCAAACAAGGTGATCTCGAGGCTTTTATCTTACAGGTACATGGAATGCCTGATGTTCAAGCTGGATTTTGCAAAAGAAGAGGCACGCAAAGATTATGCTGCAAATATCCAATACTACTGCAGCACATGAAAGAATTTCAGCCTGTGCTTTGTTGTAGTCTACAGCAAAATAGTTGACTGTGTGTACTGTGTGAAACTATGAGTTGTTCCAAAATAAACATGTGTTCTTCAGCACTTGATCACCCAGATGTGTGAACTCTATTGTGGATAAGAAGCTAACCATTAAGACTATATGGAGAGACATAATGGTTTCCTATAGGCATAGGTATTATACAAGGGTGCATTTTATCTCCTTATCTCTTCAATATACAGAACATCTACATTCAGTTGAAGGAAGACTGAAAACTGGTAGGAAAAACATCAATAATTCAAGATATGCAGCTGATGCCATTTAAAGGCATAATGCAACAATCAGTTTAAAATGATTTTATTTGTCAAAGTGATAGAAGAATTTGCCAAAGTAGTGCAGCAGTTGAGCATTAGGAAAACAAAAATCATGACTTGGTTCACAATATTGAGATGCAAAGCAATTAAACTTATATAGTGCCCCATAGTGGTTAGTACACTCTCTGGGCAGTTCACAAGTGAATTGGCATTTTGCCCCCAACATGTTGGGTACTGATTTTACTGACCTCAGAAGGATGGAAGGATAAGTCAACCTTGATCTCTGATCAGGACTGAACTCACAACCTTTTGGTTGCAGGACAGCAGTTTAACCACTGCACTGCCAGAAGAAGCAGGCCTAGTGGTGCAGTGGTTAAACTATTGTCCTGCAGCCAAAAGGTTGTGAAAGGTCTCCCTGTCAGGTAACAGGAGGTGAAATGTAGAGAAAGAAAGGGGAAAGGAAGGAGGATCCAGCTAGAAAGAGACTTCAGTGTTATCATGCACTGCTATGGACATTTTTCTATTGACTCAAGCACTGATGTAATTATTTCTTTCATCTCTTTTTTAAAGGATGAGGTATATAAAACAGGCTATTGTGAATCAGACACAGAAATTACTGCTATCCAATTATCTTTTGATCTTTTAAGAATCTGCAGCATGAAATTTAAGATGCTATGTTCTTCTACTAAAAAACATTCATTATTCTTATTGTTACCATACAACCCCCTGGCCAACTTCTGTTTACAACATGTTCCTTTTCAAAAACTAGACTATGTACTATATTATTGGCCCGTTGTGGTGAACCTTGGCACTCCAGATGTTCTTGGACTTCAATTCCCAGAGGCCCCAAAACACTGTGAATCCAGATGAATGGGTTTACTGCGATTCATCTCGCCCGTGCTGCCCTCATCGCTCCCGGAAGTGGAAGTAAAACATACCCATACGATTAAGGCTTTTCCTCCGTACGGGCACATTTTACTTCCACTTCCGGGAGCGACAAGGGCAGTGGGATCAGATGAATCACAGTAAACCCATTCATCTGGATTCACAGGGTGCTTGGGCTTCTGGGAATTGAAGTCCAAGAGGATCTGGAGTGCCAAGGTTCACCATCACGGTTATAGGCACCATCATTCTTCCAAGTGGGATTTTAGTAGATTTGTGGAGTGATGGGGAAAGAGATAAGTTCCCCCCTTCTCCTTGGGGCAAAAAGTGTGTCAATTCTTCATTTTTCTTTTTCCCTGCCCTCAGACCAAATCTGTAAATTGCAGGGTTGGAAACTTTGGCAGTCAAAAGGATTTCTGTTGTTACATGCAAAGAGGTTATAGTCGAGCCCCATAGCAAAGGTTTTATTGGAATAAAAATGTCACATTAGGATTGTACTAAATGTAACGAGTACATCAGATTGCAAGCATACTTCACTCTAGGGACAAGACAAAAACTATAAATTGTTTCTTCTGTTTGACAGCTTCAATGATTGCATTAATAAAGGAGTCTTAAATGGGGAGAAAAAGCTACATGATGCCACATCACCAACTGCACAAGGAATTTGTCTACTGGCCATTTTTATTAAATTTATCAGATGAGTGGATGGAGCTACACAACCTGTAGGGGCTTGTGGAGAAAGCTGGATTTTGCACACATACACATTAGGGAGAATATTGAGAGCTGGATAGGTTTATGTTGCACCATCATGTCTTGCTTGATACTGGGCTCCTTTATGATTTTGAAGCTGCTTAATTAGTGTATTATGGTGCACAGGCTCAGGCCTCGGCTTGTCCTAACTCCCGCCAACTCAAGACCCGACCACACAATGGTTGCCTCTCCATCTGCTCTCACTGATCAGCTGGAACTGGTCACCTTGTTCCCAGACTAACGGAATGGATTCCTGATGCAGCAAGAGAAAGCAAAGCGGACTTTTGCTAGCATTGCAAAAGGGTGTCTTCACGCAGTTTACCCAAGCAGGGAAAACTGGCAAAGAAAATGGGGTTCTAATGGGTAATAGCGGTGATTTATAAAATGTCGCAGATAGATGGCTTCTGCAAAGCCCTCTGGGACTGGTAGTGGCTTCCCCCCATTAGAACTTCTCCACCCTTATCATGGCTTCCTTATGGGAATTTGGCCTTTGATGTTGCACTAGGTGAGGGGGAGAAAAGCTCAGTCCTGGGAAGGCGAGACTCCAAAATCTCTCTCCCCCATTGCCTTCCTTTTTTGTCCAGCCCAGCTGCACTGGCCAAATAACAAAGTGTTTGTCTTGAAAAGTAACTAGGCCTTATCTGAAAAATTCCCTTTCAACTCTCTCCTAGCTGAGAAGAGTTAGAAAAACCGCTCTTCACAAAATAAGGCCATTTCAACTATTTAATGGAATAAAAAGAGAATTCCAAAATATAGAATAAAATCCTATCTAAACTAATCTAAGAAAAATACATTTTCTATGAAAGAAAAATTGAGTTTCAAAAAAGCAATACATATCTAAAAGGAGTGCGGCAAAGCTGCCCATACAGGTTCAGGGTGCAGATCCAGTCTGGAGGCAAATGGACAGCATTTCAAGATGAAATCAAGAAAGCTGTTCAGCTCTATATCTTTGAGGTTCAGAGCCTCGATATTTATATGGTTCTCGGTGAGAACGTGTGAGGAGTTATCTTGAGTGACAGACAACTCTTTTTGATGTCCGGTGTGAGACCAGAACAGTTAATCTACGTTTCCATCTAAAGACGTACGTTTCACGTCTACCAACAGGTGGCTCGTCTGAGAACCGTGCTCTTCCCAGGTAATTAGCCTGAGTACAGACACTTTCCCAGCTTCGCTGTCTGTGAACGGAGGTCAGCCTGACCTGCCGCATTTAATTGGTCAGAAGTCAGCTTCTGCGTACTGTAGCATTCCAAAATGGACCCATTTAGGCTAAGCAAAGTTAAACAAACAAGCGAAATGAAAGCAGAATAATAACATAGGCATATTAAACTTTAAATGAACACAGCAAAGAATAAAATAAATTCATCCCAGCTATGAAATCCATTACATGTATAAGTGTAGGACTCATTCAAAGCATTCATTTTACAAAAGTGTCTAGGTAACACAGGAGTAATAGCATTTATGCAGAAAAGATCAACTGTGGAGAGGCACTATGTTTGTGTGCGCACTTTCCATTGTTTTGCTTCTGGTTGCTATATGAATAATTAATCTGGGCCAAATAAATAATTGTTTTTGTTATTGCCAATAGAAAAAATATATGAAACATTTAATAATACCTTTTAAATGTTAATGTGATGTGCTGCTTAGAAGGCACACAAGCAAAAAGACAATACACTTTTTTCCACTTACAGTCAACTTTACATTAAAGTTCAGCATGAGCTTTGCACATCCTTAGAGCTACCCAAGAGTAAACATTGAGCAAACAGACTGATAGCCCAGATAAATACAGATGTGCACTGTCATCAGAGAAATGTTTAAACATGAACTAAATCAATCAGTGGAGATTGTATATTTCTGGGAGACCATGGGGCAGAGCAAAGAGCTCAGATGCCCAGAACTTAGATAGCAAATCACACTCATCAGTCTGTTGTGTTAAATTCAGCATTCATGTGTCACAGTCTGAAGTGGGGAAAGAGAAACAGAAACTCAAGGCAATGCTGACCTAGTAGTGAGGAAGAAGGAGGGCATTGCACTTTAAAGTCAAGAACTGGGAAGAATGTGTTCAGACCAGTAGAGGGCTAAAAAAAATGTACTACCACACTGTGGGTGTAGTATGGTGGGTGCGGTCAGGGGGAAAGCCCTGCGTTGCACCCAAATTAGGACTACTTTATTTCAAAACTTGGATGGGCAGGGCCAGCCAGAATTTCTGCTACTGGTTCTGATGAACTGGTGCGAACCTGCTGATGCCCACCACTGGTTCAGACACAGTTTGAGGAATATCATCAGGAGGGCTCCAAACTGAATTGGAAGGGGAAGGAAGACATAAACTCAGAGTTAAAGAAAGATGAAGGCTTATATATAATAACAGCATTGAGATTGAGCATCACAAATGGGGACCAATAATAATAATCTTCACAAAAATTTAGAAAGGAAAGTAGGTCACAAATCACACAATCTCTGGTGTCTTTATCTAAATGCAAGGAGTAGATAGATAGATAGATAGATAGATAGATAGATAGATAGATAGATAGATAGATAGATAGATAGATAGATAGATAGATAGATAGATAGATAGATAGATAGATAGATAGATAGATAGATAGATAGATAGATAGATAAACTTTATTGTCATTGTCCTGCACAGAACAACAAGATTGGGGGGAAAAACACTTATCAACTCAACAAAACCTAAACAAAATACAACTATACAAAATTATTAACATATTCCCACCCCAGATATATACATTTAACCCCTAAAAAGTTCTAAAACTCTAAGGCTCTAAAAACTCTAAAACTCTAAAGGTTCTAAAAACTCTAAAGACTCTAAAAACTCTAAAAACTATATACAGAAGCTCCCTCATAGACTGCATTGCACTGCATTCAAAGTCAGAACCACTTTTGGGTAGAAACTATTTCTCAAGTGACTGGTCCTGGTCTTTATGACCCTATACCTTCTTCTAGAAGGCAGAAGCTGAAAGAGATCCGGGGTGCATACTATCTTGCGCAATCTCTACAGCTTTCTTATAACACCTGGTAGCATAGATTTGATCTAGAGTGGGAAGAGTACACCCGATTATCCCCTCCACAGTCTTTACGACCCTAGACAGCATTGTACTTTCCCTAGCTGTACAACTCCCAAACCATACACACAGACCATACACACAGAGTTAGGGTTGTCGGCACCACCCCGCCTGCGCTGTCCCACGTAGTGTGCCAACGTGCTGACACTATAACCTGATTTACCCTTGATTAATTTTCTGCTAGCCACCACGGGTCTCATCAGTTAGGGGAACGGTGGAACTTTCAAAATGCCCAGTGCATTGGCCTCACCTTGGCAGCTTCTGCCCTGGCCTGTAGTAGATTATTGGGTGAGAGAAGTGGCTCCCCTGCTTCTCTTTATTAGCTGGGAAAAGAGTGGCTCTATAAATGAAGTCAGTTTCCTGTAAGTAAGTGCCGCTTCCCTATCACCTTGCTGCACTGGGAAGAATAGAAGGTGGATGAGTATGTCCTTCTGAGATACTTGGGTGCCAAGTTATGGCCCAGTGCCTTCTTTGAAGTTTCCACCTTCACTTTGTCCCCTTTCTTTTTTAAAGGGCGAAGGCAGGCCCAGCTACCCTTCTTCTTAGGACTTCTGGTTTCCAAGTCTTTGGAAATTAAAGGAATAGTCTCTTTGTTTAGAGCAGTGCTTCTCAACCTTTGGTTTTTGGACTCCAATTCCCAGAAGCCTAAGCCAGTACTTAGGCTGATCAGTGTTTTGGGGAATTGACTTGGGCTTCTGGGAATTGAAGTCCAAAAACCAAAGGTTGAGACTGGTTTAGAGCTTGTTAAATTTCTTATCTCACCTTCCATTCTCAATTTCCTATTTGCTTTGAAGAAACACACGTTTCAGCAGCATAGGATCTCTTTATTAGCAAAAGAGCTATTTTCTATAAAATAGGCATTTGAACAACATTTAAAAACTTGCTTCTTAAAATCCTGTCTCTCTCCTCAGAGCATTCAATGAGTGCAAGAAAGAAACATAATAAATACAGCTTTCATAGCTACATGTTTTCTCAGGCTAATTGGCTTCTTGGATTGGGCCTGATGCCCCCATGAAGTTTCCATTTTGCATCAAGTCAAATAAGGCATCTTGATGAGGCCTCTCCTCATTGGAGCTGTGAGCTTCTCAGCTTTCTCCTCCCCCCAGCTATAGGCTGTCAGCTGCTTGTGTATTTTATAAGATTCTCCACTAGATTACATGCATCATTATCTTATACTTAATGTACTCTTAGTGCTAAAGAATGTTGGCATTATGTATGCCGGACTGGGCCAAAATATGGTACATATCAATGCATGGATGCCCGAGGCAAATGTACATTGAACTCCCCCTCCCATATAGTGGATGAGGTCAAATATACATTGCTTCTCTCTTCCCCCCTCCTAACTGTGAGTCTGAGGTGAAGAATTCGAATAATTAAATTCTTTCAGGTTACTTGCCAAGTACAGTGTATATATGCTTGTGCCAACTATTAGAAAATGCTGGATTATCAACCTTTAAGCAAAATGATTTTTATAAACTGCAACTAGGCCCTTAATACACATTGTCTAGGTCCTAACATAAAGGATTGTTTGACAAGGGTAACAAACAAGAACTGGAAATCTTAGTTTAGGATGATAAATATGACTTGACATAAATAACTGAGACTTGGTGGGATGACTCCCATGGCTGGAACACAGCACCTGATGGATTTGATCTGTTTACAAAGAACAGAAATGGAGGTGGACTCAGTATTTGTCAAAAACTCATATCTCTGCATAGAAATACAGGAGGATGAAGTTGATTATCTCATTGAGAGCATCTGGATTAATATGACAGGGTGGTGGTGGTGTAAAAGGAACATGCTAGCTAGAATCTACTACCAACTGCCCAATCAAGAAGAAGATACAAACAAAAACTTTGAAAAACGAATTGGAAGAATGTCAAAGATACAAGATGTAGTAGTAAGTAATATGTGTTTGGAGAGAATTCCTGGCTTGGGTGGCTGATAATTTTCTCCTACAAAAAGTGGAAGAGGAAACTAGAGAAGTGGCTATCCTTGACTTGATTTTAACCAATAGAGACAAAGGTTGAATATGAGTCAACATTGCAATGTTGCTGCAAAAAAAGGCAAATGCTTTTTTAGGTTGCTGACAGAGGAGCCTGGCATGTGGTGATCCATGGGTCGCAAAGGGTCAGACTCAACTGTGCAACTGAACAACAACCTGTAGGCTGCATTACCAGATGTACAGTTGCCAAAACCTGTGAAAGGGATGGGGCATTGACCACCAAGACTCACCCTATACAACACAAGAATCACTGTCAAGTTGTTAAACCTTAAATGGTTTTAAAAAAATAAACAAGAAAACCTAAATTGTGCAAGTTTTCTCTGAAAAAAATAAATGATGAATATGCATCAAATGCTTTTTGTCTCATTTCTGAGTAGGCTCATTTGCTGTGTGAGAACAAATCACTAGTTAAATCTAAGTGCTACCCACCAAAACATAAATTACAAAGTTCCACTAAATCTTCTCTAGTTGGTAGTACTAACTGGATTTACATACCCAAGTTCCTGAATCTGTAATTATTTCATAGTCACTAAAACCTTCTAAAGAACTATTTTAGCAATTAAGATACATGGTCCAAGAGCTGACATTATTATTGTTTTGTAGCACAACTTAATTTTTCAATCTAATTATTATTAAATATCAGTTTACTTTTTCATATTTTCATTCAATATTCTTTGAATGTTTAATTAGCAGCTGAGTTTTGATACAATAATAGTTAACAATAAAGCTCAGTTTTCTTTGCATTTTCATAATTTCTGTGGAGTTGTCCTTCTAAAACTACTAGGTGTTTCTCACCTGAAATCTTTCATCTCGTAGTCCAGTATTTCAGCAAGACAAAACAAGCAATACTTAAAGCTATATATAGGTGAAACTCGGAAAATTAGAATATCGTGCAAATATTCATTCAGTTCAGTAATACAATTTAAAAGGTGAAACAAATATATGAGATAGACTCATTACTTGCAAAGCGAGATAGTTCAAGCCTTACTTTGTTATTACAGTAATACCTCATACAAAGTCCGCTTCATACAACATCGAATTCATACAACATTGCCTAATTCCTTGAAAAAAGTTGCCTCATACAAAGTTGCTGTGACTTTGTATGAGGCATTGGGTTTTTCCCCATGTTGCATTGTGCCTGGGCAGTAAAAAAGGCAGGACACATGCATGCATTACTCTTTTTGGTTTTGCATGAGGCAAAGAGTGTTTAGGAGTGGTTTTGAGCATGATTTTGGATTTATTTGAATTTTTTGTCAGACTTTTTAGAAGCATTCCTGGGATTTTTGCAGCATTCTTCAGGTTCTTGGATAATCAGGGTTGCTTGATATGTTTTTGTAATGTATTTAGCCTTTAGACAATAATTTCTTAAAGTTCTGTCAGTTTCCTGTCTGTTTCCTTGGCTTTGCCCTGAAGTCTGTGCTGCTACAGTACAATGTATGTCTATGGAAACAACATTGTACGAGGCATCGCGGCAAGGATTTGGACGTTGTATGAGGCATCGCGGCTAGGATTTTGCATGCCTGATACAAAGTCCAAATCCGTATAAAGTCCAAACTTGTGGAACCAAGTTTGGACGTTGTATGAGGTATCACTGTATAGTGATGCTTATGGCTTACAGTTTATGAAAACCCCAACCCCCACCCCCACCCCCCCAATCTCATGTACCCCATAATCATCACATAATCTCATGTATGCTGTATGCCATCATCACAATTATAACAAATTAAGGCATGACATATCTCGCTTTGCATGTAGTGAGTCTATCTCATATATTAGTTTCACCTTTTAAGTGAAATGAATAAACATTTGCATGATATTCCAATTTTCTGAGTTTTACCTGTATGAACTTTAACACTTGACATACAAAAGGTCTAATCGTTTTGTTTACACCAGGAATGAGATATAAATTAATGTTGTATTCTTTCTCTATGAAAGTTGAAATTTTCCCCACCAACAATGTTTTAGTGAGCACAAGTTGCACAATGTGAATGTAATTATGTAAACTGCCACAGGAGAAAGGAGGATGAGGTAATTTTTTAAAAAAATAAATAGACAAATAAATCTAAGTAAAGCCTTTTCCCAAGAGGAATACACAGATGAGAGAAGCTGGTTTCCTTTTATGTTTCATTCATTTTGTCCTAACATAGAATAAAAATAAATAAAGAGCTATTAAAATGTGTAGTCATAAAACGTGTTAAAGCGGCAGCTTTTTCAATTTCAGGAGTGCTGTGTTTTCATGAACTATGGCCCAGCATGCCACGTACTTCCTTTTCACATATATTTTCATAAATTAGATTACTATTTCTATGTGTCACAAAATGAAATGTTGATTATCTCTATGATGACATTAGGAGAAATAGCCATTATGTGTATATTTTCTACTGTAAAATGCTTATTGTCACAAATCAGACTTATTAGAGATCCGTCTAATATGAGTATTATATTAGTGGGGTGAATGTTTAATAATCCTGATTCTATTTGACATTTTGAGTAAACAGAAAGTGTTTGAGCTGAGGAATGTGTAGTATAGCTCTGGTACTTGTAGATGCATTAACTCAGATGCTAAAAATATATATGCATGTGTAGGGTTCAAATCTATTTCAACAGAAGAGATAGCTCCATAATGCTCTCTTTTAAATCAAATGGGAAGACCAGGCAGGAAGGGCTTTGTGAGTCTCAGGACAACAGAAACCCCACCTTTACCAAAAACAAAGATACATTGTTGTATTTATGAAGACATAGATGTCCTTAATTTGCAGTAGAATGTGAGATGACAAACTAAAAGTGCAGACAGGAGAAAATGCAGACCTGGGTTCTGAAGCCTTTCCAGCTGAGCAACCTTGTCTACTCACACACCAAAGCACAGTCTCCAATTCATGCTGAGAGAGATGTAAAATGTAGTTTGGTAACTCTGAGGCACTTAAAAAGCTAAAAAAGGGAATGCTGAATAGAAAACATCTCAAGAATGAGAAAAAAAATGAATGTATTGTTCTTTCCGCTGCCTGTCTCTGAAACATTGCCTGAAAGGTACATATTGTGAGATGAAAAATGGGATTGGTCTGTGGATTCTCTATGACAGTGATGGCGAACCTTTTAGATACTGAGTGCCCAAACTGCAACTCAAAACCCACTTATTTATCGCAAAGTGCCAACACAGCAACAGGGGAAGAAGGAAATGCTCCCATTGGGCTGCTGGACAGAGAGGCAGTGTGAACTCTGTGATGGGGGAAGGGAGGAAATGCTCCCATTGGGATGCTGGGCAGAGAGGTGGGGTGAACTCTGTGCTGGGGGAGGGAAGAAGCACTCCCATTGGCATGCTGGGCAGAGGGGCAGAGGAAACTTTGTGCTCAGGTGACTGCGTGGGTGCACACAGAGAGGGCCATAGGTTCGCTACCATTGCTCTACACAGCGTAAAATTCACAGTCAGATTTCATGAATGGCAAATATATCTCAGCCAAAAACCAATGAATAAGCTGTCAAGCTCTTTTCAGCTTTGGGCTCCAGATGCTACTTAAAAGATTTAGGAATGTAACGGTCAAGCAAATGCTGATGATTGTTGCAGTAAACACCAAAGTGGACTTAAGATACAATCAAATACAGAAACGTTCCAAGTAAGATTGAAAAAAACAACAACACACAACTGAAATGAGAGGGGAAAAAGAACATTCTTCTGGGCTAATCTTTCAGAGTTTCTGATTCTCTGTCTGTCAGATTTAGTGGCACACAGATGAAAATAACATTAGCAGTGCAAAGGAGAAAGCAAAGAAGAAAAATGACACCTAAATTGGAGAAAATAATGGCACACATTTTGTCTCTAGAGCCAGTGTTGTGTATTACATAGAATGCCAGACCTGGGTTCAGAAGACCTGGGTTCAAATCCTCACATAGCTATGGAAACTCATTAAGAGCTAAAATCAAGGAAAAGGTCAAATCACTACTTAAAAATTACACATACCTTGCCTGTTAGGGTTGTCAGATGCTTTACATCAGATGGAACCTGACAACACATAATATTTCTTCCTACCTCCCTTATTGGGAGGAAATAATTGCAATTTAGACCCTTGGACTATCTTCATCTACACAGAGTACAAATGTTAATGCTGTACTATAAACTTTGCATGATCATACAATGACCCTGAATGTGTCCTCTAACCAAAATCTTTCATATTATTAAATGTCTCATTTAAAAGCCCCACTAGGTGAGAGCATTGTTGGGGCGCAGGGGTTTGAGTGGTCTAACTAGGCATTACTGCCCACCTCTTGTCAATAATGTTAGGACAGTACTAAAACTCACCAAAGTGTCCTCCATTGGATCTCTTGGGAAAGGTGAAAGCGGAGGGCACACATCATGACCCATCTAGCCAGAGGGTGATGTGATATCCAAATGGTAAAACCACACACACATGCAAATGGACTTGATTTCTCAGGTCCATTTGCATGTGCTAAATGTCGTCACAGAGAGTTTTACCTATGTGCAGACTCCTCGCTGAATAACAACTCCAAGGTATCATTTAAAAGAAGTTATGCATAGCAAAAGCCATTTTTTTTATAATAAACACTTAAGGGGTGAAGCATGTACTGCTGCATTTTAGTACCAAAACATTTTAATATTTGCAAAAATGATTAATCAACACTCCCATATCCCAGAAGTTTCATCCATGCTGATGATCATGCCTTGATAGTCCAGGAGAAACCTTTAAACCCATTGAGCACCAGCTATAAAAATTGAAATAAATAAATAATAAATAAATAATCTCTGCATTAAATGGTTTTACTTATATTATGAAAACAACAAATTGAAACCAGCCCCTTTAAAAAGACCGGTCTGTGTCTTCCACTTAAAGAACAGAGATGAAGCTCCAAGATTTTGGAACACTGCTCTATCCCAAAGTATTTGGGCATTACTCTGGATTGAACCTTAACCTACAAAAACATTTTCAAAACACCAAACAGAAAATTGCTAGTTACATGTTTAGGAAACCAGCGGGTTCAGACTAGCGTGTACATTCACAAACAATAGCATCAACAGCGCTATTCCTGTGCTGCTCCACAGAAAATATGTTAGTACTGTATGATATAAATCAGTACATACCAAAAAAGTGGAGGTAGCTTTTAATAAATCATGCAGGATTATTACTGGCTGCTTGAAACCTACTCCCCCTTCTTCTTTCATTTCCTGATCAAACCCTGGACTGCCAAAATGAAGCCACATTCTTCGCTTTGTCATTGCTCAAACTCAAGTCCTCATTGGTGCATGTCTCTGGCAGCAATCAGCAGTCTAGTAAAGGGGACGGACTCTGTGTGTCTCCACAGTCACACCGTGTGTTGTTGTCCATCAGCAGTTCCCATTTGAGCATGTTGGTCTTGCATCTAGGGACTCCAATCCTCAGCCTATACATAGTCCTCCAGATGACATAGGGCAGATTGAGATCTTCAGCTACATCCACCTTTAATGATCTCCTTCCTCCATCTTCTAATTTGGTTTTGCTCTTGTATGCCCTCAAGAATGTTGGTTCTTGCCGTAAAGCTCTACTCCCACTGGAAAATGTCTACTATTTTTCTGTCAGTTTCTCCAGAAATAATGAACACAATAAGTTACTATAACACTAAACTCATCCTCTTCATGGACATCAACCCATAGATTAGAGCTAAAATCAAGGGAAAGTTTTCTACACATCCCTCAAGCTCTAAATATTAAACCAGGAGAGACTAGGCTAAACTTATGAACAGCAAAAATAACACATCCTGCCAAGTGAAGAGTATCTCCCATCAGGACCAGATTCTAGCCGGACCATTTAGAAGTCACTTAACAGACTTCAAAGTCAATTAAGAAAATCAAAGAATAACTAAATAAAATAGTGTTACTTAGATACTGGGGATGTTTTCTGTGAATGTGGAGAAATTCAATCAAAGCATGCAATGCATACACTACTATATGCATTCAATTTAAACTTTATTAAGTGCATGCAATTTGTGTCCTACTGTGTGTACAAAGGAAAATCTAGTACATGGTTGAGATTATTCGATTGAATTATTCCACTTCTGGTCAAAAATAGTCTAGCCATTTTAATTTTAAATTTTTTAAAAATCTGTATTTCACACACATCCATAATTTTTAATTGCACGATTTTCTGATAAAGAAAAGAAGGGATGGAACATACATACTGAGTCAATGGCTTGTGCTATGATTGCTCAGCTGAGAAACCTCTTGCCTTCAAATACAGAAATATTCCACATTCCACAGTTGTGTTGCATTCCACAACAAAATTTTAATCTTTGTTAACTTGATTTCCCATGCATGGTAATACAAATAAATAATTTGTAATGGTCATGATCCAACTGTGTATATCTATTGAATTCTACTGCTTCTGCCATCAAAGAGTTGCCAATCCCTCCAACAATCTCTAAATGCACATAAAACCTGTTTAGAGGTATTGGAAAACTACTAGAGTGGCTCATTGGTGCAATTGAAGGCTGACTCAGGCAGGAGGAGTCAGATAAAGTCCTAATATGCTTGCATCAGGATTTTTGCTATTATTATGTAAGTGTGGATTGCTAATGGATTGGTACTTTCAGTCCTGAATGGATAAGAATTATTGCACAGGAGCCACCAATTAATTCCTATGGCAGTGACAAAAGGTCATTTTGGCCAATTAACATTAATGCAAATAGCTGGATTTTGACTGAATTTGATTTGCCAGCATAAAAACATCCCTCTATATCAGGGATTCTCAACCCATGGGCCATGGGCCAGATGTGGCCCACAGCACCATTTCATGTGCCCCCCACCTCCACCACACCAGAAAGTGCCATGTGATGGAGGAAGGGCAAATTGGCCATCCGGCCCCCAAAGTTGTCTAAGGGAGTGTGACCCAGCCCCAAGCTTAAAAAGGTTGAGAGCTTCTGCTCTATATTTTCCCATTGCCTCCATAGCAACAAAGTATTTTCTAGCACTGAAAACACAATGTGGGGCCTCAGAATCAACCGGGGCCACTGCTGTTCTGTGTATCGATAAAAATTACAATTCTCTAGACCAAACATCAATGGTCTTCCTTCAATCCATGTTAGCTTGAATTCATAGTGAGAATGCAATGTCTTCTCCCCCTGTATACTCTCTAAACCAATAGTTGTGTGCTCACAGTGCATGTAGATAACTAGGGACCACTTCAGTGGGAAGGTAACAGCATTCCATGCACTCCGATGTCTAGTCATGCTTGCCACATGACCACGGAAACATCTGCAAAAGCAGACAGCGCTGGCTCTTCGGCTTTGAAACAGAGATGAGCACTGAACTCTAGAGTCAGATACAACTGGCTTTCGAGCAAGGGAAACCTTTACCTTTACTATGTTTACCCTAAAATATTGGGTGAAAAATTCAGACATGTACACTAACACATAACAAACAACATAAGAAGAACTATACTGGAGCAGATCAAGAGTACATCTAA
Source organism: Bradypodion pumilum (assembly GCA_035047305.1). Classification (NCBI taxonomy): domain Eukaryota; kingdom Metazoa; phylum Chordata; class Lepidosauria; order Squamata; family Chamaeleonidae; genus Bradypodion; species Bradypodion pumilum. Next base: position 64,421,101 of record JAWDJD010000004.1, on the reverse strand, counting down.
CCTAGCATTCTCTTCACACAGTGGGCAACTTGTTGACCACGAGAAGCTCGTATTCAGGACATGAACATAACAGCACTTGCTTACTCCTGCCTTCCATCCATTGGCATATAAATGAGCATTGCATCTGGCACAGGGTACCTTAATCAGAGTTAACAAGAATTGATAGCCTTATTGATCATGAGTATACCTAACCTCTTCTATCACTGTCTATGCTAGTGGCCATTATTGTGTCTTGCATAATGAATTCCACATCTTAACAACACACTGTCTGATGGTGTATTTCCCTCTATTCAGTTTCCTTAGATGACCTTAGGTTCTAGTGTTTCGAAGAGATTAGGAGAAAGTTCTAACTTTAGAGAAAACACAAAGGAAGTTAATATATTAATTGCTTTCTTTTGTAGCAGCCTGCTCAGGTCCTTTCTTCAGCTCATGGTTTTGCTCCCACATTCTGAAATTCAGCATGTTAGAACACAATGTTAGAACACAATGCTCTCCTTGGGAACCTATATGGCTAATTTGTATCTTACCTTTCCATGAGCGATTAAAATGTTTCAGAGAAATATTTTGGTTTGGTACAATTTTAGTTGTTGGTGCCCCCCCTCCTACACACACACATTTCAGGGTCTGTTTTATAATTTTTCTCTTGTGACAGTTTTATACTGGTAACATTTAAGTTGTACGGTAAAGCCCTTACTTACGAAAAAGTCCGTTCCATAGGCTTTTGCTTAAATCGGTTTTTTATGTACCAGTAACTCAAAGCAAACCCATAGGAAAAATATTTTTTTACATAACTCGAAGCAAACCCACAGGAAAAAATGATTTTATGTAAATTGAGGCAAAACCATAGGGAAATGAATTTTTATGTAACTTGAAGCAAACCCATAGGAAAAAGAATCTTTATTTAACTCGAAGCAAACCCATAGGAAATCGTGTCAATCGGGACATGGTTACAGCACTAAATCATTATGTAAGTCAAATTTTATGTAACTCAAGGCATTTGTAAGTCAGGGTTTTATTGTACTGTAAGCTGCCTGTGGGAGGCAGGGCATTCAATAGAAGTGGGGGATATATAGATGTTAACAAACATTATGATAATTGATTCTTCTCCAAAAATGGATCAACATAATATTTTCAGTATTTTCATTGACTTGACATAATGGCTTGCACAGGCAAAAATACTCCACTGTTTAACTGTCTTAAAGAAAAACGTTGCCAAAGGGCAAACAGAAAAAGAAATCAGCTCTTTCTGAATGATGGTAGAAGGCAGAACTGCCTCTCAGCATTAACAGGGAACAAAACAATGAAACATGTAAGTACCACTTTTTCCAGTCATGTTGCAAAGCATAATATTTTTTCAGCTTTCAGGTTGCTGTCACTCTAAAATAAGCAAGCAATTGCTGGATAACTGCCAAAGTTTTTACCATTGGTTAACATTTGATAAAGCCTATGTGCTTTTAACCTTTCAGAAAAGATGTATTAACTACTGAATCAGAACAACTGCAGAGGTAAGTTCCTATGTTTACATCCTGATACTGAATTGCATGCCAGACAATGCCAATATAAGAAATTTATACTTTTCTCCCTGACTGGAACTAGTCTGACTGAAATATTATCAATTTTGGTTTATTGCTCTGGCACACTGGCCTTTGCTGAATACATAATAAAGAGAAATAAAGAAAAAAAAACACACACATATTTCACACAATACAAGAGAGTTTTAAATTAAACTTCTGTTCAGGTTTTAAAATTCTAAAATCTAAAATACATCACACCTATCTAAACATGAATACAATTAATGCACTTAACTATGAAATAATATATCAGTGACAAATGAATGTGAATAACAATAGTCTGTCAATCTGGTTGCCAACTAAGGATGCAGACTTTGTTTTTTTAAAGAATGGAAATAAACCTTGCTATTCAAAAGGTGACAAATGTATCATTATCAGAAAATAACATCCTATGTTTGTCTTGATCAGATCATCCATGGAACTGTTCCAAAACAGCCCTCAGTAATTTGTACATTCTGCTGTGATGACAGAAACATTATCATTTTTATCTGGCCTCTGCACTGTCTTCAGACAAATGTGCAAAACCAGACGGAATTAGGGGTATTTGTGCAATTCCAGTGGAGGCAGAGCAAGGAGATGCTGTTCAGTTCCAGAGTGGAGCAACATTACAACAGACACTTCACATCTCATCCAGCATTTGTAGAATTGAAACCTTGGTCAGGACTTTGAATTGGCAAATCAAAAGTAACACAGTAGATCAGGGTTTCCCAACCTAAGGCCCATGGGCCGGATTCAGCCCATGGCACAATTTCATGTGGCCCCCACTCCTCCAAGGGAATTCAAGAAGCAAAATGGCCACCCCCTTTGAAGCTGTTGGGACAAAATGGCCACCCCATTGTGTAGCCAGGGTAAAGTAGCCATCTGGCCCTCAAAGCTGATGGGGAAAGCGTGACCCGGCCCCTGGCTTGAAAAGGTTGGGAAGCCCTACAATAGATGGATATGTTGGCACCAGAGGAAAATATAAAATGATAGCTAACACCCTCTGCTAAAACCCCTAGACAACCTAACAACTGGTAGGCTCCAAAGGGCCCAGATGAAAGTCACCATGCAGTAGAAACCATCTCTCACAGACAATTTGCCAACCATTTCACAGAGATGTATTGTGAAGTCTCCTGTTGTTATGTGGATAGGCTTTTTGTACTCTAGAACTGGAGGCTCTCTAGTATCAAACATGCCTGAATGCCAGGGGAAAAGTGGACTAGCCCACCCCAAAACACTGTAGAGAGTGGACTTTCTGCCTGTCTGCACAATTATCTTAGTTTACTAAACTTTACTGAAATATTATTACATTTTTAGAATCGAACATGTGTTTCTGTGTGATTATTAAAAGAGAACTGTGGTATAAACTTTGAAAAGACAGAATACACAATAATTGTGATTCGTTCCTCCTTTAAAGTTCCTAACTAACCTATTTGTGTGTGTATGTGTGGTTGTTCTAAAATGAGCTCCTAAGATGTACAGACAAGATAATGAACCTGAAGACAAAGTGGATCAGAACTTCTAGTAAAGAATATGGGATGGGCCAGCCATGATCTCTGTGTCCTTTACTTCAGTACTCCTGATTTTCAATTGGCTTGCTAAAGCAAGTATCCTCTGTGTGCAACCCGTACATTAAGGAAAATACATGAACAGCTTTTCCAGAAGGATGATCTGAAAAAGAGGAAGATTTTTGGATGCAAAACATTGATACCTGCAACGTACTTCCAAAAGAATAACTGGATTACACTAAACAGCATTACATTTTCTTCAGAAAGAAAATTAACCTGCTGAGCTATTTGGGTATGACTCCATATGCATGTGAAATAAAGATGAACAATGTTTCATTTTCATTATCACTACAGTGCTCAGCAAGAATGATACCCCCCCATTTGGCACAATGCATTTGTTCAACATAGACTAAACAGAGAAGCTCTGCCAGCTGCAGGGCACAGTAAGAAAGTGACAGTAAGACACAGGCAGCCAGCTAGCATTTCAAGCCACTCCAGTTTCTCCAAATCAGGTCCTATAGCAGTCTATTTTTGGTTCCTTAGGAGATGAAATAAAAATACCAAATATTTGGGAAATCCAAACCTGCAGCCTAGAAACTATCCAACAGGATCAGCTTTTTATCAGAGGTCAGCATGTCAGGGCCAAAGCTCTTCTAGATAGACTGAAATGTTTTTTTTTAAAGAATCTGAAAAGAAAATCAAAGCTTTTGAAATGTGGATCTACAAGCGTCTGCTAAGGATATCATGGGTTTGTAATGCTATGATTTATACCCTGCACACTTTATCCTCATCCAAGATGGAGATTTCAATGCGGGGGGAGACCCTTTAGAAAATACCTTAGTGAGACTGGAATGTATAAACAATGCTGGCCTTGTGGGTAGAAGAGATGGAGCCTAATGTGTGATGGACATGTCATGCTGTGTGATCACTGGCTGGACTCCTTTAGGGGAATGGCTAGGAGGCGGACCCTAAGGAAGGAGATAAAATCCAAAGGTGGGGGCCAGGAGACAACACTCTCTTGGATGCTATGCTTTGAACTGCAATCATGTAGCTAATTTAGACAGAGGGAGGGCCACACTGGCTTTTCCCCAGATAGCAGCTTTCTTTATATCTTTATTTTGAAATGCTTTCTAAGCTTTGGATGAACTTTATTCTGTACCTTACTTTGATTTCAATATACTATAGAATACCTGAAGGAGACTGGAGTGTTTACTTGGCTCACGTTACCTGAATCTACACTAATTTTATGAGCACCCTTTGTTCGCTACCAAGATTTAGGCCAGGAGTGAAAGGGCAAGCTTTTAGGAAAAGCCTGAACTGCTGGGCCAGAGCGGTCCAGGGAACCAGGCTCAGGTGTGATTCCATCGCGAGGATGCCAGAGTGCTACTTGGGAGTAAGAGGATCATTACAGGGTTGACCATGTTGCACCAGATGGGTAAAGAATAAGAACGGTTTAAGACCATCAAATAAAGAAAGCCCCAATACCTTGGGCATATCATGAGGAATGACATGAAGTATACCTGTAGAATACTCCAACTCATTATGCAAGGGAAGATCCTTGGGAAGAGAGGCCCTGGGTGTAGATGGACTTTGTGGCTAAAGAACTTGAGAGACTGGTGTGGTATGTCCTCATAAGAATTGTTCTGAGGAGTTAAGAACAAGAAGACTATTATCATGATGATAGCTAATATCCGGAATGGATATGGCACTTGAAGAATAAGGTTTTAAAATGATAAATAGAGCAGACAATGAGTCAAGATTCCCTCTAGAGTTGGATAGCCTGCTGTGTTGCTCATTCTTTTCTCCTTATTCTAGTCCAGAGCCCATTTCTTACTCAGATTTTAAGAGTAACTAACAACTGGAGGGAACTTTGGCACTGTCATTTCCAGATTGCAAAACCAAATCCCAACTCTGAACAAAGGAAATGGAGACAACCCACAAGAGGGGAAGGAGAACCCATCCTAATTTGTGCATAGGAAAAATAAAAGATTATAGCTTTCTTGAGCCAACTTGAAAAGATGCATCTTGGTTTTGAATCAAGCTATGTAATGGTGTGCAAAGTCTCTAGAGTTAAGAACTCTTCCTTGGGTATATGCGCTCATGTCTGATTGAAATGTTTTAGAGTTCAGGTAGGTCAAGCCATCTGGAGTCACTTTTGATTAAAGACACCAGTAAAGCAGCAGCCATCCTTATGCTTATCTGATTCTTGCCGAGCCCTTGTCATGATGCTATGTTTGCATTTCTTAAAGATTTACATCTGGCATTACTCCCAGGAGTGCGACTAAAGGTAACTCAGAGAAAGAATGAAAATTGACTACATTTCATATTAAAACATAGTTAAATTAAAACTGCAATTTAAAACACTTCGTTTAAAATGAATAAAAGAAAATAAATAAAACAGAGGCCACTAGGAAAAATATTTCCTTCTTCAGCAACCTGTCAGCTGTTAATAACAAGCTTGAATAAGATCTTTGCTCTCTGGATACGGTGACAAGTCAAAGAAGAAGGTATGCAATGGCACCATATTCAGCAGTCACAGATGACAAAAAAAGGATCCCGAATTGCATCAAATTCAATATACTAATTTACACATAGTGATGGACGTTCAGGAATTCTTTTAATAATTAAAGGAAATGCATCTCACTCAGATGGGGAAGACTGTGACTAGGTGAACTATTTATCTTCTGAAGCTGCTGTCAGGTACCAGCTGAGGATGGACAAAGTCAGTGATCTCTTTCTTTATACCTCTTCAAGGTTAAAACTGTCTTAGACTGGACAGGCCTTCAAGCAGGCCAGTGCTGATGAAGCTGCTACCCTACATCCAGATGGATTCAAATGGGAAAAAATCCACTTGGGGACCATCACCCTTCCCTGTGGAATTTGCTGCCCAAGGCCATTAGTCCTCAGGGTTGTCAGCATTGAGTTGCTGGCAGTATGGTCTACTCTATTACCATAGCAGGATAATCTGGCCAGACTGGGATGTATATTATTCTATCAAAGTAGTTTCTTGCTAGTTTTCTGACTAAAATTCTGAGGAAAGTACTTCCTAATATCCTGTCAAAAGCATCATTCATAGACCATACATACACTGCTGTGTCGTAACAATCCATTGTGGTGATTTGGAGTCACCATTAGAAGCTCTGTGGGTAAGAGTACCAGGCCACAAGGATGGTCTAACAGTAGGCATATACTATCGGCCTCCGACCCAAACTCTTGAGGGAGACTGGCAGTTGGAGAATGTTGTAAAGGAGGCATCCAAGAAGGGAAGCCTGGTTATAATGGGGGACTTCAATTACCCTCACATAGACTGGGTGAACTGTTGTTCAGCACATGATAAAGAGATAAAGTTCCTAGATATGCTAAATGATTGTTCCCTGGGACAGATGGTTGAAGACCCAACTAGAGGTACAAGAATCCTTGACTTGATCCTGAGTAATACTCAGGATCTGGTGCAAGATGTTAATGTGACTGATCCAATAGGGAACAGTGACCACAACTCAATTATGTTTAACTTGAACATAGACCGCAAGTCACTGATAAAATCTAACACAGAGACCTTAAATTTTCAAAAAGGAAATTTCCCAAAGTTGAGGAAACTAGTAAAAAAGAAGCTGAAAGGGAAAATTGAGAGAGTCCAAACACTCCAAGAGGCATGGAGGCTGTTTACAAAAACAATAACAGAGGCTCAATTGGAATGCATACCCAAAAGGAAAAATGCCACTGCCAGGTCCAAGAGGACTCCAATGTGGCTTACAGGAGCTGTTCGGGAAGTGATCAAGAGCAAGAAAAGCTCATTTAGAAGATGGAAGGCTTGTCCGAATGAGGACAGCAGGCAGAAACATAAATTCTGGCAGAAGAAATGCAAGGCAACAATCAGGAAAGCAAAGCAAGACTTTGAGGAGCGTATAGCTAAAAATACTCAGAGAAATAACAAAGACTTCTTTAAGTACATTAGAAGTAAGAACCCAACTAGGAAGGCCATTGGACCATTAGATGACAATGGAAGGCAAGGGGTTATTAAAGAGGAAACAGAGATTGCAGAGAGACTCAATGAATTCTTTGCTTCAGTATTCACTGAAGAAGACAGAGGCCACATGCCCAAAACAGAGCCTATCTTCGTAGGGAGGGAAACCGAAGAATTAAGCCAGATAGAAATAACCAGGGAGGAGGTCCTTGCATGTCTTGTTAAGCTAAACACTAACAAATCACCAGGACCAGATGGAATCCATCCACGAGTTCTCAGGGAACTTAAAGATGAAATTGCTGATCTCCTAGCCAAAATATATAATCTTTCCCTCAAATCAGGCTTTGTGCCTGATGACTGGAAGGTAGCGAATGTAACACCAATTTTCAAAAAAGGATCCAGGGGTGATCCAGGAAATTACCGACCTGTCAGTTTGACATGTGTCCCAGGTAAAGTGATGGAAACCATCCTAAAAGATAGAATTAATAGGCACATAGAAGAGAAGGCGCTGCTAAAGGAGAGCCAACATGGTTTTTGCAAGGGCAAATCATGCCTCACTAATCTGTTGGAATTTTTTGAGAGTGTCAACAAGCATGTGGATAAGGGGGATCCAGTTGACATTGTTTATCTGGACTTTCAGAAGGCTTTTGACAAGGTCCCACACCAAAGGCTCTTGAATAAACTTACCAGTCATGGAATAAAGGGACAGGTCTTGTCCTGGATCAGCAACTGGCTAAGGGACAGGAAACAGAGGGTAGCACTAAATGGACACTTCTCCAAGTGGAGGGAAGTAAAGAGTGGGGTCCCCCAAGGTTCAGTACTGGGACCCCTGCTTTTCAACCTCTTCATAAATGATCTAGAGGTAGGAGTAAAAAGCAAGGTAGCCAAATTTGCTGACGACACTAAATTATACAGGGTAGTGAAAACTGTGAGAGATTGTGAGGAGCTTCAGAGGGATCTCTTGACACTGGGGGAGTGGGCAAAACAGTGGCAAATGAGTTTCAACATTAGTAAGTGCAGAGTGATGCATGTTGGGGCAAAGAACCCCAATTACATTTATAAACTGATGGGGTCTGAACTCTCTGCGACAAACCAGGAAAGGGACCTTGGTGTCCTGGTGGACAACTCAATGAAGGTGTCAACCCAGTGTGCCTCAGCAGTGAAAAAAGCAAACTCAATGCTAGGGATCATTAGGAAGGGTATAGAAAATAAGTCAGCAAGTGTCATTTTGCCTCTTTATAAATCTATGGTGAGGCCCCATCTGGAATACTGTGTACAGTTCTGGTCGCCATACCTCCAGAAGGATATTATGGAGCTGGAAAAAGTGCAGAGGAGGGCAACCAGAATGATTAGGGGACTGGAACACCTTCCTTACCATCTGAGGCTGCAATGGTTGGGCCTCTTCACTCTTGAACGACGACGTCTAAGAGGTGACCTGATTGAAGTTTATAAAATCATGCACGGTGTGGACAAAGTAGATAAGGAAAAACTGTTTTCCCTGTCGCATAACACTAGAACTAGGGGACACTCGATGAAACTTTTGGGTACTAGTTCTCAAACAAATAAGAGAAAGTATTTTTTCACCCAGAGGATTACTGGTCTATGGAACTCCCTGCCAGAAGAAGTGGTGACAGCTGTCAGTCTTGACAGCTTTAAGAAAGGATTAGACAAGTTCATGGAGGACAAGAGTATCAATGGCTATAATTATGGATACTTAAGGACAACCTCCGGGTTGGAGAGATAGGCAGGATATCTCTCAATATCATTTCCAGGGAATCCTAAGCAGGTGAAGGCATCTGCTTGGGAATACCCTGAAGGAAATGGTGAGCCACTGTGTGAGACAGAATGCTGGACTGGATGGGCTGTGGCCTGTTCCAGCAAGGCTGTTCTTATGTTCTTATGTTCTTATGTGAAATCCAGCCAGCTATGCATGAATAAACCCCATTTCTTTCTCCAAGCTTTATGCTTGAGTAAACAAATGGTTCCTAATTCCCTAAAGATACAGCACCTAATTTTTGCTAGAACAGAAGATCATGGGGGTCATTATCATTTGCATCTGTCAAAAACTACTTCTTACCATCTTTTCAAGAGAGATATTTAACACCCCCCCCCCAGGCCCTCTGCTTATACTTCCATTTCCTGCTTGAATTGTGCTATGCATTGGTGTAGTTATGCATCCTTCATTTATTGTTTGCTCACCTATACACAGGTTTTAAGTGAGCCCATCCACCAAACTACTCACCTTTGCTTCACACAATGTAAATGGAAGGCTGGAGTCCTTTTTGCCAAGTGGAGCATAACGATCTTAATTTCTAAAAACCACAATATGTTAAAAGACACCGCTGAGCCCCTAAATCCAGTGTTGTCCATACCTCAGACACGTTGATCCTCCCTTCCTGAAAGGAGCATGTGGTGGGATCATGAGTGCAAAGGTTTCGATATTTACACCAGTGGCAGCGAAAAGCACTGTTCACACAAGAGAGGCACCTGCCAAGAAGAATTAAAGACCAAATTATGGGGGCGAAGGTGATGCTTTTCAAGGTTCAGTCTGAGCAAATATGTTTATTGTTTCCAATATGCATAGACTATGCCTGATACTGCTGAGTCAACAAAATCAATGGCTGCAGATATTAAGACACTCACTAAAACTTTTACACATTTGATAAAAAGGAATTAACACCTACAGTATGCAAAAAGAATAAACAAATATGATCTAGTGGGTGGAAGCCTGATTCATTTTTGCAATAATAATATTGAAAGTTTTTAATGTCATCCTCTAACTGCGAAAAGATTTTTTGTCTTATTTCTGATGAGTGGTTTGCCCATTTTTCAGCAGATGCACTCATGTACAAAAACATTGATTTTTGTTATTTTTGTTAAAGACTTCTTCAGATAATTACATTTTTATAATATAACCCATCACCCATCTCTTTTTTATTTTCATTCTAAGTGCATTTTTAAGAAATGGACAAGCCTACACTGATGAAAAGGTACAAAATTGCCCTTTGTACTATTAACTTCACACAGTGCAAAGAATTATACATTTATAACTTCCTGACTGCTCAAAATGCTTCACATACACAGACTTGGAAAATTGTACAAGATCCCTGCCAAGGAGATTATTATTACATTCTCCTTGTTGCAGGGGGAGAACATAATAATTTCTCTTAGTCATTCACAAAGAAGATAGCAGCTTGCATACAGCAACCTAATAAACCCATGCTACAGCTGGTATACAAATAAGTAAAGTTCTGGTTCATAGTCAGTGTTGTACTGAAGCAGGTTCTGGATGGTTCGACCGAACTGGTAGTAGAACTGGCTGGCCACACCCACCTCCCTGCACATCACACCCTCCTCCTCTTCCCCCCCCCCGCACTCCGGGGAAGTCAAGAGACCAGGAAGAAGAGGAGGAGGAGCTGCCGCCACCGCTGCCAGAGCCAGGGAGGAGGAGCCCACCAGTCCACCTCCCTTCTCTGCCCTGCTCCTAGGGGCAGGGGGAAAAGGAAGCCGCATGACGTGGCGGCTGGCCTGGGCCAGCCCAGGCCATGCTGCCACCACCACTTGGGCACTACTGCCTCCGCTCCCTCTTCCTCCTCGCCCTGGGACCATGGTGGTGGGTGGTGGGTGGGGAGCAGAGGCAGGCTTGCCCAAGCAGTGGTGGCAGCGGCATGGCCTGGCCCAGGCCAGCCACCATGTCAGGCAGCTTCTTTTTCCTCCTGCCCCTGGGACCATGTGGCGGCAGCAGGTGAAGCGACAGTGGGTGAAGCAACAGCGGTGGTTGAGGCCTAGGCGCAACCGCAACCCATGGTCAATCCTCATGCAGCCAGGTGGGCTGCATCATGGAGGCTGGGGCAGTTGCACCGGGGTCTCCCACCTCTGCTGGGAGTGACGCTCTGATAGCAAGGTAGGTCCCTGGGTTTCTTGTCTTTTTTTGGGGGGGGGGTTGGGGGAAATGAGGCCATGCCCACAGAGTTAGCCACACCCACAGAGTTAGCCATGCCCAAAGGGTGGGTAGTAATTTTTTTTACAGTGCATCACTGTTCATAACTCAGCTTCTGAACTATTACTGTACCCTGTTTATGTGCAGAGATACATGTTGATGATACCAGAACAGTAATTGTCTGATCCCAAGCAATGGATTTATACATAAAATTCAGTTTTCAATGTGTATCTAATATATACAGCAAAGGCTCTTGTTGTTTGTGGGCTATCTGTTTATTAGAAACCATTAGTAACATCGCTTTTCCCAGCACATCTAGCACACAGAGGCAAACTTACACACAGAGATAAAAAAGTAGTCTTAAATGTGCATCTATTTTTTGCATTCTAGTTCATCATATGCTGGTTCTGTTTATATCCATAGTATGTCCAGGGATCCCTGACTCTGTAGAATCCAAGGCCAGGTTTCTAATAAATGCTGAATGAGGAATATGAACATTCATTTTGTGGTCATGGCCTTAACTTGGAAGACTGATGGTCACTGGTAGTCCCATTTCAGATTACATTAACTACATTTAAATCTGATTTACCTAGAATATTGAAAGGCCAATGCAGATAAAAATAGGTATGCATGCCATTTCTATGACCACAGTTGTATTTTAAGAGCATTTAGCTCAAACCAAGAAATTCAAATTCAGAAGCGATCATGATATGCCCCATTACTAGACTTTTAACTATACAATGAATTGACATGGCCAGGTGCTCTCCTATCATGCTTAGATTCAGCCAACTGATATCTACCTCGCATAACAACATTTTGTATCACATTAGAATGTATTCATGTTTTAATTGCTGTGCTTCCTTCTGGAAACCAATGTTGGCTGCAACAAACATAGAATCAGCAAACTAACATAGCAAACGGGCTGCATGAGTGCCACAACTACAAGCAGCAGAAGAAAAATAATTATTCTGTAATAACAGTTAGGTAAAGGTAAAGGTCTCCTTTGCTCAAAAGGCAATTGTATCTGACTCTATGGTTCAGTGCTCATCTCTGTGTACAGCCAAAGAGCTGTCTACATCTGAAGATGTTTCTGTGGACATGTGGCAGGCATAACTAGAGTGCATGGAATGCTGTTTACCTTCCCACCAAAGTGGTACTTATTTATCTACTTGCAATTTCTTGCTTTTAAACTGCTAGGTTGGCAGGAGCTTGGAAAGAGATGGGAGCTCACTCAAACTGCTGACCTGCTGACCTTCCAGGCATCAAGTTCAGTGTCTTAACCACTTGAGCCACTGCAGTCCGTAATAGTTAGATCTATATAATTACATGACCTTTTCTTTGTTTTGCTCAGCTTATGTTTGGACAACTAGAAACATTACTTCAGCCTTAGAGGTGGTTCATTGCTCATGGATAGTGGGCTTTCTTTTATGATCGGAGTACCACAGCTGAATAGCTCAGTGGTTTGGGTATCTGGCTGTGGCACCAGAGGTTGGGAGTTCAATTCCTCACTGTGCCTCCTGTAATTAGAGCCAGCCTATGTGGTGCTGAGTAAGATGCTCAGTCCCAGGATGCCACCAGAAGAAGAGAACGATAAACCTGAAAAGGGGTCACCATAAATCAGAATTGAATGTAAGCGGATGATTATTTCTGCATTGGAAGTTTATGATGTGGGTTTTTAACACTAGCCAAAAGATTTAGAATACCATTGGGTATTCACAGAAAAAGCATGCTGTTCACAGATCTTCACTGTTCTGTCTATTAGTGACAGATTTCATATTCTCTTATGAGGGTGTTAGGTTTCACACAGCCCCTGTGCTGGCAAGCCAATTTTTAGAGAGCAGCTTTCCAGACTTCAGGTAGTAAGTATGTAATAGCAGCAATAGTTTAATGCCATCTAGTGGGTCATCTAGAGCTCAGGACAGCTATTACTCCAGATTTTCTTTCATATTCTGTTATAGCCTTTGGTTTACTTCTACAATGCATTCAGTTTTCCTTATCTTGTTTTTAGTAATTTTTGCCTTTGGATATTTTGAAAGCAGCTCTTTTCAAAGAGAGAAATTTCTAAACAACATTTTAATCATGAGCATTTTTGCTTTTGCTGTACAGAAATCTTATTTTCTAATACATAATGTGAGAGAAAAGAGGGGGGCATTTGTATTTTCAAGGACCACTGACATCCATATGGTATAAAACTTAATTTTTCATGTTGCTTTCCTTATTTCATGAGATCAATGCCTCTAGTTCTGTTTTCCCACAGCAACAAATGGTAGTGTAATAAACAGTCTTAGACTTTTTGTCCATGTGGATGAGTGATGCCTATTAAAATCCCTGGTGGTACCGAAACAACAAACCAAAACAAGCCTAATAAACCTTAACTTAAAAATGACAGCAAGCTGCAACCTAATATGAGTTATATCTGGAGTTTTATCAAATAATAAACAGAAGATACTTCAACATCATCCAAAGAGTTTGGGCAACTCCCTCCCCTCAACTCACCCCATACTGTGCTAAAACACAGATTACCCATCTTCCTCTATCTTAAATCCTTGATTGTAATTTCCTTTTGATTCTTCTGTAATGACCTTAATAGCTAAGAAAGCTTATTCTAATCATACAAATGCAAATCTGAGTAGAGGAGGAATAATAAGCAGAGTGGACATATTTAATTACTCATTTATTTGACCCATTTCCATCTTCTTTTCCAATTCACAGGGATCTTAGTGGCATCTGCTCTTTAGCTCCCATTTCCAGGGGGGGGGGTCAGGGAGGAGGAGGAAAAATAATAATATTTCCTTATATTGCATTTACATGCTGATATGGGGAAGGTTCCTATTGTAAATATGAAGCAAGTCATTTTAGCTTGTAATCCTCTCAGTGCTGTTACTGCTTAGAACCCCCTTTTCATTACTCCTGCTGTTTTAAAGATAGCTGTTGTTCCTGTTTTCTTACAATTTCATTCCAGCAAAGACAATTATGCTAAGACTGTGGTGTCTCCTTGGAGCTTTGAGTAACTAAAACTTATTCATGATCATTCTATCATTAATGGGAAACTCCCAGTTTCAATCTTAATTCTTGTGGGGATAAACAAAGAGAAGACTCCAAAGTTAAATTATTTAAGAAAAACAAACTTGCCTTTCAAGCAAGGATAGAAAATTGCATAGCCATCTAGATCAGGAGTTCTCAACCTTTTTAAGCCGGAGCCCAGGTCATGCTCCCTCAGACAGCTTCGTGGGCCGGACAGCCATTTTGCCCTTCCTCCACCACATGGCACTTCCAAGTATGGTCAAGGCAGTGGGGGCCACATGAAATTGTGCTGTGGGCCGCAGGTTGAGAATCCTTGATCTAGGTGATCCTGGAGTCCAACTCCAATCATCTCTCACATTTGGCTAGGCTGGATCTAGCTAGTAGAAATTGCAGTCCAACACCATCTAGACATTCTTCATTGTTGCTTTCAAATTTGCAAAACTACAATCAACAAACTATTAATAAGATTTAGAGACTATCAGTAAATGAGGGCTTAGCAAAAAATTCCAGTGGGGCTGCATGATAATATGATCATGGTTCTGTTTCTTTATTTTACTTATTTTGAGTCTACAACTTGAAATGTTCTTGAGATAGCTAATAACAATTATTTTAATACCACCTTATTGAGATGATGGTATAAGAGCCTGCCTTTAGTATATATTTATCTCAATACTATATTTAATAAGATTATCTAGTCACACTTATAATCTATATGTGTACCTAAAGAAAGAGAGAGCAAAGGAGAGAGGGAGGATGCTACTATAACAGCCAGAGTGTTAGACAAGGATTCAGGAAGCCAGGGTCCCTCAGCCATGAAAGCTCACTAGGGAATGGCAACATAGACCAATCCTGTAATATCTTACATACCTTGAAAGCCCTCTTAATGTAGCCATACATTACAAGAGACTTCATGGCATGTCTAAAAAATAAAACCTGTTACAATGATAAACAGGAAATAAATGTTCTGTATATTGCAGAACCTATTGAATAATGGCTCCTGTGCTCTGAATGTAGGTAAGTTATCGACCTCACCTTCATTTCCAGAGCTGTTGTTTGACCCAGAATGTTTGCTGTACTAAGGAACGTTTAAGAAAATCTAGCATTATCGGTTTGGCCAGGGTTTTTCAACCATTTGAAGCCAAGGGCCAAGTCATGCTCCCTCAGACAGTTTTGGGGGCCGAACAGCCATTTTGCTCTGCCTGCCACACATGACACTTCTGGGTGTGATGGAGGCGGTGTGGAGCCACATAAAATGATGTCGCAGGCTGCATCTGGCACCCGGGCCATAGGTTGTGAACCCCTGGGTTAGGCCTTTAGGAGTAGAACAAGTATGAGAACAATATCTTACAGCTGATGAGCACTGCAGTTGTAGAACTTGAACTCTGTGCTGACGAACATCTTGCCTGTCTCTCTTGATTTTAGCAGGAGCTCTATCCCAAACCAGTCTAGAGGAAGAGAAAAAGCAGTGGTTGAAGAAATAAAAGCAGTCATAAAAAATATTTTTTCAGGTTCTTAATACATAATCTGATCATCTTCCAGGTAATATTTATCTTTTGCTGGCCTTCAGTTACAATGAGGTGCTCTCTTTCCAACTCTAGTGAGATAATATTTGTAATGTTTTCTTGTACAATTGGATCTGACAAATGCAATTCATGGCTCTAAAGTCAAATTCTGGGGCAGTGCTCTCTCCACAGGGCTGTTCTAGAGAGATTGGACATTATATCTTTAAGAGGCCAGTTCTTATCCTGCATCCTGCTACTGCTTCTTATCCCTAGCATAGTAGCAATCATGCTAGTACTGTTTCTTACCATGCCCCTGGTGATATGAGAAGCATTAGACAAACAAAAGGAGCTTGTACTACATCCCTTCTCATGCCACCAACAATCTAGGTTTCCAAGCCTGATGCTAAAATGGGGAGCTGCAGTATAGAACCCCTTTATATACTCCTACATAATCAAAGTAAGATGAATGTATATCCTAAGATCCACAGGTCAAGATTTTGTGATTATTCCATGTACATGCCAAGGAGATAAAATAGGCACAGAAATAGCAGCAGAACTGTTATAGAAATCTCTTGAACTGAACGATTCAAAGTCAGTGTTAAAAGCAAAGTAGTATTCTGCTAAAATTGGGAATAGTTAAAATAGCTGTAAAGCTAAAACTGACATAGAGCCACAAACAGTCACTTGTTGACTTGCAGCTTGAATTTGCATTTTCTCCGTTGAGCTCTTTTCAGACCTTTCACGCCTGAATGTATGTGCACATTCATTAAGTATTCTGTGCGTGTAAAACAGTTAGTGGGAGCGTATGCATGCTTGGAAAAGAGCCAATGAGAAAATAAGTTTGAAACAATGAACTGTTTGGTAATACTATGCATAAGAGAAAACTTGACAGCAATGATATTAGCAAAGTAACAGCCCAAAAAATAGAAAGCTTCTCCACCTACTCATGATGACTAAGTCAGACATCACTGTACAAGTAACGCCTACACTGCCTCCCTCCCAGTTTCCCTCAGATAACAAAAGATAGAGAGTCCTAATGGTATATGTCAGGAGAGCAGATGGCTTGAAGAATGACTAAATTTCTGGGGTTCATAAAGTTTGTTTAGAGCAGATTATACCATTAGAGTACAGAGATGGGCAATTTACGTGCTTTCAGACATCAGATTATAACTCTAGTTATCCCTCAAGAACAGTTACCATAACTAAGCAACATCTGAAGAAACAAGCTGCCTTTCTTAGTACTTCAGAAAAACCATATATGTATGCATGATGCCTCTTGCCTAGTTTTTTGGGCTTTAGCTTTGCCTGCTGGATCAGAAGAGCAGCCAAACCATGGACAATTATAACACTTGGTAACAAATTACAAATTGTGGTTGTCATCGTTGACTGCTACTCATATCCGAGCATACATTTCCCCTGGAAGTCATTTTCTCAGTTGATGGATGTGTCTCTAGTGACTCAAGAAACCAATCCTGACGTGCAACCACACACATTACATTGAATAGATCAGGGGTGCCCAAACTTTTTGGGCTGTGGGACATAGGGACGCATTTTACTTCCGCTTCCGTGAGCAATGAGGGCTTCACAGGCCATATGAATTGGCATCAGGGGCTGGATCCGGCCCATAGACTGTAGTTTGAGCATCCCTGGAATAGATGGTGGAGGGCATAGTTGAGTTTTATGAAGCTTTGTGCTTGTTGCTTAGCCTCTTCATGTCTGCGGTGTTCTCCTTCGAAGTGAATGGTAGCAGCAGAGATGATTTGATGCCAAAGTGGGTGATCTACAGCTGCTGCCTCCCAAGGTTTGTGGGTTTATACCTGATACCTTCATGGTTTGTTTCAGCTGGTCCTTATAATGCTTCAAAGGAAGCATTGTGAGGTCTTGTACCGGAGCTAGGTTCCCCAAGAAGAATTTCATGAGGAAGCCTGGAACCATTCATATGGCAGACATGCCCTATCCATCTAAGACGATGGCCTATGATGGGAGCTTCAATGCTTGTTACATGTGCCTTCTCGAGAACTGTGATGTTGGTGACATAGTCATCCCACTTGATGTTCAAGATGGACTTTAGTGGTACCCATGAAAAAAGCCCAACCAATTTTTGCTTCAAAT
Source organism: Bradypodion pumilum (assembly GCA_035047305.1). Classification (NCBI taxonomy): domain Eukaryota; kingdom Metazoa; phylum Chordata; class Lepidosauria; order Squamata; family Chamaeleonidae; genus Bradypodion; species Bradypodion pumilum. Next base: position 64,403,501 of record JAWDJD010000004.1, on the reverse strand, counting down.
TATAAAATGGGTTCTCATTCCATAGTTACAAAATTCTACAGCCGATTACAAAATGGACTCCAATTCCATAATCATATAAAATGTATATTGGCACCTGAGTTATCCTTGTGTATTTACAAGGGAACAGACACCTGTGGGGAGCAAACTAACTTGGGAGATGAAGGGCAGACTATGTGACACACATAGGTCAGTCCTCCAAGGGAAGAGAATGGCTGGGGAATTTCCACTGCTGAACTGATACGCTGTCATCCAAGATAGCTGCTTGCCTCATGGGAGAACAAGCCTTGTTTAGGGCATGTCAATAAATCCAAATCCCATCATCACATGGCTTCACTCCACAGCTCCACATCTAATGTTATTGCAGGGCTTAACAGGTTCAACCATTCCACCAGGAGCTTCAGTAATTCACAAATGAGATATATGTCACTGTCATTGATGTCCTCCCAATTATTTTTACATAAAACTAGAGACTACTGGAAGTAGAATGAGTATTAATAAGACAAAAAAATGCAGTATTCAGGAACCTCAGGGACAGCATTTCGGGGCCCAAGGATAGTTCAAAGCTTAGTTGAAAGACTGCAAAGAAAGAGCCCAGTGTAAAGCTGTTAAGCTAAAATTCAAACTTAATTCAATTCAACTGAAAACAGAATTTGTGGATTTTTCTTTTCTCAGAGGAGGTGCGGAATAAGAAGAAAGAGCCACAATCTTTTCAGTTCCAAGGGCTATATTTGCCGCTAGCTTGGATATCAGAGACTGTACTTATCCCTCATCTGGCTGACACACATACACAAGGTACCTCTTTCCTTCTAACAGGGAGGAAATGATTAGCCTTCTTTCCATTTCCTTCTCAAGTGTGAAAAGAATGATCCTGTAAGAAGATCTCAGGGAGTGGAGGAAAAGAAGACTTCCATTCATTCTCAGTTGTTCATCACTTGGATCATTCTGTTCACATACTAGCTAGCAGATGGGAAAGAATTATCCATATGAAATTGGAGGGAAATGAGTAGAAGCTATAAACTCCTATCTGTGACACTAGAAGACTACACATATTGTACCCCAGTTGATATGTTATCTCACCCTGGTCCACAGGTATGGCTGGGACATCTTTAGATGCTGGAGAAACACATACAATCTGGTTGCCCAAAACCTGGCCTTCCACTTCAGTGAGGTTTCCAAAAACACAAGTAATACCGGTTGATAGGTCAGGTGCATCATTCACCAGCAAGCTAAGCTAGGAGGGAAGAAAAAGAAGAGGAAAGGAAAGAAATCACCACTTCACTTTATATAACAGAATCTAGACATGTGAAACATTTATCCTCTTTCCCTCTTTTCTTCAAAGGAACAGCAGCAAAATTATTTGACAATATCTTAGATAACCACCTAGCAGCTCCTCTTGTTTTGCTGACCTGATCATATAGTACGGAGAATAAGAGATGACAATTCTGTCCCAACTTGATTGTGCAAACCTTTTAATAACAATGCAGACATCTGAGATTTTAATGTGGAGAACTTTCTTGTTTGTGTTACTTAAACATATAATGGAAAGGCTTTTAAAAAATCAGACTGGTCAGTAAAAGGTGACTCCTTGAGGCCTGTTCTCACTAACTCATCACATCACTATATATAACAGTCAAGTTTTATTTACTTCCATGATGACACATGCTGAGGAGATAGTATAAATGCCAATGTCACACATAGAACTCAGCATGAATTGGCTTTTTACCAAGCAGTGTGAATGCTTGAAAAGCTACATTCACAGTGGCATGCAAGAAACCAATTATCACTATATTGTCTGTGGCTACCTCTGAGTGTGGCATTCCCAGTTAATTTGAACTGTCATCTTTCAAGAGGGTTATAGAACAGACCCTTAACTCTAAGCCAGTGATACAACTGTTCACATTAAGCATCAGCCTGAAACCAGTTCTAAAATTACAGAGACCTAAGGCAAGGGTAATCAATTGATTGACTGATTAATTTTTTTCCTGTGTGGAGCAAACAACCTTTCAGTAATTTACTTTGTATATAAATGGAAAAGAGTTAATATTTTCCCCCTGCCATCCTTCACCAGTAGCCAAGGAATATAAATAGTAACATGTGGTTTTGAAAAAAGATTTCCCCCCTTTGGCCTCTTATACTGTATGTAGATATACAGCGGGCTTGGGGCATGTGTGACTCTTCTGCGCAAGCCCGCTAGCTCATTTAGCATTCTAAGGGATCCGGTTCTTTCACTGTCTGTGGATTGTTTTTGTCATTTTATGCTGGGTGGGGTGGGTGGGGGTGTTTTTTTTATAGCAACAACTCGTGTAGTTTTTTAATGTATTTTAGGCTGTTTTTTAGTGTGTTGGTTTGGGGTTTTTAATGTTATTGTCTTACTTGTGTTTTTATTGTATCTTGTATATGCTGTTAGCCGCCCTGAGTGATGTTTTTCATCAGGAGGGTGGGATAGAAATTTACAAATAAATAAATATAAAATATGCTTTATGAGGCAGAATCATCACTTGCAATTTTATTGAACAACACCCATGTGGTTGTCCAAAGAATATACATAGGAAACATTGTTCAAGTAGAGAGATCATGTGTCATCATTACCTACCGAAAGGCTGTGCTCCGAAACTGGGATGCTGCTAGGCTGAATAATGATACTCATGCACTGGTTTATGCTGGCTGCAAATCGGTTTGGTTCATCTGCTCTCTCACACTTATCCCTCCGGGAGCACCTGATACCAAGAGCACAAGAAGGTGCATTAACATTTGACCTCAGATGGCAACCAGTACCAGATGATGCACAAATATACTAGCAAAATGGAGAACATTTCCTTATTTTTTAGTATTCCTATAAAATTCCTAAAAAATTTCACTGGTATAAATATAAAATTCCACAGTTGATCAGTGTGAGACAACACAAATTGGACATTACTGAGAAGATAGCCCTTATTGTAACTGAATATACTGTTGCTCCTATACAGAGACATTTCATTGGATAAGTAATATACAGTAAAACCCCTATAATGAATTTAATTAATTAATTAATTAATTAAACTCAGGGCAGTTTGCAGTCATATAAAATAGAACACAATTAAAAAAAACTTTAAGCAACCTATATAAGCTGAGGGGAGGGGAGCTCCCGTCATGGCACCCTACACTTGTTGGCTAACCAGGTCTTCAGGCCCTTCCTAAATGCTGGGAGATCAGATTGTAGGTGGAGGTCAGTTTGTTCCATGCGTCTGGTCACTATTAGATTTTTGTCATTGTACAATTTTTTTCTATGGAAAAAAATCGTGCAATGATTTTTGTTTGCTAAGTGGTTTTTTCCATTGAAAATTCATTGTATGATTTTTTTTCCCATAGGAAAAATTGTTATGCAGGGTGCCATTTTCTTTAAAAACCTATTCATTATGCAATTTAGTCACTTTAGGGGGCGTTCTTTATACGCGGTTCCACTGTATATATGACAGCAGAGCTGGACAGTGAAGGTGCAAAATGGTGTTAGGGTCAATAATATATATAAGGTCAACAATATATATAAAGTTTCATGTTGGAGCCCTAAAGGAGCAAGGAGTCCATCCTAGCTAAATCAAATTACTCCAAGCAGTGCTAAAAAATAATTTCACTTGTATTACCCTAAGGCAGTGGTGGTGAAACTATGGCACACATGCCATAGGGGCCACTAGCCCTCTCTGTGGGTATGCATGCAGTCGTCCCAGCAGAGTTTGCCCCATCACTCTGCCCATCAGTCCAATTAATGCTGTAACATTTGTGAACTATTAGGATCATTACGATCCACCATTTTGTCTCCTTCTTCTTAGCCTTGTAAATATCGCGGGACTGCATTCCCACCTAAACTAAGTAATTTGTACAGTTTTCACTCTGGTCCGATAACCTCCAAGTTACCCCTTCCCTTCCTGCCTCTTCCCGCCTAAATGTATCCATTTTCCAGTATATATAAGGAGCAGTGCTGCACCACTGTTCTCCATGTTCTGACTACCCAATAAATGGTTTAGCCCTGTTATGCCGGCTACTTCGTGGTTCTTACAGAACATCAAATTGGTGACAAAGGTGGGATAATGGGATCCCATACACCTACCCTTGCTCCCTTCAACGTGGCTGCTCCAGAGAAATGGCTCCTGTATGAGTGGCAGTTCCGCCATGCCATGGTGGCACAGGACATCACTGATGAGGACAAGAAGCACTCCTGCTTCTTGTCACAGTGCGGCCTGGCCACTCTCAAATTGGCCACACACCTCGTCTTGCCCAGGAACATCGACACTGTCCCACTGGCCGAAATCTTGGCAGCACTCCAAACACACTTTCAGCCAAGGGTGTCCATCTTCCCAGCCCTGGTGGTGTTCCACAGAAGGGACTAATGCCCCGGGGAATCTGTGGCCGAATACACCACAGGGATGAGGCTGGCCACTGCTCCATGCCAGTGGGACAAACTGGAGGAGGCGATGTGGGATTGTCTCCTGGCCGGACTTCGTGATGAGGAGATGCAGCTCATGGTCAGGGACATCCTAACCTTCAAGTCGGTCCTCTGGGAGGCTCTGGCGTCCGAGGCTACCAGATCAGGCATCAAATCCTTCAAGCAGAGGCCTGCTGCCTCCGGCGTTGTGGAGTCTGCCGTGCAGGCCCATCGCTGCTCATCTCCCCACTCCTCCATTTCTTCAGCATTGCCAGCGTCCTCCTCCACATCTGGGTCCAGGTCCAGGAACGAGGATGGCGAGGTCCGAAAGGTCCGTAAGAAAGTGATGGACAAGCGCACCACAGAGAAGACCCTGCACAGATGCGTCGACAGCGGAGCAAGGCACGACTGCCGTCAGTGCCACTTCAGGAACACAGAATTCCATCATTGTGGTAAGATGGGCCACATCGCCAAGGTTTGCAGGCAACGCCGGAAGCAAGTCCTGGAGCTGCTCAGCCGACCCAGCCGGAAGGGTGCCCAAGCATTGAAGATCTCAGCCAACGAGCCATCTGTCTGCCGGGTGTCCAGCATCGCCCATTGGTTCTTCACGGAGGTCCAACTGCACTGCGTTCTGGTCACGGTGGAGGTAGACTCGGCGACATCGTACTTCATCCTCCCCCAGAGGGAATTTCTGAGGATCCCCCCTGCAAAGCTTTGTCCAAAACTTCGGGCTCTGAAGATGTCTCTTTGAGACGTGCAAAGTTCCCTGATTCCAGTCCCGGGGGTGGGGGATTTCTCCATTGTTTTAAAACTAAACTGCCCCTAGTAGTGGTCAAATGCGGTACAAACTGTTTGCTGGGGGTGCAGTGGTTTGACCCACTAGGAACCAAGCTGTCCGGCATCAATGCTGTCAACACTGACCCGGTGCAGGACATCTGTAACATGTACCCAGCAGTTTTTGAAAAGGATCTAGGACGGTACAGAGGCCCTCCAGTGTCCTTTGATCTGGCCATGCGGCCAATCTGCCTCAAACCTCATAGAGTGCCAATTGCTTTAAAGGACAAAATTGAGACTGAACTGGACAAACTGGTGGGCCAGGGGATTTTGTTCCCGGTGGACTCAGCAGAGTGGGAGACCCCTATCGTGACTGCGATCAAGTCCAATGGGGAGGTGAGGATTTGCGCAGATTATAAATGCACCATTAACAAGGCTATTAGGCCTAATGCTTATCCGGTGCCAGTGGTTAGCCATCTATTGGCTGCTTTACATGGGGGCAAATGCTTTGCCAAATTAGACTTAGTGCAAGCCTATCAACAATTATCAGTCACACCTGCTGCTGCGGCAGCACAAACAATTGTTACAATCAAGGGGGATTTCAAGGTAACGCACCTTCAATTTGGGATGAATGCAGCCCCGGGTATTTTTCAGTCACTTGTCGAGAGTTTACTGAAGGGTCTTCCCAGGGTCCTCCCATACTTTGATGACATCCTTATAACCGCTGGGAGCGAGTCCGAACTTGCCAGCAGGTTAGATACGGTGTTGCAAGTTTTTGAAAATGCGGGATTACATTTTAGGAGGGACAAATGTGTTTTTCATGCAAGGGAAGTCATGCAAGGGAAGTTGAATTCTAGGGTTTAAGGTCACTCCTGAGGGAGTTAAACCCTCTGATTCAAAGGTTGCGATGCTCCCCGTCCAACCACAAAGTCAGAGTTACAGTCCTTCTTGGGTCTGCTCAACTTTTATCATTCATTCTTTCCAAGGAAAGCTTCCGTGGCAGAGCTGCTCCACCGGTTGCTTTAAAAAGATGCAGTCTGGCGGTGGGGGCAGGCTCAGGATAGTGCATTCAATGAGTTGAAAGAGCTTCTTTCATCTGAAGCAGTCTTAACATACTTTGATCCCCGGAAACCTGTGGTTCTGGTATGTGATGCATCACCAGTGCAGGTGGGGGCTGTCCTGTGCCATGTCTTGGAAAATGGAAAGGAAGCCCTTATTGCATTCTATTCAAGGTCCCTATCTAAAACTGAGTGCAACTATGCCCAGACTGACAGCGAGGCTCTGGCCATAGTTGCTGGAATGAAAAAGTTCCATGACTCCTCTACGGAAGGGAGTTCACCATTGTAACGGACCACAAGCCTTTGCTGGGGATTTTCGTAACTTCCAAACCAACTCCCCAGATTCTTTCCCCCCGCATGTTATGATGGGCCATTTTCTTGAACACTTATCAGTTTACCCTGGTGCACTGTCCAGGTAAGGATAACAGCCATGCTGACGCTTTGTCACGGTCTCTGTTGCCAGACCTGGGGGAGGCAGATTGTGAAATTGAGCAGGATGTTCAGGTGCTATTAATCGAGTCTCTTGAATCACCCCACATTGTACCTTCTGACATTGCTAAGGCAACTGCACGTGACAAACTCCTATTCCAGGTAATCTCCTGGGTTAGGAAAGGCTGGCCCACATCCCCTCTTGGGGAGGAGTTTAAAGTGTTCTTTAGGAGATGGTTCGAGCTCTCGCTTGAGAGAGATTGCCTTCTATGGGGTCAAAGGGTGGTTGTCCCTTCTGCACTATGCTCCAAGGTGCTGAGGCTTCTACATATTAGTCACCCTGGTATAGTATGCTCAAAAGATTTGGCCAGGAGTTTTTTCTGGTGGCCCCAAGTTGACCATGACATTGAGCAATTGGTAGGCACTTGTCGGAGCTGCCAGAGTTCCCGTCCCAAGGAGTCCTGGCTTCCCACCAGGGAGTGGGACACTGCCCGTGGTCTGTGGTCACGGATCCATGTTGACTTTGCAGGCTCTTTTCGGGAGACGCTGTTTCTACTGGTGATCGACTCATTTTCTAAATGGCTGGATGTAATTCCTATGCCTAGTACCTCTTCTGCAGTCACTGTCAAACAGCTCCAGAGGTTGTTCAGTTGTTTCGGGTTACCGGATGTGCTAGTATCTGATAACGCCACAACATTCACCTCTGCCGAATTTCAGGCATTTCCGGAGAGGAACACCATTTGGCATGTAACCTCTGCCCCTTTCCACCCTGCCACCAATGGTCAGGTGGAACGTCAAGTTTGCACTACTAAAGAGGCACTTCGCCACATGGATCAGGGGGACATTGAGGTACAACTTTGCCAATTCCTAACTTATTACCGGACAACGCCCCTGGCATCAGGGCTGTCAGCAGCCGAAATCTTAATGCGCAGCAGGCTGGTCACATTGCTCGACCAGTTAGATCCTTCCAGGGTGGAGGATAAGGGTATAAATGTTGAAATTGCACACAAAAAGGTTTTCTCTGCTGGGGATCCCGTGCAGTGCTGGAACTATGTGGCCGCAGGTCCAGCTTGGGTTCCAGGCATTGTGGTGGAACAAACGGGGCCAGTGTCCTATCATGTCAAAACGGGTACAGGTTTGCTTTGGCGGCGCCATGCTGAACAGCTCAGACACAGGGTCACAGAGGTATCAGTTGACTCTTCATACAGTAATTCCACATTAGGGTCCTCCCCCACCCACTTACTCCCAGGGGGAGATGGAGAGGGCGGCTCGGCAATTAGCTGTAGCCCCCCCCAACTTGTTAATTCAAACCTGCCCCAATTCCGTTGGAGGCCGTCAGCAAGCCCAGAACATGGAAATGTACCTTTTGATTTACAGGATCAGGGGGAGTTTACAGAGTGTTCCCCCACTCATCCAAGAGAAAAGCGGGGCTTTGATTTCTCCCAGGGAACCCCCCCCATCCTTCCACATTCGAGTCTACCTCAACTCCCACCCAAATGAGGCAAACTTTTGTTGAATCACCCCCTACTCATAATTCTCAAAGGCGGGACTTTTCATTGTGTTTTACCCCTCGATTCTAGTTTTAGTTTTAAGCAATCCTCTGCTCCTGCTTCATTCAAACGGGGTTTTGTTTTAGTTTGTGCCCCCCCCCCCGGTTCCAGCTCCAAGTTGGCCCAACGCTCCCTCAATTCAAATGGGTCAGGTCAAGCCCCCAGTGCAGGATATCACTCCATGGAACTGAGTCTACCTCAGACGTCCAAGTTCAGCCAGGTACAAGCACGACCCAAACAGTTTTGTAAGCCACCACAATGGTTGAGGGACCTCATCCCATCCTAGGGGGGAGGAATGTTGTGTTTGAATACAATTTATGCTGTAACATTTGTGAACTATTAGGATCATTACGATCCACCATTTTGTCTCCTTCTTCTTAGCCTTGTAAATATCGCGGGACTGCGTTCCCGCCTAAACTAAGTAGTTTGTACAGTTTTTACTCCGGTCCGATAACCTCCAACCTTCCTTTCCTGCCTCTTCCTGCCTAAATGTATATATTTCTCAGTGTATATAAGGAGCAGTCCTGCGCCACTGTTCTCCATGTTCTAGCCCTGTTATGCCGGCTGCTTCGTGGTTCTTACAGAACATCAAACCACCCCTATATGGTATGGATGGAAGCCTGTTGAGTTTGGTCACTCAATCTCTAAAAGGTTTGCCATCACTGCCCTAGGGGTCAAACAAGGTGATAAAACATCACCTAAACTATTCTCTGCTTGCCTTGAAATGGTGATGCAAAAGTTAAGCTGGACTGAGAGTATCACAATAAATGGTGAGAAATTAAACTTTTTGATGTTCACTGATGACATCCTCCTGAGCTGCAACAAATGCTCACAGAGCTAGACAAAGAAGGCACAAAATAGGTCTTAAGGTCAACAAAACTAAAACCAAGTTTATGAAATCGAAAGAGCTGCCTTGTGATGGAATAAAACATGGTGAAGAACAAAAAGAAGAAGTGAAAAACTATGTTTATTTGGGTCAAGCAGTTAGGATGGACAGTGATTTAAAAGAAAAAATCTCTAGAAGATAAAGGGCCACATGGGGCAAATTCAGAGAAGTGTCTGCCATTGCGAAGTCAAAAGCTAAACCAGAAACAAAGGCAAATTTGTTTAATTCTATATTCTTGAAAGCAATGTCATACGGCAGTGAAACATGGGCTCCAAAATCTGCAGAAGAAAAATGTCTGCAAGTAACACAATGAGCAATGGAGAGATCAATGCTTGGAATTTCACTTCACAATAAAGTAAAAAATGAGGATAACAGGCAAAGATCACTGCTAAAAGATGTAGTAACTCCTAAAAGATGTAGTAACAGAGTACCTGATGAACAAATTAAGGTGGTCTGGCCATGTGACAACATATGCCTTAAACCATGCTACCAGGAGGTTTTTGAATAAGGGGCAGTTCGATTTTCTCAGAAAGCATGAAAATTGCTTCTTTCTGTTTTTCTTGACAGAAGTCGTTGCATTTTTTTTTTTAAAAAAACCACACCTAGACATAAAGGGATAGCATCCCAGTAAAAGGAAGAACCAGCTCAGATCAGATTTTTTATTGTGAATAAAGTTGCAAGGGTAATCTGTAAAAGTGATCGTGAGTTATCAAGGTACTATTTTTGTTATATGCTATTACAGTAAATCACTTCTGACCTACGTTGGCCCTATGAATTAGTGACTTTCAAAAGGTTCTATCCTTAATAGCTCTACTCTGGTTTAACAGACTAATAGCCAGAGTTTCATTTATTGAGTCAATCCATCCATATAGCCTTAGTTTAGTCATTTTAGCTTTCAAAGTAGGTTCAGGCTTCAGGTATATGAATAAATTGTATTTGGCTTCAGATTTTAATCATTTTCTGTTTATAAGGAAGATTGCTTTTCTTAGATTGAGATATGCCAAAGTATATAGCACTGTTTAGTTGTTCTGAAATCCAGAATCACCAATATCAGTCTGGTATTATTGTGTAAACCAGGGGTTCCCAAACTTTTTGCACCACAGGCCAGACCATAGCCCCCAGACAGCTGAGTGGGCTGGTCACGTGTTTCTTCCCACTGTAAACACTGTCATAAAATGCATCCAGGGCTGTCATAAATACAGTCATAACAGCTGTGGGTGCATTTATGACAGTGTTTATGGCAGGAGCAGGTGCGTTTATACATGCATGGGTGCATTTTACTGCTGTCACAAACACATCCACTTCCAGTAGGGGCAGTGGTGGTGGTGGGTCACATGAAATTCTGCCGCGGGTTGGGTCCGGCACATGGGCCATAGGTTGCCCACCTCTGGTGCAAACCCTACAAGAAAACAACCCATATTTTTCAGTGTTCCTCTTTGTCTATAGAGCAAAATGACAAAGGGGAAGGGATTGCTCGGCTAGTATTTGTCTATAATTGTGCTGATGATTTTGGATTTCAAAATCACAGAAGAGAGTTAATGTTGTCATTGCCATAATTTTACACCCATAATTTTCAAGGCATCATTGATAGTTTACATCAGTGGTTCCCAATGTGGGGCCCAGGCCCCACAGGTGGACTTCAATTCCCAGAAGCCTAAGTCAATAGGCTGATCAGTGCTTTGGAGAATTGAGTTAGGATTCTGGGAATTGAAGTCTTAAAACCAAAGGTAGGGAAAAATTGCTTTACACCATTCTTTATACCACTATCTGTCTTAACATTTGCAATTTATGGTTTGAAATCAATGTATTCCAGACCTTGCTGTATGTTCCATTATGAGTTCTATTAAAGAAAAATGTATTTTTTACAATATAAATGCATTAGAAAGATATGCAAGCAACACGCTCTACATTTCTAAAATTGGGGAAACAATTCTTTAATTGATATTGAGATGGACATGCATCCATTAATCCATTTTTAAATTTATCGTTTTGGAAAATGTACATAAATACAGGGGCAGTTTTTTTTAAAGAAGCAGGAAAAGAAGGCCACGGATATATACTTGAGAACTCTGCTAACTTATGCAGGATGTGCATTTAACAAAGGATTCTGAGCTATGGAAGCTGGTTTCTGGGTTTTGTGGTGGCACTGGCCTTTCACTTTGCTTATCCACCAACCACTCAGGCTTGAATACCAGTGGGACACAGTAGTAGCATAACATCTTTTCTGTAATTTAAAAAAAGCTGTGGCTAATTAATCTCCTTCTCATAGAGGTGAAGGGTCTTATCACTTGAATTCCTCCTTTCCACACTGGAGAGATGAGAGCTAAGGTTTGTTATCATGCCTGATGCTCTCCCCCGCCACTTCCTCCTTGGACAGAAGCCATTACATGTCATGAGCTGAGTTATGAGTATTACAGCTGGCATGTGTTGGGCACCTGGCTCATCAGAGAAGTCATTTTATTTCAGAAAGGCTCTGGAGTGGCCTGAAACTCTTCAGCATCTATCAAAATGGAGAAAAAATGGAAAGAATAGGATAGTCATGCCTCTGTCTATCCACTTCCATCATCATGAGAGGCTAAGAGGTCACTAAGCACACCAAGAGACAGATCTAAGGCAATCGGCAGCAGAAAAACATGCTACAGATAAACACAGCAGATGCTGTTCTGTTTCCAGTAGCAGAACAGATAATAGGATACACAGTGAAGCCAGTCAAGAAAATGCAGAATAGAACAGGAGATTTCATGGTTAGTAGTCCTGTCCCAAAGAGCTGTGCTTTTGTTGTTGTTCAGTCACACAGTCGATTCTGACCCTTTGTGACCCAATGGACCATTGCCCACCAGGCACCTCTGTCCTCCACCATCCTCCTCAACCCACCCAGCTCTGTGCCCATTGTGTCTACAATACCATCTAGCCATCTCATTTTTGCCTGCCTCTTCTTCTTTTGCCCTCCACCTTTCCCAGCATCAAGGATTTCTCAATTGAATCCTCTCTTTTCATTTGATGTCCAAAGTACTTTAGCTTCATCTTTACTATTTGACATTCTAAGGAGCAGTCAGGGTTGATTTCTTCTAAGCTCAACCTATTTGTTCTCCTCGCTGTCCAGGGGACCCTCAAAACTCTCCTCCAACACCACATTTCAAAGGCATCTATTCTTCTGCACTCAGCTTTCCTAATGGTCCAGCTCTCACAACCGTACATTACCACCGGGAATATCTTTGTTTTGACTATGCAAATTTTTGTTTGCAAAGTGATGTTTCTACTTTTAACTATGTTCCCAAGCACCTCTATTTCATGCACAAGGGAGAGATTTCTTAAAGAATGAGGGTTGTTCTAATGTTTTTGAACATATTGTTTCTTTCTCTCTTTTTTGAGTGGGGGGCAGTTTTTACTTTCTTACAGTACTTTGGTATGAACATTTGTTGATGTTCTGTCACTCAATTGCGTCTGACCCTTAGCGACCCCATGGACCACATCATGCCATGCTTCTTCACCATGCCAATGATACTGTCTATCCATCTCATCATCTACTGCCACCTTCTCCTTTTCCTTTAGATTTTTCCTATCATCAGGGCCTTCTCCAGTCAGTTCTTTCTTTTTGTTTGATGGCCAAAGTATTTGAGCTTCAGCTACATTATCTGTCCTTCCAAGGAGCAGTCAGGCTTGATGCAAATTGAACATCCAGCCACTTATTATTGAAGGGAATTGTGTGGAACAGGTCTTGGTGTTTCGATTTCTGGGAATGGAGCTGAGGGATGATCTAACATGGGGAGCAAACACCAAAGCTCTGATGAGGAGAGCACAGCAGAGGTTATACTTCTTGGGAATCTTCAGGAAGAACAATCTTTCAAAGGACCTGCTGTTGGCATTCTACCACTGTACCATAGAGAGTGTGTTAACCTATGGTCTGTGTGTATGGTTTGGGAGTTGTACAGCTAGGGAAAGAACAATGCTGTCCAGGGTCATAAAGACTGTGGAGGGGATAATTGGGCATACTCTTCCCACTCTAGATCAAATCTATGCCACCAGGTGTTATAAGAAAGCTGTAGAGATTGCGCAAGATAGTACGCACCCCGGAAATGATCTCTTTCAGCTTCTGCCTTCTAGAAGAAGGTATAGGGTCATAAAGACCAGGACCAGCCGCTTGAGAAATAGTTTCTACCCAAAAGCGGTTCTGGCTTTGAATACAGTGCAATGCAGACTATGAGGGAGCTTCTGTATATAGTTTTTAGAGTTTTTAGGGTTTTAGAGTTTTTAGAGTTTTATTGCTTTTAGGGGTTAAATGTGTATATGTGGGGTGGGAGTATGTTGATAATTTTGTATAGTTGTATTTTGTTTAGGTTTTGTTGGGTTGTTAAGTGTCCCCCCCCAATCTCGTTGTTCTGTGCAGGACAATGACAATAAAGATTTATCTATCTATCTATCTATGTCCTTTAAAGTTGACTAATTTGATCTCCTTGCAGTCCAACGGACTCTCAAAAATGTCTATTTTTCTGTGTTCAGCCTTTCTTATTGTTCAGCTCCCACATCTCTACATTACTACTGGGAAAACCATTGCTTTAACTATGTGGACTTTTTGTTGGCAGGGTGATGTCTCTGCTTTTAATTCTGCTGCCTAGGTTTGCCATAGCTAGCCTCCCAAAGAGTAAGCATCTTTTTATTTCATGGCTGCACTCGCCATCTACAGTGATCTTGGATCCCAAAAAAGTAAAGTCCATCACTCCTTCCATTCCTTCCTCTTCTTTTTGCCAGGGAGTAATAGGGCCGAATGCCATGATCTTGGATTTTTTTATGCTGCTTTTCAAGCCAATTTTTATTTATTTATTTATTTATTTATTTATTTATTTATTTATTTAGTCGTATTTACAGTATATGCTCCTCTCTTTTGCCATCATCATAGGGCTCTTTAGATTTCTTTTCACTTTTTTTTCACTTTCTGCCATTAGGGTGGTATCATCTGCATATCTGAGGTTGTTGATATGTAACAGACAATCTTAATTCCAGTTTATGATTCTGCCATCTCTGCATTATGCATTATGTCTCTGTGTATAGCCTGAATAAGCAAGGTGAGAATATACAGACTTGCCGTACTCCTTTTCCTATTCAAAACCAATAATTTGTTCCATACCTGGTCCTAACTGTCACTTTTTGGCCCACATTCAATTTTCTCAGAAGACAGGTGAAGTGGTCTGGTACAGTAATGCCTCATACAAAGTCCGCTTTGTACAACATCAAATTCATACAACATCGCCTAATTCCTTGAAAAAAGTTGCCTCATACAAAGTTGTTGTGACTTTGCATGAGGCATTGGGGTTTTTCCAAGGTTGCATTTTGCCTGGGCAGTATAAAAGGCAGGACACATGCGTACATTGCTCTTTTGGGTTTTGCACGAGGCGAAGAGTGTTTAGGAGTGGTTTTGAGCGTGATTTTGGCTTTTTTTGAATTTTTCATCAGAATTTTTAGAACCATTCCTGGCATTTTTGCAGCATTCTTCAGGTTCTTGGACAATCAGGGTTGTTTGACATGTTTTTGTAATGTATTTAGCCTTTAGACAATGATTTCTTAAAGTTCTGTCAGTTTCCTGTCTGTTTCCTTGACTTTGCCCTGAAGTCTGTGCTGTTACAGTACAATGCAGCTCTATGGAAATGACGTTGTATGAGGCATCGCGGCAAGGATTTGGAAGTTGTATGAGGCATGTGGCTAGGATTTTGCATGCCTCATACAAGGTCCAAATCTGTATAAAGTCTAAACTTGTGGAACCAAGTTTGAAAGTTGTATTAGGTATCGCTGTACTCCTATCTCTTTAAGAACTTGTCACAATGGGCACAGAGCTGGGCGGGCTGAGGAGGATGGTGGAGGATACAGGTGCCTGGAGGAAAATGGTCCATGGGGTCGCAAAGAGTCAGAATCGACTGTACGACTGAACAACAACAACAACACAGTTTGTTGTGATCCACACAAACAAAGGCTTTAGCATAGTAAAGTCAATGAAGCAGAAGTAGATGTTTTTCTGGTACTCCCTTGCTTTCTCCATAATCCAGCGAATGTTGGTAATTTGGTCTCTAGTTCCCTTGCCTCTTTGGAAGCCTGCTTGTATTTCTGATAGTTCTCAATCTACGTACTGCTGAAGCATAGCTTGTAAGATTTTGAGTGTGGCATTGCTAGCATGTGAGATGATTGCAATTGTACGATAGTTAGAACATTCTTTGGTATTGCCCTTCTTTAGAATTGGCACATAGACTGATTTTTTTCAATCCTGTGGCCACAGTAGAATTTTTAAATTTGCTGTCATAATAAATTAAGCACTTTAACAGCATCATCTTTTAGGGCTTTAAATAGCTCAACTGGAATACTATCATCTCCATTAGCTTTGTTGCTGGTAATACTTTCTAGGGCCCAGTTGACTTCACACTCCAGGATATCTGGCTTAAATCACACCATCATAGTTTGGGGGGACATTAAGTTCCTTCTGAATAGTTATTCTGTATATTCTTGCCTTGTTTTCCTAATTATTTCTGCTTCTATTAGGTCCTTTCTATTTTTGTCCTTAACCATCGCCATCTTTGCTCAAAACATTCTCTTGATTTCTGCAGTTCTGTTAAAGAGACTTCTAGTCCTTCCCATTCTGTTATCTTTCTCTATTTTTCCGTTTATTAATTACTTAAGTGTGGTTCATTTGAAGTTTCTGGATGTGCATTAGCATTTAGTACAGTTACCTGACCTCTGTCTGTCCTCAGCTGCTGTGATCTTAATAATAAGGACCCTTTAGACCCTTCCAGCCATGATTCTATCATTGGCAATATAATTACATGAAAACTGCCATTTTCTCTAATCTACTGGGCCTAATATTCTCCTTCTGTGCTTTACAGTTTTGCAAGGTACAAATTGCTCCTGACTATGACATTATTCTAAATAGTTCCACATCCTATATTATGTCCTTCTTATGGCTTCCTTTCTTACTGCTAAATAATGCAAGTGGACTTCTTCTCCCCACTATGGAGACTGGACCAAATGGAAAAGCTGACTGCTATGAAGCCAGCTTCATTGTTTTCACATCCTTCTGCAACAGCTCACTCTAAGATAAAATATCTGCATTAACAGATACACTGACTGTGCAACAGAGACTCTTAATCTCCCCATGTTAACAGATGAGATGACAAGAATGGATCAGAAAGTTATAAGCATTGGAAGGGGAAAGGAAATTTGTTTCTAAGTACAAATAGGATTGGGAGTGGGGAGTGGGACTTTTCCCTTCAAATACACCTGATAAATGATACAGCTATTTTCTTTCAGTGCCTTTTTCATTACTTGACTATAATGGGCCAAAAATCTGAATGGTGCCAAAAAAAAAGAATTACTGCATTTTAAGTGACTCTGTGAGACTGTACTAAAGCGAGCTCTTGACTGGAGACTTTATCACTGACTTGCTGGAATGGCTCTTTTTCTTCTCTTTATCATACTATTTATGGCAACCACCCTAACAGCAGTAAATAGATCTGGAGACAATAACAGACTAGCAAACAGCAGCAGACAGAGAAGCCCTGCAGGTTGTGGATTCGCCAGGCCAAGGAGAGTCTTTAACAGTTTTCTTGTAGGTTCCACCTCCTGCCAGAACAGGGTACTTAATGGAAGAGGAAGAATCGACCCTCAATTTTTAACAGAAACTCACATCACAAGCCAGCACACCAGGAACTGGAGCTAGAAGAGAAAAAAGGATTTCACCCCCTCTAGTTTTAATGTAGGATTCTACATTAATGGATTTTATCATTGTTTTCCCTGGGCTCTAGTCTAACCCTTTCTGAATAGTGGTTTGCAAAAATCATAAGTGCATCAAAAACAAAAATGTTACAGATGCATTACTCAGAGACTTTAATTAATTAGTCTTATTCATATCCCCCTTCATCTCAGGGAAGGGACTTAAGGCAATTTTATAACAGGTAAAGACACAAGTTTAAAAGCACAATAAATTAGAATGTTAACATTTAAATATAGTCAAACCTGAATAATGTTAAACAATCATTAGTAAAAACAAATTTAAAAGAGCAGATTAAAATATGCTTCACCACCTAAAAACTACAACCCTACAAGTGCATTCAGTGATCAAAGACCAGCTTACAAAGAAAGGTTTTCATTACTGGTGGAAGGACTTTAAAGATGGGATCATCCTAGCCTCATGAGACAGAGATTTCCATAATAGGAAATTAGAAATTGCCCTCTCTTGTGTCCTCAACCACAGATGACTTCAAATATGGTTGATCCCAGAAAAGGTCTTCCCCTAAAGATATCAGATATGGGGTGGATATATGTGGAGGTACAGTCTTGAGCCAAAGCTATATAGGGCTTTATATTTCATAACCAAGCACTTTGAATTGGCCTGGAAACAGAGAGTCAGCCAATGAAGTTATCAAAATAACCATCATTCAAGTCCAACTAGATTTCCAAAAAGATGAAACTTAAGAAACAAATGTAAGGAATGAATGTATTTAGAGTAGATGGATGAATGAGAGCATTTTCAGAGTGTTGGGTAAGAATGGATATAAATTTGTTGTTGTTCAGTCACACAGTTGATTCTGACCCTTTGCGACCCTATGGACCATTGTCCTACCAAGTAGCCTTGTTAAAAAATAGTGCAAGTAAAGACAGGGAAGATTAACAGCAGTGGGTAGAGACAGAATGTTGAGATAGTAAATTTGAATAATGGACTGGGATTGGTTGAGAGTGAATGATTGATAGAGAAGGTTCTAGAGAACCCTGAGATGAATTAAGAAAAGAGGTCACAAAGAAGAAATAATCCATCTGAGGAGAAATAAGAAGAGAAGAAAATGAAGTGGCTTTGAAACTAGCTGCTGTCCAGAAATCATCCAGCTGAGAAGGAATAAAAAGGCTTCCCTTGAATATTAAGAGAGGCTTGTTATTTTGTCAGTGTGTGGGTAATGTGTGGAACTGTCTTGCTTGAAGTGTTTTTTTAAATATTTGATAAAGCTACCTTTTGTGTTTTCCCCTTTTTAAAAATCTGACTGCTGATGTTTGTAAATAGCTCAGTTGTGTTAAATAAACCTTTTTTTTTTAAAATTCAAGCCCTTGTGATTCCTCACACAAGTAAAGGGAGTTTGTTTCTATACGCTACTAATATTAGGCGAAACACTGGTTACTAGCTAACCCTAGTAAGAGGGCAGGCTGTAATTTGTCTAGGCAGGCCAGGATTGAGCTACTGAAGATCCCAGGGCTTGTCTTGTGTGAAGAAAAATCCAAGCCAGACTTTGCAGTTAAAATCGTTCTGGCTTGGTACGATCTCAGACCAAGATTTTCTGAGGAAAGAGGGCCATCATTATAACAAAGCAGAACCAAATGTTGAAAAATTTGGTCTAGGGGACAGAAATGAAGCATATATAAACATGTGGATTAGAATGGCTAAATGTCTGCTGCTCCTGTGACTGTGAGAAACAGGAAGCAAACAGGAAGCTACTTTTACACTTCTGGTGCATCTCCTGACTGAAACCTTGTCCATCTGGATATCTTTTGCCTTTGATAATTTATCTTCTCAGTTTTTATTCTGGGCATTTTCATTCTCTTACACTGTATTTTCTTTTTCCTCCTTTTCCTCTTTTAATAAACTTGTTTAAATTATTTTACATGAAAGGAGTTTATTGGCTTCAATCCAGTCTATCTAATCAACCATCTGCCAAGCATATTTTAAGATTTTTCTTTTGTAATGTTGCAATTTCCGGGGTGGTCGTGGTAGTGTAGAGGCAGAGAAGTATTTTGGGAAAGAAAATCAATTACTGGTCTACTCCTGTCAGTTTCTGTAGTGCTTTCTCCAAGTTAGGACAAGAAAAGAGGAAGGGTGCTAAAAGACCCTAACAGGAGAAGTGAGATGCAGGATTTTAACACAAATGCTTCTTCAAACAACTGAGCAGACAACTATACATGACCAGATGGTCAATAGAGAAATCCCACAGACTACATAATTGGAAGCAAGAGATGGAGAATCTGTATTCTCCTTTCTAAAATAAGACAAGGAAGAGATTGTGGTATTTTTAATTTTTCAGGAATTCATTGTCATTTATTTTATTTGGTTATTTGTTTTATTATGTTGCTTTTGATTATTTGTCTGTTCACCACCCAGAGTAGGAAATATCCCCAATGGGTGGTATAAAATATAATAAATAAATGAAGAAAATACTGATCATGACCTATTAATATCCAACATTCAAGGAAACCTGAAAAAGAACACTGACTAAAGTAGTCTCTGTTCCATAGCTAGTGCTGAAGCCTTCATAAAATGGATCTAGATAACCTATTCCATACTGCAACCCCTAGAACTAAGAGGTCATGTTCCAGCATCTTGCCCAGCAATGAGATATTGGAGACTAGCTGATAGTTGTCCAAGGATTATATCCACATCCTAGAGTTGCATAAACTGGATCAAGTCCATCAACCTAGGAGAAGCGGGTGCCAAGGTTACACCCACAGGATCTGTATCAACTATAGCATTAACATCAGAATGGATCTGAACGGTTTATATCTGCACCAGATTATGACATTTCTTCAAAGTGGCCTTTAGGTACTCTGTTTTCTGTTCTTGTGAGCTAGGATGCAATAGACTCCATTTGAAACATCTCCACTAGACTGTGTAAATGTAATGGTGGCAGAGAAAAAGGCATTCTTTGCTGTAATCATAGGCTTTCAAATGAACTCCAGTCTGCAAATTTCTACTTTCTCACCTGGATTTATTAAGCCCTAATATTGTGCAAACCTTTGTGCAAACCTTTTCTGTAACATCCAGCTTCTTCTGTGGAGAGAATTACAAGCACGTCACATTTGGCAGACAGAAAATAACAATTACAGACAAGAGATGACACATGAAATATAAACACTCATGGAGGACACTGTAAGGTTCCAAACAAACAGGAGAACAGCTTGAGCAAAAGCCAGATTAACACAGTTATCTTTGGTTTCAAAAAGAATTGCTGCTCCTAAAAGACATAACTAAGGTGGAGAAATTCTATGGTGAGGTTGATAAAACAATGTCGGGTGGAACAGAGTCACTGCAGTCATGTTCTGTTTGCACATCCAATTCTATGCTTTATTTGACTTCCTGGAGACTACTGGAATTTAAATCCTATTTATAAAGCTATAGATTTCATACCTTGCATTTCATTTCAAGTACTGCTAAAGAGGAAACTTAACAGAACTCTGGGGCGATAGTGAGTAACAACAGCTAGACCTCCTAGCTGGGAATAAGGACTTCAGAAGGTTAAATGTTCCTCTTTTTATAGATTAATTATGTAACAAAATATATCTATTTTTTTCCTCTAGAATGCAGGTGAAAGATTATTTAGTAAGACTTTTGATATTTAAAAACTGCTAGTTGCACCACCACCACCACCACCACCACCACCACCACAGTTATCATTACTAACATTTATCTCATTTTCCCTGTAATAGGTTTATGCTAGCCTGCATGGTTCTTTTCTTCCCTGTTCTAACCACACAACAATCTTGTGTGGTAGATCAGATAGAAACGATGATGAGAGAATGAGTATTGGACAAGGTTATTCAGTGCATGGCTCAGAATAGACTACCTGAACCTGAATCTTCCAAATACCATAACAGAACTCTAACCACCATATTACATTAATTCTCTTTTAATTATCTGTTATTCTATCATTTTAGTTTTGTTTAAAAATTCTCTCAATGTTTGAAGGGGGTTTCAGTTTTACAGCTATGTCTGCATTTTATGGCTGTTTATTGCTGATGTGCTTAGTGCTCAAAAGCATAAATAAAGATGTGCTGCATGCCAAGAACCAGGACAAAAATGAAATAAATGAATGATACATAAATATGAATGTGGGAAGAGAGTTACAAAGCCAAAGCATAATTAGTATAAGACATCAGGCACATCAAGGTTAGCTGCAGTGATGACTACAGTTTACTGTACAGAAACAATTCCAGGCAAGTCTACTTTTCTCACCCTTTCTACCATAGCTGCAAGGAAGACATTGAAAACTTTTGGTTCCATTTCCTGATTAACCACAGTTTAGCATTCCAGCCAAACCCTGCTTACTTTCACTTTGGTTTATGGAATTAAGCCAGGCTATGTTGCCCTGTTTCAGGCAACATAGGAGTAGAGATTCACCACACTTCATAAAATGACAGTGAATCAGTGGACAATCTAAGCAGGGAAGCAAAACCTTCCAGATTCCTTTTCATTGCTACACCACAGGAGATCCACTAGTGATTTGCACACCTGTTTTTCATTCTTCCAGTGCAAGGTTCAAAGATAGAGCTTGCACAGCTGCTGCATGTGTGAATTTCAGATAAGGGGTCAAATCATGAATCTCATGCAACAGATAATATGCCTGTTTCTCTTAGAATGTTATATCAAACATAGAAACAAAAAACAAGACTATTGATCATAGTTCTTTCTCTGCCACATTCTAAGCCAGAAGCTGCTCTCTGCCCTTCCCTTTGTAAGCATATTGGAGGGAAGAGAGAGAAATATTGTGATAATTGAAGACTAAATACTCTACTGTATTTAAAACTGAGTTTCCTCAGAGTGAGACTATATGACTCTCATATTTATACATGGTCCCATGAACAGGTGGGGATACAGATAATGAACAAAATGACAATGACTTGTTAGCAAAGGAATAACCTTGTCTGAGGACATGGATGTGATTCATGAAAGCTCACGTTAAAATATAATAGTATTTACAAAATTGGGGTGCACAGAAAGAGCATCCTCAAAGATTGTGGTATTTTTTTAACCACAATCAGGCATACCCTGTTAATGACAACCTTCTTTTGCCAGCTAATCTTTCTCACACTAGGTCAGGAGAAAGGAACTGCAGAATAAACTCAGTTTCACACCTGGCCTAGATTTTGAAGAAGAATTTACAAAATTAAATATTGAAAATTTAAATCGTTTAAAAAGTCTTTAAATTAAGGAACATAGAAGAAGCCTCCTCAAAACATTGCAAGTACACTTGGGCATCTCCGGGGCAACAGTGTGCAGCCATCAAATCCTTCCTATCCAGAAATATTACGCTGTGATCTTGGTGATGGGCAAAGTCACCCAATGGTATTGTGCGGGACCACAAATTACAATAATATCTATTAATATAGGGAGCATCTCTTCATCTAAAGAGTAACTCTTAGCTTCACTTGGCCACAAATAGGAAAATGACATACTTTCTGGTCAAGAAACTCACAGAGGAACTAATCAACATCAATCAAATGTCCCTGGGATGTGTCTAGTTGCTAATAGGCCCTACAAGCAATACATAATTGACTTTTTGTAAGATCAACTATTATAGTCCTCTTAGCAGTTCGAAAGCAAGAAATTGCAAGTAGATAAATAGGGACCCCTTCAGTGGGAAGGTAACAGCGTTCCATGTGCTCCAGTGTCTAGTCATGCCTGCCACATGACCACGGAAACGTCTGCATAAGCAGACAGCACTGGTTCTTCGGCTTAGAAACAGAGATGAACACTGCACCCTAGAGTCGGATACGACTGGCTTTTGAGCAAGGGAAACCTTTACCTTTACTAGCAGATAATATTGAAGAGAACATCATAGAAATCTTGATAGGCAAACTATCTGCATGCATAGTAACATCAGTTTATAAACCACCTAACATAACATTCTGTTCTAAGAAGCCTTCTAATAAGGAAAATCAAAATTGCTTTCTAGTTGGAGATTTCAACAGATTTTGAGTAAATTAAACATTTTGGGAAAAACACAAAGGAATGTCTCCTTTAATAACTGCTGGATGAGCAGACAAAACCCAAAAATATGGTGGAAGATAAAAGTAATCACTTTATTGAACCCAGGCAAAGTACTACCAGATCCCAAAAACTACAGGCCAATCATCCTGTTATGTCACTTATACAAAGTGTTTGAACAAATGATATTTAATAATCTAGCCCTTAAAATTCAACTTCTTCTAATTCCAGAACGGGCAAGAACATTGTGACATTAATTTGAAATCTAACCCAACATATACTGTAGAAGATGAATTTGAAAGACATAAAATAACTGGAACAGCATTTGTAATGACATATGACACTGCCCGCCATCAATTGCTGCTAAAAAAGTTTTATCTCCTTACAGAAGAGCACGGACTAGCCAAAATGGTTTCTATTCTACTTCAAACCAAGAATTTTTTAAATCAAATTTCAAGGGAGGCACCGTCACTGGAGAAATCAAAGGAACAATCTCCCACAGGGTAATGTCCTAGCACCATTACTTTTTAACATTTATGTGAATGATCACATAATAATTATGGGAAGTTTCATCTATGTTGATAAAAATACCTTAATAGTCCAGGAGGAATCCTCTGAGTCCACTGACCACCAGCTAACCTCTGCATTAGAAGATCTTTCCTCATATTATAAAAACAACCAGTTGAAACCAAACCCTTTAAAAATACAGGTCTGTGCATTCCATTTAAAGAACAGAGAAACAGAGAAGAAGCATCATCTTCATCTTTCTATCTGCTAGAGCAGTGATGGCGAATTTTGGCACTCCAGCTATTCTTGAACTTCAATTCCCAGAAGCTCTGATCAGCAGGAGTGCTGACGGGCTTCTGGGAATTGAAGTCCAAGAACACCTGAAGTTCCAAGGTTCATCATCACAGTGCTAGAGGAACGCCCATGTCGGACCATGGAAAACCTCCAGCAACCATTGATGGTGCCCAAAGCGTATTTTCCTGCCAAATAAAAAAAATTATCCAAATAATAGATAGTATGGCAAAGTCTACTCTTGCATCCCAAGAACCACTCCAAAATGGCAGCTAAATCACTCTGAAGATTTTATATTTGAGTGTCACTCTGGATCCATCCCTAACCTACAAAACACACTGTTTAAATTCCAAACAGAAAGTTGACACCAGAAAGAAAGAAAAACAGACCTAGGAAACTGACTGATTTAGATTGGCATATAAAGGTAAAGGTCACCCTTGCTCAAAAGCCAGTCATATCCAACTCTAGGGGTCAGTGCTACTCTCCATTTACAGCCAAAGAGCCAGGGCTGTCTGAGTCTGCAATGTTTCCATGGTCATGTGGCAGGCACCGGAGTGCATGGAACACTGTTACCTTTCTCACCGAAGCGGTCCCTATTTATCTGCTTGCATTTTCTTGCTTCCGAACTGCAAGGTTGGCAGGAGCTGAGACAGAGACAGTAGCTCACTCTGTTGTGCAGCACTTGGGTCTCAAACTGTTGACCTGCCAACCTTCCAGTCATCAAGCCAACATGGTCCTTCATAGATAATAAATAATAAAGTGGTAGCTCTAGTTAAACTCATCACCTGTGTCTTGCCTCCTTATTTCCAGGACTTGGTGGGCAAAGTTCTGATGTCAGCAATTTATCTGGTAATGGATAGTTGCTGATGTTTTTCTCCTATATATTCTCTGGGGAGCTGTATCTCAGGAAACATAGTTACTGTATAAGGATGTTGCCAAATGTAATTACAGGAAGATTCTCTTGCAGCTATGCAAGCCTCAGTATACCACTTTCAAATGCAGGCTCTAAATGACCTTTTGTACCTTCCATGGCAGCATCGGAAAGGAAGAGAGAGAGAGAGAGTGAGTGAGTGAGTTTACTGTTACTGGGTTGAGCTTTCTTGTCCCCATAGAGTAGTGATGGAAAAGCTTTTAGTGAAAGGCTGCAAAAAAATCAGAAGAGCTGGGCATTTTTGGAAAACCCAGGCCTCTTCTCTGTGCCAAACGGAAATGGAATTTTATGGAAAATCTATCCGCATGAGCTTTATTTTGATTCCAAGCTGGCAATAAAAGTGGCAGATAAAACAGGTCAGAGAAAAAAACATGGTGCTCCCCCCCAAAAAAAAATCATTTGCGGGTGGCAATATGCTTTGGAAATGAAATGCTTTTGGACACAGTATGCCCCTGAAATAAGCCTGCTATATGTAGGACTCTGATCCGGCCAGGATGTTGCACGAGAACTTTCCTCTGCTCTCTCCCTGCCACTCTCAACACCTGCTGCATGGGCGCAATGCCAACATCTATTGTGTAGGTTCCCTTTGCCCTCACCCCAACTGTTAGAGATTTAATGGGAGGGCTGGCATTAGGCCCAATAGAGTTTTTGGGCTCTTTTCTGTAAGTGAACTCCAGGTCTCTCCCTCCTTCAGATTTTGGCCACTTCTTCCGCTTAAAGAAGCGTAGCCATTGTGGAAAAAGAAAAAGATGCCAAACACCTCAATAATTCAGAGGCAAAGCTTCCTCAGCTTTCTCCAGGATGTTGCATAGAAAACCTTCATCCTTTTGTCCTAGCAGACATCTTCAAGTTCTGCAGAGAATGACTCGCCTACCAAGACCAGACAATTTCAATTCTTTGCAGGGTTTGAGCCAGAAAGTGAAGTGTATGGCCTTTCTGAGACTTCTAAGTGGTATTTAAGCAGTGACTCTATTATGTTACAGTCAAAAGAAGTGGGTTGATGCCAAGAAGAATTCTTAGCAGGTGTGCTATAGCTAGTTTTATGGAAAGAAATTGTGATGAGGAGGAAACAAAGTATAGGGAATAATATTAAAGTGATACTTTTAAGCTAAGACAAACAAATTTTAGAGAGAGCGGGAAATGTATCTAAGGTCTAAAAAACAAAATCCCTCACATATGGATTCAGCTAATAGCAAAGAATATATTTTGGGTTAAACATGTGACTGTGTATGCACAATATTATTATTTATTGGATTTATACCCCACTCTACTCAAGCACAAGGTTGTCTCAGAGCATCTGCAACAATCAATACACATACAATAGCATAATAATACACATAGGTAAATTAAGGTAAAGGTTTCCCTTGCTCGAAAGTCAGTCGTATTCGACTCTAGGGTTCAGTGCTCATCTCTGTTTCAAAGCTGAAGAGCCAGTGTTGTCTGCTTCTGCAGATGTTTCCATGGTCATGTGGCAGGCATGACTAGACACCAGAGCGCATGGTGTTTATCTTCCCACCAAAGTGGTCCCTATTTATCTACTTGCAATTTCTTGCTTTCGAACTGCTAGGTTGGCAGGAGCTGGGACAAAGACGGGAGCTCATTCCGTCCTGCAGTACTCGGGAATCGAACTGCTGACCTTCCGCCTCCAGTCAGCATCTTAGCCAGTTAATACACGTAATCATGACCAAATAAATAATCAGAAAATTCACAATAGTACAGGAGACACAGCAACAAAATATTGATACATGTGTGTTTTACTTCTGCTTCTGGGAGCAATGAGGGCTTCGTGGCCCGGATGAATTGATGTCAGGGGCCAGATCTGACCCATGGGCCATAGTGACTGTCCCCCTGTAACCATGTGACTGGCCCACAGCCTGAAAAGTTTGGGCACCCCTGGTTTAGATGGCCAGATCCTGCAGTGATGTCACAATATCAATCGTATCTAAAATAAGACTATTGTGCTGTTGTGATTAACTGTGATTGTGAGGATAATTTTGCTCTTTTAAATTCTTTTTGAACAGTGCAGTAATTCAGGCAACTAAAAAAAAAAAAAGAGAGAGAGAGAGAGCAGTAATGAGTATACAATACTCGGTGTCCAGAAATCACACTCCTGGTAACACTGCCTCACACTTTTTCATTAATATCTCCTTTGTAAAGGGGGGAAATCCTTTCTAGAAGCCTAATTATATTTATCTTGCAAAGCTAAGAAGTCCCTGTGGGGATGGTGGAAGTTTACAGCTAAATTAATTAACTAATAATGGTACCACATATGGAATGAACTAGCAGGCATTTGGGTTGGCCTTAAGATAATAATCGCCAGTTAATGCTGAACTTACGTATGGTGCAGAGCACACCAGCCACAGTGGGGATCTCCTGAGCTAAGACATTCTCCACAGGTTGTATATTGTTCACAGGATTCAACAGGAACCTGTGAGACCTAGAGAGAAAAGGAAGACAGGAAACATTCAGTACAATCCTCTCACCACATTTGTATAACAAATCATGAAAATATGGCATACACAGGTGAACTTCCTGTAGTAAATGAGCAGATAAATTTTAATCAAGACATGCAGCATTCTGGGAAAAATAAGGAAATACAATATTTCTCCCTCATCTCTAATGTTCTGACTGTATTGTTTGCACAGAAAGACAACATGGTTGTGTACATGCAACTGGCTTCAAGTTAACTTGGGTTATCAAATTTGCAACCAGTCTTTGGAATGAGTTGAGGATGGATTACCCATTATCCACTTCCTAGAGCCAGTCCTCTCATATGGCAATTTTAATTGCGGTTAACTGTTATATAGTATTATTATTTTTTGTGAGCGGGGGCACTAGTTGACTAAGACTTCCCTTAATTCCACTGCAGATCCCTGTTAAAATGTAACTCTGCTTAATTTAACGTATGCTTACTGGTGAGTTCTGACGCTCTTATAGCCACAGTCAAAGTAGGAGCATGAAATCTGATCCAGAAAGAAGAGATGCTGGCAGCTAAGCAAGGGTGTTTGTTAGACCAGCTCTTAATTTGTTAATAATAGTTTACCAAGACTTTGGGTAAAATTACACAGCAGGAAAAATGAGGAATGATCCAGAGGGTCATTCTGCCCAGAAAGGCGGGTTTGAATTTGTTTTACCAGATTACACAGGAGACAGCAAGGAGGGCAGACAAAATTGCAAATCTCCACTTGTTAGCACCTTGTTAAGATGGCTCTATTGCAGCCATTCAGGAGGACGCTACCCATTTCTTCTTCTCTACGAACTTCTGCTTGCTCATTTTTCTTTTCTTTGGTCTCAGGCTGCCCTAGTGTACTAGCCATGGCACGAAGTCATGAAATGAACAAACAATTTTGATAGGATGCCAGTGTGAATGCACTTGATACTTTAAAAGGTAGAAGCTTCAGTGGTATAGGGAATAGGTATAGACAAGGGAGGAGAGCTTCAGGCTGATTCGTATTGACATGTACATTATGTAGTCAATGGATAATAAAATGAACCAGATCATACTACACTATTTGTTAATGTAGTTGAACCCCTGTCTTATACCTACAACTATCTATGGGTTGAGGGTGGAGAAATCATATTAGTAGATACAATGTTTTGACTCTGTTCAGCCCAAGTTCCAATCATTCCCTGCTTCCGAAGGAGGAGGAAGAGGAGGAGGAGGAAAAAGAAGATGTAAAAACATTAGCATCTTTTGCATGAGCCAACAAGCCAAGAAGCTACTGCTGAATGTCTAGTTGAATAAGGTCATTTGAGGACTACTTGCAAACTACATATTGTTAAGCATCACAGAATACTGCAGGTAAAAGTGCTATCCCAGAACATTTTGATTACCAATCAAAGGTGTCAGCTTTCAAATAAAGTATGTTAAGGTTGGCTAGCTAAATTGTTTTTGCTCTTGGTAGTTCTTCCTGGTAGTGATTCTATTATTTAATTAACAGCAACAATTGAATAACTAACATTAACCTTCCATGGTGCCTCAAAATTTTTGTTTCTATTTATTCATATAGTACTTTCCCACAATGAATTATACTCCAAGCTACTAACAATGAACATCAACTTAATAGATTTACTACCAAGAAGAAGCACTTGCGAGATTTTCATCTCATGGGGCAAAAATAATTTGGCCCAGCTCTACTGCCCATTTGCCATCCAGAGAAGCCCAGGGGGGAGGTGAGTAAAGGATCTATCCCCTCCCTCCCCATCCAAAGACCTGGGGCCAGAGAGAAGGACACCTCAGGAGACCCCCGACCACCCCCAGGAGATACCACAACCACCATCACAGCGAGGCCCGAGCCGGTGCCTTTGACCAACTCCATGCGGCCGAAGGGAGGCAAGAGCTGCTGCATGCATGCAAAGGATAAGTAATCGAACTGAAATAATATAGTTGATTAAACATAGATGGCTTATGGCAACTGACATAGTGACTGTACAAGAAAATGACTTACATAGAGACTTGATATAGTGGACATTTTCTTTCTTTCTTTCTTTCTTCCTTCCTTTCCCTTTCTTTAATTAGTTCAACTTTTACTTTGATACTGTGTGATAAACTGTGATATTGTGCATGATAATACTTTGTTTTAAAACTGTTTAAACTGTGATAACATGTGATGGGAAAAGACTGGCGTAGAGACCGGCAAGGCACACCACAAAGTTTGCCAAGAGAACTCTATGGATCAAAACAAAAGGCAAAACAAGGGGATGCTCAGCACAGCAGATCTGAAAAGGGGGAGGGATACGAAAGGGGGAGGAGAAATACAGTGTTGCAGGGAACAATACTGCATAGGGACATGGAATGTGAGGTCTATGAATCAAGGAAAACTGGAAGTAGTTAAAAATGAGATGGAAAGAATAAGCATTGACATCCTGGGAATCAGTGAGTTAAAATGGACAGGGATGGGTGAATTCAGCTCTGGAAACCATCATATCTACTACTGTGGGCAAGAAAACCTCAGAAAAAACGGAGTAGCCATAATTGTCAACAAAAGAGTGAGGAAAGCAGTAATGGGATACAACATCAAAAATGATAGAATGATGTCAGTCAGAATCCAAGGCAAACCTTTCAATATCACTGTAATCCAAGTCTATGCACCAACCACTAGTGCAGATGAAGCCACAGTTGACCAGTTCTATGAGGACCTACAACACCTCATAGAACAGATACCAAGAAATGATGTCCACATTATCTTAGGAGATTGGAATGCCAAAGAAGGAAATCAAAAAGTAAATGGAATAACAGGCAAGTTTGGTCTTGGAACACAGAATGAAGCAGGGCAAAGATTGATAGAGTTCTGCCAAGAGAATGCACTAGTCATAGCAAACACCCTCTTCCAGCAACACAAGAGGCAACTTTACACATGGACATCACCAGATGGCCAGCATCGAAATCAGATTGATTACATACTCTGCAGTCAAAGATGGAGAACCTCCATTCAGTCAGCAAAAACAAGACCTGGAGCAGACTGTGGCTCAGATCACAACCTACTGATCGCAAAATTCAGGCTTAGAGTAAAGAAAATTGAGAAAACAATTAGACCAGACAGATATGACCTGCACAACATCCCTAAAGAATACACGGTGGAGGTCAAGAACAGATTTAATGTCCTGTACCTGATAGACAGGGTACCAGAAGAATTATGGACAGAGACGCGGGACATCATGCAGGAGGCAGCAAGAGAAACAATACCAAAAGAAAAGAATCGTAAGAAAGCAAAGTGGTTGTCTGATTAGGCTCTTAAAATAGCAGAGGAAAGAAGGAATGCAAAAGTCCAAGGAGAAAGGAAAAAATACAACCACCTGAATACAGAATTTCAAAGAAAAGCAAGGAGAGATAAGGAAAAATACCTGAACGAACAGTGCAAAGAATAGGAGGAAAACAACAAAAGAGGCAGGACTAGAGATCTTTTCAAAAAAAAAAAAATGGGGAAATCAAGGGAACATTTAAAGCAAAAATGAACATGATAAGGGACAAAGATGGAAAAGAGTTAGCTGAAGCAGAAGAGATCAAAAAAAGATGGCAAGAGTACACAGAGGAACTCTACAAAAAGGACCTCAACACTCCTGATAATAACAATAATGAGAAATTTGAACCAGACATTCTGGAGAGTGAAGTCAGAAAGGCCCTAAAAAGCACTGCAAACAATAAAGCCAGTGGAAATGATGGTATCCCAATTGAATTTTTCAAAGCCCTAAAAGATGATGGAATCAAACTACTGCATTCAATATGCCAGCAAATTTGGAAAACAAAACAGTGGCCACAGGATTGGAAAAGATCAGTGTACGTTCCAATCCCCAAAAAAGGCAATGCCAAAGAATGCTCAAATTACCGAACAATTGCGCTCATCCCACATGCTAGCAAAGTGATGCTCAAAATAATACAAGATAGACTGCAGCAGCATGTAGAAAGAGAACTACCAGAGGTGCAGGCTGGATTCAGAAGAGGCAGGGGGACTAGAGACCACATTGCCAACATACGTTGGATCATGGAGAAAACAAAAGAATACCAGAAACAAGTCTACTTTTGTTTTATTGACTACACCAAGGCCTTTGATTGTGTGGACCACAACAAAATGTGGCAAGTAATTAAAGAGATGGGAATACCAGAACACCTCATATGTCTCATGAGAAATCTGTACATGAGTCAAGAAGCAACAGTTAGGACAGAGTATAGAATGATGGAGTGGTTTGGAATAGGAAAAGGAGTAAGACAAGGCTGCATTCTGTCACCCTGCTTATTCAACTTATACACAGAGCACATAATGTGCAATTCAGGGATGGAGGAATCACAATATGGGATCAAAATTGCTGGGAGAAACATCAACAATTTGAGATATGCAGACGATACCACCCTAATGGCAGAAAGTGAGGAAGACCTAAAGAACCTCTTGATTAGGTTGAAAGAAGAGAGTGCAAAAGCTGGCCTGAGACTCAATATCAAGAAAACCGAGATAATGGCAACAGGCCATATCAGTCCCTGGAAAATAGATGGGGAAGAAATAGAAGCAGTAACAGATTTTACTTTCTTAGGATCCAAGATCTCTGCAGATGGCGACTGTAGCCATGAAATAAAAAGACGACTGATTATTGGGAGACAAGCTTTGAAAAATCTGGGGAACATAGTGAAAGGTAGAGATATCTCACTGCAAACAAAGGTTCGCATAGTCAAAGCAATGGTATTTCCGGTGGTAATGTATGGCTGTGAGAGCTGGACCATTAGAAAGGCTGAGCGAAGAAAAATAGATGCCTTTGAGATGTGGTGCTGGAAGAGAGTTTTGAGAGTCTCCTGGACAGCGAGGAGAACAAATAGGTCAATATTAGAAGAGATTAGCCCTGAGTGCTCCTTAGAAGGACAAATAACAAAGATGAAGTTGAAGTATTTTGGACATCAAATGAGAAGAGAGGATTCACTTGAGAAGGCCTTGATGCTGGGGAAGGTGGAGGGCAAAAGAAGAAGGGGACGGCTAGATGAGATGGCTAGATGGTATTGTAGACACAATGGGCACGGGGCTGTGTGGACTAAGGAGGATGGTGGAGGACAGAGGTGCCTGGAGAGCGATGGTCCATAGGGTCGCAAAGAGTCAGAACCGACTGTGCGACTGAACAACAACAACAACAACAACAACAACAACAACAACAACAACAACAACAACAACAACAACAACAACAACAACAACAACAACAACAACAACAACAACAACAACAACAACAACAACAACAACAACAACAACAACTGTGACTGATACAGGGTCAAAACTCCATCTATTACATCAGACTGGTCTTTCAGCTTGAAAATTCCTAACAGCAATGTTTTGTCCTTATTTTTGCAGATTTATAAATTTACCGAGGGAAATTAGGCATCACAACAACATCATAGGAGTACTCCAGTTCTTGACAAACCATATCTAATTCTCTATACAGAGAATTGCCCTATCTTATAGGTACAACCCACAATGATGCTGAGAAACCTATAGTTAAGTCTTAGTTAGGGGAAGTGATATAAATCCAAAACGGGGAAATTTTGGAAACAGAATGCTGTCCTGGGGCATATATTACCATCCACATTTCTCTATTGGCATAATAGGTACATATGTAATGCCTGCAAAAACATAATAGACAGTATAGAAGGGGGTGAAGTGCTAGTACACTGTAAAGCTGGTAACTAAGTCTGATCACTAATAATAATTTTGTGTCAGAAATTATTCTGGGTTGAAAGGATTTTTGCTGAAGAAACTTCACTCAGGGGATGCCTGAAGGAGGCTCCTTTCATGTCCCCAAGACCTGTGACAGAGATAGGCACTCAAACTGTCATGCAGTACCTGTTTGTCGAAATGCCGATTTGCCAGCATTCCAGCTAACAAGGCAAGCTTCTTAGTCACTGAGCCTGATCACTGAAATGCAAGGATACATTAAATATGTGTTTAAACAGATGAGGGCTACTACATTTTGGGTACCCCTGCCCAAATGGGACATGTTAACATTTCTCAGCATAAAATAACAACAGTCATAATTCATTATATACAAAGCAGCATTGCACAACACAAGGCAAGTTGTACAGCCACCAGTAAAGATGGCATCGGCTCACAACCTGCTGGTAGTTTGTGTAACTGCGGAGATGTCTAGCATGGCCAGAGAACAGGGTACAGCCTGTGCTGACAGATGGCCCAGCTGTCTGAGTTGAACACATCAAAGACGGAGTCTTGGCTTGAGCAGGGGAAACCTATCTGTTAATGCCTGAAGCAAAACTTTTCCTGGCACAATTCAGGGTCAGAAATCTGTTTCTTCAACTGTCCGATCACATGAGCAACCAAACTGGAGATGACTACGTACTGTACATGGCCCTGAGAAAACACATTTTATCACTTCATTTTCAGACAGGTCTCACCCCAGGGACTGGAAGGCATGGGAAAGATGGAGAAAAAAAATGAGTAGAATAATCCGAGTACAAGAGCAATCTCAATTGAATGTAAGGTTATAAACACCGAGGTGTTTTCAATTAGGAAAAAGGTAGTATACTAGAGGTGTATACAATGCTGGTTGATGTGAAGAAAAGAGGTGCTTTTGACCTGGTCTCATTATTCTATAGCGGGTCAGAACTAGCACTTTTCTCTACATCAGCATTATGCCTAACTCCACGTGAGACTGAACGAGTGGTGGAGATGTAGGGATATGTGTATGCCTCATCCCCTACATTCTTCCACTCCTCCCAAGAAGTCAGAAACTCTTTTCACATTTAATGTGAAGGTCTGCAAAGAATCTGAAAGCATGTACTTACATGCTATGGGCTAAACACCCAAAGGGGTTGTTTCCATGCTGCTTTTGAACTTCATCCACTGCGTACTTACACATTCAATCTAATATTCTGTTATTCCTTTTATTTTATTAGGCAAAATCCTTTAAAGCTTCTTATTCCAACCATTTCACTTCTAGGATTCCCCTGGGCTCTTTTTTGCCCTAGGGAAGCCTTTGGGAGGCTCAAAATGGGGATTTAGGGAGATTAATGGGGGGGGGATACTGGCAAGTCACCGCTATCAGTAATGGAATCCTGGCACTGATATTTTTTGGTGATTTGTTACTGTTAAAAGCTTCCCTCTTTCATCATGAGGCTTTCAAAGTCTTCTGCAGTGAAAAAGGTAGCTTTAGGGCTGTGATGGTGAACCTTGGCACTCCAACTGTTCTTGAACTACAATTCCCAGAAGCCCAGATGATCAGCAGGAGTGCTGACTTGGGCTTCTGGCAATTGGAGTCCAAGAACCTGGGGTGTCAAAGTTTGCCATCATGGGAAGGAGTCTTTGAGGTGGAAATGGGGGTAGGAAGCTTTAAATTATTTTAAATTAATTATTTCCCATATTCAGATCCAATTTACACCAGTGAAACTGCATCAGATTGGTAGAATTAATTAGGTATGTATATTTTGTATTGTTTTTGTTTATTGATGATATTCTATTTGGCATTGATTGGCCTTTAAGTTATGGTGTTGTACCTCTTGTGCTGTATTAGGTGATGTGGGGTAAAAATCGAACAAACAAACAAATATTGCCCATTGCTTTCTGAAGACTTGGCCCTGAAAAATCTATTAATATATGATTGGAATAAATAATTTTTTTGATCATGCTCACTCTCTGATAGAAATACCTCCTGGCTATTAAGATCCTCACAGACCTGGCTGTTGATGGTGGTCACCCCAAAAGATGCTAGAAGATCAGATACACATGGAAGTGAGGGCTTTTCATCGGTGGCCCCTTCAATGTGGAATACATTACCAGCAGAAATCTGTCAGGAAGACTCACTTAACATAAACCAGTTGAAGACCTACCTGTTTGGGTATCTGTGCTCATGGGGGGATTTTTTGGTTTATAGCCTGGATTTTATTCCACATTTGAGCTGCTTGTTATAGGTTATGCTGTTTCAAAAGGGATTAGTTCTGATGACTTTATAAATGGTATTGTTTGCAGTTGTGATTTTAAATGTTTTTTTTATGGTTGTGTTATAGTGTTTATGACTTTTTGTAAACTGCCTGGAGTACAGTAAATGCTGCAAATACATAAAATAAAGAAATATTGGCTGGAAGGAGAGCATGTTCGGACTCTTCCACCATCAGTGAACAAGTGACACAGCTTTGAAAGATGTGTAGGCCATGCACAACACATGGGAATAAATTAGCAATTATTGTACACCAAAAAGGCTGAGTACATGAAAATGTCTTTTGGGCTACTACAATGGCATGCTTGCTGAACTTCCATTATACCACCTTGATGCTTTTAAAATCTCCTGATTCCAGAGGTGTAATTGTATCATCCACTGCCCCTTGACGTACATAGGCCTTTATCAACAGTGGCACCTGACAAAGATTGGGGCAGCCACAGTTACATACAGTATATACAGAAGGAAATTGTTCTACAGTGTAATTTGGGAAGTTTGTTAAAATGCTTGAAGTGCATGTCAGGGAAAATAAAGTACTGGCAGGGAGTATGAGCAAGTTGCAGACATTTTTCAACACCCCAATCTTTTTTTCTGTGGTACTTCTAGCAATAGATATACAGCTATAATGAAAACTCAATGGTGGGGGTGGGTGGGGAGAACTGAAGGGGAAAGCAGCCCCAGGGAGAGGATGAAAGTGGAGAGAAAAATAAAGTTTTATGTCTGGCCCCCACTTCCCTACAAAAAGCTTCATGCTCCAGTAAGCCTAAGAAGAAATTTCAAATTCCTGCTCCAGTTCACTTCCCCTAAGCAAAAGTTCTGGCTGCTGTATCTGTTACACTCACCAATCGGCTCTCTTTCAGCCCTGCAATCCAAATGGAGCTCTTGTACCAAGCTTGGGGAAAAAAAGAATCCAGACTTTTTTTGCTTCATTTCTTTCCCTGGCTCTTGTGAGTGATGTCGGCAACTGGCTGAGAATTAAAACAACTGTCTGCATTGCATTTGCTCTGTCCGTCAAAACACTGCCCAGCGTCCAGCAGCTGGAGAGTCAGATGCTGAAAGGAATCAGTGTGCATGAGAACAAAGGCCACTTTCACGCCAAATGCTGTTAATACAGTGAGAACTCAGTTCTTTTCTACATTTGAAACCAAGAAGGCCCTATTTTTCTGGTTTCCTAGGCTCTAATGAACAGATTCCCACCCCCCCTTAAAGGCGGGAAATCCATGCATGTGAGTATCCAGTAGAAGCAGCTCAAGTTCTCTTGGAACAGAACAGGCCAATTTATCATAAGGAGCTTGGTTTTGCTCATGGTTAAATTAAATGATGTTAGTTAAATCACTAATTAAATGAAATGGTGCTCTGGATCCATATTTAGCAATGCAAAAATGTATGCATGCAATATGAAAACTGAGATGACATTGATTAAAAAGCAGACATTGTTATCTGAAGAAGTGTACATTGAAAGATAGGTTTGCCATTAATCTAGCACTCTGAAAACTGCATGTCTGACTGCATTATAGACAAATAATTAACTACTATAATTAATTAATGTTACACCAATTTTACTTGAAAATAAGATTGTTTTGATATTGTGTCTAAAGACATCATAACATGCTGGAATACAAGTTCATGGGGAATAAGTCTTCTGTGTGCACATTAGCATTAAACTAACATAAGAAAAGGCAACTGAACTTTCAATGGCCATATCTATCCAATTTGTTTACATATTTGAAGCAGAAATTCTCTCTTGCTAAACTGTGTTCAAAACAAAAATGAAAACAAATCCTTATCCATAGTTAGAGATGTGAAGGTCTAGAAAAAAACCCGGAAAAATTTGGAAAAAAACCAATTTTTTTCCCCTGAAGCCTTTTTTGTTTCCCCCCGAAAAATTGAAAAAATTGAAAAAATATATATATTATGGAATGTTTTATTTTAACATGATGAATAAAATATTTTAAGATAAGGCCAGGTTCAAATATTTTATAAATCATTTCTAAAAAATATATGTATGGTATCAGATTATTCTAATTTCTGTGAGGAGCAAGTCCTGAATTACAGAATGACTTTCAATCTGGAAAAGAAAAAAGAAGTGCTAATGTAGCATTTTTTCAATTTTTCTGAAAATTTTCAAAAATTTCCACACACACCCCCCCCTTCCAGGGAAAAACATTTTTTTTTCAAGCTTCAAAATTTCCAGAAATTTTACATCTCTATCCATGCCTAACTGCTTTAGAGCAGGGTTTCCCAACCTTTACAAGCCAGGGGCCAGATCCTGCTCTCTCTGTCAGCTTTGAGGGCTGGATGGCCATTTAGCCCTGCCTGTGTGTGTTTTTTTAACCATTTGAATATTACATCACCCGCTGGCTACGCAGGCCATGACTTGTGCCCTCTGCTATCACCTTGCCCAAGGAATCCAACAGAGATGCTTTGGTGTGTCTTAGTCCTGGCCTAACATCATTGACAGGTGATGGGCAACACTGCCTAGTTAAGAACGCTCAAGTCCCCGCACCTAGACAAGGCTCTCACCTAGCGGGGGTGACAGTTCACCTCTAATATTTAACATTAATTAGACTACAGTGTTGTGTTTTTGTGTTTTTGTGAGTCACTCTTTTCTTAGTTACTGTCGTTCCTCTCACATGTAATATGAATATGAGAGTCCAATGACAGGGCAATTCTTAAGGATTAAGAAAACCAAAATCCGCTTGCATTACCACACAAAGCAAATTACAAATGGAATATATACCTGCATTTGCTGTTTATCCAAGCTACACTGAATTCTTTATGTGTTAATCCTCTATGAAACTTTCTTCATCAGCTATGACAAGTAAGGCAAGATTTCAGCAGTAGGCTTCAGTAGGTTAGCACCAATTTGCCAGAACCAGTAGCAGAAATTCTGCAATGCAGGGCTTTCCCCCTGGTAACACCCACCATACCACTCCCACAGAGTAGGTAGTAAAAAAAAATTGAATTCCACCATTGGGCAGGAATGACTAGATCACCCACCCAGTCATATGGTCATGCCCACAGAGTAGGCCATGCCCACAAAGTAGGCCAAGCCCACAGTGTGGTAGTAATATATTTTTGAGCCCACCACTGCAAGATTCCCTTGTTAGTAAATCTTGTCACTCATTCCCACTTCCTCCCCCCAAATGTCTGCAAACTTCACTTTGATCTCTGCATCTAGATGTACTAGTTATATAAGTGTTTAGGAGTATCAGGGCACAAATTATTATTAAAGGTCGCCCTTGCTCAAAAGCCAATCCTATCTGACTCTGGAGTTCAGTGCTCATCTCTTTTTACAGCTAAAGAGCCAGTGCTGTCTGCATCTGCAGATGTTTCCATGGACATGTGGCAGGCATGTCTAGACACTGTTTACCTTCCCAACAAAGTGGTCCCTATTTATCTACTTGCAATTTCTTGCTTTTAAACTGCTAGGTTGGCAGGAGCTGGGACAGAGACGGGAGCTCATTCTGTCATGCAGTACTTGGGTCTCAAACTGCTGACCTGCCAACCTTCCAGTCAGAATCTTAACCACTTGAGCCACTGCAGTCCTTTGGAATTAAAACAAAACAAGAAATACAAGCTTAGAACCCTAAAACAGCAAAGGCAATCTGGCAATATTAATGAAAGCAGTAGACATGCACACCATCTCTGTTCTTTTAAGGCATGAGGACATGTTGTGTTAATTACATGCTTAGTAAACATATGGTGGACACACTTCCCAC
Organism: Bradypodion pumilum; assembly: GCA_035047305.1. Taxonomy (NCBI): domain Eukaryota; kingdom Metazoa; phylum Chordata; class Lepidosauria; order Squamata; family Chamaeleonidae; genus Bradypodion; species Bradypodion pumilum. The sequence goes on along the minus strand of JAWDJD010000004.1, from coordinate 64,364,812 downwards.
ATCCATTTCATGACGTCAAAAGGAGTGCTATCCCAAGTTCCAAGATCCCAGAATCATTTCTTTCCATTTAATTTAATTTAAATTTAATTTTAATTTAATTTAATTATCACATTTATATACCGCCCACTCGGCCAAAGCCAACTCAGGGCGGTTCACAACAAGAATTAAAAGCACATGTTAAAAACAATTAAAACAGTTAAAACAGTTAAGACTACCCATCCCCGAAAACAAGGGCTACAGGATCCAAAGGCACCATAGGGAAGAGTTCTTCTACACCAACCACCCCATGGTGGTTACCCTTCCACCTGTGCCCCAGACTTGACCCGCCAGCCAGGTTTTAAGATCCTTTCTGAAAGGCAGCAACTCCGTCCGGAGGCGTAATTCTGTTGGCAGGAGGTTCCAGAGAGCCGGTGCATACACGGAGAAGGCTCTCCTCCTTGTGCCAGAGAGGCGAGCCCCTCTGGCTGATGGAACAATTAGAGAGCCCCTCCGGTCCGCTCTGGTTGGACGGACAGACGTCCTCAGGGCGATGCGGTCTCTTAGGTAACCCGGCCCACTACCATATAGGGCTTTAAAGGTCAAAACCAGCACCTTGAATTGCACCCGGAGACAGACTGGCAGCCAGTGCAGCTCCCGGAGCAGTGGCGAAGCACGGGCATAACGCCCACACCCCATCACCACCCGGGCCACCGCATTTTGGACCAGCTGTAGCCTCCGAATGGTCGTCAAGGGCAGCCCCATGTAGAGCGCATTGCAATAATCCAGTCTTGAGGTAACCAGAGCATGGGTGACCATGAGCAAGGAGTCCCGGTCCAGGAGTGGGCGCAACTGGCGAATCACCCGAAGTTGGGCGAAAGCCCTCCTGGTCACAGCCGCCACCTGTTCTTCTAGCAGTAGCCGTGAATCCAGGAGGACCCCCAAGTTGCGCACCGGGTCTGTCTGTGGCAAAATAGCCCCATCCAGAACCAACGATGGTAGCTCCCGGGTTAACGCAGGACCCCCTATCCATAGCCACTCAGTCTTGCTGGGATTCAGTTGTAGCCCGTTAGCCCCCATCCAGACCCCCACAGCTTCCAGGCATCTGGAAAGGACTTTGACGGCATCACTGGGGTCCCCATGGGCCGAGATGTACAACTGAGTGTCATCCGCGTACTGATGGTACCGCACCCCATGGGAACGAATGATCTCACCCAGCGGTTTCATGTAGATGTTAAATAGGAGAGGAGAGAGCACCGAGCCCTGAGGCACCCCCCATTTGAGGGGCCTAGGACTGGACCTCTCACTCTCCAACCACACCGACTGGGACCGACCCCTCAGAAATGAGGAAAACCAGGACCACACAGTACCCTGGATTCCCAAACCTCGGAGCCATTCCAGAAGGATACCGTGGTCGACGGTATCGAAAGCTGCTGAGAGGTCAAGAAGAGCAAGGACGGATGGGTGACCACCGTCCCGCTCCCACCAGAGATCATCCATCAGCGCGACCAATGCCGTCTCGGTACCATATCCAGGCCTGAATCCTGACTGAAAGGGGTCCAGGTAATCCGCTTCATCCAGTACCCCCTGCAGCCGATACGCCACTGCCTTCTCCAACACCTTCCCTAAAAAGGGGAGGTTTGAGACAGGCCTATAGTTAGTTAGGACAGCTGGGTCGAGGGAAGATTTCTTCAGGAGGGGGCGCACCAAAGCATGTTTTAAAGGTGCAGGAAACACCCCCTCCCGCAGTGATGCATTGATCACAGCCCCAACCCAGCCACCTGTCACTGCCTTGGAGGTTTTCACCAACCAGGTGGGACAGGGGTCCAATGGGCAGGTAGTGGCGCGCACAGCTGCAAGGAGCCTGTCCACTTCATCAGGGGCAACTGGATCAAACTGGTCCCAGATGGTATGGCCAGACTGTGCTCCAGCTCCCTCCGGACTCTCCCCATCCACGCCAGGATTAAACTCAGAGCTCAATCCGATCGATTTTCTCCACTAGATGGTCAGCAAAGTCCTCAGCCGACCCCTGCCAACCAGGCACCGAGGTCCCCCTACCAAGGAGAGACCTGGTAACCCGGAACAGGGTGGCTGGGTGATTATCAGCGGAGGCAATAAGGGTGGTGAAGTATTGCCGTCTCACCACCTCCATCGCCACTAGATAGGCCCTAATAGCGGCTCTAGCTAGTGACCAATCGGAGACTCTCCGGGTCTTCACCCAGCGGCGCTCTAGGTGTCTCTTTGCCCGTTTGAGCTCCCGCAGTTCATCTGTGAACCACGGAGATGACCTAGCTCCATGAGCTCTGAGAGGCCGTAGTGGTGCGATTTCATCCAAGGCCGCTGTTGTCATCCTGTTCCACAGGTCAACCAGCGCCTCAGGCGAATCGTGTTGCCGATCCAGAGGGAAATCCCCCAGTTCCCTCTGGAATCCGTCAGGATCCATCAGTTGCCGGGGGCGGGCCATTCTAATAGGCCCTGCCTCCCTACGATGAAGCGTCACACCCAGGAAGTCTAGAGCCACCAAATAGTGATCTGACCATGGCACAGGTGTTATATCTAATTTCCGTAGTCTCAGATCACTCTGCCACCGCTCCGACAAAAAGATTAAATCTGGTGTGTGGCCACTGCCCCTGTTCGGGCCCTGAATTACCTGAATCAGGTCCATAGCTGTCATGGAAGCCATGAACTCCTGAGCCACCTCGGAGCCAATCCCCAGCGAAGGCAAATTGAAGTCCCCCAGAACCATCAGTCTAGGGAACTCCAACGCCAACGCTGAGATGGCCTCGAGGAGCTCAGGCAGGGAGTCCCTTACCCTGCAAGGGGGCAGGTACAGGAGCAAGATTCCCAACTGACCCTTAGAGCCCAGACGAAGAAGCAGGGCCTCACAACCCAGAATTTGTGGAGCGGTAGCCCTGGCGACTCCCAGTGACTCCCTGGCTATGATGGCAACGCCACCGCCCTTACCCTCATCCCTAGGCTGGTGCCAAATACTGAACCCAGCTGGACACATTTCTGACAGAGGAACCCCATCCTCTGGTCTCAGCCAGGTCTCAGTGATACATGCCAGGTCGGCCCGCTCCCCCGTAATAGAATCTTGTATCAGGGGGGCCTTATTACATACCGACCTGGCATTCATCAGCAGCAGCCTAAGGACAGGGTCACCCTGGGTCAGCTGCTCAGGACCTAGAGGTGTAACCGAGGGGCTGGAACGAGGGACAGATACTAAGCATCTCCCCCGCATTCCCCGAGTGCGGCCCGCCCCTCGGTACCCGCGATATCGCCCCATGCCCATCACAACCTCTATCCTGGCCTCCGGAGCCTCCCTAATTGCCCCGGACAGAGTGCTGCCCCCCCTTCCTGGCTGGCCGAACAGTCTCTCCCTCCCTCCCTTCCACCCCCATATAAAACCACTCCCCTCAGAGGGGGAGGGCGGGGCCCTGGAAACAGCGGCAGGTGTTGTGGCCGAAGGGCCTCTTCGCCCCCACCGGGGCCAGGGACGCGGCGGCAACGCGGCGGCGGCGACTCGCCCGGCACCCTCTCGCCTGTTGATTCCAAGGCGAGGGGGAGGGCGGGGCCCGGGAGACAGCGGCTGTTGCTGTTGCCGAGGGGCCTCTTCGCCCCCACCGGGGCCAGGAGCGCGGCAGCGACGGCGGCTCGCCCGGCACCCTCTCGCCTTTTTAGTCCAAGGCGAGGGGGGGCGGGGCCCGAGAAACGACAGCTGATGTTGTGGCCGAGAGACCTCTTCGCCCCCACCAGGGCCAGGAGCGCGGCAGCAACGATGGTTCGCCCGGCACCCTCTCGCCCTTTGAGTCCAAGGCGAGGGGGAGGGCGGGGCCCTGGAAACGGCGGCAGGTGTTGTGGCCGAAGGGCCTCTTCGCCCCCACCGGGGCCAGGGACGCGGCGGCAACGCGGCGGCGGCGACTCGCCCGGCACCCTCTCGCCTGTTGATTCCAAGGCGAGGGGGAGGGCGGGGCCCGGGAGACGGCGGCTGGTGCTGTGGCCGAGGGGCCTCTTCGCCCCCACCGGGGCCAGGAGCGCGGCAGCGACGGCGGCTCGCCCGGCACCCTCTCGCCTTTTTAGTCCAAGGCGAGGGGGGGCGGGGCCCGAGAAACGACGGCTGATGTTGTGGCCGAGAGGCCTCTTCGCCCCCACCGGGGCCAGGAGCGCGGCAGCTGAGACATGCAAAACCTTGGTTCTAACCAGCATTACCCTTTCAGTTTTTGTTTTTTAAAAATAAACTATTTATATATGTTGGCACCTTTTCTTCTTCACACTGTTGTGATTTTTAATACAGTCATAGGCATTTCAATGTCCCAAAGCCTCTCCAAAGTCTCTGATTATTTTGGGCTATAACAGTTTCATTTGTTCCATCTTGAAATTCTTATATTAGGTGCAGACACTTCTGCATTCTCAGTTGTTTCATCCATCATCAGCTCAGGACTTTTAATGTTATACAGACTGCTTCTGTTCCTTACCATAGACAGCTGCATCATCACTTTGACTATGAAACAAATATCATTTTGGGGCCATATGCTGCTCAGTTGCTTTAACTGATTTCTACATCTCATCTTCACAAAGTGGAGATTCCAAAAGCAACATTGTTTCTTTTTGTGGCTTTTATTTCTGAAGATATGACAAACCTATACCAAATGTTTTCAATGTTAGCATATACCGTATGCATGGCTTCTCATCTCCCTTCTTTTACACAATGTCTAGAAGGTAGTAAATATTTCTTACTGTTCCCATTGCAGGCAATTCTTTCTTGCCTTTGATAACCTCAAGTACAATTCTACTCAATAATTTTAACAACCAAGAGTATCCTCCAAAATATCTACTTCTCTGTCCAGCAGTTCCTACAACACAGGGTACCATTCAATTTATGACAGCATGCTCTTTGGCTTTTTGCTTTTGCAGTCAACTTAGTGCCACCATACTGGCATCAAAAACATGTCTGATGTCTTAAAGGACAACAGCAAAGGCTACACAGAGAAGAGAACATGTAGAAGAGGAAAGAAGAGCAGAGAAAAGGGAAGAATGTCAATAGAAGATGGAAAATGAAAAGGGCACCAAAGGGCAGAAGAAGTCATCAAGGCAGTAGAGGCTGAAGTGGAGATTTGGTTTCTGAATTTTTATTTTTATGTTTGGTAAGGTTCTAATTAATAAATGTAAGAAGAATGCTTCTGGAAGCCAATGTGTGTTTACATGTTGCATTTAATTTCCATTTAATTTCCATTCTTTTAATTGCAAAATTTAAGGCTTGAAAATTGCCCAGGAGTCTTAAACAATCAGGTTGTAAATATGGGCAATGTATTGTAATCCTCTTTCCTCTGTTCCTCATCTTTAATCACATACTGTATAGATTGGACATCCTTTCAAATTTAAACAAATGTGCAATTTTAATGACACTGATTCTTAATGATTGCTGCCCCATGTATCAATTTCCTACTGATATTCCCACAGTGCTCTCTTTCGTGCACTCTACTAGTTTGTTTCAGCTACATTGTCAGTACTTTGTCACTCAAGTATCCAGCTAATCCTTTGTGTGATACCCCTTCCTTTTAACTTCTTTTGCAGTATGTGCAGGGGTGTGCTGGGCACCTTGGGAGGGCGGTGGACAGGAAGTGATGGTGGCACCTATTGGGGGGTTGGGGGGAGAAATCCCATACATTCCCATTACCTCTGTCTGCCTCTGGGGGGCACCAGTTGCTGGGGTGCACCAGGATGAGTCCTTGTATCCCTGTGGGCCAGTACACCACTGAGTATGTGTACCCATAGCATTTAAAATGGAAACTAGGGATAGGCACCTTCTAAAGGATCCACAAAATCAAAGGGCAATTTAAGCACAGAAATTTGTTTCCCTTTTTTGTTGATCTCTTCTATTATTATTTTTTTGCACTTGTCAATGTGATTATTTTCTTTGTTTCTATATGACAGTTGATGAAAAACTGCCTTCAGTGTTCTGACCCTATTTTTGTCACCTTTTGTTTCTTGTCTCTCCTTAGCAATTTTTCATAATTCATATAGGTCTTTTCCTTTTTGACTACAATAATTTTCTTTTCAAATTTTTTTGTAATAATTTCTCTGATTCAAACAAGAGAAACACATTTATGACATTTTCATAGAATCATTCTCTGTTTCTGTCCTCTAAACCAAAATTTTCAACATTTGTTTCTGCTTTGTTTTCTACTTTTACATTCCTATCACCTATGGTTATAAGCATTCTTCTTTAAGTGCATGGACAATTTTCTCCAGGATGCTTGTATACAAACTTTCCATTTCATCTTCTTCTGTGTTTGTAGTTGGGGCATAGACACACATGATGGTTATGTTGATAGGTTTCCCCCAAAATTTGATATTATTTGGTCAGATCTTACAATAAACTCCTTCACTTCCTTGAACTACATCTTGCCTTAGTATCAGAGCCACTCAATTTCATTTGAATTGTTTGCTTCTAGGTTAGAAGACTTAGTAATTGTCTGACTGAAAATATATCTATGTGTCTACACATACCTAATCTGAAATGGAAGAATCACCAAACTATTAAGTTAGTATAATGAACAAAATTTCTAATTGATTAGATATACCAAATTAAAACTAGTATCAGTACTAGGTTGCAAACTCTGTCCTCTCCCTTTTGCCTATGTGTGTAAATGTGTGTGTACTTAATTGCCAATCTAATTACCATTGCAGTATTCTTTATGTTACATACATGAATCCTCTTGGTGGCTATTGTCAGTATCAAATTCTTTTTACGTTTACAGATTATTATAATTTGTCTCTACCCACCACTTCTTACCCTAGTAAATCTGATTATCTTGCTTAAAAGGAATGTTGCACTAGTCCAAGATTTATGAATCAGGTGGGGTGGTGAAGGAGGTGGGATTTAGGCTCTGATGTTTGCAATGGAATTGAAAGCCACCAGAAACAAAGAACTTAATTCCATGTCCAATCTGGAATCTGCCCCCTCCCCTAGTGTGTTTTGGTCTCAACACCTGCTTTGACAAGTATGTTTCTCTGAAACTGAGTGTATACATTTTCACATTTCTTTTCTGGAAGTCACAGTTTGCTCCTCGTGTAAAATCTCCTGCTTTAACACCTGGAATTTGTTGGAGGAGACCTTCTGAAGGGAGAAAGACGAACCCCCATCCCTCCTCCTCTCTTAAGGTGTCACTCTTTGTGCTGTTCAATCTCAGCACCAGAATTCCTGTCACTCGGCAACATCGCACTCACACTGACATGCTATGGTGTTTTAATTACAGCAATTGTCATGGGACACTATGCAAGATATGACTATTTCTTTTTTTTTTTACAGAGCAAGAAAGCAAGAATCTGAATCCGTCATGTGAAATGACTGCTTAAAGGCCACAGGGGGCTTTACAACCCTGATTTTTTTTATGTGCAGAAACACTCTGCAGTCCTGTCATGTCTTTCATCAAACACCTCAAAGCACATTAAATTAGCTCTTGCAATCCTGCCAAATGGCCGGGATGCAGCACTGCTGGACAAAAGTATTTAATGTAAAAGGTGGCAACTAGATGGACTTGGACAGGCTAATCCTTGCACAGCCAGAGTCCTGGATCTGAATTCATTAATCAGCAAAGCATTGCCTATTTCTCTTCTGATTTATGTATGTATGTATGTATGTATTTATTTATTTGTTGATTGATTGATTGATTGATTGATTGAGTGAGTGATTGAGTGATTGCCCATCTGGGTGGCCTACCTACTCTGGGTGATGTACAACATTAAATAAAACTTAAGAATACAATGTTTAAAATATACAAATATTGATATAAAAACAACAATAAAAATGAAGATTAAGGCCAAAAATATTCCAGAGGCAATGTGTACAGAAACCAACAAATATAATGAATCTGAAAAATATTAAATGCTGTTGGGGAAGATGTCCTGGAAAGCCTCTCTAAAGAACAAAGTTTTAGGTTGTCTCTTAAATATCCCCAAAGATGATTCCTGGTGCAGCTCAGGCAGCAAAGAATTCCAAAGAGTAGGAGCCACCACAGAGAAGGTCTTTCTTCCTTGTACTGGCCTTTTTTTTTTTACATTCTCGGCACTGGTACATAGAGCTGGTCAATTTGAGATCCACAAGTGATGTAGGCAGATGTTTTGTAGAAAATGCTCCAACAGACAAGAAGGTTCTCAACAAGCAGTGGCCCACCTGGCACTCCAGGTGTTCTTGGACTTTAATTTGCAGAAGCCCAAGTCAGCACACCAGTTGATCAGGACTTCTGGGAATTGAAGTTCAAGAACACCTGGAGTTCTAAGGTTGGCCACCACTGTTCTAAACCATATAGGGCTTTATCTATTAATGTTAAGTGGGGATATGTTAATATTTCATTGTTCCCTTTATCAGCCTGGCTGTCACATTCTGGACCCACTGCAGTCTCCATGTCAGGGACAAGGGGAGTCCGATCTCTGAGTTTCACCAGGCTCAAGGCTTCATCATTGAGTATTAAATCCTGTTCAGTCTCAGTTTCAGCTCTCACATTGTGTTTCAGAGACAGAGGCACCTCATAGGAGACTTCACATGGCCAAAATCCTGTTGCATAGCTAAGCCACTGCAGCCATCAGCAATAGCAGCAGACTACTGCTAATTAAAGAACCCCTGTTTTGATTTTAAAATATTCGGAGCCTATGCTGGCTGGAAGATTATGGGAACTGCAGTATGAGAAAACATTTCCATGCTCTGCTCTTATGGCATTCACAACAGAGAGGAAATAGAGTAGGCAGAAGAGTATCAGGGCACAAATTATTATTTAAATTTGTATGGCCGCCCACTCACCAAAGCAATTCTGGGCAGCTGCCAATGCAATTGCACTTCATCTTACATAAAAGACCCGACATACCATTAAAAACCTTATATAAAACATTATGAAACATATTATAAAATCTTCAGCAAATAGACAAATAAAACCTAAAACCCCAGGTGGCAATTAGCATGTTTATATCAGCTAATGGGGCGCGGGGGTGGGTGCTGTTCCTCTATCAGCTCCCCACACCTGTTGGGTCAGCCATGTCTTCAACAATAAAAATCTCCCGCCATTAGTCCACCTCTGTGCATGGTGCTAGGATGAACAAATATGCTGCTGGCATTAGCAAACATTTTGTCTCTGATTTCCTTTCTGGTCTTAAGAAAGAGGTCTCTCATGCACTTTCTCCAGCTCCAATAAGAAGCAATTTCTACGCAACAGGTATTTTTCCCTTGTCTGGTTCTACTCTTTGGACCACCATCTTCTGATGTCTAACTTCTCAGAGAGACAACAGGTTACTGTGCTGACCCACACGGGAAAGCATGGTTGTCGCATGGTGGTGCTATACAGAGAGTCTTGTTTAAGAATAGTCCAGATGTCAAAGTCCAAAAGGCAAGCTGAGGTCTGTTTACCAGTATTCCAAGTCAGTAGTCTAATCCAAAGGGTGTCCAGGGGCATCATCAGGGTTGGCAGAGAAGTCATGGTCTAGGCAGTGTTGGTGGAGTAAGTTCTGATTAGTATTGCAATGCATATACTGCCTTTTGTTACTGTCACTTTAAGAGGAAAACTTAGAGCTGCACAGGTGCAACAGCTCTTCTGAAGAGGTCCCCAGCTCTTCCAGAGGGTTCCCTGACTTGTGTATTTATTACACAGCAGGGGTCACAGGAATCAGCCTTTGAGTTCAACAGAGCCTTTCGTGCTCACTGGCAGGTCCTGTTGTGCTTCAATACCTTGGACTTTATGCCTGTTGTGACTGCCAGGCATACCAGCTTTCTGACTTGCAGCTGTGTTCTCCTGTTTGCTTGCAAGGATTGGAACTTGGAGCTCTGAGGTGAAGGATTGGCTCAGATTGCTTCAACTCCAGGACAGAAAGACGACTTATGAGTAAAGAACAAAAGCTGGTTGCTGTTTGTTGCTACAGCCTGAGTGTTGGATTGCTGTCAGGCTGCTTGGGACTTGTATAAACTTTGCTGATGTTGTTTCCCCAGTGAATGCAACTAGGGGAAGCCAAAGACTGTTTCTGCTTTTGTTCAACTCCACTGTAAATATTGCTGCACTCTTGTAAGTAAACCAACTCTACTTTGCACCAAGCCAAGAGACTGTGTTGCTGTGTTGTTGCTGATTTCTCAAACCCAGGTACGTGTCTTCCTCTGGCACCCGCTGTGTTCACATTCTGCTACCAGCTGTCAATCCATGCACCAACAGGCAGTATGGAGTCAAGCAGGATGTTACTCTTTGCACAAGAGTTGTACTAATGCTGGCAGGCTACAAGAAGTTTGCTTATAAGCCTCCTAGCTAATCGGTATCAGCTGGGAGCCTTCTTTGGTGCTTTGCTCTAGCCTGCCTGTGTCATGTAGCTGTTTCCTGGACCTCTCCCTGACTGATGGCTGATCACTGTCAGAGCCAGACTCCTGATCTGACAGGTCAGCTGCTGGGGAAAACAGACTTGGGCCAGGCGCAGGCTGAGATCCCTGGCTCGGACATCCTTGGGCTCGGGTGCAGGCAGAACTGGGCTGGGCATAGGGAGTGCCCCCTTATCCAGGACCTTTTCAGAGTCAGAGGAGGGCTGGATCACAACAGTTACTGCTGAACTCTTCTCAGTGTAAAGATATACATCAACATATGTCTTAAATTGGTTCATTATAATCAGCCCTTTTATCCACATAGTACAAACGCATGCTGGCATTTCCATTCCATCTCATGAAAAATTGGTTGATTGAGAACAGAGCAGCCACTGAATTTACATATTATCAGCATAATTCCATCTTACTGCTCCTAGCTCTGAAGTCCTAAAGGGAAAATTGAGCTTGTGTGTTCTTGTTTCTTTACAAAGCAAAATGGAAGTACACTTATTTGCGCCTTTGTTGTTTCAGTACTGTTTTCTGTCACTATAATTATCATCCTGAGATCAAAGTGGTTTTACATGTGAAATGCCACATGATGGAGGAAAAACAACGGCTATGACTGTAATATAAGAATGTCTGCAAGACAAATGAAATGGATAATTGTTGACTTAAGGCAATGAAATTAGTCAGACAAGGAATAAACTGAACCAGTATAAAACGAAAAATGTGGAGAGCAGAAAATTGGCAGGCAGAAACCAAAACAAACATGGAAGTGCCACCATGACAATTTTTTGCTGTATTTTCCACCTTCAAACAGAGGGTGTGATGCTTAGGATTGGACTCCAATGCTTCCCAATATGTTCTACATCTATTTCAAGTTCCATTACAGCTAAATACTAAACAAGATGAAGACATAATATCTGAAGAATTGATTTGGTAAAGGAAGGCAAGGCTTGAGTGTGGAGGTGAACGATAGGGCCTTTCAATGGTTATTAATTCTTAGAATTGGGCTAAGTAACAAATGATGTGACAACATATATCAATAATAAGCACCTTAATTTATTGTTACATACTGAAAACAAAATATTTTAAAATTTAACTTCTGATTGTTGGTGGTTAGTGTATATATACTTACTCTGATCAGCTTGATTGCCCCTGTCTGAAATCCTCTACTATTATACCTCTACCTAAAAAAACTAACATAGATAGTCTGAATGACTTCCGCCCTATGGCGCTTACACCTGTCATAATGAAATGCTTTGAAAAGTTGGTGAGGAACCGTATTATTGCTTGTTTTCCAGTTGGACTTGACCCTTGTCAATTTGCATATAAGAGAAAGAGATCCACGGAGGATACTGTGGCTATGGCCCTACATGCTGTTCTGACCCATTTGGAGAAACAAGGGACTTATGCAAGACTGTTATTTGTAGATTTTAGTTCTGCTTTTAATACTATTCTTCCGCATAGACTGGTGCCCAAATTATTAGATCTGGGGCTTCCGCCATGCTTATGCAGGTGGATACTAGATTTTCTATCAGATCGTTCCTAACGTGTTAGGGACACCGCAGGGGTGTGTGCTGAGCCCGCTTTTGTACACACTTTACACATATGATTGTGTTTCCAGCAATAAGATCATCAAGTTTGCAGACGACACAATGGTGGTGGGTCTGATCACTGCTGGGGAGGGGGAGTCGGCTTACAGAAAGGAGGTTGAGATGCTGACGGAGTAGTGTAGGGAAAACAATTTATTCCTCAATGTAAAAAAGACAAAAGAGATCATTGTGGACTTTAGAAAAGGCAAACTGAACATCCAGCCACTTATTATTGAAGGGAATTGTGTGGAACAGGTCTCGGTGTTTCGATTTCCGGGAATGGAGCTGAGGGATGATCTAACATGGGGAGCAAACACCAAAGATCTGATGAAGAGAGCACAGCAGAGGTTATACTTCTTGAGAATCCTCTGGAAGAACAATCTTTCAAAGGTCCTCCTGTTGGCATTCTACCACTGTACCATAGAGAGAGTGTTAACCTATGGTCTGTGTGTATGGTTTGGGAGTTGTACAGCTAGGGAAAGAACAATGCTGTCCAGGGTCGTAAAGACTGTGGAGGGGATAATCGGGCGTACTCTTCCCACTCTAGATCAAATCTATGCCACCAGGTGTTCTAAGAAAGCTGTAGAGATTGCGCAAGATAGTACGCACCCCGGAAATGATCTCTTTCAGCTTCTGCCTTCTAGAAGAAGGTATAGGGTCATAAAGACCAGGACCAGCCGCTTGAGAAATAGTTTCTACCCAAGAGCGGTTCTGGCTTTGAATGCAGTGCAATGCAGTCTATGAGGGAGCTTCTGTATATAGTTTTTAGAGTTTTAGAGCTTTTTTAGGGGTTAAATGTGTATATGTGGGGTGGGAGTTTGTTGATAATTTTGTATAGTTGTATTTTGTTTAGGTTTTGTTGGGTTGATAAGTGTCCCCCCCTCCCAATCTCATTGTTCTGTGCAGGACAATGACAATAAAGATTTATCTATCTATCTATAGACCACATGGAAGACATTGGAAAATATGTATTCTACACCCTACATTAAGCAGGGTTCCAGTTATTTGTACAAATGAGATGTGAATGCTCATAGCCACTTCCTAATGACCAACTAAATAATATGATTATCTATGTATGTATGAGTTTGATTCTCAACTTTTGGAAATCTTGATCTCTAAATGGTCCAGGTTTTACAGTATGAGCTGAAGGCTTGATCTATAGAATTCAGGAATCCATTTCAACATACAAGAATCTATTATTTTAATGTAATACTTTCATCACCCCAAAGGAAAGAAAGAAAGAAAGAAAGATCACAGGAACACTTGATGTACTTACTACATCTCTCCAAACACTATCACTATTAACATTTTTATTCTCATAAATTAGTTATGCCCCACCCTATTGTGCTTGCCCTCATGTAAACCTTCCCTGAGCTTTTCAAGGGGAGTGCAGAGCTCAAGAAGTAAGAGATCAAGAACATTGCAAAGGTAGAAACCCAACAAGGTTATGTATGTAAGAAAATATATTTAAATAACATAAAAACTGTAAACAAAATAGCAAATCACCCCCCCCCCAATATTATCTTGTTCCAATTAAATAGATTCCCACCCACCCACCCACCCACCCCAGTAGCTTAATGGTTAAGGCGCTAGGCTTGGAGACTGGAAAGACAGGTTCAATTCCTGAGAGCTGCATGATGGGAGACATGAAAGGAACAAAAATCCTTTCAACCCAGAGTAATCTCTGATACAAAAATGAACGAATAAATAAGTAAATAGTAAGTTATTCTTCATAAACAAGTCCTATCCAACCTGCCTCTCCACTGAAATGCCCATTACAAATACCTTTTACACTTATCTAACTGCCATGAGAGGTGAGAGCACCGAGCCCTGAGGCACCCCATATTGGAGAGGCCTAGGGCTAGAAATCCCATCCTCCAACCACACCAACTGGGTCCAGCAGTCTCGGTACCATATCTGGGCCTGAATCCTGACTGAAATGGGCCCAGATAATTTTACTTCCACTGCTTATATAATGACCTTGGTATATGACTGTTTTAATATCTGTTGTACACTGACTGCCCAGAGTGTCACCATGCTAAATGGGTGGTTTATAAATAGAATGAATGAATGAATAATCCATCTTTAAATTCACATCAAAATTTTACCTGAAACCTATGTACTCTCTGTGGACTCCTAACTTCTCTTTTGCTGTCATACATTATGTTGCTTTTGACTATAAGATTTTATGTTCTATCTTCTATTCCTCCTCCTCCTCATTCTCCTCAACATCTATTTTAATTTGTAACTATATTTTCCCCTTTGCAGAATATCATGCAAAAGTTGCAAGGAAAAAAATAACAAACATCATATCTTTTTTTAAGAAAACAACTACCTGCAAGTGTTGGCAATTAAGGTAAGTTGTATATTTAGCACAAATTTTTATTGCTTTTTAAATTAAAAGCAATTACTGAAATACAATGTTCTCCATATTTTGTTAAATAAATTCAGTTATTTGGTTGAAGGGGGAGAAAGGCAGTTAATGTCCCATTTAGACTTCTTCATCAATTATTTTTTAAATCAATTAATAAATGTATATGGAATGAATGAGTATGGAAAAATGATGGCCAAGTAATACATACCAGAGCCTTTCAAATTATGCATATTGTTTTATTTTCAGGCATTTCAAAATCAGTGCTAATTATTTATTCCCTGCAAGCATGAAGCTCCCAGTATTCACCTGGTACTTCTCCTCCCCACTTTTCAATAGGAAAGTCAGGGTACAGCAACCTTTTTGTTTGTTTAGTTGACATAGCAGCTTTGGGCCATACTTTTCACTACCCTAATTACAGAACTTCCTGCCCAGTAATTAAATGATAAAGACTCATTACCGTTTTCCTTGATCGCCTGATTGGCTATGTTTTTTCAACCCTATGGGGATATTCTAAACTAAACCCTTCCATTTAGAATCACTTATTTCCTAGACTAGCCACCAGAGCTGCAAAACAAACATGCTGAGCAATACGGTCCTAGAAATAATTACATAAAATCTCTATCTGTGCATTTGTGCCTGTGCTTTGAGTAATCCTGAATTCCTTCCCATGCCTATGTTCCCGCCCTTGTGACTACTACCAAAACAAGCAGCTGACCTCTATGACTAGGAACCAACCCATGGGGCATCCCGTCAGTGGCATACTGCCTTGGAGACCTGTCATGGTGAGAGGAGTTCAAACAGAAAATCTATTTTTAATGACTTTGGGGAGTTCTGGGGAGATGCTGAGTAATTCAATGTAATTAAAGCTATCTATCACTCAGTGCAGTGAGAAAGAGCTGAAAGTTGATGAACTTTTCTGTGGTTTTTTTTGTTCCTTTTTTGGGCGAAATACAACTGTTTGGTCTGGAAGGAGTCATAAAATCCTGATATATAGGCACAACTTAATATTTTGTAGTAGTTTGTTTTTTATATGGTGCAAATGTAGAGAAAATAAAAACAAGAGCACATGCCTTGCTTTCAACCCTTTCTGCTAGGCCTGTGATGGTGAACCTTGACAGTCCAGCTGTTCTTGGACTTGAATCCCCAGAAGCCCAAGTCTCTGTAAATCCACAAAAATGGGTTTACTGTGTGTAAGACGCACAGCTGGGGTGCCAAGGTTCACCATCAGTGCTAAGCCATTCAGTGACATGATAGTCTATTTTTACAAGTCTCTACCTAAACAGAACCAATGACATTTGATGATTATTGAAGTTTAGTGCAATTCAAAATATAGGGGCTCTGCTTAATGAAGTTTATTGCAATATAACATGTATGATTATTTCTAAATAAATACAGGGGCTCTTAAGAGCAACAGAAATCTGTCAAATCTGTGACACTTAGCTTTGAGTACCATCTAGGGATGGCCCTTTCATGTTCACATGGAAGGAAAACAAACCAGAAAAGCTGCTTTCTTTCTTGTTTTCCTGTTCTTTTGTCAATAGTGAAAATCAGATTCTAAAATACAAATGATCCATGTTAAAGAAATATAGGTAAAATGGTCCAGTATCAAGGTGAAAAAAGGAGGCTTAGTAGTTAAGATGCTGAACTTGAAGACTGGAAGTTCGGCAGGTCAGCAATTTGAGACCCGAGTGCTGTGCGGTGGAATGAGCTCCCATCTCTGTCTCAGCTTCTGCCAACCTAGCAGTTCGAAAGCAAAAAAAATGCAGGTAGATAAATAGTTACCACTTTGGTGGGAAGGTAACAGTGTTCTGTGTGCTCCAGCATCCAGTCATGCCTGCCATATAACCATGGAAATGTCTGCAGATGCAGATAGTGCTGGCTTTTTGGCTGTAAACAGAGATGAGCACTGAACACTAGAGTCAGATACAACTGGATTTAAAGCAAGGGCAACCTTTACATTTACCTATCAAGGTAAAATGTAGCTAGCCAGATTATAAAACAACATGGTGTGAGGAGAGAATGTCTATTTTTCATGGCTAAGCAAACAACAAAACGTCTCCTGATACCAGGTTAGAAATAATGCGAGTGGATTAATGCGAGTGGATGCCTAGGCTTTAAAACCATCTCACACATAAATGTCAAACATTAAACTCCTCCAACATTGTTCATCCTGAGATATATCACTTTACCAGGAAATCAGGGGAACAATCTGA
Source organism: Bradypodion pumilum (assembly GCA_035047305.1). Taxonomy (NCBI): domain Eukaryota; kingdom Metazoa; phylum Chordata; class Lepidosauria; order Squamata; family Chamaeleonidae; genus Bradypodion; species Bradypodion pumilum. The sequence continues at coordinate 64,348,324 of JAWDJD010000004.1, read as the reverse complement.
AGAAGTTCCCTGAGAGTTCAGCCAGCATCCTGAACAGACAATAAAGGTCTTCTTCTTCCTGTGCTGGGTCCGCAGAAAAACACTTGAAGCAGAACCTACTCTAAAGACATAAAGTATATTTTCTACGTTAGCTCTAAATTACTGTATATGTAAAATTCTCTTTGGTTTTGCCCCAAGGTCCCTATTCTTTTCAAAAATTGTCTTTTCAAGAAAGCCCATCTGCTTCTGCAGTTGGAATTAATGAGCCATTACATAAATTGGAAGGTTTTTACTGATGCAGTACAACACTTGTTCCCATTAAAAAAAAATATCACTGAACAAGGCTGGCTCTGCATTTCTATGTTTGTAGCTAAAATGTATTGGGTGCCTCTGTTATTGGGGTTGTGGGTATTTCCCCCCATAAACATTGTAATTGAAGAACTGTATGAATCTTAGGGAGTATTACATGTGCTACATTAACCATAATTGATTTACTCACTTGCTGTCTCACACGCATACACATGAACTCATCAAGCTGTAAGGAGTCATCAGTCTTGGTTTGAGAAGACCCTTTGAAATTGAGACTGCTGGCCCCCAAGAGACATTATTTCAGCCTTGTGTCCAATACACCTCTGACTAATCCTTAAAGGTCAACATGTCACATTGTCAACAGTAATTGTATGATTGGCTACATTGACATTATGGTCATCAGTAAGTATGCATATTTATGCTAACCTTAAAGAGCTTGATTAATTTTAAAAAGTAACATATGATATTTATTTTGACAATTCCAATGTGGCTGACTAGAGTTAGAAAGATATTTTTCTTGTAGACCAACTCTATGTTATAATCAACATGGACTTCCACCTCTTAAGTTTCCTTGCAATTGCTTTGTGGATGGAGATTTCTCACTTTGTTGTATCTGATGGATGCATCTGTATGTGTTAGGGTGCTTTTCTAGTTAAAACACTTTAAAAAAAATCATACCCATTTTCAGTTAACAAAATCCTATTGTAGCAACCTCTGTTCAGTAGCACAGTCGATTCCGAACTTTTGCAACCCCATGGGCCATTGCCCGCCAGGCATCTCTGTCCTCCACCATCCTGCTCAACCCGCCCAGCTTGTGCGCCCATTGTGTCTACAATACCATCTACCCATCTCATTTTTGGCCACCCCCTTCTTCTTTTGCCCAGTATCAAGGCTTTCTCCAGTAAATCCTTTCTTCTCATCTGATGCCCAAAGTACTTTAGCTTCATATTTACTATATGACCTTCTAAGGAGCAGTCAGGGTTGATTTCTTCTAAGATCAACCTATTTGCTCTCTTCGATGTCCAGGGGACTCTCAAAACTCTCCTCCAACACCACATCTCAAAGGCATCTATTCTTCTGCGCTCAGCTTTCCCAATGATCCAACTCTCATAACCATACATTACCACTGGGAATACCATTGCTTTGACTATGTGAATTTTTGTTTGCAAGGTGATGTCTCTACTTTTAACTATGTTCCCCAGGTTTCTCATAGCAACCTCTACAATGTATAAAATTAATAATAATTGTGGGCCATCAAATCAATTCTGACATATGGCAACTTTTTTTTAGGTTTTTCTAGGTAGAAAACAATCATATGTGGTTCCTCTAGGGGCACCCTGAGATTGTGCAGCTTGCTGAAGGCCACATAAATTGGCTCTTCTCGGATGCACAGGGCAGATATGAACACCCAACCTCTGTCTGTCTATCTATCTATCTATCTTTTCCTCCTCCCCCTCTTCTTCCTTCTTGATAGGTTCCAGAGCACTCACTCTTCAAGCTTCCATCATCATGATTCACTGTTGAGAGTTTTAGATTCTGAGGTGGTCTTTCCTCTGTTAATGTCTGTTTATTCTTTTTCTTGTTTGTGACAACTTTTTAAACAATTGGATTGGATACCTGGTGATGGACACTGAACACTCATTTTTCTTTCTCTACTTGCTTCCTCCAGGCTTTTCCTATGACTTTGTCTCTTGGTCAGCTTTAGTTTCCTTGGCTAACACTTCTTAACTAAAAACTCTAACTATAAGCAATCTCCCTTAACTAGCTCTCTAGAACTTTATTTCAAATTAATTACCACAAACTTTTTTCAATTTAATGAACTGACAGTACTACAACCACAGTTAATAGAACATTTACCTTTTGTTTTTACTGTGCAGTGAATTTTGTTTCACATGCAGAAATAGATATATACAAAGTTTGGAATTAAGAATAATAAATTGAAATTGAATATCTGAATCTGCAGATGGCAAAGAGGCAGTGTCCATATATAAATCCACTAGATGATAATAAAAATATGAACTACTGGCCAGTCTTAACCACACCAGTTAGTAAAATTCTATTTGCATTTCAAATAAATTTCCCTCTATGAACTAATACTTGCAGGCACATTTCAGGAGCTGTTGGCCTTATTTGTATCCATCTGGTTGATATTTTGACTAAGTTTAAAATTTGCATGTGCGCAGATAGTAATATATGATGATGCAACAAAGAGAACAGCATGTAGAAACTAATGCCAGTAGGCTTCAGGGCCACTAAAGCATAAGGTGATGTATCTTGTGACAAAGGAGACTGAGGTTCAGAAAACTATTCCCTTCAAGGCACAAAGACATGGGACAGGGAGAACCATTCATGGTTAGAGGCTCAGTAAGAACAAACATATCTTTTGACTGAACTAGAAGGCTGCCTCTGATAGTGGCCTTCTAAGTGCCAGGATTGGCAAATTGAAATTAAAAAAAGAAAGAGTAGGAGTATTTCAACCAATGCATAACTTGTAGTAGCTACTGCTACCTCTTTCATGTCAGTCCATCACTGGTATTGCTGTTATCATGGCCATTTGCTTGCTTGCAATAAGGACCCTTATATAATTTTATTTATTTATTATATTTATACCCTGCCCATTTGGGATATTTCCCCCTTCTGGATGCCTTACAACACAACAACAACAACAACAATATAAATCTTCACAATAATAAAAAGATATAGACCAATTGATCAAAATTAAAAACATCAAGAAAGCAAAACAACATCCACACATTTTTTAAAAAGCCAAAACAAAAAATCTATCGGCGACAGGAAAAAACCCCCAATACAACACAATACCTAACATTCGGCCATTGGTAATATACCCTTAAAAGCCTCGTTTTAAAGGAATGGTTTTGATTGTTTTTTAAATATATGCAGTGATGGAACCTGGTGCAGCTCAACTGGAAGAGTTCCACAAATTTGGTGCCACCATCAAGAAGGCTCTTTTCTGAGTCACAGCCTTTCTTGCTAATCTCAGGGTTGGCACCTGGAGTTGTGTCATATGGGAGGAATGAATTATTTGGGCTGATGTTCTGAGGGGAAGATGTTCCACCAGGTAGGAAGGTCCCAAACTGTTTAGGGCCTTAAAAGTTAGAACTAACACCTTGTACCTGACAAGGAAATGAATGGGTAGCCAATGCAGCCCTGCCAAGGCTGGGGAGATATGATTAAATTATCTCACTCCAGTAATCAGCCTGGCTGCTGCATTTTGCATCATTTGAAAGACCAGTTGAACAAATTGTCTGGCATTTTAAAGCAGAATGCATGTTCTGTATGGATATGCACTGGTTATGACTGATGGTTGTTTATAGACATGGGTACTCAGGGTTAGGTTTGCCATATCTCAGATTTTGACCTGTGAATCAGCTTTTAACCTTTGTTCTTCAGGTCTCAATTAGAGGGACCAAAAATATAAGGCACGTTGGCAGACTTATGTTTTGAGGTTCATTCTCATAGCTTCAAGACATGCCATGAAGACAGGCTCAAAGGCACCCCTGTCTTTTTCATTCTCTTGCCTGCCCTAAAGCTGCTATTGGAATTTACACATGAGTCTTTAAATTCATACAGTGTTGTCAGGGGGTGCTCTGCTGGGTGTACAGAGTGCTGAAATAACTCACAAGAGTACAGAACAAGTAGCCCTGAAAAATGAAAGCAGTTTTCAAACTGCAAACTGAGAGAAGGATAGATCATACAACAGGTACAGTAATACCTCATACAAAATCCGCTTCGTACAACATCGAATTCATACAACATTGCCTAATTCCTTGAAAAAAGTTGCCTCATACAAAGTTGCTGCGACTTTGTATGAGGCATTGGGGTTTTTCCCCAGGATGGTTTGTCCCCTAAAATCTGGGTTGTTTGACATGTTTTTGTAATGTATTTAGCCTTTAGACGATGATTTCTTAAAGTTTGGTCAGTTTCCTATCTGTTTTCTTGACTTTGCCCTGAAGTCTGTGCTATTACAGTACAATGTATCTCTATGGAAATGACATTGTACGAGGCATCGCGGCAAGGATTTGGACGTTGTATGAGGCATTGCAGCTAGGATTTTGCATGCCTCATACAAAGTCCAAATCCGTATAAAGTCCAAACTTGTGGAACCAAGTTTGGACGTTGTATGAGGTATCACTGTATCTTGCTGTTCCACCATGCGAGGTCACCACATCAATATGTCTCAGTTCTTTGCCAGCCATATGTAAATAATCTCATTGCTGGAAATGTAAACATGACTAAGACAATTATGAATGTATTAGAAAGGAAAAATATTGTGGAGCCAGTTCTAATGCAATGGAGTGCAATCCAATACAATAGCTTCTGAGATCAATCAGAACAATTTTGCAATTACCTCTGAAGAATGCACCTTCTGCCATCTTTAGGGTCTACTAACTGTGACATCACAAGGAACCGTGTGGTCTTAGACTTTGGCCCTATAATCTCAATGAAAAGGCATGTTGGGGACCTGGGGTCCCATCTCAGGGCAGGTAAGTAAATGTAAGATCAGACAATGAGGGGATAAGGCAAGGTGGCAGCAGGAACCACGGAAAAAGCAACAATGAAAAGGCATCTCAAAGAGAAGTGATCAGACTTGACGGTACTGGAAAGTCATGACTGAGCCAATCATTCTAGCACAAAGGTTGGTTATTTAGAACTCAGTTCATCTTCTCTGACAGTCCTATTTCAGCTGACTCCAATTTTATGCTACAGTGTGTTAACTTCATCAACCCTAGGCACATGTGATCCAACATATATGGAAGCACTACTGTATGGGTTCTCACTTTGTCTTCCCAAAGCAAATAGATGAGTGAGCAGCTTAAGATCATTAGAAGAGATCTGATGGATGAGACAAAAGTCTATCTTGTCCAACATATTTTGTCTATCAATGGCCAACTAGACGTGCCTGTGAAAAACACAGCCCTTTTCCAATGTTCTCTCCCAGCTATGCCACCTCTGAGCCACAGCTTTCTATTCTGTTGATATTCTGTTAATATCTAATGATGGACTTGTCTACCATAAATTTGTCTAATCCCATTTTAAAGCCTTTTGAACCTGAGGCCATCATCACATCTGGTGGCCACAAAATCCATACATTAATTCAACAGCCTCATCTAAATTACTTTACCTTATGGTAATCTTGCTCAAGCTGTTCCCTAAAGGAATACATGAAACAGGACAGAATTCTTTAATAACGAGTCTGAGCACCATGTAAGTGTTCTAACAGAACAACTGAGAGAAACCAATGCCTGCCTGTGGTTTACCACAACTCTCAGTGAATCATTCTAATTGTTTTAGGTACCCTAGTGAAATATGCTGAAGTAACAGAGAAATAGGTGGTGGCTGTCTTTCCTCTGCACAGATAAAGTGTCTGGATTGTATGAGACAAAGTAGTTTTCTTAGCTGCTAAGAACAATTCAGACTCATTTCAGAGGGTGTCCCACTAAGATACAAACAAGCATCTTTTTCTTCTTCTTTTCCTATTGCCGATCCAAGGTTCAGATGCCTGATCCGTGGTAAAGCTAGTTGTCTGTCCTATTAATTATAAATTTAGTAAACAGTGGTTCAGAAATAATGTAGCCAGACTGTGGAAGAAGCTTGTTATCAAAAATAAAATGTTTGTTATCAATTCTTTTTTACCACTGAAACTTACCAAGGTTTTTATTTATTTATAATGACAGTTATTTGACCCCATTAAAATGGTGGAATGAGTGCTTCCAACTGTGGTACTTTGTTTCACAGACCATCAACTTGTAGCATTTATATATTTAAAATGCTTAAAAATTAAACTACTTTTTCTTTTGAAAATGAGTGTTTTCTTTTAAAACCATAGCTATAACTGCAGCTGCAGTTGCGGTGGTGAGGTGGGAGTTAAATAATTACTGTAACTCACTATGTTTAAAAGTAACTTTTCTAACTTCCAATGTTAGTATCAAAAGGGACATGTTCATGAGAGATTGCCTTCCCTTTTATAAAGAAATAAAACAGAAGCTTAGGTCACGCCAAATATATATCTTTGAAAAATATATGTTCCCACAGAGCCATATGCATCTGGCAGGTTTGTCCATAGACTTTTTTTTGCTGCACTGTTCTTCAGTAATTTCCCCCTTCTTTTGCCAATCACTTTTGTGTATGATTTACAATTATAATGAAATGTTCAGAGTATACTGCAGAAATGTTTCATTATCCAGCATGTGTTTGACAAGGCAGAGCACTGTACCCTAAGGATCAACTGAATCCATTTCTGTTTTGCTGCTATTGAATCTGGGGAAAAAGGTGTGTGTGTGTTTTTTTCACCTATGCAAGTCATCAGAAATATCCACAGCTTTTGATAGGCTCACTTTCATTATTATATTAAATGCATAATGGCCTTTTCCCACAAAAGCTGTAGAGTGCTTTATTACATTTTTACCTGTGGGAAGTATTTTGGGGCTTTTCTGGGAAAAGTGTTTCACATGTATGTTTTGCAACCTGCTTTTAAACTAGTGGAGGGACTGTGGTGGCTCAAGAGGTTAAGATGCTGAACTTGACAACTGGAAGGTCGGTAGGTCAGCAGTTCAAGACCTGAGTGCTGCATGATGGAATGAGCTCCCATCTCTGTCCCAGCTCCTGCCAACCTAGCAGTTCAAAAGCAAGACATTGCAAGTACATAAATAGGATCCACTTCTGTGGGAAGGTAAACAGTGTTTCATGCACTCAGGTGTTGAGGCATGCCTGCCACATGTCCATGGAAACGTCTGCAGAGGCAGACAGCGCTGGCTCCTTGGCTTTAAATGGAGATGAGCACTAAACCCTAGAGTTGGATATGATTGGCCTTTAAGCAAGGGCAACCTTTACCTTTAAACTAGTGAGAAGCAATGTAATGAACTACTTCAATGCATTTTGGGTGTCTGCTTTTCTATCATTAATATCTCAGAGTTTTAGTGGATATGTTCTTTTTGGGCCCACAATGAAGTCTTTCATCGAAGTGCCTCATGTGGGTGTCATGAGGTGCCTTCTTTCCAAACAGGACTTTATTCACATGTACTATCTGTCCAGTTGCTTTCCATACTCTGCCATTGCAGCCTTACTTTTCTTGTACCATAGTGAAACCTTGTTTCATGCTTAATCTGAATACATCTATAGCAAACATATATTCTTATTCTCTGTCTTGAATGTTGATTGCATGTGCCATCACAACAACCTATCAGTAAAATAATGTGAAAATCACAGCTGACTTCAACCACACAGCTCAATAGCTCAGTGCCAGATTCTGGCCCCATATTAAGTTTGATATATTTGATTCACAGTATGCTATAATGACATGATGGAAAGGCAGCATGTTATTACCATAACTCTCCACACCTCCCTGCCAGCATAAAGGAAGTGAAGTCACGTGCATACAACGTGGCCACAGGCATGGGTCTACCTGCTGAGTCCCTAAACACATGCACAGGAAAGCAGCAGACATCACAATGTGAAACAAGTTTTAAGATCGAAGAAGGGGGAAGAAGATGTGGGGGAAAGAGTGGGACTAGTATAGAAGGCATATACTGTGGTAGTGTGATATTAGCTAGCACAATCTATTTTCCCTCACTGTTTTTATAACTGTAAAACCTTGCATATGTTTCAGAGTCCTTCCAGGTACCACAGCTATTTCCCCCCAACTTAACAAGAATATTAAGGTTGTATAAGCCACCTTCCATGACAGTGCCACAAGCATGTATGCAGATCCCAATTAGTATGCAGAGAGTCACTGGAACAATAAATCTTAAGAGCTTTCCAGACCATTAGAAACAGGTCTACCACTTTCACTTTTTAAAAACTTTGTGGGACTGTATAAACAGGGAAGATTGAACTGTGTCTCCCTCAATGCTCAAAAAAGAATCTTTGGTTTTGAAGTGACTATTTTACAACTTCCTATAGCATGGGGGTAAGAGACAAAATTCCTGCCTTTAGATTTGCCTTCTTCTTCTTCTTCCATGTCTAGGCCAGATGTGAAACTGACAATAATGCTGAATACCAGGGAGGGCCCAGTTTTCCATCCCTCCACACATAGTTATAACTTGTGGATGATAACATCTGAAGGATGTAGTGTATCATATCTGTGCTCTATAGGGCTATCATGAGGATAAACAGTGGGATATATTTTGCCTGGAAATTCTTATAAGAAGGATTTTTAAAAAAGATTAAGGCATCTCTGTTCACCATTGGATTCCTCTTTACTTCCTCACTGACAAAAAGGCAATGCTACTTCAAAAATCCTCCTTTCTCAAATACATATCAAAAAGACCCTTAGCTTCTAAAGAAGGCTGTTAGGTCACACAAGAGGATAAAGAGAACAAATGGCAATAGTTGACAAGTCATTGTGAAAGAGGCCCTGAACGAAAGTCACACACACCTACAAGATGAATTGAGTGTTTGTCCTATTAGCAGAGTAAAATGAACAAAGAAAATTTGGATGGTTGTGGAGGCAACCTAAAGAAGAGGGCAAGAGTCTGTAATGGAGTGACTTCACCATGGTATTTGGAACTCTTCAGCTGTTTGGCTGCAAACCACTAGTTTATAATTATTATTTCTATCCTTGCTGAATCTCTGGCGAGTGGTTCACATTTATTGTACACTGGCTAAAACAGTGGTGCCCAAACTTTTCAGAGCTGGTCATGTGGTTCAGGGGGCTGGTCACTATGGCCTGGGGGTTGTATCCAGCCCCTGATGCCAATTAATCTGGCCCACAAAGCCTTTGCCATTCCTGTATGGGCGTGTTTTACTTCCACTTCTGGGAGCGACGAGGGCTTTGAGGGCTGGATGAATTGGCATCGGGGGCCAGATCCAGACCCCAGGCCCCAGTTTAGACACCCCTGGGCTAATACGTCACATAAATATAAAATAAGAGTAATATTTTATCTAGCAATTCCCATTGCACCAACCCATGTCTTCATTTTCAGAAAAGCTCCATTAACTATGTAAACTTTGGCCTTATATAAACACATGGATGCTTCCAGACACATCACTCAGACAACTTGAATAAGCTGCTGAAATTTTTATAGTATCCCTGGCTTTGCTAAAGGCATTGTTATTTAAGCAATCCTGTGTGTACTCATTTCACAGATAAATAGAGTCTAGTAGTGAAGTAACAGCTGTGCCAGAGAAATCAGAGAGCCCTCATTCCTGGATGTTGATTTAGGACTGTACCCTGTGACATCATTAACATTTCCAGATTCTTGAATTCAAAAGAGGATACATCAATGGAATATCATACAGAGCACCCAATTTTACAACCACTTCAAGATAAATAAGAGCATGGTGAATTACAACATGCCTGCAGCCAGAAAACTTGCCTTTTTCATAATAAGTAGACAGAGAATACTCCCACATACACTCTATGGGTAGATATAAAATGCTACAGTGGAATTTCCATAAACAATTGTCAAAATGAATCCCATTTTAGTAGTGATCCCTACTTTTTGAACCACAGGAACTCTAACGTTTATTTTTGTTTCCTAAGATGTCTGCCTCTTTGCACCCCATATAACCGATTCTCCTGAAATCACTATTACTTCCTTTCTTTGCAGAGAGACATAAATTTCTTTTTAAAAGGATGCTTGATTAAAAATTCTAAAAATATTATGTAACAAAAGACTACCAACACAACAGATTACTAAAAAAATGTTAATGATACAGGCTATCTGTCAATTCTAGCATTATGATTTGTCCCCTATAATACAGAAAGACAACTACTGTACACTGAGAAAAAGATGGAATTTCCTGCTCACTTAACTTCACTTAATTAGTGGCTTGATACAAAAAACAAAACAAAAAACAAATAAAGGATCAGAAAGAAGTAGTTGGTTTGCACATTCCACTCTTCTTTCCATGTTTTCTTTTGTGTTTTCTGTTTAATACTAACCATACCTTCCCACCTCAACTTGTCTAGTTAGAGACTGTTTTAGAAAACAGACAGAGATGAACTACTTTGAAATGGGTTTCTAATTCTGGTCCTGAAGATACATGTCAAATAGCATACTAGTTTTATTTCTACCGTATATATTAGAGTATAAACTGAGTTTTTAGCCCCAAAAATGAGCCCCCAAAAGGGAACTCGGCTTATACTTGGGTCAATGACCATGAGGGTCCCAGAACCGTGCCGGATTTGAGATGTGCCAACAATATAATTAATTTTACCATATCTTCATTTATTTTGATTATAGAAACTCACTAGCAGCTGCTGCATTTCCCACCCTCAGCTTATACTTGGGTCAATCTATTTTCCTGGGTTTTCAGGTCAAAATTAGGTATCTCGGCTTATATTCGGCTTATACTCAAGTATATATGGTATGTCTATTTATGTAAGCAACCACAGCCATTGTGCTGAGACAGAACATAGAGCATCAATTATACAGACAGAAAAGCCATTTCAAGTGATCTGATGAAAGACCCTATCTGTTCCTGCTAAAAGACATGACTAAACCAGTCTTGATGTGGTTTGGAATTCTAGCCATCTTCAGGCATTGCTTTCATACTTTAGGCATGATGACAGTTAAGGTTCAAGTGGTACCAGTGATAGTGGTAAATACCACTGATGCTGCACAAAAAAGATCAGGTTGATCATGGTATAAGAGGCCTCAGACTTGCTGATTTATCACTTTTCTGAGAAGAAATCCAACTAGTGGACCCTCATATTTAGCAGTTCTGTCCTTGTGCCACATTGGTACTTCATTACTTCATCCAAGCCTCTGTTTTAAATCCAATTTGTAGTTCTAATTGGAGTATACCCATAAGACAGAATGCTGTAGATCCCACTGACTCAATGACTATACCTCCTCTTCCTCATGTATCTGCAGAGCAGAGGTTCTTATCTGTCTGCAGACTGCCCAATAAGCAAGAACCATGGAAAACTGGGGCTCTTCTTTGAATCATACCTGTCAACCATGCCGATTTGGCCGGCAAAACCCCGTAATTTGACATCCATTGATGTCATAACCCACCCCGCGCTGCCAAAACCCCGTAATTTGGCAGTGGGGAAAAATGCTTTCCGCGCATGCACGGAAGCGCTACGCAAGTGGCGTAGTGCTTCCGCGCATGCATGGAAGGGGTAAAACCCTTCCATGCATGCGTAGAAAGCGACCTGCGCACAAGCGATGTGCGCAGGTCCCGTTTTTCTGGAGCCGCGGGTTGACAGGTATGTTGAATGGACATCCTATGTAGAAGCAAGAAGTTTTTTATTTCCTGAAGTGGGGCATTCTACTTCAGAAATCATGATGGAAAACATGATGATGGGGAGGGGATGGCCTCTAGATTCTGAAAGTATTGTTTGAAAAAGGCTAGAATCCAAAGCAGTTCAAGATTGTAAACATGACTAGTGAGGAAAGACTGAATCCCCCAATTATATGCCTTTCCATGATCTGCCCATTATATCTTGAGACTTGATGGTCTTTATTATTTTGGTAGTAAAAAAAAGTTGTTCATAAACCTTCCATACCCAAAACTGAAATGGAAAATGTCAAGTTTTCATACTGAAACAAAAAAACATTTAAAGCAAAAAATAAAAATCAAGCATTTTCATTTTTTAAAAGTGTCTATTATTCATTTTAATTTCTTCTTTTCATTGATTTGGATGTTGACACTTGGCTGTGTTGGAAAAAAATGTTGGTCTTTGAACTTCTATACATCTACAATCAATGACAAAATAATAAGAAGAAAGGGACCAGAATTCCAGCTCTGACCTGGGCAGTATCCTGGTAACCTCTCTTATAAAAACATGCACTGTTTTTACTTTTGCAAATAAAATGCTTCTGTTAAAACTTGACAACAGATTCAGAGTCATGTAGAACATCTCTACATCATGCTGTATCTGTCCCGCCACTCTTACTCCTTAGACCTCAGGAAAAATAATAATTAGGGATAAAAGGTCAAAACATATTCAGCTCTAGTAGGGGAACTATCTGAAGTTGTAGGTTATTTGATTTCATACTGAGTAAATATGTGACCAACTGATATTCTACCTCCTTACCATATAACCCAAAATATACCCAAAACATTTACTGTAAACCAAAACACACATCTGACAGTAAATTAAGAACAGAAAATAAAGGAATAATTACTGAGTAACTATCCCTTCCTTTTTAGGTACAAATGGCAAAAACAGGATTTTAAACAATTTTTCAGTTATGAGCAATGTAATTAGATGTTCGCTGAACAGTTAACAATCAAGCTATGCTTATTAAAATTACTGTTTTAATCAGAGCACTGTCAGAAAATCTTTAACAACACAGTGGTTTGATTTCCTGAAACTCTAATTAGGCCCAGACTCTTCACTACCTAGGGAATTTAATGCTGCCATTGGTGCTACAGGTAATGCAATATCATGCACCCCATTCCCCTCTCCTGTCTATAGGTAAGAAGGAATCACTACAGCATTATCATGGCCTCACTGAAAAACTCCTCTCCAGACCAGTGGTAGCTGTGAAGACTTCTGAAGGTTAGAAAAAGATGGCTTGGAAAGGCAGTTCAGAAACATTAAAGAATTCTTATGCTATTGCCTCTAGGACTGAGAAGGAATCAAAGCGGGGGTGTTTACTTTAGTTTGAAGAAGTGCTTTCTTTGGTCAGACTGCAAAGGTCAGCCAGAGACATGCGGATCTGTAATTTTGTTGTATCCTGATGTAACCAGGGAAAATCTCAGACTGCTTTGTACTAACTCCTTTAATACCTCTCCTCTGTGCTTCATATAGCTCTAGGCAGAGAAGTCTGTGCTTTCCCTTAATTTCATCTTCCTTCTTTTTGGGGGGTTTCTTCCACTAATAGTAATTCTTTCAAGCCAGAATCCAGCACCCACTGTATACACAAGAGCAACAGAGAAAACCAAGACCTAAGATCTGTCGGCATGCCTTGAACAGGAGCATAAATAGTAATGTACATGGTTTGTACACATAATATGCCTATTGACACTTATATCAAAAATAAATATCTTATCAATGCAAGTGCAAAATTTACTCTTTTCCACACCCTTCACAGCAGTTAGAGACGTGGTTTTGTTGCTTTCTGGCATCCAGTTGGAAGCAACTCTATTAGGTCTTTCATGTTAGCGAGATATTGGAGTGATTTACTAGTTCCATACCCCCAGTTAGCTTCCATGGCTGGGTGGAGAATTGAATCCAAGTCTCCTAAACTCTAGTCTATCTCTCTATCTACTACACTGGAAGTCCCCAGTGGATCTACATTCCAGCATATACCCATTACATTTGTGGTTCATGTGAATTTTATTATGTTATGGCGTGTCAAATGTTCTTGCAGGTTATCTTTACTTTATCCAGATTGTTCTGTTCTTAAGCCTAGGAAGTTGGGCTTGGAAAATGAAGAGATGATTTTATTGATCCATCTTTACATCCAGTAAGAGGCAAATTGCTCTCACCTTGCCAGTCTCTGAAGTAGCTCATCTGTGTTTAAGCCCACAACATTTTGAAAACCTAGACTAGCTGTAGGAAAGGATTCCCTTCAAGTCTTCTGCTACTGCCATGCCAGAGACAGAGTGACCGTATAGTAACTGGCCTACCAATACTAGAAGAGAGGTTATTATTTTTTTCTATTTTGTCCTACTTTATCTGGATCTTCTCAGCTACTATGGGAATGGCCATGGTGGCTTTGGAATTCTGGAGCTATAATGCAAAAAGTAACTCTCTCTCTTCATATGTGAAATGAAGCAATCCAGATAAGATTATTCTCTGATTTGGGTCTTCCTCATATTAGGTCCTTAAACCATTATAAATATGTGCATATTTTGTCTATATTTCAGAGCTTGATTATACAAGAATTACCCTAGGTAATTTTGACCAGATTTCCATTAATGTTCATTTGAAACCAATCAAAATCATGGCCATATCACAACTGTGTTCTGTGGTCTAATTTTCATCATGCCCATTTATAATGTAAATGCCTCCTGGTTCTTAGATTTGCATATAACTTCTGCATTTTCAAGCAAATATCTTCTATGTTTGCATACAATCTATCTACATGGCTCTTTAGGCGTTTCATATACAGAGGTGAAATTGGGGTTCGAATGGATGTCTATTGTTCTCTATGTAGCATACCTGCCACCAAAGTCAGCAAATAAAAGTCCAGCATTTATAAAAAACAGCTATCAAAGGAGACAAAATAAATAAATAATAATTATAGTTCAGTTCAACTTCAGATCACGTCAAAATAAAACAGGAGTGAAGAGAGAATCCATACATATGTATCTCAAGTGTTTCTAGAAGGACAAAACATGTGAATGGTGGAGGATAGGGGTACCTGGCATGCGGTGGTCCATGGGGTTGCGAAATGTGTGCGATTGAACAACAACAACAACAACAACAACAACAACAACAACAACAACAACAACCTTCACTAAGATCGAGGGTACCTAAGAGGCATAGGAGGATCAAGTTCAGAGTAAGGAGATAATCACTCCTGATTTGGGGGTTGTGTTGACATCCCATTTGGCCATGAGCTGCTTGCTACTAGAATTCTTCCAGGGCATGTTTGAGGGCACACATTATGCTTTATTTTGAAGTAAGTCAGTACTGAGGCTAGTACAGTGGTGGCGAACCTATGGCACTCCCAGCCCTCTCTGTTGGCACACACACACCATTGCTTCCTCCCTTTCCCAGCTCAGAGTTCACCCTGACCAGCAGCCCAATGGAAGTGCTTTCTCCCTCTCCCCAGATAAAAGTTCACCCACCCCTCTTTTGGGCACTCAGTCTCTAAAAGGTTTGCTATTATTGGGCTAGTAGTTCTTTTCCTTCTAGTATTTTACAAGGTGTGCTTCCTCTACTATACATTCAAGGGTGCATGCATATGTTTTCTCAGAAATGCAATGCCAAGTTCCTCAAAGGTCAATTTCAAAATAAAGAGCTTGTGAAAGTTACTCATGCTTATTCTTTTTGACCTAACTTTTCAGAAAATAGTTTTAAGGCAGCTGAGCTCCTCTGGCAATATAGCCCATTGCCTTAATTACAAAGGCTCGCCCATTCACCAGAGACCTGCTGTTACTAACAGAGCATTTGCTCGAAAACAAGGAACCTTCCCCCATGTCTGTGGCTGCCAGAACCCCCCCCCCCCCACAAAGTTCAACTGTGCTGTTAAAAAAGGATTAGGACTCACCATGATTAAACAGAAGAGTTTAAAATGACAAACAAGCCTCTAAATGGGATTAGACCCTTAATGAAAGCAGTAATGAATGAAAGAAGCACTAGAATATTACCCATAAATATCCAGCAGATAGATTAGATCCCTGGATACTGCATTAGCAGACTCTATAAAATTATTTCAATTACTCTTCATCGATAAATAACAAAGCTATATTCCACATTAATAAAAAAAACTTCTCTACTGCTGTTTGGAGGTATTAAAAGAGATTTGGTGGGTTTTAACCCTTGAGAAATGAGAAAAAGGTAACAAAGAAATGCCAAGAAATGCAGCCAGCTATGATAAACGTGTGTTAGCCCCATGCACATTGATGCATATTTTAAAAACTGCTTAGGTCTCTTTATCTTATTTATCCTCAAGTTATGAGGAAGTATAAGAAAATTCCGAGACTGGGAATGGAAAACAATTGACGTTTTTAAAGTGAGTCAAGGGTGGCATGGCATTAGAAATCACGTCCTTTTGCTTTATCCCACTGCCACAGCTGCTTAAGGTATTGTAAGTATCTGAAGCACTAAGAAAAACTGGAAGACCTTTGCAATCGTGGGGGAGGAGCAAAGACTTGAACTGATGTTTATTGTGCCCTATGGAGAAGACCACTGCTTAACTAATCAAGCAAGGACCGAGGACTTCTAGAGTTTAGATTACATTTACAGCTAATCACAAGGGTAAATGTTTCACTGTTTCCTTCCATAACTGTAGAGGGCCTGCATGCACAAATTCCTGGGTTGCTCAATAAAACAAAACTCAAGTAAATGCCATCAGACTCCTTCAGGATCTTGCAAAATTCCATTTTCAGACTACAGCTACCAAAAGTGGATAGTGGCAATGTTGTCTGGGCAATTCTGGGAGCTGCTGTTAAAAAGAAAAAAAAATCTTGGTTCTGAGTTTAAGCCAGAAAATTATGAAGGGTCATCTCTACAGAACTCCACTGAAGAAACAGAGGTACCATGAATGAAGCGCGCACTCTCTCTCTCTGTAGAGATGAATTTCATGTCAGAGATTACTCTGGGCTGAAAGGATTTTTGCTGGAGAAACTCCACTCAGGGGATGCCCGAATGAGGCTCCTTCCATGTCCCCAACTGCAGCCCTCAAGTATTGTACCCTAACCTTCCAGTCTCCAAGCTGAGTATCTTAACCACTAAGCCATCGGGGGGGGGGGGAGTTGCACTGGAAAATATAAGTTAACTTTGTTCTACCTCTGATATCCTACTCTATCCAACTTTTAAAGAAAAAAGGAAAGTCACATGCACTATTATTCTTGCAGCTGACGGGACAGATGACCTTTTCAATATAGTACCTTTATAAATCTTCAGTAATGAAATTTCTTACAAAAGAAATGAGTAAGTCCAAGTTAAATCACTTTCTGCAATAGATTTATGCCGAGAACTTGGAGTTTGCAGACAGAAAGCTGGGTCATACGATAGATTGTCTACATTCTTTTTCTTGAAACCATAGTTGACTCCTAAACCAATGGATGGATGATAGAAACCTGGAAAGAGTTTGTCTAATAGAGGCAAAAGCCAGTGAAGTAGTTCTTTACATGAGGCTAACCTTGAAGCTGATGCAGAAGCCAGGCCCAGAATGCAGCAGCTAGATTAATAATGGGTGTTAATAGGACTAACCACCTCTCTAATTCTGTCTTGAGTTCACTGGTTACTTGTCCATTTCCGTTTTAGGTCCATGATTTTCGTATTAAGAATAAAACCCTAAACCAGTGGTCCCCAATCTTCTGGGACATTAGGGCTGCATTAGAGTGCCCAATCCCAAAAGAGGGCCAAATCTTAAATCAAAATATAACAAAATTATTAATTTTTCAATTTATATAAAAAGTAACCATTTGGAAGTTAATGAAATTTTTTAATGATATGGGTACCTGAGCTCTGCTGGCTAACAGAGCACCCAGAATAGACATAATGCTAATATGGAGGATAAATCAAGAGGGAGCTGCTAGAAAGAACCATAGAGACCAGAATAAAAATTGTTATGTTATTTTTTTATTTTTTTTAAAGGACAGGAAAAACAGCAGTAGATGGTGCTGCGTGAGGCCGGAAGAACATGTGGGTCTGAGGGAAAATGCAGTAAATGAGCAGGCTGGAGGACAACACAGAAACAGCTTGCTTAAACTATTGTAGGTATCTGCATGTGGCCTATGGGCTGCCTCCTCCTCTTCTTTTTCATGTCTATTTTTGAATTTTGGCTATCATCATGGTGATCAGATCTAGAATGGAGCATGCTGAGTCCCAAAGCTATATCAAATATCAAGGTTCATGAGTATATTACCCCAAAGAGTTATCAATTTTCTTTTAACTTAAACAATTAATTGGATTCCCATAGTTGGAGGCCTTAAACTATAACTTAGCATGTGCATAAACAAATCCATAGAATCAGATGTTCTGCACCTGAACACTTCTTCAGTTTATGCTTTGTTCTTCCTCTGCTTCAATCTTTTCCAAACATGCCCATACAATAACTGACTATATAACGGAGTGGGAAAAGCCTGCTTCACAGTTAAGGACACCATACTCATGTTTTTCTGAAAAGATATTAATATACTCTTCTGGGCTATTAGCACAACTAAAAATTGGTTGGACAGTGTTATAACAATGGAGGATAGGATTAACAGTGATTGCTACGTATTTCCTCTAATATTAATAGCAGTAATCAGCTCCTGGGAATCGGAAATAGAAAGGTGATGTTCCATTCATCTCCTGCTCTGGGATTCCTGTAAACATCTGCCTAGTCACTGTGTAAATAGAATGCTACATTGAATGGACTGCCCAGGATACATAGCCTTTCTCATGTCCTTAATACAGAGTGGCCCGTAAGTCCCTTCCTGGCCCGAAAGCCCTTACTCACCCTTATATCTTATGTATCAGTGTATCTGTGTGCTGTCCTTCATTCTCACTGCATAATAGTAAGCAGCACCATGTTCTGTGAGACATTTCCCTCAACATAGCAGTGGTTATTGTTCCAAAGGCTGCAGTAACAGCTGCCTTCAACTCATCTTTAGAATTATAATGCTGTTTAGACACAAAGAGAGTAGGGCTCTGCTGGAGGAGGAAGAAAGCTATTGGGCTGCCAGGCAGAGGGGAGGGGCAAACTCTGTGCTGGGAGGAGGGATGAAGCACTTCCATTGGACTGCTGGGCAGGGGGGTGGGGTGAATCCTGGAGAGATGGCATGCGTGCCCACAGAGAGGATAGCTAGGGACTTTTGGGCCACCCTGTACAATGTCTGAATATTATATTAAAACCATACCATCATAACGTGATACTCTTCAAATTTCCTATTCTCTTCCTAGAACTGGACAGCTCGCACTCCCAGTAGTCAGTCAACTGCATTAAGCTCTTAGCTTCTCCTTGAATCTCCAGAACACATGAAGTAAATAGCATTGTTTGTGGTTTAGCAGTGCCCCAGGGAAAGAGGGGATAGAACATACAAGAAGCAACCATTAGCCTACTTAAAAACAGAAGCAGCTGCTGAAGCCACAGGAGGTTTGGTCAAGGAGCTCAGCCATGAGATAGTCAAATAAGGTTAGTATGTTGGTCTTGCACAGTATGTAACTATATTATCCTGTAGATGACTGATTTTGAGTCAATGCATTGCTTTTGAAAAAGGGTACTCACTGAGCCTAGAAAGCAAAATTGCTGCAAGTGTTCAGACATATCATTTTTTCCACATATTTGATACTTTTTTAATTAAGAAAAACCCTGAAATGGGACTTTTTGACAGCTTGATCATGACTTCTTTGTCAAACAAACAAAAGAAAACACCCTATATACTCATCTGTGATGTGTGACAGCATCAGGACTAAAATTGAACCCTAAACCCCTATTAAGCCACAAAATGCTAGAGCCACTGATTTGAACTGTACTGAAGAAGATTTAGGAAGTCCTGTGAGAAGTACAGAATGATTAGCCTCATGAGTCATGCTCTTAAGGTCTTCTTGAAAATCATCCATAGTAGAATTTATAAGAAATGCAAAGAAAGCACAGGTGAAACACAATTTGGCTTCCAGAATTCTATGGGGTACCACAGAGGCACTGTTTATGATGAAGGCCCTCATACAAGGATGTAGAGACATGAGAGATGATGTGCATGCATGTTTTATAGATTATGCAAAAGCCTTTGACAGTTGCCAGCACGAGAAGATGATCATAGCACTGAAGAAAATAGGCGAAGATGATAAAGATATCAGAATCATCACCAACCTTTATTGGAATCATACAGCTCAAGTCAGAGTTGAAGAGCAGCTGACAGAGCAGGTAGGTTCAAATTCACAGAGATGTGTGTCAAGGCTGTGTGTTGTCCCCAACACTGTTTAATATATATCCGGAGAGTATTTTTTCAGAATCAATATCAGATTTAAACATGGACATTAAAATTAATGGGGAATACCTGAATAACATCTGTTATGTTGATGACATAGCGTTGTTGGCTACAAACCTTGCAGATCTTCAGTTGATGCTGGATTGAGTTAGAGCTTCAAGTGCAGAATATGGTTTGGATCTCAACACCAAGAAGATGAAATATTTGGTTATAAGCCAAACACCAACTCACAGCAAGCTAATGGCAGGAACACAAGAAATCGAAAGAGTGGACAACATTGTCAATTTGGGGAGTGTGTTAAATGAAGAATACAAATAGAAAAAATAAGATCCACCTTCATAAAAACGTGACATTTGTTATACAGTAGAGATTTAACTCTTGTTACAAAGACCTGAATAGTGAGATGTTATGTATTCCCACTGTTGATATATGGAGTCGAAATCTGGACATTGACTAAAGCATCTGAAAACAGAATCGAAGCTTTTGAAATATGGATCTACAGATGGCTGCTAAGGATATAATGTGTTGCAGGCGCACCCCCCAAAGAAGGACTCAGACACCGGTATATGTGGATAACGGCATTGGGCCACATTTATTGAATCATGGCCTAGTCCGAATTATAACTTTCAATTGGTACTCAGCCAATTATAATTCTTAAGGCAAGCAGGCCACAGTAACACTGGTAAGGTTCCTCCCAAAATTGCCGATGGCAATTGGCTACAATGTATCCATTTGTATCCATTTGTTTGTTGAGACAAACAAATTGTTGACCGTAGTCAATAAACTATCTACTGACCCCACCCTCTGACGTGTATCCGTAAAATCACGGGGTGATGCATGCTGAAGAGCTCCTGCCATCACCCCCTTGCCTGGTTCGTCGTTGACCGGTCAATGTTATTACACCTGTACCTGTCTAAGTGTTGGCCAGTCAATTGCAAAGCTGCCGGATACCTGTGGGTCATAAATATTTACCTTACCAGTGCTACCCGCCTAAGTGACCAAAGTCAAGAGCAAGAACCCCTGTATCAAACCATAGCAACAGTGTGGGATGGGCAAAAAAGCCAGAACCAGGAGGCCAATTGTAAATTCCAGCCAAAAATTCCCACCCGGCCCCGAAGCGACCAAAATATCACACTGTTCCTAGGGAGGGGGTGGAGGGAAAAACTTCTCCTCTCCGTCGCTTTTCCAAAATGGCAGCTCGGCTGCCTCATGGCCACCCCTTTTAAAGAGGGGTGGCCATGTCCCCTAACTCACCAGGATGTCTGAGTCTGGGTGGGGGGGGCCTGCAAAGAGTGCGGCGGCCATTTTTGGTGCCGCACTTGCATTGCAGGCATACCCCCCAAAGAAGGACTCAGACACCGGTATATGTGGATAACGGCATTGGGCTACATTTATTGAATCATGCCCTAGTCCGAATTATAACTTTCAATTGGTACTCAGCCAATTATAATTCTTAAGGCAAGCAGGCCACAGTAACACTGGTAAGGTTCCTCCCAAAATTGCCAATGGCAATTGGCTACAATGTATCCATTTGTATCCATTTGTTTGTTGAGACAAACAAATTGTTGATCGTAGTCAATAAACTATCTACTGACCCCACCCTCTGACGTGTATCCGTAAAATCACGGGGTGATGCATGCTGAAGAGCTCCTGCCATCACCCCCTTGCCTGGTTCGTCGTTGACCGGTCAATGTTATTACACCTGTACCTGTCTAAGTGTTGGCCAGTCAATTGCAAACCTGCCGGATACCTGTGGGTCATAAATATTTACCTTACCAGTGCTACCCGCCTAAGTGACCAAAGTCAAGAGCAAGAACCCCTGTATCAAACCATAGCAACAGTGTGGGATGGGCAAAAAAGCCAGAACCAGGAGGCCAATTGTAAATTCCAGCCAAAAATTCCCACCCGGCCCCGAAGCGACCAAAATATCACACTGTTCCTAGGGAGGGGGTGGAGGGAAAAACCTCTCCTCTCCGTCGCTTTTCCAAAATGGCAGCTCGGCTGCCTCATGGCCACCCCTTTTAAAGAGGGGTGGCCATGTCCCCTAACTCACCAGGATGTCTGAGTCCGGGTGGGGGGGCCCACAAAGAGCGCGGCGGCCATTTTTGGTGCCGCGCTTGCATTGCAGGCGTACCCCCCAAAGAAGGACTCAGACACCGGTATATGTGGATAACGGCATTGGGCTACATTTATTGAATCATGCCCTAGTCCGAATTATAACTTTCAGTTGGTACTCAGCCAATTATAATTCTTAAGGCAAGCAGGCCACAGTAACACTGGTAAGGTTCCTCCCAAAATTGCCAATGGCAATTGGCTACAATGTATCCATTTGTATCCATTTGTTTGTTGAGACAAACAAATTGTTGATCGTAGTCAATAAACTATCTACTGACCCCACCCTCTGACGTGTATCCGTAAAATCACGGGGTGATGCATGCTGAAGAGCTCACCCCCTTGCCTGGTTCGTCGTTGACCGGTCAACATTATTACACCTGTACCTGTCTAAGTGTTGGCCAGTCAATTGCGAACCTGCCGGATACCTGTGGGTCATAAATATTTACCTTACCAGTGCTACCCGCCACACGGGGAGGCATCCATGATGACTCACCGCCCCCCCCCCAAGACCGTCATCTCGGTCGCCAGGCCTGCTTGCATCACACCAAGAACAAGTACATACCTCCAGCCGACAGGTGGACCCCTTCTCCCGCTTACCAGCAAAAAATTTTCTAATCCTATCATCCGGTATCCAATGGCCGTCTTACAGCCATGCTCAGAACGGGATGGAGCCACAGCCCCGTCCGCTGACTGCCGGAACAGTCCAAACTAGGGAGATCCGCATCTCCCCTAAATTGGTGTCTCGGCACGATGTTAGACCATAGTGACCGTATATAAGCCATACGTGATATAAAAGCCAGGTCACAGCCCCCCGATGGTTTAGTAACAGCAGTGATCCGTATAATATCGCTGCCACCGGGGTGCCTGTAAAACATAGGGCGGTCCAGCATCCCTGTCAGACAGCAGGAATGGCCCCAGTTCCCGCCACCATGTGCCGCGCATACCATACCATAGCATACGTGCGGATGCACACAGCCCGGCCGGGGTCCACTCTCTGTCTCTGCAGCATATACTGCTGCCCAGTGTACATAGCTGTGGCCCACCAGCCCCCTGCCACCGGTGTGTTGGGATCCCTAGGATCTGTAAAAGAGGAGAAAAAAGGTGAAGGGCATAAACAGGTACTCATACAATGAGGGGACGTACATATCTGAAATTGCGCGTAGACGCATATCCACCTCGGAGTACCCCAAGCGCAGCCGCGATCAGCACGACGCCTACCTTAAGTAAATGGCGGCAAAACGGGCCCCACACTGCAAAACGCAGCACCGGTCACCCTCAGTGACTGTACTATGGTAAGTGTAGACCCATCCCGGTGGGAGAAAACAGGCTGGGGCGCACAGCAGGCACTGTCGAAAAATCATGTAGGGCACCAACCGGACAGATGTCTTGAAAACTTAGTAGCAGTATACACCACTGCCTACCGTGCTGAACCACCCGTGAGGACCGTATCCCCACTCGAGCCCACTCATGTGTGACAGAGACATCTTCGAGTTCCAGTGCCCTACGAGACACCTCCGCCTTACACAGGTGGTACCAACTCTGGCACCCCATCACTGATGCGGAGCGCTCCAAAAAGGCTACCGTGGTAGCTGCGTGGCTAAGAGCCACGTCCCACCTATCCGTATATAAGTAATGCCAGCCTCGTGCAAGGTGGGTCAAAAAACTCTGGGAAAAGGAGTGACACGTGTAGGGGCCGCGGACACGTTCCCGTGTCCACCCCTCCCCAACACGACACATGAACTCATAGTGATACGCCTTACGCGTGCGAGGTGCCAATGACATGTCCGGTTCCCTTCAGCTCGCCTAACGTCCAGCTATCGGCCAAACGTGGCGAGTGGAATTCCTCTGCTTCCGGAGTAAGGCACGGAACCGGGTGATCTGCAGGTGGGGGAAAGCAGCAGTAATGCCATTATTCATACCTAGAACATGTCTGGCCTGGAACAGCACATTAGGCGTAGGCTTCTCGAAAGGATAGACAAACTAATGTCACGACCCGGGGGATTTGCATGTCTGTGTGTTGACAATGTGCACCACTGCCGCATTGTCACGCCGAAATTGGACCACTGAGTAGGCCCACTCATTGCACCATAGCATCAGTGCTCTCTAAAATGGGAGGAAACGCAATGAAGGTGATCGCGGGGACGATCCGTGCACCCACCCTCAGAGTAAACCCCATAAGTCAGAGAGCCGGAGGTAGCTGACCGTACTAGATATCTAGGGCAGACCACTAGGTCTGATCTCCCATAAGAGACCCCTCTAAACCCAGGAGTAATGTGAGCCAGAGCAAACAAATTAAGGGGGCAATGAATTAACTACTATTCCCCAGGGCACACTTTATGTTTGGCAATCAATGCCAAAATCGCCATGGATATCCAAGCCACCGTATCAATGGTTAACCTGGATGCCCGCGCAACAGCATCAAGGCAGAAATGTGAGGTTAGAAGATGGGACCTCAGTCTATTCAGGCGCCAAGGGGACACCCAGTTCCCACCTGAGTGTCTGAATTGTGATGAGGAGACGCGTACACGTGTCCAAGCCCCGTTTAACCCCGGACCAAAAGTCGTTGAGGTAATGGGCTGGAGACCGAGACCCCAACCTGTGAGCAAATGCCCACTGAATGAAAGTCCCACATCGGTCGGGTGCTGAACCTGAATTAACGCAGTCAGAAGGGGGTTGGCCTTATCTAATTAAAATTCCCCTCGAAAACTAAAAACCCGATAGGTCTAAATCATGGGTGCACTGGCAAAAAACTGAAAGCCGAGTGCATATCACACTTGTGCCAAAACAGCACTAGAATTGCGTGAGCACGCCACCCATAGTAGCCGAGGCAACTACGAGTACCTGACTGAACAAGGTCATCAGGAAGGGCATCCCTGAACGGAGCACCCACAGGGTAAGCTGAATGGAGGATTATGTGACATTCACCCTTTTTTCTAGCTCAGTATGAGCTTCATGGGGGATACATTCGACTAAGGAAAGGTGGTTCCAAGAAGGGCCCCCGCTACTCTCATAGCCCCCAACTTCCTTAGCTGTGGACAGTGGAGCCCCCTCTCCGTTACCCTGGAAGGGAACCAGATTAGTAGCATCCTGGGGCCCCCAACACCCCCGAATGGATACAAAAGCCCCATTGAAAACCCTCCAGCAGGTCTCCCGCCCCATCCCTTCTTGGATGAACTGAGTGACATCCCTCCAGGCTGACTATAATTGGGGCGGGGGGGGGCTTAGGACAAGGTTAGTTGCTTCATACGGAGCTCTGATCGCCCCTGTACACCCCCACCTCTGCCCCGTAACCCACCAACCCGCGGGCACGCGGAGGCGGCGTGAGGGCCAGCGCAAAAAGGGGGCACTAAGTCGGTAACGACCATGGTGCTTAGTACACACATCGTCAGCTGAGCAGGCCGAACACAGTAGGCGAGCCGGAACCCCCCGCCCGACCAGTTTGCGTGGAGCCAGTGTCTGAACAGCCCGCTGCTCAGCATGACCACCATGGTACCCAAGACCAGGCACCAGTCCCGTGGGAATGATGTACACAAGCACCCTTGCTGACAGGACTCATCCCACCTCCCCTCGGGATATAGAGCCACCCTCGTCCACAGTCCTCACCATGAGCCAACTGTCATGGGCCTATCCGATCGACATCAGGATGGCCCAAACCGGTCAAGCCCTGTGGCATACCACAATACATACAAGGTATGCCGACAACCAGTTGGCCCCAAGGTGCGCGGTGGCTGATGATGGGACATCTCTTTGTCTCAGCCGTCCTGTCCTTCTCTCTCCTCTCAGTGGGCTCGCAGTTCAATAGGGAGAATATCCACATGTCCCCCTCCAGCCCTTACCCCTCATGGCCTGTGGCCAATAATCAACCGGGGCAAGTAATAGCCGGCCATCGGCAAAGCCCTTGACGGCACGTTCTGTATAAAGGGCATACGCAGCAGGATCCAGACAGCCCCTGCGATGCTCAGCACTGTCCCGGGGGCGGACACCCCAGTGCATGGTGGTGTACTACGGCGGGACCACACAATGTCTCTGTCCTCCTGTCCGTACCTCCTATCCTTATTGAGATCTCAGTTCATAGGGAGAATATATCCACGTACTCCCCCCCCACCAAATCTTTTCCCTCATGATCTGGGTCAGATGATCACCGGGGGGCCAGGAATAACCAGTCATCGGCAAGGCCATTGCCGGTACATGATGTACACAGGGCATACACAGCGGGACCTGGACAGCCCCTGTGACGCCACGTACTGCCCCGGGGGCGGAAACACCCACCCCCAACGACGTGCCAAAATGCAACCAAGGGGCACTGGGATAGGATGGCAAGTGATGCCCACCAGCCTCAATTGGCAAGGCAATGAGCACTGACCCCACCGCTGGAAATGGACTGTGATGTGTGTGCATTCAACTTGAACCTAATATTCACTAGTTGCACCCCCGTGAGCCGCCCCCACTGGGGGTTCCGGCCCATGGTGGGCGTCGGAGCTCGCGACCGAAATCGAGCTCTGGGGCGACCTCCAATGCACTCCAGCCGCAGTTCTGGACAAACGGGGAGCTGTGAGACAGCGGCGGGCACAGGCCGTAGTGTCTCGAGAAGCTCGACCCAGCTGGCCGCCTGTTGCATAGTGGCAGCAGTCGAAGTAGCCGGCAGACACAAAGGGGCCCGGTAGATAGGGAAGGGGGCCCCACCCACTGGATAGCTAAGGATGCCTCCAGCACAGCCAAACATGCTAACCAGGCATCCCCTGCCTCGAAAACCCCTAGTAAGTGGGCCAGGTGGGCCGGACGGCCCGCTAGGGATTGGGCCATAGGCCCTAATTTGAGAGCCTGGGCCAGAATAGGGCCATGCCCAAAACTCCGGCCCCTAATGGGGTAAAACGTGCTGTGAGCCAGCACCAAGCCCTCCCCCCAATCGTTCCGGCCCGTGGCTGGCAGCCGTGGGCCGAGGGCCGGATCCTCTGAAGGGCCGGCATGGGGTGAAAATGGGAGCTCATTCTGTCCTGCAGTACACAGGAATTGAACCACTGACCTTCCTCAGCGTCTTAGGCACTTAACACTCCGCGTCTTAGCCACTTGAGCCACCGCGATCCCCCTACGAGCTAAATAGAAAGATCCCTGTATGGGGATCGCGAAGCTCGGTTACAGGGACGCAGCCACGGAGGCAAATTCCTCCCTTTTGGCTGCAGCCTAGAGAAAAAGGAGAGCGAAATCAAGCCTCTCGCAAAGAGGCAAGCAAAGGTAAAAAGAAGCCTCGAACAGAGGCTAACCGAGGAGGAAGCGACAGAGCAAATTTCTCCGCCCCGTTGCTTCTAAGCCAATCGAGCCTCTAGCACAGAGGCGAGAAGAAAAAGAAGCCTCGAACAGAGGCTAGCAAAATCAAGCCTCTTGGAGAGGCAAAAAGGGGAGGGAGCGACGGAGAAAACTTCTCCTCTCCGTCGCTTTTCTAAAATGGCAGCTCGGCTGCCTCATGGCCACCCCTTTTAAAGAGGGGTGGCCACGCCCCCTAACTCACCCGGATGTCTGAGTCCGGGAGGAGGGCCCCCGCAAAGAGCGCGGCGGCCATTTTGGCGCCGTGCTTGCATTGTCCTTGTGACTAATGTAGAAGTATTGTGCCAAATGGATAAAGAACAAGAACTCTTTAAGATCATTAAGCAAAGAAAGCTCCAATACCTTGACCATATCGTGAGAAACAACATAAAATATAGACTACTCCAACTCACTCTGCAAGGACAGATCCCTGGGAAGAGAGGCCCTGGACATAGATGGACTTCATGGCTGAAGAACCTGAGAGACTGGTGTGGCATGTCTTCAGAAGAACTGTTCCGAGGAGTTAAGAACAGGAAGACTATCGCCATGATGATAGCCAATATCCAGAACGGATATGGCAGCTGAAGAAGAAATAAATTAGTCTGAATGAATGTTCTGCATTCAGAAATACTGATCCTAGAAAGCATCTACAAAGAAGAATAGAGGGAAGCTTTCCCATACAGATATCTTTTCAGGCACCAGAAACATTAGTGATGTCTTTTAAAAAACTTGAGTGTGTGATACTATCTATGACTCTTCCTCGAAGCTTCTGGTCTCAAACTGTGAGTGGCTGTTGCACAGTTTGGTATCCCAGCTCAACAAAGATGGTGATCGAAGGAATACCTAGCCAGCTATTTCTTCTCTACCACAGTGTGACTTTTTTTATTTGTTGAGTCATTGGTTTGATTTAATCTGACAAAAACAAAATTCCCTGATATTGTCAGTAGTGGAAAGGAATTAGCTGGTATAGTCCTGTATCTTCAAACTGATTCCAAAGTTCTGAAGGCCTCTTCGGTGGGCTACCTCTCACTTTTAATTTCATTATGTATTGTCTTTTATTAATTGAATCATGACTGTATTAATTGCCCTGCTCCTTCATGCTCTCCACTACCTTGAGCAGTGAAAAGTATTATTTATTGTAACCTTTGGTTTTCATTTGGCTGTTGGAGGTTGAGCAGTATTTAACTATATTGCATATATTTTGTGGCTTGAAGGTTTCCAGGCACCTGGTCATCATGTAAATAAATGGGCTATTAATAAACAAACAAACAAACAAAATAATAGATGTTAGTATTCTTATGATCTTTACTCATAAACATTAAACTGAAAATACTCTGGCAATGAAACATGCCACATAAGCAAATACAACTATATCCCCAAACACATAATCTTACTTATAGCACTACCATAGCCTTTCTTACCATTTGCAGACCCATAAAAGTAGAGCTGTTTGAGGAAAGAAAACCCTGAACCATTTAGGAAATTATACAATATTTGGAACTATGAATCTTAGTTTCATCATAATTACAGATTGCTAATACAGATTATAATAATTTGAATTTGAATTGGGAAACATGATGTTTCCTTTTCATAAGTATTTTATCTTATTTTTCTTGTTATATATCAATATATGTAGCAATAAATACAGTATATGATATAATAACAGATAACTCTAGCATATTAAGAATGTATTGTTGATTTAAAAAATCTCTACAAGATTGTACATTATCAGAAAATGTCCTACTGACTTTCAAATACATAGATAGACCATGAAAATCTGAAAAGAGTTCAAAGAAAGAGAAATAAAATCTTGAATTCATTGTGACGGTCCAACACTAAGATAAGAACAGCTCCCCTGAAGTAGCCAGAAAAATTGTACATTGGAAAATTACTGTACTTTTAAAAAGTAATTGGTTAAAATATTCAAATTCACTCTGAGCAGTTAGTTATATTAATAACTGCAGTTTTGAAAAGTAGTTCTTTACTTTCTTATTATTCCAAAATAAATAACAATAACTGAAAATGCTGCTTAAAAAACACACCAGTAGTTGAAATCCTATTGCTAATGTCATCAGCAGTGGCAAATAACTGCTTACAAATGGCTTCCTTTGGGTATTTCCAGGGCTGCATTAGACTTGTGCACAATGCAACAGAGTCGTGCTCACTCCTAAAATAAATGGATTAAGCTTTTGATCAGTGGCTGTTTGTGGCTACTCCTGAAGTCATTTCTGTTGTGCATGCAGAATTCAGCCAGAGTATGGCAATAGAAAGAGACCCTTCATACAAAATGTGTCTTAAATTGTGAAGTCACATGCACTTTGGAAAACTAATGGTAATTACCACCAGTTACAGTTACACTGAGAAAGGAATAATGCGAACTCTGATTACATTTCAGTTGTAATCTAATATTGTTATGCCTAATTGTTACAAAAAGAAATTCAAGCAATGTGTTAATTTGTAATTAGTTACTTTCAAACTCTGAAATAACAATATAGGTGAAATAGTATCCATGTTGACCTCATTCTCTTTCACTGTTGCTTTTCAAAACCTATTGTAGAAAGGAGAAGACACTTCTAAACAATCAGGCAGCACTGTCTTTTCAGCTTTATCCTTTTCATCAAAGCTGAATGAAAACTCACTGGTACAGTAAAGTTTCTCTGTGGGACAGTTAGTCAGGGATGAGGTTAATAGGCCTGGCCCCTTGTGTGAGTGCCTTTCTCAATCTCTGAAACCTCTAATTATCAAGCAAAAGAAGAAAGGGAGTCCTATAGAGTGACTCCACCCTGCCAGGCTGAGTTCTTTCCTCACCAATCGATAGGTAGCCACCTGCAGTGTTGAATGAAGGAATTTCCCCTCAGGTGGAGCATGGAGAGACCACAAAAATCAGATTTTCATCTCTTACTGGGCAACTAATCAAGGCCAAGCTAGCCCTTGAAGGTAGCAATAAGCCGGCAGGAGCACTCAGTAATGCACAGAGAGCATAAATAAATAACATGGCTAATGGCGGGGGAGAGGGGAATGATTAAGAGGACATGAGAGAGAAAAATCATACAGATGAGGCCATGGTAATGCACCAAGAGTATACATTATCTGTACTCTTTTATGAGAAAGATGCAGAGAGTAGGAAAGCAGGTTATGAAAAATGAACAGCATATGTACTCAAAACAAACAAAAGTAGCAGGGATGTTATGGAGGAACCTGGTGGCTTCTTTCACATTTTCTTAGCATATACCATGTTGATTATGTCTCTGTCTCATTATTAGCTTCTCTCATATCTACCAGTGCAAGCCCCTGGAAAGAACAAGACTAATGAGAAATCTTCAACCACTGTTCTTTGTTTGTAGCATGGGGCAAGACAAGGCTATTTGTTTCCTTGACTGAGAAGGTAATGACTCCCTGGGAAAGGATCATGCCAACTTCCCATGTCATAATGCATGTTTTATTTTGTGTGTGCATTAATTTAAAACTATCTTTGTCTACTGCTGTCTTACATAACATAAGAACATAAGAAGAGCCTTGCTGGAACAGGCCACAGCCCATCTAGTCCAGCATTCTGTCTCACACAGTGGCTCACCATTTCCTTCAGGGTATTCCCAAGGAGATGCCTTCACCTGCTTAGGATTCCCTGGAAATGGCTTTGAGAGATATCCTGCTTATCTCTCCAACCCCGAGGTTGTCCATAAGTATCCATAATTATAGCCATTGTCCTCCATGAACTTGTCTAATCCTTTCTTAAAGCTGTCAAGACTGACAGCCTTCACCACTTCTTCTGGCAGGGAGTTCCATAGACCAGTGATCCTCTGGGTGAAAAAGTACTTTCTCTTATTTGTTTGAGAACTAGTACCCAAAAGTTTCGAGTGTCCGCGAGTTCTAGTGTTGTGCGATAGGGAAAACAGTTTTTCCTTATCTACTTTGTCCACACCGTGCATGATTTTATAAACTTCAATCAGGTCACCTGTTAGACGCCGTCACTCAAGAGTGAAAAGGCCCAACCATTGCAGCCTCAGATGGTAAGGAAGGTGTTCCAGTCCCCTAATCATTCTGGTTGCCCTCCTCTGCACTTTCTCCAACTCCATAATATCCTTCTGGAGGTATGGCGACCAGAATTGTACACAGTATTCCAGATGGGGCCTCACCATAGATTTATAAAGAGGCAAAATGACACTTGCTGACTTATTTTCTATACCCTTCCTAATGATCCCTAGCATTGAGTTTGCTTTTTTCACTGCTGAGGCACACTGGGTTGACACCTTCATTGAGTTGTCCACCAGGACACCAAGGTCCCTTTCCTGGTTTGTCGCAGAGACTTCAGACCCCATCAGTTTATAAATGTAACTGTTTTTTTTGCCCCAACATGCATCACTCTGCACTTACTAGTGTTGAAGCTCATTTGCCACTGTTTTGCCCACTCCCCCAGTGTCAAGAGATCCCTCTGGAGCTCCTCACAATTTTCACTACCCTGTATAATTTAGTGTCGTCAGCAAATTTGGCTACCTTGCTTTTTATTCCTACCTCTAGATCATTTATGAAGAGGTTGAAAAGCAGGGGTCCCAGTACTGAACCTTGGGGGACCCCACTCTTTACTTCCCTCCACTTGGAGAAGTGTCCATTTAGTGCTACCCTCTGTTTCCTGTCCCTTAGCCAGTTGCTGATCCAGGACAAGACCTGTCCCTTTATTCCATGACTGGTAAGTTTATTCAAGAGCCTTTGGTGTGGGACCTTGTCAAAAGCCTTCTGAAAGTCCAGATAAACAGTATCAACTGGATCCCCCTTATCCACATGCTTGTTGACACTCTCAAAAAATTCCAACAGATTAGTGAGGCATGATTTGCCCTTGTAAAAGCCATGTTGGCTCTCCTTTAGCAGCACCTTCTCTTCTATGTGCCTATTAATTCTATCTTTTAGGATGGTTTCCATCACTTTACCTGGGACACATGTCAAACTGACAGGTCGGTAATTTCCTGGATCACCCCTGGATCCTTTTTTGAAAATTGGTGTTACATTCGCTACCTTCCAGTCATCAGGCACAAAGCCTGATTTGAGGGAAAGATTATATATTTTGCCTAGGAGATCGGCAATTTCATCTTTAAGTTCCCTGAGAACTCGTGGATGGATGCCATCTGGTCCTGGTGATTTGTTAGTGTTTAACTTAATAAGACATGCAAGGATCTCCTCCCTGGTTATTTCTATCTTGCTTAATGTTTGTTTATGTTTATGTTTAATTGGATTTATACCCCGCTCCACTCAGCCCAAAAGGCCAACTCAGAGCGGCTTACAACACAATAATATAAGTACAATTACAACAAAAAATTAATATACATACAATTAACATACAATTATAACAATATAATAATACAAAAATACAATATAATCGTAACACATCAAAATATAGACATAATATAACAGCATGAAAATACAATAGGAAAACAATAGTAATACAATACAATAAATTACACAATGAATTATACAATAGACACTTAATTACACAGTCCCTCGGCTACTAATCCCATGGCCCGCACATTATTGAACGGAGCCAAAGAAGAAGACAACCCGGCCCCAACACAGCCGAGGCCAGGAAATGGACCGGCAACTCTGGCGGTGCGGCTTTGAATGTCCCGCCGCAACAACGCCAGTCAGCTGTGCTCCCACCTCCCCCACCGGCGGGGCGGGGGAGGGAGCCGTGGTGGACTGGCAGGTGCCGCTCGTTCCACCGGCCGGCTGCCGGTCGAAAGCCCCGCCGGGCTTGGTGGAAGCTGGGGCGGCTTTTGAGGGCGATGGAAAGCCCTCAGGTGCCGCTCGTTCCACCGGCCGGCTGCCGGTCGAAAGCCCCACCGGGCTTGGTGGAGGCTGGGGCGGCTTTTGAGGGCGATGGAAAGCCCTCAGGTGCTGCTCATTCCACCGGCCGGCTGCCGGTCGAAAGCCCCGCCGGGCTTGGTGGAAGCTGGGGCGGCTTTTGAGGGCGATGGAAAGCCCTCAGGTGCCGCTCGTTCCACCGGCCGGCTGCCGGTCGAAAGCCCCGCCGGGCTTGGTGGAGGCTGGGGCGGCTTTTGAGGGCGATGGAAAGCCCTCAGGTGCCGCTCGTTCCACCGGCCGGCTGCCGGTCGAAAGCCCCGCCGGGCTTGGTGGAAGCTGGGGCGGCTTTTGAGGGCGATGGAAAGCCCTCAGGTGCCGCTCGTTCCACCGGCCGGCTGCCGGTCGAAAGCCCCGCCGGGCTTGGTGGAGGCTGGGGCGGCTTTTGAGGGTGATGGAAAGCCCTCAGGTGCCGCTCGTTCCACCGGCCAGCTGCCGGTCGAAAGCCCCGCTTTCGGTTTCCCTCCCTACGAAGATAGGCTCTGTTTTGGGCATGTGGTCTCTGTCTTCTTCAGTGAATACTGAAGCAAAGAATTCATTGAGTCTCTCTGCAATCTCTGTTTCCTCTTTAATAATCCCTTGCCTCCCATTG
This sequence comes from Bradypodion pumilum, assembly GCA_035047305.1. Lineage (NCBI taxonomy): Eukaryota > Metazoa > Chordata > Lepidosauria > Squamata > Chamaeleonidae > Bradypodion > Bradypodion pumilum. The sequence goes on along the minus strand of JAWDJD010000004.1, from coordinate 64,314,669 downwards.
TCATCTAATGGTCCAATGGCCTTCCTAGTTGGGTTCTTACTTCTAATGTACTTAAAGAAGTCTTTGCTATTTTTCTGAGTATTTTTAGCTATACGCTCCTCAAAGTCTTGCTTTGCTTTCCTGATTGTTGCCTTGCATTTGTTCTGCCAGAATTTATGTTTCTGCCTGCTGTCCTCATTTGGACAAGCCTTCCATCTTCTAAATGAGCTTTTCTTGCTCTTGATCACTTCCTGAACAGCTCCTGTAAGCCACATCGGAGTCCTCTTGGACCTGGCAGTGCCCTTTTTCCTTTTGGGTATGCATTCCAATTCGGCCTCTGTTATTGTTTTTGTAAACAGTCTCCATGCCTCTTGGAGTGTTTGGACTCTCTCAATTTTCCCTTTCAGCTTCTTTTTTTACTAGTTTCCTCATCTTTGGGAAATTTCCTTTTTGAAAATTTAAGGTCTCTGTGTTAGATTTTATCAGTGACTTGCAGTCTATGATCAAGTTAAACATAATTGAGTTGTGGTCACTGTTCCCTATTGGATCAGTCACATTAACATCTTGCACCAGATCCTGAGTATTACTCAGGATCAAGTCAAGGATTCTTGTACCTCTTATAGTATCCAAAGTCTGCATTACCAAACCAAGCTCTGTTCTTAAGCTGTAAAGTGTTAACGGCATAAGATAAACATTTGGAGGCGGTACACAGAAAGATCCTCCTCAAAGATTGTGGTATTTCTGAACCACAATCAGGTGTACCGTGGTAAAGGCAACCTTGAGTTGCCAGCTAATCTTTCGCATACTAGGTCAGGTGAAAGGAACTGCAGAATGAACTCACCAAAAGGTGCCTTCATTTTGGCAGTTTCATGTCTGGCCTAGACACGGAAGAAGATGATAAAAAGAAACAACTATAAATATATCCATACACTGCTCAAAGGATACATGCATGTGGTTTTAACAATAGCACTATGGAGGACATTTAGAATGGTGATGCTATAGGAATTTCTGCAAGAAGAGAATTCATAACTTGGCCATTCATCCTTTGGGTTGATTGCACCCTGCTACTCATGTTTTGTAAATAACTGCTTGGTGTCACATTCTAAATACTTTCCATCTTCCTTCCTGTTTGAACACTCTTGCTTTTTTTGTCTGTCATTCCACCCAGTTCTATAAATCAGCTCTTCAAGCTGTCAAAAGCAATTTAAGAATCTGACCACAACTGTGAAAAATGAACCTTCTTCAGATATCCACACACAAAACTGTAACACTGCTGTACCTGGCCACAGCACAGAAACTGTTTGGAAAGGAAGGATGTTTGATTACATTGCCTGGGAGATGAATGTTTCTGGACAGAAAATGATTTCCATAGAAAGTATTTGAAATGAAATTTCACCAGAGAGGTAGAGGGGCTCAGCCTGACAAACATAAGTAAACATATCTAGAAGACTATACATGTATAGTCTAGAAGACTATATATTTTTGTGAAACATTATAACATGCAGGATTGCAACTACTTGTAGAGCTCTTGCATGCTGCAGTGTTTCAGAAAGTTCAATTCACAGAAAAGGTCATAATCAAGAACTGGCAGCCTATCATGTTACCTTCCTATGTCCACAAAACCTCTACTAATGCAATTATATCACTGCAAAAAAGGTCTGAAATGTAATTCCCCAGGACCTTGGAGATTTAAATCCTTCAGTAGAACTGTCCAGGAATAAATATAAAGACAGCAGTTTAAATAAAATAAATTAGTTGAGCTTAATAGTGAAGTTGCCATAGGAACAAAATTACATTCATAACTAGTTTTTAGTAATCAAGAGCTAGCTGGTACATAAGAAGCCACTTAGGACATCTCTGTGTATTAGAGTTCTGTTGCCTAATCTACATAAAAGGCCCATGGCTTAATAGAATGAAGACTTTCAATATTCTTGTCTTCAGTGATAAAAATGTTTGTATAACTTTGATCACTTATGTTTATTGAAGGACTTAAAATATTCAAGTAACAATTTAAAATCTATATAGTAAGAAATGCAATGAACACTTTTCCAATTATTAGTACCTCAAAACAATAATTCAATCTGTTTCTAGTTCCAGAAAGTAAGTCACATCAAATCTAGTTGCAAGATGCTCCGTTTGGGATTGGATAGTAGGAACCAATTTAGAAGGTACAGAGATCTATGATTACAACTTTGGTTCAGTTTAACACATATACAGAGGAAATTTAAAAAGGTATACATGTTTTAAGACATGTATGTCTTATTTTTTGAAGTTGAATTGAATTATGATAGTAATGTTTAGTATGACATTTGCTCAAAAGAATTAATGTTAGCGTCACCATGGGACAGGCAGGACAGTCAAAGAAGCATGAGACATGAGACCTTACCTCAATGAGAATTTACCAGGGCAATGGATTGGACGAAGAGGTGGGGTTGAGTTTCTTCCACATTCTTCTGATTTATCTCCCCTTGAATTCTACCAATGGGGGAACTTAATGAATGTGGTACACCATAGAAAACTGGCTACACTTACAGTACTTTGGAAAGGAATTTAAATGGCATGTGCAACAATACAAGTGGATAGTTTGGTCAACGTTTTAGTTTGCCATAATTAGAATTGTCTGGACACTGATGGTAACCACTTTGAGTACCTCTTGCAATTGCAGAAGTCAAACATGACTTGTATTTATTTTTTGTTATTGGTATATATTGAGTATTACTATTTTAATACAGTTTCTTTCTTTTCCTAAAATGTGTATATGTTACAGTTAAAACTAGTTTCAGTTAAAACTAGTTTTCGCTAGTTGAAACCAGTTTTAATCGAACACCTTCGTTAGTACTAAAATAAACTTCCAATTAGGTATGAATGTCAGTTAAAGCCAGTTTCTAGTTCTAACAGAAGCGGTCAGTGAAAACTGGTTTTAACTAGCGAATACTAGGTTTAACTGAAAACTAGTTTTAACTCTAACATATACATTTTGGCACCCTCTATATTGGCTTGTCTTCATATCAGTACCAAACTTGAACCCATCATGTGGTTATAATTTCCACTCCCAAATAGTGATATATCAACAACCAGATTTAAGTATTTGGGAGTTATTTTGGGTAACAAATAACCCTATTACAAATTTATATCTTGTGCAGGTATGTTATGAATACTTGCTGAATCTTGTTAAATTAGACAGACTTGACACAAGCTACACCAATGAGGAATTTTCAAGCCCAGTGATCTTTATCAAGCAGGTCAGCTTGTGATTCTTAGTTCTTACCTCTATGAATATATTATCCCCAGCAAACATTGAACCTAAGTTTTCAGATTGGCACAAAATACTTATACTCCTAATACAGATGTCACTTTGCCAGTTTGCTCTTCTAAAAAGTACATATTACAGTGTTGGGCTGCATACATCTCCAAGATTCTTAGCATCCTGATTTATTAAAGAGATAGGCCTATATGACTCTTCCGTGTCTCGTGAGAATATGGTTTCTAAGGGTACTGTGTGGAGGCACTATTCCTGTCCTAGGTCCAATGACCCTGGCAAAAATATGTTCTCACAATGGAATGTATCCACAGAGAATAGTTCATTCTCAAGCATTTAATCCTAGTTTTTAAAGTTGTGATGATAGGGCTGTATGCTCCAATAAAAAGCTGATTCCAAAAAACTGAAACTATTGTTTTTTTTTTTTTAAAAAACTTCTTTACAGCTCCAGGATGAATTCTCTCCTGTACCTGCAATGCACTAAGCTGTAAATCAAGGACAAACCTGGTATTCTACCTCTTCCTGTGGAAAGTTTTCAACCACTCTGAAACTCCCTGTGGTCTTCCCGACATGAAATGAAATTAAACTACTCATTCTATTCCTGCCAGACCTTTATTTCAAGCAAGGCTCCCTACATGATTTATTGCAGTTGAAGAAAAAGAAATTATGTCAGGTATCTCACAGTGACAGAATGAAGACTTTCAATATTCTTGTCTGTTGCCTAGGTACAATATTACCTTATACAAAAGGGGTGCACTGCAAAGGTTTTCTCCGTGATCCAGAGAGGGTTGGCTGAGGAATAACAAATGTCTTTCTTCAAACCCTAGTTACATTATGCCAATAATTTATATGCTTTCAAAAATATGCTCAAAAGCAAAGCTGTGGCTATTACCACCCCCTTATTTCTGCTTTAAAACTTTAGTTCAAAGTGCCACCTTCAGGCTTCAGTCTACATTCATTTTTTTCATGCATCATTTCCCCTATAGTCTAGCAGTGAACAATATGGGATCACATTTAACTTCCCAGCAGGCCAAATATGTGCTCTCAACAACAATGGGCTCCCAACAACAATGGGGCAGCACACCAACACACAACTGAAAAGAGAGTGTAGTTCGTATCCCCTCATGTTTGTAAGAAAAATGGATGGCGTTGTGAGAGCAGTGATGACCAGGTGTGGCATCTAAAATTTTGGTAGTTTTACACCCCTGCTGTAGACACAGACAGTAATGCATTAAAACAAAGAAAGTTTGGCTCATTGTGTTACCCTACACAGGCTTCAGTCCCGCTTGTCATCTCACATTTTGTTGTATCATTGAAATGACAGGGCCACATGATTAGTGAAGTCCCAGTATGAAATGTAGTATGGTAGTGTAACGTTTAATGTATATGTGCATTCCTTGTTCAGAAATATAACAAGGTTTGTGATTTAACATAAAAAGGTATACACAGGTGTGGACAGGTGAAACAACCCTGTTTCCCCAATACATTGTCATAAAACAGAAGAGAAATTCCACAGATATATTCTTTCTGTGTGCCATATAGCATGATGCTGTGCATCTTGAAACAAGTCAGACTGAATTCTGTTGGTTTTACTCTCAAGTAAATGAGCACAGGATTGCAGCCGATTGCCTGTAATTACTGTAGTTACTCAGAATTGAGCAAGTATCTCAGAAGAAACTGCACAACATTACATGTGGCACGATGTTATACATGCCTATTCAGAAGTAAATCCCATTTAAATCCATAAGGCTTATTTCTACAGAAATGAGACTGGCACTGCAGCATTAATTTTTAACACCATGCATTTCTCTTTATGCACTTCAGAAGCCACTAATAGAGAAATTAGAAAACTCTTTCACATTGTTTCTTGGATTTGTTTGTTTTGAAGCCTACACATTTAGAGTGTAATCTGATGTTTCAGGTTCCCTTGGATTGTGCTAAATATAGTATAGCTCTTTGCAAAACCAATTCATTACCAGCTGTGATAGCATCCTAAAACACGGGTAGGAAAAGTAGATCGTGTTGTGTCAACAGACACAGCAGGCCACACCTGTGACAATCCTGTCTTTTTAAACTGGCACAACCATATTTGAATGATGAAGCAGACTCCTCTCTGACTTAAAACCTTCACTTGTTTGTTAGTTTGACTCATGAAATTTTCCTCATTCTGTGTCATTCCATTTTATCAGCTCTTATAGTAATCAGCTCTGAAAATAATTTTATCTTTGCCATCTCTGAAGTTTCCCTGTTTTGTGCATATTAAAATGACAAAAACAAACAAAAAATAGAACCTCAAAGTCCAACTGAAAATTAACTGGAAATCCAAAGTGGTGCTAATTGTTATTTTACAAATAAAACATATTCAATTACAAAATGTGTAACTGTGAAACATTAAGTAATCTTAGCTAGCATTTTAAGAAACTATGAAATATTAAAAGTGTTCATTATCTGTGAAGGACATCATACACTTTTGGGGCCAGGAAAAAGATGAATTAAATGTAAAACAATAAAACCACATCTTTTAATTAAAGTCGGATGTGGTTTCCATATTGCATTTGTATCTTACACACCAGATGCATTTTTGATTTGTTGCATGCAGAGTTTATATGGCATAATCCTTTTCCATACATCACAGCACGGTGTCACTGGTTTTATCTCCATTATCCACATTTCTGACAGCTGAATAGCTCAGTGGTTTAGATATTGGGCTGAGGAGCCAGAGGCTGAGAATTCAATTCTCCATTGTGCCTCCTAGGAGAAGAGCCAGCCTGTGAACTCATGGTTAAACTGTACAATCTCAGGGTGCTCCAAGAAGAAAGGAATGGCAAATCACGTGTGTATTCTCTACTTAGAAAACCCTGGAAAGGGCTACCGTAAATCAGAATTAACTTGTCATCTGGCAGTTATTATTCACATTTCTTTATATACAGATACCTCTGGGCTAACATAGGTATAGATAAAGATTTTTAATTAAAAATTGCAGTGTCATTTAAGAACAGCACAGTAGGCTCCAGAAAGTACACATTGAAAATAAGTTGAGAACGATGAAACCTTTCTCAAAATCATGTCCCCAAATGTTTTAGAATATAATTTTATTAATCCCCTAGTGATTAGCCACAATGACTGGGTACGTTGGGAAGGGTGAGGCTGCAGTTCAGCAACATATGGAGAACCACAATTAGAATACAATACAAAATGTGATGGGCAGAACACAGCCCTTCAGATGCTGTTGGATGGCAATATCCAGCATTCCTGCCCAAGAGTGATGCTGGCTAGGGCAGGCGGAGGCTGCAGTCCAACAATGTTTGGAAAGCCACACTTTGTCCACCCCAGCTGTAAAGATACAATAAACCAGAGATCGCCAACCTTGGTGCACCAGGTGTTCTTGAACTTCAGTTCCCAGAAGCCCTGATCAGCTGGTGTGCTGACTTGGGCTTCTGATAATTGAAGTCCAAGAACACCTGGGGCACCAAATTTGGCAACTCCTGCAATAAACAATTTACTGCTTTTTGGCTTATGGACATCAGCAGACCCAGCAGGTAGAGTATGATAAGGCTAAAACATTATCTTCTGCAAGTGAACCACTCAGATAGAACAGGAAAACAGACTGAACTATATACCACCCACACAGAGAGGTTAGCATATATACAGAGTGGAAAGTAGCTATTTTTGAAAGGAAGAAAGATTGTCTGTTGATTAATTGTTTAGATTCAACGGAGGCAATGGATATGTTTGTTAAATACTGTGCCTTTCCTTCTCCATTTCAGTATGCAAAACAAACCCAAACTATGAAGGGACTGCCTGCTCTAAACTCAACAAGACAAGACAAATGTCAAGATTAAATTGCCAGTGGATAAGAGAAGGAATGGCCAAGGAGTAAAAGATGGCATGGCCAAGTGGTAAGAGAAGGCATAGCCAAGTGGAGGGATGTGAGGTGGACAGCAATGAACAATTGTTGCTTGAGTACTCAGCATGGTTAAGAAGCTACCATATTCTTGGAAGAACTGATTAGGTTATCAGATTATGTGGTGTGTGTGCTGTTAAGTCAACTGTGAGTTTTAGTGATTCTTTTAGGGTCTTCTAAATGGACAGTAATTTAATTTAATTTAATTTAATTTAATTTAATTTTCAGATTTATATGCCGCCCACTCTGGTAAAACTTGACTCAGGGTGGCTCACATCATAATTTAAAAACACAAGATATACAATCACAATAAAAGCTAAACACAAACAGATAAAAACATAAAAAAGAATAAAACAAGATTTAAAAACCACCCAATTAAGCCCACCCACCCCTTCATAAAAAGAGAGAGAAGAGGGGGATGTGAATCATGATGCAAGCCAGCAGGCGGGGGACACATTTCCATCAGGTCCCCACAGCTGCCCTGCCAGCCAGGTTTTCAGATATTTTCTAAAGGACAGCAATTCTTTCTGTAATCGTAGCTCTGTTGGCAGGAGGTTCCAAAGGCCTGGTGTGGACACGGAGAAGGCCCTCCTTTGTGTGCTAGAGAGATGAGCCCCTCTAGCAGATGGAACAATTAGAGAGCCCCTCTGATCCACTCTGGTTGGACAGACAGACATTCTTGGGGTGATACGGTCTCACAGTACACAGAAGTGGTTTACTGTTTCCTTCTTCTATGGGGCATCCTGGGACGAAGCAGCTTGCCCAAATCCACACATTCTGGCTGCTCTGGGATGCACAATGGGGAATCAAACCTTCAACCTCTGGCCCCACAACCAGATCCCTAATTGGTTAGTTGTCTAGTGTTGCATTGGTAGCTAAGGATAAAGCTGCATCTCCAGGGATGTAGAAGCTTTCCAATTACTATTTCACTAGAAATATTGATGCCAGGTTTTCCAACTCTTCCAAAGCCCAGAAATCTCCAACAAAAACAACAATGCCTGTGTGTGGTCTGGATCTGAAAACATGCCTTTGTGTGCACAACTGTTTATTGAGGTTTATTCTAATAAGTTCGACAATGCAGCAGATGCACATATATACTTCAGCAAACATAATGGACTCTGAACAAGAAAGAACCAAGATAATCCTGTTTCACACAATAGAAACTGGCTCATCAGTATTTTGCATCAAAGTGAGGTTCTAAGTAAACATGACTAGCTTGAATAGGATCCAATTCCACAGAACAGACAATACCACCAACAGAAAAAATGCCAATGTGAGATGCATTTACCCCTGAGATGTTACTTAAGATGATTTGCTTAAGAGCTCAATTGCTTCAAATTATATACAGAAATGAGCCAGACAAGAAAAAGGTCAAGAGCTTCACAGCTTCATTGACTTATTTTCCTTTTCCCATCCTTGGTTTTACATAGGGTGTTTTCCCCCCCAAACAGAAAAACATACCCAAATTCTCACTGGAAAAAAATACTATTTTAAAGGATTGTATCCAAGATCAATGGAAGGTACCATTTCAGCTACTCCAGTAAATACAATGATGCATATTAGTGAAATCAAGAAATAAATAATAGTAAATGTTAGGTAGTTGGGCTGGATCCACTTCAACGTCTGCAAGAAGGCTTAAGGATGGGAAACCAAATCCCTCTCTCCAAAGATTTCATTATCCAGGAACAGTTTTCAATCTTTATTTACACATTCCTTCCTGCAGGCTAGACATCTCCTTTCTTAATAAGGAGACTTACAGGTGGGAGAAAAAGAGATGCTGCCTTCTTCTCAAGTCTCCACATCAGTGCTCACTGTGCAATTATATACAGAGTGCAAAATGAAATAAAGCCTGGCATTATATGGAATTAAAACTTGATTCCAGTTGACCCTCAGAGTTACAGGAAGCCGCTCCATCTTTATGCCAAACATTAAGAATGAGTGTAAAATAATAATAATCGTAGATCATCAAGAGCAAGAATGAAAGGCATTTGCCATTCTTTTACTACATTAGTTACATTACTACAGAACCTGACATAGTTGATATGGATAGTTTGCATGCAGCAAGGAGCCTCAGCTATTTTCATACACACAAGAGATAAACACACACAACACATGGATCACAAATCTAATTCACTCAAAAGGACAGCCCTATTATATCTATTTCAAATATAAGTTGAACTGCATCTCCAGACAGAAATAGCTGAAAACCTGGATGGCAGGGGAGGTGGAGAGGGAGCAACCATACCCCTCCCCCCACTGGCTTATTTAGAGGAGGATCACTCATGCTTTTATTAGTTTTTAACTAGATTTTTAATTGGTGTGGGTGGGAGGTAGTTTTTCAGTGTTTTTAGGAATTTTAAGGGTTTCTATAGTTTAAGCGTTGGGGATTTTATATATCTGAATTGAATGCTATACGCTGCCCAGAATCGCATGTTGATTGGGGGCAGCTATACAAATTGCAAAAAATAAAAAATAAGCACACACATATATTCTTTATGTACTTGGGAGTTCTTGGGAGTAGTCCTCCAAGCCTCAGGCTCAAGAAATGCCCACACCACACACTCTGTTCTTACAGTCCAGAGATCTACCTTTGTTGTTGTTCAGTTGCACAGGCGATTCCAACCTTTTGCGACCCTATGGACCACTGACCTCCAGGCACCTCTGTCCTCCACCATCCTCCTCAACTCACCCAGTTCTGTGCCCATTTTGTCTACAATACCATCTAGCCATCTCATCTTTGGCTGCCCCCTTCTTCTTTTGCCCTACACCTTTCCCAGCTTCAAGGCTTTCTCAAGTGAATCAATTCACTCAAACTATTTGAAGGCAAAACCCTGTCACAGCTACTCTATGGAGTTGAATCAGCACCCCCCCCACACACACACAACCTGACTCTTATGGAAAGAGTACAATCTAAATTCTTACATGCAGCACTCCAGACTCCTCGTTGTGCATCCAACACCACCCTTCGCCTGGAGATGGGCATGATGAAGGTGGAGGTGAGATTATGGATAGCTAACCTCAACCTTTGGCTCAAAACTCTGTTTAATCCCAATGGCCTGGTGCCCCTAACTCCCCAGAACTACCAATCAGCATTGAAAAAGAAAAATCCAGTCCAGACTACAGCATCTTGGGTTCTCCCAACCTCTCATACAGGCCAAGAGTCACAACTAGGCAAAACAGACCATTAAACAGAGAACACTAGACATGGAAAGGCAAGAAGACCTAGCCAGAATCTTGGAGACACATTGTTGCCTCGGCCCCATATCTGCTCCAACTTGAGACACCGTCATCAGACGGTATTTACCCTAGCCTGCTGCCAGGCTCTCCCTTCTGCAGTTCTCGAGGGAAATTTACAAAGGATACCAATGTCAGAGAGACTATGCCCCTGTGACTCTGGAGAAATTGAAACCACAGAACACATTCTATGTAGCTGCCCTTTCTATAAAGACATCCAGAACAAGTTCATATTTCCACTGGTCCACAAGTATCTTGGTCGGACAAACAGCAGATACACCCACTGGCTGCTATCTGATTAAAGAACCACCTTCACCCACAACACTGCGAGATTCTGTGCTGCAGCATGTACAGTAAGATCAGAAGTATAATCATACCTGTCAACCGTGGCTCTGGAAAATACGGGACCTGCGCAAACAGTTCTGCGCAGGTCACCTTCTACGCATGCATAGAAGGCTATGCCGCTTGCGTAGCCTCCTACGCAAGTGGCATAGCCTCCTACGCAAGCAGCGTAGCCTCCTACGCAAGCGGCGTAGCCTTCTACGCATGCGTAGAACGGAGCTACGCAAGTGTAAAACCCTTCTACGCATGCGTAGAACGGGGCTACGCAAGCATAAAACCCTTCTACGCATGCGTAGAAGGCGACCTGCACAGAAGGGCTACACAGTATCTCCTTTCCCCTGCTGCCAAATTCCAGGGATTCACAAATCAGCGCCAAAAACCGTGAAATCCCGGCCAATCCGGGAAGGTTGACAGGTATGAGTACCTGTCAGGACCTTCAACCAAATAATATACTTGCGCCACAGCATAGGCTAGTAATAACTGTAACACTAGTGACCTATGTACTAATTTTACTCCTCCTTAACACTGAGGAGAAATGCATCTTTTTAATCCCCCTCATGTTATCTTTTGTCTCTTGATATATTTTAGTTCCCCCATTTTAACTTCTGTTCCCTTTGCTGTTCTATGCTGGTCTTGGACCGTAATAAAGATTTGATTTGATTTTGATTTACATTCTTTTTCCTTCATAGATGTATTTCTAAATGATCAACATTGTTTTGTGTGAAATGGCTATCAGTCTTCCACCTGGAACTTGGACTCAATTGTATACTATAGAAATTATTATAATGAGGGATATGAGGGATATGATGGTTGGTTTCAGACATTTAAATTGGAAAAGTTACGACAAGCAACACAACCAATATGATTTATTTAGAAAAGCCTGAAGCTAAAAGAGGGAAGTTAATACTCTAAGGAGCCAAAGGATGTTCTTTTAATGTTGTTAGCTTTTTGTTTGCTGTTTTCTTTTTTTATTCTAGTGTTTTTCTTTCTTAGAATAAATATTTTCTTCTCTTAAAAAAAAGAAATTATTCAGAAAGGATTTTACATTTTGCTCCCACAGTGCTAATATGAAATCAACTATATTGCCAGGTTTTGAAAGAGGGACTATGCTGGCTTGGGGAAGGAATAAGGGAACTGCAATTGAAAAAAGTAACTTTTCTAAGCTCTGTATTGTACTATAGCTATGCTAACATTATGGTGGTGTGAGATAGTTGCCATTTTATGAACAGTAGTTTGACCTTGCTAGATGCAACACAAGATCTTCAATACACATATGAATACCCTGACTACACCGAGTGCTAATTATGATGCTGATGAAAATCTTGCTAAATGGTAGTAGAACTGAGCACTCTGCCAAAATAGCTCTGCCCCATCTCAGTTGCACAAACAAAGACTGCAAATAGTCCCATTCAAACTTATGGGAGAGGAACTAGCTCCCTCCTTCCACTCAATTTATAAATACCATTGTGCAAATAGGTAGAACAGGATCTTGTCTACTGTGATTAGAGGTAGAAAATAAATGTGTTCATTTTCACAATCCTGAGAAAAATAGTGTTTTTGCACTTCCCGAGTCTTGTTGTAAGAGTAAAAGTATCTCATGTTTAGAAATTGTGCATCTGTGAGAAATAAAATGAACACTATTTACATACACGTTCTAAAAAGTTAAGGGCTAAAATGCGTATCATGAGGAGAATTTTCACACAAACATACTTTAATCAATGTGAAAAGGTTGGGTAAGCTATCACGTGGCTAACATGACTCCCCCCATTACAAGTCAAAAGGCAGTGAATAATGTCTGGTAGCAGCAGGATGTTCCGCATGAGCATGATGTGATGAACATTTACAAAATTTCTTGTTGGTGGTGATTTTCACAGTCTCACTGTGCTGAGATGTCCTGCTGACACTTCCTCTGTTTTAGCAAGACTTCTCAGCTTTCCACAAAAACATGAGTTCTGCCTCATTTTCTTTCTCTCTTGCTCTTCCGCCAGTTGTTCTGCAAGGGAAATTGCCAAGTTCTGAGAGACTTAATGCTGTTTCCAGTAAATTTAGAAAAATACTGGTGCACCATTCTGTACTGGAATTGTAACAATCCTGAGTAGTTTAGTATTTCTTCTGTGCTTTCCAGGTGAATCCCTTGCAGGAAAGATATTATTGAATGCAGACACTGTGACAATCGTGAACTACTGGGTGTTTCTTCTCTCCCTGATGAATCTACCATAGGAAAGATCCCATTCTGAGCAGATAGTATAATAAATCTATGCAGCCTGGCATATCTCCCAGAAGAAAAAAAAACATTCATGAAACATCTTAGAAGTTCCTCAAAATTCTGTGAGTGAGGGAAATCTTGTGTAGAGAAATGGAAACGGGTTATTGTTCTTTGGTTTATCTGAGTGAGTGGAACCCTGGGTGATTCACATCTCCAGAGTGAGGATAGTTTCTTTTTTCCCCCAGGCATTTTATTTATTTATTTATGAATATTATATTTATTTAAACAGAGTGAGAATAGTTTCAGGAAGCGCCTGCAACCTCCTCTTTAAAATGTTTCCTTACCTTCCATCTGAGATAAGGCTACTAATACATGTAACCAAAAGCTCTAGGGCTTGTATTCAGTTCTCCACGCAAATGCAGTGGCAGCAGTTAGAAAACAGTTGTTTTGATGCAACTAGATTCAAAAGTATGCATGGGATAATCATACCTGTCAAGTTTTGAACATGAAAATAAGGGAAATTTTGGGCCATGCCCCCTCCTCCCCAAAATTCAGGCACACCCAAGAGCCTAGAAGAGGAAGAGCCACCAGAGCCAGAGAGGAGTGTTGGTGGAGGAAGAACCAACCCCAACTGCTTCCCCTCACAGGGAAGAAGTCAGCCAGCAAGCTAGGCTTACTGCAATAATTCTATTTTAAATTTCCCCCTATTCTCTGCTGACTGCATTTCATATTATGGAGATCTGTCATGGAACTGTTTTTTACACTTTAATCACTTAATTGTCTACTGTCTTAGCCTTGTGTTCCTCAATTTCATTTTTTTAAAACTCTGTGTTTAAGAGAAAACCACGGACGTATCCTGTTTATGTTGTATGCAAATATACTTGAAGCCCTCTCTCTCCTGGGTGTTACAGGGAAGACAATAAGCCAAAAAAAAAACCCCCTTGATTTAAAATGAAGTAGGAAATAATAATCCTAAACCAGCCATGCCTCTGTGGTATGCAAATGGTGTGGCTTGCAAAAGCTCAAAGGGAAGCGCAGCGGCAAGCCTATGGCCGCCGCGCTCTTTGCTGGCCCTGCCCCATAGAGCCGGGCACTGGAGCTGGGCGAGGGGCAAAGCCGAGTTCCCCTTTAAAAGGGGCCAGCTCCGCACAGCCTCGAGATTGGCTGGGCGAAGCGCCCATTTGCCCTCCACCCCCTCCCTAAGTAACAGTGTAGCATGTTCGTGGTCGCTTCGGGGCCAGATGGGAATTTTTGCTTGAACCTGCATTGGCCCTTGGTTCTTGTTGCTTTTGCCCATCCCACACTGTTGCTGATGGTTGAGCTACAGGGTGATATGTTCTCTGCTTATTACAGGTCACTTCGGCGGGTGGCACTGGTAAGGAGAAAGGGGATTACCCCCAGGAATCTGGCAGGGACACAGTTGATTGGCCACCGGATAGGACAAGGTACAGTGAGACTTGGGCTGGCCAATCAAAGGTGGACCACAAACAAGGTGATGCTATGATCTATACAGCCTGCAACACCTTGAAATTTGCCGGATATACGTCAGATGCTGGAGTCAACAAGTAGCTTCTGATCAGGGTAAACAATTTGTTTCATTGGTAAACAAATGGATCCAATATGGCAAATATGATTGGCATAACAATTGGATACAATGTTGCCAAATATGACTGGCAAACAAATGGATACAATGTTGCCAAATTATGATTGGCAATTAGGTTTACGCTTTACCAGTGCCATTGCGGCCCGTTTGCCGCAACACAATTTATGAATTAATAAAGTGGCCCAATTTAAATCCATCACAAGTGTCCGTCTCATTATTGGGGAGTGGGTCCAGCAATGCAGATTTGGGTCTTTTCACAGTCCACTTCAAACAAAGAAGCAAAGAAAAATCAATTCCTGAACAACATGTAATGGCTACTATATTCTTACCAAAGTACTGCTTTGTACAAAAAATAATAATTTGCAGTTAGATTCATACCATATATGACTTTATACATTAGCTGGATTCTCTTCTCTTGAGTGCTGCAGGGGAAAATAATGCTCATGGAGTCTAGCCTCCTGGCCATGCCAAACATTTTCTGCTTGGTTATCTGTCACATGAGTAGTCCATAATTTAGTTATTGATTTAGAGTATTTTAAAGCCCACTGTATGTTGCAAGATCTTAGGACAGGGTTGAATGAATGAATGAATGCAATAGGAAAGTCATGATTTGCAAGTACTGCTGGTAGAAATGAGAGTATATGTTTCTTGCCCTTATAACCTTCCTAACTCATGTACACAGTAGGGGGGAAAATAAAAGAAAAACACTCGATGGTTGCCAGGGCATGTCATTCATTCTGTTCAAGCAATTATTTGAATGCATATTTAATACACAATAAAATGAAGCATGGTAGTCCCACCCCTCCCTCCATCATAATTTCTGGTTAGCCTTAACATGCAGTGAGCAAAATGCTTTTGATAACTATGGAGCTGAGTGTTGGAACCCTGATTTTCCCTGCAACATGTAGAGAGATATCCCAGAGAAAAGAAGCTCTCCACTTTTGACTGCTGCCCCCAACTACCAAAGCAATTGTAATCGACAATGGGTAGAGGGGCTAGCATGCTTCATCTCTTTGTATATTCAATCTGCTTTCAAAATGAGTGCCAGCACGTCTCTCTCTTCCTTCAAAAATTGCAGCTTACAAGCAATAACACACAGACACACAATAATATGAGCAAACTGAATTCTTGAAAAAAGGCAGCAGTATCATCAGGTCACAAGATTAAGATAGTCCTGGGGAAAACGAAAGGTTTTGTCCTCCTTCAATATGATTTAATCTAAACTTTGTTCTGTTTATTTGTCCCACATGGCTGAAGGACATCCACCTTTCCATCAGTGAGCTGAAAACAATAATAAATAACATTTCAAAGTGGAAGATCAAGCCCTTCACAGAGATATGTAAAAAATTTGCCACCCATGAATTTTGAAATGTGAAGTACTGCAGAGGGAACGGGATTTGATTGAAGTTTATTGAACTGGTACAAACAGGTCTACAGGCAAATAGACATTCTACGATGGTTTATTGTTTAGTTTCCTTTGGACGAAAGGGCAGGAGTCATGTGACTCCTGCTGCCAGCCTGGTTCATTCCTCGCAGTTCATAGCATATCTGCATGATGCTGAATATGCTCTGTGCTTGCAGTATTTTCAGGTCTTCAGCCCAAGCCCACAGGGTTGCCCTCAGCCTTCCTCATTACTCCAGCTCCAACTTTTGCATATTGAGGCAAGTGGACAGATGCAAAAACAGATCCACTGAGGGTCAGCTTGGACTCCTCTTTGTGTACATGGATGTGCATGCATATGTACATATGCATAGGTACACTGCATGAAATGGATCTTAGATAAGAACATAGACAAACATATGAATCTCATCCCATGCCCAATTTTACATTCTGTTCCATCATCAAAAGTGACTATATCCCAAAGGTCTGCTGAAACAGAGATTCCTTTGATTCCTTATCTAGTCTAGTTTCCTAAAACTCCTCAAAGAGATTGCCTCGCTGACTTCCTACAGTAGAATACTGTATTTGAGAAAAATGCTACACCCCAAAATGGTCCTGTGCCTTTTCATTGTTGTTATGTGCCACTATGTCACCTCCATCCCTAAAAATCCTAACAGGATTTTTGTGATATGTGAGATATTAAAGGAAAAGTGTACCATTTCTACTTCCTTGTAAGTCCCCATAGCTAAGCAAGCATTTCAACAAAGGTCTCCTCCTAGTCTAACACGCTATCAATTATACCACAGTATCTCATGTCTTCTGGACACTCATCCTATTTTTTAATAAAGTCATTTTAACAAGGACACCTACTAAAGGTTGTAGTGAGAAAGGTAATCTCAGTTATATGCTGATGAACCTGTTATCATTGTTAGCATTCTCACATAGCATCTCTGTTATATTAATATTTTGTCTTTCCTACACAACGGTCACAACAAACTCCATGAAATAAACCAGGCTGAAAGAGTATGAAAAGCCCCAAGCCATGTAATCAACTTCATGGCTAAGTAGGGATTTGGAGTGCTATTCCAACAATCTCACTGTTGCATTTGTGCAGTGTCAGAAAATTGCTATGTTTTAGCTTTAAATATTAATTAAACCAGTCATTATTTTTCCTAATCTAGACACTAACACAGTTGCCAGAACTCTGCAAGATCAGATAGCAATTGAAAACACTGTTGCTGAAGTTCTTGGCTTGATTATCATTAAAAAGAAACATTTATACCAGGGGTCCCAACCTATTTATGCTGCAGGCCTTGGACAGCTGACCAGGCTGGACAACACCCCCAAAAGTGGAAGTAAATGTGCCCGCTTCCACATTTACGACAGCCATGGGCGCATTTATGCCTGACGTAACCATGTTTTATGGCTGTCGCAAATGCACCTGCTTCCATTTCTGGGTGCAGCAGAGGTAACAACGGGCTGGATGGAATGGTGTCGTGGGCCAGGTCCAGCCTACGGGCCATAGGTTGGGACCCCTGATTTATACTAATGAAAGAAACAGAAGGATAAGGGACCATAGGATAAGGAAGAGGTAAACTACTACAAAAATTGGATTGAAAAACTGTCAAAAATAGAAACTCATCCATGACTTTGATGGCAGCCTTTATCAGTAGAGCCTTATTATCTCCCCTTAGAGTGTACAGCAAATCAGCCCAGTTTCAAAATATGTGCCACTTTACATGAAATAATTCATTTCAACTTTTTCGTGTGCTTGCCAATCTTCCATCCCCTCTTTTGTGACACACACCACTGCCTTGGTGTCAGCAACATAAATTTGAAATAATATTTCCCTTCCGCTGAAGTCCTTGTAAAGCAGTCTTTATTCTCTAGCTCCTGGCTGATTCCAAAATGCTAGATGTGCCGCCTCCGCAGTTGAGTGCCCTGACAAATTCTTTATTTATTTATTTTTGGCTGGCAATCCTCAGAGTTAGAAGATAACCATAATCTGATGCATAATCTCTTTCCTGCTGTCTTCTGGATATACAGAAATAGCCCAATTTTGTCCAACAAGGGGAGACAAGCAATCACGGCAGGAAGATTGGATTTTAGATAGTACCTTTGCCCAATTGTGTAACCTTTCATGAGCATAGCAGAATCAAATTTACTGTTACAAAATGGCTCCTGCTGTGTGAGGGTTATATCTAAGTGATGAAAAGCACTGCCAGGTTTATCCTGAGGATGAATATGTTGCCAAGGATATATAAATCATTGCACATAGGATTGCAAAATATGAGAGATGTGGGATCAGTTGGTAGAATCTGAGGTGGAACTTCAGTAAAGACATGATGGATTTGACCTTATGGACAGACATGGTGCTTTCCAAGCAATTCAGATAGTGTAGCAGAAGGAAGATGAGGCACAGGTGTGAAAAGGAAATAGTAAAGTCCTTTTTTCTTATTCTTCTTAGAAAGTCTTTCTTATTCTCCCTAGATTTCTAATCTACTAGATCTGATACATGGGCTAAAACATGGTTTTCAATTTTGTCAGAAATTATTCTCATTAATTTAACCACTGTTTTCATTAATTGTCCGAATCCTTATATAACATCTGCCATGTTTAGCACACAAAACAGCAATGTAGTCTACAGTAAGGAAGCATACCTGTCAAGTTTCGGGAAATTTCTGTCAAACCCCCGTATTTTACACTCTTTCCCGCCATCATCCCATTTTAGTTAGACTGCATTAGACTGGAGTTAGACTGGAGGTCAGCACAGGATAAGCATAGCTGTCCAGTTTCCTGTTTTGGCTGGGAAATTTCCCTTATTTGACAGAAATTTCCTGAAACTTGACAGGTATGTAAAAGGAAGACCGGCATGAAATGTTGAGTATAACACCAATGATTTACACACCAGTGTAGTTGGTTCATATAATTTGCTGCAGGGCCGACATTGTAGCAGCTATGCATTATAAATAATAATATTGCAAGTAAGTCCTACGGCAGTGGCTCAAGTGGCTAAGATGCTGACTGGGAGGCGGAAGGTCAGCAGTTCGATTCCCGAGTACTGCAGGGCAGAATGAGCTCCCGTCTTTGTCCCAGCTCCTGCCAACCTAGCAGTTCGAAAGCAAAAAATTGCAAGTAGATAAATAGGGACCACTTTGGTGGGAAGGTAGCATTCCTTGTGCTCCGGTGTCTAGTCATGCCTACCACATGACCACAGAAACATCTGCAGAAGCAGACAGCACTGGCTCTTTGGCTTTGAAACAGAGATGAGCACTGAACCCTAGAGTCGGATACGACTGGCTTTCGAGCAAGTGAAACCTTTAGGTGTACCTAAGTCCTACTGATTTTCACTTTTTGTCTGAAATCCTAAACTGCTGCCCTGATTGGAAGAATATCCCAAATTTGGGGGGGGAGGGGTGTTATAAATAAACAAGCACATTAACTGGAATTTTGTCTGTGTTCACATGAAGTTTCCTTAACTCATCAGGCTAACGGCAGCTAAATGACCTAGTGCCAGTGTATTCTCAGCTACATAATTGACAGCTGAATCATGTTTTAGCACCTCATCAATTAGCCAGCCCTTATGTAAACTCGAATAGGATTCTATCCATTTACTAGGTAGAAAGTACCACTGGACACACTGGAATGTAATTCTGAATAAAAGATTCATATGATTCAACTATTATTTCCTTAGCTTTGTGTGCCCCCCCCCCCCAGTTGCATACTGAAAGAGTTTGGAAAGGTTATGTTTTGAGATTGCAACTTCAGAATAGACCAGTCCATACAGTCAGTGTCTTTGCTGAATACCTTTCAAGTATCCCGTATTGTCCAGGATTTCTCATATTTTGGCACTTGTTCTTCCCCTTTCCTGCCACTGTCACGTATTTTGAACAGCGGGAAAGGGGTTACTGCGCATGCATGCATGTGCGCATGCGCAGAACCAATTTGTGCATGCACATTGGGTTCTGTGCATGCAAAAACAGGTTCAGTGCATGCACAAATAGGTGCATGCACACCTTTGTGTGTGCAGAAATTTCCTGTATTTTTGGGAGCCACATTTGACGGGTATGCCTTGCTGCCTGGAGAATTCTCAGAGCTATAGCCAAAAATGAGTTCTTTCCAAAGTCTGAAATATACGACATTGCACAATGGATGGCAATTTGTATAATAACCCCTAGGCAAATCTACAAATAACACAAAGTCCCCCCCCCCTTTGGCTACATATACCATGAGCTGCGGGAGCATATATACATAATGTCTAAGTAGTCTCAGACTGATTACATATTCATTTCTACCTCACTTACTACCAAAACAGCATTTTCCTTTCAAAAATAATGGCATTAGCACATATACTCCAACAGTTGCAATGTTTGCCTGAGCTAATAAATAATTTAAGTTGAGAGGAGAAAGATTAGGTCTTTGAATTATAGCCATAAAGGATTAAATAATCTGCTCAGTGAGAATTCTCTAAATAGCATAGGTTGGCTCCTGGAGAGAGAAGAAAGGAGAATAAGGTTTTTTGGAAAACACTTTAATGTTAATGGCATTCACTTTGACTCTTGAGGCATGTACAAGAAAAGCAACCCCCCCCCCCCCCCCGAAATTGTATGTGCATTCAATGCAATGACAGGTTTCAAATACCACACAAAGTGGGAAGGGACCTGGGAAAGCAATCCTGTAAGGTATCATAATTAATCACTTGCTAGGCTAAACTGGATAGTGAAGATTGACAGGGGGGGGAGGATTGGTTAAATTGAGATGTGGGGCTGGATAAAAGCTTAGTAGATTCCCTGGTTTGCCAGAAAGATAAACAAGTGGTTTCCAGAACAAATCAAGCCTGAACTATCTCTGGAGGCAAAAAAAATAAAACTAAGGTTGGCATATTTTGGGCACATCATGAGAAGGAAAGATTCTCTGGAAAATATAATGTAGCTGGGAAAGAGAAAGATCAAATATGAGATGGATTGATTCCCAAAAAGGAAATCACAGGATTGAGTTTATAATTGTTGAGCAAAGCTCTTGAGGACAGGACTCTCATTCATAAGTCACCATTAGTTGAAGGTGACTTGATGGCATGTGACAACATCAGGCAAAATATGAAACACTATGCTATACTCTCTGTGCCCATTTCTTGTAGACTGTACAAAGTACAGCATGTTCCGAAGGTATCAACTGTTTTAGAGTACCGATGAAAGTGGACATTAGAGAATACATTTTCGCTGTGATTAACCTATTCCTCCCTACAATTCCCTCAAAGATAAGTGATGCAGAAATCAGATTAGCCAAGTAGGATAGGGGTTATCTCCTACTGACCAAACAGAAAACCAAGCACACTAAAGGCAAGATATGTAGGTGAGAAAACACATGCTACAAAAAACCAGTATCTCTCTCCATGTGGAAAACTACTTTTCCTAAAAAACAAGATAAGCCTATTCTCTAGTTTGAGTGTATGACTTGATCCTCTCAATCAGTTGTACCCCACATTTCTTTCAATCTGATCATGTATTATTCTCCTGCTTGTTTCATCCTCTCTTCACTGGATCCTATGAGGCAGATTGATACAACCTACCTAAATAACCCATGGTGAGCTTAGCTGAGTGGGGTTTTGATCCTGGATCTGTCTTATTTGGCAACTCAACACACCACCAAAAGAAATGAAATGCATATCCCCCCCCCAAATAAATAAATAAATAAATAAATAAATAAATAAATAAATAAATAAATAAATAAATAAATAAATAAATAAATAAATAAATAAATAAATAAATAAATAAATAAATAAATAAATAAATAAATAATAATAATTGGGCAACTGATTTACATAACACTTGCACATGTTACTCTATGTGTATTGGAACAAATTTAGAAATTATAGTTTCAGTGGAAATGTAAACACCTTCCATTTTAGTGGCAAGACTGGACAGGTTACCCGTGTGCTTCTGGCTCTGTCTGTTGCCCAGCTATTATGGGTGGATGAGGAACACCAGGGTTACCCATTCTGCTTTTCCTTCTCAAGATTCATACTCTTTGGTCAGAACTCAGATGGGCCAGACCTTCAAATACAGCTCACTTTCAAATACAAGACTGTCCTCTGACAACCATTCACACAGGTTAATGTTTGCTGTATATTAGGACAAATAGCCACTATACACTGATGTTAATCGGGTGTTGCATGCTTTTGCTGTATATTAGGACAAATGGCCACTATACACTGATGTTAATCGGCTGTTGCATGCTTTTGACACCATTTTGGGCTGAAATCAGTGAAAAAAAGAATGAAAGAAAGAAAAGAAAGGAAGGCATAAAACAGTTGTAAACATACCACATTCTGCCAGCATGCCATGTACATGTTTTACCTTTGGCCACATTATGCAAGAAAAGAAAGGATTTTGGAATCAGTTACAGTCTCTCTCTTCCAGGACTGCCTAGAATGTGACAATACATCACAGACTGAAGTTCACTTCCATATGTAAATTTTTGTCTGGCTTCACAGCACCATTAAGATAGTTGTTCAATTTCTGATTTTGAAAGAATGGTGGGAAGAAAATCTGAAAAGTACACTGGCTATCTGCTATTTTATTTAAAGAAGATAAGCTCATAAAATGTTGTTATATTATTAAATGTGAAACCCCTTCTCCTTCACCCTTCTTTGACTACAAGAAAGCTACAGAAGAAGCTGAAATTGTTAGCCTTGTCACTGCAATCCATTCTTTGACAACTTCGGAGCTGGCTTCCTACAACATGATATGAAGTTGTCTTTGCAAAACAAAACAAAACAAAAAAGCAACAACTGTGATTCAGCCGAGTGTCACTGAGGACATTTCAGGCTCTGTGTTGTTCTATGGCCATGATGGTGAACCTTGGCACTCTAGATGTTCTTGGACTTCAATTCCCAGAAGCCCAAGCCCCATGAATCTGCATGAATGGGTTTACTGCGATTCATCCAGCCCGCGCCACCCTCGTCACTCCTGGAAGCATAAGTAAAACATGCCCGTACGGAGCAATGAGGGCAGCGTGAGCTGGATGAATTGCAGTAAACCCATTCATGCAGATTTATGGGGGCTTGGGCTTCTTGTAATTGAAGTCCAAGAACATCTGGAGTGCCAAAGTATGCCATCATGGGTCTATGGCTTGTCTTGCATTTCCTCAATGCAGGCTGCTGCTCTTGGAGTGATGGAGGATGTTATCTTATTGTCATGTGAAGAAAGGCACAACTGTAACAACTTTTAGCCTCTTTATCTGAAAAGAAGGGAGTGTCACATTGTCTTTTGCTTCAGGCAGCAAAATATCTTGGGTTGGCACTCATATCTGGAGAATTGTGTTGGATTCAGCCTGTACAAAAATATTGGTGTGCTATATTGTCAGTCCTGAAATAAATCTCATGCTCCCAAATACCACCAGAATACTGCCAAAGGAGGAGAATGAAAGCGCGGCGCCAAAATGGCCGCCGCGCTCTTTGCGGGGGCCCCCCACCCGGACTCAGACATCTGGGTGAGTTAGGTGGCATGGTCACCCCTCTATAAAAGGGGTGGCCACGAGGCAGCCAAGATGCCATTTTAGAATAGCGACGGAGAGGAGAAGTTTTCTCCGTCGCTGTTTTTCTCTTAGTCTTCGGCTATTGAGCCCTTGCAGTTCGTTCCCGGCTGGGAAAGGAGGATTAATGCACGCGGAGCCTCGGATTGCTTGGCTACTGCGGTGCTTAGGCGCTAGGAGTTCGATCCCTGGATAGGGATCCTGCTTTTCTTCTCCTAGGGAGACATGGCTCCCAAGCGGAAGGCCCCGGCGCTAAAGCCACGGTCGAGGGAAAGAACTTTTACCGGCCCTGCGCCAGACGGGGGCCAGCCATTGGGTCGGAGGACCAGGGCTGTGCCCCCACGGCAGGGCAATGTGCCAGCCTTGCCCACTGGTACCAGTGGGGCTGCTCAGGTTGACACTTGGCAGCCGGGCTCCAGCTCGGTAGCTGGTCAGCTACAGGCCGGCCCCTCCGGGACTTCGGCCCTCGGCCCGCCGTTACCGGCCATGGGACAGGGCGGCATGGGGGGGCCTGGTGCGGGTATTCAACCCGCTGCTCCTCCGGCCCCTCATGGGCCGGAGTTTGGGTATGGCCCTATTCTGGCCCTGGCTCTCCTTTTGGGTAACCTTTTCCTCAACTGCCTGGTGGGCCGTCCGGCCCACCCGGCCTGCCTTATGCTGGGGGCTCTGGGGCAGTGGATGCTCTGTTAGCATGGTTAGCAGTGCTGGAAGCATCCTTGGGCATTGCACAGCCTCCTGCGGAGGGGGGCACCACTCTTTCCACTGGGGCCCCTTCGTTGGCCCCGGCTACCTTGCCTGCCGCAACGCTTCAATGGGCGGCCAGCCGGGTCGAGCTGCTTGAGACGATCTGGCCGGCATCAGCTGGTATCTCGCAGCTCCCCATTCGTCCCAATGTCCAGACTGGGAGCAGTCAGGTGTGGTCCCAGAGCTCAATTCCGGTCGCGAGCTCCGACGCCTGCCGTGGGCCAGAACCCCCGGTGAGGGCGGCACACGGGGGTGCACCTAGTGAGTATCAGGTTCAATTTAGTGCACCTACATCACAGCCCACTTACAGTGGTGGGGTTCAGTGGCCCTGGCCTCATCAAGTTGAGGCGAGTGGGCATCAGTTACCAGCCTATCCCAGTGCCCCATGGTTTCAAAATGGTCCCTTGTTAAGGGCGGGGGTGTCCGCCCCTGGGGCAGTGCCGAGCATCGCAGGGGCTGTCCAGGTCCCGCTGTGTATGCCCTCTATACAGAATGTGACGATGACGGCTTTGCCGACGGCTGGTTATTCCTTGCCCCTGGGTGATCATTTGTCACAGGTCACGAGGGATAAGATTTGGCGAGGGGAGTATGTGGATATATTCTCCCTATTGAACCGTGAGCCCACTAAGGAAAAGAAAGAGGGACAGGACGCCAGAGACAAAGAGCTGTCCCATCGTCGTAAGCCACCGCGCATCTGGGCGAACTGGTTGCCGGCATATCTTATTTATATGGCGGTATACCTTAGGGCCCGGCCTGATCTGGCCATTCCTATGGTCCAATACTTGGACAATATTTACAGGGCGATGGTTGATTTCCCTGACCCATTGTGGTTGGCTTACGATGAGGAATTTAGAATGAGGGTGGCCCTACACCCAGAGATGAGGTGGGATGAGCCCTGCCAGAAATTGTGGCTCTTGTACATGACCCCCACGCGTCCGGCGCCTGGGGATAGGTACCATTGTGGCCATGCTGTGCAGCGAACTGCTCCAACACAGGCTTCCCGCCAGCCAGTGGGGCAGGGGGTTCCAGCCCGCTTGCTGTGTTGGAGCTTCTCAGCTAATGGCGTGTGCAATAAGTGACAGTGTCGGTACAAACATGAGTGTCCCTCTTGCGCTGGCCCCCATGCTGCCTCCGCGTGCCCGTGGGCTGGTGGGTCACGGGGCAGAGGTAGAAGTGGACAGGGGGTGGGCAGGGCTTCTGCTGATGGAATTAGCCAGTCAAAAGGCCCCCTCCCCAGTTAATGTGTATATGCTGGAGCGATGGCTCTCAACTTATCCAAGAAGGGAGGACGCGAGGTACCTCCTGGAGGGTTTCCAGTGGGGCTTTCGTATCCCATTCGAAGGGGTGCGAGGACCCCAAGATGCCCCCAATTTAGTTTCCCTGAAGGGTAAGGAAGGGGTAGCTGCCCTGAGTATTGCCAAAGAAGTAGAGGCCAGAAGGGTAGCGGGCCCCTTTTCTGAACCACCTGTCCCTAACCTGAAGCTCTCCCCTCTGGGGCTAGTACCTAAAAAGACCCTGGGTGAATTCCGTTTAATCCACCATCTATCGTACCCGGCGGGTTCTTCTGTCAATGATGCTATTCCTGATGACCTTTGTTCGGTCAGGTATACGTCGTTTGACCAGGCCCTACGGATGGTGCGCTCTTGTGGTCCCGGTGCCCTCCTGGCAAAATGTGACATTAAATCGGCATTCCGATTGCTGCCAGTGCACCCTGGGGACTTTGAGCTATTGGGTTTTAGATTCCAAGGGAAGTTCTATGTAGATAAGGCCATGCCTTTTGGCTGCTCTATTTCATGTTCGGCATTCGAACGTTTTAGCACTTTTCTTCAGTGGGCCTTTGTCTGCAGGTCCGGGTCTCGGTCTGTAGCCCATTACCTCGATGACTTTTTGTTCGGGGGTGAACGGGGCTCGGACATGTGCACGCGTCTCCTCACTACATTTCAGACTCTAATGCGGGAACTGGGTGTCCCTTTAGCGCCCGAAAAGACCGAGGGCCCATCTACTACGCTCACATTTCTAGGTATTGAAATTGACACAGTCGCACAGGCATCCCGGTTACCTATGGATAAGGTCACCCGGAACTCCACGATGATTTTGGCATTGCTGGCCAAACGTAAAGTGTCACTTCGTGAGCTTCAGGTACTTCATGGACACCTTAACTTTACCTGCAGGGTGGTGACACCCGGCAGAGCATTTGCCCGGCACCTATGTGACGCCATGTCTGGCCTGTTAAAGGGCCACCATAGGGTCCGACTGACCAGGGGCATGCGGGCTGACCTCTCGGTTTGGCTCACATTCCTACGGGATTTTAACGGGGTCTCTTTCTGGAGATCAGACCTTTTGGTTTCCCCTAGATTCCAAGTACAGTCGGATGCCTCCGGCTCCCTGGGATATGGGATTTATTTTGAGGGGAGGTGGGCTTCCGGCCAATGGCCTCCCGCATGGCGGGGCACGGATCACCTCCGCGATCTTACCTTTCTTGAGTTCCTTCCAATCCTGGGAGCTTTGATGCTATGGGGCGAGGAGTGGGCCAACTCAGTGGTCCATTTTTGGTGTGACAATGCGGCAGTGGTGCACATTGTGAATGCTCAGATGTCTAAATCGCCTAGGGTCATGGCGTTGGTTCGCCAATTTGTGTTACTAAGCCTACGCCTAAATGTGCTGTTTAAGGCCAGACATGTCCCAGGCATTAATAATGATATTGCTGATGCTTTATCCCGCCTGCAGATCCCCCGGTTCCGTGCCTTGGCTCCGGAAGCAGAGGAATTCCCCTCGCCACTCCCGGCCAAGATTTGGACATTTGGCGCGGAGAGGTGAACCGAGCGATCGGCATGTCTTTGGTACCCCGCACGCGTAAGGCGTATCAACATGCTTTTGTACAATTTAGAACCTTTTGTGTGCAACTACAGTTGCCCGAAGTATGGCCCATTCCAGTGGAACAGGTTTTACAATTTATGGTTTATCTACACAGTCAGGGTTTGGCCCCTCGTACTATAGCATCCAGGCTGTCGGCACTGGCATTTATGGCCAAAGTGCGGGGTTTTGCTGACTGCGTGAATGATTTCCGCATACATCATGTTTTGGAGGGGTGGACACGGGAACGTGGCCACCACCCGGACACTCGCCACCCAATTTCACCAGAGGTACTGACCCACCTTGCACGAGGCTGGCATAACTTGTGTTATGATAGGTATGAGGTGGCTCTTTTTCATGTGGCTACCACGGTGGCCTTCTTTGGAGCGCTCCTCATCAGTGAGTTGGTACTACTGTCTAAGGCGGATGCGACTCGTAGGGGACTGGAACTCGACGTTGTCTATGTCACTAATGAGTGGGCTCAGTTGAGGATAAGGTCCTCAAAAGTTGATCAGCACGGCGTAGGCAGTGGAGTTAGACTGCTATGATGTTCCATTGCAGAATCTGTCCGGTTGGTGCCCTACATGAGTTTTAGGCAGTGCGTGGCGCGCACCCTGGCCCGTTTTTCTGCTACCAGGATGGGTCTCCCCTTACTAAATTCCAATTTTGGAAGGTGACCGGTATGGCACTAACCAGTGTTGGCCTCCCCGGGGCTCGTTACGGCACCCATTCATTTAGGATAGGTGCTGCATCCACTGTGGCTGCATTTGGGTACTCTGAGGCTGATATACGCCGGATGGGGAGATGGGGATCCATGCGTTTTGCATTGTATGTTCGCCCACTTCAGGCATGAGTACCAGTTAAGTCATTATTCTCTTTTCTTCTTTTATAGACCCTGTGTGTCCCCGCACACTGGTGGCAGTATGGCTGGTGGGCCACAGTTACATGCACTGGGCAGCACAGTATGCTGCGGCGACAGAGTGGGGACCCCAGCTTGGACTACGTGCAACCGCACGTATACGTTGGTACGGTAAGTGCGGAATGAGATGGCGGGAACTGTTGCCATTCCTGTTTTCCATCAGGGATGCTGAACTGCCTGATGTCCTTGTACTGTACCTCGGGGGCAATGACCTTGCCCAGGTCACTGGCCTTTCCTTAAAATTCACGATCTGCAGTGACCTAGCTTATTTGCATTATGTGTGGCCGTCCACAAGGCTGCTATGGCCCTTGACCGTGCTCACCGCTCAGTGAGCCGGGCAGTTGCCCGGTTCTTGTCAGACAAGGGTTTGGGTCATCTGGCACCCCACGATTAGTTTGCAAAATTACGATCTCTATGCAGGGGATGGGGTCCACCTGTCGGCTAGAGGTATGAACCTCTTTCTGGAAGATTTGCAAGCAGGCCTGGTGACCGAGCTGACGGTCTGGGGGGGGGGGGCGGTGAGTCTTCATAGACACCTCCCCGTGTGGCGGGTAGCACTGGTAAGGTAAAGATTTATGACCCAAAGGTATCCGGCAGGTTTGCAATTGACTGGGCAACACTTAGACAGGTACAGGTGTAATAGCTTTGGCCGGTCAACGACGAACCAGGCAAGGGGTGATGGCAGGAGCTTTACAGCATGCATCACCTCGTGATTTGACGGATACACGTCATAGGGTGGGGTCAGTAGATAGTTTATTGACTCCGGTCAACAATTTGTTTGTGTCAACAAACAAATTGATACAAATAGTTACATTGTAGCCAATTATCATTGGCATTTTTGGGAGGAACCTTACCAGTGCTACTGCAGCCTGCTTGCCTTAAGAATTGCAATTGGATGAATACACCAATTGAAAGTTATAATTTGGACTAGGGCATTATTCAATAAAAGTGGCCCAATGCCTTTATCCATATACCGGTGCCTGAGTCTTTCTTTGGAGGGTGCGCCTGCAAAGAGATAAGTTATCTAGCTTTGAAATTTCAAAACATGCTCAGAAGCATGCCAAATGCCTGTCATGTGTGACTCATATGAATTTTAAACCAATGTCTTACCACATAAGGAGGGAAGTTGAATCAGTTTGCATATATCCACCAGAAAGGTAAGAAATCCTATGGCAGTGATGGCTAACCTTGGCACTCCAGGTCTTCTTGGACTTCAATTTCCAGAAGCCCTGATCAGCCAGAGTGCTAACTTGAGCTTCTAGTAATTGAAGTCCAAGAACAGCTGGAGTGCCAAGGTTAGCCACCAGGGTCCTATAGTATTCTTTGGTCCTATATCTGGTGGCTACATGCATTGGGAAGACATTAATGCAGCCAGATTTTTCCAATATGCATCCTAGGTTAGTGGGAAATGATAGCAGAGCAAACCTGATCATACATATAACCTTGGCTATTTGAAAACTTTGAATCACCTTCTAACAGATCTTCCAACACTTGTAGAATCTAAAACACTCCAGAACTACAGATGTGTTCATCTTCTAGTGCCCAGTATATCTGTGTAGTTGCTGATTAGCACCATTTCCTCAGAGAGGGAAGAAAACAATATTTGGCCAAAGCCAGTGATGGCAAACCTAGGCCAGATGTGGCTCTCCCTGTCCTCTCTGTGGGCATGTGCACTGTCACCTCAGCACAGAGTTCACCTCACCCTTCTACCCAGCAGCCCAATGGGAGCACTTCCTCCCTCCCCCAACACAGACTTCATCCCACCCTTCTGCAGTGCGGGTGGCAGCCTGTTGAGTTTGGGAACTCAGTTTCTAAAAGGTTCGCCATCACTGGCCTAGGCAAAAACTAGCAAACAATGCAATGCTGCTTTGCTGTCCCCACCAAACCTGAAACTTAAATTTGCCTGTTTAAAATCCAGGAAGATTCTCACGGTACTATTATTCTTATCCCATTTGACTTCCACTGTACAAGGGGTGGTGAATACTACATTCCACTCTCAGCAGGGACATTATAAACTTGGCAGATTCAAAGCGTCAGGCTTACTAGTGGGCACTGTTGATGCTGGCACCCTGCCCTCCTCACTTCCTTATTCCAAGGAGCTTTGAGGTGGGGAGGGGAGGAGGCAGAATGTTTAGTCTGCCTGGCACATTCCAAAATGGCTAAAATAAATAGAAGATTATTAATGGAGCTGCTTTTTCTCAGCAGCATTGCCAGGAGATGCCAAATTTATCAAGAGGTTCCTGAAGAATGTCTGGAGTCTCTGCAGAGAAAAGACTAGGGTGACTTTTTACATAAGCAAACCTCCTCCTCATCCATTTGGAAAGAGTTCAGAGCTGACCTGCTCAGTATAGCCTCAACTCCAAAGATTTCCCAAAATGAAAGCTGTTTTGCCATTAGGAAGACTGACAAGCACATAATAATCCTTCATCTCAGGCTGTGCCTGACCTTTCTATTACAAATTATGCGGTTGTTATCTCAAGCTGAAGATCCAAGGAGGTAATAGCAAGGTGTTTGTCCTGTATGTCTCATAGTCTGCCCTATTACTCATCACCTGCCAGCAAGAATTGTATGGGGGACATGGTCACGTTGTCACCAGTAAGGAGTGATTCAGCTGCCAGTCCAGTCTCTACATGGAATAGAAGGGTGTTGTGTTTTGTTCTGTGCCTCAGGCAGCAAAGTGAATTCAGTTCCCCCGTCTTGCTCAACTCCAACAATGACTTTTAAGCACGTGTCTCAATAATTCTATTTTTCTTTTGCAAATAGATAGCAAAACAACACTTGTCATGCCAAAGCAAAGGCCTACAGTGGCAGGTCACCAGTTCAATACCTGAATATAGTATGATGGAATGAGCTTCTGTCTCTGTTCCAGCTCCTGCCAACCTAGAAGTTCGAAATCAAGAAATTGCAAGTAGATAAATAGGGACCACTTCAGTGGGAAGGTATACAGTGTTCTGTGTGCTCCAGTGTCTAGTCATGCCTGCCTCATCACCACGGAAACGTCTGCAGAAGTAGACAGCGCTGGCTCTTTGGCTATGAAACAGAGATGAGCACTGAACCCTAGAGTCAGATATGACTGGCTTTCGAGCAAGGGTGACCTTTTCATTTACTTTTACCTAAATCCTAGGCTGCAAATTTGCCCTATAAAATAGTATCCTCCCTGCTATGATAGGTATACTGAGTCTTTGTTGGAAAAAGTCAGAAGTGACAAGGTTTGTACATGTTTGTGTTCTGAATAAGCATTTAACAGAAATAACTGGAATGTGATTTTTTTCTTATTCTTTATTGACTTCTCACTCTTCTCTCAGTATTTCTACAACAAACACTAGCTTGCAATGGCATTTAGGTGCAACCCTTTCTGAAAGCATCAGATTTAGAATAGCTTTCCTGAGAAAATGTCAGTAATGTCAATATGAATTAATGAGCATGTTATGGAAACATTCTCTCAGTGGAGAAGGGAAGAACTTCCAGGTCAGAGACGATCCCTCAGCCTCATGAACCTGCAGTTAGTTTGACATAGGATAAGCTTCCAGGCATTCCAGTTGTGTCTTCATGAATCAACTTCCTGGGAGTCTCAGCAGCCAAGAGGGTCTCTATCTTTCACATTCACTCCCTGTGAACTTCATAATGATAAAATGATAGACTATACCATATCCCTTTCCCATTTCACCCTTCACTGGATCATTTTATGCATCTATTCCCGTTGCTAATTCAAACCAATTAAAATATAAAATGGAATAATTTGTGCAATTTCAAAGCTCCTTTCTCCATATTGAGAGTTATGTTTCTTTTCTCTTAGCGCCCAGCATGAACAATTCCCCTTCCTCATCGGCTGAGTAGCTGCCAAACTCATTTACTGAAATGCTTCTCAAAGCAACAGCAGCCTTGAAAAGGAATGGAAAAGGAGTTGTGATAGAGAGAGAAGAAGGAGGCTCAGGCTTGCTTTTAAATTTCATAGTTGAACACTTTTTGAATTGAGCAGTGGGACATTTCATTTTTGTCTTTTAAGTAATTACCTGACTTTTGAATACAGTTTCCTGCTTTGTTATTCTTTTTCTTTGAAAAGGAGAGCATCAGTCAAATATTGGCCCACTTGATCACTTTCCAAACTATCAGCTATTTCTCACCATGCATTTTCACACATTCTAGCCTTCATGGCACAAAGGAACACATATTTTGCAAGGGAGAATAGAATGAAGTCTTGGAATTTGCTTGCAGAAATGTTTGGTCACCTTTGCTCAAAAGCCAGTCATATTAGACAACAGGGTTTAGTGCTCACCT
Source organism: Bradypodion pumilum (assembly GCA_035047305.1). Classification (NCBI taxonomy): domain Eukaryota; kingdom Metazoa; phylum Chordata; class Lepidosauria; order Squamata; family Chamaeleonidae; genus Bradypodion; species Bradypodion pumilum. The sequence continues at coordinate 64,282,434 of JAWDJD010000004.1, read as the reverse complement.
CCGTTTACATCCGAAGAGCCAGCATTGTCTGTGTCTGCATACAGTTCTGTGGACATGTGGCAGGCATGACTAGACACATAATGTTGTTTACCTTCCCACCGAAGTCATACCTATTTATCTATTTACAATTTCTTGCTTTCAAGAATGTTGACAGGAGCTAAGACAGAGACCAGGGCTCACTCCATCATGCAGCATTCAGGTCTTGAACTGGTGACCTGCCAACCTTCCAATCATCAAGTACAGCATTTTAACCACAAAACCAACACAGACCAGATATTTTTACTGGGGAAAATGCTGGGACCATTCCCAATCTACAAAATATATGGATGAAGAATATATATGGATGTATATAAACAATTAAACAGTTTTGAAAACCACAGAATGTGACAACATTCTTTTGAAAATAATATTTTAACCCTACTGTATGGAGGAGAATCTGTGATTGTCATGTTCCACAACCAAATTGTCTATAGATGTGTGCAAGTTGATTGCATGCAACTGAATTCAATGTGCATTGAAGTGGTGGGGGAAGTTTCTCACCATGGATTTATATTTACTGAATCCTACACTTTGCTGAAATGATCAGCATAGGATGAATTACAAACTGAAAGATGAGTGGTAAACATATTGCAACTGTATTATCATGCAAATCTGGCTTTAGAAATCCCATAGGAACACTTTAGCAATCTGAGTAAAACTTGCTGATACCAAGCAATGGGGTTATCTTTTGTTTCTTTTACTTCCAGCTCTTTTAACCAACAAAAAACGCTGTAGCACTTTAAAGACTAACTGTTATATTTCAATGTGAGCTTTTGTGGATCAAGTCCACTTTAAAGTGCTACAGTGTTTGTTTTGCTCTGTTTATTATCAGAAAGAAAAGTAATACTTTATCAGCACTGGGGGGGGGGGACTGACAGCTGAAGTGCCAATGGAAAGTTCTTCTGGCCACCCCAGTCACAGAGATCTGAGGAAAGCTCAGATCAACCAATTCCCCAGCTCCCGTGATGGGTGGCATTTTCACATTTTGGCAGGGCAACAGAAGTGTGTTTTTTGAGGCAGAATGCTATTTATATCATTCTCATTTTTAGTAAGGTGGATCTCTTTGTTTTTGCAATTCCAGTTTTTTCCACCATTCAGAAAATACCAATATATATAAACACATTGAAATATTTGAGTACAAACTGAGCTGGACAGGGTACAAATCAGCTTGAAGCAAAACGGTTGCAACGTGTAAGATAAATAATTCAGTCTGAATCCAAGTAGGTGGTACATGTATACACACAACCCCAACCAGCAATTTCTCATTTCTAACATTTGTCTCTGAAATTTTCACAACAAAAATACAGTAAAAATAAAAATGAAGCCATAGCGATGGCATCTTAATACTGTAATACAATTTTTGTGTCTCAGAGAAGCGGGCAAGAAAATATTGGTGAAAAGAGAAATTAAAATCATGCTTCTAAACAAGAGATGAAACACAATCAGAGAATTATTTTAAAACATTATATTGTCTGAAAAGGCAAGTTACTCAAAATTATAATTTCAGCTAGAAAGAAATGTATGCTGTTTTTCTCATTTAAAAAGAGAAATCCTACTCAAACCTCCATCACAAGAGTTGTTTGTAAATGTGGGGGCCGGAAATACAGTCAGACCCATGTGGCTTGAAAGCCACGTACTAAGAGTTTACAGTAATACTGTAAAATACACTTTAGCAATCAGAGCAATAATTCAGAAATATCTTAAAATTGACGAAGGCGTCTTTTTTTTTGAAGAAAGTGGGGAGAGAGATAGTGTGTGTTCTATGTAGAATTGTGTGTTTTGGGGGGAAGGGAGAAGGGGGTGGTGATGGCACGCCCAATGGAGAGTTTAGAAGCTAGAAAGGAAATAGATTATGGGAAATATTAAAATATTAACTTGGAATGTGAAGGGTACAGGTTCTATTCTTAAGAGGCGGAGGCTGGAATTGGCGTTGAAGAAAGATAGACCCGATATAGTGTTCTTACAGGAAACGCACCAGAAGTCAAAAGACACGAACAAACTTTTTTTGGGATGGATTCAACATTATGAGATGGCGTTTGGAACTTCAAAAGCGAGAGGTGTGGCAATTATGATTTCTAAAAAATTAGGATTTGAGATTACAAAAAGTGTTGCTGATCAAGAGGGTAGATACTTGATTGTAAGAGGAAAAATAGAAGATGAGGAAATTATGTTGGTAAATATATATGCTCCAAATGACCATCAAGCGGAATTCTTAGAAAAAGTTCGGAAAGTAGTGGAGCCAGAAAATGTTGCAAAAATTATTGTGGCTGGAGATTTTAATTTGATAAGGTCGGGTTTAGACTGTATGAATATAGCAAGATGTGGAATTGGCTTGAAAGGGAAGGTTTTAGACAAATGGATGGATGCGATGGGTTTGAAGGACTCTTGGAGAGAGATTAAGGGCTCTGAAAGGGCATATTCTTTTTTCTCACACGTCCATGGGACCTACTCGAGAATGGATTACGTCTTTCTTACGGAAAACCTGATTAAAGATATTGAGGGAATGGAAATTGGGATCATCAAGGAATCAGATCATGCCAAAGTACTTTTGGAATTGAAATTACAAAAAGATATTCAAAGAGGAAGAAGTTGGAGGTACGATCCTAACCTATTTAAAGACCAAAAATGTAAAGAGCAAATCATGGAAAGGTGGAAAGAAAGTTGGCAGTGGAACGACAATAATGAAGTTAATTTTAACGTTGTTTGGGATACCATGAAGTCGGTTTTCAGAGGGGAAAGTATAAAGCTGGCGAGTATTAAATATAAAAGACATAAGGTAGAACAGATAGAAAAAGAAAAAGAAATAAAGCAGTTACAGGAGGACCATTCAAAAAGTAAAGGTAAAAAAACTTTCACTAAATTGCAAAGACTTAAGGCAGAGCTAATGGGCAAGGATATTGATAAAGTTAAAAGAGATTTGATTTATCTAAATAGAGAGTATTTTGAATTTAGTAATAGAAGTTCAAAATTATTAGCAAGAGCAGCTAAGGCTAAAAGGGAAAAAAGAGAAATTGGGGTGTTGGTTAATAAACAAGGTTTAAGGTGTAACAAGAATAGGGATAAATGTAAAATTGTGAAGGAATTTTATTAAGCATTATATGCAAAAAAGAGGTAGATGTGGAGAGGCTCAAAACGATTTTGGAGAGACAGTTAGGGAATGGAATAAAACAAGAACATCGAGAAAAAATGGAGGAAAGGGTCACCGATAAAGAGGTAAAGGAGGTAATTAGTGGGTTGAAGATGGGGAAAGCCCCGGGAGACGATGGATTATCGAAAGAATTTTATAAAGAATTTAAAGACATTGTGGTTCCAAAGTTAGTGAAGTTATATAATTATATTTTAGATGGAGGACAAATCCCGACCTCATGGTATAATACCATAATCGTTCTGCTGCCAAAACCGGGAAAGAATTTGGAAAAGGTGGAATCGTACAGACCAATTTCTTTTATAAACCAGGATGCCAAAATCTTCACAGCTATATTGGCTAATCGTTTAAACAGTTTTATGGGGGAATATATAAATGTTGACCAAGTTGGTTTTTTAAAAGGCAGGCACATGGCTGACTTGACTAGAAGGGTATTAGATCTAATTGATAATGTTAATCAAACGAAGGAAAAGGTGGGTTTATTATCATTAGACATTTTTAAGGCATTTGATTCATTACAATGGTCTTCAATCAAGGAAATAGTTAGAAATTATGGATTTGGGGATAGATTTAGAAGGGTAATTGATCTATTATACCAAAAAGGGAATGCTAGGATTAGAGTAAATGAAGAGGTTACAGATGTGGTAAAGCTTGAGGCAGGTACCAGGCAGGGATGTCCACTATCTCCTATCCTGTTTATCATGGCAATGGAAATATTAGCTAAAAATATAAGGGATGATCCAAATATAGAAGGGATACTGGGTAATAAAGTGAGTATGTATGCAGATGATACGTTGTTAATGGTGAAAAATCCAGAGGTGGTAATGGATAGGATTAAAGACCAACTTCAGGAATTTGAGGTTATAACTGGACTGATGATAAACTGGGACAAATCAGAACTGATGCTGTGCAATATGGGGGTAAACGAGATGGGAAAGATAGTGGAGACACTCAATATACAAATTAAAGAAAAGTTGAAATATTTGGGGATAACTATTTCAAACAAATTGGAAGAACTTAAACGATTGAATTATGACAGTTTGAAAGTAGAATTTAAGAGCAAATTACAAGAGTTTCAAAAGCTGAATTTGTCATGGTTCGGGAGGATTGCAATTTGCAAAATGATATTGCTGCCAAAGATTAATTTTCTCTTTGATGCACTTGCGATCCATTTGAAGGAGAAGGAAATCAATGAGTTTCAAAAGATGTTTAATAATTTTTGTAATGGAGGTAAAAAATCTAGACTTCCAAAGAAGTTTTGGTACTTATCTCAGAAAGAAGGGGGTTTGGGTATGCCAAATTTGTTAGCATACTATTGAGCATTCCAAATTAAGAATGTCGTGAAGATCTTGGCAAGAGAAAAGGCAATTTGGGAGGAATTGGAGATGAAAGAATATAGGAATATTGGCAAAATGATCTTTTTGGGAATAAAGGATAAACCGATAAAGACAAACAATACTATGATGAGAGGCCTCATGGAGGTGTGGAAAAGAGTAAAGAAAGATATGGTCCCAAATCTCTCTCCAATCTTGGAATTGACTGATATGGTGTGTTTTCCGATAAAAATAGATAAGGAAAAAAAGGAAATATTGGACAAAATGAAATTTCTTTATTGAAGGACTGGTTAAAAGTTTGTGATGATGAAAACAAGAGGAAAAAATATTTGAAAAGTTAAAACTGGACTGGTTTCAGAAATTGAAGGTTGATAACTGGGATAAAAAATATAGAAGGGAAGTAGGGATAGATAGAACAAAGACCGAATTTGAAGAATTGGTATTAAAGATTAGAAAAGGGGAAAAGAATATTAAGGGTCTAGTAAGCAAACTTTACATCATATTGAATAAGGGTAAAGATCCACAAGATGATTTGAAACGGAAGTGGGAACAAAATTTGAATATAAAAATAGGAGAGGTTGAATGGAGAAACAAATGGAAAAAGAGGATAATGAGAACAATGTCAGTAAGAATTAAGGAACATAATTTTAAAATGTTGTGGCAATGGTACTTGACACCACTGAGGCTTCATCAGATGGATAATAAAAGGGATAATTTATGCTGGAGATGCAAAGAAACGGTTGGAACATATGAACATATGTGGTGGAGTTGTAAAAAAATAAATGAATTTTGGAAAAGAATAGAAGGAGAGATTGGGGAAATAATGGGTAAAAGAATTAAGCTGGTGTCAGGTACCATCCTATTAACAAATGTGGAAGGCATGGGTTTGAATAAGGAGGAAAAAGAATTATTGGAAATTATGTTAACTACAGGTAGACAATGCATAGCCAGAAATTGGAAAAATGATGTAGTTATACAGTTTGGAGAGTGGTATAAGGAAATGTGGAGTTTAGCATTGAATGACAAACTGACATGGGAGATTAAAGTAAAAAGGGATAAATTAAAAGAAAATAGGTTTTGGAGTATTTGGAAGCTGTTTGTGGATCACTCTCTTATGGCAAGGGACAGTTTTGGACCTGTACCATCTCAAAGTGGTTTTTGGAGATGATATAGATACTAAACTCTCCGGGCATTGTAAATATTCACAGGGTGATGTGTAATTAGTAAAGAAATTAGCACTGAAAGTTTTTATGATTGTTATGGTTATAGTAATAACCCATAATGTGGGTATTCAATATTGTGGGCTATATTGCAAATAATTAGCTCAATTATTATCATGTGCTATCTTTTATGAATTTGATGTAATATTGTATTGTATTGTTATTGTTTTTCTTTTCTGTATGTTTGTTAGTTGTACTTTTTTGCTTTTCTGAAATAAATAAAAATTATATATATATAAAAAATTTTTTTGACCTTGATGAGGAGAAATCCTTCAGCACGTATTGCTCTAAAATTTTGAAAAATTATTTACTAGCAAAGGAAAAAATGAAATAGTGTGTTATCCTTCTGGCTTACAACTTTTTCTTTTTAAAAGATCAATTAAAAGTAATTTAAACATCCTGCTTGTCAAGTATTTCTTTGTATTTGACCTCAAGAGTAATTTTACCTGGATTCATCTGTGGATTCTAAATGACTACATGAAATAGAAAACCTGGATGTGTGATGTAACACTGAATGTCATAATGCAAGAGCCCTTAAGAGCACCCCTCTTTAACAGTCCTTCCTAACCATGTATTCTCACAGCAGGAGCCTTTATATAGCAACAGGAACATTCTTGGAGCCACTAGTAGCAATAGTAATAGCTATTAAACTTATATACTGCCCCATAGCACTTGGCACACTGTCCCCAACATACTTTGTACTCAATTTACTGACCTTGGAATGATGGAAGGATGAATCAACCTTAAACTCCTTCAGGATTGAACTCAGATTGGGAGTACAGTTGCAGTACAGCAGTTTAACCACTACAGAATGAGGGCTCAGTAGTGTGTGCCTCGAAACTAACAATAGAAAGTATATCTCCTCCCCCCCCAAAAAATAAAAATAAATGTTTCCCCTTCATCATTTAATGAGAGCCAGTTTCATGAAATCTAGAGCCAGTTTCATGAAATCTTAAAGCGGGGAAAGGAAGTTCAATCCAGTTTTCATTCTGGACATGTCCCCTTCATACTGCCCTCACCCTGTTGAAATGCCTACCATGTGACCAATTTTAGAGGAGTAAGAGGCATCTATTTGAGAGAAAAAAACATGTTATGTTCCTTTATACAGTTGGGCAGACCGTAGGCTTCTTTGCTTAAAACTTATTTTTACTAGGACTCTGAAATGCACAAATTGAAATTATGAGCATAAAAATGGAAAGGTAAAGGAAACTGCTGATGTACAAAGTGCCAGTCCAGGAATTCATTTTCAGTACCAGAACTGAACGTCTTGCAAATATTACTTTGTAAGCATTATAATTTTCTCTCCTACAACATGCTTCTTGATTTCAGTAAATTGATTGGGCAGCAGCCTTTGGTTGATGCTTAATCACTAGCAGTCCAAATCCATTGCTGATCTACTCCAATAACCCAATCTATCTTTCATTTGCATGATGCAAATTGCTTTACTCCCAAACATTATTCTTGGCAATCCCCAACATATAGGGATCCTCTGGAATGTTTCTCGGGTCATCATCAAAAGAAGCCAGTTTTTATTTATTGATCTTATTCATATATGAACTGTAATCTTCAGTACTACTCACCTTTAAACTCTTTTAGTTTTTCCAGCCACATATCATCAAAATGTGCAAAAACACATTTTAATGAATGCAAACTTGTGCTAAAGTCCTTTCCACAATAAAAACAAATTTGATCACAATTTGGTTTATTTTACACAACACAAAGTACTTAATTATTCAAGCTCTTTACTGTCTTGACAAGATCGTTAAATGCTTTAGTATTATGACTATGTAGAACTTAGCATGACTATAAATGGGACATATGGATATTTTACTCTTTTTAAAAATGTTAATTCAATTAAAAATTAGAAAAACTGTAGCTTCAGCTTTGATTTGCTAAATGCACATCCAAAACCTGAATAAAACAACCTGTTCAAAGGTATCATCAATCCCAGGTTTACATATTACCCATAGGATCAACATCATTATAAGGCAAGATATTTTACAGGAAAGTATGTTTGCACACACCATTTTTGGCTAACCTAGCAAAGGTAAGCATATTCAAAGATAATGGGAAGAAATCTATGTGTAAAAGCAAATAAACTTTATATTTTAAATGTCCATCAACCCTTTCCAACTTTCTGCATGTTTTTCTTACTTCTTTTCAGGGCACCAGCAGTATGTATGGTTTTTCTTCTCTGAGATTAATGGCCCTTCCATACTTTTCTTAGCCCTCAGTTCAATTCTAGCATCTCTGTAAATCATCTAGGCATCTGGAATGTACTCCTTACTTTGTCCTCCTCCTATATCTGGCCATATGCAGCAACTAGAAAATCCAGTTTGAACACCAAGCTGTTTTCATGAGATTTACACATTTTATGTCATGGGAAACAGTGTTTAATTGCAATTTATTCCTAGATACACCTATGTCTCTACACCATTTTATACAATAATATTTACTAGGCAGTTATTTATCAACAGTAATGGAATAAAAGTGTGAGACAGACAAGCATGAAAGGGTTGCTTTTCTAACAACCATTTTGGTCACTACAGTGTGGAACAGCACTGGGGCAATCAAAAGGGGAAGTGTAAGTTCCTCTCTAGCCCCTAACTATTCCATGACTTTCTGTCTATGAAACATTGGTGGCTATGTCCAATAAGACAGCCATATTACCTTGCTGTTTAATAAACAACACAGTGTACTAACCTACCACAGAAGGATACTAGGTAAGGACCTTTGGCCCACCCCATTCCTTCATTCTTTTCTTGTTCTTCAGAGTCTGATAATCAAGAATCTCTGAATGCACAGAATTATTTGTTTGTGTTTCTAAATATTCCACAAAGCTGATTAATATTATTCATCCCCTCAATTATTTTATTTTAAAAATAAAGTCTAGCGATTATTTTTGAATAGAAAAAATACATTTTACTGGGAATTATACAGAACAGTTAGGAAAGAGGAACAGTGAAATCATGACAAGTTAACCTTAGGGACCACTTCCTTAAAGTAAAATTTCTAAGTTCTACAGTTATATCATGCAAATAAAAACCCTATTAATTCACCAGGACTCAAGAGAGATTTTGAAATTTAACATCATCAACCTGCTAAAAAAGCAATGGTTCTCATTACATGTTTATCCCACGGTAAGTGGAGTGCAGAGGCTTAAATGAAATCATTCATGAGGCCTCCCATGTGTAGAATATAAGAAAGAGAATAAGGTGTTCTAAAAAGAAGACGCAACTTGGAGCAGTATGCTGGGACATTTAACAAAAATGCACACTTTCTAACAATGGAAATGTATGGGAGGAGGGCTTTCATGAACTAAGGCAGGGGTGTCCAAACTATGACCTGCAGCGCCATTCCATCCAACCCGGCCCACCCTAGCCGCTCCTGAAAGTGGAAGTAAAACATGCCCACACATTCACAAAATGCTGCCATAAATCCACCCCTGGCTGTCATAAATGCATTTACAACAGCTGCAGGTGCATTTATGGTAATGTTTTGTATAAGCACATGGGAGGAACCATGTGACCAGCCCACTGAACCACATAACCGTCCCACAGCCTGAAAAGTTTGACCACTCCTGAACTAAGGGGGTCTGTGTCTTCCCAATAACCAATTAACAGAGTTCTTTTTCTAACCTTTGACATTTGAGGTGGGACTTGTGCCTCTTTCCCTTCTTTTCTTGCATGTTGTTGTTCCATTCTTTGTTTAGAACAGTTAGGTTTTTAAAGTGCTACAACATTTTTGTTTTGTTTACTCCCTGATATGCTTGAAACACAGACTAACACAGCTACTGTTCCAAAAAATTCGACTCGTGGTTTAGTTGCTGCTAAGTTCATAACCATGATGCATGCAGTTGGGATAGATTGCTGCCAGCCACATGGCCAAAAGATATTTTCCCCTTTATTTTTATTCCTGTCTTTGTAACTGCTCCTCAGAATTGTAAGTAATGTGACTTTAGATTGGATTTTTTTAAAAATGCCAGATAGTGGAAAGAATACATTCTGAAAAGTTGTGGCTCTCTCTTTTATCCTTCCTCTGCTGCTTTCTTTCTGTATTTTTTTACTCTGCTTTGCAGGCGCACCCCCCAAAGAAAGACTCAGACACCGGTATATGGATAAAGGCATCGGGCCACTTTTATTGAATAATGCCCTAGTCCGAATTATAACTTTCAATTGGTGTAGTCATCCAATTGTAATTCTTTAAGGCAAGCAGGCCGAAGTAACACTGGTAAGGTTCCGCCCAAAATGCCAATGGCAATTGGCTACATGTAACTATTTGTATCAATTTGTTTGTTGACAAAAACAAATTGTTGACCGGAGTCAATAAACTATCTACTGACCCCACCCTATGACGTGTATCCGTTAAATATCAAGGTGATGCAGGCTGTTAAGCTCCTGCCATCACCCCTTGCCTGGTTCGTCCTTGACCGGCCAAAGCTATTACCCCTGTACCTGTCTAAGTGTTGGCCAGTCAATTGCGAACCTGCCGGATACCTATGGGTCATAAATCTTTACCTTACCAGTGCTACCCGCCAAAGTGACCAAAGTCAACTTACCCCTTTGCTCAAACACTAGGAACAGTGTGGGATGGGCAAAAAAGCCAGAACCAAAAGGCCAATTGTAGGTTCGGACCAAAAATTCCCACCCGGCCCCGAAGCGACCAAAAAATCACACTGTTCACTAGGGAGGGGGTGGAGGGGAAAACTTCTCCTCTCCGTCGCGATTCTAAAATGGCAGCTCGGCTGCCTCGTGGCCACCCCTTTTATAGAGGGGCAGCCACGCCCCCTAACCCAGATGTCTGGGTGGGTGGGGGCCCCACAAAGAGCGCGGCGGCCATTTTTGGCGCCGCACTTTCATTCTGCTAATTAAGAAAGGTATTAAGCAAAGTTCCAGTATATAAGTAATTTTTCACAACACAGTAGTTCACTAGACAATAAAATTTAACAGCCTGTGTACTAAGGAAATCTGACTGCAAATTCATCTAAACTACACACAACCCTCAGACTAGTAAGAAATCTTGAAAAAAACATTAACAATAACATCATCTTCAACAACAACCTTTAAGAATTATGTAGAGGCTTTTCTACATCTTAGGAATTTATATTTAGTTAGGAGTCCTGTTTGTTTTTGTCTTCTAAATCAAAGCAGAAGTGTTCATTCCATTCAGTTAACAGTTGCATCTCCATTCTTCAGAACTCAATCACTTATCTGCAAAGGCCACTGCTTCAGACAAAAGCTGGCCCAATCAATATATCTTCTTCTCACTTTTTAAAAACAAAAGGAGTACCAGGTTCCATTGCCAACATGAATGAAAGCTGCTGTGAGAACTGGTAACAGAACACCAAGGGCAAGGCCTAAATAATGTCTGTTGTCTCTCACATTTCTATGAAGACTTTCTGAATTGGGATAGCGGAATTTGATTTGTATTGGTAAATGTGACCTCCTCCATTCCTATACCCTTGAAAATGCTATCCAGAGGACAATGAGAGTTTACTGGTAGGCAAAATGATTAAAAGTACACAAGTGTGTTGCATCAGCTAAGGAACACTCTTAACTGTTAGGCTAGGTTGAATACGGGTATATAGGTGTGAATTCATCCCAGGCCTGGTGTGATTTTTTTTTTTTTGCTAAGACATGGTTGTCCTGGTGATGGGAATATGATTGTTGGGTTTCAAGGTGCTGGCTGAGTTCTCATCAAATTGCTAAGCTCTTCCAGGTGGGTGACAAATTTCCCAGTGACTGGAACTGAAGAAGAAGGTTTTATTTATGTGCATGAAATTGCTTTACAGTCTGGTCAACCTTTCCCACTTTCCCCCAGCTGGCAACAAGGCTCAATGGCTTAGTGTAAAGCTGTTTGGGGGATATCAGAAGACCAAGAGCCAGGGAAAGGGATGGATGAATGCTGGTAGGTGTGTTTGCCTGGGGACCATCATGTAATCTGCAAAATTGCAGGGAGTGAAATGCTACTATATGGCTTTTGAGCCTTTCTGTTACACATGTTGTGTGTGTGTGTGTGTGTGTGTGTGTGTGTGTGTGTGTGTGAATATCAGCCCCCCCCAATTAGCATTCTGCAATGCCAATCTGCAGTGAAAGGCCGAGAAAAACTGCCTATATTTTAAGCATGCTGCAAGTAAGTTTGAGAGCCAGCGCAGTGTAGCTGACAGAATGATCAACTGGGACTCAGAAGCCATGAGATCAAATCATTCCTTAAATGTCTCACATACTTTCAAAATGGGGAACTCAACCATCCATGCTGTGCGCATCAGTTTTGGCCCTAAGCATCTGTATAGCAGAGTATGCTGCTCCAGTATGGAGCGCATCCACACACACAAAACAAGTTGACATCACTGTTAATGAATCCATATGTATAGTGACAGGATGCATCAAACCTACACCAGTTGAGAAAATATACCCTTTTGTTGGTATTGCTCTACCTATGACCAGGAGAGAAGTGGCAGCAGACACTGAGAGAACTAAACAAGAGAATGACCCTCAACACCGTCTGAACAGATATGAGCCTCAAGTCCACCGGCTCAGATCCAGGAAGAGCTTCATGGCCAGAACAAAGATTCTTGAGGGTATACAAGAGCAAAACCAAATTAGAAGATGGAGGAAGGAGCTCACTGGACAAGGAACATTAAAGGAGGATATAGCTGAGGGTCAAAACCTCCCCTACATCACTTGTAGGACTCCTAATAGCCTGAGGGTCAGAGTGCCAAAATGCAAGACCAACATGCTCAAGTGGGGGCTGCTGGCAGACAGCAACACACCGTGTGAATAGATACAGAATCCAGCTGATTAACCGGTCTGCTGATTGCTGCCAGAGACATGCACTGATGAGGACTTGGGTTTGGGAAACAAGAAAGTGAAGCAAGTGGCTTCATTTTGGCAGTCCATAGTTTGATTGGGACATGAATGAAGAAGAAGACTTTCAAAACCCTTACTTTTTAAGGTCACCATATATTGGATGTGACTTGACAGCACAGAACAAAAACAACAATGATAAAGTCATGCAATACACAAGCCCTAGCAAAAATGATGGCAAACACTGCATTGTCTGGTCACATCCACTTCATGCTAAGGCACCTGCAAATTTCATCCTGGCTATGGATTGCATATTGCTTAATTAGATCCATTTGTCTGGAATATAACCCCTCCCCTTATTTGGGTGTTCATCATGATTTTTCTACAATAAATTGTATCAGAGGTGGTTTTACCATCAACCCTCACATGGCCTGTCTTTGTGACATCACAAGGCAACCAAATGATCTCACAATGACCCTTCCCATAGTTTCAGGGTTTAATCCTGAAATCCCAAAGTATAGGGTGCTCCTGACATCAGTTCTAAATGTAAATAATCATAGCAATGAGCTATTAAACTCTAGTTTTTAATACCCATTAAAACAATTATTAACTCATATCATAATTGTCTGCAATTATGAAACTTTCACTTTTGAGGTTGAACAATCAGAATGAGAATGGCAAAACCTACAGTATGCAGAACATTTACTGCCTCAGTACCCTGAAAAATATATATATAGATGCATCTTTCAGAGAACCTTAATCCATTGACATAGAATAGTAATAGAATAATGGGGTTGGATTAATCTGTGTTCAGCAAGATTATCATTTGTGTTTAGCAAGAAATTGTTTACCTTGCTCTACATTTAAACAAATTCATGTATGCAAATTCATACACAATAGTCAGCCTTCTGATGGGGTAGTTTCTCCCTTGGGAGAAATGGCAATCCTGTGTACCTCTTACTGGTATGCCCAGGCATTAACTCAGGACAACACTGAGCATTCCTCCAATGGTCCTGTCATAAATTTTAACACTGATTATCCATATTGGGTAATGAGAAGACAAAAAATCCCATCTATTCCTTTTCTTGGAAGGTCTCCCCTTTAACACATGCTAATTACCTGGCCCACCTTGTGATTGGTTTGCAGGGGTGTGTGTCTATACTTTTTACAACCTTTGACATTTATGTAAAGGTTGTTTTTGAACAGTACTGTCTATGTAACCTAACATGGCTCTCCTTGAAATCCAGTTTAAAAAGAACTTCCTTACACCCCTTTCATTCAAATAACAATCAAGGGTCAAATCTCCCATGCAGAGTTTGCATACTACCCCTTGACCTGGAGTACAAAAGTTTATCATTTGTAAGGCAAGAGCCTTTCTTTTGCTTTAGCTGTCTTCCTTCCTTTTTTCAATGTGAGGAGAATCTTTAGGACACACAACATTAATCTTTTTCCACCTGCCGTGGAATGACAGGAAGGACTGCAACCCTGCTCATAATATTCTGCATAAGGGTCTCTAAACTCCATCAAACTAGTATAAAAATGTCACATATGCTATGAAAAATCATTACAGGTGCTCCATTAGTTCACTTACTCTTTCTCTCTTTCAAGAATTATTTTCTCACATGAAACCAAGGAAGGGAATCACCCACAATTACTAAAGAAAGCATGAGAGCCAGGGGGAGGATGGGTGGAACAATTCATGTCCCAGTCTCTTTGTACTACCCCAGTAAAGAAAAGCATAAAACCATTGTTGAAATAGTGTTGGAAAGAGGCTTTACGTGGGAATGATAGTTAAAGGGCAAGGGAGCAGAGCACATTGTTGAACAAGAGGTGGTTCTCATGATCCTTCAGCAGGCTCTAGAAATAACCCATCTGGTTGGGTGATTGTGTGTTTAAATCAAATGGGTCCAATGGGACATGCTATTCTCAGGCAGCCTTTGGCACTCTGGTACATTGGAAGGGCTTATGATGCCAGCCTTGAGGGGAGAGTTCTTTAAATAGTACTGTGGGTTGTTAGAAGAAAATCTAGAATATTCTGAAAATCATCTTTGATTGAAGTTAACAGCTTTCCCTCATTAACAGCAGCAGAAAAAAACAAGGATAATTCTCTTATCTCTGACTAGAAGTACAGTATGAGATTTCCTGTAGTCTCCCCTGCTTCCATAGAGCATTTCCTTCTAAAATCCTCATTTGGTGCCAATTTAAGATTTTTGCCAATGGGAGGTTTTTAAAACCTTAATTAACAAAAAACATTCTGATACTTTTGCAGAAAATATTAAATATTGCTAATACCTGTACATGTAGAAAACAGGTACAATTCTTATTTATCACAAAAGCCAGCTACTGGGGCATACAATGACATCTGTTTTATCACGTTGAAAAATGAATGTGTTTCTTTGATCACTATGTGCTAAAAATACATTTCCAATGGACTTAATTCCACAAAATAGTTCAGATTCCTTTCCTGCCCCTATAGACAACACTAGTATGTCGGAGCCATATTATATAATTATGAGCAATAGCAACCAAGATGCTTAAGAGAACTAATGAAACCAAGAGTGAGGCTTTATGACTAGAGACTGCTTGCATTTTCTCATCTTGAAGAGGAGTGGAATATAGTAGATCTGCTATAGCTGAAGTTCTGGATTATTTTCATAGTACTGATTACTACAGACCAGAGGCTCTAATGGACTACTAAGACTATCAAATTCCCATCATAATAATTTTGATATTATTGGGTACAATATGCTTCTCTCTTTCAGAAGATTTCCTCACACTCATAAATAGATTCAAAACAAGGACTTGGTAAAGGTAAAGGTTTCCCTTACTCGAAAGCTAGTCATATCTGACTCTAGGGTGCAGTGCTCATCTCTGTTTCAAAGCCGAAGAGCCAGTGCTGTCTGCTTCTGCAGACGTTTCCGTGGTCATGTGGCAGGCATGACTAGACACTGGAGCTCACAGAATGCTCTTACCTTCCCACCGAAGTGGTCCCTATTTATCTACTTGCAATCTCTTGCTTTTGAACTGCTAGGTTGGCAGGAGCTAGGACATAGACGGGAGCTCATTCCGTCCTGCAGTACAAACAAGGACTATGAAGTTGGGAATCCAAGATTTACTCCAGTTTAGTAAGAGGTGACCATTTCTGCTTCTGTTCATCATACTAATGCATCTCAACCACCATCATTGTCTCCAAGAAACTGCTGGTCAGAATGGAACTAAGCAGAATGGGACTGAGTCAGCACACTGGCTTAAGTAATAAATAAATAAAATAATAAAATAAATAAGTACTTTATATATTACTACCCACATCAATGTCCGATTAAAGCAGAAACAAAGTGATAAATAAGAAGCACTAAAATGTGGTTTATGAGTTAACATGCAGAATAGTCAGTGGGAAACAGTGAGAATTGTAAGAGAAATTAATCTTCATGGAAAATGATACAGATATACTGTGCATGTTCATGGAAAACATAGCAAATAATGAAATAATGACATCATTCTTCCAAGAAGTAACCTGCTATCATGTTAATAATTATACAGAGGATAAAACCCATTTGTCAGAGGAATTTACATGCAGTTTATTGAAGGCTTAGATAAAACAGAGGTTATAGTGACTATGGATAACCTGAGTGTATCAAAAAGTTTTTGAACCCTTTAATGCAGATTTCCCAACCTTGAGTCCCTGGATGTTCTTGGGCTTCAAATTCCCAGTAACGCTGATCACCAGGTATGCTGTCTTGGGCTTCTGGTAATTGAAGTTCAAGAACACCTGGTGGTCCAAGGTTGGGAAACCCTGCTTTAGTGAAGAATGAGCTGATCAAAGCTGAGAATCTCTGGAACTTCATCATAGTGGTTGACATCTGCTGGTAAATCTTTTTCTTCCTTCATAAGAACATAAGAACATAAGAACAGCCTTGCTGGAACAGGCCACAGCCCATCCAGTCCAGCATTTCCTTCAGGGTATTCCCAAGCAGATGCCTTCACCTGCTTAGGATTCCCTGGAAATGATGTTGAGAGATATCCTGCCTATCTCTCCAACCCGGAGGTTGTCCTTAAGTATCCATAATTATAGCCATTGATACTCTTGTCCTCCATGAACTTGTCTAATCCTTTCTTAAAGCTGTCAAGACTGACAGCTGTCAACACTTCTTCTGGCAGGGAGTTCCATAGACCAGTAATCCTCTGGGTGAAAAAGTACTTTCTCTTATTTGTTTGAGAACTAGTACCCAAAAGTTTCATGGACTGTCCCCTAGTTCTAGTGTTATGCGATAGGGAAAACAGTTTTTCCTTATCTACTTTGTCCACACCGTGCATGATTTTATAAACTTCAATCAGCTCACTTCTTAGACGTCATCGTTCAAGAGTGAAGAGGCCCAACCGTTGCAGCCTCAGATGGTAAGGAAGGTGTTCCAGTCCCCTAATCATTCTGGTTGCCCTCCTCTGCACTTTTTTCCAGCTCCATAATATCCTTCTGGAGGTATGGCAACCAGAACTGTACACAGTATTCCAGATGGGGCCTCACCATAGATTTATAAAGAGGCAAAATGACACTTGCTGACTTATTTTCTATACCCTTCCTAATGATCCCTAGCATTGAGTTTGCTTTTTTCACTGCTGAGGCACACTGGGTTGACACCTTCATTGAGTTGTCCACCAGGACACCAAGGTCCCTTTCCTGGTTTGTCGCAGAGAGTTCAGACCCCATCAGTTTATAAATGTAATTGGGGTTCTTTGCCCCAACATGCATCACTCTGCACTTACTAATGTTGAAACTCATTTGCCACTGTTTTGCCCACTCCCCCAGTGTCGAGAGATCCCTCTGGAGCTCCTCACAATCTCTCACAGTTTTCACTACCCTGTATAATTTAGTGTCGTCAGCAAATTTGGCTACCTTGCTTTTTACTCCTACCTCTAGATCATTTATGAAGAAGTTGAAAAGCAGGGGTCCCAGTACTGAACCTTGGGGGACCCCACTCTTTACTTCCCTCCACTTGGAGAAGTGTCCATTTATCTCAATATAGTGCAAAAACAATAGCCTGGTATATAAATTCAGGGGTGGGTGACATTTAAGATCTTATTCCAGCCTCTTCTGTTAGATTAGCAACATTCAGAAATGCCACAAGGAACAAGACCCTGTATTCAACTGACTTTTAAAATAGCAACAAAATGTAATTTAAGATTTCAGTATATTCACAGTTCCCAGCATGGGTTCTGATGTATCCTAAACTTCCTTGGAGACTTTCTGCTGGAAGCATACATGAAAATGGCCTCTTGAACCACACTATTTCAGAGCATACCATTTAACAACTTCTTAAAGCTCTGCCTCTTGCACAGATAACCTTGATATTAAAAAAGACAAACCAACAAAAGGCAATTCTGTGCATAGAAATAGTACTGCACACAAACATTTGGAAAGGAATCCATGGATAAGGTTTGCTTGCAGTCTAAAGTCCAAATCCCAAGTCATATTTCATTTATACTGCCTCTATCCAATTTCTATTTCTTAAATACTTCAGTGTGCCAAAGGGAAGGAAACATCTCTCCTGTTGCACAGATGATTGTCTATGGCCAGATCCAGATAACAATAAAGCCTCCATTTGCACAATCCATACTCGAAGCAAATGCTATGCATATTTGAGAGCTCACACTGCTTTTCTGATACAGTGCTGTTTTACTACAGCTGGATTTTACAGCTTCCATTGTGCAGAAGAACATGGCTTACCTGTCTTTCAGACATGACATAGATGTAATTATGATCTGTGGAGAAGGCCATGTCACGAAGGATATGACTCCCATCCTTGAAAATTGGCACCATTTCATACTGGATGCCACCATAAGGAGGCCCATCTGCTCGGATCTGGAATATAAAGACATATATACTGTAGGTTAAATCATGGTCATTAAATATTTGGGAATATACAGAAATATGTTAACTAGATGGCTATACCATTGATGTTACAATCATATCCAGTTCAATATCTTGCATTCTATAATGGGATTATAATTTAAGACTGAGTACTTTACAATTTTAAAACATTACAACATTTTCACAAATTATGTTTGAAATGGTTTCAGTGGGGCTCTTTTTGCATGATCAAATGTCCATACAAAGACTAGGAGCAAGAGAATTATGCCTCCAGTCAGTACACTAATACACTCTTTGGCTTTAAGTGCATAGAATACTGACTCTTCTGTCTGCATATGCTCTCAACACTATTGGGCACATTACTTTTCCCAGACTGAATGTGTATGCAAGTAAATATTACACACCAGTGCCCGTATCTATGAGGGATATATTCTAAGACTTACAGTGGATACATGAAACCAAGGATAACAGTGAACCCTATATTTCTCACACACACACACACAATCACACTCACACTCACACACACACACACACACACACACACACACACACACACACACACACACACACACACACACACACACACACACACACACACACATTTCAGGATTGTTTCACTTCAATATTTTTAGATCTATGGATAACTGTAGCCACAAATATTGAACCTGTGGACATGGCAGGGGTGGGGACAACCTGTACTCATATACAATAACTCAACTCTTTTACCCATCATGCGGTTTGATCAAGAAAAAGGGCTAGTACACCATTTCTAAATGTTGGGTAAAAGCGACTGAATACATTGCTAGATTACGAAGGTTTTCCCCTTTCAGTTAAATATGAAAATGGAATGTTGTTTATCTTGTGAAAATACTCTTAATCCCTGAAACTCAACAAGGTGGGAAAACAGGCAACCTTTGGACCATATAGATGTGGACGACTGAGGAGGAAAGGAGGGAGAAGGAAACTCTCTTTTTATCTCGTATTTTAATTTTTTTCAATTTAATGTTTATTTGTACATACAGAAGCACATTTTTAAATATTCCCTAAACTTTAAAGAGAAATGCAATGCAATGTATCCAATAGAGGAGTGAAACCTATAAAGTATGATTTGAAGCTACTTTAACTGCCACAAGTTTCACGTAGTAGAATGCGCGAGTCAATGTCCATCCACAAAATAGTGATTTACTCCCAAAGAGCCAGTGTATTAGAGAGAAGGATGTTTAGCTGTTTCCTTCATTTTAACTATTTGGTTCAGATGGATTTTCTTTATTTATTTTTTTAAGTGAAGGAGTACTGATTATTATAGTCCTGTATTTAGAGTATGACATAACATAGCCTTTACTGGTATTATCAATCATGGAACTATGTTGACTTTTGTGTTTAATCCATTTTGAAAATTGGATTTTGATAATGGAATTTCAGGGGTGGGTGGGATTGTCATCAATATTCATGAGGTTGGGCGGAAAATATTTGGGTATTATTCTAGGTGGCAAATTACCAGTTGTTCTGCTTTTGTGATATTTTTGTCATCATGAAGTGTGCTATCTGGATTATCTGTCTGAAACACAGGTTCAATGTTCTGATAAAGATTCTAAAGCAAAATAACCATTATAGATTTCCCCTCTTCCAATACAGGCATCTCATTTCTGTTAAAAAAAATGTTTCTGATCCCAGTAAAGAAAACATAGTTCTCAGCAAATAAACAAATGAAGTTTATATGGGCTAGTTTTGTATTGGCGTGCTGGTACTAGTGATATTTTCGAGATGATTATGCAAATCCCTCCCCTGCAGGAAAACTCAGCTCAAATTGTAACAGACCCCACTGTATGTGGTGAGAGTACTTGAACATATACCAGTGTGTTTCCAAATGTTAATAATTGATGGCCTTGGGGAAGAGAGGGGGTGGGATAAACAAACAATTTACATTGTATTTTCCACAACCAGGATTTGCATATTTGAGTAGCCCGTTTGATTATAACATGGTGTTTACATAACACCAAGCTGCAAACATTGGCAACCATCAGGCTCGGAGATTAGAGCAGCCGTGTGAACTAACAACTCCATAAAGCTTTCTGATGTCCCAGTGGCACTTGCTGACAGAGACTCTGTTACTTGCTGGCCAAGAAACAGATGAGCATGATGCGGGACTTCAAAACACATGCATGTGCTGCCATACTATGAGGATGTATATGGTGTCTGAGTTGTTGAAGGCAAGAGTGCTCATTACAAAGAAGCCATCTGCTCCAGCCTGGCTGTCACCATTGTCCCATCTTGCTGTCTTGCTTTCCAATTGCAGCTCTGAAGCTCAGGCATGAAAAGGACATTGTACCAAAGGGTTAGCTTCCAGAAAAGACAGGAGAGGAATAGATGAAGATTAAAGAGAATCTGAACACTTATTTGTCTATCTGTCTGTTTATCTCATACACAGATCTACTGGACTTATTCCAAAAGCTTCACAACATCTCTGCTCTGTTAGCCACTTGTGAGGAAGCAGACGGCTCTGTCTCTAGGCATGGCTTTTCTAGCAATCCCCTTCTCCACCCATCATTAAACCAACTGTTTAAAATTGTTGCCAAGACAACAGCCTCCAAAGTCCTTCCATTAAAACATCTGATTGTAATTTAATTAATCCTCACAGGCCAGCAGGCAATGTGTTCCTAGTCCTGGCATGGTGGCATCTCTTGATTGCTGAGACATAAAAGAATTGTACTTTCTGGCAAGGGCACTTTATCTTTTCCTTTCCATGAGAGGATAACCAACTATCCATAAATGGGAAATCCTCTTCTCAATAATGCAGAAGAGACAGACCTTCGTCCTAAGGATAGTTTTCTGCCCTCTTATGTTCCAAATGTTCTATAGAACACTAGCAGCATCAACTACTTTTTAATGTGTCAATGTGCTATTTCAGCATGTAAAATAAAAATAAAAATCTGAAAACCCTTTAAAACATGGCATCTTCCTGTAGGACTACAGTTCTCACCATCCTCAGTTGACCCAGCTGTCTACAGGAAAAGAAAGATGGCAAGGTTGGGAAAGGCTGATCTGGAGCCATTAGCTGTTCTTATATTTCAGAAGTATGGTCATACGCATATTTCAAAAGATGCCATTATATAATGTTTGTATTGAATAGTATATGTGACAAATAACACCATGCATCAAGCCATTGGTGATAACTGCACTACACATGTCACTTTCATGTCACTACAGGTCCTCTGACAAGGGCTGCTTTACACTACACAAACTAGTCTCTCTGTGTGTATATACAGAGGGTGCCAATATATATATATATATATATATATATATATATATATATATATATATATAT
Organism: Bradypodion pumilum; assembly: GCA_035047305.1. NCBI lineage: Eukaryota > Metazoa > Chordata > Lepidosauria > Squamata > Chamaeleonidae > Bradypodion > Bradypodion pumilum. The sequence continues at coordinate 64,260,699 of JAWDJD010000004.1, read as the reverse complement.
ATATATATATATATATATATATATATATATATATATATATATATATATATATATATATATATATATATATATATATATATATATATATATATATATATATATATATATATATATATATACAAATCTTAAGAGATGAAATCTGTGTATCACTTGTCAAAGTTGAATTGACTTCAGCAAAGCATTTGACAAATTACCCCATGGTGGTTACAAGAAAACAAAAAGAGATAAGATTACTCTGGCAAGATTTGTTCTTGACAAATCAAAATATCCTTTCTTAGGATATGTATACATTTTGGCACCCTCTGTATATTGATGTGTGTGTGTTTATTTCCATGCAGATATGTGTGTTTATGCTGCTCATTTGATGCATATTGTCCTTTCTCCAAGGAAATTAAGATTCACACTTTATACAGCAACCCTGTGGAGAAGCTCAGACCAAGAAAATGAATGTCACTTCTATGAAGAGACATGAAGTTGGATCATATGGTCCAACTTATAAGATATTTCTGCTGCTTTTCTGTTGAATATATATTACTGATTAATACTGCAGAACACATCAATATGCATAGGGAAGCAGTATGCAATTGCAATGTGTGTGGTGGAAAACTTTCATCTGAAAGACCCATTATTATCTACACATGCTTGCTACAAATCCCTGTCACATGAAAATGTTTTCTATGAATGGGATTTCAAAGTAGTAGTGGTGTCAATGTGTAAAGCATATCAAACAGGAAATAAAACATAACAAAATAAAAAATAAAGACAAAAATGTGATGGCACCTTAAAAACTACCTGCTGTATTTTAATGTTAGCTTTCATGCATCAAACCCACTTCTTTAGACATAAGAATGAGTCTTCATGGCAACTTCTGTATCCCCACCTGGTCATGAGGCCTTGTATAAATTATTGCCATGAAGTCTCACTCTTTTTTTTTTGAAGAGATGGACTTAATCCACGAAAGCTAAAATTAAAATATAGCACTTAGTCTTTATCATATCACAAACTTTTTTCTTTGTTTGTTTTATCTACAGAAGGACAATGTTTGGTTAGTTGTCGACTGCAACTCGTATCCGAGAATGCATTTTTTTCCTGAAGCAGGAAAAATGTCACTGGTGTGAATTTGTTTAAGGAGGATCCCAGCTTGCCATTAGGTGACCCATACACTATGATCTCAGAGCCACCCTCTGCGGCATGCATGAAGGACGACATGCAGGATTTAACACCGGGACTGCAATGGACCACTGCAGCTTTGAGGATATGGACAAGGTATTGGTTAGTATTGAAGATACAATTACAAATCACGTGAGTCAATGTGGCTTTTTACATTTGGTAGAACAACAAATGATGGAAGATCCCTGATTGATATTTAGATTTATTCCTGTGAACCTTTATTATGTTCTACAAAGAGGTAAATGGTTAGTAGATAAGTGTGACATAATCTCTGTGATATTACAAAATTAGTAATGAGGTTTACCTTTCAGAGCCTGATTTTTCCATTTAAAGACTATGTTCTGTGAGAAGTGACACTGGATGGTCAATTGGCCTAGGCTAACAGATAACAAATTTGGAAAATGCAGCAGTGGCCAAAGGATTGGAAAATGTTAGTTTATGTTCCAATACCAAAGAAGGGCAATACCAAAGAATGTTCAAACTAACATACAATTGTGCTCATATCACAAGCTAGCAAGGTCATGTTCATGATCTTACAAGCTAGGCTCCAGCACTATGTGGACTGAGAACTACCAGAAGAACTAGAGACCAAATTGCCAACATTGAATACACAAAACCCTTTGATTATGTGGATCACATGGAACTGTGGCAGACCCTTAAAGAGATAGGATTATCAGATCACCTCACCTGTCTTCTGAGAAACCTGATTGCGGGTCAAGAAGCAACAGTTAGGACTGGATATGGAACAACTGATTGGTTTAGGATAAGAAAAGGAGTAGAACGAGGCTGTATATTGTCACCCTGCTTATTTAACTTATATGCAGAGTACATTGTGCATAAGGCAGGGCTGGATGAAGCACAAACCGGAATTAAGATTGGTGTGAGAAAAATCAACAACCTGAAATATGCAGATGACACAACCCTAATGGCAGTAAATTGTACTGGGGATTTGGTATGTAATCTTCTTCATAAATTCTGTTGATTCAAATGGGCCTACTCTGAAGTAAGTCATAACAAGAATAGGCCCATTTGAAGCAATAAAACTCATTGATTCACCAAATCCCCTTTGATCCATTGGCATATTCTAGTGCAATTTACTATGCTATACAAATCCAAATAAATAAACAAATAAATGCTAAGCAACAGAACTTTGGTCACAATTATAGTGCAAATTACTATGCTAAGCAACATGCTTTTGGTCACTGATTGCAGCAGCATCATTCTGTTCGTAGAAATTGGCATTTTCAAGAGTACTCTTGCACAGGTCTGTCACTGGCTTGCTAAGTATGACTATGCATGACATGCATGTATGTTTTCCGAGGTAACAGTCTTGTCTTCCAGCAAAGGATAGAGAATTGTGTGGACAGTAAGGCATTAGTTATTCCTTGAGTAGTACCCCTGGGGGATTGAAGAACATGACAAATGTTAAACTAGCTCAGATCAAAGGTGTACTGATCTGTAACAGGTGGGGTTATCTCTTGGGCATTCTTATTTCATGTGGAAAGGGAGGCCTGACAGATATGCTCAGCTTGTGTGCCTTACGCTTCTGTGGTGGGCTCAAAAAAAAAATTACTACCACACTGTCGGCATGGTATGGTGGGTGTGGCCAGGGGGAAAACCCTGTGTTGCACCCAAATTAGGACTAATTTATTTCAAAACTTGGATGGGCGGGGCCAGCCATAATTTCTGCTACCGGTTCTGGCGAACTGGTGCGAACCTGCTGATGCTCACCACTGTTACCCTTCCTCTTTAATGGTCCAGTAACTAGGGAGGTGCAGGAAGTCTTATTTTCCACCTGAAGATAGGCCATTGACAACCTTCAGGATAGAAATTTCTTCTCACCCTTGAAAAGAGTTGAGGGATCACATATCTGAAGAGCATCAGGGGAAACAGAAAAAGGAACACTGTAGGTGACGATAGATGTAGGAGATAGTATTTATACCTTCCATAATTCCTAACTAGTCTAGCCAAAAATCAAGGGTTATGGTCATTCTGGTTTGCTAAGTTAGGTGCAATTATAGATACTGTCTTTAAAAAAATAGTGTTATGGGGTGTTTTTTTAAAAATAGTTATTTCCCAAAGTTTTCCTTTATATATTTATTGGCTTCATACAGATTTTCAAAAGAGTTAAATTCACATTAAATTATTGACCTTTTGCATGTCATACAAATTGCAGGGTAAATGCCATAAACTCTGCAATCCTACATGATAGAGAACATGACAGCCTAGGACTTAGCTGTGATCCTTAGGGGCCTCCAGGGATGCCAGGAGCTTGCTTCCTCAATCAATGCTGATGTGTGCTTGCAAATACCATTTAAAAGGAGCCTAACAACATAATCTTCAAATCATCCCTAGTTCAGAGCATTCAAGGCCAGCAAAACAGTTGCACGTGACCAAGCGCAATGGATTCTGATTTGGAGATTTTCAGGTCTTCAAAAGCATCATGGAGATTTGCTTGACTTCTATCCCTACAATGCAAACTGCAGACATCAGTTTTGCATTATTTTAAGAGATTAGCAGATTACCATATTAGTTTATGTACATGTTGGAGAATAGGACCCCTGGTGATAGTGTCTGATCCATTCAGGCCTCTAATACAACACAGAGGTTCCCCATTTACCCACTGTATGGAGTTTCCTGCACAGTATTTTATTTGGCATCATAACTGTCACTGTAACTAAGCTATGACAAGTTTGCATCTCCTTCTAGTTCCTCTCCACAGGCTCTCATTAAATGGTGTTAAAGACTCTTTGTGGGAACTTTCCATGATTAAATTACCTGTCCTTTTTCATTATGAATTTTTCAGTGAGATAGAATTTCATGACAAAGTGTTTGTGCCAGGAAAATAGCTGAATAAGGGCTTGCACACCAAGCGCCACATCTTGAAAGAGGGAAGGCCTTTTTGTCTTATCACCCAGAGAACAACAGCTGCCTTTTCACTGTGTGTGTTTCAGTGCAGAGAGGAAAAACAACCTACTAATTTAGGATTCATCTTGGCTTTTTGAAGAATAATGCTCTTTAACTGTTGTGCCCCTCTTCTTTTCCAACATCTCCTCTACTTTACTAGTTCTTCATATCCTTAGCCTGGGTTAATAGGGATGGGGAAGAGATATTTGTTTCATTCACATTTTTATACAAAGCAACATAATGCACATTTCCTGCACTAATATGTGTCCTGGCAGGCAATTATATTAACACTTTTTGCATTAATCCAACTTTTGCAATTCCGTTCTCTGATCAAAAACTATGTAAAAAAAAATTGGTTGTCATATTATCATGATGCTATGTGGCAGGGGTGGCCAAAATACAGCCTGCAGGCCACACCCGGCCTGCAATGCCAAATCACTCAGCCCGCGCTGCTTCTGGAAGCAGAAGTAAAATCTGCCTGTGCATGTGCAAATGCTTCTGGAAGCAGAATGCACCCGCACATGCACAGACACTGCCATAAATGCACCCACAGCTGCCATAAACACTGTTTATGACAGCCACGGACACATTTTACAGTGGGAGGAAGAACATGACCAGCCCACTCAACCACATGACCAGCCCGTGGCACAAAAAGTTTGGGAACCCCTGCTATATGGTCATAATTTAGTTGGTGCGGGTTTTCCTTTGGGCAATTTAGACAGCTCAGATTCCTTCCTTCCTTCAGTTTTGGCAAAGTGCATTATATTTCCTCTCTCTTCATTTTATCCTGACATTGGGACATTGGATTGGTTGAAGTGGTAGTGTGACCAACACAAGGGAAAGCTTTGTGACTGAACAGCAACTTGTTCTTAGCTTTCCCTGTTCTATGTCCAACACTCCAAACATGATAATAGTATCCTGGTTATCTACATCAGTGGTTAACATAAAACCAGAGGTGGGTATAATATAGCCTGTGGATATATTATATTAAAATGAATGCCCAACATGTTGGGGGCAAAATGCTAATTAACTTGTGAACTGCCCAGAGAGTGCACTATGCACTATGGGGTGGTATATAGGTGTAATTGCTATTATGGGTTCTTAAGGCAATCCTAAAGCTATATTATTTTTTAAAAAAACCCAACCAAAAACAGTATCTCTGTATCTCTCTAAAATGGCCTATTTCAGACTTCATTTTGCCCTTCCCCAAATCAAAAAGTGAAAACAATGAAACTGTAATTGGCTGCACACTTCCTGTTTTAATTTTTTTTAAATGTCTAAAATAGCCATTTCTGGGCCTGTTGTAACCTTTGAAATGTTTAGGGGCTAAATTTTGATCTTCAAGACCTCTGATAAATCTTGAGAAGGCTGAAACATGTTGATGGGAAAATAAGGTAACAAAATTTGCACATTATATAAATTTGAATAACATATAAATGTGTCTGATATTCATTTAAGATTACCTAATTGAATATTCATATCTAGAAAGAGGGAGGGCCTATTTGTGTTACCTCCTATAGAACAACTGCTACTTTTTCACAATGTGTGCTGAAGCACAGTGAGGAAAAGCAGCTCACTTATTTACGATCTAGCCTGGCATTTTAAAGAACAACACTCTTTAATTCAGGGTTTTTTAACCTTTTAAAGCTGAGTGCCAGATCACCTCCCCCCAAGCTTTTTGTGGGCTCGACTAGTGTCCCCATACCGCCACCACCTTCAGTGGCAGGACCACCCTGAGCCCACCACACACACAAAAAGGCTCCACACTCCACCCTACCACTCCCCTGCTTGGAGGAATCTGGAGGATCTGTGTGGTGTGGGTGAAGGAACACCCCCCCCCCCGGCAGCTGACAGGAATGCCTCCACAGCTGCCGGAAACATGTGAACGGCAACTGGAAACATGTCATTGGCAGCTGGAAATGTTTCAGTCCCCACCAGAAATGTGTCAGCGTCTGCCGGAAATCTGTCAGTGCCTGCCAGAAATGCATCAGTGCCAGACGGAAAAACCCCTACAGCTGCCAAGAATGCATCTATGTCCACCAGCAACGCACCCATGGAGGCTTTCCTGGCAGCAGCAGAAGTGTTCACGGCAGTTTGGGTGTGTGTGTGTGTGTCCGTCAGTCGCCGACATGTTTCCGTCAGCTGCTGACACATTTGGAGTAAGGTCGGGGTGGGATTATTTGGTACTGTACTGTGGTCTGACTCTGGCCCACAGGCCATAGGTTGCAAACCCCTGCTTTAATTGATGTATGTTTCTTTGTTTTATAGTGTAAAGCAAAGCCTTTAACTACATGGATAACTAGGAACTATGGGCTCTTCTTAAAGAGAAGGTTGTGCCTCAACATTTGATTATCCTGATAGGTAGCCTATTTTGTGCACAGGAAGTCTTAGATGTGGAAGTAGCCAAAAGGGTAGGGAGTGTTGTTTTTTAATGATGATTTGTTTGTTTGTGTTTTAATGCTGGTTTTAGCTGGGATTGTTGGGTCTTGTTTTTAGCTGTTGTTTAAACTGTTTTATATTGTAACTAGCAGAGGTTGCCCGGTGTTGCCGGGCTGTTTTAAATGGTGTTGGAAAGTTTTTGTTGTTGTTGTTAATGTTTGTAAAGAAGAGGTTAGTCTATAATTAATTTTTTTAAGTTATACACATTTTTTTGGCGGCCTGTTATAAACTGTGATGAGTTTTGTTTGGTGTTTTGGTTTTGTGGATGAAAAAAAGAACAAAGGATGATATACTTTTTTCCAAAAAAATTATTTAACCCAATAATTTGTTAGTATGTATGTTTTTTAATAGTTGTACCGTAGGTAATAATTTTAAAAATGTGAAAATACATGTTTTTCACAATAAATGTTTTTAAACTGTGTATTGATGTTTTTGTTTTTTATTTGAGTAAAAATTCAGCACAGCATTTTTGAATAGTTTTTATTTTATTATATTGACATCTGTTTTTGATTTGTGTAAAATTATGATTTTGTGTTATTTTTTAAACTTGTTTTTACTCTTGGGGACTTTTGTGTGGGGCTGTTGTGTCTTTTTGAATTTTTTTACTATTGTGGGAAGCAAGTGGTGCTGGTAGGGGTTATCTTGTATTTTGACTGTTTTTTTCTCTCGTGGCCTCTGGGTGGAGCTTCTTCCAGTAAGTAGTCTCTTTCTTTATTCATTTCTTTTCCGGTCGTTGTGGAATGAGGTCGTGTGGTGGTGAGTTGGCTGTTTTTCTTTATTTGGGGTAGTGGTTGGATTTTGTGGTGTTTGGCTGGGTGCTGGGTGTGTTTTGAAATTTTTGTTTTTGTTTACTTTGTATTTTTTGGTGTTATTTTTGGTTGTTTTTGTGTATTGTTGGATGTTTTTGATTGTTTGTTTTTGTGTTTTTTGGTGTCCTATGGGGGATCCCCTTTCTGCCATGTCCCCTGGCTCTGGAAGGCTTGGGGGGACAGACTCCTTTTGTCCCCCCAACCCTCCCAACCCCAGGGGAGCCAGTAGAGAGGGGGAGCACAACCCCCCCAGTGATATTAAAGGGGAAACTCCAATCAGGCTCTTTAGGCACCATTGGGGAGGGGGGCTTTGGTTCCCAAGGCTTGGCGGACTTGCTCTCCCAGTGTTTTTGTTTTATTTTTTGGGCGCCGGCTTCCTCAGCGTTCTGCACGCTCATGGCGCGCAGGATGCTGGGGCTTGTAGTTATGGGTTTGTGCTTTGTGTTTGTGCTGCGTTTTTAAAAAAAATGGTTTTCTTTTGATTGGCCGCGGCGCGTTTCTGAATGCCGTGCCATGCGAGAGCCTCTCAGCCTGATTGGCTCTGGCGCGGCGTGGTGCAAGGAATGTTGGGAAGCGAAGTTGTTTCCCTTTTTTTGCGTTTGTGGGGCTATTGCCCCACTGCCGGTTTTCTCAATCCTTCGTTGACCTGTGGACCCAGATCGGCCATGTGCACGAAGGGTGAGTGCAGGCAAGTAGGGCGAAGCATAGCAACCTATAGCCAGTCCCAACGGTTAACCCTTGGTTTTATAGGTGAAGATTTTTACTTATTGTTTTTTCTCCCTCTTCCCTTTCCCTTTTTGTTGTTAGCCGCCCTGAGTGGTGTACCCACCAGGAGGGTGGGATATAAATGCACAAAATAAATAAATAAATAAATAAATAAATAAATAAAAGGCCATCTAATCTGTTTCCAGCCAATAGTAATAAGGTACCAGTCCCTTGTCACATATACATAGATGTTGGTCCATAAAGAGTTCAAACAAATGAGCCAGACTATAGTTTGTATGCAGACTACCATTCAACATTTATGATTCAATATAATGCAGAGGAAAATATCCAGACTCTCAAATGAATTCAATAATTCCTTATGCATGTACCATCAGAAATGTTTTTTATGGTGCAACACTTCCATGTTTTTAGATTTCACAATATTTATCTTGCACATGATAGGGAACAATGCAATATCACATTAAAACCCAAACCCAAATGACAGCAACCCTCTTGAATGCCATGACCGTGACATGAAAATATGAGACATGAAGTATCTCACATCAATAGTTGTAGCGTGATACTGGAAAGTGGCCTTAACAGGTGTGGTATACAACCAATCATTTAGTTTGTGGTTTTTCTCTCCAGCTGCTGCATTAATACCCTCTGGGCATTATCTCTAAACAGTCCCAAGTACAAATACAATAGAACCAGCTGCCTACAGAAATGGAAGCAAGTCCTCACCTTACCCATGGTTTGGTTCATTATGGAGCAGTACTAATGTGATTTAGTGCTCTGTCTGCTATGTGGAAAGCTACCCCTATGAAATTAAAGTGAAATGTTAATCCTATTAAAAAATCTTCCCCTTAAATCACAGATATGTCCACAAGGAAATTAATCACAACTCTTTACATGCATATTCAATTCAAATCAGCGTATCTAATTAACCGTGCTACCTGGAGGCCCCTCATTTCAGAACCTCTGTCAAATTTCAACTATTTAGCTCTAAATTATAGCAGAGTAAAACTATTTTTTTGCAGACCCCATCTCCTTTGGTTGTTGTGAGGGCATCTGCAAACTGGTTCATTTTAAAAGGTCACTGATAGGTCAGATGATAATGGTTCTGTTAGAATATGTTTTATGTTAAAGGTAGAAAGGAGTACCGCATGCAGCAAAGTCATCTTCAGCACAAAACAGAATCAATGAATGTAACACCAACTGAGTTTATTAGCGATTAAAGCACCATTCAGCCATTATGATTTAAACTTCAGTGATAGAAAAGATGTAGAGATCATACAGATGAAACTCAGAAAATTAGAATATCGTGCAAATGTCCATTCATTTCACTTAAAAGGTGAAACAAATATATGAGATAAACTCACTACATGCAAAGTGAGATATATCATGCCTTAGTTCGTTATAATTGTGATGATCATGGCATACTGCGTACATGAGATTATGGGATGATTATGGGGCACATGAGATTGGGGGGTTGGGGTTTTCATAAACTGTAAGCCATAAGCATCAATATTATAACAAAGTAAGGCTTGAACTATCTTGCTTTGCATATAATGAGTCTATTTCATATATTATATTTGTTTCACCTTTTAAGTTGCATTACTGGACTGAATGGACATTTGCATGATATACTATTTTTCCGAGTTTCACCTGTACATGCTGCTGTCCTTACTATCACCACTTGTAGCTGTTGTCTCCAGTTCCAGGTGTGCTGTGACAATACTCCTGATTTTAGTCTGTACTTTGGAAGAGCTATTTGAGGTGCTGAAGCTTATCCCCCAATATAGTAGGTTCAATATTTTGGGTAACTTTTTTAAAATGTAGACTAAAACTCTGAGTGAATTTACAGCAACCCAGCCACCATTGTCTCCTACCCTACCAGCTCATTCCCTGATTTTTTTTCATATGTGGGGACTTCTACTCTCACTCAAACATGAGAAGAGACCTCTTAAGACTGCTGCTTATCTCAAAAAGGATGAGTGCTTAGAGTAGAGCATGATGAGGACACTGAACTTGGTACTACTCTACTTTGGGAAAGGTACTAACTACATTAACCAGCTGCCTCTATTTTCAATATTTTAAAGAAAAAAAATAAATCTCATCGTAAAGGTGAGAACAACGCTATCACCTGTGAATTGCTACAGATCAAACTTCTATTAAACTTTTAAACTATAAGAAGCACTTTAAAGTTTTCAATGCAATTTGACTTGCAATTTTTCTAAATGCCAAATCACAGCTGTGCATTTTTTGCCAGATATTGTTACATTTAGCTGGCTGGATAACTCAGTCATTTAGATAGTTAGCTGTGGAGCCAAGGTTGGGCGACTGATTTCACACTGTGCATCCCACAACAGCCAGCCTGTGTAGTAATGGGCAAGCTGCCCAGTCCCAGGGTGCCCACTGAAAAAAGAGAATGGTAAACCACTTCTGCGTATTCTATACCTTGAAAACCTTGAATGGGATTGCCATATATTATTATTATCAAAGTTGTACATGGTCCACCAGATGTTCAGACCAGAGTTGTTGTTGTTATCATCTTTCCAACTTTAGAACACCTCAAAATATAGTCGTCAGTAAAACTGGCCTTGGGCTGTAATAAAGAATTTGATTTGATATAGTCCTCAGTTTAGATTTCAGGTTATTTCATTATTCTTCACATGCTTCCCCAAAGATCCTTAAAAAAGGACAACTATGTTCCCTTGAGGCTTCTGGGGGCACAGCTCTACATTTGTAGGTTGAAACATACTTTCCACATGATGGCAGCTTTTAAGACAAACATAGCTCATTGGCCAAAAAATTCCCACTCTTTATGAAGAATATGAATGTACTTGTGAATAAGGTAAGCAGAACACAAATGGCATCATGGAATAAGACAAAACTCTTTTAAACTACTATCTGAGACTTATCTCTGTTTGCAAATGCAGTTCCACCATACCACTACATTTCTGACAGTTAACCTGCCAAACCAGTTTGCTATGATGCCGAAGGTGATGGCCTCTGAAGAAACCACTGGGAAACAGAATCTCAACAGAAGGTATTTCATTTCAGAATTAAATGTTCTGTATTAACAATAATCACATTTTGATCAGCAGAAGCATTCTTTGATTAGGATGGAACCTGAAGAATGTGTGACCTTAGTAGAAAAGGCAAAAATAAAATAAACAGATTCATTAAACTCAGAGACTCAACAGACATACACATACATACAGTACTGGTGCAGTAACACTTATCCTATAGTAAAGGTAAAGGTCATCCTTGCTTGAAAGCCAGTCATATCCAACTCTAGGGTTCAGTGCTCATCTATGTTTATAGCCAAAGAGCCAGCACTGCTTGTGTTTGCAGGTGTTTCTGTGGACATGTGGCAGTCATGTCTCAACACTGGAGTGCATGGAACACTGTTTACCTTCCCACTGAAGTGGTCCCTATTTATCTACTTCCAATTTCTTGCTTTCAAACTGCTAGGTTGGCAAGAGCTGGGACGGAGATGGGAGCTCACTCTGTCATGCAGTACTCGGGCATTGAATTCTGACCTTCCAGTCTTCAAGTTCAGCGTCTTAACCACTTGAGACCCCACAGTTCCTTCTTATCCTATAGTCTGCTGATTAAAGCTGCAGCAATCAGAAGCCATGAATAATAATGTGTGATTTGGAACTACAACCAAGAAGAGACAATTGAGTTTTGCCTACTAATCCAGCTTGACATTCTGGCCTTTTTTCACACACTGCTGGACACAACAAAAACAAAGTAATAAACTAGCATGAGGCCGGGCAAAGCTGCCTGCTCAGATTTTCAGCCTTGCCCATTATTTGACATGACTACCTTTTCATTCTCCTTTGCAGTTCTTTGCTTAGGAGACTGACTTTTTGCTGATATATAATTAGTGTCTGTGTCCCCTTCACACATTACCAAAAACCTACTATTTCCTACTGCTGGGCTTCAGAAATCTGTGTATATCTATACAAAACAAACACATATATTTTATGAAGCACTGCCTACTTCTCAAAGAGAGACAGCAATAGTGAATATAAAAGAAAGAGAACTAGGAATCAGATCTAAGAAGCCAGAGAGTGAACTAATGAGATGGAATCGGAATGGCTGCAGTACTACAATTCAAAGCTGAGAGTAAAGGAAAAGGAGCCACAGGGTTTATTTTTATATGGTTTTATGATCCAAATTATTTATAGATTCAAGTCGTTTGCAAGTTCAACACTCATGTCAAAATGTGTGTCTGTGTATTTCTTTTTCTTTCTCTCCAGTACACAAACCCAAGCCTTCCACCCCGAACCTTTGATAATATTAACTAAATGTTTGAAGTCTCAACTCAGCAGCCAGAAGTTCTCAAGAGGAAGGCTGGTAGTCTGACCTCAAATGCCACAATAATTGCAGAGGAGGAGAGAAGACCTAAAACTATGCCTCCCTGCTTGCCACTTATCCCTTGCTGGTTCATGCAGGACTGGATGGAATTGGCTAAGACTGGATATGGTATCTTTCTGGCTTCTAATGTTTTGTTTTTGGTAGTTTTTTTAAAATAGAACTGAAGGCTGATTCATTTACTATCCCCTTCCAGGTATCCATGGTTTACCACAGGGTTCACTACCAATGTCTCTGTGTACTTTATTGCTATCTGTGGATTTTATGGGTTACGTTCCCATTCTCGTTGGGTACTTGTTAGATTCTCGCAAGAAGTAGACTAGCACGCAGCGTGTGGGTTAAGCATAGTGACTCTTTATTCAGATCGGGAGACAAGACTGAGGATGTGGGGAAAGATGGTATCTTATATACAGCGGTTTTCCGTTTCAACAACAACAAGGAAACATACCAGCGGACACTCCAGTTTATTACCCCATTTGGTCTCCAGCTCCGCTTTGATATGTACCCCTCCTTTGAAGAGGGCGCCCCTTTGGCGGATCCGGTTCACGCGCTGTGTTCCTTTGAAGTGAGTAACACTTGGACACAACATCCCTCCCCCCTTAGTGAGAAACAACCTTTCCCCAACGGATGGGTGGCCCACAAACTCGTCTGGGCTGCCCATGCGTCTCAGGCACCAGGGTAGGCTCAACGGACACCCCAACAGGTTTGGAAGTGGGGGGAGAGCTCAGAGTGGCCCCCCTTCCATTCCTGCCTCTGAGCTCGGGGTAGCTTCCCCTCCCGCCTCGGGCTCTGCGGAAGACGTGGGCAGGGGGTCACTAATTAAATCCCACTCTATATCACTCTCCATGACTCCCCTTGTTTCCCCTTGTGGCTCCCTCCCTGGGCCGGAGTTAGAGTTCTGCCCAGGGACCCGGAGCCGCATTTGATCTGTGTGTCTCCTCCAAATCGCGCCATTCTCCATTTGCACTCTGTAAGACACCGGGCCAGTCTGCTCCAACACTTCCCCCCCCCAACCATGGAGGCCCATTGGCATAATTCCTGCAGTGGACTGGTTGCCCAACCTCAAAACCTTTTAAAGTCGGAATGTCTATATTCAGGCCCCGATCCTCTTGGCGCTGAGGATCTAAACGGTCAAAAACAGTCGGCAGCTTCCTTTTCATTAACAGTTCGGCTGGCGACAAACCAGAGGCCAATGGGGTGACTCTGTAGGACAGCAAAAATTGACACAACTGCAGCTCCAAATCCCCAGGTCCCATGCGTGAGAGCGCGTCTTTGACCGTCCGTACCTGCCTCTCGGCTTGACCGTTTGTGGCAGGGTGAAAAGGAGCGGCCGTGATGTGTCTAATCCCATTACGACTTAGGAAACCCTGGAATTCTGCCGACATGAAGCTCGATGCGTTGTCAGTCACCACGATGTCGGGCAGGCCTAGATTAGTAAAGACCCGCCTTAATTTGCGGATTGTGGTGGCAGAGGAAGTTCCGGACACTGGGATGACATCTACCCACTTGGAAAAGGAATCTACAATAATCAGAAGTGTTGTTCCCCTGAAAGGGCCAGCAAAATCTATATGAATCCGAGACCAGGGGCCTCTGGCCGTATCCCATTCCCTGCGGGGAAGACGTGGTTCCTCGGGCCTTGTTGCCTGACATTCCCTGCATTTCCCCACCCAAGCCTCAATGTCCAGGTCCAATCGGGGCCACCAGAAGTAGCTTCGCGCTAGCGCTTTTGACCTGACAATACCTGGATGGCTAACATGGAGTGTGCGGAGCACCTTGTTCCGAAGTACAGATGGGACGACTACTCTGTCCCCCCAAACCAAGCAACCCCGCTCCAGTGACAGTTCATTTCTCTTGGAGTAGAACACCCTGAACTCCTCAGGGGTCGGTGACAATGGCCACCCCTTCAGAACCCACATGACAACTTTTGACAGGAGGGGGTCTTTTTTTGTTTTTTTTTTTTTCTTTCTTAAAATGTCTTTTTTTGAAAAAATTTTTAGCTTTTATTAAGAACTGAAATAATACAAAAACAAATAATGAAAATAATACAAAAAATAATACAGTAACAAATCTATACATTATAAAAAATATCTAAAGCAATAAAACAATATAACCCGACCACCTGTGCTCTTTCGGGGAATGTCGGCAGGGGTTTCTTGACCATTTACCTTCAATTCTGTTTCCAAAATTGGATCATGTCAGGGCTTGGGTTAAACTTGTTATCACCTAATAAAGCGAAGTTGACAAAGGGACCCCAAATCTCCCAAAATGGTGTCTTTATTGGTAACCCCTTTTTCTGGTGAACTTGGATAGTTAATTTCTCATTGAGAGCCAATTGGACTTAGCACTATTGTTATGTTTAATATTTTATTCAATTCTTCTTCTATAACATCCCAGAAATTCCTCATTTTATCACACAGCCACCACATATGAATGTAAGTCCCTTTTCCTTTATTACATCTCCAGCATAAATCAGAGTTTTTATTATTTATTAAATGTAATTTGGCTGGAGTGAGATACCACCTCCAAAGTACTTTACAATTATGTTCTTTTTCCTTTATTGAGAGTGATTTCATACTTCTATGAGTCCATTTCTTTTCCCAGTTCTCATCTTTTATTACAATTCCCAAATCCTTCTCCCAAGTTTTTTTAAGCCAGTGCTGAATATCTTCACTAGAATTTAGCAACTGATAAATCTTACCCACTAAACCTTTTAAATTCTTTTTACCATTCCTTACTTCAAGAGTCAGATTTTCAAAGGGGGTTGATGCCCGATTTATTGTATTGTTTTCCCTCATCTTTCTATTCCACGCCTCCATCTGTAGTTCTTGCAACCAGTTTAAGCCTAACTCCGCATAAATACTTTTTCTTTGGAAGATGGTATTACAATTATCAATCCAATCCGTGATTAACAGAGCTTTTTTGCGTGTTAAAATTTCTCTTGTACTTATTGTTACCTCTAAAGGGCAATTTTGTTGGTCTAAAATTTCCATTATGGGCGAAGAATTTGGAGATAATATTGGTTTTAATCCTTTCCATATTCTGAATATATTCTTTAAAGAAAAATTACAAAATTGGGGATTAGTTCTTATCTCACCTAAAAATAATTCGCCCTTCCAATTTCTAAACTCTATATAATCTAATTCATACTTTTGCGCATAATTTTGACTTAATAATTTAATAATTCTCTTTAAATTGAAAGCTCTGTAATAGAGTTTAACATTCGGGATATTTAGCCCTCCCAACTTGTTTTTAAAATACCATAAACTTTTATTAATTCTTGGCTTTTTTCCGTTGTTACAGATTTCATTTATCAATTTCTGCCAGATTTTAAGCTCTGTTTCTTTTATTTGTATTGGTAAATTTTCAAATAAAAAGTTTAGTTTTGGCATAATTTTCATCCTGCACAAATTTATCATCCCAAACCATGATATTTTCAATGATTTCCATTGATCCTTAATTTTTTTTATTTCCTCTTTTAACTTATTAAAGTTGATCTTATACAAATCCTTAACTTCATCTGACACCATTATTCCCAAATATCTCATTCTATCTCTTATTTTAAATTTATATTTCTCCATTACTTTCTTCTTTTCCCCCTCCGATAGATTACAAGTAATAGCTTCTGTTTTATTCCAATTTATTTTTAATCCTGTAACTTGCTCGAATAACTTCAAATGATGTTGAATTTTATTAATATTTAGAAGAGGGTCCTTGACCACTAGCAAGGTGTCATCTGCAAATAGACTAATTTTTTTGTTTTTAACACCTGTCAAACCTTCATCTTGTCGAATACTTCTTGCTAACAACTCCATTGCTAGAATGAAAAGTGATGGGGAGAGCGGGCAGCCTTGTCGGGTACCAGCCTTAATCTCGATTTCTCCACTTAACCTATTATTCATTTTTATTCTTGTCACTGAATCATTATATAATTGATCAATTGCATGTTTAAATTTAGAACCAAACTCTAATCTGCAACATATTTCTTTAATAGTAGACCACTGAATAGAGTCAAATGCTTTGTAGATATCTAGTGCCAAAATACAAACTTTTTCCTTACTCTTTTTAACCAAATCTATAATATTAACTAACCTACTTATCAATCCCTCCATCTGTCTGCCCTTCAAAAAACCAGCTTGATCCTCTCCTATATAAAAGCTTAAAAAGCTGTTAAGTCTATTATTCAATAAAGAGGTGAATATCTTAGCGTCCTGATTTAATAAGGAGATAGGGCGGTAGGCATCAATTTTTTCCCTATCTTTACCTGGTTTTGGGATCAATACCATAATTGAACGACTCCAGGATTTTGGCATATTTCCCCCCTCTAATATATAATTATACAATTTCTTTAATTTGGGAATCATTACATCCTGACATTGTTTATATATTTCCGATGGAAAACCATCTTCACCTGGTGCTTTGTCATTTTTTTAAGTTTTTAATCACTATTTCAATTTCTTTATCTTGAATTTCTTGCCCCATATAATCTGAATGTTCTTTTTTTAATTTTATATTTAAATTTTGATCTAAAAAAGTTCCTAAATTTGTCATATTAACCGACTTTTCTTTGTATAAATCCGCAAAGAACTTTTCTGCAATATGGAGTTTCCCCTCTAGTTTATGTACTATGAGACCATCCTCATCTGACAGAGCTTCTATTTGTCTCTTGATCTTCTTATTTTTTGCTCTTTTTGCTAAAGTTTTCATATCCTTACTATTAAATTCAAAGTCATTTCTCTTTAGATATACCAAATCCTTTCTTGCTTTGTCAATTTCTAAACCTATTACCTCTTTTCTTAAAGACTGAAGTTTATTCCAATTCCTCTCATTACCATCCTCTGCATGTCTTCTTTCTAATTCTTTTAATTCTTGATCTCTTTTAACTATTTTCCTATTTAATTCTCTATCAATAATAATTTTTTCCTGAATGCAGTCTCCCCTTAATACCGCTTTCATGGCATCCCATAAAATATGTGGTGCCACTTCACCCGTATCATTGATCTCCCATTTTTCTACCCATTTGTCCATCAATCTTTTCTTTATCACTTCATTATTTAGGAGTTTTGTGTCAAACCTCCATATATTACTTTTTGAAACATCCTTTCCTAAATTAATTTCCAAAGTGATTGGGGTATGATCTGACAACTTAAATGTGCCTATTTTAAATTCTTCCAAATTATGTGAAAGGTTCTCTGATACCATAAAATAATCCAATCTGGAATATGTTCTTGACACTGAGGAGAAGAAGGTAAATCCCTTTTCCTTTCCTTTCATATATCTCCAAGTATCTGTAAGATTTAGCTTCTTCATCCACCTGTCAAGTATATTGAATTGACCTTTCCGATAGTTGGAATAATTGGAAACATCAGTCACAGCTCTTGTTAAATTAAAGTCTCCACCTACTATCAAATTTGGTGATCTTTCTTTTTTTATAATTGGTAAAATCTTATCTAAAAAGAAACCTTGATTTTTGTTTGGAGCATAAATGTTTACCAAGGTATATTCATCATCTTCGATCTTACCCTTAATTAGCTGAAACCTTCCCTCTTTATCACATATATTCTTGGACATTATAAACCCCAGTTTATTCGCTATTATGGTAGCTATACCTCTAGAATTTGAGGTTCCCAAACATTTTTCATATATATCGGTTCCCTTTACATAAAGATTATTTTTGTTTACATTTTTTTGGTGAGTCTCTTGAAGGAATATAACATCTGCTTTCTCTCTGTTCAAAATTACCTCTAGTCTTTTTCTCTTAATTTGATTCCCCAGGCCCTTAACATTGTATGATATAATTTTTAATCTCCTTGACATGAGGGAGTATTGGTCTTATTACCCTCACCGACAGTTCCCCAACATTGAAAAAAAAAAGAAAAATTGTGGAAAAAATTTAAAAAACTACAGAAAAAGTTCTCTTTCATCTATTTTAATTTACTTCTATCAACCTTTGAATTCCATGTGCAAAGAAAAAAACTTAACAATAACAAAAATGAGAAAAAAATTCTCAACCCCCCCACTTTCCTAGTCGGAAAGCAACCTTTGACATCCAAAGTCGGGGGAGGGGGGACGTTAAGCAAAAAAAATGACATTCTGACATACAACCGTTGCATGTTCAATATCTATTTTTACAAACTTAAAAATTAATATATTTTCAATAGACCATTTAATAAAATGAATGACCAAACCATTTAATTACCTCCCTCCGCCCCCAGCATTTCTTCGTCTTCCACCTCATCTTCCTGCTCCTTCATCTTTGGAGTTAGTAACTCCTTTAGAGATTGCCAGTCCTTTGAACCCTTCTCTATAATATTTGCACTTATAAGTATGTCCAACATTTGTGGAGTTTCCCTTAATGCAAAATTTTTCCCTTGATTCATGAATCTTAATTGTTTAGGTGGTCTCCAATTATATTTAATGCCCTTGTCTCTTAATATTTTAGTCACTGGTTTTAAACGTGACCTCCAGACCCGTTATTCCAATGATATGTCATTGTATACTTCTACTGTTATAGATTCCATTTTTAGGGCTTCTTGACCTAAAGATTTAATTCGATTCATCAATTTTAATTTTAAGCACAAATTAACAAATTTCACCAGGACATTTCGCACTCCACCTCCATTGGTTTTTTTGGGGCCTAATCTATATATGCTCACTATTTCTTCCGGACCCACATTCTCCCCTAAATTTAATCCATTCAGCCAATTTAAAAATCTCTGTTTTAAATCATCTGGATTACCCTCCAGATCATCTGGATTACCCTCCGGGATATGTCTAATCACCACATTATTTTTTCTCAATTGATCTTCCAGATAACCCAACCTTTTTTCCTGATCTGACCACTTGTCCTCTGTGGAATTCACTCTCACCTTCATTTCTTTCACTCTCACCTTCATGTCACCTTCATGTCTTTTTTTGTTTGGGCCGCTATGTCAGCAGCGGAGATCGGGGGAGAGTCTAACACATCCAACATAAGGACCTGTACTTCCGCCTCAATTCGACCCACATACTCAACAGGGGATCTGGACAGAGCATCCGCGTGGCTAATGCTGATACCTGGGCGATGTTGGAGCGTGTACTGGTACGCCTGAAGGAACATTGCCCAGCATAACATCCGCGGAGACAGGATTTGGGGGGTGGGCTTGTCTGGCACAAAAATACCTAGGAGCGGTTTGTGGTCTGTGATAATCGTGACCGCCCTCCCGTAAATGAAGTCATGAAATTTCTTCGTTCCAGCGATTATGGCCAGCGCCTCTCTATCAATCTGAGCATAGTTTTTTTCAGCCACCATTAACGACCTGGAGTAATATGCGATAGGCGCTTCTTTCCCTCCCCCCATGTCATGGCACAGAACAGCCCCAACCCCCACCGGCGAGGCATCACATACAAGCAAAAGGGGCTTCTTCGGATCGTAATGTGTAAGGACAGCATCCGAAGTCAACAGCTCCTTGACTTCCTGGAATGCCTTTTCCTGAGGAGGCCCCCACTTCCACACCGCCTGTTTCCTCAGCAACTGATGCAGGGGCTCAGCTACAGTCGCCTTTCGGGGTAGAAAGGAGTGATAGAAGTTTAAGAGACCCAAAAATGCCTGGAACTCCGTCTTCGAAGTGGGACGTGGGGCTTCCCAGACTGCCTGAACTTTGGATTCAGAGGGCTTGATGCCGGCAGGCGTGATTTTGAACCCCAAGAATTCAACCTCATGAGCAAAAAAACAACACTTCTCCCTTTTTACCCGCAACCCTGCATTTTGGAAACGCTCCAGCACCTTCCCCAGTTCGGTGGCCAGGTCCCCCTTGTCCGTCTCAGATATCAACACGTCGTCAAAAAAAGTCAGCACCCCAGGGAGACCCTTCAATAACCTTTCCACAAGAGCCTGAAACAGACCCGGAGCCGTACTAACCCCGAACTGAAGACGGTTCACACGGAATGCACCCTTATGAGTAGTAATAGTCTGACACAACGCAGATTCCGGACTAACAGGCACTTGCTGATATGCTTGGGCCAAGTCCAGTTTAGCAAAACACTTTCCCCCATGGAGGGTGGCCAGCAAATGGCTAACCACTGGAACAGGATAAGAATTAGCTCGGATAGCCTTATTAATCGTGCATTTATAGTCCGCGCAGATGCGGATGTCCCCGTTCGCCTTGATAGCAATGACTATAGGTGTCTCCCATGGAGCAGAGTCCACGGGCTCCAGGATGCCCTGTGCCACCAGCTTGTCCAACTCCGCTTCAATGCGGTCTTTCAGGGCAAACGGCACCCTCCGTGGCTTCATGCGAATGGGTTGGACAGTTGGGTCCAGCTCAAAATTAACAGGGGCCCCCTTGAACCTACCCTGCCCGGGATGGAAAACATCTGGATAGCGTTCACACACAGCCTGAATGGGGTCGGCCTTAACCGCATTAATTCCCGAAAACCCAATACCCAGGGGCCCAAACCACTGCACGCCCAAAAGGTTATTCCTACCAGTTTTCACCACGACTAGGGGAAGCTTTGCTGAGATGGCCTTGAACCGCACATCAAAATTTCCGATTCCCAACACTGGAATGTGTCGACCCTGCACATCGGTCAGGTCGACCTGCAGAGCCCGCAGTTTCGGCCGGTCTGCTGGAGGAAGTTGAAAAAATTCCCTCTGTGAGATGATTGAGTAGGCAGATCCTGAGTCGATCTCCATGTGGACGGGACACCCTTGGAGGTGAACATCAACGAAGAACCTCCCGGACACTGACTGTACACCAGATGATGTCTTCCTTCCGACGCGGACTTTGGAAATTGGGTGTTCCGTCCTGCGCTGACCTCTGTCCCCGGGGTGACCTTCGGATCGCTGGCGGCACACCCGTGCAATGTGCCCCTTCCGCCCACACTTGTGGCATTCGGCCGTCTTGAACGGGCACCGTGAGCGGAGGTGCCTTCCCCCACAGCCTTGGCATGGCGCGATGTTGCTCCTTGAAGCTTGGGGGGTTTGCTGGCGAACCCTCCCGACAGTACCCTCCTCTGACGCATTGTCTGTATCCACTGGAGTAGCGCCCTGCTGCAGCTGGACGGCCGACTCACCACGGGCAGGAGCAGCAGTTTCGGCATGGAGGATTTTTACCCCAGCGTGTGCAGCCTCGGACGCCAAAGCTTCTTCCAGGACCTGGGCAAAAGTCAACCTATTTCTCTTCATCAGCCGCCGCTGAGTAGCTTCGTCCCTGAGGCCCACGAGAAGCCGGTTTCTTAAGGCCTCTTCCAGGTCATGCCATTGGCATGGCACGGCAGCCTGTCGGAGAGCCGCAACGTACTCAGCTACCGTCTCCCCCTCCTTCTGATCTCGCCGGTAAAAGGCAACCCTGGCTGGGAAGATGGAAACGACTGGCTTGAAGTGTTCTCGGAGCACCGCCAGGATGTCGGTCAATGGGGCTTCCCTCAGTGCCTGTGGCAGCAGCAGATGCCCGGCCAGCTCAATCGTGGGCAAACCACAATGGGCCAGGAACAACGCCTTCTGTCGCCCTTCATCCTCGATCTCCCCAGCGATTACAAAGTTCTCGAACTGGATCTCGTACATGGGCCATGCCTCCGGCTTTGCAATGTCAAACGGTCCGATTGAAGATGCAGTAACAGCCATATCCCACCTTCGTCGCCAATGTTAGATTCTCGCAAGAAGTAGACTAGCACGCAGCGTGTGGGTTAAGCATAGTGACTCTTTATTCAGATCGGGAGACAAGACTGAGGATGTGGGGAAAGATGGTATCTTATATACAGCGGTTTTCCGTTTCAACAACAACAAGGAAACATACCAGCGGACACTCCAGTTTATTACCCCATTTGGTCTCCAGCTCCGCTTTGATATGTACCCCTTCTTTGAAGAGGGCGCCCCTTTGGCGGATCCGGTTCACGCGCTGTGTTCCTTTGAAGTGAGTAACACTTGGACACAACAGTACTGTAGTTTTATTATTTCTGTCAGGAATTGCCTCTGTTTCCCACTGTATGACCTATACGAACATTTTGTTATATTTGATTCTAATCTGGTTACAAGAATCTGATTTGTGAGGCCTCACTTCTCCCAAACTATCCTTTTTACACTGAAGAGAGAGAAGAAAATTTTTACTGGTCCTGTAAACTGGTCCTAAGGTAACGTGCTAGGGCCAGACTCTGATGCTTCAATGGGTATGGAAGATTTTGTTTTATTTTTACAGATTTATTTCTTCTGGCTGGTTTTTCTGGGAAAATGCTGGAATTTTTCAAACTGAGTAAACTAGTTACAAAATATAGAGATTAATAAAGATCCCAAAACACACAGTGTGAGAAAGAGACTTGCAATATTTTTGGTTTGGCATGCCAGCTAAATAAATTGGAAGTACAGGAATCAAAAGGATGCTTTATTTCACAGCCCTTTATGAAGAACTTGGTTGGGGGGGGGAGTGTCACTGTTTTTGGAGTACCACTGCTAGAATCTACTGACTATGGGGATCTGGAAGCTTTAGTTCAAAAAGGTGATGTTCAAAGTTCTCCCTGAATACGTTTGCACTGTCAACTCTTGGTATCCTGGTGAAAAAAGTGGAATGTAAATATAAGAATGACAAGCAAAATAAGCTCTTGTGGCACAGTGGTTAAGACCACTTCTGAACCAGTTCTGCAGCCAAAATGCCACTTACAATTTGAGTTTGATCCTGTTGGGATCAATGTTGATTCATCCTTCCATCCTTCTGAGGTCAGTATTCAACATGTTTTTGGGTAAAATGCTAATTGCCTGGAAATTATTCAAAGAATGCTCTAAGCACTATGGGGTGTAATTGCTATTTCTACTGCTAAGATAAGCAAACAGATGCTCCCATGCTGATCTCTGGAGGGCTACTGTCTTAGGTAGGATGATACAATCAAACTCCACTATAGAATGTGTATGTTGGCTAGAACTTAGAAAAGCTACATTTTCTAACTCTAAGACTATTCCTATCAGCACAATCAGCAATTTATGTGTGGACTAAAGCTCTCCAACACCCCCACCCCCACTAGCTTGGCCATTGGATATGAACTAAGGGGGGGGGGAGTAAGGCTATATTACACTGAAAGTAATCAGCCACTTTAATATCTTTAATTTCTTAAGCTCTTCGAGAACAAAGCCAGCAGTTCAGAAAGATCATTCATTTTAAAGGTTTTTTTTATTTGAAAAGCTGTCAGCACACACCTTGTCATATCCCTGATCACAAGAGAAGAATTTTTAATAATGAACCACCTCCTATGCAAATAAGCTTCTAATTAATTAAGTATTATTCTTTGGGGGATAGTCATTAGCATCAAATTTGGGGAGTTAGATTGACAAGGCTCACTTTTCTTTTGTCATGATTTGGTATTTTATTATCCTCACAAGCCTGGGAACAAAAAAGCTTTTGCTGTTCAAAATGGCTCAATTTTCTTTCTCACTCCTTCATTTAAGCAAAAGCGTAACAGCTTACAGGGCCTGCCCTCCCACTGGGCACAGTGAAGTGGCTGCTTCAGGCAGCACATTTGGATGCAGTGAAAAAGGTAGCAATCTGTTTATTCTTGTATACTGTATATATATTTTTGACTGCCAAGGATGTGTGACATCTGCCTGTGAGTTTTTCTGCCCAATATGCCAAAATAAATCGGCTGATAGGAGGTCAATCATTTCCCCTTCTGTCTCAGGCAGGGCCAGATTAAGACATGCTGGGACCCTAATTATGGCATGCTTAAGAATGATAGCAGACCATTTTATTATGATTGTGGGTTATGAATTGTGAGCTGCCCAGAGTGATAGGTGATAGGTGTGGCCATATAAATCTAAATAAATAAATCTCAATGGCACTCTCCAAACAGCATGTTGTTCTAATACTTTCCAGAGATACAATCATACTAGATAATTTTCCGTCCTCACAAAACAAAACAAAAATCTTGAAGCATCTTCTATGCACTATCACACATGCACACATGCATGCACGCACTAACGCACTCACTCACTCAGGGGCTGCGGTGGTTAAGAAGCTCACCTTGTCAGCTGGAAGGCCAGCAAGTCAGCATTTTGAGACCTGGGTACTGCATGACGGATAGAGCGTTCATCTCTGTCCCAGCTTTTGGGAACATGAAAGGAACCTTTTTTGGGTGTTCCCTGTGTGGAGTTGCTCCCGCAAAAATCCTTTCAACCCAGAATAATTTCTGACAAAAAATTATTATCGCTCGCTCACTCACTCACTCTATCTATCTGAAGTCTACAGCTATTTGTGCATTAATGCAGGCACCTAGTTTGTATTTTCAGCCACCTCTCGCCTCAGGCAACAAGAGATAAACTTTATGTTATGAATTTACATGATAAAAATGTACCTCAGTCTTTCTAACTCAGATTGTAGGATAAATTTCTTAATTTTGTTTTTTGAGAAATTATACTGCATATACTTGAGTATAAACAGTTTTTTAGCCCCAAAAATGAGCCCCCAAGAGGGGACACAGCTTTTACTTGGGTCAGTGAGCATGAGGGTACTAAGACCACACTGGATTGAGACATGCCAACAGTTTGATGAATTTTACCATATTTTGATGTATTTTGATTATTAAAATTCACTAACAACTGCTGTATTTCCCACCCTCGGCGTATACTTGGGTCAATCTATTTTCCTGGGTTTTCAGGTCAAAATTAGGTACCTCGCCTTATATTCAGATTGGCTTATACTGAAGTATATACGGTAATAGGAATACGTACCCTCTTGATTTCCAGGGCACAGGAAAGATGGTAAGCAGTTCAAGAAAGTAAAACTGGTTTCAGAGTGCATGCCCAGGAAACAAGAGCACAAATTTCAGTGTCCTTTCTAAATCTGGCTTTGAGCCTTTGATTAAATGACATGGATATCCCAAGTATATGAAAATTATCTCCTGCCATTCTGGCATTAGTTTATGTGAAAGGAGTAGTAATAAATAAAATTGCACTTTTAAAATAGAAATCTGCTGACACCAATCCTTCATAATGCCAGTGCTGTTCACAACCTTCTCAAAAAGAGCCTAGGTAAAATAGACACTCATCATCATCATCAGAAAGAATCCTATAGCAACTGGGCCATAAGAATGCTGCCTTCTTGTAGGAAAGGATTTTTTGTTTGATTTCATTTTTTGGTGGGGAGGGGCTAGGAAGTCTCTACAGAAAGTCCCATAAGGATTGTCCATCCATGCTTCCTCATGCCTAGCAACATGAATAATTCTCCAGTCTTCCCTGTCATTTTTCCTTCCAGCAGATCACTGTTTCACAGGAACAAGTTTCACAGCTCAGAGGACAGCCTGATCTAGTTCAGTCTGGTTGACTGGCCAGGCAACATGGAATAAATAGCTGCTCACAGTAGCATTTGACAACAGAGCCAATTGTGCTTTGGTCAATTCATCTTCACAGTAAATGGTAAGGCAATTTGTAATCAAGAATACAAACCAAATTTGGAAAGCCAAATTCATGTACCAAACAAAACTAGGCCAGAATGTTTTCTGAGTGTTACTGCTTCTCCTGTATGGCCTATGTTTTATTTATTTATTTATTTATAATTCAAATTTCTATGCTGCCCTATCAGGTAAGCCCAACTCAGGGCGGCTTACAACAGGTTAAAAACATATATAAAAAAAAAACAATTAAAACCCCTAACATACCCACCAACCTACACCCCCACCCCCAGTTCATATTAAAAACTAACCACATTAAAACTGCCTGCAATTAAAAAGGTGGAAGCCTTTATTTTATAAGCCAACAGGCAGGGACCACTTTTCCATCCGGGCCCCACACCTGTCCTGCCAACCAGGATTTAGTTCTTTTCTGAAAGGCAGCAGCTGCATCTGCTCCCGCAACTCTACTGGCAGGAGGTTCCACAAGGCCGGTGTGGACATGGAAAAGGCCCTCCTTCGTGTGCCAGACAGACAAGCCTCTCAGGCAGGTGGAACAATTAGAGAGCCCCTCCGGTCCATTCTGGTTGGACAGGCAGATACTCTTGGGACGATGCGGTCTCTTAGGTATCCTGGCCCACTACCATGAAGGGTTTTAAAGGTCACAATCAGCACCTTGAATTGCACCCGGAGGCAAATTGGTAACCAGTGTAGCTCCCGAAGCAGTGGGGAGGCATGAGCATAATGCCCGCACTCCATCACCACCCGGGCTGCTGCATTCTGGACCAACTGCAGCCTCCGGATGGTCGTCAAGGGCAGCCCCATGTAGAGCGCATTACAATAATCTAGCCTGGAGGTGACATGAGAATGTGTGACCATGAGCAGAGAGTTCTGGTGCAGGAGCAAACACAACTGATGGATGACATGAAGCTGTGCGAAAGCCCTCCTGGCCACGGCCGCCACCTGATCTGCAAGTAGCAGCCCCAAATCCAGGAGGACTCCTAAGTTGCATGGGTGTTGAAAGCATTTCTGTGTATGCATACAAACAATACATAAGCCACCACTGATATTATATCTTTACTGCTTATTATTTACAGATCTAAAAAGAACCCTGGTGGTGCTGTGGTTAAACTGCTGTACTGCAGTTAAAACATTGTGAGTTCAATTCTGAGGAGACACAAAGTTGACTCAGTCTTCCATCCATATGAGGTTGGGAAAAAGAGTACCCATCATGGTTTTTACTAATTCTACCTCCCCAGTGAATTGCTATGGCTGAGTTGGAATTTGAACCAAAGCCTCTGATTTCTGGTCCAGCACTCATTTTACTACATCACACTAGGTATCCTAAAACAATTATTATGTACAGTGGTACCTCATACAAGTATTTTAATCCATTCCATAGGGCTTGTTGTTGTACGAAACAATTGCTATACAATGCATGCATCGTATAGCGATTTTCCCTATGGGATGCATCGTACTACAATTTTTTCCGCTAAGTGGTTTTTACCATTGAAAATTTGTTGTACTTTTTTCCATAGGGAAAATTATTATGCAGGATGCCATTTTCCCTCAAAACCTAATTGTTATATGATTTTGTAGCTATATGGGGCGATTGTTGTATGAGGTTCCACAGTATTGGTAAGTAGAACATTGAGTTTCTTGTTGAAGTGTTTAAGAACATTTTATAGAATGCTTAATCACACTAACATATTCAGCTACACATACTAGAGACATTAGGTCCAGACAGCTTGAAAAATTAACAAGGCATTTGTTAATATAAATAATAATTGCAAATACTTATACTGATACTATTTAAAGCCTATGTTATTTCCTTGCAGCTGAAATCAAACTAATCAGTTGTCACAGAGCAGCCAGTTTCTAGGAAGCTGTCATCCACAACCCCACCCCTTAATTCAATATAAATGAATTTAATGAATCAATATGTACTGCTTCCAATAGCTATTGCTACTTCAAAGCACAAATAAAGCATTAAGACATTAAAGCCATAAAGACACATTAAAATGTAAAAATTAAATAATCAGTTTAAAAGGAAACATGTAAAATCAGAGGTTTGGGACACAGTTCTCAGACTGGGCAACAGTGCTGTCAGTTTGGGGAAACCCAAGTGAAGGAATGGCAGCTAAAGAAGGCCACAATGGGTATCTTCTGAACATTAGGTAAGTCCTTTTCAGATTACTTTAGTGATTGGATGTGTCTTCACAGAGGAAGTTATGGCAGCCCAGTCCAAGCTACTGAGGACTTTGTAATGATAATAGACAGCCAGTGCAGTTGGCTAAGAAAGGGGCAATTAAAGGACAACTATCTTACTGATAGGAGCCATGGTGGCTTAGTAGCTAAGATGCTGAGCTTGATGACTGGAAAGTCGACAGATCAACAATTTGAGACCAGAGTGAGTGCCCATCATCTGAACCAGCTCATGCCAACTTAGCATTTCAAAAGCAAAAAATTGCAAGTAGATAAATAGGTACCACTTCAGAGAGAAAGGTAACAGTGTTATGCGCACTTCGGCATCTAGCCTTGCCTGCCACATGACCATGGAAACATCTGCAGATGCTGGCTCTTGGGCTGTAAATTGAGATGAGTACCATACCCTAGAGTCAGATACGATCACTTTAGAGCAAGAGAGACCTTTATCTTTCATACTGATGCTAATACAGGGGAAGAAGAGGCTGCATGCTATAAAACCCACTAGTACAGTTTATAAGCCAATGCTGTTACTGGGTATTGATTCAGAGTTGGCAACAAGAAACTCTAAATCTGATGGGAAAAGAAGGAAAATAATAGGTGGGAATTGTTCCAAATACATATTCAGGAACTAACTACAGCAAGGTCTGGGAAGCTTTTTTGACCTCAAAGTTATTACATTAATCACAGTTACAAAATTAATGTATAGGTCAAGCACATTTATCTTCCAGCCATGTAAAGATATTCCTTGAAGAGCAGAACATGTCAGAATATAATTTCACCCAGAAAGACCTGAGATCCCAAGGAAACCGAAACAGATTCATAAAAGATTATCTCAATGAATTCTACAATTCAACACTGTTGAGGCTAGGCAGTATATGCACTTTAAGTAAACTATTGCATCTAGGCACTCTCTATGTCCCTGGTAGAGCTCAGCCCTAAATTCATCTGTTAAGGAATTTAAAGCCCTTGTGTGTTGAAGCTGTGAAAGCTAGGTGAAGGTCACCCTTGCTCGAAAGCCAGTCGAATCTGACTCTAGGGTTCAGTGCTCTACTGTTTATAGCCAAAGAGCCAGCGCTATATGTATCTGCAGACATTTCCAAGGACATGTAGCAGGCACGGAATGCTGTTTCCCTTCCACTGAAGTGCTACCTATTTATCTACTTGCAATTTCTTGCTTTTGAACTGCTAGGTTGGCAGAAGCTGGGACAGAGATGGGAGCTCACTCCATCGTGCAGTACTCGGGAATCAAACTCCAACCTTTCAGTTGTCGAGTTGAGTTCACTGTCTTAGCCACCTGAGCCACCACAGTCCCTAAGGAGAGTACAAACTCAAACTGATTGGGTTAGGTGGCACTGGGATTTTTTTTTTGCAGCTCCCACTCGTAACTTCACATGGTTCTCAGCTCTAGTTGCATGAACATATGGATTCTTGAATCTAGAAATGTAGATTTTCAATAAATGAAACTGCAGCCTCCAAAATAATAATAATGAGGCCTTACTATCCTTTCATCACCAGCTTGTGGTCAACAATAGTCTCAGTGAAAGAAACAAAATAAAAGGGTAGTGATCATTTTTCCTCCTGTGCACCTCCTAGAAACCAATAGTTAACCCCAAACAGCAGTCAGATTTTAATATTTGCATTTTCCTGAATATTCTTATATTGTTTACCAATGACTGAAAATAAGGCACAAAATGCATTATATTATGGAAATGTTGAAATTGATTTATCAAGGAAAGTGCATGTAAACATATCATAAAACAAAAAAACCCCAGTAATAATAATAAAATAAAAACAAAAATATATGTATCCTACAAGAAATATGGTGACTTAGTGGTTAAGCCACCCTCTTTTGAGGGATCCTTCTGTAAACACAAGGAACTATGGTTGCTTAGTCGTTAAGATGCTGCACTTGACGACTGGAAAGTTGGTAGGTCAGCGGTTCATGACCCATGTTCTGTGCAACAGAATGAGCTCCCATCTCTGTCCCTGCTCCTGCCAACCTAGCAGTATGAAAGCAAGAAATTGCAAGTAGATAAATAGGTACCACTCCAGCGCGAAAGGTAACAGCATCCAGTAAGCTATGGGATCTAGTAATGTCTGCCACATGACCATAGAAACATCTGCAGATGCAGACACCACTGGCTAGAGGGCTAAAAGCAGAGATGAGCACCACCCCTAGAGTCAGACATGACTGGCTTTCGAGCAAGGGAAACCTTTACCTTTAGTAATGGGTTGTTACTGGATGCTAGTCATTTCTCACCATGAATATGTGTCTAAAATGAAGATACGGGCAAACACTCCCACATCGTTTAATGCATAATGAACAGCTGGTTCTTATGATACAGTTTAGTGTTAGAGAAAATCCTGCCCAGAGTTTTCTGGATATAAAGATTTCTGTGGTTACTTCATAGAATTTGTACACAGCTGGATCCTTTAGATCAGGGGTGCAATAGTCTTTGGGCCACGGGCCGGTCATGTGGTTCAGGGGGCTGGTCACTTTGGCCCATGGGCTGGATCCGGCCCCTGACACCAATTCATCCGGCCCATGAAGACCTTGTCAATCCCAGAGTGATGAGGGCTTTGCAAGCCAGATGAACTGGTGTCAGGGGCCAGATCCAACCCAGGGGCCATAGTTTGGTCACCCCTGCTTTAGATAGTCTTCTCATAAGCGAAAACCATCTAGTGGCTAACATCAGCACAGGATGTAACTGGGTCAGGCTAAAAGCAGACGTGCAGTACAAATGCTTAAGGCTAGAGGGGGAAACAATCAGTTTGGCTGCCTTCTGTTCCTGTCATCCAGGTTTCAGATGACTTGATTAGAAGGTTAGGTTCACAACCTGCACAAAGAGGATAGTAAGATTATACCTGATGGCTTTTATTTCCATGACTCAAGGACAATCACCTGAGCAGCTTGCTTTGAATGGTGTTGCCAACAAAAGTGAAGGAATTGCACTGGCTCTTGAGAGTGCCAAACAAAAAAAGTTGTGGGGAAAGCCCACGTAATATTCTTTGTGAGCTAACCTACTAAAAAAAGACAGGAGTTTGCTTTGTTGGTTCCTATATATCATCCTTTACTATTCTGATCCAGTTCACCTTATGTTACAATAAAAATATGCAGGGCACCCTATAGGATTCTTCATGATGTTGATGACGATGTTGATGATGATGGTGATCATGATGATGATTCAACTAAAGCCCTCATAAGTTGTAGCTAGCTTGACCATTTGTCAGGGATTCTAGGAGTGCAGTCTAAAATTTGGGACAGATGTTCTCGGGGTGACACGGTCCCTTAAGTATCCTGTCCCACTACCGTGTAGGGCTTTAAAGGACATTACCAGCACCTTGAATTGCACCTGGAGGCACCCCGGTAACCAGTGCAGCTCCTGAAGCAGTGGTGAGGTATGAGTGTAACGTCTGCACCCCATCAACACCCTGGGCAGCCACATTCTGGACCAGTTGCAGCCTCTGAATGGTCATCAAGGGCAGCCCCAAATAAATCACATTACAATAATCCAGTCTGGAGGTGACCAGAGCATACAGAGCATACCATGAGCAAGAAGTCCTGATCTAGGAGCGGACTTAACTGGCGTATGACATGAAGTTGTGCAAAAGCCCTCCTGGCCACGACTGCCACCTGCTCATCAAGTAGAAGTCACTAGTCTAGAAGGACCCCCAGATTATGCTCTGGGTCTGTTTGGGGCAAGATAGCCCCATCCAGAACCAAAGATGGTAGCTCCTGAGATAACATGGGGCCCCTGACCCATAGCCACTTGCCGGGATTCAGTTGAAGCCCGTTGTCCCCCATCCAGACCCCAACAGCCTCTAGACACCTGGATAGGACTCCAACTACATCGCTTGGATCACCACAGGCCGAGATATACAGCTGAGTATCACCTGCATACTGATGATACCTCACCCCATGGGAATGGATGATCTCCCCCAACGGCTTCATGTAGATGTTCAATAGGAGAGGTGAGAGCGCCAAGCCCTGAGGCACCCCATATTGGAGAGGCCTAGGGCTAGAAATCCCATCCTCTAACCACACCGACTGGGTCCAGCCTCTCAGAAATGAGGCAAACCAGGACCACACAGTGCCCTGGATCCCCAATCCTTGGAGCCATTCCAGAAGGATACCATGATCGACAGTATCGAAGGCTGCTGAGAGGTCAAGAAGAGCAAGGATGACCACCACCCCACTCCTGCCAAAGATCATCCAACAGTGCAACCAATGCAGTCTTGGTACCATATCCGGGCCAGAATCCTGACTGAAAGGGTCCAGATAACCTGCTTCATCCAGAACCCCCTATAACTGCTGCACCACTGCCTTCTCCAAAACCTTCCCTAAAAAGGGGAGGTTGGATACCAGCCGATAGTTGGCCATTATTGTTGGGTTGAGCACTGGCTTCTTAAGGAGGGGGTGCACCAAAGCATGTTTTAATGGTGCATGAACCACCCCCTTTCACAAAAATGCATTGACTATTGTTCTGATCCAACTGCCTGTCACCACCTTGGATGCCTGTTCTACTCTGGCATGGGCTCAAAATGTACACTTCACATTCCCATCCAAGGTTTTTATAATGGAAGGGGAAAAATTTAAGGGCTATAGTTGGATACTTTTAAAATGTAATATCAAACTGGGAAATATCATCAGGCCCAGTGTCTCTCATCCCTGCATATCACATAATGGATGCCCATATGCCTCTCTAGCAATAGTTGCTAACCATAGTGGAAGGCTATGTTTTGGATTTGGTCATCACACCTGTTAAACTAACAGATCAGCACAAGGATGTCCCTATAGCCTCTGTATAATATCTTGATTGATAGCTACACTGCATTATTCATGTAATTAAAGAGAAAACTCTAATCCAGTGTAATTAGATCCCTTATTGCCAATGCCAAACAGAAAAACATGGCTTTAATTGTCTTTCAGGTCTAGCTGGCTAAAAAATACAAATGTGCGGTCCAATGGTTTTACAAAGAAACAGTCCCACATTCCCTTCTCTTCCCTTTCTACTGTGCTTGTAGATTTGTTTCCCAAACAGCTTTGAATGTGGTTGTTTTGGGTGGAGCAAAAGGCCTGACATCTCAAGAAGTACTGTTTTGCTTACCTCATCCAGACAAAAAGAGTAGCATTGTGACCCAGTTGGGATACCCAAAGAACTGGCAGATCTAACACATATAATAGGTACTTCTAACCTTCCAAATTAACACACACCATAAGAGAAGGAAACCAGTTTTCCCTGGCCAGTGCCCCTTCCTCTCCCCTCCAACCTTGTCTGTCTAAAGCTGAGCTCCAGAATTTACATTTAGGTTTGTGAATAAAAGTGGCCTGGTTCCCAGAACTTCAGATCTTTGGCTGGTTCTGACTGATTGTAGGCAGCAAGAGTGACAGATGCTCAGCACTTTGGAGAATTTGGCCACTTTAATTGGAAGCCCAGCTGTGAATTTTGGAACCCCTGTTTTTTAAAAGAGACAGGCTTGGAAAATGTCAGGCTGAGGGAAGTGAGAATGAAGTCATGCCATGTTACTGCCATTCAAAATTTCTCATGTGCTCTTCCAAGTTGTAAAGGGCACAAACAAAGAATGGAAGGAATCAGAGAGTTGCAAACTAGCTAGATAATCACAAGTCTTCTTAACATTTTTTCCGTTGGTTTAACACTTGATATACTCAAGTTAAACGGTGGTGAAAGAGAATAATGCTTTTGATAACATTCAATCAAGACAAATTTCTGCAGGGCTGGACAAAAATAATATACTATTGTATTCTTCTTTCAATCTGTTGCAATGAATATACAGGAGCCCATAATTTATAGACTCTTAATTTTTGGGCTAGAATGGTTTATGATCCTTTTGTTAACTTCTTCTCTGAGTAAAGTGATCCATATCCAACAATTGGTATCATAAAGCATGAATATAACAACTGGGGAAATCTCTTAACAGATCTTATTCCTCATTGATTTAATGGTTTAATTAAGAGAACATCCACTAGATATCCAAACATTCCTTTCTGATAACAATGCTACATATTTAGCAAGTCATTTGAGAGATCGATAATTCATAGAGTTAGGCCATAAGTCAGAAATGATTTGACAGCACATAGCAACAATTTACAAAGTGTCGGTGGAGGTCTCTGGTCAGGATTGCACAGTCCATACTCAGACCCTACAGTCAAAGGTTGTCATGTCTCAGGATGCTATCTGAAGTCTCAGGGACTTGCCATGTTTCTCAAGGTGGAGAAATAAATCTTAGGGGAAGAGATGGTGAAGTAAGATTTAAAAAACAACAACAAAAAAACCTCATGTATAAAAGGCAACTTTAAAGCCTGGGTACCCATCTCTGCTCATTTCTCGCTAGTGTCAGAGCTCACTGGCTCAGCATAAAAGTGTTTGTATGTGTATTGTCCCTATAAAATGTAGCTTCATATAAACTCTAGGAGGGTGAAATAAGGACTATAGAAATAACTGGTGAGTGTATGAACTTGAACCCATGCTGATTCTGAAATCTCAGATAATGGGTTGCAGTCAACATCACAAGCCTACTCTTCTCCTTCACCCCAATGTAGATTAGGTTTCCATCCTACTTCATGTTACTTATACCACTGATTAGCAATGTAATAAAAAAGAACTCTAAATTTCTCACATGTTCTCAGCTAGAAGCAAACCTTTATAGTCCACATTTTGACAGATTAAACCAGGGGGTCCCAAACATTTTGCACTGCAGGCTGGTCATGTGGTTGAGTGGGCCGGTCACGTGGTTCCTCCTACCAGAAGTGGAAGTAAAATGTGCAAAACACTGCTGGAAATGCACCTGCGGCTATCATAAATGCATTAGTGGTGAGGGCAGCGTGGACCAGATGATTTGGTACCATGGGCTGGATTTGGCCCGTGGGTCATAGTTTGGCCACTCCTGGATTAAACTGTCAGGCCAACAAAGGAGTGAGGAGAGACTATACAGGATAGAAGATGTACAGTAGATGAGGTAATTATAAGGTGTGTCTTGATTTCTTCAATGCTATGGTAATTAGGCTAAATAGTAGCATAGACTCTGGAAAAGATTTGATCTCTTTTGATCTATTTGCATTCCATTTTACATGACTAAACCCAACAGCCTAAAATGGACCAGATTATTTACATTGTTCTTACTGTTATTACAATTATTATAAGGTATACACAGTCTAGTAGATGTTCAAACTGGAGTTTTGGAACCCCACTGCTCAGGTCATAACTCTGGCCCTAAAGGGATGTTAGGTATCACCAGATACTTAATAGCTGGTACCCACTAGTGCTACTCTTTGCAACTCTTTTGTCATATCTTATCTGTGCCAATTGTACTCAGTTGTTGTTTTTCCAACCTTTGTGTGATTTCTCCCAGTGCTCCTATCATTACTGGTATCATTGTCACTCTTTTCTCACAGAGATACTATACTTCTCAAACCCTCCTATCTCATGAGATTTTAAATGTTTTTCTTCTACTTTGTAGACATATTTTGTTGTTGTTGTTGTACTTTTAAAAACACTTCAAAGCTCTATTTCTTAATTCTGTTGGTCAAGCTGATCAAATAAGTAGAATAAAATCTTTTGTTTAATTGGTACATACATACCCATCAAGCGCGGCTCCTGAAAATACAGGAACTGCTCCAGCCTGGGTGCGCATGCACCGCAACAACTCATCTGCCAATGTGCAGAAACCCTCTGCGCATGCACAAAACCTCTCTGTGCATGCGCAGAGCCCATTTGCGATGGGCACGTGTACACAGTAACCCCTTTCCTTGTCATTCAAATACTGGACGGCAGCGGGAAAGAGGAGGAAGAAGCAGAGAAATACGGGAAATACCGGCCAGTCCAGGATACTTGACAGGCATGGGTACATATTTGAGCTTATGAGCCAAATGTTCTCCTTGATAATCATGGTTCTGTTATTGTACTAAAGACTGTTGAAATCTGTCTCCAGAAATATCTACAAAATTAAACCATGCAATAATCAGTTATTTTAAAAGAATGCATTCATTTTTTTTACAGAACAGTACTCCTTATGCTAAATTTCTGTGTGAACTAGCAGCTGACACTCGTCATCATACTGAACAAGGCTACTCAATCCTCCACTTTGGAGCTCAATTTTCCCACACTGGGGAGGCATCAAGAAGAAGGCATTGATTGCAACTGGAGGTCTTCTTGCTTGATGACAGGATTTCAATAACAGAAG
Source organism: Bradypodion pumilum (assembly GCA_035047305.1). Lineage (NCBI taxonomy): Eukaryota > Metazoa > Chordata > Lepidosauria > Squamata > Chamaeleonidae > Bradypodion > Bradypodion pumilum. The sequence continues at coordinate 64,224,526 of JAWDJD010000004.1, read as the reverse complement.
CCTTAGCCTGCAAATATGTAGCAACTCCTCCTATGCCATTGACACATCAGAAGCAAAGTCGAACATGCTGTCCCAGAGGAATTTGGTCAATCAGCTTGTAAAGCAAGAAGACCCAGGCATGTGATGTTGAAGCTTAGATAACATCAGGACTCTCAAGATTTCTTTTTCTCAGTCTTTAGGCAACAGCAATTTAAAAGTGTGCCTGCCTGTCTGAAAGATACTGTACAAAACAGTAGCTTGGTTTCACAGTTCACCTCTCCTGCTTCTTATGCCAGCAGGGATGGAGGAATCACAATATGGGATCAATATTGCTGGGAGAAAATTCAACAATTTGAGATATGCAGACAATACCACCCTAATGGCAGAAAGTGAGGAAGACCTAAAGAACCTCTTGATTGGGTTGAAGGAGGAGAGTGCAAAAGTTGGCTTGAGACTTAATATCAAGAAAATCAAGATAATGGCAACAGGCCCTATCATTTCTTGGAAAATAGATGGGGAAGAAGTAGAAGCAGTAACAGATTTTACTTTCCTGGGATCTAAGATCACTGGAGATGGCAACTGCAACCATGAAATAAAAAGACGACTGATTCTGGGGAGACAAGCTATGAGAAACCTGGGGAACATAGTGAAAAGTAGAGACATCACCTTGAAAACAAAAATCTGCATAGTCAAAGCAATGGTATTCCCAATGGTAATGTATGGGTGTGAGAGTTTGACCATTAGGAAAACAGAGAGTTTGACCATTAGGAAAACTCAAGATTCCTCATTTTATTTATTTATTTATCTATTTATTATATCTATTGTGCCTCCTGGCCCCTTTGGCGTCCAGGAGGTTGGCAAGGGCGGTTGTAACTGTGACTTTGTGGCGGTTTCCCACTGCACTGGGACGCCTGGGGTTATGAATACTGGGATGCTGCTTCTTTGTGATTGCATTGTTTTTTTTATTATATATCCATTTTGGATTATTGTAATTGTACTTTTGTTAATCTTGCTTTTGATGATATTGTATTTTTTGTATGTTGTAAGCTGCTTTGAGTGGCATTTGTGTCAGGAAAGCGGGATAGAAATTAAACGTAATAATAAATAATAATAATAATAATACATGCCTTTGAGATGTGGTGTTGGAGGAGAGTCCTGAGAGTCCCCTGGACAGCAAAGAGAACAATTTTAGAAGAAATCAACTCTGACTGCTCATTGGAAGTGCAAATAGTAAAGATGAAGCTGAAGTACTTTGGACATCAAATGAGAAGGGAGGATTCACTTGAGAAGGCCTTGATGCTGGGAAAGGTGGAAGGCAAAAGAAGAAGGGGGCATCCAAAGATGAGATGGTTTGTTGGTGTTGTAGACACTATGGGCACAGAGCTGGGTAGGCTGAGGAAGATGGTGAATGACAGAAGTGCCTGGAGGATAATGGTCCATAGGGTCGCAAAGGGTCGGAATCGACTGTGTGACTGAACAACAACAAAAGTCAGTGAGTAATACAATCATCCAGCTAAGGCCTTATAATGTATTGTAACTGTTATTATTTCTACTACTGTTAATTATCACAGTGCAATCAGTATACACAATGCTTTCCATTAGACCATACTGGCCATACTGGTTGGGGGATTCTGGAAGAGTCAGTCAAGAAAAGTAATGTTGCTAAGCTCTGAGAAGACAATAGAAGAAAAGATAACAACAGTAGTGATGAAAACAGCAGCAATATATGTTCTGAGTGTCTTTCATATTTTTGAATAATAACAGTATTCTTAGAATTGCAGAGCTGGAAGGGACCCTATGTATCAAGTACAGGCCCTATCAAGGAAGCACAGTGGGGAGTGAAACATCTAAATACAGGCTCCTAAAACACTGAGCTATCCAGGCACTCAACAAGAAAAACTGTTACTGACCCAATAGGAATTATTGGGTCAGTAATTATTCCAAAAGGAATAATGAAAGTTACCATGCTAATTGCAGCTCATTGACAAAGTGCAATGTGCATGCCAGAAGCATGCTGGATTCACAATCAAGCACATGATCAGACACATGACCAACATTTGAACAGCACCCCATTAATTAGCCATGGCAAATATTTTCACAAATATCCCGTAAGAATTACAGCTGCCATGTGAGGTGCACAGAGTTTGGACATTATTAGTTATAAATAACTAATTATAATTTGTTCATTTCTGTGGAAACAAAATTATAACCTCACACAATTATTACTGAATAAGGGATGTATGACATTTCTCTTGTCTGTAATTTTTACTTAATTTTTATGTGCAGGTGTGAGTCCTTACTGTATGGTGGAGAAGAAATATTATTCAGTTCAATAAGCTGGTATGAATTGCGCCTCAGGCTGCTGTCTCATGCTCTGTAGTGAAAAGTTGAGGTGAAGAGTGGGGGGGGGGAGAGCGAGCTTTATATCAAAGGATGTTTGTGAACTTGAAGTCTTGGTTTTTCATTTCAAAAAGGGGGAATTGTCAATAATAAATGGTTACTAAGCAATTATAACTCAGCTCTGAATTATAGATCTTGATTCTCCTTTTGAAAACAGAGATTGATATTTTGTTTTAAAGGTCACTAGTTGGCTCAGGACAAGTCTACAGAGAAGCTTAGACCCTCCCACCAGAGCATTTTGAACCTTTATTGATATTCATAACACAGTTAATTGGGGATATATTTGAAGTGTTATTTTCTAGATAATCTCGATTACTGAAAAAGACCATTGATTTTCTCTGCATGGACTGCATAATGACTAGAGCAGTCTTCCCAAACTAAGGCCCATGGGCCAGAAATGGCCTATAGTGCCATTTCATGTGGCCACCCACCCCTCCAAGGGCGCTTGAGAAACAAAATGGCTATCCCTTTGAAGCTGTTGGGACAAAATGGCCACCCCCATCATGCAGGCAGGGCAAAATGGTCATCCAGCCCTCAAAGCTGACTGAGAAATTTGACCTGGCCCCCACCCATACCTGTCAAGTTCCCCGTACTGGCTGGGATTACCCTGTAATTCCACGCCGATTTTCTCCATTTTCCGCCCAGAGCTGCCGCTATCCCGTAATTTGGCAGTGGGGGGAAAGGAGTTACTGCACATCCCTTCTGCACAAGTCCTTTCTACACATGCATAGAACCTTTCTACGCATGCATAGAACCCTTCTACGCATGTGTAGAAGGCTTCTGTGCAGAAGGGGATGCATAGAAGTAACTCAGAAGTAACCCCAATTGTATTCAGTGCTGCTTGCTTCCATTTAGATGGGTACAGGATCACTGTTTCAGCAATGTTTGCCAGCAGTGTCAGGGCCTGGGAAGAAGGATTTTGGCTGAATGCTGTTATCAGATATGCTGAAACAGCCATTTGTTTGTGCCAACAGAAAAGGGGAGAGAGCAAGTTCTGTTTCTGATATCTTGGGCAAGAGTTGCATTTTTCCATCTAAAAACAGGAACAGAAGGCATCTAGAGGCCTGCGAGACAGAAATCTAAAATAAGCTTGAAAAGGCAATCCTCTCAAGCCATTTTATGCCGCTTCAGTTCTTTGCTGAGGCTGGAAATGTATTCAGTGAAATTTATGATGTGCTATATCCTGAAGACCAGAGGTAACAAATAAAAAGGGCCATATAAAACCTCCTAAATATATAATAAAACAGAGTTAAAATACATTACACCTCTTGCTGGCTTCATGCTAACTTCCAAGAGCCAGCCCAAACAGCTAATTCTCACACAACTTAGCTTTAGTGAGTGATGAGTTTGTAAGTGGAGCTGTGGGAATTTGTTAGTGTCTAGGTAGCCACATATGATCCCTTTGATCCATTACCATTTACCTTTCCTTGGAATTGTAAATCTATCTAATTAGACTAATAGGCAAAGCAAGGTCTTTGTATTTGCCAATTGTAAGAGAGAGAGAGAGAGAAATCAGGGCTCAGAGCAAAATATAAAATAATAATAATAGTTCCAAGCAGTCTGTTTCCCAGCAGACTGGGAATTTCAGGAGCAGACAGTAGAAAAAAGCTTACAAGCCAGCAATTCCCTATGCAACCCACACTAAAACTTGATAAACATCACTTTATTTCTTCTTTAGCCACAAGTGCCACACAAAGCTAAACAAGCTAGTTGTGGAGGGGGGGGGGGAGAATGAGTTGCTAATGATTTCCAGCTGGGACTCTGGCGTTGCATCCTGTGTTTGCAGCAGAATATGTTGTTTCTGAACTGATGTGCACCTCAGAGGTTCTCGCTCTCATACACAGAGTCTGTGGAAGGTGGCTTCTATCTAAAACTACAACTATTTTATAGGCTTTCCTAAGGGGCAAATTCCCTCTACAGCCTCTGCATCATAAATTTCTCAGTGGCTGATTAGTTTTTTTTAAAAAAAATCCCATACCACTAGCCAGATGGCTGGAATCTGAAGCAGAGCGGGTAAGGCTTAGGTAACTGGCTATGACCTCTCTCTCCAGTGTATTGTGCTGCCACTTGGCAGGTGATAAAGCAGCAAGCACAATCAAATCACTTCAATAATTTTTCAACAGCCTTTTTTACAACATCTAGAGAATGGTGGAGATGTCTCAAACACACAACTGGGAGTTGACTTGTGCTTGATTTATGAGCCAAGTGGAGCTGTATCTAAAGTCAAGTCCTGGGGACGACAAAACAACAGATTGTGGCTGCTTTTTAAATCACACTTCAAAAGCCATAAGGGTAGCAGCTGCCACACAACTATCTTGACATGTGACTATTTAAACATTAAATAGCTAGCAGTTGCTGAGTAAGGGCTGACATAGCCTCCTACTTGATGGTTCTGTCTATACATTTTAAGCACAAGTACTTCCTTCATCTCTAAAGTTACTTGGCTGTAGTAGGTGATGTGTCTCCTGAATTGTTTAGCCAGGGTGGTGGTGGTGGTGGTGGTGGTGGTGGTGGTGGTAGTAGTAGTAGTAGTAGTAGTAGTAGTAGTAGTAGTAGTAGTATGACAATGACAAAGACAGTGTGTTGTTAGGTCAATTTTGATACGGAAAAAGTTCTCCAAGATATTCTAGGTACAGAGTATTCAAAATGGTTTATGATTCCCTTCTTTTAATGTGTATACAAAGTATGTAAGCAACTACCAAATGAGCAATCCACACCTTTTATACTTTAGGACACTTTTAATACTCTGAAATAGCTAAGCCACACTGACATGGGCTGATATAACTATGTACATTAACCTTGTATTTTGTTTCTTCAAATGGTTGATTCCAAGTTATCTCACAGAATGATTCATAGAACTTTAGAGCTGGAAATATCTCAATGACCAAGTCCAAATCACTAAATGTACAGTTAAAATATCACAGACAGACAGTTCTCCAAACTATTTTTAACATATTCCTAAGCAATCTGTTTTGCTGTCAGTTAATTTTTATTGTCAGATGGGTCCTCCTACTGTTTGATTAAAAAAACTATATCTTCCATTTGATTCCATCGGTTTGGATACAGCCTCTGGAACAGCAGAAAACCTGCTTTCTCCATCTTCTTCATGATAGTCCTTCAAATACTTGAAAATGACTATCATGTTATTTCTCAATTGTACAGCCTAAACATACCCAACTTTCTCAAGTATTCCTCATGGGGCTTTTGTTTCTAGATCTGTCATCAACTATTGCAGTCCTCTAGACAAATTCCAAATTGTTGTTACTGTTCTTAAGCCTATGATGCTGAGAACTGGATACAGCACCTCAGATGAAGTCAATCAAAGCAGAATCTGAACACTGCAAAGAGTAGTACAGGGGAAGAAATAAATTTCCATGAAATGAAGTATCTTTAAGGTATGAGCATCATAACAGCTACAGTATGGCTTGAATCAAATAAGTTATTACAGTATAAATTATAGAAAATAATAGGTTTTCTCAAATAACTATACCATATAGTTACCACAAATCTGTAAGCCCTCTGAGAATGGACTGTATAATTTCTGTATTGAAAAATAAATATATAAATGATAAGTAACACTACAAAAATTGTATAGTAACCCAAAGATGATATCTTTATTAAACCATTAATATTTGGTAGTCTGGCAATGGTATCACTCACCGTTGTCTCTGAATTGTGTACAAGGACAAAACAGCTTTTTCAGTGGTAGTTGTAGGCTATAGCTATAGACTACTATAGTCTATAGCAGGCATTCTCAGCCTATGGCCCGTGAGCCAGAACCAGCCTCTGAAGCCATTTTATCAGGCCCGAGACGCCCTCGTCAAACCCGGATTTGAAAAAAACTGCATGCTACGTATGTGCAGAATGCTCTTAAATGCCTTTTGCACATGCACGGCACACATTTTACTTCTGCTTCCAGGTGGGTGGAACCACGTGACCAACCCAATCAGCTGCCCAAGAGGCATGGTGGGCCCCATGACCCAAAAGCGTTGAGAAAGCCTGGTCTATAGATACTTCAAACTTCACTACTGATCAGTTTTTTTAAAGGTGTTAAGTTGTTGTATACTATCTGTCCAATACCATCTTTAATTGCTGGGTGCCCTCTTGCCACAAAGTTGAAAAACCTAAGATAATACAGCAGTAGTAAGTTACTGAAAATTATTTATTTATTTATTTATTTATTTATTTATTTATTTATTTAAATTTATATGCCGCCCAATCAGGAGAACCCAACTCAGGGCGGCGTACAACAGTTAAAAATGTATAAAAACAGATTTTAAAATCCCAAATCGCCCACTCACTTCCCCATCCTACTACCCCCCACCCCAATTAAAAGAATAAAAAGAAATAAAAGGGAATGGGGGGAATACAACACAAAGGGAGGGATATTAACTAAGCACTAACTGGGGATGAGCCAACAGGCTGGAGCTGTATTCCCATTATTTCCCATTAAGGCCTCACATCTGCCCTGCCAGCCAGGTTTTCAGACTTTTCCTGAAGGGCAGCAGTTCTGTCTGTAGCCTCAATTCTGTTGGAAGGAGGTTCCAGAGGGCTGGTGCGGACATGGAGAAGGCCCTTCTTCGTGTGCCAGAGAGGCGGGACCCTCTAGCTGAAGGCACAACTAGGGAGCCCCTCCGGTCCGCTCTGGTTGGATGGGCAGACACTCTTGGGGCGATGCAGTCTCTCAGGTATCCTGGCCCACTGCCATATAGGGCTTTAAAAGTCAAAACCAGCATCTTGAATTGCACCCAGAGGCAAACTGGTTGCCAGTGCAGCTCCCGGAGTAGTGGGGAGGCACGGGCATAATGCCCACATCCCATCACCACCCGTGCAGAAAACCTTAAATTAAACATTATATGTGTGAATATCCATCTTTGGTTGGAGAATTAAAAAGTGAGAGCTTTTAACAAAACTGGTGATTAGTACTACTCGAGTCAAACAGTACTGCATGACTAGGAAATTTTTTAGACCCCACTACAGTATATGATTTTCAAGAAGTTACCACTTCAGATCTGTCCCTGCAAAGCAAAGTTGTGAGATTTTAATCATAGGGAATGGAACAGATTAAGAAGGTAAAATGGAGATGTGCCATTTTAATTAAGATCAATTTCTTAAATAAACATATTTCATGGGAAGTCATGTCCCATCTTTTTCAGGAGGCAGTTGTCTATGACATTCTGAAAAAATTTCTGAGAGTAAACAAAACAGAACAGCAAAAAAAGACAAAAAAAGAATAACTTCTGTATTTAAACTGAATTTTCACGGACCATGTTCACTTCATCCATGGCTACCACTTCAAACATTCTGAAAACATTGATACTGTTGTTCAGGTTTGGCTCTTCTTTGCTCTTTACTTTTATTATTTTGTCTCAAAATGTAATGATTCCTCCCCCCCCCAACTATTCCGTTTACAAACATCCCATCACAGAAAGCTCTTTAGATGTTTGTATGGTAATGTGCGGTTATGCACAGAGGAGGGGTCAGTACTTTCTTATATTCTACCTACCCTTGGCATATTCTTCCATATATGAAAGTTTCCTGCCCCCCATACAAACTCTTATAGACCTTCCACACACATGGAAACCCTGAAACAAGCAAGGTCCAAACACAGCAAGACACGTGCACATAAAAAGCAGGCATAATTTCCTATGGTTATTCCATACACTAAAGGAGGACAAATTTCTTCCCAGGGCTTAAGAGTACCTTTCAAGAGAAACAGTTGCTTATTATTAAACAAATGCAGGAGGAAGGCGATACCTTTTATAGGTAAAGGTAAAGGTCACCCTTGCTCGAAAGCCAGTCGTATCTGACTCTAGGGTTCAGTGCTCATCTCTGTTTAGAGCCAAAGAGCCAGCACTGTCTGCGTCTCCAGACATTTCCGTGGCCATTTGGCAGGCATGCCTCAACACTGGAGTGCACGGAATGTTGTTTACCTTCCCACCAAAGTGGTCCCTATTTCTCTACCTGCAATTCCTTGTTTTCGAACTGCTAGGTTGGCAGGAGATGGGAACTCACTTCATCATGCAATACCTGGGAATCGATCTCCGACCTTCCAGTCAGCAAGTTCAGCATCTTAACCTCCAGATGATGCAGATTACGATAGCTTTTACCAATAGACTAACACAGCTGGTTCTTTGATTCCATTCCCCACCCCAACCCACCAGGGTCCCATTAATATTTTTGATAGGTCATCCAGATTAAGTATGCTTGTTTCTCAGAAAACACCACCTTTAAAGTCTTATTGTTTTACTTTTTTAAAAGACTATGTACAATCATTTTAACCATGCTTTTCTAAGCTGGTACTGAGTTGTGACATCACATTTCTTTAGGCACATTGTAGTTTGCATTCAGCTTCAGATGTCTTTGGTGAGCAAAACTGGAAGATTCCACCCCAGCTAGTGTATAGCAGAAGTTTCTTCAGAATAGAAATGGTGGCCTACCATTTTTATTTTTGGTCAATTACATTGTGAAGTTCAGTAGGTTCTGAATCTAGAGAAAATGTGAAGTAACATTTTTTAAATTCTGCCATACTATGTGCATAGTTAAGAATTTTTATCACATGGATTCTACTGAAAAAGCAGCAGCAGCATAGACTTAAAACTGAAAAGATGGTGGTGGTGGGAAATCTTATCTTTATTGTACTTGTTGAAACATCAGAAATAATCGACAGCCTCACTATCTGGAATTATCAGGTTTTGATCCATACTTTGTATGCTTTTCTGTAACCGAAGACAATAGTGTGGATAAAAGGTTATTGCAGATATTACTTGCAAAATCTGAACCCAGCCAAATAATATCTGGATTCTCAATCCACTGAGACTCAGGAAGCGTAGCTCAACAAAGGATAAGCAACATCTTTCAAAATGGTTGCATTTAGGTTTTCTGAGTCTTAGGACATTGGCTGAAGTCTCAAGGAATTGTTATGCTTCATTGCATCTCCAGTGGAGAGACAAATTTCAGGTTGAGTGGTGCTAGAGAGGGAAAATGTTTTATTTCTCTCTGTGAGGCATTTTTAAAGGCTAAGCATTCATCTCCATCTGTTCCTAGCTGGTGGCATGGCTCATGGGCTCAGTATGAAAGTATTTTTTTTGTGTTATGCTTGCTTAACATTAGCACACCAAAAAGCTGAGGATAAGGGAAGGGATTTATAGAGTGAACACTTGGGCCTATCACACTATTTTAAACACAAGGAGTAGATTGCAACCACTGCAGTTTATAAGCCTTCTACTGCACAAGGAGAATGTGGAGAGATACACACACAAAACAAGTTATCACTGTTAATGAAGCAAAACATAGGTGACAGGATGCCTCAAACCTAAACCAGTTGAGAAAATATACCATCTTGTTGATATCACTCCACCAAAGATCAGGAGAGAAGTGGCAGCGGATGCTGAGAGAAGTAAGCAAGAGAATGACCTCTGAATGGATATGAGCCTCAAATCTGCTGGTTCATATCCAGGAAGAGTTTTATGTCAGGAACGAACATTCTTGAGGGTATACAAGAGCAAAACCAAATTAAAAGATGGAGGAAGGAATCACTGAACAATGAATAACATTAAAGGAAGATGTGGCTGAAGAACTCAACCTCCCCTACATCACTTGAAGGACCCTGAATAGGATTGGAGTCCCTAAATGCAAGAACCAACATGCTTAAGTGGGGGCTGCTGGTGGACAACAACAAACTGTGTGAATGTGAAGATACACAGAATTTGGCTCATTTACTGGTCTGCTGATTACTGCCAGAAACATGCACCGATGAGGACTTAAGTTTGGCCAATGAGAAAGCAAAGAAAGTGGTTTAATTTTGGCAGTCCAGGGTTTGATCAGGACTTGAAAGAAGAAGACTGCACAAGGTGTAGCAGCAGCAGAAGCACAGAGTCTGGTGAAATACCCTTCCCATATGTTGGTAGTGAGGTTTTCAAAGGTTTCAACAATAGTTTGTGTGTGTGCGTGTGCGTGCATGTGTAAGACCCACACCACTGATGCAGTGGAAAATGTGAGCTGTAGAACTAAGCAAGAGAATGACCCTTGACATCCTCTGAATGGATTTGAGCCTCAAATCTGCTGGCTCAGATCAGGAAGAGCTTTATGTCAAGAACAAACATTCCTTAGGGTACACAAGAGCAAAACCAAATTAAAAGATCTGGTGACAAAAACTAGGCATGTTTTGGCAGCCAATGGGCATTTTTGTGAATATTTCTCCCCAATTCTGGGTGGTTACTTTAACATCTTAACTGAGGTATGCCTGGATTATATGTCTCTCATTGCCCAAAGTGGGATACCACCCAATTGGGTGACATAAAAATGCAATCAATCAAATTATTGGGCCATTTATCCAGACTCATCTCACACACATTTCCACAATTACCTCTCAAAGAAGCTTTGCTCACCCCACCTCTGTGGCATTACAAGTACCCACCCCTCTAGGAGATTACTCCTTGGTCTCAAATTCTGGTTCCAATTAATCCAGGGAATGGGATGCTTTTGACTTGGTGATGTTAGCTAAATTTGGTGCAGATGACAAAGGTTGTTTTTGCTTTTGACTTGGTGATGTTAGCTAAATTTGGTGCAGATGACAAAGGTTGTTTTGCTCCTGCAGTGTGTGCCTGATTACACTTTCCTCCAGAACAACAAGCCTGTTGGAGGCTTGCATTCTTTTGACTTCATCCTAGGTGTGTGAGGAGCAAAGGGTTACTACTTTTCCTTTAAATTGTCAGAACCATTAAAAAATACTAGAGAAAATACATCAGTCAGTGAACCAGAACTGATGGGAATAGTGCTAGATGTAGGATACACTTCAGGTTATTGTTAAGAGAAAAATACCATCTTGAGACTATGTGAATTTCCAAAGGATTGGTGGGAAACTGAGTGCTTGACTTAACAAAGCAGATGGCTTTGTCTCTATTAGCAAGCTACTCTGGGCAATGATTTCAAATGAAAGTCTGTATTTTATTAATTATGAGACTGCTTTGCTGCTGAACTCTTTAATGAGTTCCCCAGCTGTATCAATCCATAGCCATTACATCTAAATGGCTTGTGTACGCACACGGATAACAGTTAGGCTAAGATGTATTCATCACCCAGAAACTAAGCATATCGGTTTTAAACAATGTGCAACACATCAGCTGCATGGTGATCATGTGAAGGTTCCCTTCTCCCTTTAATCTAGACTTGTGGTAAAATCTGTGAAAAATTTAGTTCTCTTTTATCAACCAACATTTACAAGCTATATAAAACTGTAAAAACATTACTGGGGGGGGAGAGTAAAATTAGTATGTTAAAGGGCTTTAAACTAGTCAAATGGCCATTTCCTCTTGGAAGGGCCCATAGAGAGGAGATAGTATTCTGAACCTGTGAAATAAAGGAGCATGGGCTAGGCTTCTTGTTACAACAGAATGTTGACACACAAAAGTCCATCCATATGCCTACTAAATGAATCATGCAATATGCATGGTATGTATATGTGCATAAGATAGATACATATTTTGTGCCAGTTGTTTTAAGTGTCCTAAAATAGGAGACAGACATATATTTAATCTCTCTGTTTCCTACTTGGCGGGGGGGGGGGATGTTTTCAAGAATCTGCTCTTTAAAGGAGCCTATAAAGCAGGGATTCTCAACCTGTAGCCCATGGGCCAGATGCAAGCCCAAAGCACCATTTCACGTGGCCCCACCACCACCTCCACCACACCCAGAAGTGCCATGTGGATGGAGGATGGGCAAAATGGCCATCCTGCCCATAGCTTAAAAAGATTGAGAACTCCTGCTTTAAAGTGTGCAATTATCATCTTAGTCTGGAGCATTTCCTCTTTCAACATCTCAGGAAAAAGACATAGCATAAATAAATGACAATATGACAAATCTGATTATTGCTTTCACAAAAGCAGCATCCTTACTGCTATCTATAACCCTTCTAAATCAATAATATCAGCTGGGTAATTTCTTTCATATAATAAATCACAATTTATAGCTACAAATATAATATCATTTTATTGTACTTACTAGTACTGTACAAGTAGCCATCCATGTTGTTGATTACCTTTGAAACCAAGACCAACATGCTTTTTAGCCACGGATGACCATCATTCTTCACCTTGTGGGTTGAAAATGAATTACAGGGTAGGCATTAAGAGTCTGAAAATGCCGTGCCCTGACAAACATATCAGAGTTGTTAATGATTGCAAAGCAAAGTCCATCTGGTAACTCCATTGGGTTCCACCATTCTTCAAGCAGGTTGGCAGAAAAGGCAAAGAGCTATCTGCCTCAATGTTGGGTTTCAAAGTAATGCATTGCCAAGGCCTGGCAAGGAGATAAGAGACTCTAGGATCATTTGCATTGTTGCAAATACTTCTCACTGTCTCAATTTTAAGCACCACTATCCCAGCCAATTTTGCTAGTTATATTGGCAATTCCTTGAAACCTTAGGTTTTCTGCCTTGTATTTATTTCTCAGGGAGTTAACAAAATCTGTCTTTTTAGCTATCTGTCTGTCTGTCTGTCTGTTTCTTTCTAGATTTTTCTTGGAACACACCTTCCTCAGCCTCGTAGACAAATTAGCAAATCTGCTTCCAGACAGTCAAAGATTTATCCATGTGTAAAGTCTGTTGGTTTTGATGGACATACTGAAATCTGTGGCTGTGTTTACAAACACTTTAGCACAAGAACATGAGGTAAAATTGTTCATTTCAAGGATGGTGTTAGAAGAAATTTAAAGAGGGGTGTGTGTGTGTGTTTATGTATGTGCGCCTTTTATAGGTTTATTTCAGAGCTGAGATTTGCCACGGAACAATAATCTATCCTGTCTCTTTTTGTGTGTGCTCCTGCATTGTAATGAGTTAAAGGATTTGGTAATTGAGATGATGTCTCTGGCAGAAGTTGTCTCAGAAATTATGATGTCATGCAAAGGCAGGAGTATCTCTAGACCTTGGGTTCTCAACCTATGGCCCGGGGGCCAAATCCGATCCCCAGGCCGAATTGCCATCAATTCTGGAAGTGCCCTGACGTCACTGGAAGTGCTGAAATCACTGCATTTTCACACTGAAACCCTGCGAAAACTCAGCGGGAAAATTAAAAACGGCACAAAAATGTTCCTCCCTTGCTCCCTCTTCCAAAGGAAGTGGCAGAGGTGGAGAAAACATCATGAAACACAGCTCAAATGCACATGTCTCTGCCACCACAGCTGGGAAGAACCATGTGACAGGCCCCTCAGCTGACTGATGGGGCATGGTCAGGCCCCTGGCAGAAAAAGGTTGGGAACTCCTGCTCTAGACCCATGGTTCCCAATGTGGGAGACATGCCCCACAGGGGGCAATTTGGTTTTTAAGGGGAGGGGCAATTCAAGAATGAGTTAGACCAAGTTAATGGCCTTTTAGGCTTCCTCCACATGAATAGTTCACTTTTTGAATATTTATTTTTAACTGTGTGAGAAGCACACAGAGGTGTTTTCTGGGTTGAAAGGATTTTTGCTGGAGGAACTCTGCTCAGGGGACACCCGAATTAGGCTCCTTTCCTGTCCCCAAGATCTTTTCCCACCAAAGTAGTCCTTATTTATCTACGTGCAATTTCTTACTTTTGAACTGTTAGGTTGACAGGAGTTGGGACAGAAAAGAGCACTCATTCCATCATGTAGTACTCGGGTCTTGAAATGCTGACTTGCTGAACTTCCAGCTAACATGGCATGCTTCTTGACTACTGAGCCACTGGAGTCCCTTTTTTGAATAATAAGAATTATACGTCATGTGGGAGGCATCGGGATTTTAGAGATGTTTGAGTGGGGTACAGCCCAAAAAAGGTTGGGAACCACTGGTCTAGACAACAGTAGACAAGCTGCCCCACTGATGGAAAATATGTCAGGCGGCAAAAGCTAGAGGAGGGAGACGGAGAAGAAATAAACCCAAAAAGCAAAACACTAGTGGGAAGGGGGAAAGTAGATGTGATCAGGTTCACATCAGAGCTCGGACCTGTTGGGTTTTTTTTTAAAAAAAAATGTGGGTGGGTGAACTGGGCACACTGACTGTTAGGTTCTGGAAGATGAAACTATCTATTTTTCTTTCAGATCAGAGAAAGCTAAAATTCACATACCAGTTTGAGGACAGTAATCTAATTTTCAAATTTTCTGCAGCAGGGCCATTTCCAAAATTGTGGAAATGGCAGTAAGCGAGAGAGAGAGAGAGAAATTGCTTGGATTTTATGATTAGCAAAAAATAAGAAGTCATGATTTCTGTTCCTGCTTTCACAGTCATTACACTTTAGTACCGCCTGAATACACTTATCCCATCTAATGTGCAAAGCTTAAGCAAGGGTAGTCTTTGTTAATATTTGGATGGGAGCTTACTAGGTAGTATCAAAGACCTCCTGTTAGTGTCAAAATTACGCAATTTATTGGAGCCTGTATACCATTCATGGATATGCCCCAAACCCAATGTGGACAAAGCCAGAGCCAAAAATGTGTGGAGATATCACTATGCACACTTACTTTTTTGCACTCTGTTCTCTCAACCTCCCCCCCACACACACACACACACCATGAGACATCAGAACCAGTGATGCACTACAATTTTTTTATTACCTACTCTGTGGGCTGGCCAAATCTGTGGGTGTGGCCAAATCTGCGGGCGTGGCCAAATGCCCTTCATTGTGGGCTATGGAGGTGGCTGTGGCCAACCAAGTGGGTGTGGCCTGGGGGAATTTCTGCTACCGGTTCTGCAGAACTTGGCAGAACCTGCTGCAGTGCATCACTGGTCAGAACATGTCTACTGGTTGGTGTTTCTGGGGCTTACTCCTCGGTATGAACATACAAAATTTTGCAAGCTCACTTTCATACCTCTCCAGGGCTAATAGCTTTCCACCAGTGAATTATTCACTTAAGGAAAAAATGCTCCAGATAACTCTATAACAACCTTCCTGTAATCCTAGCAGCACTAATGGGTTTTGCCATCTCACTCCTGTTCTCCTTTAAAGCTTGTAAAGCTTGTAAATATCACCTTCCAATCCAAACAACATCCTGTTACAATGTTGTCAGAGAAATTATAGCAACAATGGGCTCTGGACATTCTCATGTCATGTAACCAAAGGATGTGCTCACTGCTGTACATGTCTTTCTGCCAGGAACATAGTTTTGATTTTAGTAGCTGCTGTGATGAACAGACAACAAGAATAACAGGTACCCAGTAAAGAAGGATGAAAGAGATAGAAACTGCACTATGGCACTCTCCCTATTATGAATACTGTACATCTATTTCTATAAGAAATTATACCACTGTTACTGATGCATGCTCTTGCTGTACCCAGCATGAAATTAAAATTCCTCCTTAGTATCACATTGCAAGCTAGAGTTGTTCCAAAGAACTGACAGAAAAATGTATCCATTGGTTTCATCAGCATTGGGATTGGAAGCCAGTGGAGTGAGGGAGACAGGTCTATTGCCTGAGGTAAAAATATTCCATTTCCAAAATAAATCCTGTAGAAATATTGCTAGCCTAGAGCATGTCTCTCGGTATTAATTTCACAGTATGGATTCATGCATAACTTCCACATCACCACCCCCTCCCTCTGCTCTCACTCCTTTCCTTCTTATCTTTTGAGAACAAACACAATGTGCAAGCTAATTCAAGTAGCCTTCCACCCAGAGTCCACCCTATTTTACTAGGCCTGCTAGAAATGCAAATGTATAGTAAGGAAACTGTGAGAAGAGCATGGCAGTAAGATATATATATATAAAAATGGAGAAGCAATTAAATGCTTTGCTAGCCCAAAAAGGAAATGTGGCTGCCTATTAAGCATCCATAGAAATATCTTTGCATCGATTGGTGTCATTAAATCCAGTTCAAACATTACTCTGGTCTTGCTATCAGATAGAATGAAATAATTGCCCATGGCAGCAGTTTATGAGTAACAAGAAATGTAGATTAACTCACTACTTTGTTTTGTTTTACTACCCAAGTGACTGAATAATATGGCTTATGGGAGCTCCATTTCTGCTCTGCCACAGGTTGATACATAGCTTTGTGAAGCAAATCAGGCTATATCTATGAGTAATAATAGCTAGATATGAACATTTTTACTCATGTAGTTATGTGTAGAATGTTTTGGTTTTCCTTCTTTCTTTCCTTCCTTCCTTCCTATCAAGAACAGCATGTCAGAAGGTGGAGAGTTTCCTGTATCTGCATGGGTCTCCAAATCATTTTAAGTGCCCATTCTCACCTCTATTTAGCACGAACCATGTTTCATTCTGAGTACTGTGTCCAGTTCTGGACACCACATTTTAAACTGGGCATGTTAAGCCTTGAGAAAGAAGAAGACCAAGATATGATAGCACTCTGTGAATCTTTTCTTTCTTTGCTTATTTATCATAAATCATATCTCATGAGATATGGTAAAGAGTTGCCTTCCATATCCATGGGTTCTGTTTCCACAGTTTCAATTACAAAAAATATTCAGTAGAAAATATCTGAAATACAGAATATATATTTCTATGGTGCATTACCAGAGATGGCCACTAGAGGTCAATGTGTACATTGTTTAGAAGGAACAGATTGTGTTTTTTACAGCAGTCATTTTGTTAGAAAACATGTTGAATGATGGAAGCATTGCATACACACTCTCCACTTCTACGGCTTATGTATGTACTGTATGCTTAAATATGCAGTTTGTTGTTTTCCATGGTTTCAGGTATTTGGAATGTATATGTAGATGGGGGATGGTAGCCTGTTCTGGCATTTTATAGCCGATATGGGGAGAATTTGGCTCTCTACATGTTTTCGAACTATGAATTCCATCAACCTCTCCAAGGATACATATTAGTGAGAAGGTTTAAGAGTTGTAGTCTGATACATTTGGAGAGCCAATTTTTTTTCACCCCGGTATAATGAATTAAAACATTTTCCTCTCAGATCCTGAAAAACAACATTATGAGAAGACTGTTGTAGGTCAGCTTCTATTTTACACATGAGGAACTGAGGCTGAAAAAACAATAACATATGTCACACCATCCACTGAAATCAAGTTCTATACTGCATTATAACACTGGTACCCACAATGTAAAGAAATTTAACCTGTATATCATTTTAGAAGAAGTTATGTGTTTGTTCAAGAAAAAAATGACAAAGAGTCTTAAGGCACCTTTAAGTCAAACAAGCTTTATATGTCATGAGCTTTGGTGGATATAACTAACATCTTCATAAGTAATGTACATCACATATGATACACCAAGCGGCTGTTTACAAGCCTTTCCTAGCCAAATGAGGTTTGCTAAGTCCCACACAGATGTTTTCCCATGTCTCTTCATCTTAGATTTTCTTAACTGAACTTAACATATAAGGTCTTAAACATGTCAGCTAGCAATAAACTACAAACAAAAATTTTAGCACCCTCTGCTTTGCGTTTTATATGTTCCTGTTGGTTCTACATATTGGTCAATATTGTTCCATTGCTAAATGTGAGTCCATGTGTGAAATGTGTGAGCAATTTTATTTGATTCTAAAAAACTGTAGTTTGTTTCATAGGTTATAAAGCAATTGTATTTAAAATGTCAAAGCCATGCAACAGAAAACTGGGATAGAAAATAAATTAACTCTCCCATCCCTTTTGGGATTGCATTTCCTTTCCTAAAGCTTACCATATTTTTTGGACCATTAGCTTCCTCGGACATACTATTGTCTATAACTTCTCCCGTTTGGGTGGGCTCCTCGTGGTGTGTGCCTACTCGTCTTAATATTGTATTGCTACTGTTTGTCCGGTTCTTTAGTGTCTTTTTACTCGCATTTTCATCTATTAAATACACATTTTGTAGTATTTTTTTCCTCTCTCGGGGTGTTTTCTCTCTTTTCCTTGTCTTTTCGACACCCCTGCCGTCTCCCTTCCCCTCTCAGCTGTTTGGGGCAGGGGGGAAAAAGCATATGAAAAACAAGTGGCCACTAGAGGGCAAAAATCACAATTTCCCATTTAAATGCATCGGAAATAAATTTGTTGCATTCAAACGTTTTCTGTTTGTATGTTCCCAATGCATTTAAGTGGGAAACCAAACCTGTGCTTAAAAAGAAAGGGTTTCACTTACCTTGATGCCTTTGTCTCTACTCCATGTGGACAAAATGGAGGGGGAAAACATGCTTCCTGGTTGAAAGGAGAGCAGGAGGCTAGGCTAGCGTATCACTTCCTTCCTCAGTACAATTGGTCTAGCCTGCCCATTTCCCCTGCAGCACCACCACTGGTTGCTAGTGCAAAATACAGTATTAAATATGTTTTTTTGTTTTCCTGCTCTGAAAACTGGGTGCGTCTTATGGTCAGGTGCGTCTTATGGTCCAAAAATACGGTAATTATTTTCACATAACAGAATGTCAGGCTTTCAAACTTGCAGATACAGTAAAACCCCGACTTACAAATGCCTCGAGTTACATAAAATTTGACTTACATAATGATTTTATCTAAAAACATGTCCCGATTTACACGATTTCCTGTAGTTTTGTTTCAAGTTACATAAAGATTTATTTTTCCTATGGGTTTGCTTCAATTTGCATAAAAATTTCATTTTTCCTATGGGTTTGCTTCAAGTTACGTAAAAATATTTTTTACGATGGATTTGTTTCGAGTTACAAAAAAAAACAATTTAAGCAAAAGCCTACGGGATGGGTTTTCCCCCCATAAATAGGGTTTTTACTGTAGTAGACTTTGAGAGCCCACATCGAAACCACCTGAATCTGGCCTTAAGAAGAACCCCTGATGAGTGAGAATTACATCCTGCTGCAAGAATGGCATTCTGCCATGGAAGAACTGAGATATTTTTGCACAACTTTAAGAATAAAAAGGCCTTGGAAAAAATAAATGAAGTTCAACAAATGATTTGTTTTTAGATTTGAGTTGTGCCAGTGGTGTGCGCCAAAAGAATTTACTACCACACTGTGGCCATGGTATGCTGGGTGTGGCCAGGGGAGAAGCCCTGCATTGCACCCAAATTAGGGCTACTTTATTTCAAAACCTGGATGGGCGGGGCCAGCCAGATTTTTTACCACTGGTTCTGGTGAACTGGTGCGAACCTGCTGATGCCCACCACTCCTAAAGTATAAAGGTTAAGCATACTTGAACCACTTCTTACAGGGCTTCGTAGCTCAATATCTTACAGCCCTATTGTTTCCAAACAACAGAACTATTTGA